>OU343137.1:3843750-5117500 GCA_910594945.2 Amphipyra berbera
CGACAACAATGACAGCTGTCAAATAAAACGTCACAAATTCTGCATCGCGATATCAAGATTTGACACGCAGATAGTAAGGTGTAAAAAGACACTTCACGAAGCCGTCAACCATGCATTCAGTACATCAAACTAAGTAACCCTACGCAAAAATTGTCACTGCGAAGGATTTTTTTTTTTGGGTGAAAAATTTCGTTTTACTGTAAAGCTCAATATAATGCACTCAAAACACTGTGCTGATATATGCAATGAGTAGTAAACGGGTAATGGAGGTATTTCAAGTACATTTGCAACCTACAAAACTAGTATTTTTTTTTAAAGTTGTGAAGACGTTGGAACTTTGACCTCCAATATCTCCGTAACTAGAAGGTTCCCAGGCATAGTCCAGAACAAAAAAATGATCGCAATGACGTGGAGAATAAGTGTCTTTCGGCTTCGTTGAGGGTCTATTTACACCGTTTATGTACAACTTCCCAACATCGACCGTTGGGCAGTAGCCCGCCAGGCATAAGACCCGCCTGGTAGGAGGATTCTCCCTTTTCGTCGGAGGAACGCTATACCTCGTACCTCCACAGTCTAAACCCACCTTAACGTGACTTCAGTCGTGCAAAGCCTACAGCTGTCATCATGTCAAGTGATGTAATTGTTTGTTAGTATTTTGGTCGATTGATTAGCTTTTCAGAGACCAAAGGTTACCCTAGATAACAGCGAACTGACAAAACTAGTTGCTAAATTGCGGTTGTAGGTAAGAAAAAAGTTCTGATTCCAAACTTAAGAGGAAATGCGGTCGGCATTTAGTCTATACAAACGTATTCCTCAGTTTCCTCCTTGGATAATGTCACTAGAGCAAATATTTTTTACCATATATCTACCACCACTATGTCCCTATGTTTTGATTTTATCAAAAAATTAAATTATTAAAAGAACTATGTAGAAATGTTTAAATACAAAAATCGACCGGTTTTACCACCGTTTTCAAACATCTGGCAAACAAATTTGACGAATATAAAAAATAAAAGAAAAACATACAGTCATAACCAAATTCTATCTTAAATTATTACAGAAAAGAATATTAAAATCGGTCCAGATGTGAAGAAGGAAACAGGGAAATACGAAAGTATGATTTCGCCAATATTGCACAGGAGAAATCAGTCCGAGATGCAGGTGTCTCTTTCGCGCTCAATTGGGAAGGTATGCGGTAGGGGTGGGATGGAAATAGATCGCAAAAACCTATTCAAATTATTAATATTTTGCAGCCCGCGTTTCCTCTTAAAATCTTTTCGAAACTCTTTAAGCGTAGAATCTTATAGAAACAACAAGATCCACTTGTTATTTTTGGGTTCGGTTACGAAAAACAACTTAACTGCGGTCTATCCGAGCATAATATAATAACTGCCTTTATAAACTGAACCTCGAAAATCCAAATATTCCTAGCACTAAAATTCGATTTATTCTGAATTTTAGTGCTTTACCAGGCTTCATAATATTTTCCGAGCTAACGCGAACAGTATAGTTTATTACTACTAAAATTGGCTATTATTATCAACTGGCTCAAACAGCTTGCCTGAATACCTCATTTTAGTACACAACATAACATCATGTAATCCCCGAAGGTTTGGGCAGAGATGTATAGTAACACCCTCATTTCGCCGTTATGTTTAAATCACATGTAATAGGGGGTGAACCTATTGCCATCAACCGGGCACAAATCCAAACTCCGGGCTGCTATTGAGGAATTCCACACGGAAAAACCCTATAACACTTTGCCCAACCTGCGAATTGAACCCAGGACCTCACGATCAGCAGTCGTGCTCGCCACCACTAGATCACCGAGGCCGTTTATTTTAGTATTTACCTAAATTAAGCACTATTCTAGACAAAACCTAAATTTTTTGTGACAACATCTGCTTGTTAAGGCGCCTTATGACTGGTTCCTATGATAAAAACCAATCGTTTTACTCAGGCCTGGACTGGCCATACGGGCAAATCTGGGAAATGCCCGTAGGGCCGGATGCCCGATAGGCCGGTGTGGCCTGATGGGCCGGTCACACAGTCGGAGAAACCGAAAGAGTGAAGGGAACGTCAAAAAAAAAAGGTCGTTTGAAAAAGAAGCCGCAAAATTGTAAATGCACCCAAGATACAGGAGAAAGAGGGAGGGGAGTGCCAAAAAAAAAACGTCGTCCGTCTAATAATCGCTTGGGAATAAAAAAAATTGCCAGCACTGGGCCGACCGTCTCTCAAATGCCTGGACTGATTTCAGGTCCCAGTTCGGCCCTGGTTTTACTTACTTGGTAGCATTTTTACTCCCAAACTGGGCATATACATAGACTTGTAAGCAAATACGTGTAGGCCTAGCACGAAAGTTTGACGTACCTATGGTATCATAAACGTATCGCTAATGTAAGCGAATATTGAATCGAATATGAAACTGTCCTATAACATTTTGGTTTAGTTTTTTGCCACATGCACAATTTGTGTCATACAGAAAATATGAATAAAGTGTTCAATTTAATTAAATGGTATGTGTGAAACAAGTATGATTCCACCAAACGGCTCGCATCGCATCGGAGTCACGGATCGGAACGGATTTTACAATCTTTAAACAATATTAAATCGTGTACACAGTATTTAAAGTCTATATTACTAAGCCGCGCACAGCAGCTTGACCGCGGGCGTCTTCGCGACACCCGACCGTAGCCGAAAGTATGCTGCGACGCCCGATCGGCTCCGTTCGCCTGGCATCGTATCCGATCAGATCATTTTAAAAATTAGAACACGTCAACACGGTATGAATGAAACTATTTGATTAGGCGCAGAAACGGCTACGTTCGCAAGCGACTGTACGGAGCCGATCGTTTGCGTCGACATCCTGACGGACGCGATCGGCTGTCGCCGCATCAGTTCGTATCCTTTCCGATCCGATACGATGCGAGCCGTTTGGTGGAAATCATCCCGTATTCAAAATTCACTAAGTTAAGCTACGTGACGTCATTCATGCTAGGCCTACTGTAACCTACTAACATAAGGAAGGGTCTAATATAAAAAGCTATGTGATCTTTGCTTCATTATTTATCAAAATATCTTCTTCCTCCTAGCCTTTTCCCAACTATGTTGGGGCCAGCTTCCAGTCTAACCAAATGCGGCTGAATACCAGTAATATTTTACATGGAGCGACTACCAACCCAGTAACTGGGCAATGCCGATATCCTAAAATTAAACCGGTTGTCAGGCTTTCGGGCTTCTGACTACCCGATGACATCCGGGACCGACTGGGAGGGGGCTCGATGTGTAACGAACGGTCACCCGTCCACAAACTGACCGCGGCAAGCGCAGCTTAACCTCGCAAATCATATGATCGGTTGGTAATTAACCACGAGCCCCTTGTTAAAATATCTCCAAGGTAAATCATGTGGTCGATAAACAAAGTCATTAATGTTAATGCATTATGAGTTAACTGCCTCATTTGTCCAGTGGTGCCAAGTGCGACTCCTGATCGTGAGGTCCTGGGTTCGATCCCCGGGTCGGGCAATGTGAATTCCTCAGTAGCAGCCCGGACTTTGGATTTGTGCACGGTTGATGGCAATAGGCTCGCCCCCTATTACATGGGACTTAAACATAATAGCGAAATGTGGGTGTTACTATACACCTCTGCCCAACCCTTCGGAGAATACGAGGCGTGATGTTATGTTATATGTAAGTACATAGTCGCATCTCGAAATACCTCGTGCATCGTCCTGCCCTCTAACACAAATCAATAGCCTAAATGCTTTTATCTTGTGACGTCACACCACTGTCACATTTGGCAGCGTTCACGTCGATGAATCTATTGGGTAACTCGCAGTACGAGTTTGGCGATTTGAATGAAGCGATGAAGCGTCTCGGGTTTTTTGGCGAGTATGGAATTTATTTATACTAAAAATTTCAAAATATATACAAATAAATAAAATTGATGTGTCGGTTAGTAATCTCAAAATAACAGCTTTTTACTAAATGCATATGAAAGTAAATACGGTACATACTCGTATAAAACACACAAAAAAACTGTCTGTCTGTTTGTTTTGGCTAATCTCCGAAACGGCTGGACCGATTTTGACGGGACTTTCACTGGTAGATAGCTATGTTATAAGGAGTAACTTAGGCTACTTATTTAAAAAAAAGCAAAAGAATTCAAACCTATCGTACTTCAACGCAGACGAAGTCACGGGCGCAGCTAGTTAAACATAAACATAATCAGCCCATTACTGTCCCACTGCTGGGCACGGGCCTCTTCTCAGAATGGGAAGGGTTTAGGCCTTAGTCCACCACGCTGGCCCGGTGCGGGTTGGCAGACTACACACACCATCGAGAACTTTATGGAGCCCTCTCAGGTGTGCAGGTTTGATGATTTTCCTTCACCGTTAACGCAAGTGATAATCAAATCTATTTAACTCTATACCTGTGTTTAATAATATAATACACACAGCAGTGATAGCCTAGTGGTGTGACCGTCGGACTGCCAAGTCATAGGACTGGAGTTCAAACCCAAGGCACGCACTTCTGACTTTTCAGATTCATGTGCGTATTGTATAATTATCACTAGCTTAAAAACGGTGAAGGAAAACATCGTGAGGAAACCAGTATGCCTGAGGGATGTTTCTCGACGGCATGTGAAGCCAAGTCAGAGGCCCATGGGCGGCATAAACTCTGACACCAGGTTACTCACTAACCACACGAAAAGAAGAAGATAATATAATTTTCACTACACATTTTGGCTGTCACTTCACCCCTAACCTAACCCTGATAAATTGTAATTAGCGCGTCAAAAAACGCGTTAATTAAGATCGGCGTTCAACAAAGGAGCGGCGCTTTTAGTTTGTTTCCAATTATTTCACCAACAACGTTGTCTATCCACATAGTTAGCCTGCGGTTTGTTTGACGTTTTTAGACTAACCAAGCAGAGTATTATTTGGTATAACTGCAGTTTATTATAATTAATATGCGACATCTTAATTAAAAATATGAGTAAAGGATAATAAATGGTACTATGTAAAGCAGGGATGCGCAGATTTATTACGACTAGAGGCCACTCGGACAGACAATGAGCTAAAAACGGGCCACCATAGTTAAAAATAAGCAAAAATGTTTAAAATAATTTTATTGAAAAATTTAAGTATATACAAGGTTAGTCGGAAAGGGGGTACTAAACCGCGGGCCACCTAAAGTATCACTGATGTCTATGTTAAAGCAAGTGTTAAAATTTCAAAATTCGATCATTTTTATTTGCAAGCAAAAAACATTATTTTTTTGATTTTTCAAAAAAAATAAACATACCTGATTTAGTTATGAACTCAGAAAATTAAGTTTCTAACCCCTGACCCCAAATATGACTTAAATTGTAAAAACAGCTTATCTGAGCTATGGACAGATAGATTTTAGCATTTTTTTAAGAAATCTTTAAAAATACCTATTTCTCTTAAATTATCGAGTTATGGGGAAAGTTGTAGAACAAAAGTTATCCATTATTATGGGTACTTTAACACCCTTTCGGCTTAGTATCCCCTTTCTGACTAACCTTGTATATTCTATGCGATCAAGCGTAAGAAAACCGCGTCTGTCATGCAAGGTGTGCGGGGGAGCGGCAACAGAATCTTGGAGATGATAGCAGGCAGACTGGACTCAGCCGTCCTCAATCGATTCATTGATTTGCATGTGAGAGATGTGAATTAGTGAATTGACACTGATATTAGTTTCTGTGTTTATTATTATTTTGTTTTCCTTTTAGCCCACTAACATAGGTTGTAAGTTGTTCTGTTACTAACACTATGGACCCAGATGTCTGTCTACTTTTTTTTGTTGGGCTTTGAAGAAACTTAAAAATATTGCAGTATTTTCATACAAATGCATAAAAGAGTTTAGTTTGCTCACAGGCCGCATATATAAGGTCCAACCAAAACACCTGAACCAACTTTCACACAGTGTTCAGTAAGTGTAACTGAATATATCTATGCAAAAAAAACGAGATTCAAGTGTTTTTTTTTCTAACCAATTTTTTTTTTTCAACTTTAATTTTACTTTAATTTTTTTTTTACATTTTTCACTTCGCTGTGTAGGTAAAACGCGGCACGGAATTAGCACGCACCCCAATGGCGGTCGGTGCATAAGAAATGGATGAGTTTATTCTTAGAGAGTACAGGCAATTTAAAACATTATTATTTTTATGTTAGAAAAAAACACTTGGATCTCGTTTTTTTTTACATACATGTGATTAGTTAAACGTATTGAACACTGTGTAAAAGTTTGTCCAGGTATTTTGGTTAGACCTTATATATTGACGAAGGGCTGCAGACTGTGCATCCCTGAAGTAAAGAATTCTAAAGCGGCAAATACTTAGAAATATGTCCTCCGAATTTGCTAAATTGACCTTTAGTGTACGGCGAGAGAGTTTCCTTTCCGCTGTACTTTCGTGCTCTTGTTTTCGATTCGGCCTCTCATTTACCTTCGGTTCGATTAGCAAAATGTGTGGATGAATGATATAAATGAGTGAATATAAATGGAAACTTTCAAAAGTTATTTTTTTTACTTTTTTTGGGATCAGTATCACTCACACTAACATTAAGTCAGTATCTCCGCTATCTGCCTGAGCGTGCGAGTCTCGTTCATTCTCATTCAAATATTGATTTACAAGTCATCTATATCGGGTGTAAAAATACCCTTAACGAAGCCGAGAGCCACGTATTATTGTCATCATTACGAAGATTTTTTGGTATTGGGCCATACCTGGAAATCGACTGGTTATGGAGATATTAAAAGTCAAAGTCATCATATTTTTGAAAATTTTCTCTAAAACTAAAAAATGTTATTACTAGACATTCTCCTATACAAACATTATCAACATTTTCGAAATGTAGACACTGTCTGCTGCGCGCGCGCTTACATTGCGCGCTACAATTAACAGCTGTTTTTTAATACCAATATATAAATGTCGTTTCCCAGTAATTATTGTTGCTGTATGCTACTTAATTTTATGTACAGTATGCGTAGACATCGGCTTCCTTAAGGCTATTTTTACACTCAGTATAGGTTATTATTGCACATTTCAAATGGTTGTATAACTTATTTCCTCCACATGCTACAAATTTGCTGCCATAGAATAAAATAATACGATTGTTAAGACCTTTCGTGTAAGATATATTAGAAGGTGCTACAACTCTAGGGACGTTTTGCCCATTGTCCAAATAGTACCTACTAATAAATATGCAAGCAAAAAGGAGAAGCTGACTGACTGACTGATCTATCAACGCACAGCCTAAACGGCTGGGGTTAGAAACTTGAAATTTTGACAGTAGGTTCATTTTATGACGTAAACATCCACTAAGAAGGGATTTCTCCAAATTCAACCCCTAAGGGGGTGAAAAAAAATCACGCAAGCGAAGCTGCGGGCAAAAGCTAGTCACTCATAAAGCTACAGCCATAATTATTATGTTAATCCAGGTTGACTGGAAAGTTAATGGGGTTAGTTTGTTGCTAATGATCTCTAGTAGGTACAACCCCTTTCAAGAAATAGGTCGTATTACCACTCACCCTGTAGTTTGTTCTAATAGTATAGGATCCCACTATAGAACGACCTTCACTGAGCTGGTTAATTCAAATTCAAATTATTTATTTCAGACATGAGTCCATAGTTTTTTTTTTTTTTTTTTAAACGTTGCCCCACACTAGGATTTCTCCTGTATCGTGGGTGCGTTTACAGACACAAATCTTCACATGCACAAACACCCAGACCCGGAACAACTATCTGTAGGCCATACAAATATTTGTTCCGTGTGGGAATCGAACCCATGACCCGCAGCGCAGAAGCCAATCGCTTAGCTACTGCACCAAACGTGTCGTCAATCAAGTCGTAAGTCAGTGTTAGCATTAACAAAATAACTAGTGTTAGTAATAAGGAGGTAACATTTTTTTTTTAACTAATATGGAGCTTTATCCAGTGGCGCAGCAGAGGGGAGTCCCACCAATGTCTAAAACAAATTAAATATGTCAATAAATATATTGCAGATGGCTTGACTAAAAACTTTCAGTCCAGAATACGTTTCTTTTTTTAAGATTTCACTGGTTTGTTTAATAGACGAATTCCATACCAATCGAAAGTATGAAGCCTATAGAATAGTCAACCTAACGTTTGCATATTCTATAGGCTTCATACTTTCGATTGGTATGGAATTTGTCTATTAAACAAACCAGTGAAATCTTAAAAATAATGATTTAATTAATCATATTCTGGATTGAATTTTTTTAGTCAACCCATTTGCAATATATTTATTGACATATTTAATTTGATATAAAATACTTTTCATCCTTTAACCAGCTCCGTGAAGGTTGTTCTATAGTGGGATCTTAGACTATAACAAACAACAATTTTCTAAGTTTTTTATTCGAAATACTTGTGTTGAGGCATTCGAAGAAATAATAAACTTACCTATCCTTAGGCATAATAAAAATTGTTTTGTCATAATTCTATAAGAAAGTTAACGCGTAATCTTTATACAACTTAATATAAAATAAGTTACTTACAGAAATAACTTAGGTAAAGGTATGCTTCTGGAAAATGTTACATTTCTTTTTTAATTCGTTTTATTCTAGGTTTAATTAATTTAACCTCAAAGATATTAATGAAACATTAACTAACGTTTGCTTAACATTTGCTCAGCCTGCTCTTTTTGCCATGCTGCATAACTTTGTTTATTTTTTAAGTATTCGTATATTTTATTTTTATGGTGGCAATGAACATAATTGTATTCTTTCTTAAGAGTTCGCAGTATACAAATCAAATCAAATCAAAAAAAAATATTTCACATAAATCAATACAGGTGCTTATGAAACGTCGAATTTAGGTGCACGGTTCCAATTAGTTGTTTCCTATGGAGAAGAGCCGGCAAGAAACTCCATGGTTACTCTTTTAAAAATAAAATCTTTAACAATTTCAGTGGATACAGAACAATGATTTAGGATAGTGAGAGAACAATGAGGTCCTGACCACAGACCAATGAGTAATATAGTACTAAAAGACTTGAGTACAAAAACTAACAAACAAAAATATTTTTTTTTTTAAAGTAATATGAATAATATTGTAGTAATTTACAAATTTATAGATGCAGGTCCACAAAGTTCTCACATTTACAAAAGTGAAAAGGAAGCTAAACTATATAAAACAATTGACATAATTAAATGTCATCAATATATAGATATAATACTGGCCACTCTTAAATGATCGTCAGTTAATGACTCATTAACCTTCATGAATGCGCCTGTACGATATAATAGTAGTACACCACGACCTACCCCATTTATCAATTCTTCATATCTACTCTGTCCAGCCCAAAAGTTGTCTGGAAGATATCGCTTTTAGCGATAAGACCGCCATTATACCCTTAATTACATAACTAAACCCGTGCTCCATAGACTATCTGCAGTACAATGGTAGTCTATGCCATAGACTATAAGTTGTGTGGCTTGTTGCTTTTTTTTTTACTTTTTTTTGTTTGGGTAACCGGGTAATTATATGTTTAAATTTAAGTCCAAATTTTTGTCGTAGTTTTAAGTATTTAATTTTAAGTATGCGTGTGCGTCCGCTTGGGCGACAAAATAAATACTTTTTCTTTCTTTCTTTCTTTCTAATATTGTAACTTCTTCTATGATGTACAATAAAGAATATTATCTATCTGTCTAAGATAATAGAAGACATAACATCACGCCTGTATTCCCCGAAGGGTTGGGCAGAGGGGTATAGTAACACTCTCATTTCGCCGTTACGTTTCAATCCCATGTAATAGAGGGCGAATCTATTGCCATCAACCGAGCACAAATCCAAACTTCGCGCTGCTACTGAGGAATTCCATACGGAAAAAACCATTAACACTTTGCCCAGCCTAGGGATCGAACCCAAGACCTCGCCGATCAGCAGTCGCGCTTACCCCTAGACCAACGAGGCAGTTCAAATATACAATATGTACCTAACATAATTAACGCACATCCTGAAAATAGTTTGTTCAGAATCGTTTACTGAATCGATTTCTATCATTTTTAATATAGGTAATTTTTTATCCCAAAAATAATTAAAACTACGGAAATTAGTCACATTACCCCTGTACAGTCAAAACAAACTGAAATGGACCGCAAATCAAGGCAAAAAGACTTTTAAAAGTGCATTTTTATTTGTATTAATACAAATTCCGTCATTCAATACAAAATAAAGAAAAATAAACCTTATTTCAAGAACGTTAATTTAGTAAATAACAATGCATATACATGTAAAACTAAAATTTCAGTGTATGTATTATGATTATAACATAATATTCTAATTGGGGTGGTTACATGTTGTATAGGTATTATGTTGCTCTGCCTAGCCTTTTCCCAACTACGTTGGGGTCAGCTTCCAGTCTAACCAGATGCGGCTGTTAACCAGGTATATGAAATTGTTAATAATAGTACCTGCTGGTCGTAAAGGTTTAAGAAGCACGTTCCATTCCAATTAGCTCTGTGGTTCTGAAATAGCTCCACTTTGTGGTAGTACTCTTTAGTTGAGAAAGCGTGATGTTATACGGGTATGTTATGACTCATCTCCCAGTACATAGAATAGAATAGAACTTTACTCAAAAATGCTTGTAATGTGGTCATTATTTTGATAACCTTCTTTGAGCAAAGTCGACGTTTCCGCGCTACTTTAATAGGCGCCAGCAAAGTTGTATGGAAATTCATTGCTGGTGAGTTTTAACCACCAGCAATTTCCTTTGAAAATCCATTATTGTCGAGTTTTGTTTCAATAATAGTCTGGTGCAAAAAGTATTTATTCATAATTTGGCTGTATATGTACAGCTATTTTTTGATTTTTTGATGCTTACTAAAGGCACTAAGCTGGTTTTATTTAAATTACAAACATTTTTGAGTAAAGCACTATACAAGCCTTGGTCCGCAATAACTGCGCTGCTGGCCACGCTATGATGGCCTCGGGCTTAGTTTAGCTACGCTCTCGGCCTTCAAGCTTGGTCATCATTGCAGCCTTTGCTGTCCGCGCTATAAAGGCCTCGACCTTCAGTCTCTGCCTTTATTCCAGCTTGTCCATCAAGAGCCGCAATGCTGTCCGCGCTGTGATGACCTGGAGCTGCGCTACACTGCGCTCTCGGCCATAATCAGTGCTGCCAGCAACACAGTCATTATAGACCGCGGCAGTAATGTACTATTAGTTGCATAGATTGTAGATACATACAATAGGTACAAAAACTATTCATTCGTCAATAGAAAGAAAGAAAGAAAGAAAATTTATTTATTCAGCCAAGAACACTGACAGCATAAATAAAATAAACAAAGAAAGAACAATATAATAAAAATTAAACACAAATTTTATGCTGTCGAGCATGTCCATGCCGAAAAGGTTACCAACTCAGCATATGCTAGGCGTCAAAACACCCAGCGCTGATTTTCAGCTGGCACCCCCGCAGTGACACACGGATGGAGGTAGTTAATTTTAAATATATATTCTATTATACTTGAATGGATAAAAGTGTTTTATAATGTGTCAATAAACTACAAAAATATAATAAATAAAACTTTATTAGGATACATTAAGCAGTGATAGCCTTTTTTTTTCTCGTTGGAAAATCCTCATGTATGTCCGTCGCCCGGGGAAGGCAAGGGGGTCTGCCGGAATCTTACCGGCTAAAAACCAACGGTGTCCCTCCTTCTGACCAAAGGCCGGGGTCACGGGATTCGCAAAAGCATGCACCGCGACCCCGGCAGGTCCCGGTCTGCCAACCCTCGGCGGACTTCTCCTCTGTGGGAAGCAGTGATAGCCTAGTGGTTGAACGCTTGCCTTCAATGCAGGAGGGTCTGAGCTCGATCCCGGCCCGTACCTCTGACTTTTCGATTTGATTATCACTTGCGTTAACGGTGAAGGAAAAACATCGTGAGGAAACCTGCACACCTGAGAGGGCTCCATAGAGTTCTCGATGGTGTGTGTGGTCTGCCAACCCGCACGAGGCCAGCGTGGTGGACTAAGGCCTAAACCCTTCTCAATCTGAGAAGAGGCCCAGCAGCGGCATAGTAATGTTATGTTAATATTACATTACTGCCGCGGTCTGTAATGACTGCGTTGCTGATAGCACTGATGATGGCCGAAAGCGCAGTGTAGCGCAGCTCCAGGCCATCACAGCGCGGTCAGCATTGCAGGTCTTGATGGACAAGCTCGGACAGCAAGGGCTGCAATGATGACCAAGCTTGAAGGCCGAGATCGTAGCTAACCTAAGATCGAGGCCATCATAGCGTGGCCAGAAGCGCAGTCATTGCGGACCAAGGCTTGTATAGTGCTTTACTCAAACAATGCGAGTAATTTAAATAAAACCAGCTTAGTATAGTAAGAATTTATTTAAAGAAACGATTTGTTTCTTCCCCGGGTTTTAGCTTTTTTTTAAATAAGTCTTTAATGATTGTGCTGTCTGTACCTATACAGCCAAGTTATGAATAAAAACTTTTTGCACCAGACTATTTTTGAAACAAAACTCGACAATAATGGATTTTCAAAGGAAATTGCTGGTGGTTAACACTCACCAGCAATGAAATTCCACACAACTTTGCTGGCGCCTATTCAAGTAGTGCGAAAACGTCGAGTTTGCTCAAAGAAGGTTGTCAAAATAATGACCACATTACAAGCATTTTTGAGTAAAATACATTAAATAAAGAACAAGAAAACTTACAATTTTAAACATTCACGAATTTGAATCTGAAACAAAAAAGCAGATGAAAGTTAATAACATGTCAGTCAATATAATATTACATATCGAGTTATTCAATTTACGAGTTTTCGATTTAAAATATATCAATATTTTTTAAAACAGATAACTTACTCCGGTTAGCCTCAAGTTCTGAATCAATCGAATTTGATTCGAATTAGTGTCAGTGTAGTTTGATTCAATTCGACATGAACGTGCATTTTTGTCGATTTGAAGTGTACGAATTGACGCTAAAAAATATAATAATATCACGTCTGTATTCCCCGTAGGGTGGGCAGAGGCGTATAGTAATACCCTCATTTCACCGTTATGTTTAAGTCCCATGTAATAAGGGGCGAGCCTATTGCTATCAACCGGGCACAAATCAAAACTCCGGGCTGCTACTGAAAAATTCCACGCGGATAAACCCAATAACACTTTGCCCGACCTGGGGATCGAACCCAGGACCTCACGATCAGCTATGTTACTCAGTGATAATGTAGCTTTCTAACGGCAAAAGAATTTTTGAAATCGGTCCAGTAGTATTTAAGTTTATTCATTCGTTACATACAAAAATACAAATCTCTCCTCTTTAAGGCGGGTATAGACTGCTGTAACGTAACATGCAATGTAACATGAAAGGTACGTAGTACGCACGCGTAGTGTGCACGGTTCGTGCGCGCAAGGCGTCCACACTATGGGAATTCTGTTACATTGCATGATACATTGCGACAATGTGGACGGCAAATTCTTTCATTGCGTGTTACATTGCATGTTAAATTTCGTAAGTCTGTACCCGGCTTTATAATATTAGTATAGATGGAGATTATAATAATATCATACAGACGTCAGATTTTTCATACATAAAATATTTAGTATTTTTATTATTCTTGACTTTGAAGAGTTTGATTCTAGTCTCACCTTATGGTAACCGCAGACAAGGACAGAGGGGGATTTCCTATCACCCCAGAGTTGCCAACTCTACTCTTTTTACGTAGATCTACGTACTTTAGGCCTTTCCTGCAAACCTACGAACTTCAGTCCCAGAATCTACGTATTTTCTAGAAAAGGGGATTCGTCTCAAACCTTTTCTTTACTGGCCCAATTTGCACAAAATGTATTCATATTGCTACATAGTGCAAATTTTGAGCGTCTGTTTTCTGCGATCAATTTATAATAGAATAGAATAGAATATACTTTATTGTACACCAAAATTGTAACACAGCTCTTATACAATAACAAACATTAAAGGGTACAATGGCGGTCTTATCGCTGATAGCGATATCTACCAGACAACCTTTGGATGAACAGGAAGTCAATGAATAAGATAGAGGGGGTAGTCCATGGTGTACTGCTGCAAAATATATACTACACACCATACATAGACATAATACTTACATATAGGTATATATATAATGAAAACCAACGACTTTCCACTAAAACACTAAAAGGCATATTTTTCACAAAGCTGTTTCAAAAAAAACCACGACGCTTCACAGGAACATAGTAAACGATTTAATAAATAGTATAAATTCAATTTGCCTGAAAATAGTAATGAAAACGAATCATTTAAATAAATTGCATAGCAAAACACTCGTTTTATTCAGAGTTACCCTCTGTATTTCACTAAAAAAAAAAGCACGTAGATCTACGAACTTTTCATACGCAAATTTTACTAATTCTACGTAAATCACTATTCTGGCCTACGCCTTTTCCAAAATCCGAGTTGGCAACACTGCATCACCCTATACTATTCTAGGTAGTTCAGAGAAACTTTTTTTTCAAACATTGCCCCGCACTGAATTTCTTCTGTATCGTGGGTGTGTTTACAGACACAAATCTTCACATGCACAAACGACCAGACCCGGAACAACTATTTGTAGGCTATTACAAATATTTGATCCGTGCGGGAATCGAACCCACGACCCGTAGCGCAGAAGCCAATCGCTCAGCCACTGCACTAAACGTGTCGTCTGTATTGAATGTACTGTGTGTTTCTGGGCAAAGAATAAACCTTCCCCTCTCTACACACGGGTGTCGTAAATGGCGTCTGTGGGATTATACAGGTTGTACTTAAACGAAATCATGTAATTCCTTCAAACCTCGTGATGTGCTGCTGACATAGATTAACACTGAACGGGATAATTTAGGATTCAATAAAAAAAATACATGAAGTAAACATGTGTTCTTAACGTGACGCATTTTCGCGCCCGCGCAATTTGCTCCATCCTTTACACCCTGTATAAAGAGGATGGGCAAAGCGTCCGCGATCCCATAATAAACACGTACTGCGATCACCAATCCATTTGCCAAGCTTGGTGATAACGGAAAGGTCATTTGGGGACTCATGCTCCACTGTGGACGATTACAGGCTGATGAGAGATAACATTTGCCTGAACCTGCCTCGTTGGTATAGAGGTGGCAAACGCGACTGCTCATCCTGAGGTCCAGGGTTCGATCCCTAGGTCGGGCAAAGTGTTATTGGGTTTTTCCGTGTGGAATTCCTCAGTAGCAGCCCGGTGTTTGGATTTGTGCCCAATTGATGGCAAAAGGCTTTCCCCCTATTACAGGGGACTTAAACATAACGGCGAAATGAGGGTGTTACTATACACCTCTGCCCAACCCTTCGGGAAATATAGGCGCTATGTTTTAAGGTCTCTATAGATCAAATTATTCGTGTCGAAGTAAAACGAGGACCGTTTGTTACCCATCAAAACCCCTCCGTGCCTCGAAGAGCTCGTTAAACAGTCGGTCCCGGATATCATACGAATACCTTTGACAGTCATTACGGGAAATCAGAAGCCCGAAAGTCTAACAACTGGTCTAACCATAGGATATTGGTATTGCCCAGTTACTGGTTTGCGGAGGTCTGATGGCGGTCGCTCCGTGTAAAATACTGGTATTCACCCGCATCTGGTTAGACTGGAAGCTGACCCCAACATAGTTGGGAAAAAGCTAGGTAGAATTTTAGTTTCGAAGTAGGATAGGAATGGAAGGTACGTTCCTAACTTCAAAAAAGTATGTAAATAGAACCCTGTAGAAATATTATTCCATCAGAACGGATTTTATTCTTATTTCTCAAAAATAATATGCATATACGAGCAAAAAATGACATCCTAAAAACGTTGAACAAAAATTGAAAAACACGAGCTATAAGGACAGGGCGCAGTGAAAGCGTGAATGCAAAAAAAAAGGTAAAAACGTATTGATTTACAAGTAGCTAATAAAAGTACTTCAGAATCGTGACACGGAGTTTAATCTGTTTCCTTGAGATAATGGCACGATGTTACTTTTAGATGATTATGTCTTTAGGTACACGCTAGCCCGCTCCGGCAAGCTATCATCACTATATCTGCAGTTAGACAACACGTTTGGTCGTGGGTTCGATTCCAGCACGGAACAAATATTGGTATGGCCTACAGATAGTTGGTCCGGGTTTAAATGTTTGTGCGTGTGAAGATTTGTTTCTGTAAACGCACCCACGATACAGGAGAAATAATAGTGAGGGAAAAGAATTTAATGAAAAAAAAATTGTCATGAGTTAGCTAAATATTCAGGTCTTGGTTAACAAATTATATAGTTGATCAGCGGAGAAAGTTGTGTCGGCATAAGCTTTTGGCGTTGTTAAAAACAATGAAGTTCTGAAGCCGAACCTAACCTAATAACTCAGATCACGAATCATTTAATTAGTTCTAATCTCTGTTATAACAAGGATATAATATTTGATATCAGATCCCTGAACGGCTTTATCAGCTGGTACACTGACACGTTATTTATACCTAAACCAATACACGAACTAATTATGATTTTCACTGAAACACCCTCCAAAAGGTATTCCTTGTAGTAATAAATATAGTGGACTGCTGTGTTTTGCTTATTGCGTGATAAGCAAGATTCAGAATATGTATAAAAGATCATAATGTAAATAAGGTTCAAATACCTATATACTGGGTGTAAAAATAGTCTTAACAAAGCCGAAGTCTACGCGTACTGTACCTAAAACTAAGTAACATTCAGCAAAAATAATTGGTGGAAAACGATTTTTGTTTATTGGTATTAAAAAAAAGTTTGAATTGTAGAGCGCAATAGGGCGCGCGCAGCAGACTGTGCCTACATTTCAAAAATGTTGATTATGTTTGTATAGAAGTATGTTTAGTAATGACATTTAAATTTAGTTTCCGTGAAAAACGTACAAAAATATGGTGACTTTGACCTTTAATATCTCCATAACCAGTCGGTTCCCAGGTATGGCCAAATAAAAAATCTTCGTAATGACGCGATACGTGGCTCTTGGCTTTGTTAAGGGTATTTTTTACACCCAAATAAGGTGTTAAAAAATTAACACTACGAATTTTGTGGGGTACCTCAGTATCGGAAATTGAACAACTTTCATAGAAAAGCTTTTTTATTGTTTTCCATACTAATAAAATATAATTACGTTTTTAATTGTATGGAAAGTAGTAAAAAAAACGCGAATTACGAAAAGTTGTTCAATTTCAGATAGGTACCAAGTAACTCTTGACAAAATTCTTAGAGTAAATTTTTTAACAGCCTTTATAGGTATGTGTCTACATATTTCACTGTAATGTATTCATTTTAGATACGACTCTTCATTAGAATATTATTCGGAAATTATTTAATTATACGACAAAGTAGGATTTAGCATATCCATATAAAAATTTCATAGTGTGACGTCATTCGGTACTTAAAAACCCTACCTAATTCCTTTCAGATAATTCAAGTCAGTTTATCTAACGCACCTCATTTTGTATCACACTCAATCCCTACAGAGAGACCCAATTACTTCAATCCTTAATTTATTTAAAAGCTTACGCCACCCGCTCACCGCTATCAAACGGACGAGACCTTACCGTGTAAAGGGACGCTTTACATTAGACAAGGGATTCATAAAATATGATGGTACGTAGTCTGTTCCCGCTGAAGATAAAGTGTTTCCCTTACAAACACAATTTAGCTTGTTCTCTCAAATACTCCCCTCGGATTACTAACTATAAACATGTTTTGATTGCATTTATTATTTATAAAGTGAACGAAAATTATCTAGTGTAATGGCGGCGTGAAATGAGGAATAATGTTTATGTAGGATTATTTTGAGTGACGTAATGGGTTGGAATAACCTTGTTACTATGTGAATATTGTTAAGGGAAACGTAATTTATAACGTTTGGTTTAATTTAGTTCGACCAAAATAGTAATACAATAATGTTTTTTTGTTTTATGTTTTGTGTCACCTTGTATACAATGTTTCGGAAACAAGTTCCCTGGTGTTAAAACACCATGTAAACATGTATAGAAACAATGTTTCGGAGCTATAGCCATTAAAAACTGTCAGTAGTTTTTACCGCAACTATAGTAAGTGCGTTTATATTTGCGCATTTTAGTTCTGAAAATTATCATAATAAAATACTTACCTACTCATAAAACTCAGTTGAAACTATAGGCAACAACTAATTCGTTAACCTCCCTTTGATATAGAATTTTTCGAAAAATCAAACAATTCGTTTTGCTATCTCTTTCGCACGTTTTTGTGAAGAAATGACAAACAGAATTTATCGAAAATGTTTTGAAACGCGGGCGGGTCCATTTCAGTATCTATTTATAGACAACGAGTAGATACAGGATTAAGTCAAGAAATTATGTACCAGATACTTAATGTGATCATTAAAGTTAATCAAAGAGAATAAATTAAGGTTTAATGAGTTTACTACGAATACCATCAAATAAATTGTCCAACTTAATCAAGTTGGCTAAGGACATAAATATAATTGATGCCTCTCCAACATCATTCACACCGATAATTCAGCCCTCATCAAGCTGTCTCCCTCCCAGTCCTCCCGCCAGCAACGCCCTAAACCGATGTCCGAGTCCCATTGGGGTCGCCCTTAGTGCTGTTGTTGCTAGTGGTCATGATGTTAGTAGTAGTGGTTAGCTTAGGTTAAGTATTTTACTCGTCCCCATTAGTTGGAGACCCTTCAGATTTCGCCAATAACTGCCCGGTTACGTAGAAACCGTCCACAATAACATCTACACGCAGTCAAACAAGAAAAAAAAGTAACACCATCCTTGTGTTTACCTACTCATTGGGAGGGCCCGATTACTTTTCTTGTAATACGCTATAAATATGTTCGTTCTGCCTTGCCTCTTCCCAACTATATTGGGGTCAGCTTCCAGTCTAACCAGATGCGGCTGAATACCAGTATTTTACTCGGAGCGACTGCCATCACACCTCCGCAACCTATTTACTGGGCAATGCCGATATCCTAAGGTTAGAACGATTGTCAGAATTTCAGGCTTCTGACTACCCGCAACGACTGTCATAAGTATTTGTATCAACTATCGATAAGTATGAAGACCTATTTGGTGCAACCCTAAGACAAACAAACCCCCATTTTAATTTATTTTTGACACAAAAAATAAACTATAATCTATTTAGTGTCTTATATTTTTTGCAGAATTCCGACGTCTGGACTGAAATTTTCCAAACATAAAAGCCTTGCTTGCTTTATCTTGGAATCGAAATAAGTACATCACGCTCAGCAGTCCTACTTACAACCAAAGAGTGCATATGAATTAACGTCATTCCAAAAATTACATTGCCACATTATTAAGTCACTCGGTCCAAAAATGATACTGTCATACATTTTTCACCCTTTCTAACAATGATAGCACAGTGGTGTGACCAACGGACTGCCAAATCATAGGTCTCGAGTTCGAACCCAAGGAACGCACCTCTGACTTTTCGGATTCATGTGCGTATTGTATAATTATCACTTGCTTAAAAGCGGCGAAAGAAAACATCGTGAGGTAACCGGCATGCCTGAGGGATATTTCTCGACGACATGTGAAGCCAAGTCAGAGGCCAATGGGCGGCATAAAGTCTGACACCAGGTTAGTCACTAACCACACGAAAAACAGAAGACTGCTTCTAGCAAAAAGTAACTTTGTCTATTGCTTGTAAACGACTTGCAACATGTTACAGCGTTATTGTCTTAAAACATTTACTACACGTTGTCTTGAGTGGCGCCAACAGTGTTAGGGCTTGGATCTCTGCCCATCCCGTTAGAAATGACGTGTATGACATAACAATATGTATATAACCGTAGTGAGACAACCGAAATTATTAATTTATGGGTGTCTCTCTCCCTCTTGTGATTTTTAGAAGGTTAGAAAGAGGCGGAAATGTCATACATCATAGTTCTGCCTAGCGTTTTACCAACTATGTTGGGATCAGCTTCCAGTCTAACCAGATACGGCTGAATACCAGTATTTTACGCGGAGCGACTGCCATCAGACCTCCGCAACCCAGTTACTGGGCAGTGCCGATATTCTAAGGTTAGATCGGTTGTCAGACTTTCGGGCTTCTGACTTCCCGTAACGACTGTCATAGGTATTCGTATGACACCCGGGACCGACTGTAACATGCTCTCTGAGGCATGGAGGGACCTCAATGTGTAACGATCGGTCACCCATCCGCAGACTGACCGCGGCAAGCGCAGCTTAACCTCTCAAATCGTATGATCCGCGCAGTTGGTAATTAGTTACGAGCGTCATACATCATAGCTTGCCCTTTTTATCTGACCCTCCACTGATCCAGATATTAGAGATATCCACTGACCCAATAACATTTTTTTTTAAATTGGCTGGAAAATAAGATGACGGTCCACCTGATGGGAGGTGTTTACCGTCGCCTTCACAGGGTGTAAATGAAATCATGTAATCCCTTCAAACTCGTGATATAGTGCCGACATAGATTAACCTTGCATGGGATACCTTTGGATACAATTATAAAAAAAATTACAAGAAGTAAACATGTGTTCTTACCGTGAGGCATTTTAGCGTCCGAGCGAATTGCGCGGTATCGCTCGCCGTGTGGTCATCTAACTCGGAGCACTAATATACCTCAAGTTAAGAACACATGTTTACGTCTTGTAATTTTGATTTAATTAAGTCCAAAATCATCATTTTCAGGGTTAATCTATATCAGCAGTACATCACGAGGTTTGAAGGAATTACATGATCTCGTTCACACCTTGTATACACCAACGACACCAACAAGTTTGCTGATGCATCGCCAACCTTAGAGACGAAGTTGGAAAGTTTCTTGTGCCTGTAATTCCACCGGCAATGCTGCTGGGCAGCAGAAATATGTATGGTGAACTTATTCACATGGAACTCTACTAGGTAGGTACTAAAACATTTTTCTGGCAGAAAACCCGATCACTAATCCAATAACTGCCTAGTCGGTCTAGCGGTGGCAAGCGCGACTGCTAATCGTGAGGTTGGGTAAAGTGTTATTGGATTTTTCCGTGTGGAATTCCTCAGTAGCAGCCCGGAGTTTGGATTTGTGCACGTTTGATGCCAATGGGCTCGCCCCCTATTAGATGGGATTTTAAACATAACTGCGAAATGAGGGTGTTACGATACACCTCTGCCCAAACCTTCGGGGAATACAGGCGTCTGTGGTCAGGACTTCGTTGTTCTCTCACTATCCTAAACCATTGTACTGTATCCACTGAAATTGTTAAAGATATTGTTTTTAAATGAGTAATCATGGAGTTTCTTGTCGGCTCTTCTCCATAGGAAATAACTATTGGAACCGTGCATCTAAATTCGACTTTTCATAAGCACCTGTATTGGTTTATGAGAAATAAAAAAAATGATATGTTTTTTTTTATGTTATTCTGACCTGATTAAAGTGGTATGCGACCACAAGATCCGCAGCGTACTGTGTACATTCTTACTTACAGAAGCACATAATATGTACATAAAAATTAAAAGCTAAGTAAATACAACCCGTCGAAATATTACACATCCGGCCCGCTCATTCCGTGAGCCGAATACATGTTTAAGCCAAGATTTCCAGCAACAACACTTTATCCTCCAGAATTATAATGTTAACAATGCGCACTTTATTTTGGCCCGACGTGTAATTTGCTCAACTCATCCAGGAATTTAATAAAAAATATTATGTTTGTGTGCGTGTGAAATTGTGTTTGTATGTGCGTGTCTGTGTTTGTGTGTGCATGATTGTGTGCCAGTTTTTAAATAAAATCACGTTAAGTTATAAATAAATAAATAAAATAATATGAGTGTTTTTATCACTGTCTCATAGACACTTTTACTTAGTTTTAATTTAATTTTACATAACATAACATCACGCATGTATTTCCCGAAGGGTTGGGCAGAGGTGTATAGTAACACCCCCATTTCGTCATAGTCCCATGTAATAGGGGGCGAGCCTATTGCCATCAGCCGGGCACACAAATCCACACCCCAGACTGCTACTGAGGAATTCCACACGGAAAAACCCAATAACACTTTGCCCGACCTGAGGATCGGCAGTCGTGCTGGCCACCACTAGATCAACGAGGCAGTTAATATGATTTTATTCACTGAATTAATTTAAATGACGAAATCAATACAGAGCTAATGTTGTTGTGCTGACTGCAGCGCCCTCTACCCAGGACTAAGGGCCAAGCCACATCTGACGGAAGATACGTGGCCAATCTTCCGCCAGTACACACAATTCCATATAAACATCTCACACCATACACATTTGACCGAAGATGCGTTACTAAAATTCCTCGACTAAACAACGCGACGGAAGATTGTCGACGTATCTTCCGTCAGATGTGGCTTGGCCTTTATACTACACTAAAATTAACACCTTTTATGAAATCGGGGAAAAGATAAAATAGGGTTGTCGATCCTCTACCCTTTTGTTATGCATAATCATCTTGTCCCGCTGTTGGGCATAATCATCTTGTCCCACTCTCCTGAAAATGAGAAGTGTTTATGCCTTAGTCCACCATGCTGACCTGGTGCAGTTTGGCGGACTACACACACAATCAAGAACTTTTTGGAGCCCTCTCAAGTGTGCAGGTTTCCTCACGATGTTTTTCCTTCACCGTTAACGGAAAATAACTATAGTTACAAAACAAAAAATCTAACGTTATATTATTACATGTAACTTTAGGGATGCTGCTCTATTCGGGTTCCGTTTATCCTTGAAAGGGTAACCTTTATACCTACAGCATAAATTATTTTACACGTATGTTACAGTTATACTATCAAATCAGCTAAATCGTGAATTAACTATTTATTGCAAATACCTTTTTTTTTGTTCTTTAGATAATAGGCAATGGGATTTTTTTTAAATCCAGTCGCAAAAGTGTGATGTTATAAGTTTGAACCGTTTGTTTGTCTATGGTACTGTAGCTCCCAAACTTTAGATTAAATACCTCTAGATGTAGCCATGATTACAGTAGGAAGTGTCATAGTGAGAAGCATATACACAACATTCGTAAAAAAACTGAGACAAAGCATCATATCTTCTGTTTCATATGACGTGCCGTTTTTCGCTTGGCGAACTTTTTAATGTTAGCCAACTCACTGTTACAGAACGTTGGTTTCTCCGTATTCTTGTATTTATGAAAAATAGACTCCATTAGTTAAGTTTTTAGTGTTTATTGTATGCTTTAAGACGGGAGGATGCAGGATTTTAAGCGTATTTTGCTGTCTCGCGGGCGGTCACACGGTGACTCTATCTAGAGGTATATAATCTAAGTCCCAAACGGATGAAGTGATTTCAATGCTGTTTTGAGGTTTCCATAAAACAATAAAATAAATAAGTTTAAAAGTTGCACTACTTTAATATAAACCGCCTTTTTATTCACTAAAATAAATAGTGTTCTCGTGCTAAAATTCAATAAAACCACGAGTATGAATGCAATTATTACTTACCGCAGGCTACGTCACTACTCAGTATTCCTCAATTCAACGAGTATTTCATGCAAGCCTCATTGTGAAGGTTTCTAATGAAATGCGGTAATGACAGAGTAAGGCGTGTCGAGTTTCTGGTAATTTAGATAGAGCGAAGCGAGTATTTTGTTACGGAGCACGTACTTTCATTAATATGTGAGCAGACAACATTTATATAGATGCAACTCGCTTACGTATATATGTCGGCTTTGAGAGGATTATTTCTATAGAAAAGAGATATTTTGCTTTGGTAGCGTTTCTTTATATTCGCACAAGAGCTTGCTACCGGCTATCTTCTTGACATAATAACATCTTATTTACTTTTTATGGCAAAAAGAGAAAAAATGGGTTGGCCTACTTATTGCGGAGAGCTACAAGGCCAACAATAACTATGTATTTGCTATTTTATTTCACTGAAAGAGACTGTATATGTTATTAAGTAATGGTATTTCAGAATTTACGTTTACTTCAAAAAATATAAAGAAATATTTATTTAGACACAGCGCAAAGAGACACAACAGATAAAAAGTGTGATATAAAAATAAATATAAGATCTTGGGTATGTGTCTCACGGCTGGACCAAAAAGGTGTCCAGATCAGCGGTTTACTAATGTTTGCCATAATTTAAAATGCCATAATTTTGTATACCATACTTTTATTTGCCATAATTTCATTAGAAATAACGCTTCAGTTGCCATACTCGTGATATTACATAAAATCATTTTCACTAATTTCATTGGTCATAATCGATCAAGTGTCATAATAATTTTAATCGATAAATTTATTTGCTATATTTTTCATTTTCAATAATGTCGTTTTCCATAACATATTTTATATTTTTTTCATTATTCACCATAATATAAACATAATCTACCATGCATGTTTGCTTTGCAAAAGAGGAAATCTGGTCGTTGTGTGGTCACAGTTCTAACCTAACCTAACCTAGCTGTTTCGGTTTTGTCAAACTGTTTATTATCTAGAGATTATTTGCTGTAACAAATCATTTGATTACAGACGAAATTCCTTAATGACATTATTTTTTGTACCGAACAATAAACGTTTCTAAATTATATTAAATGTTGGTTATGTCAAGTATCGATTATGTAATGCGTTACTTATAGAAACTAATGATTATAACACATGTTATTATGGTAACTTATTATATGGCAAATAAAAGTTATGACTACTAAGTTGATATGACAAGCGTTATTAGTATAAATGATAATAGTGCAAGTAAATATTATGAGGGGGACGATTATGGAAAACAATAATAGTACAAATGATTTTATGGAAAACAAGACGATACCCAGATCAGCTTAATGTCAAGCACTGTAAGTACTTGACGCTGGTTTTCGTCTGGAACCGTTGTGCTCCACGGATGTAAATCAGCTATTCTATACATTTTGTCGAGTTACGTGAATACAAATGTATGGAACAGCTGATTTCGAGGTTGGTCCTTTTGTAAAAGTTTTTCGTAATGATGAGTACAATGTCCCCTTTTCGAGAGTTTGTTTGTTTGTTTGAGCGCGCTAATCTCAGGAACTGCTGGTTGTAATTGAAAAAATATTGTTATGTTAGATAGTCCATTTATCGAGGAAGGTTATAGGCTATATCACGCTACGATCAATAGAAGCGGAGCATAAATGAAAAATGTTGCAAAAACGGGTAAAATGTCCACCCGTGCGGAGCCGGGACGGGCCGCTATAAAAAATAAGGTTGTATACTTTTTCTGTACTCCTAAAGAGCATTCTAAAAGCTTCCATCCAAATATTTCAAATCCAACCTCAATCAAATATTAACAACCTTCCCATTTAACACCCAGTTGATTAATTAATCACCCCACAAACTTCCGAACTAGGAACTTCACGAAATCACTTAAAAACATAATCTAACTGCGACGTACGCGTGGGTTGTTTTCCAAATAGTTGAAACTTGTGGTGTACCGTAACTGTCGAAAGCTTTGCTTAGTACCTGTTATGTTGAAACATTTATTATGGCATATACGAACATTTAACCGGTATAAAATTAATTATGAGAGCTTGGCTTCAATTCATTTTGATGTTAATTCCTGATAGGGTTGGATATTGTGATGGTTGAAGTTTGAACTGGTGAAAATGAGTCATAATTCCTGGAAAAAATAGATCTCTGATTGTCAATCGATTCGGCTTGTTTTCTAGTGTGGGGTTCATACCTGCACCATACCATTATTTATTATTTTCCATTTATTTATTCATATCATAAACTTACACAACACAACATATTTATATACAAACTACATAGTCAAGATTAACATGAAATAGGAACTCTTTCCTCCACAAGACAGAACCAGAAGAATATAAATTATAATGTCAGCTCTTTGTCATGTTCCTTTTTGACCGTCCATATACAAGGTTAGTCAGAAAGGGGGTACTAAGCCGAAAGGGTGTTAAAGTACCTACCTATAATAAGGGATAACTTTTGTTCTACAACTTTCCCCAAAACTTGATAGTTTAAGAGAAATAGCTTTTCAGATTTCGTAAAAAATATGCTAAAATCTATCTGTCCATAGCTATGATCAGCTGTGTTCACTATTTAGGTCATATTTGGGGTCACGGATTAGAAACTTAATTTTCTGCATTCATAACTAAAGCAAATATGTTTTTTTTTAAACTAAAATAAAAATAATTTTGCATGTAAATAAAAATTAACGAATTTTGAAATTTTAGCACTTGCTTTGAAATAGTCATCAGTGATACTTTAAGTGGCTCGCGGGTTAGTACCCCCTTTCCGACTAATCTTGTATAGGTATGTTGTAAATATAATAATTATTTATCGAAGTCTTATAATTGTGTGTGCCTATCGCCTATTCACTCTACTCCTTCTGTAGCATACTATACCGTGCTATACTAGTTTTTGTCTATAATTTTCATAATGATAGTAAACGAGATAACAACTAACTGATTTATGGAATTTATCGGACTGCCTGCCTCGTTGGTCTACTGGTGGCAAGCACGACTGCTGATCGTGAGGTTCTGGGTTCGATTCCTAGGTCGGGTAAAGTGTTATTGGGTTTTTTCATGTGGAATTCCTCAGTAGCAGCCCGGAGTTTGGATTTGTGCGCGGTTGATGGCAATAGTCTCACCTCTATTACATGGGATTTAAACATAACGGCGAAATGAGGGTGCTCAACCCTTAGGGGAATACAGGCATGATATTATGTTATTTATCGTAAAGTTTTGAATCAGGGGGCTGGCCTCTCTATCTTCAGCCGTGGGTGTCATAATAGGGCTACTAAGGGCTCATCAAGAGGATGGACAGCAGTCCTCCTGTCTGTTTATAACAACACTAGCGGCCTGCCCCGGCTTCGCACGGGTGGAAATTTTTCCCGTTTTTGCAACATTTTTCATTTATGTTCGATTCCCGCACGGAACAAATATTTGTTTGGCCTACAGATAGTTGTACCGGGTCTGGGCGTTTGTGCATGTGAAAATTTGTGTCTGTAAACGCATCCACGATACAGGAGAAATTATAGGTAGAGCAAGGTTTTCATTAAAAAAATATATTAATAACCGCGCGGATCGTACGATCTGCGACATTAGGTTTGACCCACACATCACGGAATCACGTTTTTCATGCTCTATCCTTATCTGTCGCTCAGGAACGTCTCAATAGAGCGAGAAAGACAGCGTGAGACCGCAACGATAGCACGAGACCGCACGCGATAGCAATCACGCTGTCTTTCTCGCTCTATTAAATGACGTTCCCGAGCTTAAGCTGCGCTTGCCGCAGTCAGGAGTGGATGGGTAACCGTTTATTACACATCTAGGTCAGCCTTACCGAACATGCGAGCAGTAGACCGAAATAGCGGTCTACAAATCAACAAACTTTATATTGGTAAAATAAAATTGATATACCTATTCCGCTTAATAATTTATAGTAAGATATTGAATGTAGGCCAAATCAGAAATGTCAGCTAGAACTAAAAGTTTCTAAACAATAATAAAACAACAATTATCTTATTATTTACAAATAAAGTTTATGATTGGTATATACAACGACAAAACAAACTTTAATGTCCAGTATAAGCTGACCTCTAATTATATGAAAATTCTGTACAATGAGAGATCAGCCAAAAATGGAAAGTATAGTTTCTTCAAGATTCTAAATATATAGGGGAACGTACCCATACTACGTGACCCGTTCAGGGGGGGGAGGGGTCTTCAAAATACCACGCTTGGTCACAGGGGCGGGGGGGTCTTAGGTTTTCGTCACCTAGTCAATATCCTCTAGGGAAATCTCGAGTTTATTCGAGCTATATTCAAATATGGCGCGCAGAGTTTAGCGCTTTTTGAACTCACAGGTGGCAACACTGTTGCACATATGAGTTTTTTTTTTTAATTTTCTGTTTGCATAAAATGATTTAAAACCATATTTATATATTACTACGTGAAATCTAGAGGGGGAGGGGGTGGGGTTTTGGCATATACTACGGGTGGTCACCGAGGGGGGAGAGGGATAAAAAATAGTAAAAAATGGGTCACGTAGTATGGGTACGTTTCCTAGCTTGTAGCATTGGTTTATAGGTCTCATTTCTTGGTTCAAGCAATATTAGTATTAGAATTTATATTAATAACTAATATTGTTTACTTTTGCTCTCTCGACATTGTTAATAACAGCGAGTCGAGTACGTATAAGACTTTAGTGATACTAAATATAATTTAAAAACTGTTTTTTTTTACTTAAATAAAAGTTTTTCTCATCTTCTCTCGAATTGGTACGAGTTTTATGAGAATAACTCATGCTGTGATGAAAATATTGGCCAGTCAGCAAGGTTGGTAGTGGTCTGAAATTGTGTATGTTTGATTATGTAGAGGTCAAAATTTCAACAAGGGGGGGGGGGGGGTCGACCCCACAAGTGGGCTGTTTTTGTTGAAAAAATTAAGTGTATATTTTAATGTGTTTTATTATCTACTACATACTCGGACACATTGTATAAACCATAACATAACATCACGCCTTATATTCCCCGAAGGGTTCGGCAGAGGTGTTTTAGTACACCCTTATTTCGCCAGTTATGTTTAATTCCCATGTAATAAGGGGTGACCTTATTGCCATTAACCGGGCACAAATTCAAACTCCGGGCTGCTGCTAAGAAATTTCTAATAGAAAAACCCAATAACACTTTGCCCTACCTGGGGATCGAACCCAGGACCTCACAATCAGCAGTCGCGCTTGCCACCACTAGACCAACAAGGCAGTCACTCGCAAAGAAGATCGAAATAATTAAGTCAAATATTAAAATATCTCTATCTTGGGGGGGGGGGGGAGTCGACCCCGCTTGTGGGGTGCTTTTATCGGTAAAATTAAAGGTATATTTTTCTGTATTTTATTACTACACGGACACATTGTTTACACAATGGTTACAAAAAAAGACGTATCGAAACCTTTCATAATCCCAAGCGTATGTTCCACATGATCGAAAACCCAAAGCTCATAAGAGTAATCGTCAAAAACATTATTCTCTACACGATCGGAGGCTAAAGTGGCGCTCTATTGCCCGGCCTCCAAACGGCGCGCCCGATGTGGGAGGCTGTATCAAATTTTACGAGTTCACATTGATATCCAACGTTTGTCGCTATTCCACGAAGCGAATTGAAAAATAATGAGAAAGGACATATAAAAAGAACATTCGTTCCCTTCGAATGAAGACGGGTAAGTAGGTTTAGTTGATAACATTTGGTATTCAAAGCCTATAATGTCTGTTTCGCGTGATGACTCCATAACATCTTGTAGATGTCTGTGTTTAACAGGGCATACCCTATTTTGTGCAATATATTATGGAGTATCTCGTTGGTCTAGAGGTGGCAAGCGCGACTGCTGATCGTGAGGTCTTGGGTTTAATGCTCAGTTCGGGCAGTACTATTGGGTTTTTCCATGTGGACTTCCTCAGTAGCAGCCCGGTGTTTAGATTTGTATCCGATTGACGGCCCGGCTCGGCCCCTATTACATGGGACTTAAACATAACGGCGAAATGAGGGTGTTACTATACCTCTGCCCAACCCTTCGGGGAATACAGGCGTGGTGTTATGTTATGTAGGTAATTGACAAACAGAGCGACGGCACATCTGGTGGAAATTAGTTATTACCGCATACAATGTTTAACAGAAATGCGTGGTCATATTTAAGGGAGTTATAGGGACTCTTATTCAGAGCAATATTTGAGAGGTCAAATAAAAAAAATCGGTCGTAAAATTTTCGATTCTCCACCAGATCAGCTGGTGCCATTTGTATGGAGTGTTAAGGCCATAGGTATAATAAAAAGATGGTGTTAACTTCAGTGGACTGTATTTATACTTAGAATTACAAAGAGTGCACCTTGACAATAGGTAATATGCGAGCGACCGTCCAACGTGGTTTCTGCTAGGCTTCCTGAAGCGTTCTGTTGGAAGCGCGCGCGGCCGAGACGCACGAGTCACGGGCTGCTCTGATTGGCTGGCTCCGCGGGCGATAGTAAGTTGACCGGCACAGCCCGTTGTGTGTCATAGACATGGAGAGTCTATAAAAAGCCCGAATTTTTTAGTTTGACCTTACCGCCCCCGATCCACCGTGCTCACCCGCCGCAGCCGCGGAGCCGGTCGTCCCTTCTGACTCCGTGCAGTCACACCGCGATTAATGCAGCCCTCATCAAGCTGTCGTATCCCTCCCAGTCCTCTCGCATTCAACACCCTAAGAGGTTCGAGTCCCCCCTTGGGTGACTATTATAGCAGCAACATCTCTAAGGGTGTCCCCTTAGAGGTGTTGCTGCTATAATAGTCAGTCATGATGTTACAGTAGTTAGCGTAGTTAGCTAGGTAGTTAGTTTAGATATTGGTTCGGAGACCCTTCTGGTCTCGCCAATAATAGCCCGGTTACGTAGAAAAGGTCCGCAAGACCATCTACAAGAGTCGAATAGGAAAAAAAAAAAGGTTGACCTGTCAAATGTTGCTCTAGTTAAGAGTCCAAACCTTTAAATATAACCACGCATTTCTGATACACGTTGTATACACCTGCAACATCAAAAGGATTGCTGATGAGTTCCTAACCCTAGGACCAAGTTGGAAACTTTGGAGTTGATGTCTCAGGTGCCTGTAGTTTCACCAGCACCCTTCAAATTGGAACACAGCAATTCTGCTTGGTTGCCTATAGGCAAAACCATGTAAATTCTTGGAAGCATACAGCCTTTGGTATCCATAGATAGCTACAAAGACTCGGACACCATACCTATTTTGGCGATTTACGACTTGTTCCGACGGTACTCAAAAAGGTTGAGGTTCAGTAGTGGACTTTTTCTGCCTGATGATTATGATGATGATAAAATACTAAGCTGATGGACTTCAACATCGTACAGACAGTAATGATGCAGAAAATCTCTTTAAAACCTCATGGGACCCGAACGGAGAACCACAAGTCACACACGATAATTCAAATCCGCAAATTATCTTGAAAATAGAAGCGAATTCACACAACACAAGCAAACATAAACCGGAGAATTACAAAATAAATACCTTTAACAAATTGCCTGCCAAGATCTTCCCTTAAGGCATTCAGATCCCGCGAAGGAAATCCCTTAGCAATTCAAACCAGAATCAATGATGAATAATTTCAAAACCCTAAGACCTAGTTAAAGAGGTCGAAGAATTTGGAAGTGAGCCAAAACATTCAAATTCTCTTGGAAAATCCATAAATTTTCTACTACATGAATTATTAAAAGTAAAACTTTGGTAGTTTAATTTTATTTTTCTTTACGGCGGGAGGGTTATTAGAAAGAAAGTAGTTATAGCCTAGGTTCTGAGGTCTGCAGGAAGCTCTGTGGTCGAACCCGATCTGCACCTTCGACTATTCGGATTCACAAATGATCAGAATTTTATTATCACTTGTGTTAACATTCAAGGAAAATATCGTAAGGAAACCTGCGCACCTGAGACAGCTCCAAAAATTTCTCGATGGTGTGTGTAGTCTGCTAACCCGCACCAGGCTAGAGTGTTGCAAGGCCTAACATAACATAACGTCACGCCTGTGTTCCCCGAAGGGATGGGCAAAAGTGTATAGTAACACCTTCATTTCGCCTTTATGTTTAAGTCCCGTGTAATAGGGGCCGAACCTATTGCCATCACCAGGCACACATCCAAACTCCGGGCTGCTACTGAGGAATTCCACACGGAAAAACCTAATAACACTTTTGCCTGACCAGGGGATCGAACCCAGAATCTCACGATCAGCAGTCGTGTCTGCGACCACTAGACCAAGGCCTAACCCTTTCTCATTCTGGGAAGAGACCCGTGCCCAGCTATAAGACAGTAATCTTCACCGTTAACGCCCACAATACTATCACTATTCAAAATGTTAAAATTAATTTAAGAAACATTTGTACCACACCCCATAATTTAATAAAATACCACTACATTGAATTTTGAACAATCGTTGATATTATAATTTCAACTCCATAAACTGATAACCGTGAGAAAATTACATATGTGGGGTTATTTATTGGAAATGTCTTATTCAACAGTTCGTTTCGTCTATTAGATACTATCAATTTATAACCGCGACTATAAAGACTAATTATGTTAATGTATTAATTAGCTCGGAAATGGTAATTATTCGGATATATTAATGATGTATATTAGTGTACATGTTTGATGTTTTACTTAGTAATAGAGCCTTTGTAAGGAATGATCAGAATTGGGTTCAAGAAGTATTAGTAGATAGTATTATTGATTCTGGGTGTAGTCTTAGAACAGATAGATTATTAAAGGAGAATGGGCGAAATGTTTAGAACTTGGTCTACTCCTCCTCTAGCAATGAGTGATATGTCATTAGAAAGGTCTTTTTACGCAAAACATTTAGTAGTAACATAAGTAAAGTCAATTGTTAGTATTTTCGGAGTTATAACACTTTTAAAGTGAAAAATCGTTTATATCCATACTATCACAGTTTCTTCTTTTTTTGTTACTTATACTAAAGTATCGCTACTCTACTTATCATATTATTTGCAAATAATGTCTGAAGAAAAAGAACTATAACTGACGAAACGTGGGTGCATTATACTGGGTGTAAAAATAGCCTTAACGAAGCCGAAGTCTACGCATACTGTACATAAAACTAAGTAACATACAGCAAAAATATTTAATGGGAAACGACTGTTATATTTTGATATTAAAAACAGCTTTTAATTGTAGCGCGCGATGAAAACGCGCGCGCAACAGACTGTACCTACATTTCAAAAATGTTGATAATGTTTCTATAGAAGAATGTTTAGTAATAACATTTTAACTTAGTTTTCATGAAAAACGTACAAAAATACGGTGACTTTGACCTTCAATATCTCCATAACCAGTCGGTTCCCAGGTATGGCCCAATACCAAAAAATCTTTGTAATGATGGTAAGAATACGTGGCTCTCGACTTCAAGGTTATTTTTACACCCGATATACCTCTGCCTACCCCTTCGGGAAATTCAGGCGTCTATGTTACGTGTGTTACTTAGGTAGGTATCTTAATTAATTATTATGTCAAAGATCCTATGGCAAAACGTGTAAATAAGGTAGTAAATAGCAATATTTGAGCGTTAACATAGTTTTTAAATGGTTACACTTAATGAGCTTTAACTCCATAAATACTAGTAGGTAATTGACAGTAGCTGTAATACAAAAAAATGTTCTACTTAAAACAACCTGTCTATTGATATATTAGGTCCCCACCTATGAAATCAGCGTTTTGTATGGAGAATTTTAAAGAAGTTGCATTTTTCATACTAACATTTTCTTAATTTATTTAACAACTATAAACACTAATGTTTTAAAACTTTTATGCACTAATGTTTAAAAACTAAGATAACGTATTCCACTTAGATTATGCGACAAAAATAAGTTTTGGCTAAGTTAAAACAAAAATAGTGTTCATTTCTGCTAACAAAAAGAAGAGGCATTATTAAGGTATTTTTTATGTTTAGAAAACTATAAATAATAAGGTTTTTTTTACTATTGGTAGTTGCCTATGATGGTCATTATTCGATATAATATCAAGCAATTGATGAATATTTTAAATCATAGAAGTGACGAGGCCCTCTATTTGTGAGAAAAAGACGCCAATTTCATAGGTAAGGACCTAATATTACTCAGTACTAGAGGAGGGGTAGACCAAAAGACACAATCTACTTTATTCTGCGTGCTAGGCATAGTACTTATACAAAGGTATACTATGCCTAGCATGTAAAACGGAACGGTACGAACGGTAGAACGGTTCTAAGCTTCTTCTTCCTGCCCCTATCCCACACCAGGTGGGGTCGGCACAACATGTATTTCATAAATCCATGTTGTTAGAGGTTTTGGCTTATTGTTTTATGACCAGCCGCCTGCCTGACATCAACCCTCCTTGAGAATACTCGTTGCGCCGTCGCGCGGGTGACCCAATGTGCTTGCTGATATTATGCACTGGGTCCCAAAATGATATGCTTGTTAATCTTATTGCCGACAACTAAGCAGACTATGTACTTCTTGGTGAAGTATATTTGAAGTTCCTCGACCCATTTATTCAGTTTTGCTAGGGACTTTGGTTCTGACACATCGTAAACTAATATAGTACCGTGAGCTTCTCTGTAAAAACTTGATGTCAATATTCTGTATCGCTTCTAAGCATTAAGTCCAATACAATAGCATTTTAACAGTAGGAGAGCTCCTTGTAAAAGGTTTCGTTCAGGAAAGTAGTACGGTACCGAAAACCAGTAGAGAATGTCGGTGAAATTACATTCGTCTTGAAATTTATGAGTGATAGCTTAACGGTTGAACGATTGCCTTCCATGCAGGAGGGTCCGAGTTCGATCCCGGCTTCTGACTTTTAGAATTCAATTGTGGGTCATAATTTGATTATCACTTAGCCCCTTATTGTCCCACTCCTGCGCACGGTCTTCTTCTCAGAATGAGAAGGGTTTAGGCCGCAGTCCACCACGCTCGCCTGGTTCGGGTTGGCAGACTACACACACCATCCAGAACTTTATGGAGTCCTCTCAGGTGTGCGGGTTTCCTCACGATATTTTTCCTTCACCGTTAAAGCAAGTGATAATTAAAATCTGATCCGCACATGAATTCGAAAAGTCTGAGGTACGGGCCGGGATTGAACTCAGACCCTCCTGCATGGAAGGCAACCGCTCAACCGGTAGGCTACCACTGCCTATTAGTTTTGTATACAAATCTCGGGGCTTAAGCTGAATTTAAAAAAGTAATAAGACATCGTTAACCTTGCTTGCGACCAATGAATCGGTTAACCCTTCCATAAATTCTAAACGGAGTTCTTGTAATAAAAAAATCTTTAACGACATCCCTTTCAACCTTCACAATCATAATGATTTTGTTCAAAAGCGTCCAAGTCTTTGAGCCGAAAAATTGTACCTCCAAAAAATTTTTTACACTCGAATCCAAGAACCCTCTTTAGACCCGACCGGACTATCACTTACTCCACTTTGATGAAAATTCCCAAAAATAATTGCCAAAAGTCCTTATTTACATAATAAACTCAATCGTTATTGGATTCACAAAGGCAGCGTTGTCAAAAAATTTTGCCAACAATTTGGACATCAAAGCGTTTGCAAATATAAGGCGAGAAGACCGAAAGGTGTGCTTAAAGGATTTGGTACACGCCAAATTTGCCATTACGGTGTTTGTGCGAATGGATACTTTGTGCTGCGGTACAAAACGCGAAATGGAGCGGTGATTTTGCGATAGTATCGAAAGATTTGATTATCGCGAATAACAATCAATGTTAAGAAACAAAATGTTTTGTGAGATATGCCATTTTCTGAATGACTACCTTTTTTTTAAATTTGTAAATGCAGTTATAAAATTATATTTAGTTACAGTTATTATTTATTTACAATTTATTACTTTAGTTGTTTTTTTTGTTTGTAATGTTTTACTTACTATTATTTATTTATTACAATTTTATCTACAGTTATAGTTATTATTGAGTTATATTTAAAATGCAGATGTGTTCAATTTTTTTTCCTATTGTACTTCTTGTATATGGTCTTGTGGACCGTTTCTACCGGGCAGTTATTGGCGAAAGCAAGCTGAAGGGTCTAATTTCAAAAATTATGGATTGTCTCCTAAAATCGTTTGCCTGCAGCTACAACGGTTATTGATTTTACTGTAATTTTAATCCCAACACACACAAACAAACACACACACTCAAACACGTGTGTGTTTGAGTGTGTACACACACACACACACACACACACACACATACATACAAACAAACACACATATGACTCGTGAGTAGAACTGAAACACGCTTAACCTAGTTTGAATTTTTTTAAATCATAAATAAAATATAATTATACGATTGTAATTGCATTTTATGTAGATTAGGTATTTATTACTACTAATGTTGGAACGCCGACGTCTCGCCTCTCGGAGGTGGGCGCTAATGGCTGCAACACAGTTTTTAACTAAAGTAGCTGTTAACGAACACTAAGATTTGTAATCCAGTTTTTTGTTCCAATAAAAATATTTGAAAATATTAAAAATATTTGCTGAATTACCATTCTTCATATCTCAAGACTTCTACGAACGTTAAGCTATCGATTAATTTGCATACAACTGTCATAGAAAAATCAGTCAACGTCGAAATAGACAGGTAAAGCATACAAAATTCGGATTGAGTTACTAAACCATCGAACTTGGTCAAATCAATAAACCTGATACTAATTTACATTAATGGTATCGACAAACTTTTTCGTTGGAACGATTTTGTAAAGGCAGAGTTGTTCAAACGTGTCCAGACAACTACCTCGTTGGTCTAGTGGTGGCAAGCTTGACTGCTGATCGTGAGGTCCTGGGTTCGATCCCCAGGTCAGTCAGTGTTATTGTTTTTTTCCGTGTGAAATTCCTCAGTAGCAGCCCGGAGTTTGGATTTGTGCCCAACCGGGCACAAATCCAGCAACCGGTGGCAATAGGCTCGTCCCCTATCACATAGGACTTAAATATAACGGCGAAATGAGGTTGTTACTGTACACTTCTGCCCAACACTTTGGGGAATACAGGTGTGATGTTATGTTATGTGCAGACATCTATGCATAATCTCCAAAGTCGGTCAGTACTCTTTTCATCCTATGATGAATCCTTCATCCTTTTCCGAACTATGTTGGGGTCAGCTTCCAGTCTAACTAGGTGCGGCTGAATACCAGTATTTTATACGAAGCGACTGCCATCAGACCTCTGCAACCCAGTTACAGGGCAATGCCGATATCCTAAGATAGACCGGTTGTCAGACTTTCAGGCTTCTGATTACCCGTAACGGCTGTCATAGGTATTCTGACAGTGTGCAGGGGTTAGTACTAAATGTATATGAAGATTGTCTTTTAAAAATATTCTTTTCTATATCTTTATAATATTCTATTAATTATTTTAAAATATTCTGACACACATTTTCCTACAATGTGTGGCCGGACTAATACTGCGTTTGGTTAAATTCGAACATTCAACAAATGACGAACGTTCGCCATCGTTCGTTGGCTTGGTGTGTACCAGTATTTAGATTTCTGTGGTATGTACACTGTTATGCAGCAATGATAGCTTAGCGGTTGAACGCTTCAATGCAGAAGGGTCTGAGTACGATCCCGGCCAGTACCCCTGACTTTTCAAATTCGTGTGCTGATCAGAATAGTATCACTTAAGTTAACTGTGAAGGAAAATCATCGTGAGGAAACCTGCACATGTGAGAGGGCTCTATAAAGTTCTCGATGGTGTGTGTAGTCTACCAACCCGCAGACCAGCGTGGTGAACTAAGGCCTAAACCCTTCTCATGCCGAGAAGAAGCCAGTGCCCAGCAGTGGGACTGGGCTGTTATACGAAGATAGTCTCAACTGAACAAATTTTCCAGTTTATAACTTGTCCCGCGTCCAAAAGCCCGTTTTATTAAAGGACATTGAAAGACCCAGCTTTCTCGATTCCTACTCGAAAAAAATACCGCCGATTTATACAAAAACCTCTTCTTAATAAAGTGTAGGATATAAATTGACCTTCTCTCCGGTGCTTAGCGTTTATTTTGCTTTAGTAACATTCACATAAAGAAATAAATGGTACCAAAGGTATTTTGGGATCTCAAAAATGTTCTGTTGTTTAGGTATTGTTTGGAAAACTTAATTTCCCTTTATGGGCGCTCAATGTTTGTTTTATATGTTATGTTATTGTTGTTTTCTTTTCATGTTATAATGTAAATTCACACATTCACTGCTCATATACACACACATGTTGGTTTAAGTTTACTGGCATGACCACTGAGACATCCGTAATTACGGGTCAATAGTATTTGTTTTTTATTTGTTTATTTATTTAAGCACGCTATTTGTTTATCTATTTGTAACTGGTTTACATCAATTACGTCACAATGGGTTCAGTTGAAAACCAGCGTCAGGCACTAGTGGTCTGACATTTATGCTGAACTGAACCTATTTGGCGCAGCCGCTAGACACACAGCTACTTTATTTTTTTTATTTTGTTTGATCTCCTATGATTTTTTTTGTCCGTGTGTCTGACTGCTTTCGTGCCAAATAAATTTCTTTCTTTCTTTCTAAATGTGTGTTGGTTTTATCATGAGATTGTTTCTATTTCATAAATATTCAAAGAAGATTTTTAGTTAACAAGATAATATTTCAGTTTTATGACAGTTAATTAATTACAAATACATTTCTAAACTTGTAACAGTTTATCTCTAGGCAAAATTGTCTAGATTTTCTCAACAAACCTACGTAAAATGAGTGGGCTTGTAACTATATAATTCATTTAACTTCAGACTGAAGAATAATTGTTACAACGATATCTTAGCATAAGAGCCCGTTCACACAGCGGATCCGTTTTAACAGATCCGTCGGTACTGGATGTGTTGTTCACATCTGTACCGACGGATCAGTTACACAAATGTCAGCTACGTGGCATCTGGCAGGCAGGGTACGATAAAAATAACGGATCCAGTATTTTTTACTGGATTCGGAATACTGTCGTGTATGTGAACTCGCTCATACAACTACAGGCGCCATCACCAACTTAAAAACGGATCTGCTAGAACAGGTCCTATAATCAGTTTCTGTGTGAACTAGCTGTAAGTAGTCGCCTACAATAATACGGACTTAACAAATTATTTACAGGTTAAGAGGCCTGAAAATGTAACCAATGGTCTTACTTTAGAATTTCGAACAATATTCCCTCAGTAATTATGTTAAATAGCAACAATTTTATGTAAAATACTTATTGTAGAGGACAACCAGTCAAAACACACAATTTACTGAAAGGCACTTGCTGTATTTATTTCACAGTATAAACCTATTTACATTACAATAGAAATTCTAAACTTTAAAACTTAAACATTGACACTCATTCGGTAGAAAACCTAAGCGACTATACGTTCTTCTTGCTTCACTTCAGGCTTCAGGATTCAGGTTTCAGTTCTTCATGTTCGATGAATGAGTGCCGGTGACTGCCGCTGCCAGGATCAGTAACAATGCATAAAATGCACCTCATTAAGTATCGTTCAGGGGGGCGCAAGTTGTGGATAGTATGGCCCTACGACACTTGCTATCTACCAACATATTTTTCTGAGTTTAATATCTGTAGCTAGTGGTCATGTTGTGCTATATACTATGACGTATTTTATGACCTTGTTTACTTCATTTATCATTACGCCTGTATTTCCTGAAGGGATAAGCAGAGGTATATAGCAACACCCACATAGCTACTTTAAATGTTATTTACATGAATATGTACAATTTAGGCTTGCTGTCCGCAACACTTATATTCCGCCGATGGGATCGTGGCTAATAACCAACCGCGCGATTTGCGAGGTTAAGCTACGCTTGCCGCGGTCAATTAGTCGATGAGTGACCGTTCGTTACACATAGAGATCCCTCCGTGCCTCGGAGAGCACGTTAAGCACTCTGTCCCGGGTGTCATACGAATACCTATGACAGTCGTTACGGGAAGTCAGAAATCCAAAAGTCTGACAACCGGTCTAACCTGCGTTGCCCTGTTACTGGGTTACGGAGGTCTGATGGCAGTTGCTCCGTATATACCACTGGTATTCAGTCGCATCTGGTTAGACTGGAAAAGGCTAGGCAGAACAACTAATATTCCGTCGCTTCTAGTTAGAACAAACAACCCGTCTCAACTTACGCGTCAAATCCGCAACTAAGTTATTGCAGCAAGCGCGCTTGTTTGTATGACTTGCAGAAGTCGACTTGCTGTGTGTGTCAACTGTTTGAAAGTCGATTGCTGAAGTCTACTTGCGCAATAAAACTTGCAAGTAAGTATAAGATGGAAATAAGATGAAATAAAAAGAGTAATGTGAGTGAATTTTGAATTGAAAGTACTCGTTTCGCATATACTATTTAATTAAATTGAAAACTTTATTTATATTTATGGCTGATACAGATTGTGCACGTCACAAAAAAATAAACTAAAATATTATAGGACAGTTGTATTTTTAACCGACTTCAAAAAAAGGTTCTCAATTAAACTGTTTTTTTTTGTTTTTTCCGTGATATCTTTGCTAATTGTTAACCGATTTTATGATTATTTTTTTGTTTGAAAGAATATTCTTTCGAAGTGGTCCGATTTAAATTTGGTGAAGATCTGATGAAGAACTTCGGAGATAAACAATTTGAAGTCGGTTTTATTTTTGTTAAAAAATTATATTTATCGATTCAAAATTCGCTTAGACGAAGGTAACACGCTCATTCTGGCGTCAGTTCAGTCCACGATTGATGTCAGAATGACGTCAGATTGGTTTTTTTAAGGCGTTGACTCATAAACTGATGATCCAAACTGACGAATTTAAATGTGCTAATCTACACCAGACTGTTTCCAGGATGTCTAACCTTAACCTTTCAGTCTGTCATCAGTTTCATCGTGACCAAAGTCATGGACTGAACTGACGCCAGGAAGAACGTGTACCTATAACCTCCGTCTTACGAGTACATTAGCGATCCGTTCACGATACTATACGTCAAATTTTCGTGCTTAACATCACCAGGGTACCTACGCTATACATGGATGCGTATACAAGTTAAAACATAGGTTTACTCCTTTAATTTAGGGCGATCACTAGCGACTGTGGATGTTGGTTTGCGATAGTACACCTCTACCCACCCCGCCCACAATTATAGGCTTAATTTATGAATTTACCTACGGTACGGTACAGCCCTACGAGATTTAGGTAGACAGGCAGGCCGTTGGCCTCAACTAAATAGGTCCCAGGGTGAGCAACATGTTATTAATAATAAAATCTCTATACAAGCACTATCTCTGTATAATTTTACAGTTATGGTTTAATTATTATACCAGTGTGTGACGTCCCAAGATACGCTGTAATGGCCTTGTACACATTGGCCAATTTTGGCCATACTTCTACGTCCATTGACGGTAAAGTTATAAAAAATTTGAAATTAAAGGCAACTGTCAACTGTGGTGATTATTGAATACGACACATTGGCCAATATTAGCCAAACTTCTACGTCTATTGACGGTAAAGTTATAAAAGTTTTGACATTAAATGTGACTGCCATCTGTGGTGATTATTAAATACAACACATTGGTCAATGTAAGCCAAATTTCTACGTCTATTAACGGTAAAATTTTAAAGGCTTTGACATTAAAAGTGATTGTCAATTGTGGTGATTATTGAATACGACTCATTGACCAATGTTGGCCATACTTCTACGTCTATAGACGGTAAATTCAAAAAAGATTTGACATAAAAGGTGACTGCCAACCGTGGTGATTATCGAATACGAGAATATGCCATAATCACGGTCTGCCAAATGTAATGCGTATCGCAACTTAAGACGTATTGCCAGAATCACCACGGCTGGCAGATGGATTGGTGATCGTACTTTGTTGTTATAAGCAGACTGGAGGACACTGTTACAATTCCTTAGCCGCCTTATGCGATACGTGTGGCCTATTCTTAAATCACACGCCACATACAACACGTGACATCGACATTATCTTTTTTTTACAATACTTTTTAACACGTCGGCTGCCGTTGAGGCCTATTGTTCGAACAATTGGGATGTGTCAATACTATCCATTAGGCTTACTCGAGCGTCAATCGGAGGATTGGACGATTAAACCGTTTAATCTAAGGGTCAATGCTGCCACATAATAGAGTAAGACAGAAGGTTTAGTTCATACATCATTATTATATCGACCTTTAAATTACTACAGCTGATTTTTTCTGGCGATCTATATACCTATGGACAGCATAAGCATTTTCAGCCTATTACTGTCTCACTGCTGGGGACATATCTCTTTTCACAGTGAGAAGGATAATGCTGTCAACCACACTGGCCTGGTACAGGTTAGCAAACTACACACCATCGAGAGCTTTTAGGACCACAGGTGTGCAGGTTTCTTCACGATGTTATTCACAATAGCTAAAAACTATCCCGAGTAAATCAGCTTTCAAACAAAAAAACCACATTAAAATCGGTTCAGCTGTTTGGGAGGTACGATGCCACAAACTAATTCTGAATTTGCGTCAGAGGTTAAAAATTACGGTAAGTTTGCGCAACGTGCTTTGCGCTTGTATTTATACATTACCCGTTGCTATACGTGTGGTGTGCTTCAAACGCGCTGCATTCAGTGCGGCCCGGCTTTGAACCGCAGTGCTTGCACTTGCGACTAATTTGATTTTTGGACTGTAATTGGAATGATTGTAATTGGACCTTCTGTGGCTCGTGGCTTGGTAACGACCGCGGATCATGCGGTTTACGAGGTTAAGCAACACTTGCCGCGGTCAGTTTGTGGATGGATAACCAACCATTCGTTACACATCGAGACGCCTCCGTGCCTCGGAGAGCACGTTAATAAACCGTCGGTCCCGAATGTCATACGAATACTTATGACAGTTGTTACGGGTAGTCACAAGCCCGAAAGTCTAACTTTAGAATATCGGCATTGCTCAGTAACTGGGAAACGGAGGTCTGAAGGCAGCCGCCTCTTATAAAATACTGGTATTCAGCCGCATATCTGGTTAGATTGGAAGCTGACCCCAACACAATTGAGAAAAGCTAGGCAGAACCTAATTGGACCTTCTGTTATTCCTTATAATGTGACCCTTAGACGGATTAGGCTTTCAAACGACTTGCGGAAAAAGGCAATTATGTATTTTTTTGTGGCGTGCAGCCGGTCGGGGGAAGTCGAGTCCATTGCGGCTTTCCGACTAGGCTTTACAACAACGATTGATTGGGATAAGTTATCACTTTTTTACCATTTAGCTAGCGAAATAAATTCGAAGGTAGACAACGTATCCGAATCAATCCAAACTATTCCAGTCCACTCGTGGACATAGGGCTACCCCAAAAAAGAGGTGATGCTCGTAGTCACTGAGCTAGGTATGGACTGAATTAGTTGTTCCAACAGGGATCCGGCCCTTTCGCACCGATAACACTGCTGTCTCTATCTCTTCTTCCTCTTCTTTTCGTGTGGTTAGTGACAAACTTAGTGACAGAGTTTATGCCGCCCATGATGGGCCTCTAACTGGGCTTCACGTGCCCTCGAGAAATATCTCTCAGGCATGCCGGTTTCTGCACGATGTTTTCCTTCACCGTTTTTAGCAAGCGATAACTATACTGCCGTCATAAAACTGACATTTTTTTCAAAATTTAGTTAAACACATATTTGGAATCAGCTTTTTACGCTGATTCCAAATATGTATTTAACTCAATTTTGCAAAAAATGTCAGTTGTGCCCTTTTGTATTACGACGGCAGTATACAATACGCAAATGAATCTGAAAAGTCAGAGGTGCATGCTTTGGGTTCGAACTCCAGACCTACGACTTGACAGTGCGACGGTCACACCACTAGGCTATCACTGCTGATAAATTAATATTGGAGTCTCAATCCAACCTCTGGCAGTCCACTAGTGGACATAGGGCTGCCCCAAAAAAGAGGTAATGCTCGTAGTCACTGAGCTAGGTATGGGCTGGATTGATTGTTCCAACAGGGACCAGCCCTTTCGTACTGCTGTCTCTATGGCTGGGTACCTAATTATTATTGCATTCAAAACATGGAATTTTATCGCAGTACGACGCAGTAAATTGAAAATAATGACATCACCGCCACGCGAGCTTTGACGCGAGTTTGCCGACGCTGCAGCAGGACTTATGCACTTCGTCACACGTGCATTAGTTCCAAAAAGTTATTATCCTAAATGAAAACCAAAACTGTGGGTGGTTATCCCGACATTCATCAATCATTAAAAAGATTAATGACAACATAACAATAACATAACATTACGCCTGTGTTCACCGAAGGGTTGGGCAGAGGTGTTTAATAACACCCTCATTTCTCCGTTATGGTTAAGTCCCATATAATAGGGGGCGAGCTTATTGCTATCAACCGAGCACAAATCCAAACACCGGGCTGTTACTGAGGAATTTTACATGGAAAAGCTCAATAATACTTTGCCCTACCTAGGGATCGAACCCATACGCGACGACCTCCAGCCACCCTAGTGTGTGGCCTGGGGCAAGGCCCCACAGAGGAGAGATCTGCCGAGAGTTGGCGAACCGGGACCTGCCGGGGTTGCGGTGCATGCTTTTGCGAATCCCGTGACCCTGGCCGAACGGTCAGGAGAAGGAACACCGTTGGTCTTTAGCCGGTGAGAGTCCGACAGACCCCTTCGCCTTCCCCGGGCGAGGGACATCCATCAGGATTTTCCAACGAAAAAAAAAGGGATCGAACCCAAAACTACGCAAGATTCTGGTAACACACATTAGCACATTACTTACAAAAATAACCGCACATACATATCAGAGAGCAATACAAATTGCATTAACGTACAATGGATGGCGGCCTCAAAGCGACTCATGAAATTTAAATCACTCGTTACGTTTCACTGCGGATCACAGGTATAGCTATAGGTATACAGATATACCGGTATCATGCCTGACTGTGGATGATGTTCTACATAATCTTCATACATACGTAACGCGTTGCATATGCCATTATGTGCGCAACTGATGTGATTGCGCAATATTATGATTTGTTCTATACAATTGAAGGGTTAGTTTGTAGCATACCTTTCTTACACAACAGCCCATGATTTCCGAATGTCGGCCGCATCAGATGCAGCACTTTTGCGGCGCAGAAAGTGAAGTCCACCTAGAGCACCAGTTCGAATGGCAACTAGCCTAGTCCACGAAAGGCAAATTTTGGCAGGTGCTGATGTTGCTCTGCATGCTTTTGTGAATCGCCTTCCCCGGGCGAGGGACATCCACCCATGAAGATTGTTCAAAAATAAAAAAGGTGCTCTTCGTGGATTCAAATTTATTTTTAAATTTTTGTCCACCAAGAGCACCTTTGACTCAGCAGCCTAGTGCTGGGATGTGTTTGTTTTCAGGACGTTATATAGCAACGCATTTGGTGTGGGCCAGCCCCTGAAACTTCCAAACTTATTTAATAAGACACTTTTATGAGCTCCACTTGTAACTTTGAAGATTGGATATCGATTTTTTTGTAAGTAACCGGTTTTCAAGTAATTACAGCAGGACTGCGGTGATAGCCTAGTGGTATGACTGTCGGACGCCAAGTCATAGGTCTCGATTTCGTTCAAGGCATACACCTGTGACTTTTCGGATTCATGTGCGTTTTGTATAATTATCGCTTAAAAATGGTGAAGGAAAACATCGCGAGGAAACCGGCACGCCTGAGAGATATTTCTCGACGACATGTGAAGCCAAGTCAGAGGCCCATGGACGGCAATAATCTCTGACACCAGGTAATCACTAACCACTCGAAAAAAAGAAGACAGCTAGACTTGCTGCAGATCAACTGCACGGCATCAACTTTCAGTCGTTCACATAACGGCTATAACAGTGATACTGCGATTCACGACGGGACTAAAAAAAAATTGCAAAAAAACATAAAAATGTTTGACTACCACATTTCTTTGTACGCTACTTGAAATTTTACCCATGCCCTTACCGGAAATGACCGTGCAGATAATATATACAGAGAAAATTGCGTGACGTAATTCACAATCTTCGCCCAGCATCCATTGTCTCTCGTCCTCGTATTATGAATTCACAAGGGGCGCGGTCAGCACCGAATGATTACGGTCCGTGTTTACGGAGCCGAATAAATAGAAACATATATTTTTTTCGTTCCTTGAACTCGTGTTTTTTAATGTTGATTTACGTATCTGTGTTACTGGGGGGTAGGTGGAGATGACTGTTTGTACAGTCAACAGCAAAAGACGATTAATATTTTTTTGAATTTCGAAATTAGTTATGTCGGCTGTTGTTTTTTTGACGTCGTTGGTCTAGTAGTGACAAGCGCGATTACTGATCGTGAGGTCCTGGGTTCGATCCCCAGGTCAGGTAGTGTTATTGGATTTTTCCGTATGGAATTCCTCAGTAGCAGCCCCAGAGGGAGTCAGCTTTCGTAGCGGCCAATGCAAACAGTGGCATGAAAAGCAAAAACGAGATAGCGCTATACAAAAGAAAGTGATAATACGATCAGTGATGTCACATGCCCGATTGAATAGATACCCATAATTTCGGTAGCTGCAGATTAAAGATAATGAGCTGTGATGATTTTAATGTTCATTAAAATAATATAAAACAATATTTTAAACCACTTAAAATCCTTATTTTGTGTTTCATTTGTCTTAAAATGCTGACTAGAATTAAAAACTTAAAAATCAAATAATGATTTATGGTGTTTTTTTTTATGAAATGGCCACACTCATTTGTGGTATGGCGGATTTGTTTATTGTTTTTTACGACAATCTGACGAAGAGAGTATAATTTTCTGTGAATCTAACATTTGTTTTGTTGTGATTGTTTCCAAATCGTATTTTCTGCCGGTTCTGCATTGTGTGTGAAGAATTGTTGCCTAAACCACTACGAGATAGACTCTACAGTGCGAAATTGACGCGTGCGTGTTGTGTTGTGAAACCAACAAATACCGGAGACTCCAGTGCTAAATTGTCGATTTTGTATTTACGAGATAGAGACTCATCCTATTTGTGCGATATTGACGCTTTAGTGTTGTGTTTTCCGACCATGGCATTGACTGAAGAAGTGTGAAGAACTTTACAGTTTATATGTTAAAAAACTATAAGTACTTAGCACAATTACTATATATGCCTGAAACGGTTTTGTAAATTAAAAAACCACAAGTTTGTTGAAGAAGCCTCCAAACAAGCAATAAAATGAAAAATAAATATATTGAAACATGTTTTAAAACTTTGTTTTCTTTGAGTTCTATTAAGTACAGCGAATTTTCATTTTGCAGTTTTTGCCAAACGAATATGTATTATAAGTAATGCATAATTGTTAAAAATTAGTTAAATATATATTCGTAATCACCATAGGATTGATTACGAATATATATTTAACTCATTTTTGCCCAAAATGTTACTTACTGCGTTTATGAATCGCGCGGCAGTATAGGTATAAATAAATATAAATAGTAGGTATGTACCTATCTATTCGTAATTCCCGCGCCTCACGAGTTGCCTATGGCATAAACTGGCGCGCTAGTGTGCTCTCGTGTAAGCTTCATAATTGTATGAAGTTGTCGTTCTTCTCTTGAGTATTATGTTCTGTGAGCAGCCCGGAGTTTGGGCGCGGTTGATGGCAATAGGCTCGTCCCCTGTTATGTAACTTAAACATAATAGCGAAATGAGGTTGTTACTATTCACCTCTGCCCAACCCTTCGGAGAATACAGGCGTGAGTTTATGTTTCTACTTATATTTTTGTTTTTCTAAATTTTATATAGTATCTACTATTCTTTAAAGAATTTACTATTCTGTCGTTATTTACAAAAATAATAATTGGCAAGTTTTCATTTATAAAATAATTTTTAAAGCAAGCAATATCACTTACTTCTTATGTCAACTGTACCTACTCTAATTCAGTCGGTGTCGGCTCTTAGGTACGCTGTTTAGCGCTTGGCTGTCATATAGCATTATAATATCCTGTCATTACTCCTTGATGGCAACGCTATGGTTGACCTGTACTCATAATACGAGCTCTATTTTCCAGTGAGTTGTCAGTCAGATCTTCAAACAAAATGACGACTTGCGACAAGGCCATTCTACCGCTGACTGGCACTGTCGCCTTTCAACCCAGTTCCATAAATTCTTTTCCCGGCCTTGAAATCCAACCCAAGCCAAGCCATCCAACGATTTGACCATAATAAGACCGAACCTTTACGCCGAACATACAAATATACATATATTTTTAATTCTGAATTGCGACATTTTATTACGCGCGTAAAATGTTGTCTGTGCAAATAAAATGATACCTTCACAAAACGTGGCTGTATTTTTTCCCTAATTTGGGGTATGTTACACGCCAGAGGTTTTGGGTAAACATTGAATATACGTTTTTGAGGGTACTGTGGGTCATTTGCGTTTCTTTTTTTTGTTTGGGAATGAAAGATGATGTGATTCTTGTGGCTAATTAATTAACCACGTTGTCGTTCTCAGAAGAGGCCCGTGCCGAACAGTAGTGTGCTAAATAAGCACGACGTTTGTCAAACCCAGCGGAAGGGGTTGGTCTATTCTTCGCCGAGAACGCCACTAAATGATAAAAGATTTTAATTTCTGTAAATAAATCCTTATCGCCTTCGGAACTTGAACAGATGCTCCAAGATCTGAGCACGGCAAGTCAGAGCACGGCAAACATACTCAGAGATCAAGGTCTCTTTTAAAGTCCAGACATTGTGGGTTCACACACTGCTTCTTAAGGTCGACGAAAAACACCATTACACAAAAATCCGTATGAACTTTGTCCTAACATAGAATACACCATACGTTGACATATTTCTGAGGATGTCGGATGTAAGATGAGAGAGAAAGTACCCATAAAAAGGGGGAATTTATATTCCCCTCTTATTTTTCACAAAACATCGGTACAAATGTTAAAAGACAGAACGACGCCACGCATCATTCGTTATAATAACCCATGAATGTTTCATTCCATAACTCCCTAAGGGTTACCATAAAAGTGCCATAGATTAGTGGTGTAATTGATACAGAGGGGACATTTGATGGCTTGAAGGTTTAAGGAGCAACGCGTATGAACCATAATCAAATATTATTACTTTTTTTTAATGCAACTCAACTCTACTCAAACCTGCTATGGCACTTTTCTCAAAAGACTATACCAGACGTTGCCCTACATTGTTACACTCGCAAAGTTTTTATACCACAAAGTCTGGACTTTAAAAGAGACCTTGATCTCTAAATTTGTTTCGGCTTTTCTTCCCAGAGCTTGTCAGATAGGAAATGCCGGCGCCATCTAGTCTTAAAAAAAACATTACATTGACCTGTAAAAACGTCTGTAACAGATTTATTTACAGATATAAAAATCAATTATCATTTAATGGAGGCTCTTATGAATTCAATAAATTACAGAGCTGCTAAATAGAGTCCAAGATTATGACTAGCTTGGGTCAACAAAGGAAAAAAAGAGATTTTACGAAATACTCTTCTTTTGACTACTCCTAAAGACTATCAAAGATATTCGTGTGACAACCGGTATCGAAACGTGCTCTCCGAGGAAGTCTCGATGTGTAACGAACGGTCACCTATCCACATATTAAGTAACCGTATTAAGCCACAGCTACTACGTGGTAAACTGGGCACAATTTTTCAACCTCTGAGTTACCACTAAAAATTTATTTCAGTATAACCCAAAACCTTTTGATCTAACCTGGGAGTCAGCCAGCTTTGTCCCAGTCGAGTTTACTAACAGGAGAACGAAAGGCGGTAAATCAATTTAAAAAATTGTTCTTGTTCTGCCTACCTTTTTCCCAACTATGTTGGTTCAGCTTCCAGTCTAACCAGATGAGGCTGAATATCAGACCTCCGCAGCTCAGTTACTGGGCAATGTCGATATCCTAAGGATTTCTGACTTCTTCTGACTTCTCGTAACATCTGTTATAGGTATTCGTATGACACCCGGGACCGACTGTTTAACGTGCTCTCCGAAGTATGGAAGGGTCCCGTTGTGTAACTAACGGTCACACATCCACGGACTGACCGCGGCAAGCGCAGCTTAACCTCTCAAATCGTATGACCCGCGCGGACGATAATTAAGCAAGCCCCTTAATTAAAAAAATAAGCAAGAATATAAACATTTTCGTTCATCACTTCTACTTTACATAATCCCAGTTCGCTCTGTCCCTTCTACACAAATAATCTTTGCCCAAAACCTTTTTTCCTTGCTATCCTTAAAGTAAGGTATTTGCGGAGCGTTTGTCTTAATTTCACTTTGTGGATTAATGATGCATATTTAAAGCCACATTTTGTTCCTTAAAAGGTACTAGATTATCTTTTGGGGGTGTTTAAAAATGGGAGGTTTTTTGAACTTTAAAAATGTTTTACCTTCCCGCCTTTCATTGGTATAACTGTGGTCTTCTTCTTCTTTTCGTGTGGTTAGTGACAACCTGGTGTCAGAGTTTATACCGCCCATGGGCTTCTGACTTGGCTTCACATGCCGTCGAGAAATATCTCTCAGGCATGCCGGTTTCCTCACGATATTTTCCTTCACCGTTTTTAAGCATGTGATAATTATACAACACGCACATGAATCCGTAAAGTCAGAGGTGCGTTGCCTTGGGTTCAAACTCGAGACCTATGAACTAGTTATATTACTAACTACAGCAGTATAACTCGATTCTTTCTCCAGCGCAAACATCACGTCCACAAAGAATTTCGATTCCCAAACAAACAATGCCCATTTCCTTTCCGATAGGAACGAAAAATCGCAGCGCAAGCGATTTTAATTTAAAAAAATGTTGAAATTTAATGCCTTTGTATTTCGTTGGTACAAGGTTTCTTGAAAAGTCCTAGAAGTGGATTCAGTAAGGCGTGTTTGCATAATGAATGCTTCCTTTGAAAAACTTCCGGCGATCGAAATAAAAATATTTATATAGCAACTTTCTGGCTCTCGAAAACTGCGATACTATAGCAGACTTTTTGGATTTATTTTATTATTAACAAGCATGTTTAAATTACAATGTTCGTGTGTAATAAAATCGGACTTGAAGGACAAGAAAATGGTGGGGTCGGCACAGTTTTTCTTTGGTCCTTCGAGCCGGATTAATAGGTTTAAAGAATTTTATTCTCATAAGAACTTAAATAACTGTTCACTTAAAATGAGATACAAAGTGCTTATATCTAAATAGAATAATATAATATTTGCCTCTGGGGCGTTAATGAAGTTATAGGGTGCATACATGTTTCTTGAGTTTTGCTTTAAATATGTTTATATTATCACACTTCTTTAACCCCCGATCCACCGTGCTCACCCGCCGCAGCCGCGGAGCCGGTCGTCCCTTCTGACTCCGCGCAGTCACACCGTTGTTAATGCAGCCCTCATCAAGCTGTCGTATCCCTCCCAGTCCTCTCGCATTCAACACCCTAAGAGGTTCAAGTCCCCCCTTGGGGACACCCTTAGAGGTGCTGCTGCTATAATAGTCATGATGTTACAGTAGTTAGCTAGGTAGTTAGTTTTAGATATTGGTTCGGAGACCCTTCAGGTCTCGCCAATAATAGCCCGGTTACGTAGAAAAGGTCCGCAAGACCATCTACAAGAGTCGATTAGGAAAAGTAAGAAAAAAACTTCTTTAAATCTTCTGATAAATTATTAAATAGCTCCCCTTCAACCAATATTGTTTTTTTGCCGTAATTAGTCCGTGCACGTGCAGTCATTAGTTGAAACTTGTTTTATACTTCTTGTGTTGTATGTAGGTGATTTTTTATGTAATTGTAAGTTTGATTGTACGGAATGTGTGGTGATTTTTTTATGAGAGTGCATTAATCAATATTATTACCGCAAGTGTGTTTGTCTTTCTGATCCAAAATTCGACTGAATCACCACATAATATATTACGTATTTTCCGTAAAAACAAACAATGATACTGCGAAGAAACGAGGTATGGTGTTGGTCCAAAGAAAAGGGAGGATCCTACAACCACGCGGGTCTTATGCCTAGCGGGCTACTACCCAACGATTGATGGGAAGTTGTATAATACTATCTGCGTGTCAAATCTTGATATCGCGATGCAGAAATCTGTGACGTCATATTTGAGAGTTGTCATTATTGTCGCTACACAATCATCATGCTGCGTAATTTGTATACGGCGTGATAGATGTCGCCATATTATCATTTAGCTGATTTGATGATGGAGCCGGAAGATAGTCAAAAGAATTCAGCAACGACATTAGTCACTTCTTCGAGTTTGGGCCCATCTTACTCAGCTATGCGAGTAATTTATAGGCACATATACAATATGTCACATAATTAACGCACATCCTGAAAGTAGTTTGTTCAGTATCGTTTACTGAATCGATTTCTATCATTCTTAATATTGGTAATTTTTTATCCCAAAAATAATTAAAACTACGGAAATTAGTCACATTACCCCTGTACAGTCAAAACAAACTGAAATGGACCGTAAATCAAGGCAAAAAGACTTTTAAAAGTGCATTTTTATGTGTATTAATTAATATACAAATTCCGTCATTCAATACAAAATAAAGAAAAATAAACCTTATTTCAAGAACGTCAATTTAGAAAATAACAATGCATACCTATACATGTTAAAGTAAAATTTCAGTGTCTATATTATGATTATAACATAATATTCTAATTGAGGTGTTTGAGGCTGTGCGTTAATTACGTTACATGTTCTATAAAGGTTTGCTTTAAAAAAATAGTTTTTTTCCATAAAATTGTAAATGTAATTTAAATTATACCTGTCCTTGTCATTTGTATGCCAATTAATAGAGATGGCAATAGACTTAAAAGCCATTTAAGTTAAGTGACGTTTAATCATCGTTTATAAGTTAAGGCGTTCATTGCTGGTCAGGTTTATCGTGCTTTGCAAATAAAAGTAAATAAGATTCAGGCCTTACAGCTAGTTCACACAGAAACTGTTTACAGGACCCGTTTTAGCGTATCCGTTTTTATTTTGGTGATGGCGCCTGTAGTTGTATGAGCGAGTTCACATACACGACAATAATAGGTATTCCGAATCCAATAAAAAATACTGGCCCGATATTTTTACACATTCCGTTTTGTCATCAAAAACTGGATGCCGGAACAGTATAAAAAACGGATCCGTACATGAATATGTATGGAGAAGTATGGGTACCTTCACACACGATCCGTTATTTTTATCGTATCCTGTCTGCCAGATGCGACGCAGCTGCCATTTGTTTAACTGATCCGTCGGTACAGATGTGAACAACACATCCAGTACCGACGGATCCGTTGAAACGGATCCGCTGTGTGAACGGGCTCTTAGATTTAACCTATCGCTTGGTGTCAAATAAGGTCTAGACAGAATTAAATATGTGTTTATAGCTGCATAAAATAATTGTATATTATATCCGTTCATTCATTTCAATACCAAAATGATTTTCGAACAAAAAAATGAGCTATATGCCGCTTTTAAATATTCATGGACCCAAACCTCGATATTGTTTGTACAGAACAAACATATCGTTCGGGAATAAATTGGTGAACACCTAGAACTACATATGAATGAGGCTCACGCGTTCAAACCGTATTGAAAACGTCTGTAAAGGTTTAAAGGAAAGATAACACGTAATTTTGGATGGAAAGTACAGGTAAATATTACGTCATACCGTTGACGTTAAGAGACAATATTTGCGACACAGGCTATATTCAATTAAATAACAACATCACGCCTGTATTCCCCGAAGGGTTAGGCAGAGGTGTATAGTAACATCCTCATTTCACCGTTATGTTTAACTCCCATATAATAGGGGCAAGCCTATTGCCATCAACGGGACACAAATCCAAACTCCGGGCTGCTACTGAGGAATTCCACACGGAAAAACCCAAAAACACTTTGCCTGACCTGGGGATCGAACCCAAGACTTCAAGATCAGCAGTCGCGCTTGCCACCACTAGACCAATGAAGCAGTTAGTTATGTGCGCGAAAATCCGCCTCTCTATAAACGCTCATACATACATATGTTTGAATTGTCTGCTTTTTGCCCCGCGTAAGATTTCAAAAATGGCTATACGGATGCTGATGACACACAAAATAGGTACTCATATTAAATTATACCGATACAAATCTATATACAGGGTGTAAAAATAGCCTTAACGAAGTCGAAGTCCACGCATACTGTACATCAAACTAAGTAACATACAGCAAAAATAATTTCTGGGAAACGACTTTCCTTTTTTGGTATTAAAAAACAGCTTGTAGCGCACATTGTAGGCGCGCGTGCACCAGACTATGCCTACATTTCGAAAATTTTAATAATGTTTGTATAGAAGAATGTTTAGTAATAACATTTAGACTTAGTTTTCGTGAAAAACGTTCAAAAATATGGTGACTTTGACCTTCAATATCTCCATAACCAGTCGGTTCCCAGGTATGGCCTATTACCAAAAAATCTTCGTAATGATGGGAAAATACATGACTCTCGGCTTCGTTAAGGGTATTTTTACACCCGATATATAAAACCAAGTCGTGTTAGTTGCACCATTTATTACTCAAGAACGGCTGGACCGATGTTTATGATCTTTGATTTGTTGGATTTGTCTCCGCCCAGAATAGCAGAATAACTATTAAAACATTGGAAAAATTCACGAAAAAAATAATAATGAAGATTTTCTCATACATGTTGTATGGAACTGCTTTTTTGATGATATCTCGAGAACGGATAGGGTAGGTAGGTAGGCAGGTAGGTAAGTAGGTAGGTACCCGTCGCCCGACCAGTAACAGGCCCGGGAGGGAGGCGCGCGCGCCTCTCAGCAGGAAGTGGGGCAGGGGAGAAATTGCCCCACCACTGGAGGGGTTCACCAGAAGAAGCTGGTGGACCGAGACCTGCCGTGGTTGCGGTGCATGCAATAGTGAATCCCGTGACCCCGGCCTTGGGTCAGAAGGAGGGACACCGTTGGTTTTTAGCCGGTAAGAGTCCGGCAGACCCCCTCGCCTTCCCCGGGCGAGGGACATCCATGAGAATTATACAACGATAAAAAAATAAAAATAAAAAGGCAGGTAGGTAGGTGCGCCATAGATACTTAGTGCTACCAGTGCGAAGCCGGGCCGGGTAAAGCTAGTTCCATAATATATAAGTAACTCGCGTCAGGCCTCTGACGGCCAACAGTGACGTCAGAGCAAGCTTATAATAAAAGAAAACAAAAATAACAGTGGTGTAAATACTAAAATAGAACGAACAGATGAAGTTGCTTTACAGTTACATAAATAACTTATACCAGCAGTATAACTACGAACTATTACTCGACTAGCTAATGGAACTGGTACAGAAATAGAGATAGCTGCAGATTGAACGCAGCATTGATTGGTATCTGTCAGTCGGATCGTTCTCAGGGAGAATTTTAAGCAGCAAAATTTCATGTTGATGTTTTTTCGTGAAAACGCGGAGTTTCGCAAAAAGTCGGAATTATAATGCAGTCTCTTTATGTGACGAAACACTGGACTCAGCTCGACATTTCGAAAAATTACTACACTCATCGCCTTACTAACACAACATCGCGCCTTGTACCTCCCGAAGGATTCGGCAGAGGTGTTTTTAGTACACCCTCGTTTCGCCAGTTATGTTTAAGTCCCATGTAATAGGGGACGAGCCTTTTGCCATTAACTGGCGACAAATCCAGACTCCGAGCTGCTAATGAGAAATTTCTAATGGAAAAACGCAATGACACTTTGCCTGACCTAGGAATCGAACCCAGGACCCTATGCTCAGCAGTCGCACTTGCGGCCACTAGACCAACAAGGCAGTTTCTCGCCTTACTTATAATCGCTGTTTAAAGTTATAACGCTATTTAACGTAAGAGCAACCATACATTTTTTTATGTATAAGCTTGTCATACAAAACTTTACACACCTATTATTAGTAAGGGGGTCAACTAGTTCACACAGAAACTGTTTACAGGACCCGTTTTTATTTTGGTGATGGCGCCTGTAGTTGTATGAACGAGTTCACATACACGACAGTATTCCGAATCCAGTAAAAAATACTGGATCCGTTATTTTTATCAAATACTGCGGGCAAGATGCAACACAGCTGCCATTTGTTAAAGTGATCCGTCGGTATTGGATGTGTTGTTCACATCTGTACCGACGGATCCGTTAAAAAGGATCCGCTGTGTGAACGGGCTCTTACTTGGGAATAGGCTTGCCCAGCAATGGGATTTTGGAAGCTCAATATGATGATGTTGTGTTATTATCAAATCCACCTCATATACGTGAGTGCGGTGTGGGTAAATCCGGCATAATCCTAGCGTTCACAACGGGAGACTACAATCCATCATTCCCAGCTACAATCGGAGATGACTACAAATGTAAAGTCATGGACATGAACGGTGATAAAGTCAAGCTTGGTATTTGGGATACAGCGGAACAGGAGCGATACAGAACATTAACATCAAGTTTTTTACAGAGAAGCTATCGGTGCCACGATTTACGATGTATCAGAAGTTCAGAACCAAAGTCCCTAGCAAAACTGAATGAGTGGGTAAAAGAACTGCAAGTATACTCCACCAAGAAGAGCATAGTCTGCCTTGTGGTCACATTGACATGCATATCATTTTGGGACCCATTGCATAATATCAGCAAGCACATTGGGTCAACCGCGCGACGGGCGCAACGTGTATTCCTAAAGAGAGTTGACGTCAGGCAGGCGGCCGGTCATAAAAAAATAAGCCAAAACCTCTAACAACATGGATTTATGAGATACATGTTGTGCTGACCCCACCTAGTGTGGGATAAGGGCAGGAAGAAGAAGAAGTAACGTGACCTTAATGTAAGCCTTACACCCACTCAAGATCATTTACCCTCCTTCCCCTGCCACTCCCTTACAGACAAATTACCCTAAAAGAATTGGCATTCTTGACCTACAAAACAATCGGATTAAAAATTAATACATTCTGCCCAGTCGTACCTAAATAAGAACTTTAGAAAAAAAAATCTAAGTAGAATTTCAAGTGGTTGGAGTCGCCGTAGCGTGAAATGTACAAATTACAGGGGAATAAAAAGAGACAAGGTAGAGGCTTTTATTTTGCCACCAGGGGGATTAAAGAAAGCCTCTGAGTGGATGGTTACGCACTGGGTTTGAAAAAGCGACGCTTGTTGGGCGGCATTTTCCATAGCAATATTGTTGACTAAAGAATAAGATAATATCCTCTCTTAGCCTTTTCCCAATTATCTTGGGGTCAGCTTCCAGTCTAACCAGATGCGGCTGAATACCAGTATTTTACACGGAGCGACTGCCATCAGACCTCCGCAACCCAGTAACTGGGTAATGCCGATATCCTAAGGTTAAACCGTTTGTCAGATTTTCGGGCTTCTGACTACCCGTAACGACTGTCATAGGTATTCGTATGACACCCGGGACCGACGGCTTAACGTGCTCTCCGAGGCACGGAGGAGTCTCGATGTGTAACAAATGGTCACCCATCCACGGACTGACCGCGGCAAGCGCAGCTTAACCTCGCAAATCGTACGATTGGCGCGGTTGTTTTTTAGCCACGAGCCCCTCAATAAGATAATATCCATGCCCGTTAACTGTCGGTCCCTGGTGTCATACGAATACCTATGGGAATCGTTACAGGTAGTCAGAAGCCCGATAGTCTGACAACCGGTCTATCCTTACCTTATCGGCATTGCTCAGTAACAAGATTGCGGAGGCATAATGGCAGTCGCTCCGTGTAAAATACTGGTATTCAGCTGCATCTGGTTAGCATGGAAGCTGACCCCAACATGGTTGGGAACAGGTTAGGAGGAAGAAACAATAAGACAATATATCATATCAGTCTATTGTAAGCCATTGCTGAACTTACGCATATCTTAAGTTATGCTCTAAACACCTGGCATGGCATTAGGGTTGCCATCACCTAAATTGCCGACACCGGACAAAGATTTAAATAACCGTACATTTTGTCGGAATTGGGATTTATCCCCGGACGTCCTTGAAAATATTAAAAATTATGAAATTTTAATTTTACATATAGGTATAGCCAAAATATAAAACGAACGAAAATGCCAACGCGAACGACGCGGACGTCCGAGTTTCATTTGCATTCGGTTACTTTTTGAGAACCATCCCGGACACCCCCGGATGCCCTCTCAAACTAAGACAAATCCGGGGAAACCCGGACGGATGGCAACCTTACATGGCATTAATAAATTATACATATCGTCAGTGGAAAGGAAAAAAGACTAAAGCGCCAATATACCTACTTTACAGTAGAGAAATTCAAAGTATTTTTTTGAAGAAAATAAACATAGTTATTTTTCTTAGAGTAAACATATTATATACAACATGTAACGTAATTAACGCACACCCTCATACACCCCAATTAGTATATTATGTTATAATCATAATAAATACAATGAAATTTTACTTTTATGTGCTTAAATATGGTTTATTTAAGAAAATTGAATTACTTTTTATTGTAAACTGCAAAAACTGTTAACTTTTTCTTTTTCTCAATTATAAGACTTATTAGACAAAAGCAATTTTATAAAAAAAAACACATTAGAAATGGCTAAAATCGATTCAGTAGCAGATTCTTAACCAACTAATTTCAGGGTGTGCGTTTATTATGTTACACATTGTAGATGATTAAATTATCTATTTAATATGTATACTTTAAGAAAAATAACTATGTTTATTTTCTTTAAAAAAATCCTTTGAATCTCTCTACTGTAAAGTAGGTATATTGGCGCTTTAGTCTTTTTACCTTTCCGCTGACGATATGTAAAAAAACTGAGATGTAGATTAATTTATAAATAAGAAAACCTGTCAAATAAAATGCAACCTATTCAATAGTTCTGAATAGAAATAGATTTTAGTTTAATTAAAATGTTTCGGAAAAATAATAATAATTACGTAGGTATGTCTCGTGTAACATAACATAACATCACGCCAGTATTCCTCAAAAGGTTGGGCAGAGGTGTATAGAAAAATCCTCATTTCGCTGTTATGTTCTAGTCCCATGTAATAGGGGGCGAGCCTATAGCCATTAACCGGGCACAAATCTAGACTAGGCTGCTACTGAGAAATTCCTAATGGAAAAACGTCGCATGTAACAAAATCAAAAAAGGTTTACAACGTTCAAATATGTACTTGTTGCAGTTAATTCACAAATACAGCAATACATCATAAAATATGACCCATAAAATACTCAGTTAAGTCTTTCTAGTAAAACCGTATTTTTAATGTCCACGTTCCGTTGTTCGAAAGTAATAAAAACTAAAACAACTACCGTAAAACTACGTCACGCGATTTTCAAGTCATAAACGGTACATTGCAGCGGGTTTATAACTGAAATTTCAGCTTTTATTTTTGCGGTCTGCAGCATAGAATAGCTTACAGGCTCCGTTCCCGTTGATGTCATAAAATGCGTCTAAAGGATTATGTCAGGACATATTTACATCATCACGACAACATTCTCAACTGCAATCACCAATAGGTTAAGTTTCTTTTTTTATTTATACAGATGTAAACAAAATCATGTAATTAGTTCAAACCTCAAAAATTACAAAAAGTACCTAATCATGATGTGTTCTTAACGTGAGGCATTTTAGCACCCCGAGTTAAATAACCGCGCGGCGAGCGATAGCTGCACAATTCGCTAGGGGCGCTAAAATGCCTCACGTTAAGAACACATCATGTTTACTTCTTGTAGTTTTCTTTTTTGCTGAATCTTGGAGTGTCCCGAGCAGGCATAATCAATGTCAGCAGTACATCACGAGGTTTGAAGAAATTACATTATTCCGTTTACAACTAGTACATATCTCGATACTTTTGCACAAAACATAGGCAACACAGTGGAAATTTTAATGAAATATTTGATAAAAAAAAACCAAACTTATAAGCGATTTTTTATTTTAAAATACAGACACAGCGAGGCGTAGACGTCATACATTATGAACTTCACAGCTACTTCTATACAATGTCCGTTTCACGCGACAAGGACAGGAAATGTCTTCTTCAAAAACTTTAAAAGCATTGTCTTCCTTTGTGATAAGTAAATCTCCATCGACTCAGTCCGACGCAGTCCGCGTTCATTATTTTTTACAGCGACGTTTACTAAGCCCAGTGCGACCAAAGAAAAAACCGCGACGCGATACATATCCAAAGAACTCACGATTATTTCTTGGTCACTTAACTGAATATCAAAAGCTTTGTACGGATTTTCAGCTGAAATTCAAATTCACGCGGCGTTTAAGCCAAAACGGCGACATTAATATTTTAGCCTACAACTGAAATATTACGTCAGTATTTTACTTGATATTGAATTGTATTTATGGGTGTGAAAATTCTAAATTCTTGTTCTTTTTTTGTGTGGTTAGGGATCATTCAAGTATTACGTAAGCAGAGGGGTGAGGGAGCAAAGCTTAGCTTATTTTTGATGACATGGGAGACGGGGGTGTCTAGATGATGATTACGTCAGCAATTTTTATTTATTTACTTATTTTTCTAAACTTGAAAACCGCTGCTCATGAATAACAATGAAGAAATCGGATCAGTTAAAAAAAATATATACCAATGTTTACGTAAGCATAGGAGGGGGGGTAAAAACTTTGCTTATTTTTGCTGACAAGGGGGAGGGGTGGGTCAAAAATTACTAAAATTCTATGTACGTAATTCTTGAATGGCCCCTTAGTAACTAACCTGGTGTCACAGTTTATGCCGCCCATGGGTCTCTGACTTGGCGTCACATGCTGTCGAAAAATATCTCTCAGACAGTTTCCTCACAATGTTTTCCTTCACCGTTTTTGAGCCAAGTCATAGGTCACACCACTAGGCTATCACTGCTGATCTAAATTCTGATATAGAACGCGATTTCACGTGATTTTATAACTTTTAGATTCATTAGACTATATTTTAAGAATAAGAATAAAATAATACTGTCTAGAAGCGTAACTACTTTGTGGGTCCCCCCCTCACCTACTTCCCCTCTCAGCCCACAACGCCCCGCGGTCGCCCATGGATACTCCAGGGCTGGTACTTACGGCTGTTATAATTTTTGCATGGAACTTGTAAAAGCGTGTGAGCGCGAGGCGGCTTCTTGTCTGATTTGTTGGTTGAACCGACGCGAGACGGCAGACTATTATCACAAAACAGATAGGTACAGAAGTCAATCACATGTATGTACTTCACTTTTCATACCTACGCTAGGCGGTCGCTCTATCGATATATCTATCTCTCTCAAGCGCATGGCACTCGCGCTCGCACTCACTCGCACTCTAGCCCCAAACAGTTCGAGATATCGTGTCCGTGAGCAGTGTCTATGTGTGCGTTGCTCGAGCGCACTTGTATGTAGATTGACTTCTGTACCTATCTGTTTTGTGCTATTATCCCCCCCCCCCCCCCCGCTTAGCTAATATTGCATTTTGCAAATTCATTGACTTCAAATGTGTTTATGACTGATTTGTAACTGTAGTGAGGTGTACAGCGAACAACACACGTTAAGTTTTATACATTTAATAAACCTGCGACAGTACCTGCAATAGCACTATCGTTGTCGATCTGTTTGTTACGTTTTCAGGTAAAAACTAAGCTACAAATAATCTGTGTATGAGGGTTATTCCATTAATGGAAAGTCAAAATTAAAGTCACGACCTGCTTAAATGAGATCCACTATCGTGGACCCCCGTTTACATCTCACGGACCCGCAATTATGTTTTTCACCCACATGGACCCCTTGTAGGTCGTCGTCGACCACTGGGGGTCGATATAGACCACTTTGGGTATCGCAGATCTACATCAATGCACAAGTCGCAATACTTTTATTTAAGCACACGATTATACGGCAAATGGCGTAGTCTACACGAAGTCTTACGCAAAAACGCGGCGACACTGTTGCGATACAATGTGGCCATATGTGTTCGGAATGTTACGATAATTCATATACACAGTATGTCCCATAAATCCAACATGACACCAGTTGTTTCATTTTTCCCAAAGGAAATAAAAACCGCAAAGACAAAATTAATTCTCTCGAACGTTTTTTCGCAAAAAGAAATTATCGTCCGTATCCCTGTTTTACATTTTACTGCTGTATCGCTCATAGCTGCACTTAAAACTATGCAGAAAAGCAAAAAACTTGAAAATTCTCTTCAATAAAGTTTATGACGCAACGCTGGTAACATTTTATACAAATGTGTTAAAAATAGTTTTGTAGATTAATTTTATATAAAAATGCCTGTTTCTATTTCTCTCTCATGTCGGCAAGAGAATAGCTTATGCCGTGTTGTGAAAAGATTAGGCAGTTAGCAAGGTTGGTAGCGGGGCTGACTACACAGTGTGCTCCGTACGTACCTTCCTAAGTATAGTCGCTCACAGAAGCTTTTTGAATGCACCTTATGCCTGTCTCAGAATAATGCCAGTCACACGCCTGTCTAAACCTTAAAATGCCTGTCAAATGCGGCAAATGCCCGTCATATGGTAGCCCTAATCGGAATCGAACCGAAGCCGAACCAATAACTATCAAATTGTTTGACTACAAAAAAGAAGGGAACGTAGGTCACTGGCTGTCCGTTGTAACATGCTGGCTCGCAGGTTCGCGCGGTGTACAGAGACTGTTAAAATAACGCTTTTAAAGCTTACTATCAATCTTTCTACACGTGCAGTCTGTGGGTCCGGTATACTCAGCGGGCATATAGTGATCTACGTGTCCAATATAATAATGCACTCCGGGTGCTGCTGGGGCTACCGTGGCGATGTAGTGCTTCTGGGATGTTTGCGGAGACCCATATCGATGGTTTTGCTGCCATCATGCGAAAAGGGTGCGCCTCTTTATTAGCTCGTGTTCGCGGTAGCACCAACAGTATTCTGAATGTGTTCGTGGATCGTTGGTAGACACCCATGATGCGGAGATGGATGCAACTCCACACTGATTTTACGTAAACAAATTCTTACTACTAAGGCCGGCCATACACGGGTAGCTTGAAGCAGTCAGGATCGACTGCTTGAAGCTGCGACTGCATAGTGAACTACAGACTTCTACGTACGTACATACACGAACCGCTCAAGCAGTTGCAACTGCTTCGGGTGGTTGGCAGCACGGTGAAATTTCATCATGCGGTCAAGCAGTCGCCAGGTGTACACTGACTGCTCGAGCTGTCGACTGCTCTCGCGCAGTTACCTCCGCCCGCGCTCTTCATTCCACGTCGCTTCCTCCTCAAAATCCATGATTCTTCTGATTTGAAATTGCCAACTACTCGAGCGGTTAAACTAACTGCTCGAGCAGTTATCAATGGCAGCCTCAAGCTGTTGACTCTTGACTCCAAGAGAGGTCCATGTATGTTGATCAGTAGGTAACTGCTCGAGCAGTCCGTGTATGGCGGGCCTAACTGTTATTACTATCACATAATATGGATAAGATTCTTGTCTGAAATAAATGATGATTATTATTATTATTAAAAACAAAACCAAACATTTTGACAGTAAAATTGAAAGACAATTTGATTACATAATCCTGTCAAAATACTTGCCAAACTTTAAGGGGTGTTTAGAATGCGTAATTTAAGCCTTGGAGGAATGAAGTATGGTGTTCCTCCATCGAAAAGGGAGGATCATCCTACCAGGCGGGTATTATGCCTGGCGGGCTTCTGTCCAACGGTTAATGTTGGGAAGTTGTATAATACTATCTGTATGTCAAATCTTGATATCGCGATGCAGGTTTCTGTGACGTCATATTTGAGAGTTGTCTTTATTGTCACTGTAGTCTGCTAAACAATCATCGAGCTGCGTAACGCACGTGTGGCGTGATAGTTGTCACAAAACCAAACATTTTGATAGTTTTCATAAACGATAACTGACTGACGGTAAAATTGTCGGCCTCGTGATGTTACTGGTTGAAGCCAGTAAGACAATTTGATTACATAATTCTGTCAAAATACCTATACAAAACGCGGGTCGAGAGCCGGACGCGTCAAACGCTCGCATTTGTGTGACATACTTCATAGTAATCTCTTAAATACAACTGACGCAGTCGCACCGACTACACGCCCCGCGTTTGGTGTGGACGCTTGACAGGAATATCGTATCGTTTCGTGAGTATATAGAAATAGCGATTTATAGAAATATAGGGCGTTAAAAGTCGTCACCAAATTTTGTCGTGTCGTGTCGCCCTGTCGTGAGTAGTAGAAACACGTCCTAGCTGCATCTTTCATTTGGTCTGTAGGTACATTATATTTTACGAAAACAGTTATATTCTTTTTTTTTTTTCGTGTGGTTAGTAACCAACCTGGTCTCAGAGTTTATGCCGCCCATGAGCCTCTGACTTGGCTTCACATGCCGTCGAGAAATATCTCTCAGGCATGCCGGTTTCTTCACGATGTTTTCCTTCACCGTTTTAAGCAAATGATAATAATATAACACGCACATGAATCCGAAAAGTCAGAGGTGCTTGCCTTGAGTTCGAATTCGAGACCTATGACTTGGCAGTCAGACGGACACAAAAGTAAGCTATAACGGATACGAAAAAAAAGCACTTATAAATGTCTGTCGTTTCGCAAAATTACTATCTCTGCGTGTTATTCCGTGTTTTCGCAAAATACGGATTACGAAATCCTACGCTGACATATTATTATACTACCATGTAACAAAAATATCTAATAAATTATATTTTATCTACACGCTTGTAAATAAGTCTTTCATCAAAGATAAGACATTTCCATATCCCATTGACTATGTCTCATCCGCAGAATGACCCTTATATACAAGTGGTGGTACTCATCCCTCCGACAAAATCGCTTTGTCAGCTCTTACGACGCCCTCGGAACTGATCAGGATTTTCGTATCGATATGGTTCATTTTCAGACATGTAATACATAAAAACATACATAACATAACATCACGCCTTGTATTCCCTGAAGGGTTCGGCAGAGTTGTTTTTAGTACACCCTCATTTCGCCAGTTATGTTTAAGTTCCATGTAATAGGAGGCGAGCCTATTGCTATTAACCAGATACAAATCCAGACTCCAGACTGCTACTGAGAAATTTCTAATGAAAAACCGAATAACACTTTACCTGACCTGGGGATCGAACCCAGGATCCCATGCTCAGCAGTCGCGCTTGCGACCAATGGACCAACAGAGAATCATACATAAAACCAAAGCACAAAATAGTGTCGAAGCATTATAACCCTTGCACATAAAAAAGATAATGGCGGATGACAAATCATTCCCTCTCACTCATATTGTATTTCTATCCTTGTTACGCCACGTAAGGAATGGAGAAAAGTTGTTGCAAAAAATAATTCATTCGAATCTACCAAATACGCAGCCTTTTTGATGTTTTTTTTTCATTAATTTTTAAAAAAATACTCTATACGTCCCCTTTTACATAGGACTTAAACATAACGGCGAAATGAGGGTGTTACTATACACCTCTGCTCAACCCTTCGGGGAATACACACGTGATGTTATGTTTGTAGCAGTCATTGCGGTTACGGGCGTGTTTGGACTGATCTATATCTATACTAATATTATGTATAAAGAGGAAAGATTTATATTTTTGTATGTAACGAATAAACTTAAAAACTACTGGACCGATTTCAAAAATTCTGTTGCCGTTAGAAAGCTACATTATCACTGAGTAACATAGGCTACGGACGGAGCGGTGAGGACACAGCTAGTAATTAATAAAGCGAAACAAACACCGTTCTGTTTGCCAAGAGTGATGATTACAACAATGGATAGCGGGCTTTGATGCTATTTAAGACAAGAAATGTTCATACTTTTTACACCTAAACTTCTGAACGCTCCTTCTCCATCAAAAGTCACACCTCAGCATGTTAGGAATGACAAATACGGGATCTGCGTAGAATAATATGTAAATGTAAACATATGTATTTCTAGCTTGATCTATGAATGTGAAATACATGTACAATTTATGTAACATCTCGCACTTTTTCTCTGTTGGCAGTCATAACTCAATGTGGTGACAAGTTTGATGATAAGGTACCTGCAGCACTATGGCGTAAGTTATTCGCTTCGGAAATTTTCGTGTTTCCGAATAACATAACATCACGCCGCTATTCGGTTGGTTGGGCGGAGGTGTATAGTTCTACCCTCATTTCGCCGTAATGTTTAAGTCTCATGTAATAGGAGGCGAGCCTATTGCCATGAACCGGTCACAAATCCGAACTCCAAGCTGCTACTGAGGAATCCTACACGGAAAAATCCAATAACACTTTGCCCGACCCGAGAACCGAACCCAGGATCTCACGATCAGCAGTCGCGGATGCCACCACTATTTGTACGAATTATGTCCCCAATTAAATGACCTAATAATTAATTAATAATTAATTAATTTAGTAATTATTAATTAATTTAATTTCAATTTAATTTCAGTTTGATAAGAATATCTTTTTGACTATTTAATGCAATTTAATACGATTTACCCTAATAATATATATTTAATTTCCTACCATATCTAATTTCAATGTTCAAATAGTGTTAATACTGAATTAATTAATTGCATTAAATATATTTTTTCTTTTGGCCCTTACCATAGCTGTTACTTTGGAGTCTCGGCCGGTGAGGCGGTGACTTATTTCCTGGAAGCCGCAGAGTCTGTCATATTCATCTCATAGCACAAGGATTTCACAAGCTCTTACCACAACACACAATATTAACTGAACAATCATCCATTATTACACAATCACAGACACCATTTTGAAATTTCCATTTATTGCGTAATTTTAGCAAATAAAATAAGTAGTCCATAATTGACAGCTGCATGCACAGATAACGAAAGTCTGCGTGAGCGACGATGTTGACGCCACGAAATGTTGCTATATTTAAATATTATATATCATACACTTTCACATGATTCTATTTAATGCGTATTTTATCTATTTTCATATATTGAGTTTATTTATATCTTTTTACTTGCTGCACCGGTGGACGTCATCATGTCAACGCTGGCTGTCGCTGAAAACCAGCGCTGTGGCTCTGTCTCGCACGTGAGACACAGCATTATGCTGAGCGATGGCCGTTTTGCGCGGATGTGACGCATATTTTTCCCCAAGCTTGTATTCAGTTTTGTTACTTTTATTTTATTTTGTGCGTCATGTTGGCGCGAATAAATAACTTTTCTTTCATTCTTTCTTTCTATGCGGAATTAATCCAAAGAGGACGAAGTCGAAGTTATATACTTGTAGAACTACTTCATCTACCTGGATAAAAAGTATCCTATGTCCTAATCCAGGTCATGGTCTACCTGTGTGTCAAATTTCATCCAAATCCGTTTAGCGGTTAAGGTGTGATTGAATAACAAACATCCAAATTCACAAACTCACAAACATCCAAACTTTCACGTTTATAATATTACTATCGACCCGCCCCGGCTTCGCACGGGTGCAATGTAGATACTAATGTGGGGCATATAAACATATAAACCTTCCTCTTGAATCACTCTATCTATCTATTGCTGAAAACTGCATTAAAATCCGTTGCATAGCTTGAAAGACTTAAGCGCACAGACAGCGGGAGCGACTTTGTTTTATACTCTGTAAAGATAAAGAAGTAGGATAGTAAGATTGACACAAAAATAAATATTGACTGGGTTGCATAATTCATACCTAAATATTAGAAATACGAAGATTGCAGAGATGCATTGTGTGAATGTGTATTTCTTGGTGAACTGTATCTGCTTGCACACTCTTGTAATTTATAGTTGCTGTATAAATGATAATAAGCCCCCCGATAGAACAACAAAAATAGGCAAAAATTGCTCGCATTACCGCTGCAAGAGAGAATAGAAGTCAGAATTAAAAAAACAGAGTTCCCGCAACAACACAAAATAAAAAAAGTAAATTAACTTGTTGGTATTGCCAACATGCATAACTTCAGACTGGTTTATACGATGACAGTGATTGGAGCCAGTACTCGGATTTTCGGCGCAAGTCATTAGGTACATGTGGACGGGATCAGTCAGAAAGTCAATTTGCTGACGATTTTTTTCTCGGAACTGTTCCATTTCCTGTTAGTCTACGTGACTACCACCACGGAAAAAGCCATTCCCTCTACACCTCTGGGTGTCGTAAAAGACCTCCAAGAGATTGCATCAGGCAGATGGGCAGCAGTGTTCTCCAACACACTACAACCACCAATACTTCTGTCAATGTTCTGCCTAGCCTATTCCCAACTCTGTTAGGGTAGCTTCCAGTCTAACCAGATGCGGCTGAATACCAGTATTTTACACGGAGCGACTGCCATCAGACTTCCGCAACCTAGTTAATGGGCAACATCGATATCGTAAGGTTAGACCGGTTGTCAGACTTTCGGGCTTCTGAGTACCCGTAATCACCCGGGACTGTTTAACGTGATCTCCGAGGCATGAAGGGGTCGCAATGTATAACGAACGGTCACCCATCCACAGACAGACTGCGGCAAGCGCAGCTTAACTTAACAAATTTTCGCAGTCCTGCCAATGCCAACCATTTTTATTTTTTTTCTAACAAGTCCTGTTCGTTGTTTTGGCCAGTTATATTTTTCCTTATCATGAAGCCACTTGAAATGCTGCTTACCTCACGTAAACACTTAAATATTCTGGACGCGTCAACGCGCATTCTGATTTTAGGCTCGTGAGTTGAGGACCCTTTGTACTCCTAAAACCATTAGATAAGGATGTCGGTATAAGGGTCTGATTCTATTATTTTTTTCAAAGCTGTGTCGTTATTCTAATTCTTTGATTGTTTGTTTGTTTGAACGCGCTAATCTCAAGAACTACTGGTTGGAATTGAAAAACTATTTTTGTGAAGGATAGTTCATTTATCGAGGGAGGTTATAGGCTATATAACATCACGCTACGACCTATAGGAGGGGAGCATAAATGAAAAATGTTGCAAAGACGAGAAAATATTGTTTGGACGCGCTAATCTCAGGAACTACTGGTTGGAATTGAAAAACTATTTTTGTGTTGGATAGCTCATTTATCGAGGGAGGTTATAGGCTATATAACATCACGCTACGACCTATAGGAGCGGAGCACAAATGAAAAATGTTGTAAAAACGAGAAAATATTGTTTGAATGCGCTAATCTCAGGAACTACTAGTTGAAATTGAAAAAATATTTTTGTGTTGGATAGTCCATTTGTCGAGGAACGTTATAGGTTATATAACATCACGCTACGACCAATAGGAGCGGAGCATAAATGAACAATGTTGCAAAAACGGGAAAAATGTGGACATTTTTCCCGTTTTTGCAACATTGTCCCGACTCCGCAAGGGTGGACCCTTGCGGAGTCGGGACGGGCCGCTAGTAGCTTGATATAATTAATGTTTGATTAGTAACGGTAGGGTAGTTCTGGTATTTTTATGAAACAGGAAACGGTGGAAACGCCGTTAGAGGACGTCCTAGAAGGACATACATCGATGTTATTTGTGATGTTCTTCACAAAGGTCAGGTGCGTAGTACTCTCAACCGGCGTGCGTGTATGACAAGATGTATGAATGTGGATGAACCGAAAGGGGAGTGTAAGGATCGTAGCGTGTGGCGTTCTACAGTTCCTGCCTACCCCCATGGGAAAAAGGCGTGAGTTTATGTATGTATGTAGGAAACGTGATGGATTCCTGCAGGTTTCTTTAATAGTACAATTTTTGTTTACGATAACTGTCAGGTTTGTTTACTGCCTCGTTGGTCTAGTGGTCGCAAGCGCGTCTGCTGAGCATGGGGTCCTGAGTTCAATCCCCGGGTCGGGCAAAGTGTTATTAGGTTTTTTCATTAGAAATTTTTCAGTAGCAGTCCGGAATCAGGATTTGTGCCCGGTTAGTCGCAATAGGCTCGCCTCCTATTACATGGGACATAGACACAACTGGCGAAGTGAGGGTGTTACTAATACACCTCTGCCCAACCCTACGGGTAATACAGGCGTGATATTATGTTATGTGTAATAGGGAGCGGGCCTATTGCCGTCAACCGGCCACAATTCCAAACACCGGGCTGCTACTGAGGAATACACTGGTATTCAGCCGCATCTGAATAGACTGGAAGCTGACCCCAACATATTTGGGAAAAAGCTAGGCAGAACATTCATAAATCTATCATCAATATACTAGCTCTTCCATCACAAAATAATCCACCACTGAACTGAACTCAAAACTTTCCCAAACTCGGTAAATTATTTGCACGGACGTGTATTTACACTTAGTGACAAAAAAATTGCGCCACTCACTTAACTCGCGGCATGAAAATATAAACTCCATGAATACGTAACGAAGAATTCCCTCCCCCCTCCCACCTTTTGGCTCGGCAACATTTATTTTACCCCCAGATATAGGTCAGGTGCCTAGGCAGATATAAAATTATTTGCTTCCTGTGAAATGAAAGTGTTGTACCTGGCAACTTGATATTTTTTGTATTTAATCTGAGAAATACCAATGAAGGTATAGGTAATAAAAAAACATTGTAACAAAAATAAAACGGACTTCAAAAAAACGAAAAGGAGAATAAAATAAATACTATATTATAAAATTAACAGTTTCAGAAATCGGTGCTGATCCACGCTGAACCGAATTAAAGGCACCGACTTCTGAAACTGTTAATTTTATAATATGGTAATTATTTTATTATTTTGTTCGTTTTTTTAAAGTCGGTTTTATTTTTGTTAAAAAGGTATTTTAATTTCTTTCATTTTAGTGGCTTTATTTAAAACATGATTGGACCTATTATAGACACTGCTCGTAACCTAAGCACATCATCATATTATGTGTACTGTTCGTCATTGAGGAGTTCCATTGTCTATCTCCAAAGTTCTTCATCAGATCTTCACCAAATTTAAATGTGACCAGTTTGAAAGAATACTCTTTCATTCAAAAAAAAGATTTTTTTTCAAATCGGTTTATAAATGGCGGTGTTGTAAGGTAACAAACTAAAAAAAACAGCCAAATTGATAAACTCCTCCTTTTTTGGAAGTCGGTTAAAAGTAGAGACCGCATTGCGAACTCCTACTGAAATTCAAAACATTTGGCCTTTAATATTTACTTTGGTGGTTTATCTATTTCTTAATACCCTATTTAGAAATAGATAGATTTCTAGACTTGACTGCCTCGTTGGTCTAGTGGTGGCAAGCGCGATTACTGATCGTGAGGTTATGGGTTCGATCCCTAGGTCGGGCAGTGTTATTGGGCTTTTTCGTGTGGAATTCTTCAGTAGCAGCCCGGTGTTTGGATTTGTGCCCGGTTGATGGCAATAGACTCGCCCCCTATTATATGGGACTTAAATATAACGGCGAAATGAGGGTGTTACTATAGTCATTTGCCCAACCCTTCGGGGAACACAGATTTCCGAACTAAATAGATAACTAACTAAACCACCAAAGCCAATATCCTAGGCCAAATGTTTGGATGCTCAGTAGGTGTTCGTAGTATAGTCTCCATTTTACCAGTACTTTCACAGATTTACTTTAAGGTTAAATATCAAAAAATGACAGTTGACAGAACAGATAAACAATAGTCTAGTAATGTCACAGTTCATCAAAGATTACTCTTTTTATTCTGGGTTCGTGATTTCAAGTAATGCTTTCAAACTAATTGAAACTTCAATGGCCAAATACTCAAACGGTACACAATTGATGACAAAAATGAAATGACGACACGTTTGGTGCAGAAGCTGAGCGATTGGCTTCTGCGCTACGGGTTGTGGGTTCGATTCCCGCACGGAACAAATATTTGTATGGCCTACAGATAGTTGTTCCGGGTCTGGATGTTTATGCGTCTGAAGATTTGTGTCTGTAAACGCACCCACGATACAGGAGAAATCCTAGGGTGAGGCAAAGATTTTCAATTAAAAAAAAAATTAAGTCAGTCTTAATTTCGTGCTGTCACTGTCACTTCGCCTTAGAGTGATAGTGACAGCACGAGACTTAATGTTATCTGTAGCTGGTAATACTGGACAATGTTGATAAAGGAGGGTAATCGTCAAGATGAATCAACGTACCCGAAGTTATAAAAACACTAGTCATTCGACGGAGCAAAGGATTCCACGTCGAACAGCCGAAGAAGTCTGACCTTTTATATCTGATTTGCTTGTCCTTATTTTCTGATCTTGAGTAAATTATTATATTGTGAACTAGCTTCTGTAACTAACCACTAACCTAAATATAAGTACTCTCAGTGGTGGAGATTCTATGTTGGTTTCATTTACTTTATTTACCATGCTCGCAATCCTGACATACCGATATTAGCTATAATTGTAATGATAGATTCACCCAGTATTTTACAGTAGTTCATTCCATTCGTGATTAACATTAGTGAAATTTATTTTTCAACGAAAAAGCTAACTGAAATTTTCAACCAATAAAATTTTCGATAAACATATTTATCAATTACCAGTTAACTGTTAAATAAATTCAACCAATAATCTCTAATCGAGATACTAAAAGCGTCATTACTGCGTCCAGTAGGTATTGCAAAATACTCAAACCGAACCAAAAATGCATATTGAATTGTGCGTAAGTAATACCAGGTTCACACGATTCGAGTTGATCAATTGTCAAATCGCATGCGATTTGAACCGTGTGAATAGCCTTTCAATCAAATTGAATCAATTTGAAGGAACAAAACGTTTCAACTTTTGTTGTTCAACTAAACTCGAACCGTGTGAACCCGCTATTAGTGAGCAAGTTCGACTCAGAGTGGCTTAAACTTGCTAAATAAAATTAGAAGTTTATGGACACCGTTTTTTTTATGTTTATCTCTCATTTTATTTGCACTCCACTGTAATTGCAGTGATAGCATAGTATTGTGACCATCGGACTGCCAAGTGATAGATCTCGAGTTCGAACTCAAAGCACGTCTGACTTTTCAGATTCATGTGCGTATTGTATATAGGTAATTATCACTTGCTTAAAAACGCTGAAGGAAAAGATCGTGAGGAAACCAGCATGCCCGAGAGATATTTCTCGACGGCATGTGAAGCCACGTCAGAGGCTCATGGGTGGCATAAACTCTGACACCTGGTTAGACACTAACCACACGAAAAAGAAGAAGACTAATTGCATGTTCACAGTCACTGTGCAAGCCACCCTAATTGCATGTTTACAGGTATCCTTTATTTCCAAAAGCTAATACACCTTAATACAAAGTACTTGAACCAAAATAAAGCTAGTGTTTTACGACAAAGCCTCGAACCCTCGAGTTCAACGATGGCGATAACGGTTGCGAGTCGTTTATCGACACACAGTCATTAAAGAATTAAGTCATTAAGGGCCGCCACTAATGACTTATCGCTGTTGTATAAAAACCTTAACCAACGATATTAAAATTAAAAATGTTAGGAACGAATATTTTTTTAACAGACTATTACCACGACATTAAACTAGTATAGTAAACACAAACATAACATTACGCCTGTATTCCCCGAAGGGTTGGGCAGAGGCGTATAGTAACACCCTCATTTCGCCGTTATTTTGAAGTCCATGTAATAGGGAGCAAGCCTATTGCCATTAACCGGGCACAAATCCAAACTCCGAGCTGCTACTGAGAAATTCCATACGGGAAAACCCAATAGCACAACCCGACCAAGGGATCGGACCAGGACCTACGATCAGCAGTCGCGCTTGAGGGTTTTACAATACACCTCTGCCCAACCCTTCGGGGAATACAGGCGTGAATATGTCATGCATGTGTTCACAACCACATTACCGCCACAATAATAGCCTCAGCAAGATGAACAAATTTCAAAAAAAATATGCAAAAGATTACAGATTAAATACATACAATTAGTACGTCTGCTTTGTAATCACAGCGTCGTTATCTCAGCTGAGGGACTCTTGAAAATTTGACATGCGTGTATAGAATTAATTAAATCCCCTTTTGTTATATTTTCAGGGGTATCTGGATGTTTCGTTTATTTGTTCGACGTGGGGTTGTTGACAGCAGCCAGACAGATAAAACCACACTGGAGAACGATTTCGTGAACAATTTATTTATTTAATGTTTTATACGGTTTTATTAGTTCAGTGTGTGATAAAATCGTAGGTACTGGAAATACAGCGGGTCAAATAACAAGAACCAAGATGGCGTTGACTGCTAAACTTAGGGGTTTATTAGTAGCCACTGAAGAGTTTCACTATCCATCTCCTAGCTCCATCATCAGACCGTGAACACCAAGTGCAATCTATCACAAATACAGCGCGTCAAATAACAAGAACCAAGATGGCGTTGACTGCATGGCGTTGACTACCAAACTTAGGGGTTTACTAGCAGCCACCGAAGAGTTCCACTATCCACCTCCTAGCTCCATCATCAGACCTTGAACACCAAGTGCAATCTATCACAAATACAGCGTGTCAAATAACAAGAAGCAAGATGGCGTTGATTGCCAAACATAGGGGTTTACTAGTAGCCACCGAAGAGTTCCACTATCCACTTCCTAGCTCCATCATCAGACCTTGAACATCAAGTGAAATCTATCACAAATACAGCGCGTCAAATAACAAGAAGCAAGATGGCGTTGATTGCCAAACTGAGGGGTTTACTAGTAGCCACCGAAGAGTTCCACTATCCACCTCCTAGCTCCATCATCAGACCTTGAACATCAAGTGCAACATATCACAAATACAGCGCGTCAAATAACAAGAATCAAGATGGCGTCGACTGTCAAACTTGAGGGGTTTAGTTGAGCCACTGAAGAGTTTCACTATCCACCTCCTAGCCCCATCATCAAACCCTGAACACCAAGTGCAATCTATTACAAACACAGCGCGTCAAATAACAAGAAGCAAGATGGCGTTGATTGCCAAACTTGAGGGGTTTACTAGTAGCCACTGAAGAGTTCCACTATCCACCTCCAAGCTATAGAGCTAGGAGGTGGATAGTGGAACTCTTTTAGATAGTGGGTTTAATGATAGCATCAAACCCTGAACATCAAGTGCAATCTATTACAAATCGAACCTCACATAGATCATGCAGTCGACGCCCTCCCGGGTGTCTGACAATCAGTCTAGCCTTAGGATATCGGCATTGCCTTGCAACTGGATTGCGGAAGTTTGATGGCAGTCGCCCCGTGTAAAATACTGGTATTCAGTCGCATCTGGTTAGACTGGAAGCTGACCACAACATAGTCCACAACGCTGGCCTGGTGCGTGTTGGTGGTCTACACACACCATCAAGACCTTAATGGAGCCTTCTCAGGTGTGCAGGTTTCCTTAGGTGCAAACCTGCATACCTGAAAAGGCTCCATAAAAGTATTTATGGTGTGTGTAGTCCGCCAACACATACCAGGCCAGCGTGGTGGACTAAGGCCTAAACCCTTCTCATTCTGAGAAGAGGTCCGTGCTCTACATTGAACCCGGGACCCCACGATCAGCAGTCACGCTTACCACTACTGGACCAACGAAGCAGCGGTAGCGGAAAATATATTTGATGATAATATATCATGTTCATAGAGCCAATATTACATAAAATATTGCTCCCTCCATAGCGTAGAACAAAGTAATTTCCTCGCAAACAAAGTTATCAGCGGTGATCATAAGTACTTTCACAAAATAGGAACTTTAAGTACCGACAAACAACAAAATGAGAAAATAACATGTTCCGTCAGTCTTCATTTAGTTGCATTATGTCTTCCTCGTTCAATGGCTTGTTACACATCATTAGCAGTCTATAAAACCCATATCATAGGGGAAATACCCCATATTACAGGGTTCTTACTAATAAATCAACGAGTACTTGCATTTTCAACTTTTCTATTATAGCACGACACAACTAAGAAGTCGCGTCGGCAAACTTCGTAAAACCGATAATTTCCGAACTGGCAGCTAGTTCACAAAGAAACTGTTTACAGGACCCGTTTTAGCGGATCCGTTTTTATTTTGGTGATGGCGCCTGTAGCTGTATCAGCGAGTTCACATATACGACAGTATTCCGAATCCAGTAAAAAATACAGGATCCGTTATTTTTATCGTATCCTGCCTGCAAGATGCGACGCAGCTGCCATTTGTTTAATTGATTCGTCAACCACACGTCCAGTACCGATGGATCCGTTTTAACTTCGTGACCTCAAGACCACGTATGTTAATTAGTACCTACTGCAGTAAAAAAATATCTTTACCCTGACGCAATAAGTGTGAGTGGAGTTAAAATGAGCGACTGTCATTGGTTGTGCGATGCGAACTTCTAACTTGTGTCCTACTATACCTACACAAAAGTTACTAATAGTAGCGACAGATTTTTATGTGTTTTTCATGGGGTATTAAAGGTCACACCATAAAAAATAAGTACCCGTAACTTCGCACTTTGAAGGTTAGGTAGTTTAAGGTCAAAACTGATAAGAAAAATATTACAAAGAAAAAACGCGAATAAAATGCAATCTTTATGTTAACTGTATTCTTTAGTCACGTTATGAACTAACGCCCTAAAACGCAAACAGAGTTTAAAATAAAAAATAAACCTTTTAAGTTAAACCGTTTTTCATCTTGCAGTACTCCTGCAGCATCAAGATTTGAACATTGAAGGTAATTATAATACTATTTCAGGGTTATTATAATGTTGTGTTGTAATGGGAATTGAATTTGTGTGCGAAATTTCAGAAGAATCGGTCTAGCAAAAGTAGTTGGAAAATCTGTCATTTTATTTTTTTTTTAAATTGAAAGGAGTATGCTTAGGTGGTTTGGTCATGTTGAGAGAATGAGTGAACGGCGATTAACAAAAGGAATTTATAAGGCGGATGTTAATGGGAACGCCGGTAGAGGACGTCCTAGAAGGACATACATCGATGTTATTGGTGAAGTTCTTCGCAAAGGTCAGGTGCGTAGTACTCTCAACCGGCGTGCGTGTATGACAAGATGTATGAATGTGGATGAAGCGAAAGGGGTATGTAAGGGTCGTAGCATGTGGCGTTCTATAGTTTCTGCCTACCCCCATGGGAAAAAGGCGTGAGTTTATGTATGTATGTATGTTATTTTTTTATATTCGCTATTTAATGTTTATAGGTAGTATAAATCATTTTATAAATATGATGTATTTTTAAGTTATATCTATACTAATATTATAAAGAGGAAAGATTTGTATTTTTGGATTGTTGTATGTAACTTAAAAACTACTGGACCGATTTCAAAAAATCTTTTGCCGTTAGAAAGCTACATTATCACTGAGTAGCATAGGCTACGGACGGAGCCATGAAGACAGAGCTAGTAACTTATAAAATTAGAGGAACCTATGAGGCTTCCATAGTAATACAAAGTGAACAAATAACTCGAGAAAATTATGAATTAAAAAAAACAATGGTTTGAAACAAAGAAACAAACAAATATACAGCTTAAAAAAGGTCATTGGACTCGCATATTTTAACTAAATACAGAATTTATAATTTTCTAACCATGTCCTTCCAATGTTTTACACTATTCAGGTTACTTCATCTGGGCTTCAAATTAACGGGGAAACTGCATAAGTATCGTTAGTAGATAACATTTAAAAAAAATGGTCAGTTCGTAGGGGGACGGAATACAATTTCCCTCTGTCACCGGGCAAGCGAGTGATAAGAGGCGATCCACCAAATAATTGTGCCCGAAATCGGCAATAGGCTCGCCACCTATTTACATGGGACTTAATACAACAGGCGAAACGTGGGTGTTAAAACTCCCGTAATAAGGGATCACCTCTGCTTATCCCTTCGGGGATAATAGGGATAAGTATAATAATATGTTATGCCATTCGCAAGAATACCACCGGACCCGGTATTATTTGTTGGTACTTTTTTTTGTTAAATCGTATTAAAACCGTGATATTTTATCGATACTCAGCCAGCATTTATGTAGTTTCGTTAGTTAATTTTAAATAACGCTGTATTAAAAACATCAACGCCGCCATAAAACGCAGCATCACAGATAAAAAAACACGCGATATCTGCAAAAAACCATATTCATCATCAACCCACATTTTGCGATCCTAACAAAAAGTCCGTTGAAATGGAATCGTTCCGACAAAATTTCAGGATTCCTTTATTCGTATGTCATATCTTTATCTTTTTCTTTTGTAAATAAAAGACAAAAGGGATTTTATATTCACGACCGCATAATCGTATAATAAAGGGTTGGGATCTTGCAGTGATGGCGAGCGCCAAAGGTTTTTGCTTTAAAAATTGTATGAAGGATTTGCAGGACAGCAAATGGTATAGCAATACATCAAATACACGATGGAACCTTGGCCTGGTTACGAAATGGCTCGATTTAGAGGCCCTGTATAAAATGGCCTTGGGATATTTAGGAAACATTTTTTTATCGGCTGCTTATCCCACACATTTTGTCAGCATGCAAAAATATTATGTCTTATAATCATGCAATCTTTATTGAAAAAGAAAGATTTTTATATATGGCAATTTCCATTGACTTAGTTTTGACTCTAAATCCTTTATCATTTATGGGTTTTTCCAATCTATTTATAGGATTCACCTAGCTTAAAAGATCAATTCCTTCATCCGTGGCAAAGTAACTTTCGCACGGATTTACCGTCGTCTTATGGACGGAACCTTTAGGGACACCAGATTTTCCAGATATCAATATACAAATGGACGTTGTTCTTACGACACCCACGAGAGGAGATGTTATTCTTACCGAGAACGAAACGGCGTAAATCAATATCCTCACTATTGAGGAAGTCCGTCACTTAACTTCAAGACAAGCGGCAGCAATATACGTCGTGTTTGTTCCAATAGTTCCTTATAAACCTAATAAGGAATAAACCGAAGCTATACCTTCACATCGATACCTCCCACGCAAAAAGTCGTAACACGTTTTTTTGGTAAAATGAGATTTTAGTACTGCAGTTCATTATTATAGAAATACTACACATCCTTGAAAACAATATTTTCATATTTACATTAAATACCAAGATTTTTACCCGGTAATAGTCTTATCATGTTTAAATTCCCGCGCATATGGTCGTGCCAACAGTTGCGACGATTTACGTTGAACTAATGGACCGCGCACCGGCTAATCACGGCAAGTACCGACGTCGTAAGATGTAAACAGTACAAAATATTACTTTAGAGTTTGAAAATCTAAAAAAACAAGAAACTGTGTGTGTTTTGTACTTTACTGTTTTGTTTTTATTAGATACTAGTACTATGAGTAATGTACGGTCATCAAAGACTTAAAATTAGCTTTATATATAACCAAAATGATTCGAACGTGAAAATAACGGCTAATGAACGTTGACAAAATGGTAAGTTTATTTCTTACTTTAATTTACTATCATGATTTGCATGTTTATCCTAATCGTGTTAGTAAATTGTTTTTAAGTATATAATGATTTTCATCACTATTTTCGTAAGTTAATAATTTGAAATACGTCCGACGCAAAACGTCGAAACATGAAAGTTGCGATTTTATGCGCGGTCGATATTATCGTATTTAAAAAATCTGTACGCAGCATAAAGTCTTATGTCTGACATACGACCTTATTCGTGCTGTATTCGTTGTGCTTTTTAATAGTATAAGGTCGTAACAAATAGATACGACTTTGCGACAACAAGAATAAGGTCGTAAGTTTTTATTTTTGCCTATTTTTACGAAAATATGAGTTTTTAATTCAATCAAAAGCCCTCATTATCCCCTTTAACCTTCAATCATTGAAAAATTATTGATTATATGATTCTAAAATTATATGATTCGAAAATTATATGATTCTAAAATTAATCCCACACTATCGTTTGCGGCTGATCAAGACAAAGATGAAGTTAAGAATCTCTCTCCTGAAAAATCACAAATTTGGACATACGACCTAATGCGCGGGAGGTGTCGACATTTAGAAGAAAGAAGTTTAGGCTTAAAAGGAAAACCTTACCATAAATCTTAATTTTCCCCGAAAAAGGCTCAGGGCGAGAATAAAAAACGTAAGTATGACTTAACCAAGATTTCCCTGACGGAAATCCACTTCAGGCAAGTAAAAAAGGTCTTATTCAGCAAAATTAATGCTATCATTAAAGTGAACTTTAACATTTACGCTTCATTATAATTTTTATACGACTCCAAGCAATTTTGCGTGGTATCTTCTATTTGGATTAATTTCCATATCTTGGTTTATAATTGCTCCCCAACTCATCATGGACCCTTGAGGGCGGGTAGAGATGTATCTAAGGTCATGTAGTATGAGCCTTTTCAAAGTAAAACCCGGATTCCGGGGGTCCTCCCCACCCTAGGGATTCACCAAATCCACCCCAAGATTGTAATTATAATGAAAGGAATTATTCGAGTGAAAAAAACCCGAAAGTACGTGTGCTGATGAGATTTTAAAAAATTGTTTCGTTGTCAAAGTTTCTTTGTTATTCAGTGTATATTTTTAAAAACTTCAAAAATGGTCCTTTTTCGATGCGAATGTATCATTAGGCAAAGCGGTGATATTGACTCTTTCTGAGCCATTGCCCTTAATTTGAAATGCGTTTGTTTCATGTGTTTCTATATCATTTGTAATTCTTTTGGAAACCTAAACTGTATTCAGTTATTTCTCTAAGCTAATTTTAATTAAAACTATAACGCTATCCCTTCAGAAAAATAATCTATTCATGTTGTGGGAATCAAATATAACTTAAAATTTTAATGTTCACAGATGGGTTGTTTTATGATTTTTATGCCAGTAATTTAATATTGTGGGACAATTATTCATAATATCTTAATTTCTCAAACCGTACTAGCGAATTTGATGTTTTTTTCTAGATAAAATAAGTAATAGTCATAAATCCAGACTGGTTACACATTCATGTCTGAGGATTAGCGTTTAAATCGTATCATATGGCTATGATCCAGTTCAACCTTTTTTTCATAATACCGTTTTCAATGACTTTGTCAGTCTACTTTAAAACTGGCTCTGTTTCGATTTAATACTGAATAAGTATAGATGCAGAGTAACTATTATCAGATCTGAATACAGATTTCCAAAGCTACAACGGAAAGCTAATTTGCACTTAAGTGAACTGCATGAAAAGATAATAGTTGACAATCACATGAAAACTATTCCGTAAACACTACAAACAAACAGTATTACCCTAACAAATCCAATATGAAAATCGATGCATTTCAACTATCGTTACAAATACCGAACCAATTTAACTTACAGAGGCACGATCGAACGATATGAACAACAATAGTAATAAATTAATATTGTATTATACCAACCCAATTTCTTGTAATTCTCCTTTATTTCAATATGGTTTATATAATAGTTGTTCTGTCGATTTCCAGTATGACATTAATGGTCTGAACCCGTCAATACTGAGATTTACCCAATTGAAGATAAATTGTCCGCTGTCAAAGTCTGTCAAACACAATTACTGGAATAGATCTTTTTATTTATACATAATACTCTTGTGTTGAGTAGGGAAAATACAACTGGTAAAATATGTTTAGTGGAGTACTTATAGTTTTATTTAGAATGCTATGCGAGCTCTGTAGTCTTTTATTTATTTTTCATGCGAACAAAGCAAATATGAACTGGCTACACTTGTACGTCATACTTTACTTTCAAATACAAACTAAATATAAAACATAGTCCAGCAATTTATTTTTATTTTTTATCATTCCCCTACTCTAGGGTTCTCCTGTGTCGTGGGTGCGTTTAAAGACACAAATCTTCACATGCACAAACATCCAGACCCGGAACAACTATCTGTAGGCCATACAAATATTTGTTCCGTGCGGGAATCGAACCCACGACCCGTAGCGCAGAAGCCGATCGCTCAGTCACTGCACCAAACGTTTCGTCAAACATTATGAGGTTCATTACTTTGTATCTACTTATTTCACAGAAACATACAATTTTAAAATTGCACTTAGGAACGTCAGAATTTTGGTTTTAATGCACTTAAATTATGATAGCCAGGACCTTAATCAACTCGCCTTTTATCTGCCAAAGTATAATGAAATCATCAAAATAAACTAAAACTGTTTTCTCAAAACACCTTTGATTTATTGCTCACTTAATCGTTCTACACACATAGCTTTACAATAAATCCACTCTAAGGTCCCCAAAGTCACTTCATCAAGCTAATTGTCCAAGTTCTTTTGTTTATTAATCGGCCCTGTTATTGTTCTCTACATGTTGAAACGCTTCGAGCAAAGCCAACCTTAAGTGGGGCCCTTATAACTCCTAAAACCATATTTCATTTACCCGAGTTCACCGTTGCAGGATCCCTACTGAATATGTAGGTTGCGGGTACTATGGTATTTTGGGAGAAGCGATTCGCGGAGCGATTTGGATTAGCAACGTTATTTTTTCCATAATGGCTCGGATGTTTTGAATTGCAAATGGCTATTATATTATTTTGTACATTTTGGTTGTTACTTTGTACATTTATTTTAATTTTGTAATATATGTTACATGATTACATAACAAAAACGTGAGACTGATGTAAATCAATCAAAAACATGACTCGTGAGTAACACAAACGAAACAGGATTTCATACGAAAAGCTAGTCCTTTGATATGTTGTCTTTACTTCCTCTTACCCCCGGTGTTCCATCTTCATAATTAATATTAAATGTCAGCAATCTGTCTATCAAGTGTGGTGATTACAAACACTTTCACACCAATTAGCTGAATTAGTAACCGTCTATTATAATCATCGTATTCATAAGCGGCGATTTACGGCATCATATCGATAGTTCCCTCTTTCCCCCATCATTACGATTAATTAGGTTTGAATTGACGATCCTTTAGGTTAATTATATTAAGGTTCAATAAAGGGTCCATTCTCCTTAACTACTATCGATTCTGATAGCGATTGATTGTATTCATCTCATTAGTCACTTGACGAAGGTTCTAAAGAACGTTTCTTTCATTTAATAGACGTTGATTTACTGGATTCTTTGTTTCACACGTTTCCTTTGAAAGATGGGTTGAACTACCTTTAAGATCAATCAGACCTACTAGTACAAATATTCCTTGTTGTTCCTACCATATTTAGTAAACATAATTAAAATGTCTTGCAATTGCTGTAGTGACAACCAATTTGTCAACAAATTGCTTTTCTCAAAATTGTCTTTTTAAAATTGTTGTAGGATGATAATCAACTAATCCGTTCTATCATTTTATTTTATTCCACTCCACACTAATAAATGTACATATACAAATTCAAGTACAATCATGATGATACGAACATTTACAATTCTGATTAACAACCGACGAAATTGCATTGAGTGCCTTAATAATATTCCAGTAAATTCTTTCTCCAAACAAATTTTTTTTTCCTCATTCCTTCAATGTCGCATTATTCAGTTGATTACAATCTAAATCGCTCTTCCATGCTACTATGGCCCATGGACGGAGTTTCCACCAGCTTTAAGTAAATCTAGTAGATTTCACGAAGGGTTTTGATTCTCCACGCTTTCAATAGAAAATGTATTCGTGGCCCGCACCTCTGTATTAAAGGTTCATTCCGGTGTTCAAAGATGGATGCCGTCGATTTTTGCGGTCACCTAAATAAGTAAATAAGCGTGGTGCTGGGAATTTTATGTATTTTTTATGAAAATGTATGCATGGACTAAATGTTTGGTATTTGGGGCGTGGAAAAGTGAAGGCTTAATGATACTGGTAGATTGGTGGTGATAAATTATTTTTGTAATCGTAATTGGTGAAAAACAATTGTTTAAAAGAAACGAACAAACGAATTTGATATTAAAATACCAGCTGATACTATTAAAAGGAGCAAGAATGTTTCATTTTTCTGCAATAATGATGTTATTGCATGCCTACGAAGAATTAAAATTTGTGCCAAACCACTGCCTTCAAACCTTAAAAAAGGTTTGGCATAATTTGTAGTATTGTAGTATCAAAAACCCGAATGAGATTCTGTGCTGCCACAGCTGTGTTTTATTACATTTGTATTACAATTACTACTGCACCCTAATCTACATATACACTAACACCACTAAAACTGTAGCCACAATTAGCATTCATATCAAATACGTACCAATTTACTGACAGTGGTCCATAGAGTAACTCAAGCTTACCAAGATCTGACATCCCGTCAAAGATAACAAAAACTTCAAGGAACTTAAGATAGGGCCTCAAATTTATGAGAAATGTAGACCTTACGCAAAGGATAAGTACCTTCTCTAATCTTTTCCCCAGACGAACAACCAAGTGTAATTTTCAAAGGGTAAGGTATTATAAAATTCAAGGAATTCGTATTATGTTTCGTGTAGGCGTAGAATGGAGTAATAGTAAATTTATGGAGAGGTGGAAGCGGAAGGTAACCTATCTAGTTACTGGTAATATAACATGCATAAGGCTGTGTGCGTGTTTATAATGGTACTTGCGCCAGATGTATAACATCCGTATTTTCGAATCGCAATGGGTGGATCACTTTTTTTATCTATCTTAATTTACATAACATCAAGCCTGTATTCCTCGAAGGGTTGAGTAGAGGTGTATAGTATACCCTCCTTTCGCCGTTATATTTAAATCTCATGTAGTAGAGGGCGAGCCGTTTGCCATCAACTGTGCACAAATCAAAACCCCGGGCTACCACTGAGGAATTCCACACGGAAAAACCTAATAACATTTTGCCCGACGAGGGGATCGAATGATCAGCAGTCGGTCTTGCCACCACTAGACCAGCAAGGCAACTGCCTATCTTCTCTTAAATCTATCTTAATTTATTAAAAACTATCATACATTTTGCGACTTATAGACTTATAAACTAGACATAAACCGGCTTGTGCAGTTACGTGAAATTGTATTTTAAACTATTGCTCCAAGTAACACACGGTTAAAAAGTTGTAATACATTGATGGGTTTGATTACAGTACTAAGGCTCAGTTGCACCAACTAACTATAATTGTTAAGTTGCCATATTTATGTGTTTGTACTGATTTGACAGAAATTTTGGTATAGTTACGGTTGTAGTTAGTTGGTGCAACTGAGCCTAAAACATAAAAAGTAATTGCTATGAAATGTCGATACCCCTTAATTTTATTCCTTACTTTTCCTGTCGATACTCCTTTTAATTATGTTTTAGGTCACTGTTTCTGTGCTCAAATAAAAAATATCTCTTTCTTTCAACTTTATTTTATAATTATTAATTTATGACTTCGCCAGCGCGACTACTGAGCATGGGGTCCCAGGTCGGGCGAAGTGTTATTTCGTTTTTCCATTACGAATTTCTCAGTAGTAACCCGGAATCTGAATTTGTGCCCGATTAATGGCAATGAGCTCGCCCCCTATTACATGGGACTTAAACAAAACTGGCGAAACGAGGGTGTACTAAAAACACTCTGCCGAACCCTTTGAGGAATACAAGACGTGATGTATGCGCATTGTGTACGTAGAACAATAAAACATTTTTCAAAACATTTCTATAATTAGCGTTTCATATTTTCACAGTGAAAGCACTCTAAATTCAAAGCTTCAGGAAGTTTCTTGAATGCGCAAGACATCCCCTTTATGTCTTATTGCAATCTTTGAAACCTCTCCTACGTTCCCAGAGACATGTCTTTGCACTCCATTCAACAAAGCACTGTTTCTACAATGAATCAAAATATTGTTTTAATTAATTATCTTGCTGAGAGAAATGTTGGTCATGATAAATAAAGGTGAAATCTGAAGTGCTTCTCCAGTGCTTCTTTACAAGTTAAATTTGGAATAATTGTTGTGGCGCTTGTTGATGATGTGTCAGCAAATAGTCAACAACCAACGATGTAGTAAGCAGATATTGCAAAAAAAAAAATTTTGTGTTGGTCAGGCCTGAATTTATGATATACATTGAAATTAACTCAACATAATTATTAGCAAGTAAGTTATACACGGAATGCTAGTTGAGATTAAAACTTAGTTCAAGATGGAGCCCAGTCTTCTTCTTCTTTTTATCGTGTGATTAGTGACTAACCTGGTGTCTGAGTTTATGCCGCCCATGGGCCTCTGACTTGGCTTCACATGCCATCAAGAAATATCTCTCAGGCATGCTGATTTCCTCACGATGTTTTCATTCAACGTTTTTAAGCAAGTTTAGTGCTAATTATACAATACGCACATGAATCCGAAAAGTCAAAGGTGCGTGCCTTAGGTTCGAACTCGAGACCTATGACTTGGTAGTCCGACGGTCACACCACTAGGCTATCACTGCTACATCAAGACCATTGAAAATTGTATTATTTATTCACCCATTTATATCTTTACACCTCTTGTAAAGAAGGATCTATGTAGGAATCGTTATGAATCACAAAAGAATGTGTTTGAAACAAGAAACTACGCTGTCACGTCCAAAATTGTCCTTTCCAAACTTGACATAACTTCCCTTAAAAGTTGATAAAGTAGAATAATTTCAAGAGAGATCGATGTAATCTAATTTTCCTTTATCTTTTGAACTGAAATTAATCCCATTTATGTGATAGAGCGTTTCTGAGAAAAAATGTGCTTCAGTAGCAATAGATTTAAAAAGATATATTATCCTGATTGGTGTTGCAAAATAGAACAATCACAGGCTATTATTCTTATTCTTATTCTTTATTGTACACAAAATAATAATATATAATACAGTTCCGTTGGTAAATTCATGTACAAAGGCGAGCTTAACTCACAAATGAGTTTTCTAACAGCAAACCTTAGAGCGATAGAGAGATTTGATGTTGAGGAGAACAATTACCTAAGTGTACAAGTTATATAAAATTACAAATTAAATACACAATAAATATACACATCTACATAAACTAAACAAATATGTGTATAGCACACAATACATAAACGTAATACATACAATATAATATATAAAATACTACATACATACATACATACAGGTCATGTAGACAGGAAATGTTCCCTAATTCTTTTCTTAAAAACATCTAACGACGGGCTATCACGTAAGGAGTGAGGAAGACAATTCCAAAGGCGCGAAGCACGAACAGTAAATGATCCATCATAACGACTCGAGGTGTGGGAAGGCATACGAAGGAGAAAGAAAGAATTACCTACCTATTAGAAAGAATTTTGTGATCATCAAGTCATCAATTAGCTTATAAATACCCTTGAGCATGTAGATGCTGCTATCAATCTTCTTGATACCTCTTAGTGTTTACACAATGATCATTAGTAAGCATATCAATTTCTTCGTCCATGATATGGTGAAAGTTTTGGCTGAAACAATTATTAAACGAGTGTTGCCCATTACGACTGAAAGTCGAAACATGGACGATCACAATGGAGACTGTTATGTTAGGACAATCAGTAAACAGACCAAGTCAGAGATCTGACGTAGAAATAACGTCCAAGATGAAAGATATAACGACTCTGAAATGGCACTGAGCAGGACACTGCAAAAATTTGACGACAAATGGAGTATAGTCGGAATAGAATGGTAGATGAGCAGTCAGATGGGCTGAAAGGATTATGAGTTAGACCTGAATGCGATTGGCACAATTCAAAGAACCACGCCTCAAAGTTTGGATAAAACAAGACTCAATAATAATGATGATGATGAACCCGTGACCTCAGCAAATGAAATAAGTCTGCAATACCTATAAAAAACAATAGTGACTGAAACAACCAACTATTGAAAAAGACACACATAGGCATTAAGGCTGTCCTTGGGCCGAAAATGTTAAACGCCCACGTGTAACATTATACAGAAAGTAAAAGGATAACATCGCTACAAAAGTTTTGTCTGTGCCATAATTTCGTGTCCTCGACAAAGGACGGATCTGCATAAAGACTATAGTAAAAAAGGGAAACATATGGCCGAAGTTATGCTTCATATGAAGGCCAGTAATCTACGTGTGGGGTAAGTTAGAAGAATTTTGCCTTTTACGTGTATTTTCTTTTTAGTCTGTGGAAAAGTTATTTGGTGGGTTTTTGGAACTGAGTGCGACTTAGACAGTAGACACCACTCTATTTGCCAAGCTTAATGCTAATAGCGATATTCTTTCTCGACACAAATTACAAATTTAGTTTCATGAGCTTCATCACTGAGAATAGATCACCTTATGGCATCAAAAGCGTTGAAAGAAGCAAATCCTCAAGGTCTTACTTACGACATCTATGTTCCTTTGCTTATAAGCAAATGTTAAGCCAAGTTCACCATGGCAATACGCCAGAAAAACTATAACATGAAGAAAGAGAAGACGAATGTAAAACCTTTTGGCAGTATCTATTCCTCCTTTGTTAGTTTGATGCCAACAGTCTCTATACTAATTGTACGAACACACCAAACCAACGAACGTTCATCATTTGCTAATTTGCACAAACTTTGTTTACAACGAAACGGGTTTCATTCACATGTAACCGCCCGTTCACACAGCGGATCTATCGGTATTGGATCTGTTGTTCACATCTATATCGACGGATCAGTTAAATAAATGGCAGCTGTGTCGCATTTTGAAGAGAAGATACGATAAAAATAACGGATCCAGTATTTTTTACTAGATACGAAATAGTGTCGTGTATGTGAACTCGCTCATTCAACTACAGGCGCCATCACCAACATAAAGACGGATCCTGTAAATGGTTTTTGTCTGAACTAGCTTTCAGCTGTAACGGGGTTCCATTCGTTGGCATTCTTTGGCTTTGTACTATCGTACCACAACCCGCTTTCCTAGATCATAAATTATTTTGCTTTCAGTACTAAAATATTACTAACTTCAGAATGTTAAGTAATTAGATTAGTGTTGAAGCGCTACTCTTGAAAATTAAGCTTTCGATGTTCACAAACTCATAGTTTAATTATAAATCTTTGTGCTTTTTTGGTTTGTAATAAAGAACGTTGTGACTATCTTTCGAACGATACGGCTTATTTCGGGCTTTAAGAAAAGTTTACACAGAGCAAAAATTAAGCATTCAGCTGTTTAATAGATGTAACTGAAGATTAGCAGTGATAGTCTAGAGATGTGACCATCGAATTGCCAAGTCATAGATCTCGAGTTCGAACCCAAGGCACGCACATCTGACTTTTCGGATTCATGTGCGTATTGTATAATTATCACTTGTTTAAAAACGGTGAAGGAAAACATCGTGAGGAATGCCTAAGAGATATTTCTTGACGGCATGTGAAGCCAAATCAGAGGTTAGTCACTAACCACACGAAAAGAAGTAGAAATGATGTTTTTATAATTACTGATTTGATCTTTCCTTGGTAAGTTTCAGTTTTATATATCTTTATTTTTAACCATAGGCTTGTGGTTTATAATCAAAAGTGTAGACTTAAATTCTCTCTTAGCTATTCACTAATCTTTACTTGTATCTTTTAGATGTAACGATCGCAGTAAAATTAAACCTACTCCTATAATGGATAAATAAAATGAGTACTCTTAGAATTTTTTTGGAGACTATTTGGTTTTAGTAGTCTTTTATCTAAATGATTCCTTAGGACACGTATCTAATGCTTGTACTAAAACATTTACATTACATGATAAGTTCCATAATGTTAAAAACTTTAACAGTATACTTACGGTCATACCACTTAAGCCGAGCAGATGCCAGACAGGCACGAGACAGATTACAGTGTCAAGGGAACTTGGACACGAATGTCAGTCGAGCACAGAGCTTAAGGCGTTTCGGACATAATCCTAGCTCCAACTACTAGGCACTAAAATTTCGGTCAAATTATTTGAATAACAGGTTTGCTAATCATCTGCTTCTAGTAGACAAGATTTCTAGTCAGGAATTATAATATTACCTCGCAAATCTTTTGGGGGTTTCGATTGAGTGACATTTTCTGGCTGTGCAACTTGAAATTACGTTTCTATTAAGCCTTTGGCCAGACTGCAAATCGGCCGCGGGGCGGGCGCGGTGCGGCGAGTTCAAACAGAAGAACTTAATTTGAGTGTCCATAGTGGGCACGCGGGCGCGGGAAGCGGCGCGGTCTACTTGACGCGGGGAGCGCGCGGGTAGCTCACGCCATAGGTCGTTTATACAAGTGGCCGCAGTGAGAGCGCGTGCGGCAAGCGACAACCCGCGCGGGAGCGGGGGATCTCAAACTAGTTCGAGCTGACCACGCGCGTTATTGTGATGGCATCTTCAAAATTAAATATTGAAGAATTAATAAGTGCTATTCAATCTGCACTGTGGATGTCGAAACATCGTTTTTAGTAAGAATTTTCCAGTAAAAATAAGTCTTCTTCATCCATATTATATTTTGACAAACATTGGACACGACAACGCTCAGAACGAAACCACGGTCCACTGCGGACAAGTAAATCGCGCGCATTCCCGCACCCGCGCCGCTCCCCGCACCGCGCTGCCAGTCTGGCCAAACACTTATAGTATGACACAACTTAGAAGTCGCATTGGCAAACGCGCAAAATCGCGCCATTCAAAATTGTTGCGTCAGCGTAAAGTTTTTTTTTACTGCAGTCAGACCCGGACTGGCCATACGGGTAAATCGGACAAATGCCCGACGGGCCGGTCACACAGTCGGAGAAATCGAAAGAGTGAGGGGAACGTAAAAAAAAGAAAGGTCGTCCAACTATCGCTTGAAAAAGAAGCCGCAAATTGTTTGTGTTTGTAAATGCACCCAAGACACAGGAGAAAGAGTGAAGGGAGCGTCTAAAAAAAAACGTCGTCCGTGTAATCGCTTGGGAATGATTTTTTTTTGCCAGCACTGGCCGACCGTCTCTCAAATGCCCGGGCCGATTTCAGGTCCCAGCCCGGCCCTGACTGCAGTACCTACTAATTAACATTTGAGGTCTTCAAGTCGCACTCAGCTCGGAAGTAATTGGTTTTACGAAGTTTGTGACGTAGTACACGCTCTGTTTTTTTCTAATTACCAACCGCGCGGATCATACGATTTTCGAGGATAACCTGCGCTTGCCGCGGTCAGTCCGTGGATAGGTGACCCCTCTGTGCCTCAGAGAGCACGTTAAACAGTCGTCAGACATACGAATACCTATGACAATCGTTACGGGAAGTCAGAAGCCCGAAGGTCTGACAACTGGTCTAACCTTAGCATATTGGTATTACCCAGTAACTAGATTGCGGAGGTCTGATGGCAGTCGCTCCGTGTAAAATACTGGTATTCAGCCGCATCTGGTTAGATTGCAAGGTGATCCCAACATAGTTGGGAAAAAGCTAGGCAAATAGCTGCTCAACGCATAAACTGTCAAATCTAGACTGCTAAATCATCTTCGTGCTGCATAGTTCGCATGTAGCGTGGTAGATGTCGCCACATTGGTATTCGTATGACACCCGGGACCGACTGTTTAACGTGTTCTTCGAGGCACGGAGGGTGTGCCATGTGTACCGAACGGTCACCCATCCACAGACTGACCGCGGCAAGCGCAGCTTAACCTCGCAATTCGTATGATCCACGGTTGGTAATTAGCCACGAGCCCAAGCCAGCCCTATAAAACTTTATTATACAAATGGACCAAGAATTGAACCTTGCGGTACTCCTGCTAAAAAAACTTTAAATGGAAGCTCAAAAACATAAAAACTAAGCATAATTTTAATCTAGCAACATTCATAGTACGATCGCTGGTCTCGCTTGCCACAGCACGTTCCTTGTGAAAAACTGTAGCCTAAGGCCCGCAACCGCAGCTGTGTTCAACTTTTGTTTGAAATAACGATACAACAACATTTTTTTTTAAAAAAGGCCGCTTCGCTGGTTATTATCGTATTGTTGTGCCTGTTTTTATAATAATCGACTTACAGAGTGAAGATTCTAAAAGAACAATAAAAGGTATTTAGTATTTTATATTTTTCACCCCGTGTGGACGGGTTAAAATATGAAACTTCCTCACCGCACGCTGGGAATAGACGCGTGTTGTAAGATTCAACAAAACCCAGCGCACGTGGTGGTAAGATCTATATGGTCCACTGGCTAGCTACCACCCTCACATTAAAGTCAGTTTACTGTGTTCCGTCGTGTTTATGTGAGAGCCGGTGGGGTATAGGGGAATCCATCTATATCTCTGTTCCTTTGGATTCGTGTGCTCCATCTTAGACCCTGCCTACGCTTACCATCAGGTGAAGCTAGGGCCAAGCGCGACCAAGCCACTTTTTTAAAAAATAATATGTAAGTGAATTTTGATAATGGACCGAGTTTAGAATTTTGCCCAATATATGAAGATAGACTCGTCTCCTGTAACATGGAACCCTAATACCCGCTACAAGAAAATTGTGGATGTATGGCAATACATACACCTCTGTCTAACCTTTCAATAGAAATATTTCCATGCTGCCAATACGATAGCGATAGTTATGGCCTAGCAGTGTTCAATTCACGTCGCAGCCACCAATGTAGAGTGTACTCCTTGGTATTATGAATAAACAATGCAGTCTGATAACAAAATATTTGCATTTAATAATTAGAATAACATATCGTATACAACATACAACCTTTATGTAGAGACATCTAACTTGTCTGTGTTTAGAACCAAAGATTATAAAACCACATCTGCATGCAATGCATGGCGTATCAACTGTGTGTACCAACCTTACAAGCTTTAACCCCAAACATCGCCGTCATCATTACTACCGACTGCAGTCTACTACTAAATCAAGTCCTTCCACGGAAAGAAGGAATCGCCCACAATCTGGAGATTGAGGTGGTCCTTCGACAAAGGGGTTTCGAGTTCAACACAACCACAACACGCTGAGAATAAATTAATTTTCATTCCCAAGTTATCACGAAAATAGTTAAAAAATCCTAAAAAGACAGCTTGTGAATAATTAAATTTGGCGTACTTGGCAACCGCCTAGCATGCCAACGCAAACGTTTCTGGTATGCTTTATAAATCAAATATTTTTTCAAAGACCAAGGCACGAAGGAAAACAGACTAAAATATTTTTAGTGGCAAACCCGAATTTTCATAAATGAAAAAGTTTTTATGAGTATTAAAATAATTTAGCTAAAAAGGTACCTGAGAGCTAAAACTGAAGAAGAAATAAATGTAAAGCGTTTACCTTATTTAATATTTAATTTGCCTTAAAAGTGTTATGGGGGATTAATTTTTAGATCCTGGCTCGCATATCTGAATTGACTTCTTGTGCTGATAAGAATTTGAGAAAGATTATCACTTCATTAACATTATGAGGGTGTTAATATAAACCTCTGCCCAACCTTTCGGGGAATACAGGCGTGATGTTATGTTATGTTATCACTTGCGTTAATGGTAATGGAAAACAGCGTGAGGAATCTGCACAATTGAGTGGGTTCTAAAAAGTTCTTGGTGGTATGTGTAGTCTGCCAACCGGCACAAAGCCAGCGTGGTGGACTAAGGCCTAAACCATTTTCATTATGAGAAGAAACCCGTGTATAGCAGTAGGACAGTAATGGACTGATTATGCTAAGTTGATCTAAAAATTGTGGTTGGAAAATCAATTATTACAGTTTGGAGTCCATGCAGCAGTAGAATTTGAGCAGTGGACTTTAGAATAACATAACATCACGCCTTATATTCGCCGAAGGGTTCGGCAGAGGTTTTTGAAAACACCCTCGTTTCGTCAGTTATGTTTAAGTCCCATGTAATGGAGCGCGAGCCTATTCATTATTAGTTACGGTTTACTCACGTGCAATTCCGGGATTGCCCGAGGTCGCCGCGTGATCAGCTCATGATTAAGGGCTCCGTTTGGATCCGAAACTAGTCGGGCAATCCCGGAAAATTGCACGTGAGTAAACCGTAACTAATCATAAATATGAATGTGTCTCACGAAAGTTATAATACGCGAGCCTATTGTCATTAACCGGGCACAAATCCAGACTCCAGGCTGCTACTGAGAAAATTCTAATGGAAAAACCCAATAACACCGCCCGACCTGGGGATCGAACTCAAGACCCCATGCTTAGTAGTCGCGCCTTCGACCACTAGACCAATAAAGCAGTTTAGAATATTCAGCATTTATTAAATCTAAAGAGAGACGTTGCACTCATCGTTCGTTGGTTCTGCTTAAGGTGGGTACACATTAGTGACATTTCACCGAACCAAACACCGTGACATCGCCGCGAACTTGTTACGGATAGTGTGGGCGGATGGAGGTTTGCATCGGATCGGACTCTATCAGATCGGATTTCGTTAAAGTATTGTTTATGCTTAGGATCCCACAGTATTTCCTTATTGCGATAAAGTTCTATAAATTTCTAAAAAAATCTTGATTTCATTGCATATTTCGAACGAACGAATCGTTTCAATACTACGTATAAATACTTGAATTAATTACATATCGACACAACTATCTGTCTACCGTCAAAAACGTTTTTGCAATGATTTCTTGGAGGGGTGCGGGTGGCGGGGGAGCGGGTGTTTTCTTGTCACGATATGCATTTGCCCGATCCATCACTCCCGTGTAGGTATCAGCGCGGTGACACGCGGGCTTGTACGCGTGACAAAAATGGCAATGTGGACGTCTCCCGCACACCGAGACAGTACCGGACGTCCTTTGAAAAAGACCGACTTTGGATGGATCGGCCCGTGACCCGTCTCATTTGACCGTGACAAAACCAAAACACTGTCCACATTTGTGACTGGCAGTGCCTACAGTGTTCAGGATTTAAAAAAAAATGTATGGGAGTATGAGACGGATAAATGATCGTAACATTTGTACGCGTAACAAATCCCGTCCACACTATCGGTACAGACACCCGACTTTGTCACGGTCACTGTGTTCGATTAGGCGAAATGTGGACCCACCTTTAACCTTCGCCCTAACTACGTTAGTGTCAGCTTCTAGTCTAACCAGATGCGGTTGAATATCAGTATTTTACACGGAGCGACTGCTATCAGACCTCCGCAACCCAGATACTGCGCAATGTAACATGCGCTCAAGTGGCCTACATTTTACTAAAATTGTTGAAAGGCATAGTAAAAAAGTTAATGGTCTACATATAGAATTTACGACCTTTTCAATATAAAAGAAGAACTCAAGAATACTTAGTCTCTCCTAAATCAGGCTAGAAATAAAAAGTCATACATAAACATAATTAGCCCATTACTGTCCCACTGCTGGGCATGAGCCTCTTCTCAGAAATGAGAAGGGTTTAGGCCTTAGTCCACCACGCTGGCCTGGTGCGGGTTGGCAGACTACACACACCATCGAGAACTTTATGGAGCTCTCTCAGGTGTGCAGGTTTCCTCATGATGTTTTTCCTTCACCGTTAACGCAAGCGATAATCAAATTCTGATCCGCACATGAATTCGAAAAGTCAGAGGAAGCCGGGATTGAACTCAGGCCCCCCTTGTATGGAAGGCAAGCGTTCAACCGCTTGGTTATCAATGCTTTGGCATTAATAGAAAGTCACTTACCAATCTTCTTCTTTTTCATTATGAAGGCCTCTTGAATAGAGTTTCAGATGGCCTACTTTTTCTAAAGCATCTTAAGACCTTTTAGTACCACGGTTCGTAAAACTAGCGAGTGTTCTATATGGTTACTTTCATCTTTTAAGTGCAGAACTCGTTTTACGAACCATTTTATAGATTTCTTTAGGGCTCATTTTAATTCTGATTTAAGATGGACGTCTAAAGGTTTATTAATGCCCAAATCTTGCGTAAGGTGAATTAGTTTGCGTAAGGGGATTTAATAATATATATCCAATATGCATATATCAGTGCTAATATATCTATATGTATATAATTACTGGTCCTGACTGACTGACTGATTCATCGACGCAGAGCCCAAACGACTGAAGCTGGAAACATGAAATTTGGACAGTAAGTTTCTTTTGTGACGTAAGCATCCACTAAGAAAGGAATTTTGGAAATTCTACACCTACGGTGGTAAAATAAAGAATGGAACTTTATATGCAAATTCACGCAGACGTAGTCGCGGGCTAAGAGGTAGTTATATTATACAAGGTCAGTCGGAAAGGGGGTACTAAGCCGAAAGGGTGTTAAAATACCCGTAATAATGGATAACTTTTGTTCTACAACTTTCTCCAAAAGTCAATAGTTCAAGAGAAATAGCTGTTCAAAGATTTCATAAAAAATACGCTAAATTCTATCTATCCTCAGCTATGATCAGACGTGTTTACATTTTACGTCATATTTGGGGTCACGGATTGGAAACTCCATTTTCTGAATTAATAACTAAAGCAGGGATAAAGAATTTTTGAAAAAACTACAATAAAAATAATTTTTCATGGAAAAAAAATTAAACGAATTTTTAAATTTTAACACTTTCTTTAAAACAATCATCAGTGATACATTAAGTGACCCGCGGCTTAGTACCCCCTTTCCGACTAACCTTGCTTATCTAGAGAAAGGGACTAACTGATCTATCAACGCACAGCCTAAACCGCTGGGATTAGAAACTTGAAATTTTGACACTAGATACATTTTATAACGTAGCCATCCACAAAGGAAGGAATATATATAATACCTCCGCGAAGCGGTTAAAAAAAATCACACAAGCGAAACTGCGGGCAAAAGCTAGTATTTTCCAATACCTACCAGTGACAGAAATAGAATAAGTGACTGAATGAATAGGTAGATATATCTTTTGCACCTTTATCTTTTTTGCACCCTTTTATAACACCCACGGAAGGCGACTGAATGGTCTATTTCTAGCAACAACAAACATGAATATTAATATTTCACAAAATATTTTAAAAGCCTCTAAAATGTTACATATTTTACTTAATTAGTGAAGGAATTATTACGCCAATTTAGAATTTCTGGCACCTATTATAAAGGTACTGAAGCAGGGATTTACTTAGGTTGTGTACATAGCTGTGAGCGAAAGGTACACGTATATTAAACATATTCTATTATAACATTTCGTGTCTAACTGTTTCATTCTATTTTGAGTTTTTGTGGTACGTTTTTGTCTGTTTATCTTTCATTGCGATCTAGGATTAAAAGACAGAATGCGTAAGCCAATCTTGTTACCCCGTGCCTGCCATTAGCATCGGCTGAGAAGAGTCTTTTATCATCCTAATTGACAAGCCATCGTCCAAACACCTAATTGAAGTTTTGGTCGTGCGAATTGGTCGTGCAAACTTCAATTAAGACACTCAACAATGTTTGGTATGTTATAACCGCATGGGCGTACGATCAATGCGATGCGATCATCGCATGATCGTGCGACAGCTTGTCAGTTAGGACGACACCTTAGCTGTGAACAGGTGTGCATGACTCTTTTCCTTATAGCACCTTCAAGAACAGTACAGATAATGTGAGTTGTGCCTGAATTTTCCCAACTATGTTGAGGTCAGATTCCAGTCTAACCAGATACGGCTGAATACCAGTATTTTACACGGAGCAACTGCCGTCAGACCTCCGCAACCCAGTTACAGGGCATTGACATGGCAATGATCATGCACGTAGGTATTTTATATTTAGAAATGACAATATTAACTTTGCTCAAACTGCACAGCTGATCCAATAAGCGACCAAGATCTTCTGTTTAATGATAACAGTCGGTGAAGATCATATCAAGAAAAGAAACAACATTCGCGGGAAAATTATAAAAAGAGACAGAAATAATCACTTGCTTACACGAATAGCCTTTAAAAAGATGTTTCATAAATAACATCACTCGATTTAATATCCATTCATGTACCGCAGTACGTGGGTACCGCAACGCGGTGAATTTTCTCAAAAATAAACTTTACACAAAGCTTAGAGTGATTATCTTAAGAACCTCTCAGTTGCAGGCTTTGTAAAGAAACTCGTAATATAACTGAAATCTGCTAATGGTGCCGGCCCCTTTACGAGTTTGGCCACGAAACGGGCTTTGAAATACGTTTCGCTGTTGCCTCGCCTCCGCTTATCTAGACGATATGTCAGCGAACCTGCGGCGTCAAAGTAAATTCAGTTCGCGTGTATGATGCCGGCCTCTTTACGAGTTTGTCACGAAACCGGTTTTGAAATACGTTTACGCTGTTGCCGCGCCTCCGTCTATCGACGCGATATGTCAGCGAACCAGCGGTGGCATTGCGGCGTCAATATAAAAGCGGTTCGTTTGTATAAGCGTATCGAGAGCGATACCTTAGGAATATCGCATTAAGTTGCAATCTGGAAAAATCCTAATTACATTATCGCGTGTTTTTAATTGGTTGGAGTTAAACAATATTTATTTTGAATGAGATCGATACTACACCACATTGGAGTACTGCAAGTGTTTAAATCGCCACCTTGTAATGTAGGGGAAATGAAAATGTTATCTGTCTACTTATAAAAAATGCTTACTTATATATTTTGCGTCCTCCTTTGCAATCCAGCAGATCTGTAAAGAGAACAATAATTTGTTAATTATATTACAAAATTATAAATAAATTAGACATCTTAAATATTTTTTTCGTTAATTATGTTTATTTTTTAACCGACTTTCAAAAAAGGAGGAGGTTCTCAATTCGATGTATGTTTTTTTTTTTTTTTTTGTATGTTTGTTCCGCTTTTGTTTGAAAGAGTATTCTTTCGAAGTGGTCCCATTTAAATTTGGTGAAGATCTGATGAAGAACTTCGGAGATAGACAATTTGAAGTCGGTTCTATTTTTGTTAAAAAGTGATTATGGAACAGGGTGGCAAACAAGCTTTGTCCCATCTGCAGGTGTAGCATGTCCACCATAGACAAGGATTTTGTTGATGGAAGAATAGACAAATATACTGACAAAATTACATATACAGGGTGTAAACGAAATCATGTAATTCCTTCTAACCTCGTGATGTACTGATGACATAGATTAATCCTGACCGGGATACTACTGGACTCAATAAAATAAAAATTACTAGAAGTAAACATGTGTTCTTAACGCGAGGCATTTTAGTGCCCCAAGCGAATGGCGCGGATATCGCTCGCCGCGCGGTCATTTAACTCGGGGCGCTACAATGCCTCACGTTAAGAACACCATGTTGACTTCTTCTAATTTTTTTTTTTAATCCAGGCTTTTCCTGTGCAGGTTTAATCTATGTCAGCAGTACATCACGAGGTTTGAAGGAATTACATGATTTCGTTTACACCCTGTATACTGGCAATATGTCATTTTGTCTAATTCTTCAGTCGATAAAATCTTTGTCTTAAATTAAGGTATACACGGCGTAAAAATACCCTTAACGAAGCCGAAGTCTGCGCTTACTGTACATAAAACTAAGTAACATAGAGCAAAAATAATTGCTGAGAAACTACTTTTATTATTAGGTATTAAAAAACAGCTGTTAACTGGAGCGCGCAATGTAAGCACGCGTACAGCAGACTGTGCCTTCATTTCAAAAATATTAATAATATTTGTATAGGAGAATGTTCGGTAATAACATGTAAATTTAGATTACGTATAAAAAAAAATGTGACTTTGACCTACAATATCCCCATAACCAGTCGGTTCCCAGGTGTGGCCCAATACAAAAAAGTCTTCGTAATAATGGGAAGAATACGTGGCTCTAGGCTTCGTTAAGGGTATTTTTACACCCAATATATTCAAAGATCCTTGTCTGCGGTAGTCATGCTACGCCTGCTTTTGGGAGGTTACCACCTACAAAACCAAGAGGATTTCTCATGCTTTATCAATCTAAGGGCCCAGCAACATTTGACGGAAGATACGTCACCGATCTTCCGCCAGTACACATCATTTCATACAAACATCTCACACCGTACACATTTGACCGAAGATGCGTTACTAAAATTCACCGAGTAAATTACGCAACGGAAGATCGACGACGATTTCTTCTGCCAGATGTGGCTTGGCCCTTATGTTGAAAAGTCTCATGTGCCTGTAATTTTAATATTAAATGTCAAAAAGATCAAAATATATTATTGAGCGATTTCAACCCTTCTTATACCGTTTTCGTCAGACTTTATTATACACCGTGGGTCCATAGTACACAAAAAAATTTAACCATCGATTCCCAAGCCTAATTGGAGACGAAAAAGTAGTATATAACTCAACGAATAAAGCTTAATTTTCGAGATATTTATTATTTATGGAAATTCACAAGTCGAAAAATCTCTAGAGTAACAAACCCCATTAACGCGACGTTGCGACTTATTCACGGAAGTGGAAACTACCGATCAATTAATCTCATGTCATCTTTTCTTTCTTGAAGTGAGAAGTTTTCCTATCCACTTAAATTTACTGAATTGGACTTATCTTGATAGAACATTATCGATTCATAATACCACCAGAAATGCGTGGTTAAAATCCCTCGAGTACCTTGGGCCCACGGTGTATAACGAATGGAGTCCTTAGATCCTCGTTTCCCTTAGTTATACAGGCTGTAAACGAAACCATGTAATTCCTTAAAACCTCGTAATGCAGTGCTGACATAGATTAACCCTGCACAGTATTCTTTTGGATTTAATATAAAAAATATTACAAGAACTAAACATGTGTTATTAACGTGAGGCATTTTAGCGCCCCCAGCCAATTGCGCGGCTATCGCTCGCCACGCGGTCATTTAACACGGGGCGCTAAAATGCCTCACGATAAGAACACGTGTTTACTTCTTATAATATTTTATTTATTGAATCCGAAAGTACCCCGTGCTGGGTTAATCTATGTCAGCAATACATCACAAGGTTTGAAGCTTCGCTTACATTCTGTATTTGTTTTGATTCCCTGGCCTTTATTTTCACACGCAACGCAATCTAGGCGTGAACGTTCGGTAACGATCGGTCAAGCAGTTACAGAGTTATGGACGTAACAAAGAAACGCATTTCCGAATTTATAGCACCATTTGTTAGCGCTAATATATTTTTTATATAATATTCAGGTATGTATGTTCAAACAAAATTGAAGTGAATAAGTATGGTACAGTCAGCAACGAAAGTAGCTGAACTGTAGGTGTGCAAAAATATGTGAACACCAAAAAAATGGAGGATGAGTGCAGTTCGTCTGACAACTGGTCTAACTTTAGAATATCGGTATTGCCCAGTAACTGGGTTACGGAGGTCTGATAGTCGCTTCGTGTAAAATACTGGTATTCAGCCGCATCTAGTTAGACCGGAAGCTGACCCCAACATAGTCGGGAAACGGTTAGACAGAACGAACGGTAAGTATTATTTTTCTCTTTTTTTGAATTCAGAATCCGACCGACCTTATATACTCAGCAAACTTGGCTCCATAGCAACACAAGAAGGTTACTGTCTTTTTGTAACAAAAAATAAATATAGCCAAAGTTATAGATCTTTCTACCAAAGACAGCTTAAGATTTACTACCGAAACCAATTCCTGTACACATGTAATATTTTATACAATTTCCTTAGACAGAAATCAGAGGCAAGGCCTCAAGGAAATAGAACGACAACTGTATTCCCATGGATTCAAAGTGAAATATCACACACATGAAATATGTTGGAACTTCAGACAGATATGACAGAACTATGTGTTTAGTGCGATAATCTGGGTGGTTATACTTTGGATACTCCTTAAGTGAAACACACACTGCTCCGCGCTACGCTGCGGGGTGCGTGGCGACGGAGCCACAACACTGCGCGTGAATGCGTTTTCTGTGTGTTGCACGCGTGTTTTCTGTACAAACACAGATACTTGCAAACAACGTAAGAACACGCACTCCCGCGCTACGCTGTGTGTAGTGTGCGAATCGCTTTAAGGTGGAAGCGACCGGCCGGCCCGCGAAATTCGTGTTTTTTTGTTTTTTTTTTAATTAACATAACATCACGCCTGTATTCCCCGAAGGGTTGGGCAGAGGTGTATAGTAACACCCTTAATTCGCCGTAATGTTTAAGTGCCATGTTATAGGGGGCGAGGTACTGCCATCAACCGGGCACAAATCCAAACTCCGAGCTGCTACTGAGGAATTCCACACGAAAAAACCCTATAACACTGCCCGACCTGGGGATCGAATCCCTCACAATCAGCAGTCGCGCTTGCAACCACTAGACCAACGAGGCAGTTATACGAATTGGGTTTTTTTCATTATAGATACGGAAATACCATATATTTGGATTCAGAAAAAATATCTACATCCATGCAACAGTGTACAGTCGGCCTATGAAAATTGTCACATTTAAGTATTTCATACCGTGTGTGAGACCTCAGGCTTATCTGTCATTTGCGGTGCATGCTTACGCGAATCCCGCGATCCCGGTCGACGGTCGGGAGGAGGAAAACCGTGGTGTTTTATCCGGTAAGAGTCCGGCAGACCACCTCGTCTTCCCCAGGTGACGGATATCCACGACGATTGTCCCAGGATAAAAAAAGGCTTATCTGTCATGTGAGATTTATAAATTGACAAGTTACAGTTAGTTTGACAAAGTACCTATAAAAGCCATCAAGGCGACAATCTTGACCACTTTCGTAAGTCGACTGTACGAGCAAAATCCTCACACTGACACCTTTATGTGGAACGTCAAACGTCAAGGCGGATGCACACGTAGGCACACTATGAATATTATTTATTCGTTTATACAAGGTTAGTCGGAAAGGGGGTACTAAGCCGAAAGGGTGTTAAAGTAACCATAATAAGGGATAACTTTTGTTCTACAACTTTCCCCAAAACTCAATAGTTTTAGAGAAATAGCTTTTCAAAGATTTCGTAAAAAATATGCTAAAATCTATCTGTCCATAGCTATGATCAGCTGTGTTTGCAATTTAGGTCATATTTGGGGTCACGGATTAGAAACTTAATATTCTGAATTCATAACTAAAGCAGTTATGATATAATCTAAAATAAACATCTTTTTGCATGCAAATAAAATTTGTCGAATTTCGAAATTTTAACTTTAACTTGCTTTAAAATAGTCATCAGTGATACTTTACCTTGGATACAAATATCGTATTTATTGTTATTAATGAATTTATTTATTTTATTTATGTAATTTTAATTTATTTATTTATGTATTTGCCCGTGGCTGCCCGTGGCCTCACTATCAGGACCCATCCGGAAACCAGCACTGCTATACTTCGGTGTAGCAGCATTATGCTGAGATGGGCTCCGTTTTTAGTCTCGTGGAGGCATGTAACTTTTTTATTTTGTTGTTTTTTTTTCTATTTGTCCTTTAATGTGTTTGTATGTCTGTTACGAGACTTAAATTAATAGTTTCCTTTCTTTCTTTCTTTATCATCATCAACTCATAAACGTCCAATGCTAACACATATGCCCTGATACACATGGCGCACGTGTATCACAACTTCTACCAGTTGTAAACGAGGCATTAGAAGGCTTAAACGAAAAATTCTTTATTTAACTCCAACATCTCCGCTGATCTCATAGCCCAACGCGGTGAAACTACCATTTCGGGATTCCAGACTTAAATTATAAATCCTATGCACCCTGAAAAGCACATTCCAGATTTTTTGCTGTACTTATGTCGGTACGTATGTACCTCAAATTTCCTGCTGGCAAAGTGAATGGAATTCTTTATGAGCAAACAGAATTTTAGCACTGACCCACTAACCACGAAAAAACCTAGTTAGGCACTTTACGTTTATCATTTTAGGTACGAAGAATTTTGTCAAGTTGTTTGGTCTTTTTTTTGTTCTTTTTTTTTATTTTTGGCTTGTTCGCGTTTGGCCCTAGTCTCACCTGATGGTAAGCGCAGACAGGGTCTAAGATGGAGCACACGAATCAAAGGAACAGAGATATAGAGGGGTTCCCCTATACCCCTCTGGCTCTCACATATACACCACGGAACACAGTCAACTGCTTGGCGCACTTTAATGTGAGGGTGGTAGCTAGCCAGGCGGACTGTATAGATCCTACCACCAAGCGTGCTGGGTTTTGTTGAATGATTTCTATTTTTCTATTTCCAGCGTGCGGCGAGGAAGTTTTATATTCTAACCTGTCTCCACACGGGGTTCATCTACAAGCAATCTATACTTATATAGAGAAATGTCCTGACTGACTGACTGACAGACTGATTCATCAACGCTGACCCTAAACCACTGAAGCTAGTAACATGAAATTTGGATAGTAAGTTCCTTTTGTGACGTAGGCATCCACTAAGAAAGGCTTTTTGGAAATTCTAACCCTACGGGGGGAAAATAGGGGATGGAAATTTGTTACGAAATTCACGTGGATGAAGTCGCAGGCAAAATTATATTAATTTATATATTTTTTAAATTGAAGCTTTGCCGTACTGTTGATTATTTTTATATAGTGGGTGCTGTTAAAGACACAAATCTTACACGCAGAAAATCCCATGAAAGAGACTTTAAAAAAAATATGTATGCAAAATTTGCTACTTTAAAAAAATTAAATCACCTTTTTTGCTATTTTTATTTAAAGTACCTTCCCTCCATGACCACATGTTATGGAACACCCTGTATAAGTTTAAAGAGCGTACTGGAATAAACTGAACAAAAACCAATCGAAAATTATCAAACCTTCCAGAAAAATAAGACGTCACGCAATATCAGTAGAAATATGCATTAAACGAATAACGAGACTCAAGCACGTCCGCCGCACCCTTTGTTTTTTTTTGTCGTTGGAAAATCCTCATCGATGTCCCTCGCCCGGGGAAGGCGAGGGGTTCTGCCGGACTCTTACCGGCTAAAAACCAACGGCGTTCCTCCTCCTGACCGTTTGGCCGGGGTCGCGGGATTCGCAAAAGCATGCACCGCAACCCCGGCAGAACGTCCGTCGCAACCTGAGCAGTCAGCTACGCTACCTTGCTGACTAGCTAATCTTTTCACCACGGCATGAGCTATTCTCGTAAAGCTGAGAGCAGAATAAACACAAAAGTAAAGCTGCAACACTACCCCGTCACACAACAGGCCGGTTACTTCCTTAATCCACTATTATAATTAAAAACTGAATAATTTCCAGCAAGTTTGGCTTTAATTAAGGCGCGACGAAATAGCTGCATTAATACTAAATGGGGTTTACGTTCGTCGCCAGTACAAACGCGAGTATGCGTTTAATTAGAATAGAAATACTGCACTGAATTACGTAAGCATTTAATGGGATTACGTTGCTCATGATGGAAGAAAATCATAAAAAAATATATACTGTTTGGTAAGTTTTTAAAACGTTGCCCAACACTACTATTTCTCCTGTATCGTGGTTGCGTTTACAGACACAAATCTTCACACGCACAAACATCCAGACCCCGAACAACTATCTGTAGGCCATACAAATATTTGTTCCGTGCGAGAATCGAACCCACAACCCGTAGCGCAGAAGCCGATCGCTCAGCCACTGCACCAAACGTGTCGTCGATTGTTTGAGAAAAACTTTCAGAACGTCCCGTTCATAGTTAAATCGGACGGCCATTAGGAATATTGTCATAATCACCAAGACTGGCAGATCGATTGGTGATCGCATTTTATTGTCACAGACAGGAGGACGCTGCTCCATACTCTTGAGATAATCCCATAAGCCTAAAAGTATACCGGGAGCAGGGCGCGCAGACAGTTCAGTCTACACGGGCGGTGACATCGCCCGACATCAAAGGCATTGCCCAATTGTATGGATTGTAAAACCGTGGGTGAACCGTCTTGCCTGCGCAGCCTGCGCCCCCTATATACGCTTAGGCTAAGAGACGATACCTTTTCTCGTTGGAAAATCCTCAGCCCGGGGAAGGCGAGGGGGTCTGCCGGACTCTTACCGGCTAAAAACCAACGGTGTTCCTTCTCCTGACCGTACGGCCAGGGTCGCGGGATTCGCAAAAGCATGCACCGCAACCCCGGCAAGAGACGATACCTACGGATAGCGCAGTGGTGGCCTATTCCTTGCTTGGTAGGTTCCGGTTATTTATAAAGAAGTAACCGTTATTATACAACTAGCGGCCCGTCCCGGCTTCGCACGGGTGGACATTTTTCCCGTTTTTGTAACATTTTTCATTTATGCTCTAACTTTCCTCGATAAATGTACTATCCAACACAAAAATATTTTTTCAATTCCAATCAGTAGTTCTTGAGATTAGCGCGTTCAAACAAACAAACAAACTCTTCAGCTTTATAATATTAGTATACCTATAGATAAACAGCCAAAGACAAATTACACGTCCGATTCTCAACAAAGTTCAATAACAATGACGCGTAGCGGATCGGTTATCTGCCACGATATCGTAGCTGGCGTAGTAGTGACATCACCGTGTCAACTACGTCGTAGCAAGCATAATGATATCATGTGAAATCCCGAAGTTGGCAACGATTTATACACATGAAGTTGGTCAATAACAATTGTCGGTGAAATTGTGTTCCCTGATGTCGATATTATATATTTTCTTGTTTTTTTTATATATGTGATTTTTTATATTTAATGTTTTTCTTTAGTATCTAATAATATAAGACGTACACAATGAGGCTTGCATAGTCGCTGAAGGGCGAACTAATGCCTCGGAAAAATATTTGAAATAAAAAAAAAAAAAAAAAAAAAAACAATAGAAGGTCCAATCGGTAATAGAGAGTATCATAAAATAATCGCCCAAAATATTACGACAAGCATTCTAACAAAAATCTTTTGCGTAACCAGGGAATCGAAATCTTTTAACCTTACTGCGTTTAATTGAAATCAACTGAAAGTAGAAATGTTTTCAATTACATTTTCCTTTAATAAAACATTTAAATACAAAAGACAAAGTATTTATAAAAACATATTCCTTTCAACCTTTTCTTCTTTACAATAAAGCATAACAAAGTGTGTCCAAAATTTAAAATACATGAATACAGCTGAAAGAACTGAAAAAACTATTCGAAAACAAAAGGAAAATAATATTGCAATCAATAACAATAAAATAAAAGTACTTGGAGGTAAGAACGACTCAATCGACCGATTTTAATGCCAGGGCCGAATCTAGGACAGGAGAAATGGGGACATTATTTTTTTAACTTGGAATCATACTTTTTTGCATGTCACACTGAACATACCCCGAAGGGATAGGTAAACGGAAATTGCGATACACGGGCAGTTGTAACGAACAGTCGGAAGCTGGATAGTCTGAAAACCAGTCTTTACTATAGGTATCTACTGATAATTTGTTTGCAAAATTTGGATTGCAGTTGCATAACTATGCTATTGCCATCAACCGGGCACAAATCCAGACTCCGGGCTGCTACTAAGAAATTCCTAATTGAAAAACACAATAACACTTTGCCCGACCTGGGGATCGAACCCAGGATCCCATGCTCCAGTTGCGCATCGTTTCAGTTGATTGCAGTTGCTCCTTGTGAAATACTGATATTTAGCTCAAGAAAGGTTAGGATTATAAGGATGTTGTAAATTAAGAAACGACTAGTTGAATGATTAATCCTTCATCTATCGGTCGCCAGAACCACATCAACTAAAAGTAAGGTGCAAAGAGTACGGTGAAAGAAAAAAAAAGCACAACAGTTAACGGGAAACTGGTACACCAGTACCTGTTTATAATACTTACTATATTTAGCTCGCCTTAAGCAGTATAACAACATAAAAAGAAGCCTAAACCAAAAAATACACCACAAAATTGTTTCCTTTTTTTGCCTGACTTGAGGTAAACTCGCCGAGATTTTATTCATCTGGGCCGAATCTAGGGTGGGCCGGGTGGACTAAGCACCCGTGATTCCAGAATTAACATTAATTTACATTAGAATGTTGAAAGTAGCACAGTGAAAAATGGAACGTGTAGAGACGTACCCTCTGAGACCGCATACCGAATTACCTACCCAACTGCGAAAGAGGACTAAAAATAAGTAAGTTTGACATTCTCACGTACGAATAATTCATAATAGCCTATAAAAACCTGCTGAATACGGGTCCCAGTATACAAATTAATTAATGTATCCAAGCTGTGAAGAAATATATGTAACAATGTGTACTCGGTTTTATAACTTGGGAATATCGTTTAAATCGGGAAGTTCGTTTTTCCCGTTTCTTTTAAACTATTTGCCTTGCTAAAAACGTCGTTACGTCATTGTAAAATAAAGGGGCTCGTGACTAATTAACAACCGCGCCGAACAAGCAATTAGAGAGGTTAGGCTGCACTTGCTGTGGTCAGTCCATGGATGGGTGATCGTTCGTTACACATCGAGACCCCTCCATGCTTCAGATAGCCGTCAAACTGTCTGTCCCGGGCATACCTATGACAGTCGTTACGGGTAATCAGAAGCCCGAAAGTCTGACAACCGGTCTAACCTTAGGATATCGTCATTGCCCAGTTACTGGGTTGCTGAGGTCTAATAGCAGTCGTTCTGCGTAAAATACTGGTACTCAGCTGCATCTGGTTACACTTGAAGCTGACCCCAAGATAATTTCAAAAAGACTAGGAGGAAGAGACGTCATTGTGGAATACGCAGGGCATTAGGAGAACCTAAACTGATCATAAATTTGCGTTCATGATACCCCGCTGATTGACTATTTAAAATCAGAGAGCACTAGAGGTGTCCACCTGTCCCACGCCTTAGCGCCGTGACTGAGTATATTTTGGGATTGATAACCTAATGAATTAGGAGGTAATTAAGCTCTCCATTCAGATCGTTGTCAAAGGACCTTTGATCCATTAGTTAATACACCGGGTGTCCCATTTTAATGGGTCATGATGGGAAAATACTTTTTTAATAATGTAAATAGTAGAGGTGACTTTATTTTAAATTTAAAAGTAAGAAAACAATCTCGTTTGCCTAGTGGTGACAAACGCGACTGCTAATCGTGAGGTCCTGGGTTCGATCCCCGGGTCGGGCAAAGTGTTATTGGCTTTTTCCATGTGGAATCTCTCAGTAGCAGCCCGGAATTTGGATTTTTGCCCAGTTGATGACAATAGGGTCGCCCCCTATTACATGGTGTTTAAACACAACGGCGAAATGAGGGTATTACTATATTATACACCTCTCCCCAACCCTTGATCCATGCATGATGTTATGTTAAGTAAGAAATGCTGCAGTCAACTTTTTTTTAAACGCCTCTTGCATGAGACGCGTGTGGACCATTTATATAGAACTGTCCATAAATCAAATCAATTTCACCGCAGGCACTTTGCAAAAAGGCAGAAGCAGAAACTGCTATGCTCTTATTTAAGTGGCTTCCAGCAATTCATAGGCAACCTCTTCCCCGGTTGTGGTGCATGTTTTTCGAATCCCGCGACCCCGGCCGAATGGTCAGGAGAAGGAACACCGTTGGTTTTTAGCCGGTAAAGGTCCGGCAGACCCGCTCGCCTTCAGAGGGCGAGGGAAATCCATGAGGATTTTCCAAAGATAAAAAAAAACAGACAACCTCTTCCCCGCCCGTGGGTGTTGTAAAAGTTTGTCACGAGTTGTCACGAGAATGGGTAGCACCGTACTCCTGTCTGCTTATACCAATGAATTGCGAGCGCCAATTCGTCTGCCAAGCGTTGCTTATTATGGCAATTTCTCCTAGGACCGTTAATTCTAACGGTCATTGAGAGACCCCATAATCAACAGTGGATGTTTACGGGCTGATATAATATTAATGATAAGATTAGTAAGCAGATCCAGGTTAAAATGGAATGGAATACTGACCGGCAAAAAAAAAGATTTTTACTAAATTATTTATTTAAAAAATCTGAATACGGCCCTGCAATTTCTGCAAGTAAAATTACACAACAGAATGAAAGTCCATCGAGTCGTATTGCTTTCTAAGTTCAACTGCTAAGTTACACTTCAAAGGCAATATTCGAACAATTTATTGGAAAGAAGTTTATTTTTTTAACATTAACAATATTGAAATTTTATTGTTTGTCCAACGGTTACGTAAGATATCCAAGGAAGTTTGAAATAAAGTACCATATAACGGAGTGAATAGGGATGCAGAGGTGAATCGGGACGAAACTTTAAAATGGATTCGATCGTTGAAATAATATAGTTTCTTGCCAACGAGGACACTTAATCGTTAATTATAATACAGTAAACACAGTCGAGTCCTTTTTGGCAACAAACTATATTATTTCAATGTTAAAATCCCTTTTAAAGTTTCGTCCTGATTCACCCTTGCATCCCTATTCACCCCGTTTTACGGTAGCGATGTATTAACTTACATCATAATTATAATCAGTCCATTACTGTCCCACTATAAGGCAAAGACCTCTTCTCAGAATAAGAAGGATTAAGGCTGATCACTACGCCGATCTATTGCAAAATCTGCGCACCTAAAAGAGTTCGAAATAGTTCTCGAAGGTGTGTGAGTTGTACGCCAACCATACTAGCGTGGTAGATAGCAGTGATAGCCTAGTGGCGTGACCGTTGGACTGCCAAGTCATAGGTCTCGAGTTCGGATCTAAGGCACGCACCTCTGATTTTTCGGATTCATGTGCGTATTGTATAATTATCATTTGCTTGAAAACGGTGAAGGAAAAAATCGTTAGGAAACCAGCATATTTCGAGATATTTCTCGACGGCATGTGAAGCCAAGTCAGAGAGCCATGGGCGGCATAAACTCTGACACCACGAGGTTAGTCACTAACCACACGAAAAGAAGAAGAAGACTAGACTAGCGTGGTGGACTAAGGTCCCATTTTGACCATACCAGAGACAAATGTCTTACGGGAACAGTAATGGGCTGATAATGTCGTTAAAGGTCTTGACCTAAATAATTAATACTCAGGAAATAATATCAAAATACCAACTCCCTGGTTGATCTAGTGGTGGCAAACGTGACTGCTCATCGTGAGGTCCTGGGTTCGATCCCTAGGTCGGGCAAAGTGTTTTTCCGTATAGAATTTCTCAATAAGCAGCCCGGTGTTTGGGTTTATGCCCGGCCCCATGGGAAAAAGGCGTGAGTTTATGTATGTATAGGTATATATATGTCGCAGACACACACCGTTTATAGAATTTGATAGAATTGAGTATAGCATTACAGTTTAGGCCATTGTCTGCTTATCAGAAGGTAAAGCGGGTATTTCGTAAATAACACCAACATAGACTCTCCACCACTGAGAGTACTTTTATTTGGGTTAGCTGTTAGTTACAGAAGCTAGTTTCACAATATATCACAATATTAATAATTTACACAAGATCAGAAAATAAGGCTAGTCAGATATAAAAGGTCAGACTTCTTCGGCTGTTAAGATTTATGGAATGCCCCGCTCCCTTGAATGACAACTGTTTTTATAACGTCGGGTACGTTGATTCATCATGACGACTACCCTCCTTTATTTTCTAAATGATTAATTCTCCGACATATATATAAATAATTGTAGTTGTTCTTGGGTGATTAGGCAGGTAATAAACAACCACTTTAAACAGTTGTAGCAATGTATTTATTACAGTCAGTAAATAAGGCAGAAGGAGAAATTATAAGCATAAGATTGAGCACAGTAAACAATAGCGATAGATAGGAACCGGAAACTATACGGAAGTAGTTAACGGAAGCGAAAGAGCGCGCAAGCAACACGGGCTCCGCGGCCGATGTATGAATCTGGACTACCAGGCGGCGCAGGCGCATCTACGCGGTGCGCTCGGCGGTACATAGCTATGCGTATGTGGTAATGAGAATCGGCCGGCCGCCTCATACTACCGAGTGTCATCCGGCGATGCTTGTGTATTTAATTAAATTAGTTTCAATTTGTTTTTGGTTGTGAACGAATGAAAGTATGATTTATGTGAGTAATGCGTGACTGTGTAATATACTAAATGTAAATAAGTATTATCTAAATTTATTATAATGTATTTAGGTTGAGTATTTAATATATAAAGATAAATGAACTAATAAATACAATAAGTTGCCTACAATAATAGTACATTACTGCCGCGGTCTGTAATGACTGCGTTGCTGGCAGCACTGATGATGGCCGAAAGCGCAGTGTAGCGTACAGGCCATCGCAGCGCGGTCATCATTGCATCGAGGCCTTTATAGCGCGGACAGCAAGGGCTGCAATGATGACCGCGCTGTGATGGCCTGGAGCTGCGCTACACTGCGCTTTCGGCCGTCACCAGTGCTGCCAGCAACGCAGACATTGCGGACCAAGGTTTGTATAGTGCTTTACTCAAACAATGCGATTAATTTAAATAAAACCAGCTTAGTATATATAAGTATATATAAGAATTTATTTAAAGTAACGATTTGTTTCTTCCCTGGGCTTTGTTTTTTTTTTTAATTAGTCTTTAATGATTGTACTGCCTGTAGGTACCTATACAGCCAAATTCTGAATAAAACCTTTTTGCACCAGACTATTTTTGTAACAAAACTCGACAATAATGGATTTTCAAAGGAAATTGCTGGTGGCTAAAACTCACCAGTAATGAAATCCCATACAACTTTGCTGGCGCCTATTCAAGTAGCGCGGAAAGGTTGACTTTGCTCAAAGAAGGTTATCAAAATAATGACCACATTACAAGCATTTTTGAGTAAAATAAATTATGTTCGATGCGGTAGATGTCGCCTAATTCCCTCAATGTAATCCCCGAATCGAAGGGAGGTAAATAAACGAATTTGAAAACAATTTACAAAACATCCGAAACCAAATACTTAATCCTCTTCAAAACGGGAAACGGTAGAAATATAATATCAGAAAATCTTTTGCTTCGCAATATCTCTACCTCCGACAGTTAATACAATGCCCTATTGAGCTCTAGTCTTCCAGAACATGATCCTGATCCAATAATAGAGGCTATTGTCTTTTAAGTGTCTGTTCAATTAAGAGAATCACTTTCTAAAGAACTTCACCATTAATTGGTGGTATAATAAAATTAATAGCTAAACCCATTGTGTTTGTCAATGGATTTCGAGAGGGAAATGGATGGTCCTTTTAAATAAAAATGAATTGCCGGTTTTATGAAACATTCCGTTTCACACAGAATGTTTTGAATTTAATACAACATAACATTCAATTTCAAAATGTTTATTTGAAAGAAAATACATAGTTTACAAGGGAAGATCTTAAAGCCTTAAAATCATTGTATTCTGCCTGCAAACAAGCGTGCAAATTATTTACACTTAAATGTCATAATTAGTATGCAGATTATATTATTAATACCTACATTATTCGTTTATTCATTGTATATACATATAAATTATATATTTAAATATTTCCACAAAAAATATAAAAAACATTTAAAAATATAAAAAATTGGATATAAATAATTGTACCTACATTATTATTACATTATTATCATACTCATACATTATTATCACACATTTTTATTACATACAAATGTCATTAATTGATTTAAAATAAATTCAATAATTAATATTCCAAACAAATATTTCTGTGTTCAAAGAATTCTATCACGCCTGTATTCCCCGAAGGGTTGTGCACAGGTGTAGTAGTACATATAGTAACACCCTCATTTCACCGTTATATTTAAAGTCCCATGTAATAGGGGGCAAGTCTATTGCCATCAACCGTGCGCAGATTCATAACTCCGGGCTGCTACTGAGGAATTCCACACGGAAAAACCCAATAACATTTTGCCCGACCTGGGGACCAGGACCTCACGATCAGCAGTCACGCTTCGACCAACGACGCAGTTAATAATACTACCCTGTAATTGGACAAAGGCTTGTTACCTTGCTCAAAAGGAAGGAGTATTGATCAGCACGCTTGCTCACTGCGTGTTAGAGAATCCAGAATATTCAGTCCAGGTTTCCTTGCAAAGTTTTCCTTCGCCGTTTAACCAGTGTTGTTGAATACTTTTGAACAGCACCACCGCTGTGAATTCATTGTATTATTAAATAATATCCTATTGTGTTGTTACCTTCATTCGTTCTTTGTGTAAATAATAAAATATATTAAACTCCAGGGCTCTTTCTTCTGTTGCAATTTTACTTCATATAAAGGGAGCAGTGGCATTGTTTATATTTTTATAAGCCATTAATGTTTCTAGTTCTACAAAAACGAAACTTATGGTCGATTCCTAATATTTACCAAGCGTTATTGGTTAAAATTAGCTCTGGTATCTTTACCAATAATGAAGCATCGTTGCTTTCCATATTAGACCCTCCCATATGTTAGTATCTCAGGTAAAACTATGTTGAGTCTATTTATACAACGTGACTTTTTAGTTATCTTACATCCAAAAACCATGAACTCTGCTCATAATTCTGTGCAACTTTTACTATAAAACCAACACTGAAATCGGGATAAAAATATTTACTAATCCATACAACAAAATCAATGTTCCTCAACAAAATGTATGAAACATATACTCATGCCTTTTTCCCATGGGGGCAGGCAAAATTATAGAACGCCACATGCTACGATCCTTATATACTCCTTCCGCTTCATTCACATTGTTCTCATACACGCACGCCGGTTGAGAGTACTACGCACCTGTCCTTTGTGATGAACAACAACATGTATGAAATATCTGTTTTACGATTTCAGTGTTAATCCCATAGTAAAAGTTATACAGATAGATGGGAAGAGTTCATGGTATTAGGCTGTAAGTCGGCTTAAAAGTCACGATGTATACAAGGTCAGTCGGAAAGGGGGTTAAAACCGCGGGCCACTTAATGTATCACTGATGATTGTTTTCAAGAAACTGTTAAAATTTAAAAATTCGAAAAAATATTTTTTTGTTTTTTCGTTTTCTCAAAAAATCTTCATCCCTGCATTAGTTATGAATTCAAACAATGGAGTTTCTGATCCGTGACCCCAAATATGACGTAAAATGTGAACACGTCTGATCATAGCTGAGAATAGATAGAATTTAGCGTATTTTTTATGAAATCTTTGAACAGCTATTTCTCTTAAACTATTGACTTTTGGGGAAAGTTGTAGAACAAAAGTTATTCATTATTATGGGTACTTTAACACCCTTTTGGCTTACCCTTTCCGACTAACCTTGTATAGCTTAGCAATAAGAACGCCACATGCTACGACCCTTACATACCCCTTTCGCTTCATCCACATTCATACATCTTGTCATACACGCACGCCGGTTGAGAGTACTACGCACCTGACCTTTGTGAAGAACATCACCAATAACATCGATGTATGTCCTTCTAGGACGTCCTCTACCGGCGTTCCCATTGATATCCGCCTTATAAATTCCTTTTGTTAATCGCCGTTCACTCATTCTCTCAACATGACCAAACCACCTAAGCATACTCCTTTCAATTTATGTCACTACATCATCTTTTAAACCGCAACTTTGTCTAATCTCTTCATTTCTCAATCTTTCATTCAAAGTTACACCGCACATACTTCGCAAGGAACGCATTACCACGGCATTTATTCTACTTTCATGCCTCTTCTGCCACAACCAACATTCACTTCCATACATAAGCGTAGGTACCAGCACACCATTATGGACAGCCAGTCGTGCCTTTTTGGACATCGACTGGCTAGCCACAACCGCATGCACAGCACCATTTACTTTATTTCCCGCATTTGCTCTTATTTCCACATCTTCGTCAATCTTACCATCTCTTGTAAACAAACTTCCCAAATAAACAAACTCATTCACCTGTTCAATACTTTCATCTCCTATCTTTACTTTACACTCAGATACATCTGGATCACACCACACAAAACAATCAACAAATAACATCACACCTGTATTATAAAGGGTTGGGTAGAGGTGTATAGTAACACCCTCATTTGACCGTTATGTTTAAGTCCCATGTAATAGGGGGCGAGCCTATTTCTATCAGCCGGGCACAGATCCAAACACCGAGCTGCTACTGAGGAATTCCAAGCCCAAGAACACTGCCTGACCTGTGGATCAAACCCAGGACCGCACAATCAGCAGACGCACTTGCGACCACTAGACTACCGAGGCAGTCCTGTTAGAAATCGGACGACAGAATTGCTATCTATCCTACAGATATGGAGGAATATGCCTGGTGAGAGTTCAGCTCGTTCCACCATGGTATGCCCCTATATACCCCCTAAATAGACTTTTTTTTTCACTCTTACTTTGGCAGATTTCCTCAAGATCTCTTCCTTTACCGTTAACGTAAGTGATAATCAAACTCTTCGAAAGTCAGAGTTGCGGCGTTTGAACTCAAACCCTCCTGCATTGAAGGCAATCGTTCAACCGCTCGGCTATCACTGCTACGTAAACACTGCCGACTGAATAATATATGAAAGAACTCTTTCAATACAGAATACATATGTAATATATCATGTCGAAAGCAAATATCCCTTAAAAGGGTTCCCCTGGCTGTAAGAACAGTGTTGTGACAAGATACGGGTCCCAAAGTATCCCTATTGATTGTTGAAGCTTTGACCTTCGATGGAGTTTAACCGACGTTCAGAAGAAAAAAGTGAGTTTTGTGTTTGTTTTACTGTTTCAGTTTCCTGGTTTATAATTTGGTTTCGCTTTGCTTAAAAGAATTGGTCATCCTTTTTTTCGAGGTATTGGTTGATTTTTTCGCGATTATGCAAGCCTCATAGGTACATCTTATTTTATTAATTACTAGCTGTGTCCTCACGGCTCCGCCCGTAGCCTGTTAAAGTTCGCATAGCAAATATTAATTTTGTAGACTTTATTGAATATGCTTACGCTAATCCTTTCAACTATTTATCGCGGCATTATTTGCGCGATGCAGATAATTCAAATTATGACGTAATCACTCTACCTCGACTTGTTTGAGGACCGCTCAGTCGAGGAACCCCAAAGTTGCGTCTAAGAATGCGAAATTGCGTCTAAGAATACAATTTTGACGGTGTTTTCGAGGCTGTCCTGAGTCGAGTAAGTTTTGGAGGAATGTCTTAGAATATGGCTATTAAGCTATCATAATTTTTGAAGGAGGTATCTGTTTAATTTTTGTTCCTTGACCCTGTTAAACTTTCACCCAGTTTAAACCAAAGTTTAAAGACACGATAAAAATTCACATCCAATACGGTAGCAAGCAAATGACATTATAAAAAATAAAGTTATTCAAAATGGCGGCCGCCTTATAAAGGCTCATTCAATACATTTTGATACATTATTATTTTCCCGTAAAGCTCGTTTTTGACAAATGGGGTGTTACACGAATCATTTAGGCTACGAGTTTCATGAAAGAAATATTTCATGTTAATAATATGTAAAAGAGATTGAATCATAAATTGCGTCTTTAGGCTGGTGATATTAAGATCTATTGTGAATCTTGAGTTTTAGGAATCGATGACTACTTAAGAATCTATGACTAGGTCAAAAGCTTAAAGGCCACCATGGTACCTACAGTCTTGCTGGTAATTCATAACGAAGGTTTGGGCAGAGGTGTATAGTAAATGATGTAAATCACTAAGTATATTACAATAATAATATAAGTTAATAAATAAGTAAGTAAATATAATAAATATAATATATATACATATTTTTAAAGATACATGAGTCTGAATTTTAACCAACAACGCTTCGTAAATTATAGGAATCATCCATTAGACAATTATCATAAAACCTGGCCAGTCCGGTTTGAACGAATGTTCGAATTATTCTAAGTGTTTTGTCGGCTAGAGGTCGTAAGCCGCACTTAGGTTATTACCTAAATACCAGGTGTAATAACAGACTTATGCCTAGGTTTGCTTTTGTTTTTTTTAATTGTATTTGTGACGGCGACTAGTAATCAGAAGAGTGTTTAAGCAATTATCATTGTATATTGATAAAAAGCAATCAATTAAAGCGGGTGTAAAAATACCCTTAACGAAGTTGAGAGCCACGTATTCTTCTCATCATTACGAAGTTCTTTTGGTATTGGGCCATACTTGGGAACCGAATGGTTATGGAGATATTGAAGGTCAAAGTCACGATATTTTTGTACGTTTTTTACGAAAACTAAGTTTATATGTTGTTACTAAACATTCTTCTATACAAAAATTATCAACATTTTTGAAATTTAGGCACAGTCTGCTGCGCGCGCGCTTCCATTGCGCGCTATAATTAAAAGCTGTTTTTTAATACCAAAAATAAAAGTCGTTTCCTAGCAAATTTTTGCTGTATGTTACTTAGTTTTATGTACAGTATGCGTAGACTTCGGCTTCGTTAAGGCTATTTTTACACCCAGTATAAAATCGTATCATTTTAGAATAGAAGAAAAGGTATTCTGCATAGCCCTTTCCCAATTATGTTAGTCAGCTTCCAGTCTAACCAGATGTGGCTGAATACCAGTATTTTACACGAACCGGTTGCCATCGTACCTCCGCAACCCTGATAATGCAATGCCGATATCCTAAGGTTAAACCGGCTGTCAGACTTCCGGGCTTCTGACTTCCCGTAACGACTGTCATAGGTATTCGTATGACACCCGGGACCGACTGTTTAACGTGTTCTCCGAGGCACGGAGGGGTCTCGATATGTAGCGAACGGTCACTTATCCACGACCTGAACGCGACAAGCGCAGCTTAACGACGCAAATCGTATTATCCGTGCGGTTGATAACTTAGCCATGAGTCTCCCGAATAGAAGAAAAGATAAACATTAAAAAACGAATGTTCCGTGGGGGATCAGATTAAGAATACAAGTCCTCTCCGTTGCCAAGCAAGCGAGTAAGAGGAGACGAAGCTGGCACCTACATGCCTAGCTGTGCCCGGAAAATGGCAATACGTTCGGCACCACACATGAGCGTTAATACACATTGACGCACGTCTGACTTTTAGTGCGGATCAGAATTTGATTTTCACTTGCTTTAACGGTGAACATCGTCAGGAAACCTGCACACTTCAGATGGCTTCCAAATAGTTCTGGGTAGTGTGTGCAGTCCGCCAACTTACACCTAAAGGTGCGATTTCGCGGGACGCGGCAGACGGCGACGGCATGTGCTGCGACGGCAAACGGCATTACTTTGGAGTATTCATTTGTATGAGACCGATTCCGACATAAGCCTGCACTGTCAGACGGCATTGCCGCGCAAACACAGTACTTCCGTTGAATTTCGACATTATAGACGTGTTGACAGAAAGTTGACAGAAGACACAACCGCAGGTTAGTAATGCCGCTACGTAACTGCCGTGCCTACTGCCGGCTTCGGAATCTATACGACGGCAACTGAAACACGACAGCATCTACTGTCACCCGTCTGCCGCTGCCGTCTACCGTCTGCCGCTTCCCGTGAAATCGCACCTTTACCAACGTCGTGGACTAAGGTGTAAAACCTTCTCATTTTAAGAAGAGATTCGTGCGCAGCAGTGGGACAGTAATGGGTTAATCATGCCTATTATGCTATACTAGAATTACAACCCACGACCTCACGATAAGCAAAACGCTGCCTCAATAAAGAAATTACCTATAATTTAGTATTGAAAAAACTAATCTATTTTATGTGCGTCAACATGGTGTAACCACAACGAATATGATTACCAACTTTGAATGAATACAAACTTAAAATAACTGCTATTTGTAAGGCAAATAGTTTTGTTTATGTGCTCTATGGAAAAACGTGATTAAATGTTAATTTATTGTTGTTTTTTCTACACACGCAACGCTTTGTTGGGAACTCCTTTGTCTTCTTGGTTGAATAAACGCTGGCAAAACTAAAACGATTATCGTTTGGAGCGGTAATAATTATTGTATTATAATATCTAGGTTATTTAGCGAAACTTATTTACTTCGTTGTTCTAGTGGTGGCAAACACGACTACTGATTGTGAGGGATTCGATCTCCAGGTAGGGCAAAGTGTTATTGGGTTTTTTCGTATGGAATTCCTCAGTAGCAGCCTGGAGTTTGGATTTGTGCCCGGTTGATGTCAGTGGGCTCGGTTCCTATTACATGGGACTTAAACATAACGGCGAAATGGGGTGTTACTACCTATATACACCTCTGCCCAACCTTTTGGGGAATACAGACGTGATGTAAGGCTATTTGAAAAGGTAGTGGCTAAATGGAGTACTGCTTATCGATCAGAACTTGATTATCACTTGCATTAACGGTAAAGAGAAAACAGCGTGACGAAACCTGCACACCTGAGAGGGCTCCAAAAGGTGCTGGAGGGTATGTAAGCAATCCGCTAAGCAATCCGGCTTCTGGGCATGAGCCTCTTTTCAAAATAAGAAGGGATGATTTAGGCCTTAGTCCACCACGCTGGTTTGGTGAGGACTGGCGGACTACACATAAGACCGAAAACATTTTGGAGCCCTCCCAGGTGTGCAGGTTTCTTCCGTCGACTGGTAGTCGACCTCAACATAATTGGAAAAAGACAAAGCTAGGTAATTGTTTTCTGCTGGGGCTGCAGTAAATGCACTAGCGAATCCCACGACCCTGGGCAAAGGTTCTCGGAGGAACGTGGGAGTTTTAGTCAGTAAGCGTCAGGGTGACGTATGTGTAACTACCTCTAACTAACCTTCCTTTAACTTCTTCTTCTTATTTATCAAGGTTAAAAAAAGGTAAATTATTTTAAACCAGTATGTTAAAACATATTAGATTAAAATCCTTAGTATCACGCTGTGCAGTAACATTGTTATAACTCGTTTGCACGCTACCAAACACTATATCAACACAGTTACGCAATTAGCCGCCTTTTATAACTTCCGCGAGGAATAAATTGCAATTTTGTATATTGTTTTTATTTATATGATGATGTACTGCTAACATAGATTAACCCTGAACGGAATTCATTTGGAATCAATAAAAAAAATACAAGAAGTAAACATGTGTTCATGCAAGTAAACATGTTGTTGACGACAGGGACGTTTGGCATTAGTTCTTGCACATGTGGCTTCCCTGGAACCTCATTAACAACATATGTGTATTAACAATCCTCAATTATGATTATTTATTTTAATTTTTTTTATTGCTATCATTACTCTCAAGATATCTTTATCTTATTTTACAATGATATTTTAGCTAAGTTTTGAGAACATTTAATTATGTCAATTGCTTTATATAGTTTAGCTTCCTTTTCCCTTTTGTAAATGTGAACTTTGTGGACCTGCATCTATAAATTTGTAAATTACTATTATTCATATTGTTTTTATTTATTTTTTGTACATTTTTTGTACTCAAGTCTTTTAGTACTTCATTACTCATTAGTCTGTGGTCAGGACTTCATTGTTTTCTCACTATCCTAAATCATTGTAATGTATCCACTGAAATTGTTAAAGATATTATTTTTAAATGAGTAACCATGGAGTTTCTTGCCAGCTCTTCTCCATAGGAAACGACTAATTGGAACCGTGCATCTAAATTCGACTTTTCATAAGCACCTGTATTGGTCTATGTGAAATTAAAAAAAAATATTTTGATTTTGTTCTTACCGTGAGGCATTTTAGCGCCCCGAGTTAAATGACCAATTCGCTCGGAGCGCTAAAATGACTCACGTTAAGAACACCATGTTGATTTTGGTAAAAAAAAATATTGAATCCAAATGTGTCTCGTGATTATTTAATCTATGTCAGCAGTACATCACGAGATTTGAAGGAGTTACATGACTTCGTTTACACCCTGTATTTAATATTGCACTGGTTTGAGAGTACTTTAAAATGATTTACCCAACAAACTACAAATCTTGATTCACCATAATATTAACCTAAAAGTGAAATAAGCCATAACTTAATAAGATACAGTACAGTAATTGAATTTCATTACAATTATAGAAAGCAATAATCATGGATAATTTACATTAAACAAGGGATAATAATAGGCGCCATCAGGGTTGTAGCTATGACTGGGGCCTGGGGCCCCCGATAAAAGGGCCCTCGAACAATACTGGTTCGGGGGCGTATCTACATAAACCGTACAAGTTCCCGGCCCAATTTACACAGTAGCATATATATTTGTGTGGCCTACAGATAGCTGTTTCGGGTTTGAGTATTTGAGCATGTGAGATTTGTGTCTGTAAACGCACCCACGATAAATGGAAAATCCTAGTGCCAGACAATGTTAAAAGAAATAAATAAAGAAAGATAAACATTTATTTTGCTCTCGTACAATAGAAAAAACAGGATTTAAATATGACTACATAACAAAATAATAAATAGTAAAAGGGGCCCTTCGGTCACTTGCCGTCCAGGACCCCAAAGTTTCTAACTCCAGCCCTGGGTGCCGTGTCGTGACTGGACGCTATTAGAGGCTAAAACTAGCCTCATACCATACCAGTTTGCCGAACAACGCGTTAATGAGCCCTTCGAATTTATGCTAGAGGTAAATTTTTGTTGTGTTATCTAAATGGAAAGGGAAGGGAATGGGATGTTTGGAATAATCACTTTTTGTTACCTTGACACAATATTTTTAGTATACATTGACATATGTGTGGATATAAGGTGAAGCGTTTTAGTGTTACGTACCTTGAAATACGGACGACACGATTGGCTTCTGCGCCACAGGTCGTGGGTTCAATTCCCGGACAAAACAAATATTTGTATGACCTATACATAATTGTTCCGAGTTTGGATGTTTGTGCATGTTATGGATCCAAGAGCAGGGCAATGTTTTTTTTTTCTAATCGTTTTTGGCTGACTAACATATCAAAATCTATAAGGTACTTCCCGTTGACCTAGATACTTGAAATTGGGCATGAAGGAAGGTCATAGCACAAGTAAGGGTCTTCTTCTTTCCGTGTGGTTATTGACTAACCTGGTGTCAGAGTTTATGCCGCCCATGGCTCGCTGACTTGGCTTCACATGCCGTCGAGAAATATCTCTCAGGCATGCCGGTTTTCTCACGATGTTTTCCTTCACCGCTTCTAAGCAAGTGATAATTATACAATACGCACATGAATCCGAGAAGTCAGAGGTGCGTGCCTTGGGTTTGAACTCGAGACCTATGACTTGTCAGTCCGACGGTCACACCACTAGGCTATCACTGCTCAAAGTACACAAAGGTACAGTAAGGGTAAAAATCCAAAAACCATTACCTAATTTCTAATTTTATGTGGAATTATTGCTTGATAAACAAAATTTTCCGGTTTTATCATCAGTGCTGCCAATTGCGGGGAAAATCCCCGATTTGCGGGGAATTGGGGGTCCGTGCGGGGAAAGAGCGGGGAATGAACAAAATCGGGGAATTTCGGGGAATTGGCAGAAGTTCTAATATTTCAGGTTTCGCGCCCGCAAATAGCTACAGGTAAGACAGAAGAGAGAGCTAAAAATAAAAAGGAGGTCGGCCGAGTATCGCTGGAGGGTCGTCCGACTATCGCTCAGGGATGAAAAGTGTCGCTGAAAAGGAACTATGTGTTAAATGTAACGGAGACAGATGGGAGAGACTAAATAAAAACTTTTTACCAAAAAATTTAAACCGACTTCAAAAAAGAATGAAATAATTACCATATAAAATTAACAGTTTCAGAAGTCGGTGCTGATCCACGCTGAACCAAATTGAAGGCACCGACTTCTGAAACTTTAATTTTATATGGTAATTATTTCATTCTTTTTTGAAGTTGGTTTAAATTTTTTGGTAAAAAGTTTTTATTTTTTTCATTTTAGTGGCCTTAATTAAAACTTGGTTGGACATACTAAAGACGCTGCTCGTAACAGAATCACATCATCACAATATGCGTACTGTTCGTCATTGAGGAGTTCCATTGTCTATCTCCGAAGTTCTTCATCAGATCTTCACCAAATTTAAATGGGACCAACTTCGAAGTATATACCCTATCCATTAAAACAAGAATCATTAAAATCGGTTCACAATTGGCGAAAATATCGATGAGCATACACAAAAAAAAAAAAAAAAAAACATATATACAGACCTCCTCCTTTTTGGAAGTCGGTTAAAAAAAAAGTAAGGCTCGGCGGGAAAGGAAGGGAGGGCCTAAAAAAACGAAGCCACAAGAAAAATCAAGCGAAGCGGGGAATTTCGGGGAATTGACAACACTGACGCGGGGAATCGATATTGGCAGCACTGTTTATCATAGTATGCATGAAAATATGGGGAAAAGGCCTGAGTTTACGTATGTATGTATGTATGTATAAGTACATATTTCGCTAGAAAAGGTATGTTATTCTATTAATTTACCTAAGTACTACAATGGGACCAAAGCTCATTCTCCGCCAAGTTACATAAGTTCGAAAAATCAATTTTTCTTACTTTTTACACGCTTCACTTGTAACTTACTAACAATGTAATAAAATCTTTGAAGTCAATTTTTATATAAAGGCACTAGCGGTCCGTCCCGGCTTCGCACGGGTGGACATTTTTCCCGTTTTTGCAACATTTTTCATTTATGCTGCGCTCCTATTGGTCGTAACATGATGTTATATAGCCTATAACCTTCCTCGATAAATGGACTATCCAACACAAACATAATTTTTCAGTTCCAACTAGTACTTCCAGAGATTAGCGCGTTCAAACAAACAAACTCTTCAGCTTTATAATATTAGTATAGATAACAGTGATGTAATAAAGTTAATTGATTTTTATACAGGGAAACATCATCATGAACACAATAATAATTCCACTTTACGATTATACAACACTACAGAACCCTCAGGGAGTCTTGTTCACACTTGTCCTTGTTGTTTTTAGGACGACTCATAGCTACCGGGTCAGTCCGTGGATGGGTGACACGTGTACCCTCCCTCGGTAAATACGTTGAACAGTAGCGCATAGGTCCCGGTTTCTATACCTTGGGATTTAAGAACTTTAAGCTGTCCAGTAATTGAGCTTGCTGTCACAGTGTGTGAAATGCAAATATAATTATTCTCTATTTAGATTGAAAGTCGACTCCAACATAGTTGGGAAAAGGCTAGACAGATCCACGAAAAATGACGTTTATTCTTATTGTACTAGCAGTGATAGCCTACTGGTGTGACCGTCGAAATGCCAAGTCTTAGGTCTCGAGTTCGAACCCAAGGTACGCACCTCTGACTTTTCGGATTCATGTGCGTATTGTATTATTATCACTTACTTTAAAAAAGGTGAAGGAAAATATTGTGAGAAAACCGGCATGCCTGAGAGATATTTCTCGACGGCATGTGAAGCCAAATCAGAGGCCCAAGGGCGGCATAAACTCTGACACCAGGTTAGCCAGTAACCACACGAAAAGAAGAAGAAGACAGTACTACGACATAAGTTATGCTTCGGCAATCTTCGTGTTTCCGAATTCATACAAATAAGGGTATGCTCAAACCAATACGCCCAACTACCAGCCGCGGTGGCGTGCGTTGTTGCGATCAGTTTAAACAATTGCACTTGAAGACATGTGACCACGGCCACAAGTTGGTTTGGTTTGAGCGTACTTTTATGGGACCAATTAAGTAACCTATCCGGAATTGATCCAATGAGGACGAAGTCGGAGTTTTATACTATTATAGAGACATACAAAGAAAGATTGACCGGGTCGCATAATTCGTACAAATTCGGAAACACGAAGATTGTCGAGGCACATAACTTATTTCCTATAGTCCGCGCGCAAGTGCTAGTCACCTCCTGAGGTATGAGAGCGGCAGGAGGGGGGTGCGCGCGGTAGAAAAGACGAAACAAACTGACAGAGCGCATCTGTTTTGCGAGCACTTGCGCGCAGACTATAGTCATCGAGTATATGTATACAATCAGAGGTCGTAGGTACCTCACGTATGTACCTTACATTACGATTACGCACCAATAAGTACACTTAATAAGATTGCTCCAAGCTGAAGAAAGACGATTTCTCACACGTTCAATTCCCCTGAAACACAATCGGGTGTCGACACACCGCTCAAAAAGGTCTCTTTAATATTGATTACCTACTACCTCAAGGTACCTGCATATATAAAATTCGTTCATTCCACTTAATGGGATACGTTTGTAGGGCTACCAAACGAATGCGTACTTTTTAATTATTTTTTTTATAGTTGGTTTTTGATGATGTAACTCCGAACACAAAACAACTCGTAATAATAACGAATGTTCTTCATAAAGAGATCTTTCCATTGGTATACATCATATCACTTTTGAGGGTGGGACACGTACCCATACATAACCACCTGTGAAGTCAAGTCTACGTTTTTTTATTACAAATACAAGTAATTATGAAACGTCAAAACTAGGTGCACGATTCCGAAAAGAGCTGGAATAAAAATCCATGGATATTCTTTTTAAAATAATAGATCATGATAATTCTACTACAGTAGTGAGAGAATAATAAAAGTTAATGTAAGTAATAATCTCGCATAACAAATTCAAAAAATATGCTTTTTACGATTGCCATAGCAAGTCCCGACAGACGGTACCTTCCTCCTCTACCCTCAAAGAAAACTTATACACAAGAATTCAGCAGGAAAAAATCCTACTATTGACCATTCTTTCTCCAAACCCTCGTGTAACTAAATTATAATTTGCTCCAATAACTCTGTCATGCAAAATTACAATATTTTGTCCATTACCAATTTTCGATTTGGCAGCCCTACGTCTGCTCCATTTAAGCCTACCCTACCTGGTGCTAAATGGTCCATGCCTGGGAAAATACGGCTACGAAAAGCCTGGTTCTATTACTTGTGTGGTTTTTTAGATCCCATTGACAAGTGTATTCGTTACCTTTTAAGCTGAGTAGAATGCTAACTGAATAATAGGAAAGTCTAGGTACGCTATTCAAAAAAGGCTGATATAAATTATTCGTATCTTTAGGATAGAAACAAAATAGTATCGATTTGGTTAGACTAGTGTTGGCAAGAGCGACTGCTGGTCGTGAGGTCCTGGGTTCGATCGCCAAGTCGGGCAGTGTTATTGGGTTTTTCCGTGTGGAATTCCTCAGTAGCAGCCCGGGGTTTGGATCTTATTAGGCATTACTTATTATTAGCGTCGTTTTTTTTCTATTATACTGTGAATGTCAGCACCATGTAGGCTAGCTTTATACACGAATTTTGAAACTATTTAGCGGTTTTGAGTATTTTTTGTGACCTACTCAACTGTCCAGTTGATCTAGCGTCGTGCGTCGGGTTGTTGAGCTCCGTAAAATAAGGTTTGAGCTACACGATCACATGCATGCGTGCCGTCAGTTAGGACAAGTCAACTCAAACCTGCTATGGCACTTTCCTCAAAAGGCGATTCCAGACGTTGCCCTACATTGTTACACTCGCATAGTTTTTATACCACAATGTCTGGACTTTAAAAGAGACCTTGATCTCTGAATTACTTTGAGCTGTTCTTCTCAGAATTACAGCTAGTTCACGTAGAAACTGTATACAGGGTCCGTTTTAGCGGATTCGTTTTTATTTGGTGATGGCGCCTGTCGTTGAACGAGCGAATTCACATACACGACAGTATTCCGAATCCAGTAAAAAGTATCCTGTCTGCCAGATGCAACGCAGCTGCCATTTGGTCAACTGATCCGTCAGTACAGATGTGAACAACACATCCAGTACTGACGAATCCGATAAAACGGATCCGCTGTGTGAACAGGCGGTTAGTCAGATAGGAAAAGCCGACGCCATCTAGTCTTAATAAAACATTACATTGACTTGTAAAAGTGTCTGTAACAGATTTATTTACAGAAATAAAAATCGTTTATCCTATTTCACAGCCGACCGAGTACATCAGACACAGTAGAGGTGGGTTGTTCGTCTCCCTTTCTTGCGTACAAACCTTTTATAATTAAATAGCAACCGCAAGTTAAAGAAGGAAATTCGCTAATGAGCACGCATCGGTAAGTAAGTTACTAACTAGTTAACTAAATTACCGCCGCACAGTACTTACGATTCAATCCACTTCGCACTTTTAACGGTTGTGTAATGACACACGGGTGTAGCAGATGCATAGCATGTGTTTAGTGTTGTGCAAAGTATCGATGATTGACTAAATGGCTTTAATCGATTGTTATTTTTTTTAAACTGATTAAAATTAAACCGTAGTTTTCCAGTGATTAAAGTCATCGTATTGGTGACAGAGAGGTTGTGAATTTGAAACCAGTTTATTACACTTTTGTGGTTAGTAACTAGTCCAATTCTTCTTCTGTCTTATCCCACAGTAGGTGGGGTCGGCACAACATGTATTTCATAAATCCATGTTGTTAGAGGTTTTGGCTTATTGTTTTATGACCGGCCGCCTGCCTGACATCAACTAGTCCAATCATAAGCATACTTAGAATACTGGTAATGTGAAACTTACATAACGTCGCTGCGCCTGCAAAATCCGCTATGTGTTTTTTTTTTTTAAATCTGTCTTTGGTGCTATTTTATAATAATAGTTCTCAAACAACGTGCAACTGTAAAGTACGTTTTCAAATAATTTATTTTGCTATCTTCTTAACCAAATAAATGATTAAAAAAACAGATTTTACAGGTGCACGTGGCTTGAGAACTATTATAAAATAGCATCAAAGAGAGATATATAAAAAAAACACAGCGGATTTTGCAGGCGCAGCGACGATAAGTTATTATTGCTAACAATCTTCTTTGTTTTACTGGCCGAAAAACATAATTGCAACATAAATCATATCTATGGCGATAAAGTCTAGAAAAATAGCCGAAAATTATGTAACTAGAAAGAAAGAAAGAAAGAAAATACATTTATTTAGCACAGACTAAAAGGCACACAACACAAAAAGGAAAAAAAAAAAAAAGAAAGAGATTAGTAGGAAAGTGTGCCTCACAAACTAAAGACTACATGGCCAAGAACTACTCATAACACAACAACAAATATATTATTTTTATTATTTTCTTATATCTATCTGCCATTATCCTTTGTAGGACAGCAAGGATAAGCTTGAGGGTCCTTGAGACCATGTGTCACGAATAACTAAAATATTAAAGTGGCCTGCCGCATTGCGGGGCCAAACCAAGGCCAAGCAGTTGGACAATGTACACGTGGTGCAACTTAACGGGGTCACGGGAAAAATGCTAGCGAAGTATACACATGGGTGCTTTTTCGTGGGAACAGCAGAGATGCAGCTTCGGTACGTGAAAGTTTTGTGTTATGATACAATTTTTGTGGATAGGTACAATAAATTGTTTAAAAAGTGGGTTAGACATGCATGATTGATGTCACGTTTAGTGCAGTGGTTGTGTGATTGGCTTCTGCGTTACGGGTCGTGGATTCAATTACTGCTCGGATCAAAATTTTGTATGGCCTACAAATAGTTGTTCTGGGTCTGGCGTTTATGCATGTGAAGATTTGTGTCTGTAAATGCACCCACGATACAGGAGAAGTCCTAAAGTAGGATAAAGTTTAAATAAAAAGATTAAATTGCATATGCATAGCAACAAGCTTTTTTTACATGAAGGTAGGCAGAAACAACAGATTGTCTAACAAGGATAGTCGGTAACGTGGCACTAATTAGTAACTTAGCCGAGAATAATTGAAAGTATCCCTAATGATTGCTTTACAGCAAGTATTAAAATTTCAAAAAGATTTATTTTTAAAGGCGTACAAAATTTAAATTTTGTTTTTTTATTTTAAAATAATTGACAACCCTAATTTTGTCAAGAATTTAGAACATAAAACATCACGCCTTACATTCCCCGAAGGGTTCGGCAGAGGTTTTTAAGTACACCCTCATTTCGTCAGTTAGGTTCAAGTCCCATGTAATAGAGGGCGAGCCTATTGCCATTAACTGGGCACAAATCCAGACTCCAGGCTGCTATTGAGAAATTCATAATGGAAAAACCCAATAACACTTTGCCTGATCTGGGGATCGAACCCAGGACCCCATGCTCAGCAGTCGCGCTTGCAACCACTAGACCAACGAGGCAGTCACAGAACATAAAGCTACTAATCCGTAACCCCAAATATGACCTAAAATGTAAACACAGCTGATGATAGGATTGTTTAAGCGTGCTTTTTATAAACTCTTTGAACAGATTTTTCTCAAAAAAATTACTTTTGTGTAAAGAAAGAAAGAAAGAAAATTATTTATTTTGGACTCACACAGGCAGTTACAGAAACAAAAACAATATTTAAAAAAAAAAGAATAAGAATTTAGACTACCTGCACGAGGCCAAAAAGGGCTCCTATCTCAGCATAATGTTGCGACATTTAGAAAAAAAACAAAATGTCGCAACGCTGGTTTTCAGATAGGACCATAATGATGCCACGGGCAATAACGACACAAATAAATAAATAAACATGTTACGTACATACAATATTAAATTTGAATACTACCAAACAAAAGCAATAAATAGATTAATATAAACTTATGTGTTACGTGTGTGTGCGTGTAAGTTGTAAAACAAAAGTTATGCATTATTATGGGTACTTTAATACCCTTTCGGATTAGCATTGTATAGTTATGTATTTATCATTATGAAGTTATAACAATCTTCCAATAATACACCAATACAAACACATAACTTTTCATTTCTACAGTCGGGACAACATCTCCGTCTTGTGTATAGACAAAACAGGATTCCTCTCTTCTCCCAATATGCAAGTTTGGCTTCTCGCCAAGGTAGCACCTGAGACACAGCAATATCGACTTTATGCCTCCAAAATTTAGATTCAAGTGAGGTGCATCAAATATATTGTATGGAGATAAATAAAATTCCTTCCTTGGACGAAAACTTAAATGCGATTCAGAATTGGCTGTTCTATTCGATTTCGATCGATCTACTGTTATATACGAGTGCTATCTTGTCGTTTTGATGGTCTTTTGTTTATAGTCGAGCAATTATTAGAACCTTTTCATGGACATTAGACCTATGCGTCAATTGGATAGTCGACATTTATTTTTAATTCATTGTTTCGAATCTTAGAAAAAGTAAGGTAGGCAACAATGTAAAAAGCTAATGACATATATGTTCAATATAATGACTAAATTTAAATGTTAAATGACCGCACGGCGAGCGATAGCTGCGCAATTCGCTCGGGGCGCTAAAATGTCTCACACAGAACACATGTTTACTTCTTGTAATATTTTTTTATTAAATCCAAAATTTTCCTGTGCATGGTTAATCTATATCAGCAGTACATCACGAGATTTGAAGGAATTACATGATTTCGTTGACACTTTGTATACCTTCTTTAATATAAGTAATAAAAGTTAAATTAAATTCTTTCTTTATTTTTAAAGGAGTCAACTACCGACTTCTAATGGTGCGTCCAGACCTGACGAAAGCGCCGCAAATGCGCCGCTCACGCGCCGTCCGCGCGCCGCTCGCGCCCAACCTACGCGCCGTACGTGAGCGGCACAGGTGGTGCGCGCGTGCCGCTCGTGGAACCTGCCACCAACGTCTTCAGTTTTTCCTTTTTTGTCAGTAATAAAATAACCGATGCTGCAGCAATTATGCTAACGGCAGTCGTATGGTCCGACATCTTCGGAAGCAAATTCACAACTGAGGGTCATAGTTCAAACGCAAAAGAAGCTATGTGCGCACAAGCGGCGCGCGAGCCACGCTTGCCCTTCACGCGCGCCCCACTCGAGCCTTGCCGGAGTTGCCCTAGAGCGGCGCACCAAACGTACGCTGTAACTGCACGCGAGCAGCACGCGCGCAGTTCGCAAGCGACTCGCGAGCGGCGCATTCGGCAGGTCTGGACGCAGCATAACAGAAATGTTGATCAATCACAACCGAACCGAGCCGAACAATCAGACAAAAAAAAACATTGTCAAATTGTTTGACAACAAGAATATTGTACGTGAGTAAACTGTAAATAATCATAATAAAAACAAAAACAAAATCAGACATCCTGGCAGTTACGTAAACGAAAACTGACTGACGGGTACGATTCGTTTGCGGTTTGGCAAACATTTTGTTGGGAAAATTGCCCCACTGAAATATGATTTTCTTTGCGGTATTCATAGTCTCCAAAAATAAAAACAAACACTCGCATAATTCTACCATAGTTGTCATGCACATTAAGGTGGGTCCACATATCTTCGCTGGACAGTGAAAACCTCATAAAGCACAAATTCATTTTTATTTGTTGTTATTCATTTGTTGGGTAAAAAACCTTGTTATGCATATTAAGAACGAACGTGCACAGCTCTAAAACAGAAGAACCTTACATCTACACTTCATACTTTTTTTTAACATGCAGTTATAATCTCCTCTTGTAAAATTACGTTCATTGCAATTACGAGGTTTTCACTGCGCAGCGACGATATGTAAAATTCTGCAGATTTTATCAATATATCCGTTTCGCCGATAATCGTACAATCGAATCAATCACCCGTCCACACTAGCGATAAGTAAGCCTAACACGAACGTTTGATGTATAGTATCGACGACGTATCTTCCGTCAGATGTGGCTTGGCCCTAACCAGATGCGGTTACACGGTGCGTCTGACTTCCAATCTCTGAAGACCAATTACTCACAGATTACTCATTTACCCATTATGTAGGATGACACTAGACATTAGTGCTTCTCAATTACTTGCATTAGCAAATGCAACAGCTTATAAAGGTGCGGTGCCTTAGACATTAAGGGAATCACATTATCGTCGCCACACATCTGACGGAAGATGCGCTGCGTCGTCAGTCGCGTACCGCCAGAACAGACAAGTAGATGATAAAAAAATCAACCTTACACACTGATAAGTGATAACCTCAAGCAGTGATAGCCTAGTGGTGTGACCGTCGGACTGCCAAGTCATAGGTCTCGAGTTAGAACCCAACTCTGACTGTTCGCATTCATGTGCGTATTGTATAATTATCACTTGCTTAAAAAAGATGAAAGAAAACATCGTGCGGAAACCGGCGGCATGCCTGAGAGATATTTCTCGATGGCATGTGAAGGCAAGTCAGAGGCCCATGGGCGGCATAAACTCTGACACCAGGTTGGTCACTAACCACTCGAAAAGAAGAAGAAGAAGACCTTACATACACAACCGATGATGCGGTAGTGCGTCGAGCGAACTAATACTACGTATCGATGGTACGCCCGACGCATCTTCCGTCAAATCTGCGACGACGCTTATGCATCAACTCGCAAAAAGCTGGATGCTTTCGACTATAGTATTATATTATCTGTATAAACTGCCTCGTTGGTCTAATGGTGGCAAGCGTGACTGCTGATCGTGAGGTCTTGGGTTCGATCCCCGGGTCGGGCAAACTGTTATTGGGTTTTCCCATGTGGAATTCCTCAGCAGCAGCCTGGAGTTTGAATTTGTGCCCGGTTGGTGGCAATACGCTCGCCCCTTATTACACGAGACTTAAACATAGCGGCGAAATGAGGGTATTACTATACACCTCTGCCAAACCCTTCGGGGAATACAGGCTTGATGTTATGTTATTATCTGTATAAAACAGATAAGATAATACTATAATCTAAATCGGCCTCGGGGCTAATTACCAACCGCACGGATCATACGATTTGCAAGGTTAAGCTGTGCTTGCCGCGGTCTGTCTGTGGATGGGTGACCATTCGTTACACATCGCGACCCCTCCTTGCTTCGGAGAGCACTTTAAACAGTCGGTCCAGGATGTCATACGAATACATATGACAGTCGTTACGGGAAGTCAGAAGCCCGAAAGTCTGACAACCGGTCTAACCTTAGGACATCGGCAATGCCCTGTAACTGGGTTTCGGAGTTCCAATGGCAGTCACTCCTTGTAAATACTGGTATTCAGCCGCATCTGGTTAAACTGGAAGCTGACCCCAACATAGTTGGGAAAAGGCTAGGCAGAACATTATATAGGTATTATCTGTAGTTTAGACACACGCATCCGATTTTTTTTCAACATGCATTTTAAAAGACACTATTTGTAACATCCATTCGATGTACAACATCCAACTTATCCCCCAAAAGAAGACCATAAAGATACCTGATTGAATGACCGGTTGAATGAACGAATGACAAAAAATGTAACCTGAACCGAAATACAGGATACTTTTTGCTCCAGAATTGAATCTCACACCCGAGGGATACAATCATTGATTCCAGCCCGAAGCCTAGGGCGAACTGTGCAAAATGATAGTTTCTAAATAACATCCTGTACTTTTGCTCTTTCTGAATAAGCCACCCGTCAGTTCTTGGCATAATTTGATTATCAATTGCGTTAACAGAACATAACATCACGCCTGTATTCCCAGAGTGGTTGGGCAGAGGTGTAACACCCTCATTTCGCCGTTATGTTTAATTACCATGTTATAGAGGGCGAGCCTATTGCCATCAACGGAGCACAAATCCAAACTCCGAGCTACTGAAGAATTCCACACGAAAAAACCCAATAACACTTTGCCCGACCTGGGGATGGGACCCAGGACCTCACGATCAGCAGTCGCGCTTGCCACCATTAGACCAACGAGGCAATTGCGTTAACGGTGAAGGAAACATTGTGAGGAAACCTGCATACCTGAAAATGTTCCAATAAGATCTCGATGGTGTGTATAGCCCACAAATTAGACTTAAAATAAGCTGTACATTATTTTATCAATTTTAATATTTTTTACTATATATTTAAATTATTCAATTTGCATTTTAATTATTATTTATTGTATAATACTCTGGCAAAATAGGTTTTTGTATTATAATTATTATTTTAATAATATCGTTTTACAATACTTGATTCCAAACTGTAAAGTATGAGCATCGTGCAGCTATTAATGATACACTTACAATCATATCATATTACTGCCTATTGTCTGGTAGTATGAGTCTGTCATGCTCACTTAAATGTTTTGCTGATGGTGACGTTGTTTATCCGGTCGTTGGGTTCCCTACAATATGGTTGAGCTGACCGATGTCGATGTGCACGTCATGCTCGTGAACGGGTGCCGTCTGTCGGGACTGGTCAGCCCTTAACTGCGGTGGCAATCCTAGAAGGCATATTTTTCTATTTATTACTCTTATGTGAGTTTATTTGTTACATTAACCTGCATTATTCTCATTCTATTTCTCACACTACTGTAATGGAATTGTCATGAATTACTATTTTGAAAAGAGTATTCATGGAGTTTCTTGCCGGCTCTTCTCCATAGAACCTACCTTTTGGAACCGTGCACCTAGTTTTGACGTTTTAAAAGTGCCTGAAATCTGGTCTATTTGAAATAAAAAACTTTGACTTTGACTTTGAAAAAATCCACACAATGCTGTAGCCTTCTCATTTGTGGAGGTTTTTTCACGTTTTCCAATCAAATTCTAATCCGCACATAAATCCGATCCGAATTCAGAGCCTCTTGCATGGAAGGCAGATTTAACAGCAGTGATAACAGTGGTGTGACCGTCAGACTGCCAAGTCATAGGTCTCGAGTTCGAACCCAAGGCACACACTTCTGACTTTTCGGATTCACGTACGTATTGTATAACTAGCGGCCCGTCCCGGCTTCGCACGGGTGGACATTTTTCCCGTTTTTGCAACATTTTTCTTTTATGCTCCGCTCCTATTGGTCATAGCGTGATGTTATATAGCTTATAACCTTCCTCGATAAATGGACTATCCAACACAAAAGATTTTTTCAATTCCGACCAGTAGTTCCTGAAATTAGCGCATTCAAACAAACAAACTCTTCAGCTTTATAATATTAGTATAGATTATCACTTGTGAAGAAAAACGTCGTGAGGAAACCGGTATGCCTGAGAGATATTTCTCAACAGCATGTGAAGCCAAGTCAGAGGCCCATGGGCGGCATAATCGGACACCAGGTTGGTCACTAACCACACGAAAAGAAGAAAATGGAAGACAAGCGTCCAACTGCTACGCTATCAATGCTACGTAAATCTTTTACAAAAATCTGACAGCTTATGGTGTATTAAAATTATTTACTATTTCCCGCAAAGTATCCAAGCGAAGCTTTATTTTATAGCCAAGTTTATTTGTACGGAACCCTCGGGAGCGTTCGGTCGTGATGGTTTTTTTCGCGAGATTAGTTCGGGCTCATTCGACTTTTGCTTTAGTGATGGGAAGTGAAATCTGTTTAGTCGATTTTTTAATCATTTACGACTACGATTTTTTTGTAAAAAAATTATTAAAATAATTGGAAAACATTGAAGAGTTTGTCTTTATTGCCGGGTTCTTATATTTTACCGACCGTTACTGGTTTAAACTATAACTGTTATATTTTTACTAATGTAGTAAACCCTTTTACACATACAGTAACGATTCGTTTTGGGATATAAGAACCGGATTCACCACATTAGAAACTAACGCAGCTATTGGCGAAAATAGAAAACATTCACAAAAACATGTTGAAAGTTCTAACTCAGTTTGATGATCGCATTTTCTTAATATAACAATGTTGAACGTTGTTTCTACTAAGTTTCTAGACGCAAGTTAGTGGCAAAGTTATGTAAAAGAATTTGGTAGTAAGTAAATAATTTGATAACATCGTTATTTGAAGTCAACATAATATTATTAATAGTCTGACTATTTATTGCCGATTCCTATAATTTACAGAGCGTTATCGGTTAAAATTGAGACCCTTGTATCTTTACCAATAATGAAGCAATAATCCTCATAGCTTTGCATAGTAGACCCTCACATATGGAAGTAGCTATCACAGGTAAAATTAACTTACGAGCCTATTTATATGCCCAGTTTTACGATTAAAAATGCTACCATTAGTAAGAAAAACGACTAGTTTTTGTTTATAGAAACCGGGCAAGAGTCATTTGACGGCACGTTTGGTGCAGTGGCTGAGCGATTGGCTTCTGCGCTACGGGTCCCAAGTATTCCCGCACGGAACAAATATTTGTATGGCCTACAGATAGTTGTTCCGGATCTGGACATTTATGCATGACGCATCTACTATACAAGAGAAACCGCAGTGCGGGGTAATGTTCGATAAAAAATAATAAAAAAATCTAGTAGAACTCTTCTGGTTATTTTATTTAATCGTATCGCAGTCTTAAGCCAAGAGTCGAGGTCAGGTTATTTTTATTTTTATTTTTTTTATTTTTAAAAAAAAACGTTGCCCCACACTAGGATTTCTCCTGTATCGTGGGTGCGTTTACAGACACAAATCTTCACATGCACAAACACCCAGACCCGGAACAACTATCTGTAGGCCATACAAATATTTGTTCCGTGCGGGAATCGAACCCACGACCCGCAGCGCAAAAGCCAATCGCTTAGCCACTGCACCAAACGTGTCGTCTATTCGTGTCGTCGTATTGAGCCTAAGACCCGACGTTGTTATTCATTTAGCACCACCCGGGAACACATGTAGGATATTGAAAGGTATTCCTACGGACGCAAATAACACTAACCCCTACCTCTTTTGGTGATTTCCTTAAATAGGCTTCTTGCCTTAAGTAGGTAAACGTTATAACAATGTTTTGAAAACATTTCAAAAAAATAATCACGACGTCAATTTTTTTAGTTATTTTATTATTAACTAGCTGTGTCCTCACGGCTCCGCCCGCAGCCTATGTTACTCAGTGATAATGTGGCTTTCTAACGGCAAAATAATTTTTGAAATCGGTCCAGTAGTTTTTAAGTTTATTCGTTACATACAAAAATACAAATCTTTCCTCTTTACAATATTAGTATAGATAATAATTACAGAAATTACCCCATCACTAGTGGGATCGCCGTTGGTGTCAAACTTTCTTTTTTTTGCTAGCGAATTCTGCGACAGCCTATTAATGTCACGTTGGGTAAAAAAAAAATGCCAATATTGGTCCGATTTTTATAAATGTGACTTCAAAATTCGGATGATATAGTCTGCAAAAATAAAGTTATATTATGTAAAGTTGATTTTGAAATTAAACTAATGCTACTAATTTAATATGGTAATAATGCGAAAATTTTGATGTTTATTATTCAATCAACGTGTGAACTTTGTTGCGGATTTGTTGTTTTCATCCGGCAAAACTATTAAATACTAAGCAGAGCCGCGGGCTCGACTAGTTTTTATTAATAATATTAACGATAATAATCCTTATCAGGGTTACCGTTTACGACATTCTATAACTTCTACCTTAACCTATAGGGAAATGCGGCGTATTCGGCGTAAACGGCGAAATACGCCGGAAACATTTTCCGAGTAAAAATCGGCATCCAATACTTTGACCTTTTACATATGATACACAGAATCGATTCAAAAAATTCCCTTTGTCATCCTTTTGAAAAATATGATGAATGGCAGGCAAACCCGGGGGGCTAGTTGTTATGTATTGTATGTGACGTTTAACATGGGTCAGTCGGGGTCCCAAAAAAGGGACCTCGTAAAGGTCCATCAAGGTTCAAGTCTAGGCATTTGGGACGTTTAATACGCATATTAAGGAGTTGTTAGTTTCTTTTTTGTATAGTATGGTTTTTTATATATTTAAGTAGTTGGCAAACAAGTTGACGACCCATCGGACGGCCAGTGGTAACCACCTCCATATATATATATATACAGGGTTACTGGTAACTCGACGTATTCCTTGCAGGACATTATAGTAGGGTTGAACTGCAACAAATTAAGCCACCAAATGTTCTACCGAGATTCAGTAGTTTTAGGGATATTTTTTTTAGATTTTTGTTGAAGAATCCCAGATTCAACCATATTTGCAAAATTGTTTGGTATTTTTGAACTTTTAATTATTCACAGAGACCTGCAATGGCATCAGCTATGATGAAAACTTAAATTTCAATACATTTGCGCCGTACATTATTTTTAAATAGATTTCAAATGGTAGAATCTGGGATTTTTCAACAATAATAAAAAATAATGAATCTCAGAAACTACTGAATTTCGGTATAACATTTGGTGGCTTAATTTGTTGCATTTCAGCCCTTCTATAATGTCCTGCAAGGAATACGTCGAGTTACCAGTAACCCTGTATACACCAACAACACTAAGACAATTGCAGACATTTGTGACAGGCCCGTGGCTACCAACCGCGCGGATCATACGATTTGCGAGGTTAAGCTGTGCTAGTCGCGGTCAGTCTATGGATGAGTGACCATTCGTTACACATCGAGAACCCTCCGTGCTTCGGAGAGCACGTTAAACAGTCGGTCCCGGGTTTCATACCAATACATATGACAGTCGTTACGGGTAGTCAGAAGCCCGAAAGTTTGACAACCAGTCTTACCTTAGGATATCGGCACTGCCCTGTAACTGGATTGCGGAGGTCTGATGGCAGTCGCTGTAAAATACTGGTATGTAGCTGAATCTGGTTAGACTGGAAGCTGACCCCAACATAGTTGGGAAAAAGCTAGGTAGAACAATTAAGAAAATTGCAGATGCGCTACCAACATAGGAAACAAAGTTAGAAAGACTCATGTGCCTGTAATTTCACCGGCATCTTCAAACCGGACTACAATAATACTGCTTGGCGGCAGAAATGGTCATGGTGGTAGTACTTCCTCAACGAACTCCTTCATTAAAAGTTCTACTACTAAATGCTCCTATAGTGGATTTTATATTATACAACGTGTAACATAACGAAAACCGATTTCAGACCTTTTTAATATACAAGGTTAGTCGGAAAGGGGGTACTAAGCCGAAAGGGTGTTAAAGTACCCATAATAAGGGATAACTTTTGTTCTACAACTTTCCCCAAAACTCGATAGTTTAAGAGAAATAGCTTTTCAAAGATTTCGTAAAAAATATGCTAAAATCTATCTGTCCATAGCTATGATCAGCTGTTTTTACAATTTAGGTCATATTTGGGGTCACGGATTAGAAAAATAATTTTCTGAACTCATAACTAAAGCAGGTATGTTTTTTTTTTGAAAAAACTAAAATAAAAAAAAAATTTCATGCAAATAAAAATTATCGAATTTTGAAATTTTAACACTTGCTTTAAAATAGTCATCAGTGATACTTTAGGTGGCCCGCGGCTTAGTACCCCCTTTCCGACTAACCTTGTATATACGTAATTTTTCTTTTTAAATGTAATTTTACAAATCTTTATTTTAATAGAGATAAAGAAAATTAAACCTTTTATCAAGTTCCAATAACTCGATTTTAAATGCAGTTAACAATAAAAAGGTAACACTATTTACTTAAATAAACAATACAAGCACATAGAAGTTAAAATTTCAGTGTACATGATTTGCCTAGACTTTTTCCCAACTATACTGGCCTGCAAAAATAAGTATCACACTTTTAAAATTGCAATAACTTTTTAAGTACACAAGATATATTTTCGAAACAAAAAGGACTCAAAAAAGAGTTTAACTTTGTTACTGTAGTTTCAAAGAAAGCTGATAAAAATTGCTATAAAACGTTTTTTATTTTAAATCTCTAACTTCTATAGTTTAGAAAAAAATGAAATTTTAAAAGTGTGATACTTATTTTTGCAGGCCAGTGTATGTTGGGGTCAGCTGCCAATCTAAACAAATGCGGCTGAATACCAGTATTTTACACGGAGCAACTGCTATCAGACCTCCGCAACCCAGTTACTGGGCAATGCCGATATCCTAAGGTTAGACCGGTTGTCACACTTTCGGGTTTCTAATCTATCTATTTAAAAAAAACATTGCCCCACACTAGGATTTATCCTGTATCGTGGGTGCGTTTACAGACACAAATCTTCACATGCACAAACATCCAGACCCGGAAAAACTATCTGTAGGCCATACAAATATTTGTTCTGTGCGGCAATCGAACCCACGACCCGTAGCGCAGAAGCCGATCGATCAGCTACTGCACCAAACGTGTCGTGTCGCTTCTGACTTCCGACTTCCCGTAAAAACTGTCATGTCAATGGGACCGACTGTTTAACGTACTCTCCGAGGCACGGAGGGGTCTCGTACGTGACGAACGGTCACCCATCCATAATCCGCGCGGTTGGTACTTAGCCACGAGCCCCTCCAGGTTTCCTGTATTGTAACCGATTCATCATTAGGCCAAGGCCACACCATGTTTGAAAAGCTAATTATAATAATCTCTAGAAGCAACTGTTGCGTGTTGTACTTTATTAGTAGTAACTCAAGGTCCAACTGTGCCCTATTCGGTACATGTTAGTTATGATATGAATCTGTAACCTTATTGTGAAGTATTATTTTTGTAATTGACGAGGAGGGAAGTAAATAGTCATTATAGTCATTATAGCCACTATTTACGACACCGACGGTGAGACGGGGTTGGCTGTTCTTTGCCGAGGACAAAAACATTTTAAATTTACGCCACAAAACGTAATGCGATAAGGGAATCAAAACCGAAACTTGATATAGTTCAGCCCAATGGCGGTCCGAGGGGGGGAAAGGCGTAGGGGTCATGACCCCCACCCCAATTGACGAACATCTTAAAAATAGATAAAAGGTATACAAAAAAAAATGTGCCATAAACTCTAATGTGCTCAACTTATTTTACTGTTAATATCATTAAATTAATATCATATTATATAGGTAATGTCAAAGTCTTTGGCTACGATCGCGCCAGGTTCAGCCATATTTTTTTGTATTAAAGTTAGATAAACTTGATCGCAAAAGATTTCTTTCTTTAAGTGATGATTTCCACCAAACGGCTCGCATCGCATCGGATCGGAAAGGATACGATCGGATACGGCGACAGCCGATCCAGCATCCGATGCGTCCGGCATGATGTCGACGCATACGATCGGCTCCGTACCTTCACTTGCGGACGTATCCCTTTCTGCGCCCAGTCAAATAGTTTCATTCCTACCGTGTTGACAGCCGAAAGAATCCGATCGGATACGACGACAGGCGAACGGAGCCGATCGCGCGTCGCAACATACTTTCGGCTACGATCGCGTATCGCGGAAGACGCCCGCGGTCAAGCTGCTGTGCGTGGCTTGGTAATATAGACTTTAAATACTGTGTACACGAGTTAATATCGTTTAAAGATTGTAAAATCCGTGCCGATCCGATGCGATGCGAACCGTTTGGTGGAAATCATCCTTAGATCTTATTCCTCAACTATTTCTGTTTTCTCTAACTCTGTATTTTATTATTACTACTAAACAGTTTTAATTAGCCTCATTTCGTATACCTATATATGTTTGTTTATTTGATCCAAATCTTGCGACAGATTTTTCAACTACTTCTGCTTAACCGATTCTCCTGAAACTTCGCACACATATTCAATTCCCATGACAATACAACATTATAATAATTTCAACCTTCAATTTTCAAATCCTGATGCTGCAGGATTACTGCAAGATAAAACCGTTTCACTTGAAAGTTTTATAACTGCCTCGTTGGTCTAGTGATGGCTAGCGCGACTACTGATCGTGAGGTCTTCGGTTCGATCCCCTGGTCGGGCAAAGTGTTATTGGGTTTTTCCATGTGAAATTCCTCAGTAGCAGCTCGGAGTTTGGATTTGTGCCCAGTTGATGGCAATATGCTTGCCCCCTATTACACAACGGTGAAATGAGGGTGTTACTATACACCTCTACCCAACCCTTCGGGGAATACAGGTATTATGTTATTTCGACTTTATTTTTGGATTATTTAATGGTTTCTTCTACCAAAAAGAAAGTCTCACTACCAAAAGTGTGTTTACGTTTTATACAACATTTTAACGGCCAGACTATGGAAACAGACCTCGTAACACGTCATAAAGAGGCAGATTACATTAACAGTGGTTGTCACACATCAGTAAGTCCTCGTAATCCCCGTCCCTACACAGGATGTATCTTCAAACCCCCCGTTTGGGGATTACTTGAATGAGAATTTTGGTTGTACACAATTCAGGGGTTCGGAACACTAATCCTCTTGTGTTTAGTAAATCCATTGTTTAAAAATGACATAGATAATTACACTGCATTATGCAATGAAGATTTGAAGGACTTTTGTTATACAGGGCTGTTTTTATTTTAAGGGTGGAGTTTGGGGTTGACTTGGCTTTTGACCCTTATCAGCATAACATAACATCACGCCTGTATTAATGAGAAACCCCTTTCCGACTAACCTTGTACATGATATCATTTTTACGTGACACTCGGTTGTATGTTATTTAAAATCTAATCTAATATAATAATCTTATACCTTTAAACAAGCTATTCTTGTATATATATATATAATCTGAATCTCGGAAACGGTTCCAACGATTTTCATGAAATTTAGTATGCAGGGGGTTTCGGGGGCGATAAATCGATCTAGCTAGGTTTCATTTAAAAAAAATGTCGTTTTATCCGTGTTTTTAGGCAATGAAAAGCTGCTACAATATCATTAGAATACGAAAGTAAATTTCGCATCAGTTAACAATGTTATAATAGCTCAGGTGGGAAATCGGGCGGTCCCGAATTCAGAAGGCTCCGGTTCGAGTCTAGACGATTATTTATTTTTCCTTTTTTTTCAAGTTCCTTCTTTTTCCTTTTTTTTCCCTTTTTTTTCTTTCCAAAAAACACGATTTCCCAAAAAAAACTGAGCTAAGCTCGGTCATCCAGATATTAAAAGTTAAAACAAAATATAGTACAAGACATAATCAGTCACTATACATGCGAGATTAGTTTAACGTCATTGAACTAATTAACTGTGTTATTAGTTAACTATAACGTTAATTCGGTACTTTATCAGATACCAGGAGATGAACTCATTATACAAAAAAATCACACTACGTTTAATATAATATCTATCTGAATCTAATTGACATGTACAATATTTTTTTTTGTAATAAAATAATTTATGCAATCTAAAAAAAATAAAAAATGGCCCGGTAATATGTTTTGAAAGATCGATGGTATTTAAGGTTTTTTTAGGGGGTTATATTTGATATGTATTGAAAAAGTATATACAAGGTTAGTCGGAAAAGGACCGCGGGCCACTTAATGTATCATTGATGATTGTTTTAAAGAAAGTGTTAAAATTTAAAATTCGATATATCTTTTTCCAAGAAAAAATATTTTTATTTTAGTTTTTTCTTAAATTCTTCATTCCTGCTTTAGTTATGAATTCAGAAAATGGAGTTTCTAATCCGTGACCCCAAATATGACGTAAAATGTAAACACATCTGATCATAGCTGAGCATATATAGAATTTAGCGTATTTTTTATGAAATCTTTGAACAGCTATTTCTCTTGAACTATTGACTTTTGGGGAAAGATGTAGAACAAAAGTTATTCATTATTATGGGTACTTTAACACCCTTTTGGCTTAGTACCACTCTTTTGCAGTGCGCATTATGAAGGATGTTTGGAAGCGCTTAGTGCGAATTGGTGGAATGGCAACTAAGTATGGATGGTAACTTGTAGTGCGTCTAGATGTCCGATGGTAAAAGGGGGCCGGTGGGATGAGGTTGTGGAGTTCTTGAGCACACTCTCCGAAGTACAGTCTATAGAAGACCAACAAGCAGGCAACCTTGCGGCGATGAGCCAATGAAATGATGCTTGGCGGCGGAAATAAGTATCTCCGAACGAACTCTTCCTCAAGAACTAACACTTTTCCTTTCGCTCTGCGGACACACAGTAGTGACGAATAATATTGCCAAAATGAAAGAACTCGGGAGTCCTAGAAAGTCAAGTGGGACTAAAGCATTTTAAATTTCAAGTTAGATGGTTAATTCGCCATCTGCTGGTCGTCAAAACCTCGTCAGTCAATAGCAGCATTGCAGGTGAAGTTGACTTAGGAAGCTAGATGTTTTACTTCTCCCCCTACTCCCCCCACTCGTTATCAAAATGCGCGCGACGATAGCAGATGGGGTGGGTAAAATTTATAGAATCACCCTCTTGCCAACATTCGAAAATAAAACATGAAACTTTTTCCTTGTTGTTTGAAAATTCTACTGTGTAACGTAGGAAGTACATAGCATACATAACTGCCACGTTTGTATTCCCTGAAGAAATAGATGTGTATTGTGTACTGTCGATCGTATACTTTGCGCCTTATTGCGCCTTACATTTTGTGAAAGAGAAAATCGCAAACATAAAGTAAATAAATAAACACTGAAACTGCTACAACGTTTAAAAATATAGAAAACTGAAATAAAATATTATCACCGGCCCTCGAAAGCTACGGCGTAGCCATGAGAGTGCTACGACGTAGCGTGCACGTAGCCGGTAAATCTTTGCCGCGGCATACGTCCGGCTGTGGGCAAATAACCCCTGTATATACTAGTATTGTCGCTCGATATTGTCTGAGAAAATATTTGTTTTAGAAAAATAGAAATTGAACTGGAAAATAACTATTACTAGTGGGACACGTACTATGATCATGGGTGGGTCACGTTGTCTATCGTTTAAACCTCCGACGCAAAAAGTTGTTATGAGTTTGATCGCTTTCTCTACGATTTCAATGCGTTTTTGTTTGTTTGAAAGTTGATTTATAGTCCGCGCGGATCTAGTTGGCCGCGCCTTAGGTATGTGAGCGGCATGAGAGGTGTGCAAAACAATAGACGCGCGCTGTCAGTTTGCTTTGTTTTGTCTACCGTGCAAACCCAGGGGGGTTTGCCGCTCACATACCTAAGGCGCGGCCAACTATGTAGTTCCGCGCAGACTATAGTCGGTATGGTTCTTAAGGCCTGATCAGAAAGAGAGCGTGGCTGGGTGTGATATTCACGTCGCGTGTTGATCGCGTGCTCTTGGCGTGCGAAATACTATGACAATGTATGGAAGATGCCACACAGAGACTGCCACACCACGCCAAGCTTCGCGTGGCAGTATCTGTAAGGCGTCTTCACTATATTGTCATTGTAATTCGCACGCCAAAAGCACGCGATCACCACGCGACGTGAATATCACACTCAGCCACGCTCACTGTCTTCTTTTCTTTTATTTTTTTAAAACACTAGGATTTCTCCTGTATCGTGGGTGCGTTTACAGACATAAATTTTCACATGCACATGTGGGGTTCATACCTACACCATACCATTATTTATTTATTTACATATTATTTTCCATTTATTTATTCATATTATAAACTTACACAACGCAACATATTATTTATATACAAACTATATTATAGTCAAGGCTAATACGAAGTAGGAACTCTTTCCTCCACAAGATAGAGCCAAAAGAGGAATAATGTAATGTCAGCTCTTTGTCATGTACCTTTTTGACTGTCCATTATATTGTAAATATAATAAATATATTATTTTATCGAAGTCTTACAATTGTGTGTGCCTATCGCCAATTCACTCCACTCCTTCTGTAGTTTACTATACCGTCCTATACACAAACGCCCAGACCCGGAACAACTATTAGGCCATACAAATATCTGATCCGTGCGGGAATCGAATACACGACCCGTAGCGCAGAAGCCAATCGGTCAGCCACTGCACCAAACGTGTCGTCTGGTGTCTGACCAGACCTTTAACTAGTCAGTTCAGCCTAGTGTGATGCACTAGGCCAGTGTTGTCGACTAAGGCCCACATCCTTCTTCTTCTGAGAAGAAGCCCATGCCCAGCAGTGGGGCAGTACTGGACTGATTATGTTATTATGTAGATATCTGTTGTTCTGCCTAGCGTTTTCCCAACTATATACACGTAGCGACTGCCATCAGACCTTCGCAACCCAGTTACTGGGCAATGCCGATATCCTAAGGTTAGACCGGTTGTTAGACTTTCGGGCTTCTGACTTCCCGTAACGACTGTCGTAGGTATTCATATGACACCCGGGACTGACTATTTAACGTGCTCTCCGAGGCACGGAGGGGTCTTAATGTGTTACGAACGGTCACCCATCCATAGACTGACCGCATCAAGTGCAGCTTAACCTCACAAATCGTGTGATCCGCGCGGTTGGTAACTAGCCACGAGCCCCTTCGATTCTATGTAGATAGCTGTGTGTATCACAAAAAAAAACTGATTCTGACCGTTAATCATAGCGGCCGTGGTCATCAGTAACCGTTTACGGGGTAAAATGATGATGACGATTTTAAAAACATAACATAACATCACGCCTGTATTCCCCGAAGGGTTGGGCAGAGGTGTAGCAAAACCCTCATTTCGCTGTTATGTCCAAGTCCCATGTAATAGGGGGCGAGCCTATTGCCACCAACCGGGCAGAAATCTGAACTCCGAGCTGCTACTGAGGAATTCCACACGGAAAAACTCAATAAGACTCTGCCCGATCTGGGGACCGAACCCAGGACCTCACGATCAGCAGTCGCGCTTGCCACCACAAGACCAACGAGGCGGTTTTAAGAACAAGATTTTTTAGTTTTATTACGGAACCCTAAAATACTTCCACTCAATATACGGCTAGAAATACTTACCTATTTAAAACACATTAAGGCCATTTTATACCCTCGATGTATCAACAACACTCTTTTGATCGCTTACAGCTTAAGCGGCGTAATCGCTTAAGCGCTTAAGCTGCGAGCGCTTAATGTAAACCGTTCCTCTTTTGATAGAAATTCTGCACAAAAACCGCGGACAGAAAATTAATTAAAACAATATAAAAAAACTGTCATGGCGGCCCGGATGTTTGCGGACCCGCTTCTTAACCACAAGGTTGCAGGTTCAAAACCAATGTGTTTTCAATCTCATATGTACAGCAGAGGAATGAAAAGCTGATACACCTTAAGGTCTATCAGCAAGGTTGTCTGGTAGATATCGCTATCAGCGATAAGACCGCCATTGTACCCTTTAATGTTTGTTATTGTATAAGAGCTGTGTTACAATTTTGGTGTACAATAAAGTATATTCTATTCTATTCTATTTTTAACCGACTTCCAAAAAGGAGGAGGTTACTATATTCGTCTGTATGTATGTTTTTTTTTTGTGTATGTTCACCGATATTTTCGCCAATTGTGAACCGATTTTAATGATTCTTTTTTTAATGGATAGGGTATACTTTGAAGTTGGTTCCATTTAAATTTGGTGAAGATCTGATGAAGAACTTCGGAGATAGACAATAGAACTCCTCAATGACGAACAGTACGCATATTGTGATGATGTGATTATGTTACGAGCAGCGTCTTTAGTAGGTCCAACCAAGTTTTAATTAAGGCCACTAAAACGAAAAAAAAAAACTTTTTTACAAAAAATTGAAACCGAATTCAAAAAAGAATAAAATAATTACCATATAAAATTAACAGTTTCAGAAGTCGGTGCCTTCAATTTGGTTCAGCGTGGATCAGCAAAAATACTTATATTTTCATTTCTATAATGTTGGCAATACGTAGCCGGTAAAATAGGTCGTTTCTTGCATAGTGCAAGAAACGACCTATTTTACCGGCTACGTATTGCCAACATTATAGAAATGAAAATATAAGTATTTTTGACAGGATATTATGATGTCATGGTGATAGACACAAGTCATGTCAATTTATTTAATCATCGATTTGACTGATGTCATGGTTATTACAACAAAACTCCTTAAATCAAATCATTACATAACACTACTACGTCATATTGAGGCAAAAGGCAATTTCGATCTTTACTACCAAATAATTAAACATAATTTTCCATGCATTTGTCTGTATCATTCAACAGTTTGAAAAGGTAACATGTGCCGGCGGCGTTGTGGAAAAGGAATGAATTTGAAAACTGACGAACCTTTTCATTCCCCTATTGTACTTTCTTAGTTAACCTCAGATACCACTGATTAAGGTTCGTCACAAGTTCAATGTAAAATAAGTCTTATTTCAATACATATAGAGAGTATAATACGAGAGCACGATGATGACAAGCACTGGTCGGACGGGGAGCGTCCTTTGTCAACTTGCATTCGTATTCTATTCACTATACCTATATAAATAAGGTTTAGTTTCAATTGAACGGCCTCGTTGGTCTAGTGGTGGCAAGCGCGACTGCTGATCGTAAGGTCCTTGGTTCGATCCCCAGGTCAGGCAAAGTATTATTGGAGTTTTCCGTGTGGAATTCCTCAGTAGCAGCCAGGAGTTTGGATTTGTGCCCGGTTGATAGCAATAGGCTCGCCCCCTATTAATTGGGACTTAAACATAACGGCGAAATGAGGGTGTTACTATACACCTCTGCCCAACCCTTCGGGGAATACAGGCGTGATGTTATTTTATGAACTTAAAGCGTCCACCAGTGCCCGTGCTGTCGTAATATGGCCAATCCCTTACGGTGAAGAAAACTTTGAAAAATCGCCATCCGTATGAGTTTTGTAACAATCTACACTCGGGAACAATGAATTCGAGTCACCAACATAGACAAAACAATGTTAAAATGTTAAACAAAACATATTAAGGTACATGTTGGTGACCCGGATTCATTGCCCCCGAGTAGGGTTGCCAGGCCCAAAAATAGAAAAGCCGGACACAGTTCATATTTAGCCGGACGTTTGTCCCTGAGAGCCTGTCACATTGGTTTATAAAAGAAAAAAATGTTTTGATGCGCGAGTCATGCTTGTCCGCGTGAATCGCTCGCGCCCTTTCGTTCGGCATCTTTTGGTGGGCCGGCGTTGCCCAAAACCCTAACAAAAGCCGGACAGGCCGGACTTGTATATATTTGACCGGACACTTGGCAACCCTACCCCCGAGTGTACATCAAACAATTTTTAACCTTTTGGACGCCATTGTCACACATATGTGACAAACGAAAGTTTACCCTGTACGCCAACGTCACAAATATGTGACAAAAACGATGGGATTACAATTACCTTGGCGTGGGGGGTACGACGATGCATTTATGCTCTGGTATTCAAAAGGTTAAACAGAGTCTGCCAAACTGCATAACAGTGTCAGTCACTACTGTGTAAAAGTGTGGTAAATATGGCGATATGATTATCACTGTTAAATTTGGTAGCCAGTGGTACCAGTCATTGGGAAGCTCATATTCAGCATACATAACATCACGCCTTATATTCCCCGCAGGGTTCGGCAGAGGTGTTTGTAGTACACCCTCGTTTCGCCAGTTATGTTTAAGTCCCATGTAATATGGGGTGAGCCTATTGTCATTAACCGGGCACAGTTCCAAACTCCGGGTTGCTATTGAGAAATTCTTAATGGAAAAACTCAATAACACTTTGCCCGACCTGGGGATCGAACCCAGGACCCCATGCTCACCAGTCGCGCTTGTGACCAGTAGACCAACAAGACAGTTCAGGAGCAGGAGTGAGACAACTCTCCATCTCTAAACCATCGCCACTAAATACATTAGTACGCGTACTTAGTACTTACCTCATTATCATCATCATCCTGCCCTTATCCCAACTTATTTGGGATCGGCGCAGTATGTCTTCTTCTTCCATACATCTCTGTTAGCCGTCATCTCAGTAGTCACCCCCTTTCTAGTCATATCATCTTTCACAACTATCCACCCATCGTTTCTTTGGTCTTCCTCTACCCTTATTACCATCCACATTCATACTCAAAGCTTTCCTCACGACATGTTCCTCATTCCTCCGCATCACATGCCCACCACACAACTTCTCAGTTACCGCCGCCACTTTCAGACTTTCTCTTACATACTCATTTCTAATTATATCCATTCGCGTAACACCACACATCCCTCTTAGTACTTATCTATAAAAATAAATAGTAGAAAGATAATTATTATGTGCATAGTACGACACAACTAAGAAATCACATCGGCAAACTTCGTAAAACCGGTCACTTCCGAACTGAGTGCGACTTCCAGACCACCGAATATTTATTATTACTGCAGTAAAAAAATATCTTTACCCCGGTCACTCATATGCGTGCAAACATCTGTACATTGTACGAATGTTTTCTGTTTTGTACGAAAAATGTTCGTATAGTCATAGCGAATGTCAGTCCTACGCTTGTGGGTTCGCGTATTCGTGCGAACGTCAGTGACCCGCATTACGCTAACGCAATAAGCGTGAGTGGCGCGAAAATGAGCGATTGCCATTGGTTGTTTGATCAAGTTTGCCGATGCGACTTCTTAGTTATGTCGTACTGTACCAGTATTTTTCCTTAGACCATTATCTCTGGCTGTGACGTAATAATGTACTTGTAGATATTAATATATTACTGACTCACCCACGCTACCCGTGTACCATTGAATGAAGAGTAAGGTATTATCAATCAAGTAGCAAAGTAATTAATTTCTCGTTACTTAAATCTCTATAACGACTTGCCCTCAATTGTCGTGTCGTAAAGGGCCGTCAATAATAGGCCACCATATATCTTCAAGTGGGTTTTCAAAATTCAAACTCAAAAACTTGTCTATTCGAAATATATTAAAATTCCCCAGGTCGGGCAAAGTGTTATTGGGTTTTTCCGTGTGGAATTTCTCAGTAGCAGGTCAGAGTTTGGATTTGTGCTCGGTTGCTGGCAATAGGCTCGCCCCCTAGTACATGGGACTTAAACATAACGGCGAAATGAGGGTGTTACTATACAACTCTGCCCAACCCTTCGGGGAATACAGGCGTGAAGTTATGTTATGTATTAAAATTTGTTATTGTTGAACTTTTAAAAAGACAGCCTCTAAAAACCCACCCATACCGTGATCTAGTGTTTATGTTGGGAAGAAGGAACGGCACAACAAACTCCTTAGCAAAGTATCGTAAATGTACCAGAAGATGGATAGCGACCTCCTAGAATAGTATAAAGAAACAACACAATACACTCGGGAGCAATGAATCCGAGTCACCAACACAACATTCCACCTGTATTCCCCGTATATAGTAACAGCCTATCTTCGCCGTTAGTTTAAGTCCTATGTAATAGGGGGGAGCCTATTGTCATCAACCGGGCACAAATCCAACTCCGAGCTGCTACCGAGGAATTCCACATGGAAAAACCCAATAAAACTTCATAAACTTCATGTCACCAACATAAAGCTTAATATCTCGGAAAACATTGTTTAACATTGTTTTGTTTATGTTGGTGATCCGGATTCATTGCTCCCGAGTGTTGTTTTTTTTTTATTGGAAATTTACTCGTTAATTTTTTTATTCAGATAGCACCCTTACATAAACTCAAAGAAAAACCTCCCAATTTTTCATAACATTATTTTTAAATACAACCCTAATATCGGCATTTGTTTTGAATCTAAATGTTTGCCGTTAGCCTTCTAAGCAAAGATGTTTACCTACTCTATCAGACACACTTGCCTGAATAGAACTGAAGTGAACAAACAACTTGGAAAAAAATTGTTATGCCATGCAAAACGGCTCGCTCCTGGCTGCCAGCCAGTTTCGAAGAAAACTATTCAAAATGTACCCTTTATGAATCTTCTCGTCGACTAAAATGTCACGTAGTGTCCATTTTATTCATTGTGCTGAATGCAGATGATAATGCACATTCTAGAACTGACTAGAATACGAAACAAAAAGGTACAGTCGACAGAAGAGTTAGGTAGACAGGTAAATAACGAATATAAATAAATACCTATCAATATACCCCGTGTGGGGACGGGTTACAATACAAAACTTCCTCACCGCACGCTGGGCATAGGCGCGTGTTGTAAGATTCAACAAAACCCAGCACGCTTGTGGTAGGATCTATACGGTCCGCCTGGCTAGCTACCACCTGAACATTAAAGTCAAGCCAATCAGTTTACTGTGTTCCGTCGTGTGTACGTGAGAGCCAGAGGGGTATAGGGGAATCCTTCTACATCTCTGTTCTTTGGATTCGTGTGCTCCATCTTAGACCCTGTCTGCGCTTACCATCAGGTGAGACTAGGGCCAAACGCGACCAAGACAAGAATAAAAAAATCAATGCAGTAAGCAAGCAAACATTGTTATTGTGTGTTTAATATTTTTTTAACACAAGTCATGTTTAGATAAGCGTTGGCAAAGACTTAGCTTAGACGTGGACAGACACAGCTCAGTCCGAATTTCACAATTCCTCCAGTTAGACAACGCTTACATCGCCAGGTATCGCACGACATTAAAGGCGTATTATTTGTTACCCAACTATATGGATTGTAAAACTGTCACTGAACTCAGATGCCTTCGCCTCCGAATGCCCTAGGCTTACTCCGATTTCTAGTAGAGTACCGTTGTGTATAAACTCTAAACAGAGTAATCAATTCTTGACATAGTCAACACTTTTCATTAATCGACATCACCACAAGTCGATTATACCAGCCGATCCATTCTAAATTTGACATTTAACACCAGTGATAGCCTAGTGGTGTGACTGTTGGACTGCCAAGTCATAGGTCTCGAGTTCGAACCCAAGGCACGCACCTCTGACTTTTCGGATTCATGTGCGTATTGTATTGTTATCACTTACTTAAAAACGGTGAAGGAAAACATTGTGAGGAAACCGGCATGCCTGAGAGATATTTCTCGACGGCTTGTGAAGCCAAGTCAGAGGCACATGGGCGGCATAAACTCTGACACCAGGTTAGTCTCTAACCACACAAAAAGAAGAAGTAGATTCTGTATTGACCGTATCCTCCCAGAACCAAGTTCCACTTAAAAAAAAACATTGTACCATCCCTACGACAGTCACAGTGTAATAAACACCAGTAGAGCAACAACAACACATGTAATGAGAAAGAAATGGACCGGGCGGCAACGCGACAGTTTTTTTCAACTTTTTTACTCTACAACCTCTAAATGATTGTAGGAAAAAAAAAGCTAAAGTACTGTCGAGTATGCACTGGTTACACTGAAGGTAGAAACGGCTTTGGAAACTTTTAATGAGCAGTGTGTGTCACTGTTTTTAAAATATGTCTGTAGGCTACAGAATATTTTTTTCTTGTTTAAAATTGGACACCTATTCTCACATTTCTTATTTGAATTTGTTCCCAGCTATAGGCCACCCATGCTACACCCCTGGGTATCGTAAAACGTGACTTCTTCTTTTCGTGTGGTTAGTGACTAACATGGTGACAGAGGTTATGCCGCCCATGGGCCTCTGACTTGGCTTCTTTCAGGCATGCTGATTTCCTCACGATGTTTTCCTTCACCGTTTTTAAGCAAGTGATAATTATACAATACGCACATGAATTCGAAAAGTCAGAGGTACGTGCCTTGGGTTCGAACTCGATACTATTACTTGGCACTCCGACGGTCACACCACTAGGCTATCACTGCTATAAAAGTGACTAAGGGATTATGCCAAGATAGAGGACATTAGTGTACTCTTGTCTGCAAATGCTCACTACGCGCTTTGCAAGTATTAGTGAGCAATTTGTTTTAAATAAATATTGACAATAGATTACGGTTTACGATAGCTCGTGGCTACTTACCAACCACGCAGATCATACGATTAGCACGGTTAAGCTGCGCTTGTCACGGCCAGTCTGTGGATGGGTGACTGTTCGTTACCATCGAGACACCTCCGTGCCGCGGAGAGCACATTAAACAGTCAGTCCCGGGTGTCATATAAATATCTATGACAGTCGTTACAGGAAGTCCGAAGCCCGAAAGTCTGACAACCGGTTTTATCTTAGGAAATCGGCATTGCTCAGTAAGTTCATTGCGGAGGTCTGATGGCAGTCGCTCCGTGTCAAATACTGATATTCAACCGCATTTAGTTAGACTGGAAGCCGACCCCAACATAGTTGGGAAAAGGCTAGGCAGAACTCAAACCTGCTATGGCACTTTCCTCAAAAAGCCATTCCAGACGTTGCTCTTCATTGTTACACTCGCATAGTCTTTATACCACAATGTACTGGCCTTTCAAAGAGACCTTGATCTCTGAGCTTGTTTCGGCTTTTCTTCTCAGAGCTAGTCAGAAAGAAAATGCCGGCGCCATCTAGTCTTAAAAAAACATTACATTGGCTTGTAAAAGTGTCTGTAACAGATTTATTTACAGACTACCGGCCCGTCCCGGCTTCGCACGGGTGGACATTTTCCCCGTTTTTGCAACATTTTTCATATATGCTCCGCTCCTATTGGTTGTAGCGTAATGTTATATAGCCTATAACCTTCCTCGATAAATGGACTATCCAACACAAACATATTTTTTCAATTTTAACCAGTAGTTCCTGAGATTAGTGCGTTCAAACAAATAAACTCTTCAGCTTTATAATATTAGTATAGATATAAAAAGCATTTATCATTGATCGTTTTATTATTTATCATTCATCATTACTCCAACTTCACACCCAAACTATCCGGTGTAATGAAATCCAAAATCCTCACAACTAGCTGTATCAGGCGCAGTAGTTTTTGAGGTTGGCCCAATTTAAACAGTCTAACGCGATGAAGGTGTAGCCCATGAAACTTTGGCTATTTGCCTGAACTTTTACAAAGCTGCCCCTAATTCATTATATGGACGGTCAAAACCAGAGGTGTATGTCCTTAGTTTAAATAGTTTGAACCCAAACTAGGGGTGGGTTTGTATAAAAAATGGTTTAAAACTTTTAGTCTCGACTTTTTCGGTGTAAGCGGTACTTACGCCGTGTCGGGTTAGTTTAATTATAAGTAGTCATCGTTTTATACTTTTCTTACTTAGTCTAACCAGATGTGATGGTATATCAGATCAGTGTTAGTGGAGACTGTCATCTGAAGTACGGAAAAAAGGCTAGGCAGAACATATTCCTATTTGTCCAACTAAATTGTTTTGTTTTGTTTTTTAATAAAAACATTGCCCCACACTAGGATTTCTCCTGTATCGTAGTTGCGTTTACAGACACTAATTTTCACATGCACAAACATCCATCCAAATATCGATATTTATAATTAAATATGTATGTTCTTTATTTGAGTGTATGTATATATTATATTTATATATACATATATATATTTAAAATATGTATATATATTATATTATATTTATTTTATTTACTTACTTATTTATTAACTTATATTATTATTATAATATACTTAGTGATTTAGTTGATTAACGATTTTTAATAGATTATACGTTTGTATGCTGCAAACTGTCCTATATATTTTTCTTGACAATTCTTTCCATCCAAAGGTTGTCTGGAAGAAATTTCTTTAAGCGATAAGACCGCCATTTGTACTGTTCTTAATAATGTGTACTCCTTCTGTTTTATTTCTTTTAGTGTACAATAAAGTATATCTATCTATCTATCTATCTATCCAGACCCGGAACAACCATCTGTAGGCCATACAAATATTCGTTCCGTGCGGAAATCGAACCCTCGACCCGTAGCGCAGAAGCCGATCGCTCAGCCACTGCACCAAAAGTGTCGTTATAATGAAAAGGTATAGAGTTAGAAATTAAATAACGTTAAATCTTTATAATATTCAGATTTCACGTTACATACATACATACATAAACTCACGCCTTTTTCCCATGGGAGTAGGCAGAATCTATAGAAAGCCACATGCTACGACCCTTACATACCCCTTTCGCTTCATCCACATTCATACATTTTGTCATACACGCACGCCGGTTGAGAGTATTACGCACCTGACCTTTGTGAAGAACATCACCAATAACATCGATGTATGTCCTTCTAGGACGTCCTCTACCGGCGTTTCCATTGACATCCACCTTATAAATTCCTTTTGTTCCTTTTGTTTTGTTTTGTTGTTTGTTCCTTTTGTTAATTTCACGTTGACGTTGTTTTATGTCGTCTTTACGTTATCATGTATATGTTTAACATAAAATGTTTGAAGAATAATGTTTAATCATTCTGTTCGTTGAAAAACGAGTTTACCACATTAGCTTAAAGCGGTCGATTTTGACTAAAGGTTTTCCATTCGGAAATCCACATCGCTGGGTTAGAATGATTTATAACGTATTTCTGAACTGCTCCTAAGGTCCTGGCTTCCCATAAATTTCTCTAAAAAACTGTTTCCATAAGTATGACAAGAGTTTCTAGGAGAGTTATTATAATTTTTTTATCTGTGTTAAATATGGATATATGTATAAGTAAAGGTAGGCCAAAAAAAGATGGACGGATTGTGTGAAAGATGATATGGGTAAGAAAGGAGTGAGTACTGAGATGACGGGTGATAGAGGAGAATGGAAGAGTAATACGTGTTGTGCCAATCACACCTAGTGTGGGATAAGGGCAGGGAGATGATGAATCTATCTACGACTTCTACGAGGTCCAAATTATTGGATGGGTGACCGATGTTTACATATTGAGCAGCTATCCTTAACTTTAGCGATTTTATGATGGTATGTAGGTCAGTCGGCATTGCCTAGGAAGTGGGTTGTGGAGGTCTGATGGCATTCGCTCCGTGTAAAATACTGGCATTCAGCCGCAACTGGTTAGATAGGAAGCTGACCCCAACATATTTGGGAAAGAGTAGACAGAACATTATTATAGGTTAGTACCGTGATCTCGCTGTCACTGGAAAAGACTAATGATAAGATAAGACTAATGACTAATTAATAAAAAAAGGAAAAGAAAATGAGGGGTAGTTTTTCCATTAGGAATTTCTCAGTATCAGCCCGGAATCTAGATTTGTACCCGGTTAATGGCAATAGGCTCGCCTCTTATTACATGGGACTTAAACATAACTAGCGAAACGAGGGTGTACTAAAGACACCTCTGCTGAACCCTTCGGGGAGTACGAGGCGTGATGTTATGTAGGGGTGGAGGGAAGCCGGCCTATTCTATACCATTGGCGTGGCGGCTAAGTTTTGTATCACAGCCCAAAATATTTCGTGATATTGACCGCATTTGATTCCTGTCGCCCAAAGCCTAACATCGTAACATTTTACGAGGCCGCCCAGTTCCGAGGCGGCTCACGTATAGCCATCACATTCCGATGTACCCGATTTCGTTCAGCGAAAAATTGCCTGCATGCCTTTTGAATGTTTAGAGGAGTTTATCTGCTGTAGTGCGGTTGTGTAAGAGATTCAACTGAATCACGACGGTCAACTCGACACCGAAATATTACATATACAGGGTGTAAACGAAATCATGTAATTCCTTCAAACCTCGTGATATACTGCTCACATAGATTCACCCTGCACGGGATACTTTTAGATTCAATAAAAAAATATTACAAGAAGTAAACATGTGTTCTTAACGTGAGGCATTTTAGCACCCCGAGCGAATTGCGCGGCTATCGCTCGCCGCGCGGTCATATAACTCGGGGCGCTAAAATGCCTCGATATTTTTGTTACATGGATTCGTGTGCTCCATCTTAGACCCTGTCTACGCTTACCATCAGGTGAGTCTTGGGTCAAAAGCGACCAAGTCAAAAGATAAAATAAAAAATGTAATAGAGCGTACGCACGGATAATCGACAGCATAAACAATAGCCCGACTTTAATCAACACTGATGCCTGATTCCTATAACCAAAAACGAATCGTTTTGCGTACCAATAGTAGCATTTACTATTGCCAAACTTAGCATATAAATAGATAACATCACATAACATACAACAGCAGAGTTGCATAGTAAGTAACACCCTCATTTCGCCATTATGTTTAAGTCCCATGTATTAGGGGCAAGCCTATTGCCATCAACGGGCACAAATCCAAACTCCGGGCTGCTACTGAGAAATACTACACGAAAAAACCCAATAACACTTTGCCCGAACTACGAATCGAACCCAAGACCTCACGATCAACAGTCACGCTTACCACCACTAGAGTAACGAGGCATTTAGTTTTAACTAATACCGCTTGATAAATCATGAGAATGAGGCTAGTGTCGAGTTGACAATCGAAATTACGGTGAGTTTCTTACGGATGTAGGGGAACAAGATATGGTGTTCCACCTACGAAAAGGGAAGATCCTCCTACCAGGCGGGTCGTATACCTGGCGGGCTACTGCCCAACGCTTGATGTTGGGAAGCTGTATATACAAGGTTAGTCGGAAAGAGGGTACTAAGCCGCGGGCCACTTAAAGTATCACTGATGACTACTTTAAAGCAAGTGTTAAAATTTCAAAATTCGATCATTTTTATTTGCATTGCATTTTTCAAAAAAAAACATACCTGCTTTAATTATGAATTCAGAAAATTATTTTTCTAATCCATGACCTCAAGTATGACCTAAATTGTAAAAACCGCTGATCATAGCTATGGACAGATAGATTTTAGCATATTTTTTACGAAATCTTTGAAAAGCTATTTCTCTTAAACTATCGAGAGTTATCCCTTATTATGGGTACTTTAACACCCTTTCGGCTTAGTACCCCCTTTCCGACTAATCTTTTTTTTTTTTTTTTTTTTTTAAATGAGTTTATTCACCGCAGACATTTCGTCCGCGCTCTTTTTTGCTGTTATTTAATTGTTTAGGTACTTTTTATTTTATTTTACTTATTTGATACTCCTGTATCGGAAATACAACATGTATTATTTATATTACTATAAATATTACTTATTCTACTTAAGCTATGCGAGTCCATCACATTATATATATATGTTTACTTATTTAATATTATTATTATTGTTTTTTTTTTTTTTTTTTTTTTTTTTTTCTTATAATATACACATTTACATTATTTCGTTGATACTGGTGGTACATGCATTGACTCAATAAAGTCGATGCATGTACCGGCAGGCATCATTTTGACATGCAGGTATAACTTAGCTATGCGCTGATGCATGCGCCGACTCAATAGAGTCGATGCCTGCATCAGCACACACACTTAAGACTATATTACTACTATAAATATTATTTAATGATTTTAATTTTACATGCTATAGTTGATAACGCAGAATGCATCCGATTCCGACTAATCTTGTATATACTAACTCTGTGTCAAATCTTGATACCTATTCTATTCTTTTTTTATGAAATGGCAAACAATGCCGATGTCGACAATTCCGCCAATGTCAAAGTGCCCTGAAAGCAAGTGAGCATGTTAAAAAAAAGAAAATACCATCCGTAGGCATAGGCAAAAGAAAAAAAGAAAAACAGTTGAAACTATTGAACATGAATATCTTGTTGGGTTAGTACAGGACTGACACAAACAAAAAAATTGAGATACATGTATAAATAGTGTTAGAACACAAAATAACAATAAACATACAGGTATACCACACCAATTTAAACTAATTTATAATCTTATATTATTGTGGCGAATGAAAATCTTGATACCGCGATGCAGGATTTGTGACATTTCATCTGACAGCTGTCATTGTTGCCGCTGTAGTCTGCTAGACATTCATCGTGCTGCGTAGTACGCATGTGTTGTGATAGATGCCGCCACACGGGCTTGCACTACTGCTCGCGATCAGACTGTGGCGGATCCGCATTATGAATATTTCAGTGTCCCCGTTTAATACGAGTTTAATATTTTTTTTGTAAAATTGAATTGGATCGGGGAGTAATCAAGATTATTTGAAATAGTTTAGAAAGGCTTCTTAACGACCGCACGGATCGTACGATTTGCGAGGTTAAGCAGACCTTGCCGCGGTCAGTCCGCGGATGGGTGACCACTCATTACACACTGAAACCCCTCCGTGCCTCGGAGAGCACATTAAACCGTCGGTCTCGGGTGACATGACTACCTATGACAGTCGTAACGAGTAGTCAGAAGCCTGAAAGTCTGACAACTGGTCTGTTCTGGATATCGGCACTGCACAGTAACTGGATTGTGGAGGTCTGATGGCAGTCGCTCCGTGTAAAATACTGGTATCCAGCCGCATCTCTTTAGACCGGCAGCTGACCCCAACATAGTTGGCAAGACTAGGCAGAACAAGAAATAATCTTATTTCGTTCCGCAACATAAGAATAAAATAAAAATAATACGTTCTTTATTTCTCCTCACAATGAACAAGCTTATTCTAGGTTATAATTGTGTTTTTTTTTAATAATGTGAGGAGCTAGTTTCTGAATTAGGCATAAAATGCCAGTATTACAAATCACCAGGTCCCCACCCCACGGAAGAACAGAAAGATTTACTTGAAAAAAATTAATATGATATAACAATATGTGCAATCTAACGTTATAGATAAGGAGATTTAAAACTAAAAAAATATTTTGGTGGTAGATATGTAAACAAAAAGTTAATCAGAGCGCCTGATGAGAGTATCTGTAAAGAAAGAGATTTTAACAATACTGTAGAAATATCCACGTTTACAATGAACATCCCACGCTATCAGTCTATTGTCTCTCTTAATAATACAATGTGGAAGTACATTCATAATTCATTTTCCCAATGGCGAAGAATCCGAATATTCGAGAGAAAATCAATACAGAATTATACATGAATCCATTTGTATGTCGTTAAGTAGTTAGGTAGGAACAAACAATATAATGGTGGTGATTCTACTAAACTAAACTTGACTAAAAGTATTGCTATCTTTTATTAACAGGCAATACAAGAAAGTGATGGAACATTTGTAGAGCTGTCAATTTATTTTACATTGTTTTTTATCATTAATGATAGTGCCTCTTTGCTTCAATAATGGGACAAGTTCGAACGATCCTTTTTTTCTTTTCTAAACTATATAATAATATTATAAAGAGGAAAGATTTGATTGTTTGTTTGCATTGAATAGGCTCTGAAACTACTGGACCGATTTGAAAAATTCTTTCACCATTAGAATCCTACATTAATCCTGATGAACATAGGCGGTAGAACATTTTCAAAAAATAATTTATATTAAAGAAACTTCTTACGCGGGCGGAGCCGCGAGGGCACAGCTATATTTAATAACTAGCTGTTTCCTCACGGCTTCGCCCGAAGCCTATGTTACTCAGTGATAATGTAGCTTTCTAAAGGCGAAAAAATTTTTGAAACCGGTCCAGTAGTTTTTAAGTTTATTCGTTACATACAAAAATACAAATAAAGAAGAAAGAAAGAAGAAAGAAAGAAAAAGTATTTATTTTCCGCCCACGCGGACGCATACGGATCCTTAAAATTAAAAATATAATGTTTCTTAAAAATTAACACTTAAATTTAAACCTAGTCTATTAAACAACACGGTAACCCAAACACACAAAAAAAATAAAAAATAATAATCTATGGTTACTATTATTTAGTCTATGGTGCACGGGCTACCATAACCATAAATCCTCATGCATCATAAAAATAAGTGACACTATACAAATAGAAACAATACAAACATTTAAACATGTTGAATTTGTGCGTCGCAAATCATTCCTCTTTATAATATTAGTATAGAAATATAGATTAAAACCACCGAGTCCGATTTTATATTTTTCAAAAAACATAGTTTAGCTATTATTAGTGTAAAATATACTAATCAGTTATAGGTTAACGAGTGTCATAGGTATTCGTATAACACCCGAGACCTCCATTTAACATGCTCTCCGAAGCACTGAGGGGTCTTGTTGTGTAACGAGCGGTCACCCATCGACGGACTGACCTTGCAAATCTGATGATCTGCGCGGATGTTAATTAACCACGAGTCATGTATCTCTAAATAATATATTAAGTTTCATATAAAATATTAATTTAAACATCACACGAATAATTCACAATGGTAATTTAATAAATTTAGCTAAAGGATACTCATTTAATTACTCACTACTCACGTTTTAATAAAATCCGTTAACTCATCAGCGTTAGTAACTCAATCTTAATTAAAACTTGACAATGAAATCTCAAGTTCTATTTACACTTAATTAAAGACGAAATAAGGTATAATATTCAGTACAGTATGAATATTAAGAAGAAATTGACACGCAAGCATAATAATAAACATAAGCATATAGCATATAGAAGAAAGAAAGAAAGAATCATTCATCAAGAAATGAAATATCAAGACTTGGCACACGAAGTTGTCGACATTTGGGAGGTTGACTCAGCAGTTGTTGTGCCGATAGTAGTTACGTTCAATGGCTTAATAGCCAAGAGCCTCGACCAATATCTAATGAGGCTCTCGTTGGGCAGCTGGGTCAAGGGCCTAATACAGAAAGCGGTACTTCTGGACGCGGCACGTATTGTCAGGAAGTTCCTCTCCCTGAGGCCCTGACCACCGGTAGCTTGGACCCTGTTCCCGATGCCGGTGGGCAAATATTTTTTTTTCAAATGTTTTTTATAGAAATATTTAAAAATGTAAATAATATGTATAGAAAATGAATAAACGGAACATAAGCATAACATATTCAGTCCATTACCTCTTCTCAGAATGAGAAGGGTTTAGGCCTTAGTCCACATTGGCCTGGTGCGAGTTGGCGGACTACCTACACCTCCAATCGAGAACTTTTTGGAAGCCTTTTCAGGTGTGCAGATTTCTTCACGATATTTTCCTTCATGTAACGTAAGTGACAATCAAATTATACGCACATGAATTCGAAAAGTCAGAGGTGCGGGCACAATGCAGATGGGTACAGAAGTCAATCACATGTATGTAGTTCACTTTTCATACCTACGCTCGGCGGTCGCTCTATCTATATATACATATATCTCTCTCAAGCGCATGGTACTCGCGCTCGCACTCACCCGCACACTAGTCCCAAACAGTCCGAGATATCGTGTCCGTGAGCTGTGTCTATGTGTGCGTTGCTCGAACGCACTTGTATGTAGATTGACTTCTGTATCTATCTGTTTTGTGGCGCGGGCCGGGGTCGCACTCAGACCCTCCTACATGGATGGCAAGCTTCCAACAGCTATGCCCTCACTGATTTCGCATTAATAAGTTTGTTAGTTACATCTTGAACCTTTATGACTCAACTGTCGAATTGATTTATATTAAATTGGGGAAAGTGGGAACTTGAAACTCAGGTAAGGATATAAAGTACTTAATTTCATCCAGAAACTTAAACAATTGAGAAGAAAGGGAGTCTCGGATGAAGCTAGTTAAATATAAAACAGTCCACCATAATGTCGATATCAATATACAATGTGTAACAACAGAAATGCGTGGTCGTGGTCATATTTAACACGTTCGCGTGAGCAACGTCTTGCAACTCGCCGCGTCGTGTTGATATAATTATAAAATGGCCCAACGTCATATGACGGCCTCTAGACTGTCATGTTTATTTCGACGGAACATACATAGACGGCAGCAACGTATATATGGATGTAGTTTAGCAGAAAGGACTCAATCCACAAAATTATCATAAATGAGTTATTGATACCAAAATGGTCTATATGGTAGGGCCTTTCATTCAGCAAAAAATATCCAAGAAATAAACGAAAGAAATACGTTTTTTGTGACAGGAAACCAAACCACATAATTTTTAGGCAGGTATTTTCTTTTTATTACCTATAAAGACCCAACCTGCTTAAATCATCCAACCCTATATTTTCCTAAATAAGTCCAGAAATACACAATATAACCATCAACCAACTTATAGATATAAAAATACGATTGATTTTACCAAGGATGTGTAATTACATAACAAAATCTGAATACAGCATCACTGAAGAAAATCACTCTGAACTTAAAACGTCAATAATTCAAAAGTGACTCTGTGTAGGTTGAGTCCTTTCTGCTTAACTACGTCCATATAGGCGTCCGAGGTGAAGTAACGTTCCGCCACACAACACAGTTCTAAGGCTAAGAACTCACGGAGCGATTTTCACCCACGTCCGCCGCGGTTGCGGGCCCGCAGCTTCTGCAGAATGCAGATATATATGGAAAAATTTAAAGCACATCTCACGACGCGTTTTACGCCCGCAGTGTGCGCGGTTGTTAGCAGATTCCGCTGCACCGGCGGCCAACTAGTAGAATCGCACGGGCCGCGGTATCCCGCAGCCGCGGCGGATTGCACCACAGAGTACAGTAATAATACTAGATTGCGCCCGCGCGCTCTGCGATCTGGTGGCGGGCGACCGCAGAGGCAAAGAATAACAAATAATCCATAACGATCTCTATCCTGAATCAGTGGATGCACCCAGAACCTTTTGGGTCTTCTTTTTTTAATTATTCTGTGAAGAAGGTATAAAGCAACAGCTCGTTTCTGGTGTGCGATAACTGCCCGTCTTGCAACCGCCCGTCTTGCGATCATCGTCCGCCACGTTTGCGGGCGATGATATCAACCGCGACGGCTGCGGAACCGCGCAAATAACCGGTCTCGTGAGTTTAGAAATAAAACCGCAGTTCCACCACCGCGGCGGGCACGGTATAAAATCGCTCTGTGGGTTCTTAGCCTTAAACATATTTATGGTATATGTTACGGCGGAAAGTCTTTAGACGTTGTTTAACTTTGTATGAGAAAAAGTTGCACCTCAGTACAAACATTCAGAGATGAGGTTGCTCACGCGAACGTGTTAAGGAAGGCGTTTGGACTCTTATTCAGAGCAATATTTGATAAGTCAAATAAAAAATATCGGCAAAAAAATTCCGACTCCCCATACGAATTGACCCGATCAGATGAAACCATTTGTATAGAGTTGAAAAAAATTACCGTTCTTTTTTGTTTCACCTTTCAATTGCTCTGAATAAGAGTCCAAATGACCCCCTTAAATACGACCACGCATTTCTGATACACGTTGTATACTGTTCTGCGTAGCTTTTTCCCAACTATGTTGGGGTCAGCTTCCAGTCTAACGAGATGCGGCTGAATACCAGTATTTTACACGGAGCGACTGCCATCAGACCTACGCGACCTAGGTACTGGGTAATGCCGATATCCTAAGGTTAGACCAGTTGTCAGACTTTCAGACTTCTGACTTCCCGTAACGACTGTCATAGGTATTCGTACGACACCCGGAACCGACTGTTTAACGTGCTCTCCGGGATACGGAAGGGTATCGATGTGTAACAAACGATCACCCATCCATGGACTGACCGCGGCAAGCGCAGCTTAACCTTGCAAATCGTATGATCCGCGCCGTTGGTAATTTTTTTTTTTTTTTTTTTAAAAACATTGCCCCACACTAGGATTTCTCCTGTATCGTGGGTGCGTTTACAGACACAAATATTCACATACACAAACGCCCAGACCCGGAACAACTAAATGTAGGCCATACAAATATTTGTTCCGTGTGGGAATCGAACCCACGACCCGTAGCGCAGGAGCCAATCGCTCAGCCACTACACCAAACATGTCGTCAAATTAACTACAAGTCCCTTGTATACTATACTAGCTGTGTTCTCACGGCTCCGCCCGTAGCCTATGTTACTCAGTAATAATGTAGCTTACTAACGGCAAAAGAATTTTTGAAATCGGTCCAGTAGTTTTTAAGTGTATTCGTTACATACAAAAATACAAATCTTTCCTCTTTATAATATTAGTATAGAAGTATAGATATAGATCACTATAATCAAACGAATTTGGAAATAGAAATAGATCCTAATATGAATGAGGAATACATCGTAAACTATTACGAAATCGAATGCGATTAAAAATGCGTTATGTTTATTCAATTGACATATTTCTTCTTTACATAGTATAAAACAAAGCCGCTCCCGCTGTCTGTATGCTTAGATCTTTTAAACTACGCAACGGATTTTAATGCAGTTTTCAGCAATAGATAGAGTGATTCAAGAGGAAGGTTTATATGCCCCACATTAGTATCTACATTGCACCCGTGCGAAGCCGGGGCGGGTCGTTAGTATTTAATAAATATCAATAAAATTATCAGTTGAAGTTATGGTAGACTTTTTTTTTACTTTTCCACACCTCGGTTGTGTTTACAGACCAAATTTTCACACGCGCAAACACCCAGACCCGGAACAGTTATCTGTAGGCCATACTTGTTCCGTGCGGGAATTGAACCCGCGATACCCCGCACAGCCAAACGCTCAGTCACTCCGCCAATCGCGTCGTCAACAACAACAACCTAAAAAATATAATTGCTCGAAACATAGCATATAACAACTTTTATATTTATAGCATTATAACACAAAACACGGCCAGATACAATCGACTACCCTCGAATAGCTCCAATCTTCCAATCGTTATAGCAAACACAATATACTCGTATCTGTCGTCGCGAATAAAGAAATAGGAGATACCACCCCCCTCCTCGCCCTCACCCCGCGTCTAGACCGGACAGGGGACCATCTTTGTCGATATTTCAAATGGACCAAAGATAATAATATGTGATGGTAAATATTATTGGAAAAACCTTAGCACACGTAATGGCGTCTCTTTAAGCTCAGCGGCCATTTTTAGCTAGACAGCTGTCAAGAGTTATGTAGCTATGAAGAGCTATTTAAAGAGCAGTGATAGCCGCTAGTGGAATGCTTGCCTTCCATGCAAGAGGGCCGGGAGATTGACCCTCTGTCTTTTCGAATTCAGTGCGGATCAGAATGTGATTATCACTTGCGTTAACGGTGAAGGAAAACATCGTCAAGACACACAATACCTATAGAGAGGGCTTAAAAAAATGAAGCCGTAGCGAGACTGACTGCCTTGTTGGTTTAGTAGTCGCAAACGCGACTGCTGAGCATAGGGTCCTGGGTTCGCTCCCCAGGTCCGGCAGTGTTACTGGGTTTTTACATTAAGAACTTCTCAGTAGCAGCCCGGAGTTTGGATTTGTTCCCGGTTAATGACAATAGGCTCGCCCCCTATTACATGGGACTTAAACATAACTGGCGAAATGAGGGTGTATTAAAAACACCTCTGCCGAAACCTTTGTGAAATACAAGGCGTGATGGTAGTTATGTTATGTCGCGGGACGCCTGGTAGATGTGAAACAACGAAACTAATTTTGTAAAAAAAAAAAACTGGCCTAATCAAACCGAAGAGAGCCGACGAGTTACGAAGGTCTGCCGTCGTGTGTCTGCCATCGCGAGCGTCGCCACGCAATAGCCGCTCTCACATCCGTACACGTGTTTCACATCAAAAAAAGTTCGTGATGATGTTTGTAGTATCTGACTAAGCCGGAAGAGGCCCGTGCCCAGCAGTGGGACAGAAATAACCTGATTATGTGTATTTTAAAGGCTTATTTGAAATTGAATTGATTTGTATTCTGTTTTCATGTGCCTCGCACACACGTTAAGCCCTCGATCTGTACTGGCTTTATAGTAAACTAGCGGCCCGTCCCGGCTTCGCACGGGTGGACATTTTTCCCGTTTTTGCAACATTTTTTATTTATGCTCCGCTCCTATTGGTCGTAGCGTGATGTTATATAGACTATAATCTTCCTCGGTAAATGGACTATCCAACACAAAAATAATTTTTCAATTCCAACCGGTAGTTCCTGAGATCAGCGCGTTCAAACAAACAAACAAACTCTTCAGCTTTATAATATTAAGTATAGATGTGACCACAAGTACACGATGTATCCGAATTAGTGTAATTCCTTGAAACCTCGTGGTGTACTGGTAATACAGATTGAACCTGAAAGGGGGTTTTTTAATAAAGCAAAAAGAACATGGCGTTCTTAACGTGGTGCATTTCCGATCCCCGAATTAACTGACTGCGCGAAGTAATACCGCGCCAGGCGTTATGTACTATCACATATATATTTTTCGTTTTTTTGTTTAGTGAAGCAAATTCCCATGCTGGGATTATCTATACCAGAAATAGATCACATGGTTTTAAAGACATTACACGAATTTGTTTACACCCTATCTAGAGGCAACGCAGCAATCACTGATGCCCGCGTTGCTCTAAGGGTGTCCACATAAGAGCCACTCGTCACATACTTCGGGCTAATTTTGCCATACATTTCACAGGTACTCGCCGCCACACGTGTGGCTGAAATGAACAGCTTGTGACCAGCCATTTTTGGTTGTGGCGAGTGGCTCGTGTTCGGGTGGCCTTCTCAGTGGGTCTATAGATTAAATAGGTTACTGAAAAAGGTCGTAAATAAAGAGGTTTTATTCCTTACCTACCTTGTATACTTCCTTCACAAAGTTTTCGCTTGATAAAAAAACAATTGCCTACTTACCTTGAGATTCATCAAATTAAACCGGGAGACAGTTTCCTCGCGATCGATTTACGAGGATCCGTCCCAAAGTAGTTAATTAAACGAAGATTGATTTTCTAAGGAGTTTATTGGATCGTGTTTGTGACGCGGCGATTAGACGAATAATCGACTAATCCGATTTAAGAATAAAAGATCGATTTAAAAAAGGGATTTAGTTTTTAACTTCACTGGAAAGTTCGACGAGTTAATTGATTTGAGCTGAATTTTAATTGAAAAATATTGTTTGGTTTCGACTTTTTCTACCGTCTGCCACTATGAATAATTGTAGTGTCTGATATTTGTTTTTAGAATATATGTCTTTGATAAACTTAGTAGGTTATTGTGATTAATCAATTCTAAAGTCCTAAAGACACTTTAATTTTGATAAACGATCTTTATAAACGAAATCTTGAAAGTCGATTACAGATTCATCTAAAATTGAATCGACTAAAGTCTCGGGTGAATCGGTCGACTCAATTGACAATCGCCTCATCCCTTTTGTATAGAAAGTTAATTTAATGCGAGCATGGTTCGTAAGATAAGGAGACGAGCAGTGACTGATTACTTATAATATTGTGGCTTATAAAATTCAAGCCCTTATCTTGGCGGCCATATTGTTTGCATTAAGATTATAGGCTTCCCTTCCTTATTCTAGTTCGTGACGTCATTTTGAGATAGCTACATGTGATGCTGCAGAAGACGATGATACTGCTTTAGAAGATGAATAAATTATTTTTGGGAATCATCAAATTTTTCCTAAATATCTTTCGGGTCTTTCGTTCCATGAAAATTTGGAAATTTTATAAAATATTTTTTCAAGATTTTCGTCTTAGATAAACTAAGTTAATATTTATGTAAAACGTTCATCAAGTCAGCCTATAAATGAAGCTTTTTTTTTATCGTTAGAAAATCCTCATGGATGTCTCTCGCCCGGGGAAGGCGAGGGGCTCTGCCGGGCTCTTACCGGCTAAAAACCAACGGTGTTCCTCCTCCTGAACGTTCGGCCGAGGTTGCGGGATTCGCAAAAGCATGCACCGCAAACCCGGCAGGTCCCGGTCTGCCAACCCTCGGCGGACCTCTCCTCTGTGGGGCCTTGCCCCACATCCTCCTGAGAAGTGCGCACGGAACACTGCACGTCACCTTCTCGGGCCTGTTACTGGTCGGGTGGCGGCTAGCCTATAAATGACCCTGCTAAACAAGAGCTCCTAAAACGTCAATATAATTAACCATCGTGCCAGAACCACCAACCTTGGAAAACGGTTTTTTTTATAAATCATTTCCCCACACTAGGATTTCTCCTGTAACGTCAATACGGACACAGATCTTCACATCGTCACCGGAAAGCCAATACAACATAAGCGCCATTTTGTCTAAAATGAGTTATATTTTGTATCTTTGGGTTGGATTTTTTTTCTGCGTCGATTAGTTGGGATTTCGTATTTTATTCTATTATATTACGAAATTCCAACTAATCGACACAGAAAAAAATCCAATCCAAAGATATAATACATAACTCATTTTAGCCAAAATGGCGCTTAAGTAGTATTGGCTTTCCGGTGACAACCTGCAAAAACACCGAGACCCGGAACTGAATCTATAGGCCATACAAATATTTGTTTCATGCTGGAATCAAACCCGCGACCCATGGCCAGTTGGCCAAAATGGTCCAACTTTTGATTAAAGAAGAAAATTTTCTGATTATATTTGTTGTTTTCAAATTTAACCTGTTATTTTGTTGTCCATGGTTTTGACATCCACGAGATGAGAAAATGAAATGTAAATAAAATTATATTTTGTATTCTAAGCAGTGATAGCATAGTGGTTGAACACTTGCCTTCCATGCAAGAGGGTCTGAGTTCGATCCCGGGCCGCACCTCTGACTTTTCGAATTCATGTGCGGATCATAATTTGATTACCTATCACTTGCGTCAACGGTGAAGAAAAACATCGTGAGGTAACACGCACACCTGAGAGGACTCCATAAAGTTCTTGATGGTGTGCGTAGTCCGCCAATTCGCACCAAGCCAGCGTGGTGGACTAAGGCTTAAACCCTTCTCATTCTGAGAAGAGGCTCGTGTCCAGCAGTGGGACAGTAATGGGCTGATTATATGATTTATGTTATACTAAAGCCATGTATTTTGTCACTTGTAATGTTTCGGATATAAGTTTCCAACAGTTTCTAAAACATCACGTAAATGTTTCTGAACTTTTGTCATTAAAAGTTATTAGTACCTAGTGGTTACCGCAACATGTATTAATATTTCAGCATACATAACATCACGCCGATATTCCCCGAAAGGTTGGGCAGACGTGTATAGTTACACTCTCATTTCGCCGTTACGTTTTAAGTCCCATGTAATAGGGGGCGAGCCTATTGCCACCAACCGGTCACAAATCCAAACTCCGGAATACTACTGAGGAATTCCACAAGGAAAATCGGATTAACACTTTGCCCGACCTCACGATCAGCAGTCGCGCTTGCCACTACTCGATCAACGACGCAGTCAATGTTTCAGAAACACGTAGATTCTTGTTTCTAACGGTGTTTATAAACAATGTTTAAAAATGAATGCGTGGAGTAAATCTCCGTCCTCGACCAAAATATCGCTAAAGACCCAAAAATATAAAATATTTTTGACTAGCTATCAGTGTATTAGTTGTGTTTTCTTTTTAGTAAAAGTACTTATTAGTTTACTTGGTATATTTCTTAACATTAATTTTTATATCGTCACCGGAAAGCTAATACTACTTAAGCGCCATTTTGGCTAAAATGAGTTATGTATTATATCTTTGGATTGGTTTTTGTTTTCTGCGTCGATTAGTTGGGATTTCGTATTCTATTCTATTATATTACGAAATCCCAACTAATCGACGCAGAAAAAAAATCCAATCCAAAGATATAATACATAACTTATTTTAGCCAAAATGGCGTTTAAGTAGTATTGGCTTTCCGGTGACGATTATGATCTTAATATTATTATTTATTATAAGATTAACAAGGTTTTTCTAAAAGCAAGGTCCAAAGAGTACAATATTTTAGAGACCGAGAGCAAGGTCTCTGGTCAAAACCATAGCCTTCAGAGTAATAGTTCTACAGATTACTATAAAGTACAATCAGAAACTGTCACCCGTCAGTTGTTACAGTAGTAAAAATATATAAATATCTATATCACTCTTTCGACATGTAAAACAAGCAAAAAACTCTCTCATTTCAATCATCAAACATTTTACCTTTTATGTATTTTTAAAATGTGGTGTTTAAAAAAAAAGGAGCAATCACCGCTTTTATTGATGAGACACCACAAGTTTTAATAACCACAGCAGGTGCGAAAAAAAGAAACAACGAAGGAATTGTTCATCTTTTTTTTTATTCACATCAAACAATACACAAACAGAGCGCGGAGTAAAAACGGGAAACGATAAATAAAAATCCGGTATTGTTCCGATAGAGATCGGCACGGTTTACCGGTTTTTATAGCGAATCGGAAAAGTTTGTTTTCACTACTTTTTTCGGGCGCGCGCCTCTGGGGTGTTGTCAAACACAATATTTTCGTCGAGTACCCGTAAGTAAACTAATGTTCTAGTTCCTGTTCGTCACGTTTTGCCTATATTTTACATTCAAGAAAAGAGAAATGGCTCATTTTTTGTGAGCTTTGTCCCGTTTCAGACTTTATTCTCGCTGTCGTTGGCATAATTATTGATAATATTTATGAATAAATAATTAAAATTGCACAAACTATTATAGTAACAAAGAACAGTGAGTGACGTAGCATGGTTGACAGTAATAAACTGTACCGTCAAATTTAAGCACATTTCCCACTCACACTCGCAAAATGTTGAACTACACCAAGTATAGTATTCTATCGTCAGCGCAACATCGCAGTTTGCTGTGATAAATGTCAAACAACTCGCAATTGCGTTTTTTAGTTACGCTATTCGCCGCTAGAGGCGCTGCCAAGATTTTCATAAATTTTTGGTGTGACGCAACTACAGTAGTTAACGAAAAAACTCACACTAGGGGTACAGATCTGAGACCTACAAAAAATAAATTACCGTTAGTTGTAATAATCTTAAAATACAACGACGTTGAAATAAATAGACACGCTATCTCGTCTAATTAACATGTGCCAAATGCATTAAAACAATAAGGTTCAAATTACCGCTAGACAGCTGTCAAGTTATATGGCACTGTGGTTCCGGAACCACATCTCGCTGATACCGTTATTCTTCGCAACACCGAATCCAGTCTCCAGCATCCTTGGTTAAATATCCTGCGATTTCTATATGTTTTAAACATATAGTCTAAGATCCCAGTATAGAACGACCTTCACCGAGCTGGTTAATAGTAAAAAGTATTTTATATCAAATTAAATATGTCAATAAATATATTGCAAATGGGTTGACTAAAATATTTCAGTCCAGAATATGATTAATTAAAATTTTCAGTCCAGTGAAATATTTTAGTCAACCCATTTGCAATATATTTATTGACATATTTAATTTGATATAAAATACTTTTCATCCATTAACCAGCTCGGTGAAGGTCGTTCTATACTGGGATCCTATACTAATAAAAGTTTAGAAAAAAATAGACGTACTGTAGACTCAGGAATCAGTGAATGTGACTCGTGGCCTTCAAATTGAGTAATACAACAAGTCACGCAACTAATCTGGGTAGTTCTTTACCTACTGTACCTACTATATGCGGTGTAGCATGGTGCAGGTGACATCAGATGAACTTTACAATCACGACTTAAAATTCAAGTTGCGCTTTAAATATCACAGTTTTCAAATACGGAATCAGTAATAACTTACTTCCTCTTAGCCTTTTCCCAATTATCTTGGGGTCAGCTTCCAGTCTAACCAGATGCGGCTGAATACCAGTATTTTACACGGAGCGACTGCCATCAGACCTCCGCAACCCAGTAACTGGGCAATGCCGATATCCTAAGGTTAGACTGTTTGTCAGACTTTCGGGCTTCTGACTACCGGTAACGACTGTCATAGGTATTCGTATGACACCCGGGACCGACGGCTTAACGTGCTCTTCGAGGCACGGTAGTAGTTTTACAGAACAATAAACCAATTTATTTTAAATCGAACAAAGCATGGCCCGTCTAAAAATTGTCGAAGAACTCTTACCTGGATAATAATTAAGGCTGTTTGACAGATTTTCTATCGAGAAACAGCAGAATCAGTAATAACTATAGTATATTAAATACCCTGCCAAAATGATATATACTACAAAAAAAAACTGACAGCTGTCACCCTCACTGCGCTACACCGCAAATAGTGTAGTAATGCTGCATAACCGAGTAAGACTTCCTAAATAAAATCTTAGGTCTGTCACAGACGACGAATCCTGTTTATTGTTAAACCTAAAGCGGGCTGTCTGCTGTAAAAAACTGTAAAAAGAAAATGAAAACATCCTGTCCTTTCTCGCTCAGCTCCGCTTGTCCCTCATTCACACCTACCTTAATGGTAAAAAGTAGTCCCAGAGCGGATCGTAAGGTCGTGTCCGTTGAACTATGACAAGGCAGCGCGATCGTGTGAGGAATATTTTCGAACTTTTTTTGTCTCGGGAATCAAGACATTACCGAAGGGAACGGTCGTTGTCAAATCTGTGTCAATAGATCAAATAATGTCATTTGTAAAGTCAAGGGTCGTTCTTCTTTACTTTTGGAAGACAGAATTGTTATTTGACCTACAAAGGGACCAATAATATTTTTAACCACCTTGAAAAAGGAAGGAGCTTTTTTTTCGGAACGTAACATGACACTACAATCCAGTCCAAGGTTTTAGACAAGTAACTTTAATAAAAAGGCAAGAACCGTCTTTTATCGATTAACACACTGCCGAGTAATTTACGTTCAAATACTACACCAATAATTCTTGTACGGATATGGTTTTAACAACTACAGTATAAATTTTGTTTTGAAATAGGCACAAATTTGGACCAAGCCAAAAACAATACGGTTTTAATCAATTTAATCGGTTGAGGAAACTTCGAGAGAAAAAGCTAATAAAAAAAGGTAATGAAATGATTACGGTATTATTTGTAAGTGGCAACACTACACTTATATGAAGTATCTAATAATATCTGATGAATCACCACCATATAGAGTAGTAGTAGTAGTAGTTTTTATCTTTTATTTTTATTATATTTTTGTAGTTTATCTCAATATCTACCTAGTATATGCATTGTTTATTGACACATTATACAACACTTTTATCCGTTCAAATATAATAGAATATATATTTAAAATTAACTACCTCCATCCGTGTGTCACTGCGGGGGTGCCAGCTGAAAATCAGCGCTGGGTGTTTGACGCCTAGCATATGCTGAGTTGGTGACCTTTTCGGCATGGACATGCTCGACAGCATAAATTGTGTATGATTAATTCTTTTTATATTGTTCTTTCTTTCTTCGTTTGTATTTATGCTGTCATTGTGTTCTTGGCTGAATAAATTAATTTTCTTTCTTTTCTTTCTATATAAACATGAGCAGCAAAAAATCTGGAGGTTAAATCACAGTGAGTTCGAGTAAAACCAAATAAATCTAATGGGATGCCTAAAAGTTGGAAGCTGAATATAGAACTTACTAAGAGTAAAAAGCTAGATATTTGTACCAAACTAGAAAGTGTATACGCACTTGAGGACCACCTTGTAGATCGCTTCATTACTTGTAACAGATGCACCAGTCATAATTTTTGCCAATACCGATTTGTAGGATAGAGGAATCGGATATGACTAGACCGTATGTTTCGGTCATCTAAATATCTAGGGCAAAAATACTAGGATAAAAAATATACCTAGACACATTACAACTTAGCTCATTATTCGACAAAAATAAATCGATAAATAAATTATTACAACTTAGCTCATAATTCGACAAAAAAACGATTAAAAGATAAAGACAAAATTATATCAACGTAGCTCATTAATCGATACAACAAAAACGATTAAAAAATAAAGATAAAATTATTACATACAACTGAACTCATTATTCGATAAAAAATAATCGATTAAAAAATAAAGACAAAATTATTACAACCCAGCTCATTATTCGACAAAAAAATCGATTAAAACTTTCTTAACGCGATCATTAAGAAAATATCGAGTCGTTCCACACAAGGTGCTAAATTTCAGAAGTTCCGCCAAGTTTAGAGATACAAAACATTTTCGTGTGTTGCCAATAACATCGCGCTGTAATGTTTGAATCGCGTGACAATATCGCAACGGATTTATACACGAAGTTAATCCAACTTCGAAAGTTTTCACCTTGTGTGTTCATGGCCTGAAGTAACTTATATTTTACTATTCCTAGTTACTCTGGGCTTGATTACCTGAAAGTATATTGTTATTGTGAGCGAGAGAATATGCATAACTAAATGTTTAAGGTTATTGGTTAAAGTCTTGTAGGTATAGGTAATGATGGAACATATTTAGCCTTGAATACTTACTTTAGAATTCTGTCTCTTTCTAAATACCCTATTTAAAAAAAGATAGATTTCTTAACTAAATATTCTATCTTTTTCTAAGTATTTAGAAGGAGACAGGTGGGTTGCGGAGTTCTGATGGCAGTCGCTTCGTGTAAAATACTGGTATTCAGCCGCATATGGTTAGACTGGAAGCTGACTCCAACATAGTTGGGAAAAGGCTATGCAGACCATATCGTCACCGGAAAGCCGGAAATTTTGGCTGAAATGAGTTATGTATTATATCGTTGGATTGGATTTTTTTTCTGCGTCGATTAGTTGGGATTTCGTATTTTATTCTATTATATTACGAAATTCCAACTAATCGACACAGAAAAAAATCCAATCCAAAGATATAATATAATATAACTCATTTTAGCCAAAATGGCGCTTAAGTAGTATTGGCTTTCCGGTGACGAATTATGAGTATGCTATGCGGTTTTCGCTATCCACAGCGGTAGGGAATATCGCTTATACAGGGTGTAAACGAAATCATGTAATTCCTTCAAACCTCTTGATATACTGCTGACATAGATTAACCCCGCACGCGATACATTTGGATTCAATAAAAATAAAGTTACAAGAAGTAAACATGTGTTCTTAACTTGAGGCATTTTCGCGCCCCGAGTTCGCGCGCGTTCGGGGCGCAAAAATGCCTCAAGTTAAATGACCGCGCGGCGAGCGATAGCCGCGCCATTCGCTCGGGGCGCTAAAATACTTCACGTTAAGAACGCATGTTTGATTTTAGTAATTTTTATTTATTGAATCAAAAAGTATCCCGTGTAGCGTTAATCCATGTAAGCAGGACATCATGAGGTTTGCAGGAGTTTCATGATTTCGCTTATACTCTGTATATGAATAGGCCTTCAATCCACGTAAACCTAGAAACTCGTCAGACTTAAAAAAATTTGAAATAACTGATTGTTTAATTTATAACTGCATCGTTGGTCTAGCGGTGGCAAGCGCGACTGCTGATCGTGAGGTACCGGGTTCGGTCCCCGCACGTCGCGCAAATTGTTATTGGGTTTCTCCGTGTAGAATTCCTCAGTAGCAGCCCGTCGTTTAAATTTGTGTCCAGTTGATGGCAGTAGGCTCACCCCTTATTACATGGGACTTAAACATAACGGCGAAATGAGGATGTTACTATACACTTCTGCCCAACCCTTCGGGGAATACAGGCGTGACGTTATGTTTCATGTATTATATTACTAGCGACCCGTCCCGGCTTCGCACGGGTGCAATGTAGATGATACTAATATGGGGCATATAAACCGTCCTCTTGAATCACTCTATCTATTAAAAAAAACCGCATCAAAATCTGTTGCGTAGTTTTAAAGATCTAAGCATACATAAGGACAGACAGACAGCGGGAGCGACTTTGTTTTATACTATGTAATAAGGAAGATGTAAGTGCGAAAGAAACATATAATGACATCTCTTTTCCTGTTAAAAATCATTTTTAGTAATTTATACAGAGCTCAATACATTTTCTCTCCTCGCGCCATTGTGCCTAAAATCGACTATTCAAATAGTTTGATGAATCGCAGATAATCGATTTACGCATTACTAATTTCGATTCGCGATAATTATTACGTAATTACAGCACTATTCACGTTAATTATAGTAGAGCTTCTTATGGAAGAGTTCGTATGGGGAAGTAGGTACTGTCACCATACTTATTTCTGTCTCCAAGTTGTATTATTGTGTTCCAGTTTGAAGGGTATGTGTGCCAGTGAAATTACAGGCACGTGAGACTTTACAACTTTGTCTCTAGAATATGTTCTGCTGTTCTGCCTTCTTCTTTCTTTTTTTTTGTCGTTGGAAAATCCTCGTGTATGTCCCTCGCCCGGGGAAGGCGAGGGGGTCTGCCGGACTCTTACCGGCTAAAAACCAACTGTGTTCCTCCACCTGACCATTCGGCCGAGGTCACGGGATTCGCAAAAGCATGCACCGCAACCCCGGAATATTGCCCGACCTGGGGATCGAACCCAGGACCCCATACTCAGCAGTCGTGCTAACGACCACTAGACCAACATAGCAGTCTGGTATTATTATTATACAAAAGTTTCGAAACCAAGGCTTTCTTCAATCTGTGAGTAACAAAATCATGTCATTGGAGCGAATACCTACCTATCACCTGACGTCAGTCTTTCTACTAGCTATCATAAAAGTATTACCTACCACGATAGGATTCCCTTGGAAAACACGAAAGCAAATATAGGTACTTAGTTAATAGCTTTAGATATTAATAACTTTTTTTTTATAGCAGTCTAGCTTTACAATGAAGTTTTTTTTAAGTTAATTGCGAATAATTTATATTTAACTTTCGAATTCCTAATATATTCAGTCCAAAATTGTCAACTCATCTTTTTCCTGTACCTACGTATTTTGATGCTTTTCTTTTTAACCCTAAGGTTGACTGGTAGAGAATGCCTTATGGCATTAAGTCCGCCTTATGTACCACAATAGTGCATAGAAGTATAAATAAATAAATAATGGCATAGTCAGCTTATTACTGTCTCACTGCTGGGTACATGCCTCTTTCCAACAAGAATGATGTAGGCCTTAGTCCCCTAGGCTGATCTGGTGCGGACTACACACACAATCGAGAACAACTATTGGTCTATCATCATTTTCCTGCCATTATCTCACACTAGGTGGGGTCGGCATAACATTTATTTCGTAAATCTATGTTGTTAGAGGTTTTGGCTTATTGTATTATGACCGGCCGCCTGCCTGACATCAACCCTCCTAGGGAATACCCGTTGTGCTGTCGCGCGGGTGACCCAATGTGCTTGCTGATATTATGCACTGGGTCCCAAAATGATATGCTTGTCAATCTCATTGCCGACAACTAAGCAGACTATGTTCTTCTTGGTGGGGTATACTTGAAGTTCCTCGACCCACTCATTCAGTTTTGCTAGGGATTTTGGTTTTGACAACTATTGATCTTAGAGACAGATATAATTATGTCAAAATGTCCAGTAGCGGTCATTTACTGACTGATAATAAATGCGAAATGATCTATGATAAAAACCTATGTAGAAGGTCTAACATTTCTGCTGACCTTGCAAAAGTAGTTTATACAAGGTAAGTAGGTGCTATACATTTAGGTACCAAAACTTGCAAATAGGTACTAAGTTTTATGATTAAGTTGTGCAAATGTGAGAAACACATAGACTTGTAGAAACTTAGATTACTTAATAGTTACGACTACGTCTGCTAGAAAGTTATTTATTTCGCTTACATCCCAAGTAAACAGTTTCGTTACCTACATTTTGCCAGTTAACACCTTATCTGCTGAACTGTCTAGACCAGAGATTCTCAAACTTTTTTGCCTCGTAGACCACTTGCGATGTTTTTCAATTTTGGGTAGACCCCCTGCTTAGCTAATATGGCATTTTTTGCAAATTCATCGACTTCAAATGTGTTTATGACTGATTTCTAACTGTTGTGAGGCGTAGAGCGAAAACCAACAAAATAACACGTTAATTTTCATACATTTGTTAATCAAATTCAAATTAAAATGAACCAAAACAATATTTAGTATCTTACCTATTACGTAAAAGCAATAAAAAAATAAATTATTGTTTGGGTTATTCCGTTAATGGAAAGTCAAAATCAAAGTCACGACCTGCGTAAATAAGAGCCACAATCGTGGATCCCCGGTTACATCTCACGAACCCCCAAATATTTTTTTTCACTCACATGGACCCCTTGTAGGTCGTCTTCGACCCCTGGGGGTCGATATACACCACATTGGGTATCACTGGTCTAGACTATACCAGACTGGATTATCAGCACCTAATCGAATCTATCATATGTATAGATTATACTTGCCAACTCTCTTGGAATTCCGAAATTCTCTTCGAACATAGTAGATGCTTTTGTGGATATTCTTTTTTTAAATAAATATAGACACTGTGTTAGCAGTGATAGCCTAGCGGTTGAACGCTTGCCTTCCATGCAGGAGGGTCTGAGTTCGATCCCAGTCCGCACCTTCGACTTCTCCAATTCATGTGCAGACCATAATTTGATTATCACTTGCGTTAACGGTGAAGGAAAACATCGCGAGGAAACCTGCACAACTGAGAGGGCTCCATAAAGTTCTCGATGGTGTGTGTAGTCCGTCAACCCGCACCAGGCCAGCGTAGTGGACTAAGGCCTAAACTCTTCTCATTCTGAGACGAGGCCCGTGCTTTACATTGGGACAGTAATGGACTGATTATGTTATGTATGTGATGTGTTGTGTTGGCAACTTTGTCTTAATAAGAAACATTCATAACATCACGCCATTTCCCATAAGCATAGGCAGAAATTACATAACGAAACGAGCTACGATCCTTACATCTTTTTCCTAGCTCTTTTCCCAATTCCGTTGGGATCAGCTTCCAATCTAAACAGATGCGGCTTAATACCAGTATGTTACACGGAGCGACTGCAATCTGACCTCCACAACAACAGATATCGTAAAGTTAGACCTGTGTCAGACTTTCGGGCTTCTGACTACCCGTAACTACTGTCATAGGTATTCGTATGACACCCGGGACCGACGGTTTAACGTGCTCTCCGAGGCACGATCTTTGCATCATCATAACATCATGTCTGAATTCCCAGAAGGGTTGGGCAAAGATGTATATTAACACCCTCATTTTTCCGTTATATTTAAGTTCAATGTAATAGGGGGGCGAGCCTATTGCCATCAGCCGGGCACAAGAACTCCAAGCTTCTACTGAGGAATTCCTCACGGAAAAACACAATAACACTTTGCCCGACTTGCGGATCGAACCCAGAATCAGCAGTCGCACTTGGCACCACTAGAACAATGAGGCAGTTCCGATCCTTGCCTAATTCTAGTTACCTCATCCACATTAATATACTTTTTCATACATGAAGGTATACAGCAGGACCTTTGAAGGACAATCTTATTAGTTGCGTATAAGATAGTGTCAGGTTACAAACCACACATCTACATTACAAGTACTCTGATCAGTTTATTTACTTACATACTTTACCGAGTCAGGACTAGGTCGGGATTATTGCTCACCGCATTATAAAGTCTATGGCAATACTTATAAGGGAGTGCGAAAATGCTCGAATCAATTTCTATACAAAAATAAAATCGACAAACTATCGTTGTAAACTAACGCCTTTTTCCCATGGAGGTAGGCAGAAACTATAGAACGCCACATGCTACAATCCTTATATACTCCTTTTGCTTTGACCACATTCATACATCTTATCATACACGTACGCCGGTCGAGAGCACTACGCACCTGCTCTTTGTGAAGAACTTCACCAATAACATCGACGTATCCTACTAGGGCGTCCTCTACCGGCGTTACCACTGACATGCGCCTTATAAATTCCTTTTGTTAATTGCCGTTCACTCATTCTCTCAACATGACCAAACCTAAGCATACTCCTTTCAATTTGTCACTACATCATCTTTTAAACCGCAACATTGGTGCCAATTCCACAAACTAAACTTAATTTAGACTATTGCCATCTCTTTCATTCTGATATAATAAGAAAGAGTGACATAAATAACAGCTGTCAAATTTTGTTGAAACTAAAATATATTGTCTATACTTTAGACGACACGTCGGAACGAGTCAACTCAAGACGTAAAGTAATAATGTCGATTCTGTAACACATTTTGACAGTACTAAACTAGACTAAATGCAACTGTCACTTTCTTTTTCTATTGAAACAGAAAGAGACGAACACCCTTAGTTTAGTTTAGTCCTTTCAAAGTCTTGACATCTCTAACTTAGTTCTTATCTATCACCGTCCTTTTCTCGCGCCCTCTATTAGTTAAAGATAGGTAATCTTTAATTTTAGTTTCATTGGTGTATTAGAGAATCAGCGCGACTGTCTCATCAAATTTCCTTTAGTTGAATATAACCCCAGTGAAACTCATGTCATATTCAAAAATCTAATTTATTTGGAGTTCAAGCACGTCAACAATATGCTGAGCGGTAGCCGATTTGCTTGGATGTGATGAATATTTACCCATTTTATTATTGTCCTTTCTTTCTTTCACAGTTCTAAAATGTTAGTCTTATGGAGAAGAACTGACACTAAACTCCATGGATACTCTTTCAAAATAATGGATTATACAAAATTAATTACAGTAGAGTCATTAGTTACGATTGGTTATTTATTTATATTTTATTGATTAAAAATAGACTGCCTCGTAAGTCTAGTGGTGGCAAACGCGACTGCTGATCGTGAGGTCTTGGGTTCGATCGATGTCGAGCAAAGCGTTACTGAGTTTTTCCGTGTGGAATTCCTCAGTAGCAGCCCGGAGTTTGTATTTATGCCCGATTGATGACAATAGGCTTGCCCCCTATTACATGGGACTTAAACATAACGACGAAATGAGGGTATTACTATACACCTCTGCCCAACCCTTCGGGTAATACAGGCGTGATGTTATGTAAGTACATTTTCTAATGTAGAAAAGAACTAACCCAATGTTTCGGAATTTCTTCTTAGAAGCTGAGAACCTCGGAGATTATCGTAATAAAATATTCACTGTCGTTTCAATATGACATGTAAAAGTGTATTTTAAGACCTAAACCATTAAGTAAACGGGCCAGTCCAGACGTTGCCCTACTTTGTACTTAAATATTATGATTTGCTTCGTGAGAAATGTCTTAAAATGAGACCTTGACCTCTGAACTGATGCGGCGTTCCTTCTCAAAAGAATTTGGATAGAAAACGCAAGTGACGTAAGTTGCAGACAGACAGACAATCAGACCGACACTGAAGTGTTATTGGTAGCTGGTAACACTGGACAATGTTCATAAAGGAGGGTAGTTGTTAAGATGAATCAACGTACCCGAAGTTATAAAAACAGTAGACATTCGACGGAGCAGAGGATTCCATGTCGAACAGCCGAAGAAGTCTGACCTTTTATATCTGATTAGCTTGTCCTTATTTTCTGATTTTGTTTAAATTATTATGTTGTGATATATTGGGAACTAGCTTCTGTAACTAATCACTAACCCAATTAAAAGTACTCTCAGTGGTGGAGACTCTATGTTGGTTTCATTTACTTTATTTACCATGGTCCCAATCCTGACATACCAATATTAGCTGTAACTGTAATGATAGATTCTCCCCTACTAGATTCTGTTGTATGTACCTAGGTATTTTATAGAAGTCTCACCATTGCATAAGGGTTCTAGGTACATTCTTAATAAAGGTAAAAACAAAACTTTTGAGTAAAATAGTCTTCTTTTCGTGTGATAAGTGACTAATCTGGTGTCAGTGTTTATGCCGCCTCTGACTTGGCTTCACATGCCGTCGAGAAATATCTCTCAGGTATCTCTTTCCTCACGATGTTTTCCTAAATGGTTAAATGGTTTTATCATCTACCCCTAATAGTACCCCTGTAGCATCAGAATTTAAGGGTTCAAGGTTAAAATTATTATAATGTTATATTGTCATGGGAATTGAATGTGTGTGCGAAGGTTCAGGAGAATCGATTTTAAGCAGAAGTAGTTGAAAAATCTGTCGCAACTTTTGAAACAAACAAACAAATATACGAAGTGAAACTAATGGGGAAGGCAACGCAAAACGAAAGCAGATGGCAGCACCACTTAGTTATTTCCGCCAATCAGAACCATCATGTTGACATTAACAATAATGTCAAACACATTGCAACCAATAAGATTGCAGTGGAACAATCGAAAGTGGCGCCATTAGTTCCACAGTTGCCTACCCCATTAAAATAGTTTAAAAAAAGTAATTTGTTAAAGTGATTTTAAAATCTAAGAGTAGTTTAATTTACATTTACTTTACAGCACTCCATTATTTACCATATAGACGATTATTTACTCACGACTCACAGTTACCTACGTATAGTTCAGCCATTAAAATCTATACTAATATTATAAAGCTGAAGAGTTTGTTTGTTTGTTTGAACGCGCTAATCTCAGGGACGGTTGGAATTGAAAAATTATTTTTGTGTTGGATAATCCATTTATCGAGGAAGGTTATAGGCTATATAACATCACGCTACGACCAATAGAAGCGGAGCATAAATGAAAAATGTTGCAAAATCGGGAAAAATGTCCACCCGTGCGAAGCCGGGACGGGCCGCTAGTGTTGTATAAAATGTAAACAAACATTTGATCGCAAAATATTCATTTTTCTTTAAGAACCGTTGGAAAATACACATTTTTGTGGTCTTTGCTTCATTATTGGTAAAGATACAAGAGTCAATAACCAATACTACCGTCCGACCGTCAAGTGAGTAAACTTAATTTGAGTAATGAGCAAAAACGTGGAAATTTATTTCCTTAGAAATTCTGACGACATGCAGGTGTTTTTGTTATACGAAATATGATGTTATAAATAAACCGACTTCAAATTGTCTATCTCCGAAGTGCTTCATCAGATCTTCACCAAATTTAAATGGGACCACTTCGAAAGAATACTCTTTCAAACTTAAAAATAATCATTAAAATCGGTTCACAATTAGCATAGATATCGAGGAACAAACATACAAAAAAAAAACATACAATGAATTGAGAACCTCCTCCTTTTTTTGGAAGTCGGTTAAACATATGAACCGGACTGATAGATAGAAAAAAAGTTGCTCTTTCAAGTAGTATACAGGGTGTAAACGAAATCATGTAATTCCTTTAAACCTCGTGATGTACTGCTGACATAGATTAATCCTAGATGGGACAATATTGGATTCAATAATTTATTTTTTACAAAAAGTAAACATGTGTTCTTTAGATGAGACATTTTAGCGCCCCGAGTTAAATGAGCGTGCGGCTCGCGATAGCCGCGCAATTCGCTCGGGGCGCTAAAATGCTTCACGTTAAGAACACATGTTTACTTTTTCTAATATTTTTTTTATTAAATCCAAAAAGTATCCCGTTCATGATTAATCTATGTCAGCAGTACATCACGAGGTTTGAAGGAATTACATGATTCGTTTACACCGTGTATAAAACTCAAATTTGAAAAAATTACACTTAACGAGCTTTTAGTAATCGTACGGCAGAATAACGCTCGGTAGATCGTAGAATTGGCCGTAGGGTAGTATTTCAATAAACAGTAGCTGAATCTTCTCGTAAAAACAACATAGATACTGCGTTTACGAGTCTGTTTAGCAACAATGGTGCTTATGTCAAAATTCCCAAATTATTCGTTAGCGGTGTACCAAGTATTAGGGACGGTGTACCAGGTTTATGGTACCGTGTACCAGAAACTGAAATAGCGAATTCTGCGTATTATTCTGTGCTGAAAATAAAGGGAAATACTAAATAACTTATCCTATTAAGATACAACGCATACCTATTGAAAAAACGCTAACATTGTTTTTAATCGGAAAATTTGGAAACAAGCAAACTTTGTTGTAAATTGAGTGTAAAATAACGTCGTAAATAGACTTAAGTAGCACCGATTAACAAATAAACATTAGTACAATATTTCCATTTACAAAATGGCGGCGAAAGAATTTAAATGTAAAATAATTATTGTTATATCTGCATACTGTAACGTTGCATGCTAATTACCATAGTGTCGTGCCTCGTGAGAACACGCAAGGGCTTACAAAAATAACGTTATGCTAACGTTTTTTAGGGTTCGGTACCGCAAAAGGAAAAAAGGAACCCTTATAGGATCACTACAATATCCGTCTATCTGTCTATCAAGACCCTTCTTCTCATTAACGCGTGGAAGTATCAATTTAAAATTAATATCAAATACTCAAGTCCGCAATCCCTTGGAACTATGAAAAGTCAAACTTCTAAGTCAACGCAATAAAAAAATACGACCGGTTATGCCGCATATTTTGACACTCGCAAGGCTATCAAAACCTATGGAGTACTTCCCGATAACATAGAATCATGAAATTTGGCAAGAAGCAATGTCTTATAACACAAAGTAAACAGAAGAATCCGCAAACCGTAATTTTGTAGTTACATCACAAAAAAATACCTTGTACGGAACCCTCGGTGCGCGAGTCCGAATCGCTGCTAGCCGTTTTTTTTTTACTGGCAATCGTTTTAAGTTGATAAATAATTTATTTATGGCCAGCGTTCTTTTATGGTTCGTTACTAGAAGTTTTCTTACTGCTATCGATTTATTATTGTTTTTTTTTATACAACACTAGCTGTCGCCTGCGGTTTCACTCGCGTCTTAGGTAAACTACTTCATGTACCGACAAAACCACACAAACGACGACTCGTTTGGTGCAGTGGCTGAGGGATTGGCTTCTGCGCTACGGGTCGTAAGTTCGATTCCTGGACGAATCAAATATTTGTTCGACCTACAAATAGTTATTCCGGGTCTGGGCGTTTGTGCATTTGAAGACATCAAATGACCTATGATGATTGTATGACCTACAAATAGTTGTTCTGGGTCTGGGCGATTGTGCATTTGAAGATTTGTGTCTGTAAACACAACCACGATACAGAAGAAATCCTAGCGAGGGGCAACGGTTTTTTTTAACAAATAAAAATGTATTTAAGTACCCTATATCCTAATCCAGGTCATGATCTACCTGTGTGCAAAATTTCATCCAACATCCAAATTCATAAACTCACAAACACCCAAACTTTCACATTTATAATGGTGTGGATTCTGTAGCACATTTTGACAGTACTAAACTAGACTAAACGCAACTGTCACTTTCTTTTTCTATTGAAACAGAAAGAGACGAACACCCTTAGTTTAGTTTAGTCCTGTCAAAGTACGCAACAGAATCGACATCATTACCTATTTAATATAGTTAGAAGTTAGTTCTTGAGAACACACAGAAAGAGCTTCAAATCAACTAGCGGAATCTCACAGTATTAGGTACTAGGTGCTGATCGTGAGGTCCTAGGTTCGAACCCTAGGTCGGGCGAAGTGTTATTGGGTTTTCCGTTTGGAATTTCTCAGTAACAGTCCGGAGTTTGGAATCGTGCCCGGTTGATGGCAATAGGCTCGCCCCCTATTACATGGGATTTAAACATAACGGCGAAATGAGGGTGTTACTATACACCTCTGCCAACCCTTCGGGGAATACAGGCGTGATGTTATGTTAGGTACTAGGCATATTTAAAAGAAGACAATCGCTTCTTTGCTTAAATAACGTGACAAGTTCGAACGATCCTTATTTGTTTTATTTGATAATTAAAACGGCCGTGTACGACTTTATTTAAAAAAAAAAAACGTATTTGTGCTATTATTAAACGTGAAAGAAACCACGTTATTTGAAAAAATAAAATCGGTCACGGCGGTTTTAATTATCAAATAAAACAAATAAAGATCGTTCGGACTTGTCACGATATGAACCAAAGAAGCGAGTCATTACAAGTAAAATTAAATATTTATGCTAGTTGCTAGAAGCGCTACTCTATAGCTTATCATTCTAGTAATTATTATTATTGGTACAACAATAAATTATATTTTCTATTAAATAATATTAAAATCGAGACCTGTTATCGATTTTGAAGTGCCTAACCCTATAATAACACAAAGTCAAACAAAAATTGTTCAATGTTTAAACAAATTAAATGGTTGAAATCTGTTAAATGTGGAAATCTATAGAAGCGGCTTTTTATGTCCAGCTGTGGACGGAGACAGTCTGATATGACGATGATGATTAAATGGGAGTTTCACATACAATGTCATACCTAGTGGTTATTTTAAAAGTTTATTTGTAAAATCCACTTAGAAGTTAAGAAAATTAACTTCTACAACCTACTTTCACTGTAAACATAAACATAACATAACATCACGCCTTGTATTCTCCGAAGGGTTCGGCAGAAATGTTTTTAGTACACCCTCGTTACACCAGTTATATTGTCCCATATAATAGCGGACGAGCCTATTGCCACTAACCGGGCACAAATCTGGACTCCGGGCTGCTACTGAGAAATAATGGAAAAACCCAATAACACTTTGCCTAACCTGGGGAACGAACCCAAGACCCCATGCTCAGCAGTCGCGTTTGCGACCACTAGACCAACAAGGCAGTCTACAGTAGACATAACCGTAGCAAGTCGACTTCAGACAGTTTTAGCAACTTGCCTGACTTGCCACAAGCTGCCTGAGGTCTTAACAAAACTTGCTTTCAGTGTAAACAGGTAAGCAAGCACTTGCTTCAATAACTTTAAGTATTTATTTTTATTTTTTATTCATGACTTGGTCGCGTTTGTCCTCAGTCTCACCTACTGGTAAGCGCAGACAGGGTCTAAGATGGAGCACACGAATCCAAAGAACAGAGATATAGATGGGTTCCCCTATACCCAACTTGCGCAATTTATCTTGTGGATTTAAAGCTTAAGAGCGAGATTTCAGGCGCAGAGTAAACCTATGTCCATAAGTGAACTGTCATAGGCAGAGTGGATTTTTTTTTCATAAAGTTACTATGGAAATGTAAATTATTTCATTCGGCATTATTAATATTATTGGGGTCAATAATTTTTTTTGCTCTTTATTATAGTAAAGTTTTTTAATGACAAATAATATTTAATAAAGTTTTTTTAACACATAATTATTGTCATATTTAACCTGAACACAAAAGTGTGTTGAAATTACTTAGCAATAATTGTAGTTTGAGTTTGACGTAAGTAATTGTAACTTTATAAGGCGTAACATATTATTAAATTAAAATGTTATACCAATTAATTTCTAACAGAATCTAAATATAGAGTTTTATACCATCGGGAATAACCAACTATTGACCTACTTTGTAAGTAAAAATGTCGAAGTTACGTTATTGTTTAATTGTACCCTCAAAATTATCGTTCTATTTTCTATACACATTAGTTTAATATTCCTGCACTAAGATTGCAAATTATTTCACTCACCTTAATTCCAAAAAAAACTGTTTTATTAACAATTTCAATACACTAACACTTAAACTGCTATCTTCAAAAGCACTTAGTATTTTTATTATATTATATACACACACTCACAGAAAAAACTCACAATTCAAAAAATAAGTTTACAACCTCGATCGATTAGGAAAAAAACTTTGAAAACTGCACGATCCGTTCGAAAATCGAAAAATCAATACATTAACAAAACGCACATCACTATTCGAAGTTTAAATTATTTTTTATTTAATTCTCCGAGTTGAATTTTCGCGTAAAGCGTAGGGCGGCTACACGCGTCCTCCCCCGCCCTTAGTAAGTAAGCGACTGAATATAGTCTGTGCTTCATATACGGGTGTAGTGGAAATATGCGTCTGCATAAGTAAATGTACTGCTAGAAATATGAACATGAAATCATGAATACTAATTAATAAGGAGTATTTTTATAAGTGCTTGCAGTTCAGAGGTTTGTAGACGATATATTAATTATTTGACCTAGCCACTCTGCGGCAAACATTGCCCTATTGCATTTCTCTCTTCGCCTGTGTCTTGGAGGGGCTCATGGCTAAACAACAACCACGCGGACCGTACGATCTGCGAGGTTAAGCTGCGCTTGTTGCAAACTATGGATGGGTGTCCATTCGTTACACATCGAGACCTTTACGTGCCTCGGAGAGTACGTTAAACCGTCGGTCGCGGTTGTCATACAAATATCTATGACAGTCTTTTCGGATAGTCGCAAGCCCGAAAGTCTAACAACTGGTCTAACCTTGGAATGTAGGTATTGTCCAGTAACTGGGCTGCGGGAGTATGATGGCAGTCGTTCGTGTAAAATACTAGTATTTAGCCGCATCTGCTTAGACTGGAAACTGACCCCAATATGGAAAATGCTCACGGTTGACAGACTTTCGGGCTTCTGACTTGCCGTAACGACTGTCATAGGTATTCATATGACACTCGGGACCGACTGTTTAACGTGCACTTCAAGGCACGGAGGGGTCCCGATGTGTAACTAAAGCTCCCATCCACAGCTTAACCTCGCAAATCGTATTATCCGCGCGTTTGGCAAGTAGCCACGAGCCCCTTCCTCTACCGGGACTGTCTACATAAATTTTTATTAAGCCCCAAATCATTAATTTATACTTCATCAAACACCTTCCGCATAACTGAACGCCAATAAAAATATTGAACGAAAAAATCTCTTAGGCAATGAACAAAAAAGTAACTTGCCCTCTCATATTTTGAGAAAAATTAAAAATTCCTCAACTTCCGGCGGAGGCGGCCCAAACCAAACTTTTGGCACGGTTACGTTCCATTAATGTGATTTCAAGAACAAAAAAATTTAAAAGGAATTCAAAACTAATCGCTTGGAGAAAAAAAGAGTTTTCATCCCAATACAATGACATTCTGAAGGTCATCAGTGATAAGCCGTGCTGCACCATTATGGCGCATTGGGTACGTGTACCTACATGTACATATACCCAGTGCGTCGGGTGAGTGCAGCAGATTATGAATTAAATCTTTTTCGTTTTTTCGTTTGTTACTAACATAGCTTATAAGTAGTGTGTATTACTAACATTATATGGATCAAGGTCTGAAATAAAGTTTTTTTTTATTTATTTTTTATTAGGTACGTGGCTCAGTTAGTTTTTTTTTACAAAAGGTCCAATATATCTGTGAATTGAAGAGCGGGTGTCATACGAATACCTATGGCAGTCGTTACGGAAAGTCAGAAGCCCGAAAGTCTGACAACTGGTCTAACCTTGGGATATTGGCATTTCCCAGGAATTGGGTTGTGGAAGTCTGATGTCGCTCCGTGTAAAATATTGGTATTCAATATGGGAAAAAGCTAGGCAGAACGCTTGGTTCGCTTCTGTGTTGCTATTCTATGAATAATAATTATTAATTATGAGGGATATCTAATCTGACATGACACACGTATTTTATATTGTCCCATTTTTTGGTACTTGGCAGATATCACATATAAAAAATAAAAAAGTAGCATTGAAATGCGTGATCCGGAGTGATGGTAACATTGATCATGGACAAGAAAGATCTTCTTTTCGTGTGGTTACTGACTAACCTGGTGTCAGAGTTTATGCCGCCCATGGGCCTCTGACTTGGCTTCACATGCCGTCGAGAAATATCTCTCAAGCATGCCGGTTTCCTCACGATGTTTTCCTTCACCGTTTTTAAGCAAGTGATAATACAATACGCACATGAATCCGGAAAGTCAGAGGTGCGCGCCTTGGGTTCGAACTCGAGACCTATGAATTGGCAGTCCGAAGGTCACACCACCTGCTATGACAAAAAAGATAACACAGAAACACGGCATACAATATTTAAACTCAACTCCAAAAAACCGAATCCATTTTAACCACGAAGCTTTCAGTTTCAGGAACTGAATGATATTTTTAATTTATTTTCAGTTCCCATCATTGTTCGCCGCGTGAAACTCTGGAGCAACAATCGAAACAAATTTAATTTGGCACACGTAAATGTTTATTGAAACATTGTTCCGATATAAATAATGACGGATAAAAATCGCCTCATTGGTCTAGTGGTGGCAAGCGTGACTGCTGATCATGAGGTCTTGAGTTCGATCCCCAGGTCGGGCAAAGTTGGAATTCCTCAGTAGCAGCCTGAAGTTTGGATTTGTGCACGGTTGATGGCGATAGACTCGCCCCCTATTACATGGGACTAAAACATAACGGCGAAATGAGGGTGTTACTATACATCTCTGCCCAACCCTTCGGAGAATACAGGCATGTTATATGTATGGTTAAAAATTCGTGATGTTTCGGAGGATTACGGAAACTGTTCTTCACACCACGGCTGCTCTAAGCAAAAAGAAAGTTGCGGCCCGACCAGGTTGCGGGTTCAAACTAGCATGCTCCGTTGTGACTTCTTAAGACGCGTATTTACTAAATAGTAGGTACGTCTGGCACGAATTTTATAACGATAGTGAAGTAAACGTACAGTTAATGTAAGTGAATTTTGAATTGGAGGTACTCGCTTCGCACATTCAAATTAATTAAATTGAAAACTTTATTCACATCTATGTATGATACAAATTGTAAATATCGCAAAAAAATAAACGAAAATGTTATAGGACAACGAGCGGATCATATAATTTGCAAGTATATAATTTAGGCTACGCTTGCCGCTGTCAGTCCGTGGATGGGTGACCATTCGCTACACATCGAGGCCCCTCCGTGCCTCGGAGAGTACGTTAAACCGGTCGGTCCCGGGTGTCATATGAAAACCTATGACAGTCGTTACGAGTAGTCAGAAGCCCGAAAGTTTGACAACTGGTCTTACCTTAGGATATCGGCATTGCCTAGTTACTGGGTTGCGGAGGTCTGATGGCAGTCGCTCCGTGTTAAATACTGGTGTTCAGCCGCATTTGATTAGACTGGAAGCTCACCCCAAAAGGCTAGGCAGAATATATTTTTTTTATTGCTAATAAAACCTGTCGCGAATCATTTAATTAATTGTCTTTATTATATATTGGAAAACACACATTAGAAGCTAATTACGTAAATTAATACTTTTCCCAAATACGTAAATATATTTAGCAATACTTGGTTAGCCATTTTGATAAACATAATTACACAATCAGGAACACATGGAACAATAATTAAACTTTTCACATTTGACTACAGGTCAGCCTGGCCCGTTTAATGAACAAACTTCAGGAATCTTGTACGTTGGCGGAGATTCAAGTTAAGAGGTCCAATTACGTGACATAGACATTGGTGTTGTCAAAACTTAAAGTAATTGCTATGTATTTGCATAGTAATTGCTTTGAATTTCAAAATCAGTTTTGTTTCTTTTTGTGTGTTATATGTTTATAATCTCACTGTAACGCTAACGGTGTGAGTTATTCCAATAATTAGATTTGACTTGTAATAACCGTATCGCAAAAAATCTTAATGGGCATAATTGTTTGAAATTCTATAACATCATTATGGATAAACGGATTTGAATGTGGATTAGTGATTTTATAGATAGTAAATACATAGAGATGAATAGATAAATCGAAAGTTCATCATCACAATCCTTCATTACTAACATCATTCTCTTTCTTTCTTTTATACTTAACATTAAAAATTTCTATCACGTCCATCAAATGACAGTAGGAATTTCTATCACCATAATTAAAAGACATTACCAATCTCTATCGGCATCTCAGCACGTAATCGACGTCAACAAGTTACACAAACTCATTTGGGCATCGCTATTTGGAATTAGTGAGGGACCCTGAGTGAAGGTAGGTCACACATTCGACAGTTACGCTTGATTTGAGTACAATTAATCGCTTGGAGGACCACTTCCGTGGGAGGGGAGAGGGGAAGCACGACGATGTGTATTTGGGTTCTCATTCTAGGCTCCGTAGTAAAATTAGAAACATCAAGACCCCTCTGTGTCTCGGAGACCACGTTAAACAGTCGTTACGGGTAGTCAGAAGCCCAAAAGTCTGACAACCGGTCTAACCTTAGGATATCGGTATTGCCCTGTAACTGAGTTGCCGAGGTCTGATGGCAGTCGCTCCTTGTAAAATACTGGTATGGAACCGCATCTGGTTAGACTGGAAGCTGACTTGGGGTCAGCTTCCAGTAGTCGTAGTTGGGAAAAGGGTAAGCAGAACAGTGAAATTAGAAACTTTGAATTTCACAGAAACGTACCCTACTTGTGTTACACAGTCGCGATCGAAAGTACTCTGGGAGAGATTCATCGAAGATATCATTCGGAGCGTTTGTGGACGCAGAATTCGCAAAAGCTATTAGGTATACTTGGAAAAGTCACACTCGGAGCGTTTCTGATTCTGATTGCGAGAGTGTGACGCAATTACCTAGCTGTACTGGAAGAACGTCGCGGGACAGTAAATATCTTAATTCAAGGTTAGTCGGAAAGGGGTACTAAGCCGAAAGGGTGTTAAAGTACCCCTAATAAGGTATAACTTTTGTTCTACAACTTTCCCCAAAACTCGATAGTTTAAGAGAAATAGCTTTTCAAAGATTTCGAAAAAAATATATTCTATCTGTACATAGCTATGATCAGCTGTGTTTACTATTTAGGTCATATTAGGGGTCACGGATTAGAAACTTAATTTTCTGAATTCATAACAAAAGTAGGTATGATTTAAAAAAAAAATTAAAATCTTTTTGCATGCAAATAAAAATCAGGTCGCAGTGCTCAGCACGACGACGACCGCTCTACCGTCTGTGGTAACGGTGTTTGTCGAGCCCTCTTTGGTCGAGCCTAACTCAAAAAAATATTTAAAACTAGGAATGTTCGACAAATCGATTGGCCAGCGTCTATTATTTTAAGTTTTATTTTTTTTTAAAAAACGTTGCCCCACACTAGGATTTCTCCTGTATCGTGGGTGCGTTTACAGACACAAATCTTCACATGCACCAACACCCAGACCCGGAACAACTATCTGTAGGCCATAAAATATTTGTTCCGTGCGGGAATCGCACCCACGACCCGCAGCGCAGAAGCCAATCGCTTAGCCACTGCACCAAACGTGTCGTCAAGTTACGCGAGGGTTGTGTGTTTCGTCTTAATTTCACATATTTACACATAGTTTTGTCAACAATGCGACGACATTCATATAGATAAATATCTAAAATGTACTTACGTTTGTATAACAAAATCCTATGGGTCACTGACCTCGAAAATACAGGTCCTGGTCTAGTTTGGAAGTTGATATTTAAAGATCTTTGCAATACGTTAGATTATTGCTGTTAGATTGAACTATATACCGGTAGCTTGGACCCTGTACCCGATGCCCTATTTTAAATATTTCTAATTGATATTTATTTTATATAGAAATTTTAGCTCTTCTCCTGGGCCTATGGCCGCGTAAATAAATTGACTACAGCGCCATGTATCGGATCTTAGCATAGCTATGAACCATCGACAAAACAAATATACCTATTGTGTAAATATGACCTTATTCGGTCGAGTCGTTCAAAAGTTACACGATAACAAACAAAAAAGAAAGATTTAAAAATATAACTTACCTACTAGCTGCCGGGTGAACTTCATACCACCAAAATCCTAGTGTGTTTTTGTTTTAAATAAAAAAAAAACATATTTTCGTTTTTCCTAAACCGCAATAGTAGGAACTGAGGCGAAAAAACAAAAAAAAAACAAGTCGGTCGAGCCATTTTCTAGTTTTTACGAGACTAAAGCACGGCAATAGATTTTTATATATTAAGAATATCAAATGAATTTAACGTAATAATAATTGAGGCGTGGAATTTACAAATGGGCCAAGTGCCCAAAAAGCCGATGTCAATATTTTTAATGTCAAAGGAGCTACATTGGGCAGCCAATCCATTTTTATTAAAATTTTTGATTCATTTTTTTTTTGGCACTTGCTCATTTGTAAATTCCACGCCTCAATTATTACCTATTAATGAAATCAGAATCTCAAAAGTCGACAAAACTAACATTTTGGTTTATTGTCATTATGATATTTTTTAATTTATTTTTTGGGTTTTGTGGCTTATTACCAACCGCGCCGATCATACGATTTGTAAGGTTAAGCTACGCTTTCCGCGGTCAGTCTGTTGATGGGCGACCGTTCGTTACAAATCGAGACCCCTCCGTGCCTCGGAGAGCACGTTAAATAGTTGGTCCCGCGTGTCATACGAATAGGTACCTATGACATTCGTTACGGGAAGTCAGAAGCCCGAAAGTCTGACAACCGGTCTAACCTTAGGATATCGGCATTGCCCAGTAACTGGGTTGCGGAGGTCTGATGGCAGTCGCTCCGTGTAAAATTCTGGTATTCAGCCGCATCTGGTTAGACTGGAAGCTGACCCCAACATAGTTGGGAAAAGGCTAGGCAGAAGATGATATTTTTTAATCTTTTATCCCGTTTTCGATCAAATAATACAAGGTTATTTGATCGAAAACGGGAAAAAGATTAAAAAACACACGGCGCGTGACTAACCGTACGTACGTATCCTTAAAATTTGGGTACGTTTTTCAAGTAAACGGTTGTTCAACCAGAAAATTAATGTTCGGAACACCAGCCTTAATATTCAGTAGAATCTTTCAGCAAAAAAATGGCGGATAACGGTTGATTTAGGCGACAATGATTTTAAAAAGGTATTATGCCATGTATGTGTATGTGGCTCCAGCGCCGGAACAGGAAGGCATAAAGCGTGGTGAACGCGAGATAGCGGCGGTAATGCGACGATGATGGCTAGATGCGAACCAACATTAATATATATTTTGAACGCCAATGATAACAGTTTTGGGAGCGAATTTCACCTATTTTTTTTAATGTACAGTCACGAGTAATAATATGTATACACATAGCGAAATTGAAAAGCGATTGTCTACTAAAATATCTATTAGAATTATGAAATATTTTTACAATTACATACGAATTACTGTTTCGAATATTTCTTAATTACACTTTATTCTCTAAAACAAATTCGCTTTTTAAGTTAGCAATGTGTATACATATTATTACACGTGACTGTACGTTTTTGTTTGGGCAGTACCTACTCATCACTGAGTGGAGCCCACACAACATAAGACGACGTTGCGGCAGCGGAGATGGCGGGACGAACTAGATATTTATTGGAAGGACTGGCCGCAGAGAACCTTAAATTGAGAGGAGTGGAAGGAGGGTAAGGAGGCCTTTGCCCAGCAGTGGGATGATCATGGAGAATAAAAAAAATACTGTGTCGGCTGTACCCGGCCCATACCTCAAATTCATGTGCGGATTAAAATTTGATTATCGTTTGCGTGGTGAAGGAAAACATCGTGAGGAAACATGCACGACTGATGTGCGGTTTCTATAAACAAAAACGAATCGTTCCGCTTGCCTATAGTCGGATTTTTTATTGTCAAACTGGGCATATAAATTAAACTTGTAACAAAAAAAACCGACTTCAAATTGTCTATCTCCGAAGTTCTTCATCAGATCTTCACCAAATTTAAATGGGACCACTTCGAAAGAATACTCTTTCAAACAAAAAAGAATCATTAAACACAATTAGCAAAGATATCGCGGAACAAACATACAAAAAAAAGAACATGCAGACGAATTGAGAACCTCCTCCTTTTTAAAAAAATTGCCTCCTCCTTTATAAATATACTCGTAAGCTAATTTTACCTGTGATAGCTACTTCCATATGGGAGGATCTACTATGCAAAGCTATGAGGTCTTTGCTTCATTATTGGTGAAGATGCAAGTCTCAATTTTAACCAATAACGCTCCGTAAATTATAGGAATCGTCCATGATTCAGGCTTAAGAATGCGTAAAGCTTTTTTAATGTTATTGTTGGTAAACAGTAGGCCTAGCACGAACATATAGTATCGTAAACCTATCGCTAATATAAGCGAATTTTGAATAGAAAATACAACTGTCATTTAACATATTGATTTATATTTTTGCCACATGCAGAATTTATATCATACTAGCTGTGTCCTCAAGGCTCCGCCCGCGTAAGAAATTTTATTCCAGTAATAAATATAGCCTATGTTACTCAGTGATAATGTAGCTTTCTATCGGTAAAAGAATTATTGAAATCGGTCCAGTAGTTTTTAAGTTTATTCATTACATACAACAACATCACAACATTAGTAACGACGCGGCGACGGTGGTTACTAGGTACAACACCTTGGCGTTGCCAACCTTAGAAACAAAGTTGGAAAGTCTCATGTGCCTGTAATTTCACCGGCACCCATACTCTTCAAACCGGATCATAGAAATGCTGCTTGACGGCAGTAGGTATGGTGTTAGTACGTCCCCGGAAGAAGACAAGAAGCTTTACTAGTACGTACTAAAAGTCTGTTGTATAGAGCCAAGTTCCAAACTCCGGGCGGCTGTTCAGAATTTTCTAACAGAAAATTCCAAACAAACTGCGCGAACTGGGAAAGGAAACCAGGACCTCATACTCGGCAGAAGCATTGTTAACCACGACCCTCACAGTGATTCAAAGAGATTAGCGGCAGCTGAGCGCGTACTTGACGGCTAGATACCAGTGATGGGCCGAATAAGGGTTTCACCGAATACGAATAATCGGCCGAATGTTCGGTTAAAAGTTAACCGAACCGAACATTCGGCCGAATATTCGGCAAGATTTGGAGCGCTTTATCGTGCATTGCAAAAATTCAAGTCTGTACTTGTCGAACGCATTGAATTGCGCGACCCTTCCGACCTCTAACGCTGCTACCCCCGGACTGTTATTGCGTCTTCTAGTTAGCGACAAAACATTAGCACGTACATTTTTTTTGTGTATTAAATCGTTAAAAGCCAGTAAATTGCCAAAAAAACAATATAATAAGTGGAAGGAAGAGGTTGAACATTTGGACATTTTTCTGTGAAACTGACGATAAATGATAAGACACACTTGATACGGATACAGTTATGTAATTATACCTACTACTTCATACAAGCATAGAGGCAACTTTTTAACGCAAGATTATTCGGTAGAATGTTCGGCATTTTTGCCGAATAATCGGCCGAATACGAATGTTCGGTAAACCTACCGAATATGCCGAATACCGAACATAAAACGAATATTCGGCCCATCCCTAGTAGATACACGACGGCCTTCAGCTTCAGCGTCGTGTAGTCACATCTTGGGTTACAGGCTATGAGAAAACTTCTACAAGACGTCGTCATGGGAGACGGACACACAATAGTAGCTTTCCCCAGGAAATATTGTACTTCAAGGTATAGGTATGATCAAAAGGGCTTCAAGCATTGTATTGGGTATTCTGTAATTTGCTTTTTTATTGCGCTTTCTAATCTTGTCCGAACACACAGATCATGAGGCGGTCCAGTTTACAGTTATCCAGCAATAGTTTCACGACTAATCTGTTAAGGATTCGAGACTATTATAAATTATTGAAATTGGTTTTCAAGATACAATCGAAACTGCTAGCGCCATCTCTTAGCAAAGTTGCGAACTACAGTGGAACTTTTCAAACTAGATGGCGCTGTGTGCACTGTAAGATAAAATGAAATTACAAACTATTCAAAAACCGTCCCCGAAATCAAGTACACATTTGAAAACTATCACCAAATTCGAATCCTGATTATACCTACCTATTCAGTTAATTATTACCACCAGAAAAACAAAATGATAAGAAAAATGCAGTCTTATTGAGTTTTTTGATAGGAAATGCACAGAAATATACCGAGAGCTATGTAATTGTGACCGGTTTATGGCAATAGGGTTGCTCCTATTACATAGGCGTAATACCCTCATCGGCGAAGTTTTTATCTTGTGTCGGTACGAGTTATAGGAGAATAGCTCATGCCCTAATTAAAAGAATATCCAGTCAGCGAAGCTGGTAGCGGAGTAGACTCAAAATGTACCGGACGTACCTACAGCTTGGCAACAAAGTGTCCAAAAAAATTGGGTCGCCACTAATCATACCTACATTATAAAATTTTAACTTATTAGTCGGAAAGGAGGTACTAAGCTGAAATGGTGTTAAAGTACATAGAATAATGGATAACTTTTGTTCTACAACTTTCCCCAAAAGTCAATAGTTCAAGAGAAAGCTGTTCAAAGATTTCATAAAAAATACGCTAAATTCTATCTATCCTCAGCTATGATCAGACGTGTTTACATTTTACGTCATATTTGGGATCAGGGATTAGAAACTTTATTTTCTGAATTCATAACTAAAACAGGTATGATATTTCTTTGAAAAATCTAAAATAAAAATCTTTTTGCATGCAAATAAAAATTATCGAATTTTGAGATTTTAACACTTGCTTTAAAATTGTCATCAGTGATACTTTAAGTGGCCCGCGGCTTAGTACCCCCTTTCCGACTAACCTTGTATTGTATAAGTATCTATTTTTATCTCCATAACGGCGAAATGGGGGTGTTACTATACACATCTGCGCAACCCTTCGGGGAATACAGGCGTGATGTTATGTATGTTATTTTTATCTACCTCAGAGTCAACTGGTAATGGCGCCGATTCTCTTATTTACCAACTAAACTAAAATTAAAGAGTTGCTATAATCCGTTTTTTAATCTCAGAGACTGAATTGACAGCCACAAATGTCAAATTAGAAAATTATTGGTACAATATTTAAAATTTTGACATTTGTACCTGTCAATTCGGTCTCTGAGATTAAAAAACGGACTATAGGTATATTTTACTAACAGACACCGCGAGAATTGGACGGTGATAGATAAGAACTAAGTCAGAGGTGTCAGACTAGTTTACGCCTTGAACTTCACCGTGTCTTTAGTCGACATGTTTCGACGTGTCGTCTATATCTGTATGAAAATTTTAGTTGAACTAAGACAGTTCTTATTTATGTCCGTCTCTTTCTTATTTTTTAAGGGTGGGTGAAAAAAATGACAACAGTCTAAATTAAGTTTAATTTGTGCATAACAGAATCGGCCGACACCACTGGCAAAGATTAAAAATTTGTTCCGTTTTTAGACATTTTTGCTGGACTGTATGTAAGTGTTACACTTGCTCTGCCTACCACTTATAGAAATACCAGATGTGTATTTATTTATCTATTTTTATCAGATATGGATTTATATAACAAAATACTATGACAGATTGAATGAAGACATACTATACATAGGTACTTTTTATCTACTTCACATTGAGCAGTAACTTCCAGTAAGACAGCGTGAGGAACATTGTACAGCCATGATCACGTATCGCCCTCGTTGCCACAGACACGTACTGATTTTATATTCGACCAGCCACCTCCGCTGAATCCGGTTCCCTTTTCGAAATATCAGTCAACGTACCTACGTATAGATATGTATAGATACATCTCTATCCCCTAACTAATCTATACCTGTAACCCCAATAGGTTTTCTACTGTTTGTATCGTAAGTGCGTTTTCAGACACAAACCGCAGGGCCCAGACCCGGAATAACTTATCGTAGGCCTTTTTTTTAATCTTTATTTTTGAGGGCCTTTTAAACACAGTTCATGCAGGCCCCATCATAACCTAATCTTAATCTAACTTACAAAGAAAAACAAAAACAGTGCTTTAAATATTAACTAAAGTATAAATCATTTTAGCCTCACGGAACATAGGCCGAGCCAGTAAATAATGAAATATGCCTAATTCTAACCTATTTATATTTAATTCTCTAATTATTATATTTCTCTCAGGTTCGTTCCTGACACAGTCCACTAAGAGATGTTGCACATCTTATCTTTTTCCGCAAACCTCGCAGTTGGGCGAATTTGCCTTTTTCATAAGATATCGTAGGCCTTACAAGTATTTGTTCCATACAGTAATCGAACCCGCGATCCGTAGCACAGAAGCCAGATTTTCAGCTACTGCACTAACCAAGCCATGTCAATAAATTTATACATAATGTATTACCCTTATTTACACCAATACAGAGAAAGCATACCAATGATGGAAGACGCAGAGCGCCTAACAAAAGTGTAATAGCAACAATTCCGTATTCTTCCTCTCTGCGCGCAGTTAATTCAACAAGGCGCCGGCATACAAACGATTATTCAATTTCCTTGACAAAAGGACTGTTCTCTTCACTTACATTACGTTACGAATAATACTGAACGTGAATTATTATGTGTTTTGAATAACGCAAGGGATTTTTCTTGTACAAGACGAGACGAGACGCACCGGTCTGTAATAAATATAGTTTTATAATATACCTACGCTGCTGCCAACCCGCTATTAGACGCAATAACTTCCGACCGTTTTCAATAACCTATCTCAATTTAACGTTACTTCTGTGGACATAAACCACGGCTGCTAGTCGGCTTTTACGACAGCCACGGATCGAATGAATTCGCATGAAGGTGACCAACCACACGATAAAAACAAAAGTCTGGTACAGAATCTTTTGCTTACATAACTTAGGAAGTCTCCGCTCATTAGTGTAGGCATTGTCCGTATAATGACGGGCAGCGCTGGGCGCTCAGATTGTATAACGACGTATCATAATTATAACGTTCAGCCAATTTCGCTAATTGACATTATACAAATGACGACTTCCCATGAACTTTTGTACGTACTCCATTCATTTTAATTGTCAAGTTAAGCAGGTTTTTTTATAAGTAACATAACATAACATCACACCTGTATTCCCCGGAGGGTTGAACAGAGGTGTATAGTAAGGGCGCTTTCAATTTAGACGTTTCGCGTCGGACCTCTGCGGTGCCGAAGCGGTGTGTTTGTCGTAATGCGCACGGACAGTCGTTTGTTTTCATACAGAGAACGCGGTGAGGCAACAGTGCGTGTTGTCGAGCGTTCGCGGTACCGACGCCGCACTGCTGCCGCACCGCGTGCTTTGTATGAAAACAAACAACCGTGCGTGCGCAATACGACAAACGCACCGCTTTGGCACCGCAGCGGTCCGACACGAAACGTCTAAATTGAAGCGCCCTAACACCCTCATTTCGCCGTTATGTTTAAGTCCCAAGAAATAGGGAACGAGCCTATTGCCATCAACCGGGCCCTAATCCAAACTCCGGGCTGTTACTGAGGAATTGCATACGGAAAAACCCAATAACACTTTGCCCGACCTAGGGATCGAACACAGGACCTCACGATAAGCAGTCGCGCTTGCCACCACTAGACCAACGAAGCAGTCATATCCGTAATACTTATAAGATATTACTTTTAGGTATGTTTTCACATAAATAGGTTGGTACCATAGATAATACATGTTGGTACCTACTTAGGTACCAATGTGGGAACCAAAGATTAGCAATATTTAATCTATTTAGCTTAAAGTTATCAACAAACTTCTCTATAATCATTAATAAAAAGCCGATAAAAACAGTGTCAATGATTTTTTTTCGCATGATAAATCGATGTGCGAAAAAATATTCGTGGCAAATTGAAACGGGTCCCCACCATGTTGAGGCAAGATTTCGGCACAGTAGTGATGTGACACAGTTGACGTAATCGAATCAAAATTAAATAGGTAATCGATAAGATTTGTCGAATAAAGCTACAACCTCATTACGTCTGCATTACTAGGTACTCAAGTTCAGTCATTGTCGATTACTGGCCACAATTCCAAAAGCCGGCCTACAACTTCGAATTTCCCATTAAATAAACATAGTAACACTTTTCCAAACTTGTAGCCTCTAGACCAAAGTCGATGTTCATTAATCGACTAACTGATTAGTAGAAATTTTAATCCCATCACTAAAACGCGCCCTAACTTTGGGCATGTGATTAATAACCCGGGCAAACTTGTCGACGCCTCTATCGACACAGTACGAAATATGTCTCGTCATTCAACACGTTCAGTAAGCTAATATTATTAAGTGAATTAAGAGCAGTTTATTAATGTGTATCTAATAAAAACTTAGGTACCTACCCCTGGGCGTAGCCAGGGTCGGCCGAGAACACGAACACCTTCGAAATTTAAAAAATGTATAAGAATTTTGTCTTATCATTATCATTTACTAGCGGCTCGTCCCGGCTTCGCACGGGTGGACATTCTTCCCGTTTTTGCAAAAAAAATCATTTATGCTCCACTCCTATTGGTCGTAACGTGATGTTACATAGCCTATAACCTTCCTCGACAAATGGACGATCCAAAACAAAAATAATTTTTCAATTCCAACCAGTAAGAAGTTCCTGAGATTAGCGCGTTTAAACAAACAAACAAACTCTTCAGCTTTATAATATTAGTATAGATTTATTTTTACCCCGTGTGGCGGCGGGTTAAAATATAAAACTTTCTCACCGCACGCTGGGAATTTCGTCAACAAAACCCAACACGCTTCATGGTAGCGTCTATACGGTTCGCCTGGCTAGCTACCACAGTCCGACGCCAAACAGTTTACTGTGTTTCGTCGTGTGTAGGTACCTATGTGAGAGCCAGAGGGGTATAGGAGAATCTCTCTATATCTCTGTTCCTTGGATTCGTGTGCTCCATCTAAGACCATGCCCGCGCTTATCATCAGGTGAAACTAGGGCCAAACGCAACTAAGTCAAGAATAAAAATAAAGATTAGCCCGTAAATATCAACTGCTGAACATGGGCTTCCTAGAGAGCCTGATTTACCCTATAGGCTAAATAGGCTGAAGAATGGGGGCGCGAGGCGCGAGATTTGCACCACAAGACAGGTCGGACGAACGGTGAAGGACGAAAAGTACCTTTCGAAAGAAGAATGGGACCATTTCATTTAACAAATAATCCCTTAAAATATGTTAAGTCTTCTTCTTTTCGTGTGGTTAGTGACTAACCTGGTGTCAGAGTTTATGCCGCCCATACCATGGGCCTCTGACTTGGCTTCACATGCCGTCGAGAAATATCTCTCAGGCATGCCGGTTTTCTCACGATATTTTCCTTTACCGTTTTAAAGCAAGTAACAATTATACAATACGCACATGAATCCGAAAAGTAAGAGGTACGAGGCTTGGGTTCTAACTCGAGACCTATGACTTGGCAGTCCGACGGTCACACCACTAGGATACCACTGCTGTTTTATGTTTTAAGTTAAACGATTTTATCTTGCAGTACACTGCAGCATCAGAATTTGGGGATTGAAGGTTGAAATTATTATAAAGTTGTATTGTTATGGGAATTGAATTTTTGTGCGAAGTTTCAACAATAACATTTTTATATTCTTTAATAATTTGAAGAATATAAAAATATTATTGTTATTTAAAATGCACGTTTTTAGTACCCAAATTATCCCAATTTCCTTAAAATTTTGCAATTTCTCAAAATTTGATAACACCTAATCGGCAACGGTGCCTTTGAATGTGAGTTTTACTGAAATTGAGGTAATTTTGGTACTTAAAACGAGCATTTTAGTTAACAATTACATGTTTATAATTCACTAGCTGTGTCTTCATGGCTCCGCCCGTAGCCTATTACTCAGTGATAATGTAGCTTTCTAACGGCAAAATAATTTTTGAAATCGTTCCAGTAGTTTTTAAGTTTATTCGTTACATACAAAAATACAAAAATCCAAAAATTCAAATCTTTCCTCTTTAAAATATTAGTATAGATATTGCGGTTACTGCGATACCTGTGTGATCTTTTCGTATCGCACAGGAGTTTTTTACATATTGTATTTACAAGGAAAAATATACTTAATGGTCATCCGTCCAAGATATGATAACGGCAACGTTGTTCAACCGAGATCAACCGAGGTGCACGGTACGTAGTAATGTTTTGCACAAACTGCTGAAAATTTTATTCCAACGAGTTAATACGCCAAAAATCCACAGCCCAGTGTCCATACCATAGAGACGTGTGGCCGCCATTTTGCTCGGAAACGGAAGTTATAAACCATCCGGCCGCGTTCGATAAGCTCTAATGTCATGGCAGCGTTAATGCCACTTTACAACTATGCAAATTTTAACGCTGGCAACACTCGCGTTATCATGTTGAATTTTATGGCAATGCCCAACATAGCGCGTGTGTACCCGACAGGTTGAGCAGAGACCGACAGAATTACAATTAATAAAGAAACACTATTTAACCTTTTAAACGCGTGGCTAAATATTAATTGCCGTGCCCGTAGCGCGCGACTACGAATCGATAAAATAATACTAACAATAAATATATTAAGCTTTTTCAATACTTAGAGCTATGAAACAATTTTAAGTAATTATTGTAAATCATATCTCTATTGAATAATCGTTTTACTTGTACCACGCAGTTCATATGACGAAAATAGAACAAAAAAACTAGAGATGTGCCGATTATGACTTTGGGCCGACTAACCGACTAGCTGATTAGTCGGTTGTAAGGAGGCCGACTAGTCGGCCAAGGCGATCACGGTTTCGGGGATTTCCGTGACGCTTCGTTTACAGCTGAATCGCGCGCAAGTCGCGTAATCTGTTTTGTTTACTTCGCATTTTTTCTTGATTTTTGCTTTTGTACGGGTCAAAGCGGTGTTTTTGTGTAAAGATAATACTGTTATTGTTCATTAAAGTGAAAGAGCTCAATTTAAAATTTAATCATTTCAAAAAGAAAGTCTCGGTTATGGTTTTTTTTTTAACAATTGGACAATGATTCCCGTATAGTCAAGTGTAACCAATGCCAAATGATAATTTCTCGTGGTGAGCAGGGAAAGATAGCAAATACTACAAGTATGAACAATCATATTAAATACCGACATCCAACCCTGATAAGTAGGTATCTCAGTTAGGTTCTGCGATCAAATGTCAGACCGCAGACGATTCCTCCCAGTCGCAAATCCAAGCAGAACTACGTAAGTACAACAGTGCCAACTCCGTCAACTTCAGTGTCATCAGAGGTCAGTTTATGTCAAAAAAGCCAACAAAATATTGAAGATAGTTTTGCTGTATAATGGTCACGTGAAGACTCAAGTCCCCTACATATCTACATTTTATTGAGAACTAGAAACAAAGTAAGAAGCCCGATAGTCGGCGCTCTTTGCCGAATAGTCACCGACTAGACGTCGACTACGATAGTGGCCGGATAGTCGGCTTTACCGACTAGTCGCCGACTAATCGGCACATCTCTAAAAAAAACCATGCATGTTCTCTGTCGCAGAAATACGACACGCGCGCTAGGGGCACGGAAATATTTGTCGCATAAATGCGACTCACGCGCTTAGAAGGTTAAAATATAAACGAGAGAAGCTGACTCAAAATATTTATAACATAGACTTCTTTGGTGAAATGTTACTTGGTATCTTCATTTATTTATGTTGTTTTGTGTATTTGGTATGACTGTGGCAAATAAAATCATTACATTAGTTTTCTAATTAACCGTTAGGTATTGCAAACAGTTTCTGGCAAGTTAGGTTGCTCTCTCCCTTTTTTTTCTCATTGGAAAATCCTCACAGATGTCCCTCGCCCGGGGAAGGCGAGGGGGTCTGCCGGACTATTACCGGCTAAAAACCAACGGTGTTCCTTCTCCTGACCGTACGGGCGGGGTCGCGGGATTCGCAAAAGCATGCACCGCAACCCCGGCAGAGGTTGCTATCGCCCTAGCAATACGTCGCCGTGGTTTTACCACACTCACGGCTTTAGTCTTTGTCGACAGTTTAGAATCTAGGAACTAACGATTAAAATTTATTCATTTATGTTACATAACATAACACCACGCATATATTCCTGGAAGGATTGGGCAGTGGCGTACAGTAACACCCTCATTTCGCCGTTATGTTTAAGTCCCATGTAATAGGGGGCAAGCCTATTGCCATCAACCGGTCACAAATCCAAACTCCGGGCTGTTACTGAGGAATTCCACACAGAAAAACTCAAAAACACTTCACAATCAGCAGTCGCACTTGCCACCACTAGATCAACGAGGGAGTTCTTTATGTTATGAGTCTTATAAGAAAGCGCCAAATGATACCAATTAAAAACCTTAAGAAGCTCGTATGTACCTACCAAGATGTGAGATTTGCATTTTGTGTAAATATTTAGTTTTATGACACGAACCAAAATCTTAGCATGAGAAAACCGAAGCCAAGGCCGGTAAAGCAGGCCCGGTCGACTTTGTTCGCTTCTTGTGTAAATACCTACGGGGGCAAGACTTGTGTTGCCATGAGCACTGTTTACGTCTCAAATAATGCAATTTTTTATGTTGGGAACATTGATCAAATTAAAATGTTTCCGATATAAATACATCCTACCAAACAGTAGTTTTTTCATTAGTTAAAACTATTTCACGTGTTTTCTTTTAAAGCTTTTGTGAGAATAGTTGATAAAGATCTTTATAAATTTACTATTTTACGTAAAATATATATGCATATATTTGATTTTTAAACCTCATAAATTATAATAAAAATAACTTTGCAAAATTAGCTGCGTAATATTTTTTAAGTGTGATGTGTGTGAGTGGGGTGACCAGCAAGGTCACCCCTTGTAATGAAGATTTTTTACAATAAAAATGTCAGCCATCGTGTGCGCATATTCCTTGTAAACATCTTTTTCAGCCTTTTGTTTATTAAAGTGTATATCGGTTAAATATTATCGTCGCCATCATTCCGAGTATTCCCAAGGAGGGTTGATGTCAGGCAGGCGGCCGGTCATAAAACAATAAGCCAAAACCTCTAACAACATGGATTTTATGAATAGTCACGTTGTGCCGACCCCACCAAGTGTGGGATAAGAGCAGGAAGAAGAAGAAGAAGATTATCGTCGCCATCGTCGACATTGAGTAGAGCTACGAGATAGTGACTCTTCCGGTCAAGATATGTTATTGATTGTGTGTTTTAATCTTTTTGAACAATGAAGGAAATTCAAAGGAAATGTGCTAAGTGTGGATCTTCGCCTGCCGATGACCCCGACACGAGATTGTTTATATTTGTGTTGTTATCAGAATAAAGATATTTCATTAGACCAGACTGTTTTTATTCTTACTAGTCTTTCTAAAAACTGGAATTTATAATAACCTCAAATAATGAGAACTGTTTAATACTAAATCGCATGGGGCGTGCAACAGATGGCGCTGGCGCCATCACTTTTTAGGACATCTATTTTCTATGAAGTTGGTATTCTTCTGAATGTATTCTGTGCGGTAAAGTGTAGCTAGTAGCTAGTGTGAAAAACATTGTGTGTAACTAGCTTGCTCCTAGCTGCAGCATGATGTCGACAGGCATTAGATGTTGTTTTAATTAACTCCACAGAGTTAAAACCGTAGACTACTATTATAGTTAAAACTTAAAACGTTAATTTACTCTGCGTACCTATAATGAAGAATATTTATTATGACGCCATCTGTTAGTATAAAGTTGAACTAGTTGTTTTTGTGTTGCATGACGACTAGTTCGACTAGTTTTATTCACCGCTAGATGGAACTAGTATTCATAGAGTACACAGCAGTCGATGTTCTTTTTAGTTCGCATCTTGAAAGCACATTCAATGAGAGCTTCCACTTCCACGCCATTTTATCTCACCAGATGGCGTATTATGAAGTGTTAGACTCATCATTATTCCGTTGTGAGAATGTGAGGCGCTTTACGACCTGTATACCCGCGTCACTTTCTCTCACCGGAACAGTGATGGCAAGGAATGGTTTTAACACGCCAGCAGCGCCACTTTAGACTGATGAGGTGACAAGTTCATAGCACGGGAAACACTGGCCTCAAGACTTTTAGAATACAAAGACTATAATAAATTATACTTGGACATTACAATAGAAGTAAGAATACAAGTATTGTATTGTGAATACTGGACAGTAAACAAACAAGTGGAAAATGTACGCCTTAGGGCCGATTCTAATAATTTACGGAGCGTTATTGGTTAAAATTGAGAATCTTATATCTTTAGCAATAATGAAGCAAAGACCTCATAGTTTTGCGTATGTATACCTAGCGAACCCTCCCTACGGAAGTAGCTATCAAATGTAAAATTAGCTAATAAGTATATTTATATACCCAGTTAGGCAATAAAAAATGCTACCATTGGTAAGCAAAACGATTCACTTTTGTTTATATGAACTGGGGATTAGTGAATTTAATTTTCTATCATAGTATTCAAAATAATCTTGGCTCAAAAGACTAAAATCCGAAGTTAAAAGTAAAGACTGTACTACCGTAGTTTATGGACTAGTGTTGCACTCCAACAGTTAACATCGACTTTACTGCTGGAAAATCAGGAATCATGAATAGTTCTCGGCGTCGTTTCTCGGTAAAGAATAGGCCACCCTCTCTCTTCATGTGAAAGTCAGGATACTAAAGAGATTATGTCTAAAACTAGTAGCAACGAATGCTGTAAGAAGATACAGGCAGGTAATTATTTTAAGATAAAATAAATTACTGCGATGTGCGTTCAGTCATCTAATTATTATATTATAATATTGCCAACCATGGTTAGTTTAGTTACTTATTTCTTTTCGGTATTTAGGTACGAGCCAAATTTTATTGGACCATAAAGCAGCTACAATTAATTAATTATACAATAAATTTCCCTGGATTATCTCTAACAGCGTGTACCGGTGTGATACTCTTGCTTACTGCTGCCTACTATGCATATGCACACTCTTGGCTTATGTATGGAATTATGATAAGGGGTAATAGTACAGACGCAGGTGTTCTGTTCAGATTGCAAAAGAAATGCTTGAATCGTGGCAAACATTGACGGAATGGACAGCTGCAGGCCACACTTCACTGAACTTAGCATACTAACTTTATCATCTATGTATATCTTTGAAATCTATTTGTCAAAAAACACATTCACCTATTTTCCCTAAAGAAAGACCATTATACACATCCTCGTAATCTAAGAAATAAAAATTCACTTGCTCTACCGACATCAAATCTAACTATATTTCATTCTGGACCACATGTAATGTGTGTTAAAATATATAACAAAATACCACAACAAATAAAAGACACAAATAGTTTCAATATATTTAAAATTAAATTAAAAAAATACTTATCTCAAAAATATTATTATTGTCTAAAAGAGTTTTTCGAGGACAGAACTGTAACCGAATGTAAAGTATGAATACAATATAATATAATATATGATAATAATATAATATAATAATTAAATAATATAGGGACATATAATAATAATATTTATAAATTTATAACATTAACATTTTCTAAACTAAAAAATAGTGTAAGTGATTGTAATCTTATTTTATTTCATAATTAATAATATAATAAAATTGTATTGCTGCGCCCTAACAGGGTATCATGTATGAGCCTACAACTATAATTGTAACATCCTATGTACTCATGATTGCAATAAACATTTGAAGTTGAAGTTACTTTAAACCTTAAAAGTGTTGAATACACGTTATATCTATTTACAATGAAAAATAATGCATTATGAATTAAAAAGAAACGGTTTTGTCTAGCCGTCCTTTCGTGTTAAATCTGTCCCATTACACGTATCCTATCTTTTCGTCCAAAATTAGAAGTAAGGAGGTGGCAAGTGGTAACATTGTTACAAGCGTCTCGTGTCGTATCTCATGTGTCATTAATTTATGAAACGGGGAGTTTTGCAAACAAATATTGATTGTTTATTCATAGTTTTAAACAATTACAGACTCATTAAATCGATTAATTATAAGACTCGATTATTGTTGTTACCGATTCCGCCGATTCATATGACATCCCTAGTGTAGTCTGATAGCTGTCAAATGCGATGTCATTAATCTGCATGAAGTTATATAACCTGTGGTCAAATGTGGCATTGCATCTCAGAATAATGACTATACTCTGACCATTAATTCGATGCAGTAACTTGACAGTTACAGGGATACCAGTTTTTGACAAAAAAAGGTAGTGAGGTGAAAAAAAGAATGAATGAAATCGAATGAACTTAATAATGTACTTATATGCATACATTTTATTGAATTTTATAATTTGAGGATCAAAACACGATATATCATATATATATATCATATGTATATTGGCGCTTTAGTCTAGAGTAAAAATTAATAAGTTAATTAATTTATTTATTTCAAGTGTTTAAAGCTTACGTAAAAAGAAACCTTAACAATAAACACTATTATATTACGTAAACATCACCAAGCACAATAAATCTGGGAATTCGGCTTTGGATTAAATCATTTTCTACCAACACATATATAAATACTCGTTAATTATTTCATTTTATTGTTATTAACATAAATACAGAGAGTATTTATGTTCCTCCTCTTTTTTTATTCTTATATTGCAAACGAATTTGTAGATTTGTTTAAATTGAACTATTTTTCGTGTTCGTTCTTTTCGTAAAATCGCTCACTACCCCAACACTATTTGTTTTAGTATGGTATCATTATTTTGCTTTGAACTGTCAAGTTACTGCATCGAGTTAATGGTCAGAGTGTAAAGCTTGCTTGTTATTAATCTGAGCATTGCATTGTGTTGTCTCTCTCTAGCTCTACTCTAGTTAGTCTGTGGTTGTGTCTGATTGTGTGTGATTGTGGCTTTTTCTTGACTTCAGTCAGTTCTTACTTCATAATTAAATCTCGAGGACTGTAGTCGCCATATTTTCCGCATAAATCTAAAAATTTCAATACACAACACACAAATTTCTTACAATGCCTCGCAAACCGTGTTACTGGACGCGAAAGTTAGAATTAGATTTAGTTTCGTTTGTTCGTCAAAGAGATTACATATGGCGTCCTGCAGGAAATACTAACCATCATATTCAACAGAAATACAAAGCTTACGCTGAGTTTGCGGCGAGGTTGGGCCGAGGATTTACCGGTTAGTGATTATTAATGAAAATTATAAACCTTTTAAACAACCCTCTTACTATATTTTGCCACAAAGAACATTTTTCGCGGGTAAACGCACTCTACTGAAATCAACACGAATGGACAGGACGGATTGTGCATTGTTGTTTGCAGTGTCTCGTACCTTCTAGGTCCCACGACGACTGACCGTAGCCGTAAAAGAATCTAAGTGCGCAGTCTTTACTCACAATGTATCTTATATTCTTTAAAAATTCTCAGGCTATACCGCTTAAACATTGTTTTGTTATGATCACGTGATATCTTTAGTGTCATTTCTTCAAATAGTTTTGAAAAGGTCATCTTGATTGATTGTTAATGTTCATAGGAGTATTATACTGTGTTGTTGAATCTTTGCTGGAAGCAAACACATTGTTTATTTCTATACATTTTCTTGCTAAAATGGTCTTTTTTGCCTAAAGTTATATGAAATGTGAAATACAGTATTAGTAAAGTTGGTTTCAACCTTATCTTCACTCGATTATTTTAATTTATTTTACTTAAATGTGCGTGATAGGTCTGCAAATTTAAATGAAAAACAATACTAACTGTATACCTACTGTCAACTTTAATTATAAAATAATGCCCATTAAATAAAGAACAAAGAACTTCTTACCCAGGCAGAGCAGCAGCCCCGCTGACCAAAACTAAAATTATATTTTTGTCTCTTACCAGCACGCTCGGTCAGGGATCGTTGGGTGAATATCAGAAGTACATTCAACCACAACCACCGCAGAGTTGAACGGTCCAAGCTGAAAGCAAAGACTCCAGGAGATGTGTACATACCTTGCTGGCCATTGTGGAAGCCTCTGCAGTTTTTAAAAGACATCTGTAAAAAGGAGGATCTTAATTTTGAGGTTGGTTATATAGTATTAATATAATTGTGTTTGAGTTAGTCATGTTTTTCCTGGAAAAGTATAGCATTATGCCAGATTCACACTTGACTTGCGTGTCATGCTGTGATGCATCAGTAGGTGTATCTGACATTATCGGTTTCATATATCAACGGTCGGCAGTGAAAACCACATATTTGTAAAATACAAATTTTAAAAGAATTAGAAAAAACTGTTTCCTGAAAAAAAAACAGTTCAAATGTTAATACAAGTTTGTCATTGTATGTCATAGATAGCTTAAAAATATTAGAATAGAAAATTTGTTGAACTAGTATGCTAGGGTTGGCGTGATGTAATCATTTTAATTTAAATAAATGATTTTTTCAGTAGAAATCAATGATGTAATCAAGTGTATTACTAACTTTGGATTATTTGATTTATTTAAAAATCATGATTTTTTGGATTAATTGTAAAAATCGTGATTTTTTCCAACCCTGTAGTACGCGTGTGATTAGTTTGTCCACTTAAAGAAGAAACAAAACGCTTTTGAAGAAAATTTGTTTTACGACGTTTTCATTGCCGAGCGTCGATATTTTGTATGAAGGCGTGCACACTATTCTGACGTGATGCGTAGGACGCGACATGTACGACTAGTGTGAGTCCGGCATAACTCTTCCCCACATGTGGGTCACGTTCAAGGCAACTTAGGGATCATGCAAGAAGAAGGGCAGCAGTGTCCTCAACTCAACTCTGCTTTAACAAGAGTCATCTCTATTCCATCAGCCAAGTATGGTGATTATAATCACCCTTTGACATTGTAGTAATGATTAGGAGGCCTATGTCCAGCAGTGAAAGATTATAGGCTGATGTCAAGGATTGGTTGATAAACACTGTACCTATGCATCTGTTTGATAGCCTTCATACAAGTGTTCTATATCCAATATTATTTTATTAATCTGAGTCCCACTGCTGGGCAAAGGCCTTGCATTTGCCCTTTCATACTATACAAACACGGTGGCAGTTATAAAGCGCTAAATCCACAAGCAATGTCACTGCACAAGTTATTGCATGCCATTCCTTGATTAGTTTGTAAAACTTGCTGAAGTCTACTAGCTGCGGGTGTGTCCACAGTCCTAAGTGTATACGGGGAAGCAGGCCATGCAGGTATTACAGTTTAGCTACAGTTTTACAATCCATACAGTTGGGCAATGTCGACACGTGCGGTGGCATCGCCCCGAAAGGCCTTGTTCAACTGTATGGTTGATCGGCTGCAGAAGTCAATTTGGTACTTTACCTAATAATCAGTTTATAACAAAAATTTATATAAAAATTAATAGCAATAGGCTCACCCCCTATTACATGGGACTTAAACATAACTGGAGAAATGAGGGTGTTACTATACACCTCTGCCCAACACTTTGTTAAATACAAGGCATGATATTATGTTATGTTAATTTAAAAATATCTTGATACCAATTTATGTTTTAATTACAGAACTATGATCCTGTCCCCGGCGAATACAAAGACCTACCAATCAGTTTTACTGTCAAAGAAGAGCAATATTCAGAAATTGAACATGATTTGGTGCTGAATATCCGTCAGCGAAGTCAGCGTACGGACAGGCCGCGTCGCAAAACAAAAATACTACACAAACCTAATAAAAAAACAAAATGCAACCAGGTCATAGATGATCTTCTGCAAGCTATGAAACCTTTAGTTACTGAACCGTTGCCTGCACAGAACTATTGGTTTTTCGGCAAGCATGTAACGGAAAGATTACATTGTATGAGAAGCATAGATGCTGATGGTGCCTGTCGTAGTATTGTGGATTTGTTAAATGAATGGCAACCGAATGAACCAGCGTAAAAATTAACCATAATATTTGAATTGGTTAATATTGTTGAATTGGTCTATTTCTGTATGGACTGAAACTTGCAAAGCTTATATTTGGTATGCCTTCTGCAGTCTGTTGCAACTTCAGGTGGCTAGTAAATCTCGTTTAGAGGTCATTCATGATAAAATATGCTGATGATGGTGATAGGAAATAGTAAAGCAAAGACAAAGGTCGTGTTTATCTATACATATACAATATGTAACATAATTAACGCACATCCTGTAAGTAATTAGTTCAGAATCGTTTACTGAATCGATTTCTATCATTTTTAATATAGGTAAATTTTTATCCCAAAAGTAATTAAAAGTGCGGAAATTAGTCACACTACCCCTCTACAGTCAAAACAAACTGAAATTGACCGTAAATCAAGGCAAAAAGACTTTAAAGTGCATTTTTATTTGTATTAATACAAATTCCATCATTCAATACAAAATACAGAAAAATAAACATTATTTCAATAACGTTAATTTAGTAAATAACAATGCATTATACATGTTAAACTAAAATTTCACTATGTATTATGATTATAACATAATATTCTAATTGGGGTGTTTGAGGGTGTGCGTTAATTACGTTACATGTTGTATACTTGACCTGTCTGACTTGACCTGTTCATCAACGCAGAGCCGTAACCACCGAAGCTGGAAACATGAAATTTGGACAGTAGGTTCCTTTTGTGACGTAGTTATCCACTAAGAAAGGTTTTTTGGAAATTCTACCCCTAAAGGGGTAAAATAGGGGATGGCAGTTTGTATGAAAATTCACGCGGGCGAAGTCGCAGGATAAGTGCTAGTTCTTTAATAAATATTCAAGAGCAAAATAAGATTAAACTCAGACTCATTCATCCAAAATAGACTTGAATTACTTGGTTCTTTTTAAACGTCAATGTTACAAAATGGAGCCCACCATTCGCCGCTTTCTTGTGTATGCTAGGAAGAAAAAACAGCTCAACAGACTTCCTAGGAACACAACTCTGTGACTCTTGATTGAATCTGTATAAAAAAAGTTACAATAATTAAATTATACAAGGATAATAAAAAAATACTTACCTATATATAAAAAATCTAATTAATTGAAATATTACATACAAGTTTGAATTTTTAGAGTTCCTTAGTGAAGAGTTGCAAACCCTTATTAATAGTTGTCGGGAATACTATTGAATTTTGTTTGTTGTTTAGTGATGGTCCATTTTCATAATATCATTCCGTATATGTCTATTATAGGAAATAGAATAACGGGTGTGAAAGAAAATGCCTCTCATTTAAGTCCGCCAAGCAGTTTACTGTGTTCCGTCCGGAGTGCCTCTAAATCTCTGTTCCTTGGATTCGTGTGCTCCATCTTAGACCGTCTGCGCTTACTATCAAGTGAGACTGGGGCCGAACACGACCAAGTCAAGAATAAAAAATGCAGTTATTGAACAGAAAACTGTGAATCATAACATATTAAAATTAAATATGGTCACAAGGAAGGTTATATATAGTGTCAGCTGGTGTCAACCTCCAAGCATAGTGAAGGAGCAACCATTGCTTTTATAAAAATAATCGTTTTGTAACTGGTCAGAACTAAGAAAATAAAAATCGATTAATTATTTTCAATGTAAAATAGAATAAATACCAACATCTATTGATGAAGAATAGCCTCTCGACGGGTCCTGGATTCCCTAACTGTTGCGTTAGGAATATTACTTTTTTGTTTTAATATCCGTTTTGGATGTAGTTCTAGCAGAGTTTGTTGAATACATGAAAAAGATGGAGTAGTGTTGTTGAGTCGGTAAATGTTATCTTAAAAAAATAGACATACATACATACATACAGTCGCGCCTGTTTCCTATCGGGGTAGGCAGAGATTTCCACCTGCTGACAGACTTCGCTTCATTTTCATTAACCTTCTCACGCATGCTCGTCGGTTTATAGTGCTACCAACTTGGCCTTTTTTGGGAACATCCGCGATTTGTTCATGGTACGTTCGCCGAGGTTGACCCCTTCCAACTGTTCCATCCGCACTTGCCTTGTACACTTGTTTCGTTAATCTCCTTACGTCTATCCTCTCTACATGACGAAACCATCTTAACTTACCTTTCTCAACCCTTCTCACTACATCTTCTTTCACTCCATAACGTTCCCTTATCAAAAAATACTGGTCATAAATATTCATCGAATTTTTGTTCAAAACAAGTGTTATTTCGATCTTTTGAATAGTACTATTAGTAAACTATTTCTTGTTTTTCGTTTAATTTAATCTATGTTTCACGTCTACCTAGTTGATGCAAAGTTTGTTGAAAACATGAAAGAAATGCATTAGTGCTGTATGGGGTTTGAAAATATAAAGTTTAAAAAAAGTCTTGGTATTTGTTTAAAACATTTTTTTATCGTCATAGAAAACTCAACTCAATGGTGAAATGAGTCATCTGACGTGAAAGTATGTGGTTCAAAATACTTGATAATTATTCTGTCAGCGTTGCTACAGCCTTGGCCAAAAGTATTGAGCACCCATGATATCTTTCAGTTTTTTGGGGATTATCAACTGAAAATTGAAACAATTTACACAGGGTTAATTTATTCTTAAAACAAACAATATTTGTGGGTTAACCTTTTGCCTTAATTACGGCAGAAATTCTTTTAGGTGAATAGCTTACGAGTTTTTTTGCAGTCCTCGGGAAGTATCGCGTTCCATTCTAGGCGCAGGCGGCGTTTCAGCTCCTCTTTGTTGTTAACCTTTTGGACGCCAGAGCATAAATGCATCGGCGTACCCCCCACGCCAAGGTAACTGTAATTCCATCGTTTTTGTCACATATTTGTGACGCTGGCGTACCTGGTAAACTTTCGTTTGTCACGTATATGTGACAATGGCGCCCAAAAGGTTAATTGTGTGACGCCTGATCCTGCGCTTTGATAAACCCCATAAATGTTGTATGGGGTTCTGTACTTCCAATTGTGATCCGATTGCATTATTTTGTATCACAAGAAAGGTTGAGTCGGCGCACATCTATTCATATAAAACTGAATATTTTGTTTCACTTCATGGCGCCCGAGAAGGCGGGTGGCGCGGGACTGAGTTAGGATAGAATATATTTTATGTTTTCTTGGTTTAATTAAATACCAGTTACAGAGCAAAAATATGTTAAACACACGATAAAGAGGGAATAGTGGTGTCAAGTCTGCAAATATTATGTTAAAAAGTCATAATAAATATTGGTGGGTGTTAAGGAAACAGCAAGCGGATACGCGGTCGTGTACTTTCGGTTTGTGAAATAAGGTGACTTATGGTTACATCTATCTATTCTTCAAAAGCACACTGTTGTACTAATAAAACGAAATTAAGTGGTATAACGTATACTAATTATGGACGCGCCTTCGCGCGGCCGTCCGCGTCGCACAGTGAAAAATATCGGCATTTCCTGATTAAAAATCTATAACGTTTTTATTTTTACAGAGTTGAAATATTGCATCAGCATAGCACATAATATTATAGATATTTGATCAGTTTAACATTTAATAAAGACTAGGACTTGCGAGCGCTTTTACTAGCGTTTAAAAGTGTGTGTCTGGCAAAAATGCATACATAATATATTTTCATTTCACTCAATATTCATGTTGACTTTATAAAAACCCTATTAATCATATAGGTATGCATGCAGAATATAAAACACACCTTAAAATATTATAAAATAAAAATATATTTATTAAAAATTTACTATAAAAACTTATGAACTATAAGTATAAAATTATTATTCAATTTTTTCTATGTGAAGTCTAAATAAAGACACAAGTACATATTTTAACGTTATCACGTCTAACTAAAAATGATTGACCTCACACTTGCAGAACTTCAGGATCCGTGATTAATTGATTCACTTTCAAAAGATGTAGAATGTCTTCATCTAGTTCCTTAACCTTTTGGACGCCATTGTCACATATATAGGTATGACTAACGAAAGCTTGCCCTGTACGCCAACGTCACAAATATGAGACAAAAACGATGGGATTATAGTTACCTTGGCGTGGAGGGTACGCCGATGCGTTTATGCTTTGGCGTTCAAAAGGTTAATATTTTTTTCATATGGCTTACGAATACTTGTTATGTATGGATCCGATTTACATAGTATTGTATGGAACACATCTTCATTTGTTGCCGATTTTAAATATTTTATTGCATGACATAATCAATTTTTTTATAGTCCTTATTGCAAGACTTGTGCGTCTTCCGAAATTTATCCAATTGTCAGTACAGCAAAATGATTGATTATACTCTCGCCATGAATCAATAACGTTTGTACCGAAGACAGCATATAATAGCAATTGTATCTAGTGACATTATATTCTTGCCGTTTCCAAAGCATAATCGCCGAATTTTTGAGCATCTATCATAATTCCTGATGATAAAGCCTGTAGAATTATATAAAGTCTGTGTATCAGTACTTCGTCAACACTAGTTATTTCTGCAGAACAACTAGCATGACGGAAAAATCGTCTTGCTGTGTTACCATCATTGGAGTTGCCGCTTACCAGTCTCGATTTATCGATAATTAAGCCCATCTCTTCGCGAAAACGTCTTTGAACTTAATTTTTCTTTTCTTGTTTTAATCGTTATTTTCGTCATTAGTCGCTGACTATTTCTCAAACGAAAGATTGTACGAAGTGTGCAAAATCATTTCCATGCATGTAATGTTGACAATCCATACTGGAAAGAGTTTTCGTCTTCTGGCCTCACAGTGACTTTCTCTAAATCATTCATCTGAGGTGGAGTAGCCCCACATATAGTACATGTGGAACTTGAAGGAGTGTCAGTTAATGCTTGAGCCACTTTTCCGTCTATCATTGTAAGGAAAACTTGATGTTTTACCTGTATTCCTTCACCATGTCTGTTGATCATCGTTGGATGCAAATTATTACTTTGGCTTTGAACATTGCTTACAACAGCTCTAGTTTTGTCAGGGGTTTCTTTTGAAAACTCAATCGAAATAGGCCGACAAAACCTTACAGATGAAGGTAAAGAGTTTTGTGAAACAATAACGCCAGTTGCTTGATCGACTAATCTTATTGGAACAAAAGAAGTAATAAACAGATTTGCATCTGAAACAAGTTCAGACTCCTCTGGAAGCTTTTATTTGTACTCACTTTGTCCAGGTGAGCCATCACATCCCCACTTGCTGAATAAAACTAAGTTTTTTAACATAGTAGCACTGACAGAGTCAATCAATAAAATTCTAGCTGCTGTATGATCCAATAAATCTTGCAAAGAAATAATTTTTGCATGTGTATTGGTGATTTTCATCGATGTAACAGGTGGATAGCAGCTTTGTTTACAATTCTGTATTTTGTAGTATGGCAGCTAATAACAGTTTCTTTAATTTGTTAGATTCCTTATGTACAAATACTGCGCTTTGGTAAGATCCAAGTCAATGAAGACACTTAAAGCTTCTTCGTCAGATAACATTTTATTCGTATCTAAACCAATCGAATCCAAATATATTTGCTTTTATTTTTTGTTGGCATTTCTTATTATTTCAACAAGGTTTGGCTCAACTCCTTCACTCGCAGACCGTAATCCTTGCAAATATGCCTCATAGGTGTGCTGAAATCCATCTTCACAGAGTAGTGTAGTATTTTGACTCTTTTACTCGATACCGAAGAGTCTTTATAAGGAATACAGGACTTCCTCATTTTTCAGAAGAGGTTGAAGACGTGCAGAGAGACGATGTACCTTCTGTTGTTGAAGCAGGCAAAGTTACAGAATATTCTGCATCAAGCCAACTGCTATTAGATAAAAGAAATTGTTCCTTCTTTCGTGAAGCTCTAGTCCAATGATTATTGAATTGTGGTAGTAAGTAATGTCTTTTGTAAATCACAAATTATCACTTCTATATTTTCTTCTGAAGCTTGATGATTTTCACGTAAAAATGTTGATAGGAGTTAAATATCGGGTGGCAGAAATTCAATTAAAAATATTGTTTTATTAAAAACACAAGTTTATTCTAGGAATGGTTCTACAAGACTACTCAATTAACATAAAATATTTATATCTAACTTATTGCTAATTATGCACAATTGTTTACACGCGTAAGGCTCATCGGATGCGTGGTCAGCAATCGTTAGGTTGACGCAGGTCGCCTAATTGATTAACTGAAAAATCCGAAGGGTATGGTTCCTCAGCGGGCGTCTCCTGATACATATCGCTTTGTTCGGTATATTATAAATTGTAACACTCACCTTGGTCGTAGTGCGGGTCATACAAGCACGGTTTTACCATACATGGGATTCATCGGTAGCGAAGAATTTATCTTAACCCTTAAATGGACGATTTTTGTTTCACGTTTTAAAAAAATATATTTGTGTAATAGACATGTATTACTGTCTAGGAAAAATGAGTAAAAAAATCTAGACATGAATTTACTATACTTTTTTTTGCAATAATGCGAGTGTTGTTTATAAACTACATTGCGCATTCATTGAGATTTTGCAAGTATGGGTAAAATAAGAGTGGATATTGTTTTTGAAATGTATTTATTTATTCTTCATTATGATATTTATAAAAACAATTGCTTTTTTTCGTATCACATAAAGATACACGACATTTTTGGCACATTTTGAATGTAAAGCCTGAACATTTTGGGAATTTGCACCTCTGCTGCTTATCCAGCCAAACTGCCCAATGACATGTCTGATCCAATCTGACGTCTTTCAAAGGAATTGCTTGAGGTCCTCGGAACTTCTTCATTACAAGTTCTCTTTGTATTGTGCTCCCACTAGGTCGACCACGTTTAGCGCCATTTGCAGGTAGACCCAATTTGCAGAGGGTTTCAGCAAGTTCTAGTCTGAATGTACTCAAATTGAGAAGTTGATCATTTCCTTTTATATTATTTACCTTCTTGAACATAACCCATGAATTTATAACTGCGAGGTCCTGGACCTATGATAAAATGAGCGCATGGTCCACTTGCGGCTCTTCATTGTGATGTGATAACGACCTATAAATGAATCTAATAAGTCCACGCCTCCCATGTGGGCATTGTACTCCTTGATGACTGGGGCATGGAATAGCAACTCTCTCTTTCTTCGATTTATCAAAGCGTGTGACTGTGGTTGCTGGTTCTGCTCCTACGTAAGTGGAAAGAAGGTTAACGGGCTAGTTATCTTTCCACACAACAGCACTTACGTCAATATCATCCACAGTCGCCACGTTTTCCTCATAGAATCCTCTGGGTACGTTCTTTTTCATTATAGTGTTTTTTTCAGGCAATTTGCAGTTTCTCAATCGGTTTACTCTTACTGTTCCCAGTGAGAAAATTCCTTCCTTAGCTAAATAGGTGACGAGAGGCACAGAAGTATAGAAGTTATCGAAGTATATAATGTGATTCACATTGCGTGGTACCATTCTAGCTAACCTGACGACTGTATTGCCAGACTCTCCCAAATCTGGCTCACCAGGTAAGATGTTATTTTTGGAGCCCCCTCCACTGTAAACCTCAAATCTATGAGCATATCCTTGTAGACTGCAGATGAGATATAATTTGAACCCCCACTTGTGGGGTTTATTGGGCATGTATTGTTTTATGTAATGGCTCATTTTGGTTGCACACATCTGCTCGTCTATGGAAAGCCTTTTATATCTAAGGGAACCTTCCCAAACTGGCAGTTGAGCGTTTCCTCAAGAGGTCTTATTTTGAATAGCCTGTCATAGTCTGGATGATCTTTGGGCAAGCATAGCGTATCGTCGGCAAAATGGAGAGTGGATCTTATTTATTCAAATTTTTTTAACGGCATAGTATTTTTTATGTGGTCATAACCAAATTTTTCACTCCAGTAAGCCCTGGTGTTTGGAAATTTTATAACTGAGGTGTAAATCAGAATGCCTAGGAATTTATTTAGGATATTTTCATTTATAATTTCAGGATTGGAGATTTGTTTCTGCAGGGCTATTGCGTATCTCTGTTGACAGTTCATAGTGATGATCACTTTGCAAAGTGTACAACAATTAACTGTCAAACAGCTAGTTTCGTATCGGCTATCTTCAGTGACCAACCAAGATGACGTCATGAGCACCGACTATCGCTGATAGCCACCGTAACACATTTTGACAGTTGTTTTCGTATCGATATTCTTAAGATTGCGATCGCGTAAGCATAGTGGACATCAAATTCATAATAATTTTAGTTGTCATCGCTTTCGTGAAAGACACTACTCATAGGTAGTGTTTTAAGAATTCTAGTGATCATCACCGAAGCTGACATTTAGTAAAGGGAGTATAAGTTGCGATTTTTGTTGTGTTTGATTGTGATTTTTCTTGCGTTTAATTGTGATTTGTGTTTGATTGAGATTTGTGTTATCATTTATCTGTTATTTGTGTTTTTAGAGACTTGTGCTAAACTATGGCACGTCTAATTTTGTTGAGATTTGCTGAAGAAGAGCGAAAAAAAAGTCTTCTACGAATTGAGAGACGCCGCCTTCGCGACGCTAGTAATCCATTTCAGTTGCCAGAAAGAGAATTTGTTGCGAATTTTCGCTTAAGTAAGGCTGGATTCCAACAAGTTTTGGAAGAACTCGGTCCACATCTACCACAAGCTCGACGAAAAACGGCTGTTCGCAATGAACTAAAAGTATGTACTATTCTCTTCTAAAGTAATTTCTGTTTGTTGGAAAAATATAATGAAGTATAGCATTACCTTATAGCAGTACCTACTTGATTGAATTATTCTAAGAAACTTAGAAATGTATTTACTTAATTATCTATTGCAGATCTTGGCAGCCTTAAACTTTTTTGCCAATGGGTCATACCAACGGAATGTAGGTGCCTCATTTCTCTGTAATATGTCCCAGCCCACATTTAGTAAGTGCCTACATGAAGTAACCGATGCACTCAATGCCCGGGAAGTACTTCTTAAGTACATAAAGTTTCCTTCAACTCAGCGAGAGAGGGAAACCATTATGAAAGTGTAAGTTTATTATGTGTTTTTATTATAATAGTAAAACATATATTAAAAAAGAAAAGATTTTTAATTGTCCTTTTGTATTGCTGTTTCCAGGTTCATGGAAAAATTTGGATTTCCAGGCATTATTGGGTGCATTGATGGTACACATGTGGCTTTAATCCGTCCTATTGATCATGAGGAGACATATTTTAATAGAAAAAATTATCATTCTTTGAATGTTTTACTAGTAAGTGATAAGTATAATATTGTACAAAGTAACTAAACAAAATTTAAAGATCATCCTCATATTATTATATTTAATAACTGAGTAAAATATTGACTCCTGTTTCAGATTTGTGATGCCAATCTAAATATACTGCATGTTGATGCATCATTTGGTGGTGCTTCACATGATTCCTATGTCTGGAATCAGTGCCCCTTAAAACCTCTCTTAGAAAGGCTGGAAAGGAGTAGAGAGCGCTGTTGGCTATTAGGTAAGAAAATAATTATTAATATATTATTTTGGCTAGTTATTCAAATTCACTTATATACATAAAAGTAAATAATACAGTTGGTATACATGTAATTAGGATTAGCTCTTACAACTTTAGTCAAATTATTGACATGCAAATACCTTAAAATTTTGCATTTTTTTTATTTGTTAATAATGGAGTAATCAATTAATGTATTAAATTAATACATTAATTATTGAGCATTCCATTATCATAATTATATTATTTATTAATACATTACATAGTATTAATAAATATTTAGTGAGCTCAATCGTTGAATAAAACCAAATAAAAACAAATATTTAATTAATAATAATATATTATTTATATTTTAATACATAGTGTATTATTTATATATTTTAGGTGATTCTGGATATGCACAGCGCCCTTGGATGATGACACCTATCTTAGGTGCGGCTCCAGGTTCACCAGAAGAACATTATACAGATCTTCATTGTACAGTTAGAAACACTGTAGAACGTTGCATTGGAGTTCTGAAAGCACGTTGGCGGTGTTTGTTAGCACACAGGGTACTTCACTATGACCCAGTTACAGCAGCCAAGATAGTGAATGCATGTGTTGTTCTGCATAATATAGCCAATGCACGGAATGATGTTCCAATTCCTGAGCCTCAGAGTGATGATGATGACAACGAACAACAGAGCCAAGTCTTTAGAGAGGTGGCAATAATTGAGGCAATTCCAGACGACTCTAGGAACATACTAGTCCAAAGACTATGGAATGCTAGGAGTGATTTGTAATTATTATATTAAGTCATATATTTTTTTTATCTTTTGTGACATCTATAATAATTTTATTAGTGTTTTTTTTCCTATTTTTAATTAAATTTTGTAAATCATTGCATTTATTATGTCCTTATTTTTGTAAAAAATGAGAATTATAATTATATAGAATCATTTTTCATGCTACAGACAGAAATTTGTTGCTGGGGAGTTTGTTGCGCCGTTTCTTCTTCCCAGCTTAAACACAGGAAGCGGTGAAGGGCGGGCTTTTTTGGGGCTGTCTTTATTGTCGACATTCAATGAGTGCTAATCGGGTTTAGCCTAAATTGAATAAATGCCATTTCTATTTTATAATGTTTTTTTTTCTTATTCTTCAACATTTTACTATCCACACAAATAATACAAACACAAATGATAATATTCTAAACTTATTTACATTTTTTATCGTACCTACTTATTAACTTATTATTATTATAATGTACGAGACTTAGCACGTACGATGTACATAATTATGTACATCATCCCGTATCTCCCTCATCAGTTCGACGATGGCTCCTACTGCGGCTGCAAGTTGTTCTTGAGCAGAAATGCGCCGCATTTCTATGTCGTAGGCCCAGCGTGGCACATTCTCATCTCTACGAACTGAAATTTATATAATTTTACATTGGTTTGACATTGAAGACTTATTATTTTTACAACACAATATACTAACTTTGCCTTCTGGACCTTCGGGCTGGTAGACTGGACCTTCGGACTGGTAGAGGGGAGCGCTCAGCACGCCCTAAAAATAAAAATTGTTTTTTAATTTTGTTCTTCTAACTACTTTTCTTAGTTTTTTTTTTGTTTAAAATTGATAGGCTAGTGTTTGACTACAATACATGGTTGTAAGCTCATAAAGCCTAGAAGGGAATGGGTCTCAAGTGCAGCTGCAGAACACACCAATGGTGGTGCTTGGCGACAGCTTTTCAACTTGAGGGTCTGGTAACCAGCCAGGTGGGTACCTCGTACAAAATACCTTACCACCTCACGATGTTTTCCTTCATCGAAAGCTCAAGCTCATTGTAGGATTCGAATCTACGACCTTGCGGAATTCGACATCACTAGCACTGAGCTATCATTGCGTTAAAACTGTATAATTATGTATTAAGATACACTTACCAGCTTCTCTTGACGGAACCTCGGGCTGCTCGTCTGACTGGATAGTATCGGCGGGCTGTCTCTCAGCGGAGAGTGGCGGCGCTAAGGCCTGCGATTCGGGTTGTAGCCCTAATGGAGATGGGATCTCTTCTTCAAGCCATTCCACATCCATTAGGGGCTCTGGGGATATTGTAGTAGGAGCTGAGGACTGAGGAATACTTGTTGAAGTACTGGGATAGGACATAACAGGGTCGGTTGCTACAATTCCCGAATCAGTAGGGGCCTCCGTCTCATCTACTGATGGTTCCTGTAAAATATTTAATCATTTTATTTTTCAATAATTTTATACTATTGTCACATTTCAAATTTTATCCTATTGATAAATCCTAATCCTATTCAAGAAAATCTATCAGATTAAGATAGAATAAATAAATATCTACATAATCATTATAAGGATAGGCAGAGGCATCAGTACAGTACACCCACATTTTGTCAAAAATTAGTCTGAGATAAACACATGAAAGAATTGAATGATGATAAATTAAATGAAATAATGATAAATATGAAATAATGGATGATGATTAATTATGAAACTAACAGGCAGGCGCACCCCAGGCAATCCTTCCACCGCCACTGGACCTATTATAGCCAGAACTCGTTCCTCTATTTCATTAAGAGGAACCAGCTTGTTAGGCCCTCCACCGGTTGCAGATGCACTTCGTCTGCAATCTGCAGCTTTGGCCTTTGTCTTCGCCTTGAACTCTATCCAGTACTTGGTAGAAAAAAAAAAGCATTTTGTAACTATGTCACAAAAATATAAATACCTTCATCACAGCTACTTAAGAACACAGTGTTAATTAACAAGCAAGCTATTTTTAGAGTTTTTTTTTATACTTAAGTGTTTTATGAGACCCTGGGTTCTTAAGTGGGGTGTGTTTATCGATCTAAAAGGGACCAAGGGCAGTGTGACAAAAAATGCATGTGAAATAACTTTTCTGGTTTTTATAAAATGATGAAGTGAGTGGAAATGTATTATTTAGGTAAGTAATATTTTAAGTTGATGTGGTGTATTTCTAGAGGATACTTCATTAAAATGTAAACTTACTCTACGCCATTGGTCTGGTGTTTTGGTGGTTCCCTCTGCTACGGAGTTAAGCTGGACCGCTATGGAGCCCCACGCTTCTCGGGTGCCTCGAGCACCCTGAGGGCCTCCCGAAAAGCGACCCAATGCTATATCACGATGGGACTCCGCAAACTCCACCAGCAACTCCGTTTGTCGTATTGATATTCTTCGCCGTGCAGGCATCTTAAAATAAGATATTCTACGCCATTATATTATATTATGAACTTACACTCACCTTGCGTTACAAATAATTTAAGGTGTTATGTTATTTTAGTATGTTGAAGTTCTAAAACATAGAAATCGGTCCTCTACTAAAACAAACTTTGATACATAAAAACTTTCACATTATAAACAAAACTTCGTCGTTTTAACCGGAGCCTACTTATTTTTTTGGTTTTACTTACCTTTCTTTAATAATTTATTTTCACGCACTAAACTTAATAACACAAACAAATATATATTTTCGCCGCTCGACTCTTGAGTTAAAGAAATTAAACAAGAATGAACTGAATTTACCGCCAACTTCACGTGTTATGTGTATTTAAACCGGATAAAATAAAATGTTCTCTAAAATGTAGCATTGTAATGCTCAAAGGGCATTACACAACTTAGCCGTATAATAGTCGATAAAAAATAGAGGCGTCAAGTGGTAGGACGATGAGCACCGTGCCCCGCACGTAAGGCACCGTAACTAGATATCCACTCAGTGTGATACGCAATACCAATGTTATGAAATTCTCAGTTGTCATCGAAGTTCGGTTGTCATCAAAAGTCAGTTGGTAACTGTCAGTGAAAAAGATAGCCAATAGCCCTGCTGGGCTGCGTATAAGTTACTTTGTTCTACAATTTGCTTTTTTAGATCTGATGTAAAATAAAATGAAAAAAAATCATACGGCATGTTACAAGACATCAATGCTTCCGTTATCTGAGTTTCTCCCCTAAAAAATAAGGCTGTCTTCAGCAGTAACAAGATTCCGTTTTCGCCAAACCAGAGGTCGTTTAAAAATCCCTTGTGATCTACTCTGGGGTGCTGCTTCTTCGGCTTCCAAAATAGGAAGGTCTGGCATATTTTCATCGTTGTCGATTACGAGAGGAGGATCAGCATCCACTTCATCAGACTGGGCATTCTCACCTTCATCACTATTTTCAAGGTCTCGAAGAACATCTCGAGCTGTTTGATAATAGTGACCTTCATCCTCTACTTCGGAGTCTGACCCGTCTAAGCCATCTTCTGAATCTTCAAGAGTTTCTAAATACTTTGTAATTTCGCTTTCTAGTAATCGCGGCATGCTGAAAAGCAAAATAAAAATCCTTCACCAAACATGCATTTATTTAGCAGGCAATGCGCATTGTAGTTTTCCTACAACATACCAGATTTCGCCTAATTCGACAGTAGCATCAAGTGATTTTCAATGTTTTACAATATGAACATGTAATTGAAGATATAATCAAGCAAATAAAAATATGTTATATACTTACATTATATTTTATCAAAGTCCGAACACAGCTACAAAACTTAGTTTCGCGCCACTAGAAAAGTTTTCTTCAAAGTGACATTTGACATTAACTTATTTTCAATGCATAAAAATATTGGATAGTGCCAACATTAAAAAAAGTACAAAATTCGTTCAGAAATAAGAACTAGTCGTCAAAATTAACAAAAAATTAAAAGAAGGTCATTTTTATCTGTGATGTTTAGTATGTTGTTTAAAAACAACATTGTCCATTTAAGGGTTAATGCAAGATAATGCCCGACCGCACACAGCACGTTGCGTAGATGATTACCTTTCGGAGGTGGGAATCTCAAAATTGGAGTGACCAGCACGAAGCCCCGACATGAATCCTATAGAACATGTCTGGGACATGCTTAAAAGACGCCAAGGGAAAGACGAAAGCACCATTTTGACTAAAATGGCGCTTATGTAGCATTGGCTTGCCGGTGACGATATGCAGTTCGTTTTATGGTTTCCACAGTTAAAAACATTTTAGATTTTTACATTTCTTTCTATTTAATGTTGAAAAATTAGGACTCTTAACTGTACAACAGTAATAAATTAAATACGAACATTTTATTATAAAAATACCGTTTTCTAATACAAACAGTATTATTTAACGCACAGTTCACATTTTATGGTTTCCATAATGAAAATCATTTTATTTTTACATTTTATTTCTATTTAATGTTGAAAAATTAGGACGCCTCTTAACTGTACAACAGTAATAAATTAAATACGAACATTTTATTATCAAAATACCGTTTTCTAATACAAACAGTATTATTTAACGCGCAGTTCATTTTATGGTTTCCACAGTTAAAATCATTTGTGATTTTTACATTTCTTTCTATTTAATGTTGAAAAATTAGGACTCCTCTTAACTTTACAACAGTAATAAATTAAATACGAACATTTTATTATTGAAATACCATTTTCGAATACAAACAGCATTATTTAATGCACAGTTCGTGTTATGGTTTCCACAGTTCGTTTTATGGTTTCCACAGTTAAAATCATTTGTGATTTTTACATTTCTTTCTATTTAATGTTGAAAAATTAGGACTCCTCTTAACTGTACAACAGTAATAAATTAAATACGAACATTTTATTATCAAAATACCGTTTTCTAATACAAACAGTATTATTTAACGCACAGTTCATTTTATGGTTTCCATAATGAAAATCATTTTATTTTTACATTTTATTTCTATTTAATGTTGTAAACTGTATAACAGTAATAAATTAAATACGAACATTTTATTATTGAAATACCATTTTCTAATATAAACAGCATTATTTAATGCACAGTTCGTTTTATGGTTTCCACGGTAAAATCATTTGGATTTTACATTTTTTTCTATTTAATGTTGAAAAATTAGGACGCCTCTTAACTGTACAACAGTAATAAATTAAATACGAACATTTTATTATCAAAATACCGTTTTCTAATACAAACAGTATTATTTAACGCACAGTTCATTTTATGGTTTCCACAGTTAAAATCATTTTTGATTTTTACATTTCTTTCTATTTAATGTTGAAAAATTAGGACTCCTCTTAACTTTACAACAGTAATAAATTAAATACGAACATTTTATTATTGAAATACCATTTTAGAATACAAACAGCATTATTTAATGCACAGTTCGTTTTATGGTTTCCACAGTTAAAATCATTTTTGATTTTTACATTTCTTTCTATTTAATGTTGAAAAATTAGGACTCCTCTTAACTGTACAACAGTAATAAATTAAATACGAACATTTTATTATTGAAATACCATTTTCGAATACAAACAGCATTATTTAATGCACAGTTCGTGTTATGGTTTCCACAGTTCGTTTTATGGTTTCCACAGTTAAAATCATTTGTGGTTTTTACATTTCTTTCTATTTAATGTTGAAAAATTAGGACTCCTCTTAACTGTACAACAGTAATAAATTAAATACGAACATTTTATTATTGAAATACCATTTTCTAATATAAACAGCATTATTTAATGCACAGTTCGTTTTATGGTTTCCATAATGAAAATCATTTTATTTTTACGTTTTATTTCTATTTAATGTTGTAAAATCAGGACACCTCTTAACTGTACATTAGTAATAATTTTTCAAAAATTATTCATTCGGTCGGTGGACGACTACTCGTACACACGCGCGCTTACCTGTGTCGTCGCGAACTTGGCAAAAGTTTCTCAAAGTTTTTTCTTTTTTTCTTACCGTTTTTAAATTTTTATCGTATTGTGCTGGCCACCTCACCCGTTCGTCATGTTCACTTGTCATCGCTGCAACACTGAGGCTAGAGATGGAGTGAAATGTACACTTTGCCTCAAAAGTTTTGATTTCCCTTGTGCCGGAATTACTGAGGGAGGGTACCGCAAGCTTGGTGACAGGAAAGTTACGTGGAAATGCGGCACCTGCAAGGCTGGCTTGGCAAGTCCTTCTAATCCAGCCCCAGAGAAATCTGGGAAAGCTGCACAAAGCGATTTGGAAAACATCCACCAGGAGCTTCGGAAACTCACGGATCAGTTAGCATCGTTACCTCTGTTGATAGAAAAAGTGAAGACAATACAAACGGATATTTCTGATCTCAAAAGCATGAAAGACGAGATAATTGTAGTTCAGAAATCCTTAGGCCATGTCCATGCTACGGTTGAAGAGCTTACTGAAAAATTTGAAGTTGTTGACAAACAAATTGAGTCCCTACAGAAAACAAAGGAGGACATATCACGTTTCGAGTTGCGACTTGAGCGATTCGAAACAAACATACGTGAAACTGAGCAGAGATCGCGACTTAACAATATAGAGATTAAGGGAGTCCCTGTCATTGAGTCAGAAAACCTTTTCACTATTGTTGCTAAGATTGGTGGCATAATCAATTGCGAAGTCCTGAAGGACCAAATAAATTATGTCGCTAGAGTTCCCCAACGAAATAACAAAGATGCCAAAAACATTATCGTATCCGTGCACAATCGGTACTTACGAGATGATTTTATAGCAGCAGCTAAAAAATGCATGTCATTAACAGCATCCGCCTTGGGTCTTAACGGTGACAGCAAGATATTTGTCAATGATCACCTGACACTTGAAAATAAGCAGCTACTCAACAGGGCGAAGATCTTGACCAAAGAGAAGGATTTTTCTTATATTTGGGTGAAAAACTGCAAAATTCTTGTGAAGAAAAATGCCACATCCCCCACGTATGCGATCAGATCAGAACTGGATTTAAAAAAAATATATTAGATTTTTTATTTTTTCCTTGCATTCATCAAATTGTTATAGTATGTAAAAAAAGTTCGAGAAACGCTGGTATGTATGCATTTGTCTATTCATTAGCAGCTATAACGAGCCTCACTATTGTTTCGTCGCTGGGGACAGGTTTTTTTACCTGCGCTAATCACTTAGTTTTTTTTGCTGTTTGTTTCTATTATGTGTTTTATATATTTTACTTCAAAGTCGCTTCTTGCTTACTTTGTGCTCCACTTATCTTATTAGAATCACGGTACTTTAAAATAAATAATTTTTTTGGTTTTAACGACCGACTGTTTTGCGCCGTCTATTTAATTTATTACTTTATTATTCGCATGTTTACTATGGCATTACCAAATCATGGTAGGGAATGTAGCCTATTTTTCGTGGTAAGTAATGCTAGTGACACCTGTTTAACATTATACAATAGTTCATATCGCATCAAACCACCGCACTGTATTTATGTTACGCTCAATATCTTTGTACCAGCCATATATTATGTATTACCCTCGAGACTAATTATTTACCCTTTTGAACATGCCAATTAATATTTATCACCAAAATGTACGTGGCTTGCGGACTAAAACGTTGAGTTTCCTTAGAAATGTGTGCACAAATAACTATGATGTTATATGTTTAACTGAGACGTGGCTAAAAGAGGGCTTTAACAGTAGTGAGTTATTTGATGACCGCTACCTTATTTGGAGACGTGACAGAGACTACTTAGATAGGGATCAGGTACTTGGAGGTGGTGTTCTTATTGCTGTTCGACGTGAGCTCGTAGCGGAGGAGCGCACTGACTGGCGCTCGTCCGCCGAGGACTTATGGGTTACTCTAACTCTAAAGCGTTCTAAACACAAAATATCATATAGGTTACACATTTGTACAATTTATCTTTGCAAACAAAACAGAGGGCACTCATTTACTGCACAACTAGCAAACTTTTATAATAAATTAAATGATATTATTTTGAATAACTTAACTGACACTTTTATTATCTTAGGAGATTTTAATTTACCGAACTTAACGTGGCAACCGAGTGAGGACGGCTGCTTTTTTCGGCCGGATAATATTCATGGTTCTACTCAGACAGATTTTTTTGATATTCTAAATACATGCGACTTAGTCCAGTACAACGGTCACAGGAATCTTAATGAACGAGTGCTGGACCTTATTTTTTGTAATAATCACTTGACCGTTGACAAATGTTCTGACCCTCTACTTCCTGAAGACCCTCATCATATAGCTCTTAGCATTTTTGTAGATTTTGTTGAGTATCACGCGCTCCCTTCCCAACAAAGGAAAAAGTTCATTTATCAATTAGCTAATTTTTCTTCAATAACGAAAGAGCTTGATAATTTCGACTGGCATTATGATCTCGCTAAAGGGTCAGTAGAGGATGCCTTGTCATTGTTATACGACAGGATAAATAAATTATGTGACACTTTTATACCAACTAAAATCATAAAATCTATGTCTAATTACCCCCCTTGGTATAAAACACCTCTTATCAAAATTTTAAAAGAAAAATTTAAATATCACTCCAAATTTAAGAAATATGGCAATTTGTCAGATTATGACTCATTCTTAACTTTACGAAATCGTGCCAAATTACTCGAAAAGGAAATGTATGATAGTTATATCAAGGTAATAGAGAACAGTATCAACAAGTCGCCTAAAGCTTTTTGGTCTTTCGTCAAAAGCAAGCAACAATCTTCATATTCATATCCGTCAATTATGAAGTGTGGAAATAACTCATCAGGACAAGGTGAGGATATATGTAACATGTTTAGTGATGTTTTTAAATTTAATTTTCTCCAGAACGCAAGCACCTGTTTAACGCAGTTGGATAGCAACATGCATTTCCCTTACTCGACGTGTGCCTCCGATATAGGCTCAATTGAAGTTAGCGAAACCAAGGTACTAAAGCTCCTGAAAGCCATTGACGTAAATAAGTCTGCCGGGCCTGATGGTATCCCGGCTATATTTATAATTCGTTGCGCACGAAGCCTGTCTTTACCTCTCACCTTAATATTTCGGCGTTCTCTCGGTGAGGGAGTGGTACCACAAATTTGGAAAACAGCTTTTATTACCCCCGTGCATAAGAAAGGCCCTAAAGAAAGTGTAGAAAATTATAGGCCAATATCTAAGCTTTGTTTGTTTGCAAAGATTTTAGAAAAAATTATTTACTCCCCAGTTTATAATGCTATTAAACAGTCACTTAATGATTTTCAACATGGCTTCTTAAAAAACAGGTCCATTGTGTCGAACTTGCTAATCTGCTCGGACTACTTGTCTTCTGCTATGTCTGAACCCTCTCAAGTCGATGTGGTCTACACTGATTACAGTAAAGCATTTGACCGAATAGACCACGGTATCCTCTTACGTAAATTGCTTGATGTGGGTATCAGAGGCGACTTGTTCAGATGGTTCACGTCGTACATTGAGAATCGCTGTCAAACAGTTGTTCTGAATGGATTTAGTTCTGTAACTGTCAAAATACCCTCAGGTATACCACAAGGATCACTTTTGGGTCCATTACTCTTTATTATCTTCATAAATGACATTAGTTCATGCTTTACCCAATCCAAAATCATTCTTTATGCCGACGATATGAAAATTTTACGTCCTGTATCTGAACTTTCTGACTGTTTTGGTCTACAACAGGATTTAGACGAACTGCAAAATTATTGTCATCGTAATAAGCTTGAACTTAATGTCTCTAAATGTTTTGTCAGTACTTATACACGCAAACCACATCCAATCACTTTTCAATATAAGTTACATAATATTGTTATAAATAGGATAAGCGTTATCAGGGACCTGGGTGTCACGTTTGACTCTAAGTTACTTTTTGATGCACACGTCGATAACATTGTTAAAAAAGCGTCCAAAGCGCTTGGTTTCATACTTAGATGCTCAGCTGATTTTAAGAATGTTAAAACGTTTAAAATTCTTTATTGTGCTTTTGTCCGCAGCCACTTGGAATACGCCTCACAGGTGTGGAACCCTAATTATAACATTTATATTGACAGAATTGAGCGTGTTCAAAAGCGGTTTTTACGTTTCTTGCAGTATAAAACTAGAAAATTTACCTCTAATTACACAGTGCGGTGTAGGAGGTTTCACATGCTACCTCTGTATGAGCGCAGACGCATTGCAGATGTATCATATCTATTTAAAATTGCAAACAGTACTATTGATTGCCCTGAGCTATTGGGTACTTTAGGATTTGTAACACACTGCAAAATGTTTCGCAAACCTAGCTTATTGCATATTCCCCATTCCAAGTCCACGTACAGGCAAAACTCTTTCCTAATCCGTGCAAGCAGAAGTTTTAATTTGCTGTCTAGTGAACATGATTTGGATATATTCAATACCAGTCTTTCTCGGCTTAAAAGTTTGTTGGTGAAAAGTTTCTTAACTAAGAACTAACTGTTTTGCCTTTTTATGCGACGGTTAGTCGACTTTATTGTATTTCTCTTTATTTTTATTCTTTTTTTTTTCATATGTATAATCGCTTAATTCCGACCTAAAGATTTTTAGATTAGTATTTATCGGTGAAAACTTGTAAATGGCCTTCAATTTTTGTATTTTTAAGTATATTGTAATGTATGCTAGCTGTAAGTTTTCCGATTAAAATAAAATAAAATAAAATAAAATAAAATAAATTAAATACGAACATTTTATTATTGAAATACAATTTTCGAATACAAACAGCATTATTTAATGCACAGTTCATTTTATGGTTTCCATAATTAAAATCATTTTATTTTTACAATTTTTTTCTATTTAATGTTGAATAATCAGGACACCTTAACTGTACAACAAAAATAAATTAAATACGAACATTTTATTATTGAAATACCATTTTCTAACATAAACAGTATTATTTAATGCACAGTTCATTTTATGGTTTCCATAATGAAAATCATTTTATTTTTACATTTTATTTCTATTTAATGTTGTAAAATCAGGACACCTCTTAACTGTACAACAGTAATAAATTAAATACGAACATTTTATTATTGAAATACCATTTTCTAATATAAACAGCATTATTTAATGCACAGTTCGTTTTATGGTTTCCACGGTAAAATCATTTTGATTTTACATTTTTTTCTATTTAATGTTGAACAATTAGGACGCCTCTTAACTGTACAACAGTAATAAATTAAATACGAACATTTTATTATTGAAATACCATTTTCGAATACAAACAGCATTATTTAATGCACAGTTCGTTTTATGGTTTCCACAGTTAAAATCATTTTTGATTTTTACATTTATTTCTATTTAATGTTGTAAAATCAGGACACCTCTTAACTGTACAACAGTAATAAATTAAATACGAACATTTTATTATTGAAATACCATTTTCTAATATAAACAGCATTATTTAATGCACAGTTCGTTTTATGGTTTCCACGGTAAAATCATTTGGATTTTACATTTTTTTCTATTTAATGTTGAAAAATTAGGACGCCTCTTAACTGTACAACAGTAATAAATTAAATACGAACATTTTATTATCAAAATACCGTTTACTAATACAAACAGTATTATTTAACGCACAGTTCATTTTATGGTTTCCATAATGAAAATCATTTTATTTTTACATTTTATTTCTATTTAATGTTGTAAAATCAGGACACCTCTTAACTGTACAACAGTAATAAATTAAATACGAACATTTTATTATTGAAATACCATTTTCTAATATAAACAGCATTATTTAATGCACAGTTCGTTTTATGGTTTCCACGGTAAAATCATTTTATTTAAAAAAAATATAAATTTTATGTTGTAAAATCAGGACACCTCTTAACTGTACAACAGTAATAAATTAAATACGAACATTTTACTATCAAAATACCATTTTCGAATACAAACAGCATTATTTAATGCACAATTCGTTTTATGGTTTCCATAATTAAAATTCAATTCTTCTCGATTCCAATCGCAGACTTTCCATTTCCCTGTCGTGGCTATTTTTCTCGCGGTCTGCCTCTAGTTGCAGCCGGCGATGCTCAACAGCTACGAACTCGCTCGTGGCTCGTTCGAAGGGCGTTTGTATACGGCGTATGCGCGCTCGAAGCAGCCCGCGGCGCCGCGGCGTCGATGTGGTGGGCGACGCCGCCCGCAACGGGCTGCTGCCAGCGCGCACGGGCCGCCGCCGCTGCGGAGTGTCCCGTGACGTGGAAGCGGTGAGTGACGTCGCTGACGGCATCGGGGCGGATGCAGTGCCGGGCGGCGGTGTTATCACTGGAGGTGGAAGATGGTGTAAAAGTGGCAGTGAAGGAGGGGCGGTAAATGATGCTGTTGCTGAGAATAAATAATAAATAGTCATATATTAAATTGTACCCAAATGAATTATACAGACAAAACATTGCATCTTTAAAAATAAAAAGGTACCTTCTTGTATATAATAAGAAGGAATAAAATCATCTGTGGCAGAAATTTGGGACGGACAGACTGGATGAACAGAATCTCTGGTTGGTGGTGGTAGATAGTTTCCCTCTGATGGTGGGGCCTGAAAAATCTGAAGAATATAAATTAGAAAAATTACAGTTGTTTATAAAAGAAAGTATAGTAATAAGCAAGAAAAAAAACTAACATCAAAGCCTCTCTCCTCAATTCCAGCTTGACCAACGACAGCAGTCAAACCCATTATGCCCAATAATCTTTCTTCTGATGCAGTAAGAGTTTGTCTGCTGCTTGGACCACCACCAGTGCCAGAAGCCTCACAACGTATTTTAAAGGCTTTTTTCTTTGTTTTAGTTTTCCAGTCTGCCCACACCTGAACATATTTGTCTGTTAATTTTTATCATGCATATTTTCATAGATCATTTTGTAGTCTTATGAATTAAGCTGATTGTTGTTATGTACCTTATTCCTGTAGAATAACAAATGATAATAATAAGAAATACAGATGGCGTCTTACTTTTTTCCATTTCTCCAATGACCTTATTGCTCCTCCACCACTGGAGTTTAGTAAATCTACCAGTTCCTGCCACAGTCGGTCAGCTTTTATTCGGCCTTGAGGCCCTTGCTGGGGCCTCGATATATCACCATGGCTAGAACAAAGTTAAAACTATTTCAGAGAAACAAAGGGTCAATTGATTAAGTAAAGAGTCAAACACAATTATTGTTTTGTTTGCTTCATAAGTGGTAAGATTAGTTCACGTCGCGTATCACGTCATTGTTTACGTTTCAAACTTTCAAGTGCCCGAGTATGATAGATTTTCAAATAAAAAAGGAAGATATTTACGAAATAACTAATAATTTACGTACCTTTCCATGAATTCCAATAAAGCTGCGAACTGTTCCGGGCTTGTTCGAGATCTAGATTCCATCCTATAAAAGTTATCACTTCATTTAAGGTAGGCATCTTTCATATGCAGGATCATAATCATAACGTTACGAGTCACAGTAATGTTTAAAATTACATTCCGCACTGTGGTATTATAATAAAACAATTATAAAAAGAACGTGTACCTTATTTCGCTTACTTTTTTATCACTTAAAACAATTATTCCTTCCTTAACAATTCAAACCAAAACTTTAACCCGCGCACCAAGTACACAACTGTGACTTTGAAGTTAGTTTGACGTTTGTAGGAACGCTCACCATAGGCTAAAGTATATGTGTTTTCTAATAACATTGTAGGGTCGATTTCAAATTTGGGGCCAAAAAAGTGTGAATTGCATGATATTTGAAAAACGTTAAAAATTTTAATGTCTAAATATCTAGGTGCATTCATTAGTTAAAAAAACACATGCTAATCAAACAAACCTTTAATTTCTTCCAATAACAGGGAAAATACAAATTTTTGAGTGACACGAATGAGCAACATAATTTCTCTAATGATATTTTGTGATTTACTAATGAGATCTCTGGTTACACTAATGAAAGTATATATTTTTTTTATTTTTTTACGTTACTAAATAATCAACAAAACATAAAATATTTGTCATTAACATTATTTGTAGCAGGTGCAGTGGCCAGCGCATCAATCTACCCTCAACCTACTGTCAAATTTCTTTGAATGATTTTCAATTTAATGCAACAGCGTAAAAAGTGTCAAGTTCCATTAGGAAACCTTGATAGATTGGATTAGGTTAATGTGCTAACCACCGTACTACAGATATTAATTATTTTAAACTTAATTCCAAAACAAAACAAAACAATAACTTAATCAACTAAGCTAAACAATGGTAAACATTTCTGATTTCAGTCTTCAAAATTCGTTAACGCTAATCGTTTTTTATTGCGGATACAATAACATATCCATATTATTAATACCTACTTATTTAATCAATATGATAAGGGATTATCATCATCATCTTCACATTTCTTTAAAAATTCAAGGAATTCTTTTTCATGACCTGTCGCTTTTGTATGATTATTTATAAAAGATTTGTTGGTCCAGGAGTGTCGAACACTGCGGAGACTTGAAGTTGATGGCGCGCTGTCATGTAACATTGGATCGGTATTGGCATAGCGAATGGTAACATCATTAAGTACCTTAATTCTTTTGTTTTCCGGAATGACCTTTACATTTTCCATTGTAGATTCAATGGGAGTATTATATATTTTAAAAAATCTCATATGTTTGCCATGTTTACAAGCAACATTTAAACATTCGAAACAGCTCTGTTTTCTAAATTCTAGATAAGCAGAATCGGCAGCCCAAACGACCTGAAAGAAAAAAAAATGTATTATTATTACATTTTGTATGGTAACGTCAGTATATTTTTTAATTTTTTGTATAAAAATATACCTGATGAACTGTCATAGTCCCCTTGAAAGTAGCAATATCTTTAGGCAACATTAATTCCTTTAATTTGATTTCGTGCTCCTGAATAATACCCATTTCTACGTTTTTTATATTTCTTCGAATGATGTTAACAAAGGCATCAAAGTCTCCGACATCCTGATGACACCTTAATTCATAATCCGCAGTCCTTTTGATCACTGCTCCAATGCCATCAGGAGCACCCTTGCCGTGCCCAGCTTCTTGGTAATTCCATGTGACAAGATTTAATTCTGGGAAGTCATTCCTTAATTGGGTTAAAATATAAAATATATATTTATTTCTATACTGGCTAGAGGGACTATCTGTTAAAATGTGAATGCGATTAATTTGCGATGATCTGTTAAACAAAAATTTAATTAAATAATTTAGATGAGCCCACACTGCCGCTGCATCATGACGGGTGCATTCACTGGCTGTGCAAATAGAGTAGGCTTGAGTAGCATTGGAATCATTTTTTAAATAAACCACTGCTGTATGAAGTGAGACTTGACCACGGCTGCCACCAAAGTGCATGCTTTGTACTTCCTCCGCATATTTATAAGAATAGTTTTCAGAAAAATCCATATGGATCAAGGCTTCATTGATAGTTAGAGCTTCTTTCAAACATTTAATAGTAGCGTACTGGTTGACAATGTTACTCGTGTGTGATAAAAATTTTGGCAGCATATTTTCCAGTTCAATTATCAGGTTACGTGGATCAGATCTCTTTGCTTTCTTCTTGATTATTTTTATTTCTTTAGTATCTACTCTCTTTGTATCTCTTTCCCATACCATGTACTGTATTTCTTTATCATTTCGGAATTCTTTATATGGTACTGTTTTATCCTTACATGAAGCGCATTTTCGATTAAGACAATCTAGGCTATATTTATCACAACAGATTTCCTTTGTCAAATTCTGACTATCTTTTACATGAAGAATATCATTCTTGTTAAGAGCCGCTATTAATAAGTTAAAATTTGTGTGCAACAAGCAGGCACACGTATCACGGTCGTCAGTTAGAAGAGAGACCCAAAATGGTCTGAGTCTTGTAAAAGTCGTGTAACTAATTTTAATGTTGGTATTTTCTGCCAAAAATTTCTTGTGTAAATTTTTCATAGAATCTAAAAGATATCTGACTTGTTTAACGGTTCCATGTTTCTTCTTATATTGTTTCTTGCCTGGAGTAATGCGACTGTTAATGTCGTCTTCATAAAACTTTTCCACTAATTGTTGAACGTTGATGGTGTTTCGTGCATTTTTCTTAAATCGTTCTCGGAGATGAACTTTGCGTAGGTCAGTAGCAACCTTACATTTTTTAAACTTCTCCTTATCAATTAAGTTAGTGATAACGCGTTTGTCTTTCCTGTTTCTAGTTGTTGTAAATTTCCGTGTTATTTCAGCACTTATAAGTCTATCAAATAATTGTTTCTTGTCTTCATTTTTTGTATTTTCTGATTCATTACTTATTTCACTTGTTAGTGTAGATATTTTTCTTTTTAAATAATTTACCCTGAACCTGTATCTGTTTAATAATAATATATAGTTTCGTTTCTCTTTTTCGTGCTGCATTTTCATTGTTTTGATTTTTTTAATTAGTTTTTGTTCACGCGTACTTAGTTTCGATTTTATTTCTTGTTTTTCTATGTTTAAGGGATCTGTATTTAAGTTAACATTTTCAATATCACAACTTTCTTCAGTTACTGCAACGTTTTCTATCATTCTTTGACTTACTTTCTTTCTATAAAACTTTTTGGCACTCTCTTTCCATTTTCGTCTTTGAATTCTTTGCTCGCGTGGACTCATTTCGTTAATACTTTTAATTTTTTTATTTTCCTTCGCTTTTAAGTAATATTGTCTTTTTTTTTCTTGCTCAGCAGCATATAACTCAGGATTTTTTTTAACAGTTTGATATTTTTGTCTTCTAGCTATTCTACGTCTCTCTAATTCTTCCTCACTTTTTTGTTTTTTTGGTTTCGCCATTATTTAATGTTAAAACTAAAAGTAAAAAAAAAATATCATTAGTGTGACTTTCAATATAATTCGTGTGACTCGTGAATCGACACAAATGAGAGTGACACGAATGAGATTTTTGGTAGTAATTCGAATTTATTTCGTAAATGAAACGTTCTAGAATATACCGTACATTAGAAACTAAATATGCTCTCAATGGTTTATTAGGCAGCCAAATCAAAAACAAAAAACACATTTAACTAAGCACGATATGTGACAAAACACTAATGATATAAATTTGTTACAAAAGTCAAAATCTTACCTGAAATTTGGAATTTCTCTTAAAATAACGACACACACAACTGTCGACCACGCGCGTTCGACCACGACTGAGCACACGGAATGCGCGCGGGGTAAAGGGCAGGGTAAATCAGTGACAAATTCTGTTTACTGGTGCATTTGGAAACGGTCTACAAATGATAATTTAAAAACAAATAGTTTTAAAAAGCTAAAAAACCTATTTTTTATATACCCCACATTGGTTTTAATATCTAATTATTCATCTTTAAAGTGATTACAAAACAGTAATACGATAAAATTTGAATTTCCTCGACGCGTTTTCGTTTTTTAGAGAAATTAAGAAAAAAATAAAACTTTGGAGCATTAACACTAATGAGAAATAGGTACTAGTTTTAGATCTATCTTTTTAATTTACAATCATAAAAGATTCGTTCTAACTGGCGTTTGGGCGTCTCATAAGACTACATGATTTAAAATAATTTTAGTTACGATAAATTCTACACCATGAGAAATAAATGAAAATATATGCTTTTGGCCCCAAATTTGAAATCGACCCTGTAGAACGAGCGATCGACTCAGTCGTGTCAACTTGGCTACCAACTTATCGCTTTCTAAGATCGCTTACGCCGCCGAGGCGTTAACGATTGTAGAAAGAGATTCGATATGAAACGTTTGTAACTTGGCTAGGCCTGCTGGGATGCAAGGTAATTTTTTATTTTCATTTTCTGGTCGAATGCTGTCAGCGGAAACCCATATTCCTAAAGCGCAGTTATGTGAGCTTCAAACGCATTTTCTTCCTCTTCGGTGAAAATTGTAGGTTTACCTGGTTTGTTAGGGTGCTTCTGGGCTAATTTGTTTTTCAAAGTACTACGAGGAATGTTATACAACTCTGCAGCCGCTCTTTGTGTGAGCACTTTTGATTTGATTGCATCCAGACACTTTTCTAAATCTGCCTGGGTGTAGTCGACATATCGACGACTGCCAGGTTGTCGTCTGTATACGGATGGCATCAGGAATATCGTTCTGTATTATATATTTCTGTAACAAATTGATCAATACCATCATACCATCATTGGTAATGTAAAGTTTTTCACAACTAAAATTTCGCTGGGTTTCTTTGGCCCACTGGCCCAAAGTTACCCGAAAAGGCGGTCACTGTATACCGAATTTCTAGATCTTTAATTTAAGTCCCAAAACGTAAGTAAATCGCCTTAAAAAAAAAAACAATTGCCATACTCCTACATTTATGCCTAACAAAATGAATAACAATCCAATTGAAAAACTTACCAAAAAACAGTATTACACATAAAAGTTTGCAGCCGAAAAATACGCCGGTGTGTACTGTCAAAACTTCAAATGGCGCGAACATATAGCGACACGAAGTTGAGTCGGTAAAACAGTTCCGCAAGTACGCGTGTATATCGCCATCTATTAGTTACCGAAGGAACTAAGACGTTCAATTGTGTGTTCGCGACACAGCGGGCAATTCAAATATTTTCTCAATTTGGGCTAAAGTTATGCCCTAAGGTCAAAGTAACCCGCCTCGACGGTATAACAATCTTTATAATAGGTATAAGTACAGGGTGTCCGCCGGCATATTTTATACTTAAAAAAATAAAATGAAATAAAAATATAAAGGAAAACAAAGTAATTTATTTATCACCTTTCAATATAATAATGCAGATTTTAGGTTTTAATAATCACTCCACTCAAATGGCGTCCTTCTAGTCGCAAAAATTCTTGTAATTTTTCTTTCATGTTGGCGAAAATTCTCTTGCAAAGTTCTGGACCGATAGCCGCAATCTCGCATCGGATATTTTCTTGCAGGGCATTTATTGTTAACGCCGAATTGATGTAGACGCGATATTTGAGGTATCCCCACAGGAAAAAGTCGCAAGGGGTCAGATCAGGTGATCTAAGGGGCCAGACTATGTCGTCAAAGCGACATTAATTTTCCGGGAAAAATTTGTCTAACTTTAGTCATTGAGTCCCTCGCAGTGTGTGCCGTAGCCCCATCCTGCTGAAAGTGAGTCCTATTATTGTAGCTAGTATGACGGTGCAGCTCCGGTATAAAAAAGTTGTCCAGCATCGCGCGGTATCGTTGTGCGTTAACGGTTTCGCCTCTGCCGTGAAAATAAGGTCCAATTATTTCATTTCCAGAAATGGCGCACCAAACTGTGGTCTTCGGGCTGTGGAGAGGCTTTTCATGAATTTCTTTTGTGGTGCTCGCACTCCCATAGCGCATATTCTGTTTATTAACGTACCCTCCGATATGAAAATGCGCCTCCTCACTGAAAAAGATGTTACATAACCGCGTAGCCGTAGAAAATCGTTCCAGAACGACTAGCATAATTCTGCCTTTTTATAAAGTCATCTTCTTTCAACTGTTGGATGATCTGGAGCTTATATGGATGGAACTTCAATTTTTTTTAATAATTTTGTGATCTGATTGTCTTTTTCAAACCCGTTGATGCTGCAATCTTTCGGACAGACTTACGCGGATTTGTCGAAATTTCCCTTCTCACAAGTTCTGCGTTTTCAGGAGTAGTAACAGACGTTGAACTTCCAGGCCGAGGCTCATGTTCGACTGATCCAGTTTCTCTAAACTTCTGTAGCCACGTCCATTTCAATTGGTCTGACGGACCATCCTTTTTAATCGAAGAATATCAAAGTGAGAATAAAACCGACGCACTATGGGACCAAACGGTGCGTTCCATCTCAAAAATCAATAACTTTTTTGTTTCTTGACATTTTGAATTGAAATTTTATATACGTAGGATTCCTGAATACTTATGCTATTGAATAATTGAAATACTGCCACTTTAATAACTATTTTTATTTAGTAAAAAAAATACAAAAATAAAATGTTAAAAATTTTCACACAAAAAATAAATTAAACTATTAAAATTAAGTGTTTGCTTACATTAGGTTAAATTAAAATTATTATTAAGTTAATAACTACGTAATTACATCATTTTAAACTAAAAAAAAACTTATTAGTCATGAAAAAAAAATTCTACTCATCACTTGTTAATACTAAAAGCTCTTTAACTTCGTTAAATAGTTCTTTTGGTATCACAATACTTGATCTATTTAAGCTAGATATATAGGGATCAGAAGTATACAGCAGTATGTGCAGAACGTCTTCCATTGTGGCTGACCTGGAACACTTTCGAGCGTGATTTAACCTATATTTTTATTTATAGTTCTTTATTCATTTTAAAATACTTATAAATTACATTTTTAAATATTTCTATAAAAACAAAAAACATTTAAAAATATAAAAAATAGTAGTCCACCGGCATCGGGAACAGGGTCCAAACTGCCGGTAGTCAGGGCTCCAGAGAAAGGAACCTCCTCACTATGCGTGCCGTGTCAAGGAGTACTGCTCTCTGTATCAAGCCCTTGATCCAGCCACCCAACGAGAGCCTCATGAGGTGTTTATCGAGGCTCTTGGCTATTATACCATTCGCCGTAACGACTATCGGGACAATGATTATTATTATTTTATTACTATTCTTATAGTCTTTATTACGAACTTCTTGAACATCTTCAGATAATTGGCCTATTGGCAAAACTGCAAAATGCTCGATTATTTTGGCACCATGTATAAGAATTTTATAAACTGAAGATGGCATATAGTACCAGTTATATTTACATATAACTGTGCAATCCCCAGCGTATATTCACCAAACTTTACTGCGTTAACAGAAAATCCCGATGACATGGTTTGCAGAATTATGTATAATCTCTTGATCAACTCTTCATCGATACCCGTGATTTCTGCCGAACATTGATAGTTTTGGAAGAATCTCCTTGCCGTATTTCCATCATTGCTGTTCCCGGAACCTTGACGAGGTTTATCAATGTGTAAACCAAGCGATTCCCGGAAACAAGTTTGGATATACTTCTTTTTCTATTCTTTTATCTTTTTGTTCTCTGGAGTCGATGCAGACCACTTTTCAAAGCCTAAGGGCCAGGCCACACGGTGCGGCACCGCACCGCACCGCATTACTCCGCACCGCACTGGTGGTGCGGCGCCGCTGCGGCACCGCAACAGGCTTGGCTTGGCTTGCCAGTTGACGACAGTCTACAATAAACAATGGATCGAAAAAGACGTGTGTTGCTGCTATTATTACTTCGCCATCGACGAAATCGACGTAGAAGCACACGAAGATACTGGATCAGTCCATTTATTACCTTAAGGAATACTGACGGCCCTTTTTTTTCTTAAAGAATATCGAGAGTTGGTCTTAGACGAAAAGAGGTTTTATAATTTTTTTCGAATGAGTGTGCCCACTTTCGAAAGTTTATTGGAAGCCTTAGAGCCACATATACGGATACAGTATACTTATATGAGGAATCCTGTGGAGCCAATAGAAATACTGGGAATCACTTTAAGGTAAGTAATAAAAATAGGTAATACAAATTTTTTGTACGCTTTCCATTAAAATTTCCCTGTTAACTGGAAAATGCCTTTCACTCATTGCTAATAACCATCTCACTAGTATATCCTCCTCAGATTTCGAAAGTATGGTTTTAGGTCCCATTGGACAATCTATAGGACTTTTTCCGGACACTTTATTATATAGTGAGATCCGAGGAACACTAAATATTGTCGCAGCCGTGTCGATCTTCTCCCCTTTTCTTACGGCCTCTATAGCTTTCCCTATTTGATCAGGAGTGTAATTTTTTTTTGGTGCCATCTAGGAAAACATAGAGAATCTAGTTATGGACACAAAAAATACCCATTCTTCGACACGTTGTTCATTACTGGTAAACGTAGAGTATACTCAAAATAATATTAATAAACATGATTAAAATAGCAAAAGGAATCATTTTAATCAAGTTACTCACAAAGCACCCAAAAAAATAAGCTTCGACACTCATGTCCATCATAGGATTTTACTACGTATCAAAACCAGTCATAAACAAAGCGTTAAATAAATATTATTTGTGAATTTACACAGTTAGATTAGCCCAAACCTAATTTTTGATTCCTCCATGTTTCCATAAAATAACATGTTACCCCACTAAACAAGTAGACGTATCATATAGAATTTAGAGTATATCATATAGATTTTAGAGTTTTGAAAATAAAAAACATGTAATTCAGTTAGGCCGTGCTCGCCCTGACATGATTATAAATTACAAACGACGCGATGGTTTTTTCAAACATTTTAACAGTTCTTTGTACGACAAATACCCTTGGCTTATGGGAAGTTGTAAATTAAATAAAATGTTTGTTTTTCTTGCATGTTATTCTCAGATTCTAGTAGCTTATGGAGCCACACGAGATTTAAAGATATTAATAATCTTTCAAATTCGTTCAAAAAACATGTTCAGACCGAAAAACATATCCGAAGTTGTTTATCTTTGCATGATTTCGGAAATCGTAAGATAGAAACATTTTTTACTAATACGTATGAAGTTCATAATAGAAAAGTAGATCGGAATAGAAGTTTAATGAAACGGTTCATCGACACAGTAATTTTGCTAGGTAAACAAGAATTAGCTTTTCGCGGCCACCACGAAAATCCGGCATCCGATAACAGCGGTAACTATATCGAAACGTTGTTATATTCAAGCAAGTATGATACCGTAATCGATTCGCATTTGGAACAATGTTCCTCAACACAGAATCCCACATTCTTTGGCCTTTCGAGCGATAATGATTTAATACAAACTATCGCATTCGTTTTACGCGACCAAAATAAATTTGAAATAAATAAAGCTCAGTTTGTATCGGTCATGATTGACGAAACGCCCGATGTTAGTCATAGGGAGCAACTAACGGTAATATTTAGGTATTTATCTGAACCTGGAATCGAAGAACGTTTTCTTGGTTTCTATGACGTTAGCGGCAGTCGGACTGCTGATGTTCTTCTCATATCTATCCCCAAACGGCTTTTCTCAAAGCCACTTTTATTATACTTGCAAGACACTGTTTCTATGTATCAGTGCTTACATGTACAGCGAAAGTGAGCTAAAGCCAATTCATCTGTACAAGATTTCGACGTCAGCCACATGGCCACAGCTATACGAGTAGTTACTGGAATTCACGCATCACACTTGAGCAAGGTAAGCATTTTTTGGTTCGGCTTCCCTTTTAAGAAAATTCACCCTTCGCCACTGGCAAGTCATCTGATTTTTGCGTCAAAGAATAACAAACATCCATCCTCACAAATTTCCACATTAATTTATAATAGTAAGTAATATTAGAAACGTAAATTATTAATTTATCTATTTTAAATAACAATCCATACAATAAATTGAATAGAAAGTTGAAACATACATTTCCATGAACTCCACCAACAATTGAAACTGTGAGACACTGGTCCTCATTGTATTAAATAATCTGTTTGAATCTAATTGTAAACTTTTAAACCACACAACGCAGATCTGTGACACACGTCAACAAACAAAATTACAAATTGAATATATGACGACTGTGACATGTTATAAGGAATAAAAATTCAAAAACCACTAAATACTATAAGTAATCTACTAACCGTCAACTTTTCTATTTAGCACAGAGTACATTATATATACGGACATAGAGTCATCACTTAGAATTATGATACTAGCGCCATCTATCGGTATACGACACCCGTGTAGAAAATTATTCTGGTGGTTCCACATTCATAAGTTCACAATTTATTCCTCAAAGTAATTTCCAAAAGCCAAATCAATTTAAAAACTGATTTGAGTTTTGGAAATTACTTTGAGGAATTATAAGATAGAGGAAATGGAATTCAAGTAAATCAAACAACAGTTTAGCGGTTGATAGACTTTTTATAATGTTTTCTTTTATTATAATAGTTATAAGCATACATTTTCATTTGGTCATTCTTGTCTACATCTAATCTGGTGCCATTAAGTATTTTATTAATATCTCGGCACCAGTTACAAATGAAAAATTTGCAGGACAGCTCCAACATGTATTCAATTGTTTGCGATTTGTGGTTTTCGCAACCAAATAATTTAAAATCAAGATCAACATACATCAAAGTTTTTAAAAATGTTTTTATGTTTACAGTTATTGATTTGTTTTTTAGATAATATGTGATTAAATCTTGTATTTTTGAAAAAAGCATTATTAAATCATCATTGGGATAAGTTAGATATGATTTTCCCTTTTTATATTCTCTTATTTTTAAAAAATCACTTTAATTATTTTTGTCATACAAACAATCTTACTTTTTACAATTTTTGAAAACGTTTATTCTTCGCTTTTCTTAATAAATAACCAGTTACATACTGTAATGTGGCTAATATTCTGGGGTTATTTTTTTTCACCTCAAAGTCTATATATTCTACTTCATTCTCCAAATCGTTTGTAACTGTGGGCATGGGCTTCTTTTCAGCATTTTTAAATAAAGATTGCATTGTTTTAAAAATTGTTTGGCAGCTATCTTCCTCACAGTTGGAACCAGGTGAGTGCTGGCCACTTAAGTTATTAATTAATAATGCAGCAAAGGACGATTCGAAGCCAGCTACAGTAGGGTTAGTGTTTCTGCACCCATGGCTTCGAATCGACCCAAATAAATTCTCTAGAGGATCCTGATTAAAATGCCTCATCCACACAGATTTAATATATATTTTTTTAAGTATTTCTATGAGGTACTCCACATTATTTATAGTACGTAACCAATTATTTATTGTTGGAACTGTTACCTGCTTGCCCTGTGTTTTACCCTCATTATTTACAAATGTCATTGAGCTTAACACTATTTTAGCATTCGACCAAACGGTGCCATGGTCTGATTTTGGTGTTACTTGAGTTAATAAAGATTTCCCAGACCTTTTCTTTAAATTATCATAACTCCCATTTAGAGAGTCGAAGAGTTCATCGAAAAACAGGATGACATCAGCAGTCTGTGTACACTCAGATGGGAGTATGTTCCTTTCTGAAACAAAAAATAATAATTAAATTAACAATTAAAAATCACACCACTCGGAAACAACGATGCGACGGTACAACAACACCCAAAACTGGGGAAAATTTGGAAATTATTTATTTCATTATTATATCATCATTATACATTATATTATTTTTATTTTGTTCATTTAATTTCAGTTCATTCTAAATGGCCCAAACCTACCGGGAATCGAACCCTGATATAGTGTCACCGCGCTGCTTTGGTTTAGACCTATCAACCGCTCAGCTACAGAGGACATCTCCGACAGACATAATAGTTTATGGAATATTTCGAAAATTACCTGCAAATAATCCCATAGTAATTGCAACTCTTTGGCTCAAAATTTGTGTTGCATATTTAACCTTCATATTTTGAAATTTATCTGGATTAATGTGTCGGTCAGTTAATTTATTTTCAAGTCGTATTCCTTTATATGCTGGATCTTCTTCATATAATTTGATTATATGTTCCCATTTTGCCACTTTTTTAGAGCCATTTATTGAACACACTAAATTTTTGTTCATCAAATTATTTCTGATTCCTTTAATTAAATGAGGCGGGTCATATAAGAGAACTTCTTTGTCGTCTACTTCAAATACATCTCTTCTCAATTCTTTATTTTTTCTTAAATATTCTGCTCTTGTCTCCTGAATCAAAGAGTTTATCGCACTGACGTTGGATGCACCTTGGTCACATACAGTAGCTAGGACATGTAGTCCTACACTATGCAGTTTTTGTATAACTACTTTTATTTGTTTTGCTAGTTCAGTTGAGTTTGTGCTGCCTGAACAAAATGTGTAGGAAATTGGTTGTTTATAATTTTTTTGAACTCCTCTTATCAGGAACACAAGAGCATGGTCAGCTAGTTTGTTTTGTCTTGACTCCCCACTATTTACGAAGCCTGAAATTTCGTCTCTTCTTTGATTGTAATCAAAATGTGGTGCAATGGACATTTCATCAAATAATAATATGCAGAGTTTGTCATCTGCTTTCATTTTATCTACTCTTTTTTTTAATTGTTGAAAGAGGTTTTCATTAATTCCTGGTTTTAAATTTCCGATCTCGAAAATCTTTTTTACATGATTTACATACGTATTTTAAACACTTTGTGATTACCTATCCACAAACATAACCTCCTTGTTCAGCTCCTTCCATAGGTTGAACATTTGGAGTATCCAACAATAACTCCACATTTATCACAATTTCTTGCTTTCGGAAATCTTTATCCTGCTCTACATCGTTTTCTTCGTCAATAATGAAATCTAGGGACTGGAAGTACGCTCCCATATCGTCTTCACAATTAGATTTTATGGAGTGTGAGGACGAAAAATTATTAAGTAAAAGTGCTTTATAGGCACCTTCAAACCAAATGCTGTTAGGGGACACATTTCGAGCGCCTATACCTCTTATTCTGCCAAAAAAGTTTTCGACGGGATCTTGGTTAAAATTTCTGCAGAACATGATATAAAAACCATATTTTTTGTTTAAAATCTTCCAAATGGCCTGCTAAAAAAGTTTTAAAGTGAGTTAGGTTGTAGGCGAAGCCAAAAGGCTTTTTAAAAAGGAAACAAGAGATGTGTTCCGCTTGAAGAGCTGATCAATACTAAAGTTTAATTCGTTTTCATTCCTTATATCTAGGTTTACAATGAGACAACGGAGCATTGTCTTTATGCTTAATGTTTCCTGGTATGAAGTACCAGGAAGTTAATAGAATATAATCTTAATGTTCTCATTACTGGAATATAGTCTTAATGTTCTAATTTACTGGAATATAATCTTAATGTTCTAATTACACTGAAGGTTTATTATCTATTATCTATGTTACGTCTATATAACTCCTCCCCCCTTAAGATGGAGGCGTATCGAAGGCTGTGACTGAAGCTGGATTCCTTCAGCTTCGGGTTGCTGCGCTGAGATTTTCGCCGATTTAGGTTTCCACCAGAGTTTGTAGATAGCTATTCCGGTTCCGGTTAGGATTGCTATTATATAGAGTAATATAGATGACCAACTAGGTGTTGTAGCGATGATTGCTGTATCTTCCTCGGTGAACTTGATTTCTTCTGCTTTGTGTACGACATCCTTTAAGTTGTCTAGTTTTATATTTTCTAGTTTTATTTTGATTGGTGAGATTTTTGGTGTTTGATGAGCACGAGGTAGTGGTATAGTTTCTCTAATATTGAGATATCTTTGATGTGTCGTTAGTGTTCTATCCATAATTTGTATTTTGCAGTTGTTATCTGTTGTTATCAGGAAGACTCTTTTATTTCGTTGATATTGTACGTCGTTTCCGCAGATGGTTTTAATGACTTCTTCTTGTTTCATGACGACTATCCAGCTGTTGTCCTTGATTTGCTGTATGATATTATTTTCGAAGGATGCTGTAGCATATGTGCAGTTATGTGGTTCTTGATGTTGTATTAGTTGAGCTATGCAGTCCTTTGAATGTAGTGTTTGCCATTCTAGGTGTATGCAGATGACCTCGTCTTCTAGAATCTCGGTGCACGGCTCATGGGGGTAGGCAAATTCATTATTTCCCAAGATTAGGAGAGGGTTGCTTGGTATTAGGACTGTGTTATTGTTATTAGGTATGGAATATAGGTGTAGGAGGTTGTAGGGTTGTTCTGCAACTAATGGTATGTCTAGTATGAAGTTAAGTGTCTCATTAGTACTATATGCTTTTACTGTAATAGCTTTTTCCCATAAATGGATGTTTTTCAAGTTTGGGGCGAAAACTAGGTTTGTGCTGATTTCGTTTTGAATTTGGTTTAATTCTTCGATTAGGTATGTCGGATTTATTATACTAGGGTGCATCTTTTTTAGATGTGAAAATGTTAACGCGTTTTCTAATGTTTCTAATTTACTGTAAAGCTGTTGAAGTGAGGTCTCTATGTTATTGAATATACTTGTAGTAAGAAAGTTTGTTTCAAATTCAGATTTTTGATTTGAATACCTATCTATGGCTCTGTATATTTCTTTTTGATTGTGTTTTATGTGTCCTAAGTTTCTTTCGTATTCTTTCATGAAATCCTGCATTAAACTGATTGTCTTTTTCTGGTTTGATTTATTGTTGCTAATTGATGATTGGATTGTTTTTATTTCGTTATCGAATTTAATCGCATCATCCTGGTCCAAGTTTCCTGTGATTGATTTTATTACTGTTCCTAGGCCATTTATTAAGCCACGTTTATATCTATAGCTTGACCTAAGTCCTACTGTTTCTAATCCTAAATAAAGTAGCCTACTTTCTATTGTCTATGAGGTAATCTATTTGTCTAGTAATAGCGGTGTTATCTACCGAGCTATTTTGTTTTAACTTAAATGTAAAGTAATTACTACATATATCTAAATAAACTTCTCTTAATTTAGTGGTATTATATATGACCACTAGATGGTATGTATCGACCTGGTATTGGGCTCTAGCTTCTGTCAGTACTAGTATCCCATTATGGTTGTCTATTGGCTGTATGATCGCTGAGCTAGCGGCGAGCCGGAGCACTGCGATGAGGGCGATGGCGTTCCTGAAACATTTTCAGGACGCCTTAGTAAGCGGAAGTGGACTCTAATTGTTTTAGCGTTCACGTGTTTGCCTACAATTTCAGCTATTTGTTCTGGGTGTATACGTGTTATTGTATATGGGCCTAAGTATTTGGAGTCCAACTTGTTACTTCTTGCTGTTTTTGCTACTTGTTTATAGACCTTATCACCTACTTTAAATTGAGCTGTTTCTGTGTTTTTATTTGCTCTTTCTATTACTTGTTGTTTTTCGTCTGATAATTTGCAATTAATTAAATTCTGTGTGCTTTCCATGATTTGTTTATGTTTTAATACATACTCTTGGTAAAATTCTTTAGGGCAGTGTAATTCTAGGGGGTTTCGACTGTCCGTGTGTCCGTATAGTAATTCGAATGGTGTAAAATCTGTAGCAGAATGAATGGTGTTATTATATGCTATAATAGCATATTTCATGAGGTTCAATGAATCATCTTTATCTATAATTCTTTGTATCCTTATGATTTCCGCTAAGGTGGAGTGAAGTCTTTCGATTGGTGAGTTTGAATTGGGATTGTAAGGTGTTGTGAAATGTATGTGTATGTTATGTATTGCACATATTTCTGTAATAACTTCGTTATCGAATTTTGAATCGGAGTCCGTCGTAATTTTCTTAGGTACTCCTATTACAGAAAATATGCTGAGTAGTGCTTCAGCGATGTGAATGCTAGTTGAGGCGGTGAGTGGTATTGCCTGTGCATATTTTGTGAAGTTGTCTATGATAGTTAGAAAGGTTGTACCTCCACTACTATATAAGTCCATAAACATATGCTCCATTGGTTTATGTGGTGTATCTGTTAGTGATAACGGTAATTTCAACGGATTTCGTTCGTATTTGCTTTTTAGGCAATTATCACATTTATTAATGAATTATTGTATTGACGACAGCATGTTTGGCCAGTGGTAATTTCTATGGATATGCTTATATGTTTCTTGAATGCCTCTGTATAGTTTTTCCTTCATGGTATTTCCTTATTATATCTATTTGTTCGGAAATGTTGTCTATTAACGTGACTCTGTTTTTACATCTAATTAATTTTGGTCCGCGATTGCTAAATGTTGATTTGTATACTTCACTGAATAAAGTGTAGTATTCTTCATGATGGAAATAGCAATGGAATATCCTGTCAGGAATTGTGTGTTCTTTAAGAAATTGAATTATTTGTTCTTTTGTATCAATTATAGGGATCCAAACGTCTTTAATTACTGTTTTTCCTTTTGACCTATCTTCTACTCTGTAAGTATTTCCAGGTGTTTTTCTAATGTGGAATTGTTTTAATTGTCTATCAATTGCGTCTTCTATTTCAGGTATTTTATCAGTTACTACTTCTATTTCCATGGGCTGGGGTGTTATAGTTGTTTGTGTAGGTATTTCTTGTGGTTGGTTTATTATACCTGGTGTAATAGGCATGTCTAGTAATGTTCGAATGTCTATATTGGCTAGGTCTATGTCGTCATGTGAAGTACTAGGTTGGGGTTCCTTCGTTGTTGTCGTATTGTGGTGTACCATTTGTATTCTTGAAAGCGCGTCTGCGTTAGTGTTGGCTTTACCTTTTTTGTATTGTACATCGTAATTGTATTCTGCTAGTCTTAGGCGCCAAAGGGTTAGTTTAGAATTTGGGTCTTTAATGGACATTATCCATGTAAGCGGGCGATGATCTGTGTATATGGTAAATCGTTTACCGTATAAGTAAGGGCGGAAGTATTTAATGGCCCATACGATGCCTAACAATTCTTTTTCTATTGTCGAATATCTTTGTTCTGTGTCAGATAGAGTACGTGAAGCGTATGCTACTGGTTTATCTGAGCCTAGTATTCCTTGAGATAGAACTGCGCCTATGGCTACGTCTGATGCGTCCGTAGTGAGGATAAAGGGTTTATCGAAGTCTGGGTATTGTAGTATAGGTGCGTTAACTAGTACCTCTTTACATTTTTCAAATGCTTGTATGTACTCGGGTGTCATGTTAATTTTACTACCTGAAGTGGTTCAAGGTGTGAGGTGCTTATACCACTTACTAAAATATGTTAGTCTAGATTTAGACTAAGCGAGTACTAGGCAGAGAATTAAATTCAGAGCGAGAAGCGACAGACTTTATTTGTCAACGATCAAAAGCGTAATCAATCATTACAATAACAACAGAGCTATTTATACTAATACTTAAAACTAATTAATAATAATAAGGGTTCGGACTTGACCGTTCTACGCAGGAGTAACACCCACTTCAAATATGGTCGCTAATTACCGAACAATAGGTTCCTTAGCAGCCATATTTGCCTTATTAGCGCATCGCCCAATAGATGCACCGACGCCATGTTCCGGGAGGCGTGATTAGGCCATTGCAGTGGCTTAGTAGGCGGGGCTATGCACCGGCGTTGCACACGGCACCAGGATCACCTCATGTGACGTAGGATGGCGTGATTTCATGCCGAGGTCTCACCGCTCATAAGCAGAGGCGGTTGCAGTAGCGGCATTGGTCGCTACACTACTCCCCCACTGAGACCGTGTCTACGGGCGATAGTAATCAGGGAATTTAACTACTCGTCCGCTCCTTGTCCTCTTAACTGCTGCCGGCTCCTCTTCTTGCTGCCGATCTGGCATTGTGGACTCGTCCCTGGCGATGTAGGCAGGTTTGATACGGTCTACTGTGACTGTCTGCGTTTTGCCCGATACTTCGACGTCAAACGTCTTAGGACCATGTCGTAACACCTTGTACGGCCCTAGGTATGCTGCCTGCAAGGGTCTTCGGGCTGGACCCTGGCGAATAAAGACATGTGTCGCCGTGCCCAGGTCTCTAGGCACGTAAAATAGCTTGCTGGAGCTGGTGTGCCACGAAGTTGGTTGTGGTGCCAATTTGCTCATATGGGTCCGAAGTCTGCTGACCAGGTTGCCCAGCTCCACTGTGGCTCCGTAGTTTGTCGAGAAGAATTGCCCGGGCAGCCGAAGTGGCTCACCGTAGACAACTTCTGCCGTGGAAGCTTGTAGGTCACTCTTCCATGCGCTGCGGATGCCCAGCAGCACCCAGGGGAGAACCTCAGTCCAGTTGGGACTGGAGTGACAGGCGATGGCTGCTTTCAACTGGCGGTGCAATCTCTCAACTAGACCATTTGCTGCGGGATGGTACGAAGTGGTGGTATGGTGAGTAGCGCCCACCAGCTCGGCGACCTCCCTGAAGGTGTGCGACACGAACTGTCGGCCACGGTCGGTTGTGATGTGTTCGGGACAACCAAAGCGAGCGATCCACCCGGATATCAGGGCGGCTGCGCAGGTCTCGGCGGTGATGTCCTGCAGTGGAAGCGCCTCAGGCCACCTGGTGAAGCGGTCGACGATCGTGAGGCAGTACCTGTTGCCAGAACATAAAGTTAGAGGACCTACTATATCTAAATGTATGTGTCTAAAACGAGCTGTAGGTGCTCGAAATGCTGCTATAGGTGCCGACGTGTGCCTTGATATTTTGCAACGTTGGCATTGCTGACACTCTTTAGACCACTGTCGACAGTCCTTTCTAATTCCTGGCCACACAAACCTGTCCGTGACCAAGCGCACTGTTGCTTTGACTCCTGGATGGCTTAAATTGTGCAAAGCATGAAATACCTGTCGGCGGTGTGCAGGAGTGATATATGGCCTCACACTTGCTGTGGAGACATCACAGTATACCAATATGTCATTTAACTTCCTTTTCTCCAGTTTCAAGGAAGAGCCGTTCATCAGCAGACTCTTCAGTTCTTCGTCGGTTTCTTGGGTGAGCGCTAAGGACTGGTAATCTACGGGCAAAGAAAGTTCATCAATACGTGATAAAGCATCTGCGACGATGTTGTCCTTGCCAGAAACGAATCGGATGTCAGTTGTGAATTGACTGATAAAATCCAGATATCGAAACTGGCGTGGTGAGCAATTGTCTCTGTTGGTAGCAAAAGCGAAAGTTAGTGGCTTATGGTCCGTCATGATTGCGAATGTTCTTGCCTCCACCATGTACCTGAAGTAGCGAATAGCCTCATATATAGCCAACAGTTCTCGATCATACGGGCTATATTTCCTCTGAGCTGGAGACAGTTTTCTGGAGAAGAATGCCAGCGGTTTCCATTCGCTCCCTTTACGCTGCTGTAGAACTGCTCCAATTGCCGTATCTGATGCATCGGTCTGAACCGTCAGCTCCGCATCAGGATCTGGATGAACCAACAATGTTGCCTGGGAAAGACTATTTTTACTTTTAATAAAGGCGTCCAACAATTCCGGTGTCCATGTGATGGGTTGTGCTCCTTTGGTCTTAGGACCAGCCAGTAAGGAGTTGAGGGGTGCCTGGATACTAGCTGCACCTGGTATGAAGCGGCGGTAGAAATTGATCATACCTAGGAATCTCCTCAGCTCCTTTATGGTCTTCGGCTCTGGAAAGTCTTGAACGGCCTGAATCTTTCCTTGTAACGGCTGCACGCCTGCTGCAGACACTGTGTATCCTAAGAATGTTACCTCGGATTTACCCAGATGACATTTGGACGTATTTATAAGAACGCCGTAGTCTATCAACCGCTTGAAAAGTTGCTTCAAGTGCTCTTCATGCTCATGGCTGCTCCTGCTGGATAATAAAATGTCATCAAGGTAGCAATAGCAGAAGTCTAGCCCGCGCAACACCTCGTCCATGAAGCGCTGGAAGGTTTGCGCGGCATTGCGCAGTCCGAAAGTCATGCATGGAAATTCATATAAGCCGAATGGTGTGGTAATTGCTGTTTTTGAAATATCTTCCTCCAGGACTGGTATTTGGTGGTAGGCCTTTACCAGGTCTATGGTGGAGAAGATTACGTTACCTGACAACTGCTGTGCGAAATCCTGGATATGCCTGATTGGGTAGCGATCGGGAATTGTGCGAGCGTTCAAGGCGCGATAGTCACCGCAAGGTCGCCATCCATCTGTTTTCTTACGAACAAGGTGGAGTGGTGATGACCAAGCGCTCTCTGATCTTCGAGCTGTTCCGTTCTGCAACATATCGTCGAATTCTTTCCTCGCTATATTTAATCTTTCTGGATCTAGGCGGCGAGGTCGACTGAACACAGGAGGTCCGGGCGTAGTCCGTATTTGATGCACCGTGCTATGCTTGGGAATGCTATTAGGCTTACCGGCAGGACGTGTGATCTCCGGAAACTCTCGCAGTAGACGGTGGAAGGGAGCATCATCTGAAGCCATACAGGTCGTACGTACAGATAATATACTATCCGCAGACTGTTGTTGAGGAGCAGGAACGGTAAGTGACGTAACTCCATCAATGATGCGTTGGTTGCGGCAATCGACAAGCAGGTTATAGAAACCTAAAAAATCAACACCGATGATGGGCTTGGATACGTCTGCGACCACGAAACGCCAAGTGAACGCACGCCGTAGACCAATATTCAACTCCAGCTGTATATATCCATACGTAGCTATAGATGTTCCGTTGGCAGCAAACAGACTATAATTTGTTTTCGGACGCGATTCCCGTACAGCTGACCTAGGATACACACACAAGTCTGAACCCGTGTCGATCAAATACTGGATCTTCGTGTTACGGTCAGTGATGAACAGGCGGTTCGAGATGTTAGGGCAGTCGTTTACCGCTATTGTCGGCTGCCTTGATAGTTTACCGCTGTATAACTGCAGGGCTTGATGCACTTCCTTGCTCTCTCCCTAAAACGGTAGTGGTACCAGCAGTGCGGGTGATCAGTAGGGCGCGAACGAGATCGGGAGCGATTACGGTTCCTGTGGGAATCTGGACCATTTGAGTCTCGTCTGGAACGCCTGTACAACTCTGTAGACATCGCGTCGATCTTGCGTGCTAACTCCGCTACCTGCATTTTCAAATCGCTATCGCCTGTACCTGTGACTGCAGCCGATGTTGCCGACGTACTTGCTACTTGTGTTGTTGTGGGTACGATATCATTGATGCGGTCCGCCAATTCTGCTGCATCCTCTACGCTTATGTTAACCTGCGATGCCAGAATTGTTTGTAGGTTAGCTGGCAGTCTGTTTGCCCAGATCGTACGAATAAAATCAGTGGGAACATTAGGGCCAGCTAGGTGCTGCAGGTGCCTCAGGAACTGCGACGGTTTCCTGTCACCGAGCTCTTCGTGCATCAGGAGCTGCTTAGTTTTCCTCTCCTGTGATGCTGACAACCGCTTAACGAGTTCCGCCTTCAGTTTGGCATACTTACCAGTTTCCGGTGGGGATACTATTAAATCCCTCACTTCAGAGGAATACTGCGGTTCCAGCTGAGCCAGCACATAATAATATTTAGTCTCATCTCTCACAATATTAGATAGCACAAACTGACCTTCGATCTGGGCAAACCATAACGTTGGATCATCCGGGTTGAACGGGGGCACTCGCACACCGACTCTGAACGTCTCTGCTGTCCCCTCCTTCGTTAACTCCGTCCCGGTGGACATCTTCTTTAGTCGGGGTCTCCAATGAAGTGGTTCAAGGTGTGAGGTGCTTATACCACTTACTAAAATATGTTAGTCTAGATTTAGACTAAGCGAGTACTAGGCAGAGAATTAAATTCAGAGCGAGAAGCGACAGACTTTATTTGTCAACGATCAAAAGCGTAATCAATCATTACAATAACAACAGAGCTATTTATACTAATACTTAAAACTAATTAATAATAATAAGGGTTCGGACTTGACCGTTCTACGCAGGAGTAACACCCACTTCAAATATGGTCGCTAATTACCGAACAATAGGTTCCTTAGCAGCCATATTTGCCTCATTAGCGCATCGCCCAATAGATGCACCGACGCCATGTTCCGGGAGGCGTGATTAGGCCATTGCAGTGGCTTAGTAGGCGGGGCTATGCACCGGCGTTGCACACGGCACCAGGATCACCTCATGTGACGTAGGATGGCGTGATTTCATGCCGAGGTCTCACCGCTCATAAGCAGAGGCGGTTGCAGTAGCGGCATTGGTCGCTACATACCTTTTTTTAGGCATTTTGTTAGAGGTTTTGTTAGTCTCGCAAAATCTTGGATGAACTTTCTGTAATATCCTACTAATCCTAGAAAGGATTTTATTTCTTTCTGTGTTTTAGGTAGAGGGAATTTCTTTACAGCTGCTATTTTGTCTTCGTTTGGCTGAAGGCCTTTGTCAGTTAATGTGTGTCCTAAAAATTTTACCTGTTTTTGTAGAAATTCTGATTTATTTAGTTGAATTTTGAGGTTATGTGACCTAAATCTATCGAACACTTGTTTACATTTATCTAGGTGTTCTTGTAAAGATGTAGAATATATGATTACGTCATCTAAATAAGTTAGTACGTTATCTATTCCGCGTAGTACTGAATCCATTAATCTTTGAAACGTACTTGGTGCATTTTTCAGGCCGAAAGGCATTCTGAGAAATTCATAATGTCCTCGATCTATTGTGAATGCTGTTTTTTCAATATCTTCTTTTTCCATCTCTACCTGGTGGTAGCCTGAGGCTAAGTCTAGTGTAGTGAAGTATTGTGCACGTCCTAGCTTATCTAATATATCATCTATGTTTGGTAGAGGGTATTTATCTTCTATAGTTTTGTCATTTAGTTTTCTGTAGTCTATTACTAGTCTGTATTTTTGTTCTCCTGAAGCATCAATTTTCTTTGGAACTATATGTACTGGGCAAGACCAGGGGGAATTACTTTCCTGAATAATATTTTGTTCTAAGAGTTTATTTATTTGTTTTTTAATTTCCTCTTTTTGTTTTGGTGCTTGTCTATAGTTACGTACATCATGTATGTATGGTTTACTATCTGATATTCTTAATTGATGTTTTATTTCATGGGTGAATGTTAGTGGTATTTCCTCGCAGTAGAGGTGAGATATACTAGGTAAAATGCGTACTGAGTCTTAGAAGTACGCGTCCGTCTAAATACTTATTCCAAATACTAGGTCCACGAGTATTTAGGCGTCTCAAGTTTATGAACGTTTCATAACTAGCGAGTCTTCGCAAGTAATGGAGTATTTTCGTTTTATGGATTATAAACGTCTATCAGACTTAATCAGACTATGTGTACCTAGGGGTATTCATAGCTATTCTTCATTTTAAAATATTTTAAATTAAGTAAATCTTATTGAAAACTTCCCTTCATACTTTATACAGGCTTAGGACTGTCAGCTTATTTTATAACATAATATGGTATTAATAGAAAAATAATTGTTGGTACGTATCAAATACTTCAAATAGGTACGTACCAACAATTTTTGTCAGAAAAGCTGGCGTATTTAGAAGGTTTCAATAATTGATTTTATTTACAAAATCAAATTTACTGTACTATTATACCTAGGTACTAAATATTTACATCACTAAGTTTTTTTTAATTTCTTTTTGTTTGTTTTTTTTTTTGTTATTTTTTATCTTTTTTTTTTACATTTTTTACATTATTTTTTATTCTTTTTATCTAAATTATTTTTTTGTTTTCTTTTATAAACAGCATCTGTTGTACTTTTCTAACACCTAAACGTGTTCTTCGCTCGGACAGAATATTTCCTGCTACAGAAAAAAGTCGCTCGCAGGGCACACTGGTAGCTAGTGCATTTTGTTTAAGCCGAGCCAATATTGCTAAGTGGGGATATGAATTTTTGTTTAATGCCCACCACTGCAATGGACACTCATTGATGTTGACGACTTTGTCATCCAAATACCGCTGTACTTCTAGAACAGCCCTGGAGTAAGCAGTGCCAGCCGGCCGAATGTTTTGCATTTTTTTGTGGTAATGCTTCCAGATGTCACCTCTTTCGTAATTTCCTTCATTTGTTGGTTGATCAATTTGATTGTCTCTTCCAGTAGTAGCTTCAGCTTCTCTATGAGGTTGGTCACTAATCCTATCACATGTTTTTTTGTATTATCTGCCGTTGCCTCGTTTTCGAAGTAAAGCTTATATCTAGGGTCGAGAAACATGCATACTGTGTATGTCCGGCTATTTTCTAATGACGAAAATCTTGACACCAGTTCGCCAAAAAGATCTGTTCTCACTTTTTCAACTTCATCAGGAAGGGGCTCGGCATCATTTAATATTAGTTCCACTAACGAAGATTTTAAAGCGGTGGTTATGGGAATCACAGCGCTGCCCGTTACATACTTTTGCCCACTCATTTCTTTTGTAACTTGTTCGCAAGGTCTCAATACTAAAAGTAACTTTTCAATAACAACCCATTCGTGTGGCGTTAATAAACTCAAACCTGGATTAAGATTCGACAAGGAACTATTTACTTCTTCTTTGATTTCAATGAACCTTTCCAACATATAATATGTCGAGTTCCAGCGAGTTGATACGTCTTGTAGCGGTCTTTTCACATCTTTACCAGCTTGTTGCTGATACTTTTTTAACTTATCCCAGCCTATAGTGCTTTTTTTAAAGTAAGAAACTATAGCTTTTACTTTGCAGGTTATATTGCTAATGTCTTCATTATTTAATGCCTTTTGTACAGCCAGATTTAAAGTATGCGCGTAGCAACTAAAATGGCGCCATCCTAAACATGTTTCTATTGCATACTTGATATTGGAACCATTGTCTGAAATAACGATTAATATTTTTTCTTCAATGTTCCATTCTTGAACAATTCGTCGAAGTTCTTGGGCTAAAACTGTACCGGTATGCGAACCACCGTCCAACGCACAGCATTCTAAGAGGAGTGATTGTAAGACCATGTTCTTATCTATAAAGTGACCTGTTACGGCCATGTACCAGTCATTTACACGAGATGTCCACATATCTGTTGTGAGACATATCGATTCTACTTCAGTATCAATTATTTTCTTGATTTCTGATTTCGTTTCTTCATATAAGGAAGGCATCATATTATTTGCAAAATATTTGCGAGAAGGAATCACATAATTTGGAAACGCAAAGTTAATTAACTCCTTAAAACCTTTATCTTCCACTATGGAAAACGGTTGTAAATCAGATATGAATAAATTCATAATATAGCGATCAATATCTTTTTTTATTTTTGAGCAATCTCTCCGCAAATATAAGGTAATATTTGTGGTAGTTCGTATAATTCTCGATGAATTACCTAAAACGTTTGCAGAGCCGGTTTCTTGAGTAGTTGCTGAAGTTGATGGTAAAGGTTCTGGAAGTTCTGGTTGTATCTGTTCCACTTGTTCGTTTTCTCTAGGCACTAAACGTATAGTACCATGTCGTCTCTTTAAATGTTTCGTCAAGTTAGAAACTGATGCCTTAAATGAAATGTTCATTTTACAAATTTTGCACTGTGCTTTATAGTCCCCTTTATCGTCAAAATGGTCCCATGCGACACTTCTCTTCGGAGCCATCGTTAATTTCAATTTAAATGAATATCAAATTATTCACAAATCACTTTTACTTTATAATACTTAACAATTATAATAATAGAATAATAATTCACTATACACCATAACACCCGTCCACGAATTAAACAAAAGTCAGTTCTTTATTATTTACAATATAAGTCACTTTTTATTCATCTAGGATTGGGTAAATATACAAAACAATAAGCAATAGGCATAGGCACCATTCCTGTGACGTAGAGCGACGTACTGATTTGAGTGATTTGAAAAAATAAACGAAAATTGTTTTGAAGAAGTGGTAAGTACGTACGTAAATGTAAACAAACAATAATGAACGCTGCTTGCCAAAGTAATAGTAACTCTAATTGTATTGTTATAAGGTTTAGAATCGCAAAGGTAATAAATCGACTCACAATCTTCGAGTACCAAACCGAACGTCTCCGAGTTTCGACGAATTTTACCGAAACTGACCGCCCGAGCTTGTTGTGTGATACGTCATACGTATTATAGTATTCTTTGGTGTGAGTGAGTCGCAAACTCCCAACTAGACACGAGTGTGGTAGTTCGCGTCAATTGTCAAACGTCGTACGCCTAAATACTCGAGACGCGTTTATGTGGTGAGCACGGAATAAGTCTTTACGCGTCCAGCCAAAAACCTATTCCAGTATATACGTCTCACGTCTAATTGTGTGTAAAAGGTTTCTTAGAAATTCTCGACCACAATTTAATATGCCATCTTGTTTCAAACTTGATAGTAACTTACGGACACTTGGCACTCTTTTTTCAAATTCGTAAAACTGATGAATTTTTCTTCTGATAACTCCTAAATCAAAATCATCAATAACATGCTTTTTCTTTATAACTTTTGGTTTTTTTGGAGAATTAAATTTCAATCGGTCCAAATTTTCAGTTGATGAATTGCCCGCTTTTATCACGTTTCTTACGGTTTTTTCGCAGTACCCCGCAGCCTCCGCTACGATTTTGGCAATATTCACATCACTTTTATGTTCAAAGCTTTCTCTGTCTGCTTTTCTTTTCTTAAAATATTCGGCCACTTTAAAAATGACGGTCTTGACATCACGAGATAACGCACGACCCATCTTTGTATATTCATCTCATGTGCGTCTGACATAGACAGTCCGGTACAAACAAAGCTAGCTACCGCCATGAGCGTTGACGGCACACTGACGGAACGGAGCGGCCGATACTCCCCCCGTCTCGCCGCGCGCATACCTAAGGCGCGGTACAGCGGTTTCGGTCAAACTATAACACGATATGCTTTACTAATTTACGATCAATAAAATGTAAATGACCATTTACCATTTAGCTTATGAAATAATACAGCATTACAGCCCTAATTAACTTAAAAGGTACAAGAAGATTTATAATTAAAAATTAAGTTTCAATCGCCTGGTACACCCTTTGCCACACTCTAACTTCCAACCCGGCTAATTCCAAAGGCATCTTAAATAAATTATAGTACCTACCTATCTATCACCTAGCCTTAGTCGGCTTACGGGCCATGTATCTACCCGTCTAAATGAATACAATTCAGAATAAAACATAATGACCTCTAACAAAAAAGGATTAGATGAAAATGTTCTTCTACTTAATACTTCGTACCGTACCAGTTTAGGACGAAAATGATGTGTAATTACTTAATTAACAACACTAAACATTAGTTAGTTTAGCATTATGATCATAATTTAATAAGTCGGAATCACTGACGTACCCTACCTACGTAATGGTGAACGATACACGTATTTAAAAATTACAATGATCAATTTGATTTAAGTAATGTTTTTGTGATAATTATTTACAAATCTTTTTACTCACCCCACAAGTCCGGTTGATATTTACAAATTGTTAAACATTATACACACACACATGTTTATTATTGGGTTAATTAAGTCAGTCCGGCAGGCAAGTTGCAAAAAAAACCGAAATTACTGCAACAGATTTATTACAAAAGATTACAATAAATTCTTATAATTAGAACAAATGACAATTGTTCGATATGAGAATCAAAAGTGAGGTGCATAACTTGAATTTGATGCCGTCGTCCGTTCGGCGGCGTGCGTCACGTTGAGCAGATTCAGCACTTCCACACTGGTTGCCAGGCTGATGCAATATTTATATGAAGTTACAAATCATTTTCCTTAATTGCGGATTCCGTAGATAGTTGGTACTTAACATCTCCCTCCCAAAGATCAGCGACTATTGGCGGACTAGTTCGAAAATAGCGCTGATAATCTTGGTTGATCAGCAACGGCATGATTTTGAACTTCAGCATAGATGTCGCCACGTTCCACTTGATTACTAGTTGGTTCTGTTACTACTTTCTGTGACCGTTGTTTCATGTACTTGCGTAATGCGAGTCCAATGCCTACTGCGCTTGCACCGAATAGTAATAAGTACAACGGTGTAATGGTGTAATACACGCTATGAATGTCGGCTCTATTCAAAGTCAATGGCGTTTCCACAGATATTTCCTTAGTGGCAACATGGAGGCTGCGGAGATCTGCAGAATTGAGCTTTAGTTTTCTTGTTTCCAAATTGTAATTGTCCTCTTTACTGAATGGAATATTCATTATCTTCAACACTTGTCCTTTTATACGGTCATTTTTGTTGGCCAGTGTCAGATCTGGAGTTTGTACAGTGCAATCTCTGGGGATAGTGATCAAGAAACTTCCTTGTAGTGTGTTATACTGGGTTTCGGTACAGGAGAGGCGAACTTTAGTAGGTGCAGGGAACCTCGCCACGTAATGCCGATCATCGAGTGCTTCCACAGCTTCAGTTTTCAACTCTGTTGTAGTGAACTGGCAGGAACGATCGATTTGCTGCGTAGTTATCAGTTGATGGATGCAGTCACCTTGACCTTTGTAGTGATGATTGATGTTGTCCTCGCAGAGATAATATTGGCTAGACTTCGGGCATTCAGCCTCTATGTACATAAAATCTTTGTCGTGAATTGCTAGGAAGGGGAAGGAAGGAATAATTATTTTATTATCTTTGTTGGGAATTATGGACAATTTATAGAGGTCAAAGGTAGTGGGAATGAGAACCGGGAGCTTGAACACCAATACTAAATTTTGACTATTATAATAGTAACCTAATTTTATAATATCAAAATATTCCCTAAAACTAATATTCAATATATGATCTCTGTCATAGAGAGCTATTAACTGTTCTACCATCTTATGAAACATATCTAACCTAAACATAAGAAAATGTGTGCTTTTGGCACGTATAAAAGCTAGCAAATTTTCTAACCTAAGTAGCTCATCAGCTAATGATTCAATATTATCTGTTAGCATAATAATGAACTGAGCCAGATGGGCATATTTAACGATGTCTGATTCATGACGTACATCACTGATCATGATCTCATTCACAATGTCACCAATTTTTTTCTGATTTTGGACTAAATTTTCTAAAATATCTGAATTTTGAGACATCCACTGTTTGTTTAAACTTACGCGATTATTAATTTCTGTGACCATTTTATTCTCACTTTCTTGCAGAACTTTAATGGCATTGTCATAACGAATAGCATCGGAATAATCTAAATTTCCCGAGATACTTTTAACAACAGAACCTAATCCGTCAATTAAACCTCTTAAGGCGCTACGATTGCGCCCAAGTTAATTATCAATAAAAGTCAGGGGATCGAAGTATTCTGTATTAGGTACGTCATAGGTTACAGCACAATATAAAAATTAAACTTAAAAGGCGAACCGATACCAAGGTAAATAAATCTCTTATCAATCTATCTATAACACAGAGTCCTTTTGTGAAAATCTATAATTCCAACTAGACAGCTGTCATTACTGAAAAACTAAAAACTAAAGGCGACCACTAATAAAACATGTAAGGAGGTTCGCCACACCACCATAAGGCGCTAAGATTGGTTGATTGCCATCGCTGAGCTCATGATTCCTTCTTCTTGTGTATTGAAGATTTGAACTTCACCGAAGTAAGATAATGAGTGATTGCATAATTCTGACGATTTCCAGAAAGCTCCTATTGAACACAATTTGAAATCTCCTGATTTCTTAGGGAAGGTCATGGACTCAAGTTTAAAATCATTGTTACTAATCTTATTATCAGGACTTTGAGATTCATTATAAAATCCAAAAGAATCATGGTTAGTTAGTACTGTGAACTGAGGACAGTGCCTACTTAATTTTTCATCTAAACATGTATAATGCTCCAATAACCTTCCAGGACACTCTGCTGTTATTCTGCAGAAGGTGTCAGCTTCCATCATGACAATAGATAGTTTATTAATACACTTATAATAAACCCCACGATATCTCCATACAGGCAGTTCTTTACAAAGTGGCATCTTAGATAAAAACAGCTCGGACCGAATCAGGTGAACAAACTCCCCTTCTAGACCTTTAACATTATCTTGTAAATTGATTACATACAGTGGCTCAGGCCAATCTAATTGAGGAAATTTCATAATCCTAATCTCGCCGCCAACCGAGTAGTTAAGTCTAGTCCGTATTATGGCATTCATAACAGAACTCTTAGTGATCATATCTACATCCACTTTTGTTGGTTTTGATGATAGTATACCTGTTTTCTTCAGTGAATCTACAGCACTTGAGGCAGATTTTTTTGCTATGCTATTAATGAAGTCATCATCAATAGTCAACAGATGTCTTCCGTGATGATCAGACCTCTTAATTCTGACTCCTGATTTAGTTTTCCTGATGTCCAAATTCAGACCTGATCTATCAATTTCATTTTTTATTCCAAATAATATCTTAGTGTTCACTCTTGATACAGATGATATTAAGCAGGAATGATCAAATGAAGCAGATAGTTCAGACTCTTGAATTATGACTTGCAATAATAAGATTATTACTAATTCATTATACAGAGGATTACCTGAATAACCTCCTGTAGTCATTGAGAGTCTCATGAACGAATCAAAGCAGGTCTTGATGGTGTTACTTCTTAAGATAGAGCTATAAGGTAAATTCATGCATTTCTCTACCTTCTCTTTAATAGAATCTCTTATCGAAACCCTTTCTTCATCTGAATATATCATTAGGGTAGAATTAGAAACAGTTGAGACAGAGTCTGATCCTAGTGAGATGGGTGTTGCAGCAGTTGTCATAGGTTCTAAATTGGTTACGCTTCTATGAGTATTAGTTGGATTTATAAAATCAAACTGATCTTTAGGGATCTCAGGAATCCTATTAAGATTAATAGGATCTGCTTTGGACCTTGGATAGAAGACATGTAGTGTGGGCTCAATAATAGATCTAACTGTCGTACTAGATGATATTGGAAAGAGGAAGCTATTTTCATCTTCCTTCTTTGAATCAGGTTGATCTGATTCCAGAGTTCTACCTCGAAAGCGAATACCCTGATCAACTTTATCCCACACTCTCTAAGGTTAGATATGGGCGAGGTCGTCCTGACGATGTGTCGCAGAGAATGGATATGTTGGTCCCGGGAACGTTGATCTTTGCCAATTCCATGGAAGTAGACGAAGACAACTCTCTAAGTTCCTGGTCTCCTTCCTGAGATTCTGCGAGGGCCTTGTAGTCTGCCTCCAACGAAATTGATTCGATCCGGGACATGGCATCTGCAACCACGTTGTCGCTACCCTTAATATATTGAATGTCCGTCGTAAACTGACTTATAAACGTCAGTTGGTTGAGTTGCGTTGGTGGTAATTTTTCGCGGCGTTGTACAAAGGCGTAAATAAGTGGCTTGTGGTCAGTAAAAATGGTCGCATGTTGCACTTCCAGAATGTGCCAAAAGTGCTGCACGCTTTCGTATACAGCGAGAAGTTCACGGTAATACGCGGGCCACTCTGCCTGTTTTGCTGTAAGCTTCTTACTGAAGTACGCAAGGGCCTGCCAATCCTCACCAACTTTTTGTTGTAAGCATGCGCCTATATGCGTACTGGACGCATCCGTAAACAAACCCAATGGAGCCTCATAATTTGGGTGAGACAAGGTAGTGACATTAGTTAGACTCTTTTTGCAGTTATTAAAACATTGCTCGAGCTCGGGCGTCCATGGAAATGGTTTCGCGCCCTTGCTGTTGGTTGCAGCAACTGCGTCTATTAAGGGAGCCTGGTACTTGGCAGCGTCGGGCAAGAATCTGCGGTAAAAATTTACCATGCCCAGAAATCTGCGAACACCTTGCACTGTCTTGGGGAGGGGAAAATCCATCAGTGCACGTATACGGTCTTCAGGAGGATACGTGCCTGCAGCGTTAATTCGGTACCCTAAAAATGTTACTTCTGCTGCACCGAAAACGCACTTCTCCAAGTTGATAACAACTCCGTATTCGTGTAGTCGACGAAACAGGAGCCTGAGATGCTCGGCATGTTGCTTCGAATCTATTGAAAAAACTAGGATGTCATCAATGTATGGGAAACAGAAGTCTAAGCCGCGCACCACTTCGTCAATGAACCTTTGAAATGTCTGTCCGGCATTTCGAAGGCCAAACGTCATATAGGGGAATTCAAAAAGGCCGAAAGGAGTAGTTATGGCAGTTTTGCAAATATCAGGTGAATTTAAGGGAATCTGTTGATAAGCTTTAACAAGATCTATGGTACTGAAAAAGGAACATCCAGAAAGATTTTGGCTAAAATCCCCTATATGACGGACCGGGTAGCAGTCCGGAATGGTGCGGGCATTTAACGCTCGATAGTAGTCACCGCGAGGGCGGTACGTATTGTCTTTTTTAGGCACGAGATGCAGTGGTGAGGACCATGAGCTGCTGGAAGGTCTGGCGGTGCCAACTCGAACCATTTCCTCAAATTCTTTTTGAGCTGCCCGAAGCTTCTGTGGAGCCAGACGGCGTGGTCGCGCTGTCACAGGTGGGCCATCAGTAGTATTGATGAAGTGCACCGTTGTATGCTTCGGAACTTTAGGAGCTCCAGGAGGTCGTGTAATACTGGGAAACTCGGCTAAAATGTGTGCATATGGAGAGTCCGGTAGGTGGATGAGTTTTACACTTGGTCATCTATCAATCAAGATGAGAAACCCGTTTGAGTAGACAATCCTGTTTTGTCATCACGTAATCTGCCGTGAGCACAATCTGGTAGCAAATTGTAATACGCCAGAAAGTCTGAGCCAATAATGGGAGTACCTACTTCTGCAAAAACAAACTTCCAAACAAAATCGCGTCGTAACCCTAAATTTAATTTTAGTTCAACAAGGCCAAATGTGTTAATTTTGGTACCATTAGCTGCAATCAATTCATAAGGAAGTGGTTGTGTACTACCCTGAACACGTTGTCTCGGAAGGCAAGAGAGATCGGAACCGGTGTCAATTAAAAATCGACGGCTGGAATACCGGTCAGTTACAAACAAGCGACGACTTATCAGGGAGCAATCAGTAGTCGCCATTACTGATTGCTGCTGGAGTTTCCCCGATTGTTAGAAGTGGATGGAGCGGCATCAGACCAAGCACAAGGTTGCACACATTTGCTGGCTTTTTCTGCAAAGCGATGATGGTACCAGCAAAGCTGGTTATTGCGTTGACGTGAGTGTGACCGACTGCGGTTTGCGCTTGTTGAACGCCGACGGCCTCCACTTGCGGAAAGGTTAGTGACTAGGCGTGTAAGGTCAGCAACTTGTTGTTGGAGTAACCTGAGCTGCTCCTTTGTCTCATCATTAGAAGCCGGCCTGCCAGCTGCATGAACGTTGAGGGTAGTTCCTGGTTGCGGGCTCAGTTCGTGGAGTTTGTCAGCCAAGTCACCCAGGTCTTGAAGAGACGACTGGGTTTGTGCAACTAGGATCCCTTGAACTTGATGAGGCAGCCTGTTCATCCACATTGTCTTCAGCAGTTGTTCTGGGAAAGATGCGCCAGCCAGCGTACGCAGGTGCCGCAAGAAAGATGAGGGCTTCCTGTCCCCAATCTCCTCTTTCTCCAAGAGCCTTCTAACTTTCTCTTCATAAGATTCAGAAAATCGCGCTATCAGGGCTTTCTTTAAAGTGGAGTAAGGCTGTTCCTTAGGTGCCTCGGTGATAATATCTTCCACCTCTACTGCAGATTTTGTGTCCAGCTGGCTGATGGCATAGTAAAACTTGGTGGTTTCTTGAGTGATGCTATTAATGTAAAATTGTGCCTCTAAACTGGCAAACCAAAGACCAGGCCGATCCGGCCAGAAAGGTGGAACGCGGATGGAAACTCTATTGATTAAAATGTTTTGTGAGCTAGATGTAGAAGGATTAGCTGCTGACTGTCCCCCACCAGTTCCAGTATCAGGGTCAAGAAAAATGTCTTTTCCCTCATCGGTCATTATGTTACTAAAATAATCAAAGTTAATAGTGAGAGTTGGGATAGTGGGAGTATGGTGTGCGATATGTGTGGTTATTTAAAAAATAACAACAGTTAATTCAAACATTAACACATAGGTACAAGAGAGATTAAAAATAAAAATAAAAACTCGAAACACCAAATATTAAAATATTAACATGTCACGGTACTTATCAATAATAAAGCGACAAACAGGTTAATAAAATGCACACAGAACAATACAGTGAGGCGTTAGAAAAGATAATATAGTCTTATACTAATAAGGATTTATTATTCCTCGATAAACTGCACAGGAAACAGTGGAGCTAGAATTGCTTGAAAACTTTTTATAGCGAAATAAGGCGAAATAAGGTTTTATTACGGCTGACTTAAAAACGCACTGCCAACCAAATACTCGCTGACAGACGAATATAGGTAAGTACCTACTTAGCTGTCACGTATTCTTGCGTATCTATGCAATGCTCGCCGGCAAACTCGCGTGCTAGCTGACGAATAGGTACCAACGGCGGGATGAATTCTTCGCTATGACCGCCCTCAATGAGAGGAGGGCCAAGAGCCTTGATGCAAAGTTTGAATCTGAATCCCAGTAGGTCTTCTATTAACCGGCGTTTTACGCCGATTGTGTTCTTCTAATCGTCGGGGTCACCAATAAGGCGCTACGATTGCGCCCAAGTTAATTATCAATAAAAGTCAGGGGATCGAAGTATTCTGTATTAGGTACGTCATAGGTTACAGCACAATATAAAAATTAAACTTAAAAGGCGAACCGATACCAAGGTAAATAAATCTCTTATCAATCTATCTATAACACAGAGTCCTTTTGTGAAAATCTATAATTCCAACTAGACAGCTGTCATTACTGAAAAACTAAAAACTAAAGGCGACCACTAATAAAACATGTAAGGAGGTTCGCCACACTCTCTTAGCACGGTTAGACTGAAATAATTTTATTTGATCAGATAACTTGGCGATTTTATTATAAAGATATTGGATATGAGGCTGATATAAAGAAAGGGTTTTATTTTGTAGCTGAGGGGAAATACTATCTAACTGTTCTTTAACTAAATCAATATTACTGTGTATAATATCTAAATTAATTGGTTGTATGAATGAGTGATAGTGGGAAATAATTTTTGCCTTTCCTAACTTAAAAGGCAGGATTCCTGGTCCATTATCCAGACTATTCAACATTATGTCTTCCGCTTGTACCAGGCTCAGGATCAGGAGGAAGATCCTGTAACAATCGGGAGCTATTAGGGACCCGTTTTAGGCGAGATTTAGCTACGGGTCCTCGTTTCTTTTTAGTGTATATATGGATTGGTAAATCAGCCAAAACTATCATGTGTAAATCGAGGTGCCAATTTTTGTCGACTAGCTAAAGGGTTTCGTACGAAAATTTGCTGATCTGGGGTATATTCCTGTTCCGGTTCCCTATCTTTATTAATATTTTCGGTAATACGAGTGCGGTTATGGAGAGATGAGTCGTTAATTAATTCGAAGACTTTTTGCATTTTGCTACGGTGTTCTTGTGTATATAATTGGAGAATGTTTTCCGATAAATTTATATCTAAAGGGTCACGGGGGTCTAAATGTCCTGTAATTATATCCAAAGGTCTACACTTCGTAAAACTATGGATAGAGCTATTGTAACCTAAAATAACATAGGGCATTAAATTTATGACTGATTCCCCTCGATGCTCTAATTTTAAAAGGCGTAAGTGTTCGAGTAACGTAGAGTGTAATCTTTCCACCATGCCGTTCTCGTTTGGGGTATAAGCTAAAATTTTGTGGTGTTGTATTTTATGTATTTTAATAAATTCTAGGAATAACTGGTTTGTGAACTCTGGACCTCTGTCTGTTACAACAGTTATAGGGACTCCGTGATGAGTACTGAATATCAAAAGGGCCTGTATAACACTAATAGCTGTCGCATCCTTAAGGTGATAAGCTTGAGCATATTTCGAAAATGCGTCAATTATTGTTAAGTATTTATGTGTCTCGACGCTAAGTAAATCAAGGTGGACTATATCAAACGGTTTAGTTGGAGGCGGTAACACTCGTTAATTCCACGATGGTTGGTCTTACCCTCGTGATAATTGCGAATGATATCTTGCTGTTTCAAATAATCTTTAATGTTTTCTAATTCTATTTTTGTTAAAACTAAGTCCATGGATGAACTTTTAAATTTATTTTGAATAATTGGGATAATTTCGTACATTGCCAGTGGGGGTTTAATAAGTATACCAGTCTTTACTTTAGGGTTAATATATTCTTTTACTGAGTTAACGATATCTTCTTCAAGATTATTTTTAGAAATTTGAATATTTGTTCTAACATGCGACTCAAAGGGCTTTGAAACTGAGGGACGGTTTTGATATCATCGACAATCATAAAGACGATCTGCTTATGATACTTATTAAGGGGAAAATCGGTTATGGGTATTTCTAATATTGGATTCTCTGCGTCTGTGTGAACTGTAGCAGTCTTTGAATTGTCTAATGATGAGGAAGGGTTTTCAGTGGGGTTGGCTATTAGGGAATTTGTTTCCTCATTATGCAGCTCAATCCGGGATAATGCGTCAGCATTTGTATTGCATTTTCCTTGTTTATAAATTACCGAATAATCAAACTCACTCAACTTTAGTCGCCATCGAGTAAGACGCGAGTTGGGCTCTTTTATATTCATGATCCATTGTAAGGGTCTATGATCTGTAAAGATTTTAAACTTTCGCCCAAATAGATACGGTCTAAAATATTTAGTTGCCCAGACAATGGCTAGTAACTCTTTCTCGATGGTGCTATAATTGATTTCACTACTGTTCAGAATCCTCGACGCGTAAGCGATAGGTTTATCCGAACCAATAGTACCCTGAGACAACACAGCTCCTATTGCTAAATTAGACGCATCAGTTGTTAAAACAAATTCCTTTGAAAAATCCGGATATTTTAAAATGGGGTCATTCATAAGCAGGGTTTTACACTTCTCGAAACATTGAATATAATTTTGATCGAATGTAATTTTTGAACCTTTCTTTAGGCATTGCGTCAATGGTTTCGTTACTTTTGCGAAATCGGGTATACATTTCCTATAGTAGCCGAGAAGACCTAAAAACCGTTTAATTTCAGTAGGTGTTTTCGGAAGAGGATAATTTTTGATTGCTGATAATTTGTCCGGATTCGGCTTAATGCCGTCCTTGCTGATGACGTGACCCAAGTAAGCCGTTTCGAGTTTGAGGAACTCCGACTTGTCCATTTGAATCTTAAAGTTGGACTCACGTAATCTATTCAATACCTTTTCTAAATTTACTATGTGTTCCTGTAATGACGTCGAAAAAACGATGACGTCATCCAAATATACTAGACATATACTGTTCTGTAGATCTCTGAGGACATTGTCCATAACCCTTTGAAAAGTGAATGGACTATTTTTCAGACCCATTGGCATTCTCAAAAATTCAAAATGGCCATGTTCTACAGTAAATGCTGTTTTTGGGACATCCCCTAGGTTCATTTCTACTTGATAAAATCCGCTAGCCAAATCTAATGTTGTAAAATAATGACAGTTGCCCAACTTGTCCAAAATGTCAGCAATATTCGGTATGGGATATTTATCATCCAAAGTTTTTTCATTTAACTTCCGAAAATCCACTACTACTCTCCATTTAGTTTTTCCCGACGCGTCTGCTTTCTTAGGGACAACCCATATAGGAGAGCTCCACGCAGACTCTGACGGCTGAATAATTCCCTGACTAAGCATTTTACTTATCTGATCCTATACTTCTTGCCTGTGAATAAAAGGGTAACGATAACTCTTAGTATATATCGGGATTTCATCACTAGTTTTAATAGAGTGCTTTATTTTATTAGTAAATGTTAAGTTTTCGCCTTCTAGATAAAACACATCTGCATAACGTCCACATAATAGCTCTAAGTTGATACGTTCCTCCTCATTCAAATGACTTGTGCGCAATCGCGATAACACTTCCTTTACTCGCTGCGGCGCTTGTTCAGTACGCGTGCACTCAACGTTATAAAGTTGCGCATGCACCGGGCGGTCCGTAGAGAAAATAACGTCACTACGATTAAGGTTATGTATCTCTAAAATACCTCTCTGATTCTTTACGGTAGTTAAGCATTCGCCTATATGACAATTCGATATAATTTGTTTTGGGATAATGGCTTCACCATCACGGATGTTAATCGGGAACCTAAGTAATTTTGAAGACCCGGCTGGTATAACGTCTTCGTACAAGTTAACATTTCGCGAATCATAAACTTGTATAGGATTCGACGCCTTTCTAGTTATTAAAGATTTTGTTTTAAAGTCAATAGTGGCTTCCCATTTGTCCAATAAATCCGATCCTATTAACCCATCGAAATAATCGTGAAATTTATAGACAAAAAGTGTGACGTCATAATTATCATTAAATTCCGAGAAACAAGGTAGAGTTATGGAATAATCGCTACGTGTCACTGCGTGTACATTAGAAACCTCGAAGGGGTCAAAGTTTAATTCTATGTCGCTAAAATAACGTTCAACTACGTCAGGGCTAATAAAAGATTGGTTAGCGCCTGTATCTATTAGTAATTTTAAAGGGGGATTTTTAATCTGCAGATATGGAAGTTGACGCTGGGTTTGCAAATTTACTTCTATTTTGGTTTTTCTGATTTCTTGGTATCCTGAAAATGGTATCCTGAAAATCCTGATCACTATCTGCTGGAAAATTCGGCTGTTCATTGGGTATATCACAATTAGTTTCTGGTTGCTGATAAGGCATTTGGTCATAATCAGCAGAGTAATTTTCGGGGTAGCATTCATACGGCTCGTAATAAGAATAGTAATCAGTATAGTAATCACCGTAATCGTAACCTGAACAGTCGTTGAAATTCATTTCTTTAGTTCTAAAATAATTATTGGCTGGGGGATTACCAGACTTTGACCAGTCATGGCCTCTTATCGCATTACTAGGGGGTAGAACTCTTGGCACAAAGTGACTAACGCCACTCATAGGCCGGGGCTGCTGTGAATTAAATTGCGGTGTAGTATTACGTGGAGTAAATCTAAATGCATTATTCGGATTATAATTAGGAGGTGCAGCACGTAACATTTGTTGCGTGCGTGATGGACCAGCCTGACTCTGATGATTAAATGTTGGTCGCCACTGTGGTGGTCCTTGTGGCATCATAGGTGGCCCAAATGAGCTTCTACTAGGTCCTGACATATTATAAGTAAATGGTTTAAATGGCAAAATATTAAGATTTTGCACAGGTAAGGGTTTAGATGACGTGGTCTGAGGTGTCCATTTCTTATCCGGAATTTGACTATTACGTTGTTGTAAATATAATATTAGGTCCCCACCTATGAAATTGGCGTTTTGTATGGAGAATTTTAAAGAAGTTGCATTTTTCATACTAACATTTTCTTAATTAATTTAACAACTATGAACACTAATGTTGTAAAACTTTTATGCACTATTGTTTAAAAACTAAGATAAAGTATGCGACTTAGAATATGCGACAAAAATAAGTTTTGGCTAAGTTAACACAAAAATAGTGGTCATTTCTGCTAACAAAAAGAGGAGTCATTTTTAAGATATTTTTTGTGTTTAGAAAACTATAAGTAATAAGATTTTTTTACGATTAGTAGTTGTCTATGATGGTCATTATTCGATATAATATCAAGCAATTAATGAATCTTTTAAATCATAGAAGTGACGAGGATCTCTATTTGTGAGAAAAAAACGCCAATTTCATAGGTGGGGACCTAATACATTCTGTTCTTCATGAACAAACTCTAAGGCTTTCTCAATGCTTTCCGGGCGCATGCACCTAATTCGTGAACCTAATGGGTCCTTAAGACCACGTATATACGCCTGAAGGGTTAGTTTTTTATAAAGATCTCTTTTTGCTTCAACAGTTGTTAATACTGTTTAATGAAACATACGTCATCAATGTACTGAACAGATTCTGACACCGCTCGTAAAATTCTTGTGGGCTGTCAGACCCTTGAATTAATAACGCTAAGTCATTATACAGGGTGTTTGGTGCATCGTGTGCCAAATTGAAATGGTCGACTGGGGGGGTCATCTGCTATCCTTTCAGACCCCTAAACACTATTCATGCCCTGTCGATTTTTTTTCATCGACTTTTTATTATTTTATTAAAAAAATACCCAAATTTTACATTCAAATACAAATTTAAAAAAAGTATAAGTCGTAGACTCTGAATTTTAATTTTGTTTAGATGTGTATTGTATGACAGTATTTTGATATCAAAATTAGTGACATTAGCCATCTAGTTTTTTTTTTAATTTACTCGCAAAGTTTCGGACTTCAATTAAAGATGTCCATGTTAGAGCTATTTACATGGCTATAAAAAAAAACCAAAAGCGACCGGGATCTTCGAACTGCCTCAAAAATTCTCTAGTCTATCCTCTTGCTAGTGATGTGCCATATGCCATAAAAATCTTTTTACAACTTTGTGAATTCGCTAGAATTGTGTGTTGTGTTAAAAGACAGAAATCATTTCAAATGAGGTTTAGTGTAAACGTTTGGGCAGGAGTGATTGGGAATCAAGTAGTTGGACCGCATTACCTGCCCGATAACCTAAATGGCGATAACTATTTGGAGTTCCTTCAAAATTACCTGCCCGAATTAGTGTCTGAGGTGCCCGTATTTAATGAAAATGTGCCCAAAGTATTCCAGCCTGACGGCTGTCCCGCGCATTGGAGTTTGACTGTGAGGGAATATCTCGACGATGTGTTCCCCAATGCGTGGATTGGTCGCGATGGCCCTATTGCATGGCCGGCACGTTCCCCAGACCTAACTCCGCTAGACTTTTATGTCTGGGGACGTGCCAAAGAGCTGGTATACGCCACGGAGGTTCCGACTAGAGAGGTACTACTTCAACGCATCGAAATGGCGTTCAATAAAATTAAGGAGGAAATGCGACTTCGTACAACAACTGTGGAAATACGAAATAGATGTCGGGCCTGCATTCGCAATAGAGGTCAACAATTTGAGCAGAATATGTGAAAAATAAATAAATATTATCAATACTTTTTTTTAAAAATTCTATTACCCCCCCCCCCCCCCCCAAGAGTGATACGAGACAGATTTTAACCTTATAAGAGTGAGATAACAGATTTAATAAGTATTTCAGGTATCATTTAAGCAAGAATATTTTTTTAAATCATAATTTGGAATTGTAGTATTTTGTGACTCGATTCACAATTCTGGCGAATTCACAAAGTTGTAAAAAGATTTTTATGGCATGTGGCACATCACTAGCAAGAGGATAGACTAGAGAATTTTTGAGGCTGTTCGAAGATCCCGGTCGCTTTTTGTTTTTTTTTATTGCCATGTACATAGCTGTAACATGGACAGCTTTAATTGCAGTCTGAAACTTTGCGAGTAAATAAAAAAAAACTAGATGGCTAATTTCACTTATTTTGAATTTAAAAGTACTTTAATACAATACACATCTAAATGAAATTAAAATTCATAGTCTACGACTTATACTTTTTTTAAAATTTGTATTTGAATGTAAAATTTGGGTATTTTTTTAATAAAATAATAAAAAGTCGATGAAAAAAAATCCATAGGGCATGAGAAGTGTTTAGGGGTCTAAAATGATAGCAAATGACCCCCCCAGTCGACCATTTCAATTTGGCACACGATGCACCAAACACCCTGTATAGTGCTGTTTCGTCTCGCTGGTCAGAGAAGTTATTTATAAGGGATTTGCGAATACCAGACCAATTAGACGGGATACTGTTAGAATTGATTAATCGGGCTGCAGGGCCAGTTACCTTATTTAAAATTCCGTTGATAAGAGCAATCTCAGTGAGCCTATTTGGTGGTGTTTCTTTTGCCACAAATTCCTTTACTAATTGGTCACACAAATGAATGAATCTCGTTATGACATTAACATTACCATCAAACTCGGGCACTAACCGGAGAGCTTTAAAAATTCGGTCCAGATCTTCCATTTTACTCGAAATTTCTGAATAAGAACTAGTAGCTAAACTAATGTCCCTATTTAAATCTTGAACGCTAAACCTACTATTATGACTACTCCCTAATCTAACGCTCCGCGATTCTCGTGGATGGAAAATCTTGGAAATTATTTAAACACTAGACTTAAAGGCAAGGGTGAGCAAATCACTAAAAAGATTTTAATGTACTCACAAGGTTTTCATTTCGGCGTTTCTGCGGTATCAATGGCTGGATACTCTTGCTGCAGGTCACGACGCGTAGATTCGGATCCTCGAACAGGAGGCCTACCACCATCTTTTTACAAAACAATCTTATATCCAGAGCGTTTTGTTTCAAGCTTATAATAACATTACTCATATTCGTACCATGACCTTCATTGTACACTATTGTTTTATTCCTGCTGAAGTGCTGGGAAAGAACGAACAATTTGTAAGATTTGTCTATTCCCTGCTATAATAGAAAAGAAACAACGCTATATGAACTGTATAGCGCTGTCCCTTTCACACGTTGGTCCGAATCGCTACTACGAAGTACGGTCTTGAAGCAAAATATTACATTTTTTATTTAAAAAAGATTAATTTGCATTATAATCCAAATTATATGAGTTATTTCCATGAAATTAACACAAATATTAAAAGGTTTTATCTTTGAAAAATGAGAAAAACAATTGAAAAAATTAAAAATAAGCTGCGGCATATATAGGTAGTGACATAATATAAATCGGAACAAAATGTATTCAGTGCGAACGAAATTTGAAACTCGATATAGTGATATTTTTATTTTCTAAGTGGTTAAATAAGTGGTTGAACTTGTTTTATCTTAAGTGCATACGATATAACTAGCTACACAATCGTCATGGAATCAAGGTAAGGTTAACACGGTTACGCAGTGAATAAGTTTTAAAACAAAGAAATATTTTTCTGTAATGTTTTGACGAAGATAGTTCAAAACAATATGTGGTTAGACTCGGTGATTAGTGTTTTGTTATTAATTTTGTAGCCGAAGAGTTAATCGGGTTTCGTGGAGGCAGCTAGAGATGCTCTGGGAATTTTTAAATACAAATAGATCCATCGCTACTGCCCATAATCGGTCTCTACAAGCCAAGGAGTACTCAAGACGAAAGTGGAAAGAGATTGCGGAACTATTAAACTCGCAAGGTGATGGTGCTCATAAAGATTGGGCAGGCTGGACTAAAGTAATAAACAATATTTTTTTCAGTATTGGGTAGATTATAAGGCCAAGCTTAAAAAGCGAGCTGCTGCGTTACGGGCTTCTCATGTGCAGACTGGGGGAGGGTCTTCCACTCAGAAGCCCTTAACTGATTTGGAATACAAATTTCTACAAATAGTGGGGGAAGATTATGGCCAGGGTTTGCCAGGTGTTCAGGTGGAAATAGTAAGTAAACAAAGTAATTAAGCATAATCTATTGTTATTTATAATATTAAGCACATAACTCTTATGTTATCTCATTGTAGCCTCCAGAGATTGGTGCTGCTACAATACATGTGGATGTGCAGGATTCCCCGGCTTCAGAATCCATTCTACAAAATGTGCATTCTCTCCTAGATCCAACAGTCCTTATTCCTGATATCCAAAATCTACCATTTGAGCCCATTTTAGACCCACTGCCTCAAAACCCTCCTCCTGAACTTACGGTCCAAGACCCACCAGCTCTCTCCCCCAGTAAAACTCCTACCCCGCGTCTTGCAACTACATCTGCAGCCCGTTCCCCGCGACGCCGGCGTCTAAGGCGCGAGCTGCCAATGTCACAGGAGGCTGCAAGACGTGCGCTAGTCCGATCCACACAAATGCACGCTGAGGCTGCTGTGAGGATTGGCGAAGCGATGGAGATGATTGTGCAAGCAACCACAGCACTAGGAAATACAGTAAGGAGGATTGAAAGGTACAAAACTATTAAATATGTTCACCTCCTTTAAATCCCCGATAAAGTGCTATCCAGAAGTCCAACCATGTGAGAATTGATTTTTAAATTAATAGAATAAATTTTTGGTTTTTCTTTTATTGGGTCTATTAAGACATTAAAAAATTGTAAAGTAATATTCAAAGTCAAAGTATTTATTTCAATTAGGCACATAAAAGGCACTTTTGAATGTTAAAGTTTACAAAGAAAATAGAATTGATTCTAGTCGCCCCTTCCAAAAGGTAGTTTCGTATGGAGAAGAATGGGCAAGAAACTCCACCGTTACTCTTTTAAAATGTCTTACAATATTTTGTATAGGTATGTACATTAATTATACAATTATATGTGAAGACGATGCATCTAGAATAAAAATACTATACCACAAAAGGTAAAAAAAAAAAAAATGAAACAATGACAAATTAATTATGTGATAGAAGATACATGGTGCTCACATATAAGGTCTAACATTATTAATCCGAAATATTTTAAGACGTACATCTATGAATGCTAAGGAACTCATATCAAATATCAAATTTCTTATTTATCCATTTAATTGTTAATAAATAAATAAATTTTAAATGACTTGAATAACGATAAATTTACTGGCTCTTTATTATTTTTTACATCCATCCACGCCAGTTACTACGTAGTACCTACACGCCATTGAGGCGGCGGCGGCGGCGGCGCGCGCGCGCTGTGTACCTATTTTGATTGATCGTAGCCGAAAATCAAACGCTAGCGACGCGGCGGCAATAGTCCCCCCGCAGGCGCCCACGCAAGCGCACGTGTTTCTATAGGCCGACCGTTTAACTCGCGTATCGCCTGCGCGGTAAGAAGGGAGCGGGGGCGGGTAACGCTACACACGGAGTCAATAATCCAAAGATTTATCTCGAGATAGACATTGTTGGTAAAGAATAAAATAATAAGTATCTTTTTTTTAAGTATTTATTTTTAAGTTTTACAAATATTTTATAATAGCTTCATAGGTACAAAATCATAAAACAATAATTAACTCCGTTTAAGAAATATTTAACCACAGATAAAATTTTTATAGGACTATTCGTCACTAATATCCATATCGCTTGAATCATCATCACTGTCTGTGTAGCTTGAGGAGTCAGAATCTTGCAAATTAATAATAAAGCGGTCCATCTCTTCATCAACGATGCGATCGTGCAGACAATATTCATCTTCAATAGTTTGTACATGTTTATCGCAGTTAACCCATTTTTCTACAGAGAATTCGGCAAATAACTGTTCCAGTGTATTTTTCTTTTTGTCTAAATTAGAATCAATTTCAATTTTTGCGAGCTGTCCTTTGATATCCCCCCAAACCAATTCGATTGGGTTCAGGTCTGGGTGATATGGAGGCAGTCGTAAGACTTCATGACCTGCCGCCTTTAAAATTTCATCTATTTTGTAAATATTTTCTGTCGCGTGTTGTTTGATTAAATTCAATAAATCACATTTTCTTAGAGACGTATCAAATTCAACATTGTGTCTTTGCAGCCAGGTTTGCATGGTGGCTTTTGTGGATGTCATTGTAGGCTTTTTGTCCTCTTGTACCGAGTGGTATGCGGCATTATCCATAACAATAACTGAGCTTGGCGGTAAATTTGGCAATAGCTTTTCTTTAGTCCATTTGCTGAAGTTTACAAAATTCATATCGCTATGATAATCTCCGGTTTTGCTTTTGGATTTAAAAATTAAAAGAGCTCCATCGATAAATCCGGCTTGTCCACCAGCATGTACAATAATTAAACGTGGCCCTTTGCCAATATGCGACAGCACCCCTCGTTCTTCATTGGATTGCCAACACGCCGGTACATTTAATGACGAATTGACATATGTTTCATCGAGGTAAACAATGTTTCTTTGATCTCTTCTGTGCTTCTTTATCGCATTAAGATAACGCCACCGCCACGATACGATGTTTGGTTGTTCAATCAGTAATTTTCTTTTTGATTGACATTTCTTAAATCGAAAGCCAAGTTTATGAATCAATGTTCTCAAATATTCTCGGCCACAATTTAAAATTCCTTCTTCTCTGAGTTTCGCATTCAAAATTTTTAATGTAGGAACCTTCTTATAAACCGTATAAAATTGAGTTATTTTTCTTCTAACAACGCCCTCTGTAAAACTGTCAACTTCATTTTTTTTCTTTCGGATTTGTTTAATTTTTTTTGGTGATTTAAAATTTACATTATTTTGTTCATCTTTCAGTTCATTTCCTTCTTTTATTATTTTACATATGGTAGTCACCGAAAGTCCTGTAGCTTTAGCAACAAGTTTGTTTAGGTTTACGTCTTCAAGATACTCTGTAGAATTATGATCTTGTTTTCTGGCTTTAAAAAAGGAATATACATTGTATGCTATTTGTTTAGCTTGCTTGTTAATTTTGGTCGCAAAACTGGAAGAGCGATTCATCTTGAGATTTATCTTGGCAGTCGTATACCTTGTGCGTTTATGTTCAAGCGTCCGTAACAAAAACACCAACCGCGCGCTGCAAGCACAGCCAGCGCACTGCCGCACTTGACGTAAGCTCTCTGCTCCGCGCACCCCTTTCACCCATCCGCTAACATCTCCCCTCGCTCCCTTCTACCCCCTCAGGCGATACGCGTATTAAATGGTCGGCCTATAGGTTTCGAGCGCGACGCACGGCACGGCGACGTACGACTGCCTGCAACGAATGTACTTCCAACATGATGGCACATTATGATAGGCGCGTCAGGGACTACCTAACAAACGAGTACGGAGATCGTTGGATAGGTCGAGGCGGCCCTGTTGCCTGGCCAGCTCGCTCGCCTGATCTAACGCCATTAGATTTTCACGTGTGAGGTAGGGCTAAAGACCTAGTTTATGGTAACTATAGCCATACAATATCTAGTGCCGAGGAACTAAGAAATCGGATTGTGAATGCTTTCGCAGTGATGAGTAGTGACAGAGACACTTCAGTGCGCGTGCAAGAACATGTCATAAAGCGTGCCGCCCTCTGTGTCCAACAGGGGTTAGTCCCGCTATGGTATGGTCCCGGTATGGCACCCTCTTAAAATACCTATCAAAAAGTCCCGCTATGGTACCCATCTTTTAGATCTACGTTAGACAATAGAAGGTACAACTGAAAAGAAAAGTGTATCTATAAATAAATACTTTTAGGAGTGTATCAATAAAACGTCTGTTTGCGATATTAAATCAGTCTTTTATTAATTCAAAATATTTATAAAAAAATATCAAACAGTAAAACGAAATATTAATTGCAATGTAATTTTTAAAATAATCAACAATATTAATTACCAATAATCAACAATAAAAAAAATATAAAAAATCCACATCTCAGAAAAGTATTACTGTAAATATTATAAACTACAAATAAAAACAACATCCAGACATAAATATTAGTTACAAATAATCAACATTGAGAAAAGGCAGTAATTGTAAATTTATATAAACTACAAAAATAATCAACAACCAACTAGACAAATATATTAATTACAAATAATCAACATGGAGAAAAAGGCGCAAATTGTAAACATAAACTACAAAAAATAATCAACATCGAGAAAAAGTATTAAACATTTTAATAGGCTAAAAACAAAATTAAAATAAACTATTTTTTTAAATGTTCTGATCGAAATGTTGACTTTGATATGTTAATCAGAAAATCACCAATGGAGATAGCTTTATTTTCGTAACTTTTTGTTAGCTTTTGAATCTGGCGGTCGATTTCTATACTTGTTCTTTTTCTTGAATTTATAGGTGATCTTTTTAGTCGAAAGCTATAACAAAAATCATCAGTTATTTAAGTTAAGCTATATTTTTTTCAGTAACCGTCTGTAATAGAAGGCGACAACCAATAATATCTACCAAAATAAATAAAATCAAATCCATTTTCAAATTCTTCTATGTACTCGTATTATGTAAAAAAATATATATCTGCTTTTAAAAATATTATATCTGCTTAAAAATATTGTCTAAAAAATACAACTTACTTGGCTTGTTTTATATCAAAGTGACATGTGTCGTTGCCAATTGTTTGCAGAAACAATAATAAACTGGGATTTTTTCCAATAATTTTGTTGAATCTGCCATTCCATGATTCCGCCAAGTTAGTTGTTCTATGGCGTTCATTATGGCAACACCAAATGAGGTCTGGATATTCAAGCCACTGAGTGACAAAATAGTCATTGAATTTGGTCATAGCTTCATCGTCGAAACTGAAAAAAATACTTATTAAACGTTCGTACTTGTAAAGCAATGAAATTAACAGGTCCTTACTGATATTGTTGTTCTTTACTTTTTTGCCATATAATTAGAGTTAAGTACTCAAACATCATTTTGGAAAGTAACCAAGATATTATACCTATTTTCCATTATATGCAGCCAGCCGTCTTCAATATCTTGTTTTGGCAAAAACGCCAAGCCTATGCATTGCTTAACATGGTTCGAGGACTCTTCGTGTTCCATGAGATTTAAAGATTTCGCTTTTTTGATAACGTTCTTTTGAAAATGTACGTTACATCCATTTATTTTGATATCAGGAAAAATCTTCGCTGCTGCATTTATTACTCCTATTTCATAATCGAAGGTAAATTTCGATGGACGCCATTCAGGCAAAGTTTGTTTAATCAATTCGAAAACTTTTTCATAAGTTTTCCCTTCTTTGTTTTTTAACAGAATATAAAATAATGGTGCTACATTCGTGGATAACTCAGTGCTTCCCATGTCTCCATGAATGACATAAACTTGTTCGAATGGGTTTGGGCAGCCGTCGAAAGTGCCATCACCAAAGTAATGCGTTACACATTTTATATATTCCTTTACTTCTGTCGAGGAAAATATAATTATTCGATTACAGTCTTCATTACAATAATCAGCCAATACATACTTATTAAATTCTTCTGGTATTATAATTTCTTCCACATTCTTAAATTGTGTTTTTGGTACGTTCAACGACTTATTTCGGTGTCTGTATAATACTGTTTTTAATTTTTTATAGTCAGGAACATTTCCTGTAAGGTGTAACCCTTTGTCTTTTAAGTTACCCATGTGTTTTTCGAAAATTTTCTGTACTGATCCGTAATTTGAATTTACTTCTTTTTTGCACTCACTTATAGCCATTTGAACTTCATTGTCTTCAAAATGTGGCACGCACTGATCACTGTGTTTATAATCTTTAATTATTGTATTATTGGTATTCTCAATAGTTATATATCCACTACATTTAATACTATTTCTCCTATTTACACAATGCCAAGTACTTGAATTTTTATTTTCTCTGCGTTTAATATATTTATGTCCGGCACGTAATAAAGTTTTTCCACCGCGTCGACTGTCAATAATTATTAAATTTACACCACGTGAACTACTTGACCCAGACATTGCAATAGATAAACTAACAAGCTATCCTAATTACTCATATCGCAAAAGTACAGCTGCAAATAGCAAACTAAACCCGGAATAATACTGTCTCTCTCTATTTTCATAAAAACAAAAGGGAAGAGCTAGATACGAATTCGAGGAAGGGCTCGTCTCTATTGTTTTACGAAAAAACCGGTTGGTCAGGTAACTACCTGAAGTGAAACGACAATTACCGAGCGTGATTTGTTTAAAAAATAGTATTAATAAATATTATCTTGCTTAACTATAATAGTTAAGAAAAGATATTTTTTATTAATACTATTTTTTTCTTAACGCATTGTATAACTTTTCTTTACAACAGTACCAAAAACTGAAGGGTACCATAGCGGGACTTTTTGATAGGTATTTTAAGAGGGTGCCATACCGTGTCCCTTCGTCCAGCATACTCACCATGGAATCCTGATATTTCATGAATGTCAAAAAACTGTTCTGAAATAGTGCTAAATAGTGCCCAAAGGAAAAAAATAGTGCTCTTGTACTTGCGAAGTTATAGCCATAGTTCGATGAGTATGCTGGACGAAGGTTTCGCCCAGCATACTCACCTCCGTCCGGAGAATCTGTATACGCTTCAAACATAATTCATACTTCAAAAAATAGTTCCCAAATAGTGCCAAACGGTGCCCAAAAAGAAAAAACAGTGCTCGAATAACTTCGGAGTTATAGGCTTCGTTCAGTGAGTATGCTGGGCGTAGGTTCTACGCCCAGCATACTCACCTCAGTGCGCGAATATCGAACGAGCTATAGGTACAATTTACGTCTCAAAAAATTGTGCTTGAAATAGTGCCCAATATCAGTCCAATTTTTGCTTGACTTTTGACTTAGAAAACCATTAAATTTTAATGTAAACTTCTACATACTAACGTAAAATGGGGTACAGTCGTCGACACATGTTTTTGGACAAAAATATTAAACTTTCTAATTGTAGACTTCATGTTATTGGAAATAATTATGGTATTTTCTCACATGTCAAAAACTTTCGATTAAATGCATTATTATATATTTTATAAATAATAATAAATGAATGAAACTTTAAGCGTAAATGAAGTCTATTACTTCATTGCATTGTGTGTTTGTCTGAATAAAAACAGTCATTTGCAGCCAATAAAATTAATATCTTGAAAAATTGTAAAAAGGAAATTATACAGTTTCTTTTTGTATATATGTTGCAGGCAAAACTTATAACCAGTCAAAACTAGTACTGTGACATAGTTATACAAATTTTTAAAACTCTTTCCAATAGTTTCATCAATGAAAGGTTTAGCAATAAAAAACATTTTTAATTACTTACGTTATTTATTACTATTTAAAGGGCCAAAGTAATCAGAATTCTAGTTAACTAGTTCACAGCTTTTGTTAACATTCATAATATAATCAATGTAAATAGAAAAAATTGTAGTTTTAATATTGTATATAATATACATATAAAAAAATGTTTAGCCAAATATTGGTAAAACTTTCTAAAATATAACACGTAGGTACTTGTACTTTGTTTTACTGCTACAACGTTTTAATCACAATAAAATTATCTTACAAATAAGTATAAATTGAGCAATCACAGTTTATAATCACGTTTTTTTTATTAATATTAAATACCCTATAGTAATTACAAATTAACAATCACAGTTTATAATCACATTTCTGTAAGTTATTAATAAAATAACTTTTACAAGAACAAAAAAAAAACAAACAAACAATAACAAAATAGGAACTAACAAGTTAGGACCGATCTTCATCTTACATTCGCGTATAAATAATGCAGTGTGGTACAGTATATTGGGAATTACTACAAACTTTTTTACTAAGGTCATCATAGCAGTTCCAAGTTCTCTTTAGCAATCGATAGCACTTTGACTTGTAATGCCCCATGCGTCCTGATTCACCATTTGTAAAATCTATTACCGACAGAATTTTAAAGGTGTCACCGTTTATTATGATCTCTTTAGGAATTTCATCAATTTCTATTTCAATTGAAGTATTAATTTCAATAAATACGAAGTCTAGTACTTCATATTTGTATGCGTTTTTACCGTTACATAATTGGTATTTACATTTCCTTTCAGTATCATTTACTAATAGAGCTTCATTAAGGGCTCCAATACCTTGAGTCGTCAATATGTTTACATTTATTGGAATCCAACTACATTTTGTGCCAGAACCTTTATTGATTTCACAGTTCTGGTTTGTACAATTTAAGTATCTATTAGCACTATAAAAACCATAACTTTGTATGTTATCTATTATAAAAGTTACATTACACTCACAATTTTTGCAACTACTAAAATCGGATTCCACAGTATCATATATTTTAGCCAATACCTTAGAACGAGTAGTGTAAATATCTTTTGGTTTTCTAGCCTTCTTAGTGATTTTCTTTAGATTGTCATACGTGATCAAACTTCTGGTCAGTTGTGAAAGATCGTTTTTTTTATCATTGATATATTTTCTAATATTAGGTCTATCTAAATATGCAATTGAAAAACTTTGGACCACGGAATCAAAAGCACACGTATTAATAAACGTGAATCTGTATGTTCCTGAAGTAGAAACACTGCCGTTTTGTAAAATATGTATTTTTGTACGACGATTGATTCGTTTTTTATTTTTCTTCTGTTTAGACACCAGTCCCCGCCAGTCTTCAATATAATTTGGTTCGCTCCTAAAAATTGAGTTTTCATAAAATGATTCATCATTGACGAGAGTATTTATTTGTGGTGTGTTATGGTCACTTATTTCATTTTTTTCATCGACAATATTTTCAGTTCCTTCTTGAACATCAATCAAGTCACTTTTGGCTAAGCGTATGGAACCGGTTATCAAAGGCTCGTGTTTAATAATAAACTCATCTACGCGGTACTTATTTGAATTTGTTTTAAAAAATAACTTTTTTACGTCTTTCATATAACTTTCTACATTTGAACTGGTTGGAGTACAATAATTACTGTTAAAATAAGTCATCATTATATTTCCCCATAGTGGAAGTTTTTTAAGAATCCTAATCAAAGTGTCCTTTATTTCCGGCAAGTAATAAATATTTTCGATTTCAGTTTCTTGATCACACAATTGTTTAATTAAATCTTCTTTCTCCTCAAGATCTTTATACATTTTCAGAAGCGGGTTTTCTTCTTTATCTAATCCCTCCCATAAAGAATGTTTAATTGGAACGTGATTTTCCGAATCTACATTTTGTATTTCACATTCCTGCAAATTAGTTTTGATCCGGTTTTTTAATTCTAAAATCGCCGTTTCACACCGTGTTAAATTTCCATTTCTACTGCCGCGGTGTTTATTATTTGCTATAATATAAACATTTTCTATAATTTTCTTTACCTCTCCGTATGAAACACATTTTTTAATCAGAATCATACAATCAACAAAAAATTTTGTTACTCTAGTGTCTATATTTTTGAAAATACTTTGATTGTACAATGTTTTTATGAAATGCGAAGTATCAAGGCGAACATAACAGGTTGGAATTTTTTTGGTTCTATTTTCTAAAATATTAAAACATGTATTTAAGTAGTCAGAGGTGGATTTATAACCACAAAATACTTTTACCACCGCACCTACTAAAGCTGCGGAATCATCAGTTACTACTTCATTTGGAGGTTTTCCATTAGCCAACCAAGATTGTAACCAGCTAGCAATAGTATCTAAAGAGTGACTTTCTGATATACACTGTGAAATTGGCACGCTACTTTTAACGGTTGTATCTGTCATCATAACATACAAAAATATAGGACTTTGCGACTCTTGAGATAGTTGTGTGTGTTCATTGACGACAGGCCGAAGATTTTTATTAAATATAGAACCTGTTGCGTCTATAGAAACTCTAATATAATTAAACTCTTTTTGGCATTTTTTATAATAATTCTTTTGATCGTCCGTCCAGTAAAATGTATAAAATGGAAAAGCAGAAACATATCTAACACATTTATCAAAAGGTGGTGAAACACACATACAAGTAAGTGACAATATTGGGTTGGGATGGAAAACATCAACTTTTTTATTTTCATGTTTAATTCGATGTAGTGTTTGTAATTTTGGCAATACTGGAGGTTCCTTGTCATTTTTCTTCATTAAAGTTGAGGCTAATTTATATCTTATAGAAGCTGCTGCTTCGTGTTGTAATTTTTCACCTAATTCCCTTATTTGGTAATACCGTAATCGGTTTTTTTTACTGGTGTTATGAGAGTACTTTTTATTTTCATTAATTATGCAACATTCTAGTTTAATTAAATTTTCCGTTTCTAAGTTAGTTGTTATAATTATTTTTGCGTGACATTGATTACAATATCCTGTGCATTTGATTTCGTAATTGTCTTTCACAATATTATTTTTAAAACACCAAGTGCATAAAGATCTTATTTCTTTCCATAGATGCATTTGAATTACATTAGTCCATTGGTTTGGTTTTAATTTACGTCTGACATTATACAGACTACCAGGGGCGATTTTGCTATTTCGGTGATAAAAATACCTTTGAGGCTTAATACTATCCCAAGTTATTGTATCCATATAAAATGTATGCGTACTGGTGTTCTCCGAAACACTATTAATGCTTTCGTTTGATGACGATGTAGACTTTTGATTTATCAAATTAGAATCATTATTACGAATTATTTCTTTTTTATCAACACCAAAAAAGTATTCGTAATTTCGTTTTATGCTTAATATGATTGATTTAATACTCATTTTGTAATTTAACCGTGTTTGAATTTGTTTATAAATTGAGTCATTTGCGGAAGGAATATTTTTAAAAAAGTCATCTTTGAATTCTGAAATTACTAATTTTTGCGTTTCTAATGAAACCTTTGGTTTAGGCCCTCGTTTTCCTTGCTGATCCATGTCGTTAGATTCACAAGAATTATCACAAATTATTATGCCATTTGTTTTCAATATTAACATAATATGAAATAACAACTAACTAACTAACATATAAATCAACATCAATAACATTATGAACACTTGTGTACTTATACTACCTATATTACCTGAAAATACCAACTATAGATGTAAAAAACATAACGGGCCCCACCGCTCACGCAGTACGAGTCAGAAAAAGTTGTCTTCTAACGTGGTAAACATTGTGTCTTCAAGATAATCTGAAAATAACACGTATTTTAATAATTTAATATAGGTATGACAGGCTCCAGCCTTCCTCTAAAGGTACTTAAGCACTTACACGTGTTTTCCATTATTTTAGCGTGATTTCTATTATAAATAGCGAAGGGGCAAAACACGAGGCTGAAGACGATTTCCCGAAGTCACAACTCCCATAGAAAATGTGATGAATAGGTTGACGACACTTAAAAGTTTAAGTGCATTCGCCGGATGACAATCGGTAATAGTCTTCACTTCACGTCATATTATCTAAAAAATACATCTGTGTTAATTCTATAGTTACGTTTATACTTACTACCGACGCTCGCGCTGACTGATTCTACCTATTTCGATATTGAAATGTAACTAACGTGAACTTAAGACGAGAACAGATCCTGACGGGTAACGAGGACAAGCTTGTAATAAAAAAATTGAAGAAAAGTAAATTATATCCTAGCAAATAAGACAGTGTTTCATTTCCAGTAGAATTGGAGGATAAAACCAGGCCTCCGCAGAAGTAGGTATATAAATAGGTATTTGAGATCCAATTAGATAAACAAACAAGTTACATTACGTTATTATGTGTGTACCTACCTACATCAAACCTTTAAAAAAGTAACTAAGTAGGTACCCATTTTTAAAACTTCTTAAGCATGTCCTTAATTTTAAGTGTACAGTGTCATATTCAACGAAAAAATGAACGTGTTTTTGTAAAAAACAACTCGCTTGCTACCTAGTTTTACAGTGCAATTAATGAATGAGTGTAAAATCAATTTAGTTAAATGCCACTATTATAAATTGAAATATACTTACTGATTTGGGTGCAGCTCCTATATTGATTACGTACTAGATACACAATTTTATATAGGTAAATAATGACATCACCAACACATTGTTTGGTTTTGCAACCCACTATGTAGTCAAACTCAAAAGCCGGCGTTATTATAATGATGTGCGACGAAGTAAACAAACAAAGAAACTGAGAAGCGCTTGTTCGTTTCGATTGCTTTGTGACACAAAATGGACCCTTATCACCTTCAAAATACAGATCAGTCTTGTCTAATAATCGTAAGATGTTAGGGCAGCGCCATCTAGTATTTAAACATAAACATATTCATTTGCGTCGCGGGCGCCGCGCGTCGTAAGCCCCATACCTATTGACCGTACGTGCATCCATTACTGCCACACTATATTGAACTTTATCACATGAGGAATACAGGTCAATTCCGTAAACGTTGTGGTACCGTCCTTGATCCGGAAAATGATTATTTTGAATAATTTTGTCAGTTGTAATGTAAGCATTAATAACAGCAACTTTATTTTTCATGCATGATTTACTTCATTTGATATCTTAATCCTTCAAGCGCCGTGATCTAGACATAATATATAAAATCATTGTTCCTAGCTACCGGGGTCCCATGCGACGCGCGAAGGCTTAATCATATTATTATAAAGTATTATTAAAATAATGTGTAATTAATAATATTGCGATTCTAAAGTAAATACTCCCTTACATAGACAATTAATAATTTACACAAGACAAAAATTGTTAGAAAGAAAGTTAATAATATTGTATTCGACTGTACTCAATGTAATGTATGTAGAAGTTTACAATCAAATTTAATGGTTTTCTAGGTCAAAAGTCAAGCAAAAATTGGACTGATATTGGGCACTATTTCAAGCACAATTTTTTGAGACGTAAATTGTACCTATAGCTCGTTCGATATTAGCGCACTGAGGTGAGTATGCTGGGCGTAGAACCTACGCCCAGCATACTCACTAAACGAAGCCTATAACTCCGAAGTTATTCGAGCACTGTTTTTTCTTTTTGGGCACCGTTTGGCACTATCTGGGAACTATTTTTTGAAGTATGAATTATGTTTGAAGCGTATACAGATTCTCCGGACGGAGGTGAGTATGCTGGGCGAAACCTTCGTCCAGCATACTCATCGAACTATGGCTATAACTTCGCAAGTACAAGAGCACTATTTTTTTCCTTTGGGCACTATTTAGCACTATTTCAGAACAGTTTTTTGACATTCATGAAATATCAGGATTCCATGGTGAGTATGCTGGACGAAGGGACACGCCATACCGGGACCATACCATAGCGGGACTAACCCTCCAACAGCAAGGCGGATATGTGCAGCAATTAGTGTAAATAAAATAGTTGTTAGGTTTAACATTTAAATCATTGTAAATAAGACTGATTCAAATTTATAAACACGCCAAAAACATTGTTGTAATAATTTGTAAGCTTATTTAACCTGTCTACCTACCTACAATGCAGTAAAAACCTATAACAATTATAATTTTTTACGACTTCGTAAAAATGTGTGACAACGCAAAGTACCTATTTATTATTATTTTAACCCATTGACGCATTGTCCGACGCCGCGACGTGAGTGAGCGACAAATGCGGCAACGCGAAACGATACGACGCGACTCGACACAGTGCGAAACAAATGAAATATCAAAAAGTAGATGTTACTACACGTCGCCTACGTTGTCGAGTAGTCTAAATTAATAATGCGGATTGTTTTTTACGCAACGATATGCGTACACGAAGTGGTAAAGTATAATTTTATTGTGTTCTAATAACAACGCTTGAAAACAGTACCTTCTTAACCATTGTTACAATAAAAACGCACTACCTACTTATTGACATCGCGGCAGTCAGTTGTGCATTGTGTCGCGTCGCGACTTGTCTCTTTCCATTACCTAGGACAACCCAAGCGAGGCGAACTCTCGAAGTTAAATTGGGGGAAAACAAATCTCTCACGAGCCGGACTTGAACCTGCGACTTGGTTCAGAACACCAGTCGATTTAACCGCTAAGCTACCGTGAACTCTTTATCCTGCTCGTGAAAAAATTATAACTAAGTACCTATGCAAAGTAGGTAGGTACAAATAAACACGACAGGTAGGTAGGTACCTAAATCAAATTATTGTGTCAATAATTTGTCAGTCCAAAGCCTGATAGTGTGATGGAGAATTTGAATCAGACAGTAGGACGTTTAGTAGATAAATCATAAGTACGTACTAAGGGATACAGTCAGGGGTACAGTAGATAATAATTAAATAGGTTTTAAGAAAGACCGTCGTTTGCACGCGGCCTCACTCGACAATTGCGACCGCCCTAGTCGCGCCAAGCCACTGTACCTACTATGCCGCTATTATGTTGAGTACGTACCTATGTACTTACTTAGGTAGGCTAATGAGTGAGTAGGTAACTAATTAATCAGTCGAATTATCAATTTTAAAATAGGATTTCTGATAAGATCTATCAATGGTACGTACTCCGAATCAGCTGATCTGAGTCAATGACCTACCTACGCAGTGTTTGATTTTTTTGCACGGGAACCGGAGTTTGGGCGACACTATGTACTTACTTAGGTAGGCTAATGAGTGAGAAGGTAACTAATTAAGCAGTCGAATTATCAATTTTAGAATTAGGATTTCTGATAAGATCTATCAATGGTACGTACTCTGACGCAGCTGATCTGAGTTAATGACCTACGCAGAGCGTTTGATATTTTTGCGCGGGAACCGGAGTTTCGGCGGTACGACGATGCACCAGTGCCGCCCGCCACTTGACAACAGAGTAAGAGAGAGAGAGGGAGACTCAGAACTCGGACGACAAGCACTAGAGCCCGCCCCCGCGCGCGTTCATTCATTGAGGAAACGTTTCATGCCAAGTGAAACCAACATTATTAAAATTAAATTTAGCAAAGGTGTAATTTTTTTTATTATTATATTAATTATTATTTACGACAAGGCATGTTTTTAACCTATAGATTCACCTCCTTAAATATTTCGGATTAATAATGTTAGACCTTATATTTACAAACATTGCAAAAGTATATGTTTTCCCAAACATTTAAAAGTAAATAGGTCAGTGTGTGAGTTAAGGTGCCTACTCATAGAATCTAGAATAAATGGCTTTAAAAAATAGATTATACAATTAAAATAGCAACCAGTTTGATTTTGTCACTTAAGTTTAATTAAACAACATCATATGTATAAAAAATGGCAGGAGGTCTAAGTTAAAAAATTATATCTTAAATAAAAATAAAATTGTGTATATTTTGTTTCAGGATCTTAAATGCCGCCTTTCCCACAGCCGCTGAACAAGATAATCACGAGTAGCCAAACCCTGCTGCAGAGCGATGTTACCACTGCGTGGCTGTTCACTCGCATTCTCTTGTGGCTGTAATTGGGCTTCTCGAATCACATCTTCATTGTTTAATTGTTGCACAGATATGTTCGCCCTATTACAAATGTTGTGTAATATAACACAAGCATTTATAATAGAGCCAGCTACTTCTGGTGAGTAGTGCAAGACTCTGTGAACAAGTAAGCAACGAAAACGTGCTTTGAGAAGCCCAATAGTGCGCTCTATAATGTTCCTTGAATAGACATGTAAGTCGGTGTAGTGTGCTTCTGGTGAGTCAGGTGCTGCATCCAGTATAGGTGTCATCATGCTCTTTCTCAATGGGTATCCGGAATCTCCTATTTATAATAAAGTTAATTTTAATTATTATTGACCAAAGTTAGAAGTTGAATTTAAATACAAAATATTTTTTTATAAAGATCAAAAGGATGTAATACATACCAAGAAACCAAGTCTCTTCTGTATTGCTCAGATCTTCCAAGTGAGCTCTCAGTGGATGGATATTCCATATAAAAGAATCATGAGTTGCACCACCATGACTTGCATCTACACTTATTATGTGCATGTCCGCATCACAAATCTGAAAATGTTTAGATTAATATCTGAAAGACTGTAAAGTGCCATATTTATAGTATAATTTAAGAACTGTATGTATGCTCTCTTATAAGTAAGTAAGTGTCTCTGTAAGTGAATAAAGAAGTTATTATATTTTTGTTTAAACTTATTTGTTTTTTTTTTTACTTTTACCTTGAGTAATTGCCTAACTTCTACTGGATACTTAATGAACACTTACCAATTGAACTTTCAAGGAATGGTAATGCTTGCGACAGAAGTAGCGCTCCTCATGTAGTACTGGGCGTACTGTAGCTACTTGGGTGCAATCTATACACCCTAAAACCCCGGGAATCCGAAATTTATTGTAAAACCTGCAATAGAGAAGTGAAGTTAAAATCTGCAATAAATTAATATTTTTTTACAAATATACTTTACCTTGGTATCTCATAAACAAAATAAAGAATTTATAATCACTATTGACGATGATGATATTAACCCTTTATTACATCAGCCTATCATAGTCCACTGCTGGATATAAGTCACTCCAAAATTATGCCACAATGAGTTTAAACATGCATACAATTATTGTATTATCTAATTTTGCTTATTTCTTACTATTCTTTGTTTTTGTTTGTATGATAATTATATATTTGTTATCATTTTGTAAAGTAGACATTCTGCAGCTAAACAAGGACTAAACATAACATTGTAATAATAAAAGGTACATACTCCATGTTGGATATAGTGAGAGCCACCAATAACAACCACGGGTTTCATATGTTCTTTAAAGTTTAATTATTACAGTGACATGACTGGCTTATTCTGTCTGAATATAATGGTGAACAAGATCGGCACTGGAGGGCTAGCCGTGTGTCGCGTGCGGCGTGACGCGTACGCACGGTCCCGTGGCGATGATGGCTCTGTCGTCGCTCGGGGTGCGGGCGCGCGTCGCCGCCGGCGCGCTGCACCTTCTAGAGATGATCTCAGGTAATGAAATTTGTTAATGTTTTGAATCGTTTTATTCAAGTTTATCAATGCTTGGAAAGTGTCTCGAAATTCGAGCCATTTTAAGTAAGAACCATCGAAAGTGGGCAATTTAATAGTGGGCAACTTAATTGATTGCAAGCCATGCTCCTGACAGCTGCTTGTTTTGCTACACGCATCACCATAATCTTCTTTTTCAACCTTATATGTATCAATGATATTTTCTATGATAGCATGAGCACTATACAATTTACTTTCAATCGATGCCCTTAAACTAAACTGTTCCTCTATCTCAGTTTCCTTACAAGCAAATTCTATTGATGTTTGGACATGTATCAATGATATTTTCTATGATAGCATGAGCACTATACAATTTACTTTCAATCGATGCCCTTAAACTAAACTGTTCCTCTATCTCAGTTTCCTTACAAGCAAATTCTATTGATGTTTGGACATCATCGAATTTTTTAAACAAGTCTTCACTATTTTCTAGGCGTCTCTTTAATTCGATTACAATTAAATTATTAATAACTTGTGACTGAATATCTTTTAAATACTCAGCCAGTTTTGTTAACCTACCCCTTATATTGCCTCTCTTCCTGACCAGTTCATCCATATCTAGATCTGTAGACATACACCTTATTTTACCTAAGTACCTACTGTGTCAATAACACTAACTCCGTATTAGCGAAAAACAATGTGCATCAAACCCAATCCGTGTACGGTCTTGCTTTGCGCTCCACTCGCTGTCCACGTTCCACGTGGCCGCCCGTAGCGTTGGCCGTACAACAAAATGGCCGCTGGCCGCCCTGACTGACGCTCTGCGCAAGAACGCCACGCCCGCGCCGGCAGCAAAGCCCGACGCTCCGGTTCAACTCAGGAGTCGGGAGACGGGCCACGATGCAATGTGTTTGCCTGAAATAGTCGGCGTATCCTATTGAAGCATCAAGCGTGCACAAGGATGCGAACAGTGGGGGTTTAATTTACATAAATTCTAGCCCACGCAATAATACTGAATCACTTAGCACCTTTTCAGCAAGCGGGTGAACACTGCAAGCCCGTATTATGTATATTCTGCAGTCGCTTTTTACGATCATGAGCTGAATAACAACACCATTCACAAAAACAGAAAGTTAGGAAAAAATAATAGATAGCAGTAGGTTAATGAAGATAATTAGGTAGGTAAAATTAGAGGTAGGTAACAGGTAATTGGAACGAGCACTCCCCTCGGACAAACCTCCTGACTTGATGCCCTCCTTCCGGTTTCGGTCCTCGGCCACGTGTAGTTTCCAACTTCCAACACGTTGCACGTTGTTGCGATGAGCAGCGGTGAACAGCGACGATCGTGCAACGATAAATTTAATTCATCATTTTAATTCTGTTGCGTTCTTGATCATTAACTGGAAATTTTATGTATTTCCGTCTCATCTGCAGTGAGTTAAGACATGCAGTAACCTGTGCGATGACGGAAGAAACAGTCTGCTGAGCCACAAAATGACCCTCATTACTGCCTACTGGACGTTGGTATGAACCAGTTGCATAAAATGATAATGCAATTAACACCTAAACAAAAATAATTATTATAAGTACTTAACTTAGTATGTATTAGGGACATAATAGTGGTAAATGACACATATACACTGCTTTAAATAAGCGTATTTACCTTCGTCTCTACAGATAAGTCTGTAGATCTTGTAGGGTTCTTCATAAGTGTCCTCAACTCATCGCACAGATTATGTGCTAGATCCTTTGTAAGCCTGTACCGCTTAACAAACTCCGCTTCGTTTAAATGGAAGGGGTCGCATTCCTCACGTAGCTGCATACGACGCCGCTTTCTTGTAGAGTTTGCTTCTGCGTTATCAGCTTCCAAAAACTCAAATATTTCGTATCTATTTGCCATCTAGAATCAAACAAGAAATTAATTACCCATGTACTAAAATCTCTTTATACACAATTCATTCGGCAAGTTTACGTATATAAATACATTTTACTTACTTTATATGACACAAAAATGTTTTTTAAATATAAATTAACAAAACAATAATACTTCCGTCGAGTCCAAGGAACTTTTTTAAGATTGCTAAATTTGACGTAAAAACAATACTGCTAGTTGTCAAAAGTCACGTCGTGGTACGAATTGAATGAACTTTTAGAGGTGACGTCACCAAAACCGCTAAGAAAACAATATTGTTTCAAGATTATAATAAGCTTATTTTAAGGACGTCATGGTACGAAAAGTCAAAGTAAGATTATAATAATACTGTTATAAGAGCTGGTGGTAGGCCCCCAGGGCTTGATAACCATCAGGGCAGGTTGTAGATGAACCGTAGTCCTCGAGGATCCTACCGACTGCGCCAATTAAGTCAGTCCGGCAGGCAAGTTGCAAAAAAAACCGAAATTACTGCAACAGATTTATTACAAAAGATTACAATAACTTCTTATAATTAGAACAAGTGACAATTGTTCGATATGAGAATCAAAAGTGAGGTGCATAACTTGAATTTGATGCCGTCGTCCGTTCGGCGGCGTGCGTCACGTTGAGCAGATTCAGCACTTCCACACTGGTTGCCAGGCTGATGCAATATTTATATGAAGTTACAAATCATTTTCCTTAATTGCGGATTCCGTAGATAGTTGGTACTTAACAGGTTAGTAATTAGTAACTATTACCTACTTGCCCACACGATGGTAATGTTTTTGTACAGTTTTGATAGTTACACACACAACACAATCACTCACTGATGTAGGTAAAAGATTTTTTTCTTTTGATCAGACAGTCAGTCGAGAACTCGAGATCAATCTCGAATGCACCGCGGTCTTCGGAGTTAGGGTACCGGTGATGTAATGTAACCATCGCCTAGTCACGTTCAATTTCAATAACACTAAGGGTAGGTTCAGATGACAAGCGCTCAGCGCGCGTTGAACGCGCGTTGAATTTTTGTATAGTGTTCACATGGTGCGCGCTTGTCAGGCGTTAAACGCGCGTTGTTGCGGCCAGTTTGAGTTCTACATTTGTCGAAGATGGACGTAGAAACAGTTTTATCGGTGATTTTATACAGACGGCAGAAACGACACAACAGAAGACGGAGATATTGGGTTCACCCAATTTTGTCAACCAGGCTGACTGAAAGTCAGTACATTATTTTATATCCTAAGTTAAGGCAATTTGAGCCCAAATTCTTTAACTACTTCAGAATGTCCATCAAGTCATTTGATGACTTACTGACTCTCATAAACGATGAACTCGTAGCAGATAAAAACGCTGTGCGATATAGCATTTCACCGGAAGAAAAACTCATAATTACATTGAGGTAAGTTTTTTAATAATCAACATAATCTATAAATCAAATAAATCAAATCAACTTGTTTAGGAACAATTTTTTTTAAAGAAAAAATAACATTTTGTTACTCGCAGAATAACTCTAACTCTGATTCATTGCTGACATTAGTTGGTGCTGGCGATGGAGTAGGTATTACTGGCGATGGAGACCCCATTGCTGTAGTATAACCATAATGTGCAAAATTATTTGACACACTAGACTGCTGTGATCTATAATCATGATAACGAAAGCCTTCAACAGAAGCTGATGACTGATGACGCTGCTCTTGTGATGAATAATTTCTTCGTTGTGATACCGGGTAATTTTGATTTTCATATGTCTGTTGTTGTGGTCCTTGAAATTCATTTTGGTTTTGCAAAATTAAATTATAAATGGCAATTTTAGTTTGAAGTCGCCTATATTCCGGAATTTTTTTAATCTCTTTAACGAGTGACAAACAAAACAGCTTGTCTTCATCGTCATCTTCTTTTGGATGAGACACATTTTTCTGTGCTAAACTCTGCTCTAATATGTTTGCAAATCTTTCATCAGCAGGATTTAATTTTTGTTTTTTTCCTGAAGTAGATTTAGGACTCTTAAAGCCAGAACTTATTTCTACTTCAGCAACCTCTGACGAAGTTGATGCATTATCTGCATCGAAACTACTTTCTGTATCTTTGTTGGCAATTGATGCCTGTAGAAATCGTAGTCTATTATAATGAATATATGTCGAAGTTTTGGAAGCTCCTGATCCAGATTTGACAGTCTTTATTTTCTTCACCTCTCTCATATAATTATCCCGTAAACTCTTCCACTTTTTTTGCAGGGATGACGCTGAAAAAAAAAACAGTATTTAGTAATAGTTTATGTTTGTTTCCAGATATTTGGCCATTGGATGTTCATTTGGGACATTAAGCTACGACTATAGAATTGGCAAATCTACTGTGGCTACTATAATACCACATGTATGTGAAACTATTTGGAAAAAATTAAGGCCCGTTGTTATGAGTGAACCAACGAAAGAAAAGTGGTGTGAAATATCCACGATATTTGAAAAGAACTCAAAGTTTCCCAATTGTTTGGGAGCCTTGGACGGGAAACATATACGGTTAATCCAGCCTGAACACACGGGTTCTATGTATTATAACTATAAAAAATATTTTTCGCTAGTTTTATTGGCGCTAGCGGATGCAAACTATTGTTTTGTGTGGGTTGACATAGGTGCCTACGGTAAAAACAGTGACTCAGGTATATTCAAGAATTCTTCATTGTACAAAAAGCTGACAGAAAGGTCATTAGATCTACCTGAGCCAAAGGCATTGTTAATACAAAATAGACCGACAACGTTGCCAAATGTGATAGTGGCTGATGAAGCTTTTGGCATGATGGAGAATTTAATGCGTCCATATGGGGGAAGGTCACTAACTTATGCTAAAAAAATATTTAATTACCGTTTGACATTAGCACGCCGGTATGTTGAATGTACTTTTGGCATAATGTGCAATAAATGGCGCATTTTACACAGGCCGTTAGATGTTAACATCGGTTTTGCAGAAAAGATCGTAAAAGCGATATGTACACTAAATAATTATGTCAGAATCAGGGATGGCTACAATTTTGAAGACACACTTTATACGCCACCCCTGGAAAATCTAGCCTCACATTATACCGGACGTGCTGTGCGACAGGCGGATAATGTTCGAGTACATTTAACAAACTATTTCATTAATGAAGGAAAAGTAGATTGGCAGAATCGTTATATTTAACTTGTAACACAAACCGATTGTAAATGTAAATAAATATATATACTCACATAATATTTTCTTCTTTTCTTCATTGTCATGTCCTTCACAAAATATAAGGACGAGTTCTTCCCAAGCCCGTCTTCTCAAATTCTTATCTGAATAATCGCTACTTGTCATGTCCCATATCGCAGGACGTTTCTCTATTTCATCAATTAATAATTCCGTATTAAAAGCTTCGGTTTCCATTTCGGACGATTTTCGGACGAACTTGACGAACCCTAAAATACGTCTATCCGCGTCGAAAGCGCGCGCTCAACTGAACGGAAACATAGAAAACCAATGATCTCAAAGCGGCGTTGACGCGCGCTGACAACAGTCGAGCGCTAGCGCAGCGTTGAACGCGCGCGTTACTAAAACGCGCGTTAGCATGTGTACGGCCTGAATAAAATGTATGTAGTTGTAAACGCGCGTTATCAAAACGCGCGTTGAGCGCTTGTCATCTGAACCTACCCTAACTGTATGCGCCCCGTTTCGTCTCTTTTCCGCACCGACGTAGACTGTGCACAGGTGTTTGGTTGTGTGCGCGTGCATCATTTCGTCGGCGCGGCGCGTGAGTCACGGTGGTGTGGTCGCGTGACTGGAGCGTTGCATAATAGCAAATCAGAAATGCTCGGGTGGTTTCGCCGTGTAGGTGCTTGTTAAGGGAATAAATTGGTGGAATGCAAGTGTGTATGGTGTTTATTTACAAATAAAAACCAGACATTAACGACCATTAGCACAACTTAACAAATGATTTATTGTTTTAGACTAAAAATACATAAAATAACTACATAATAGGCAAACCTTATTTGCGACATGGCATACAAAAACTTAAATAAACTACATACCTAACTATGCCCAACGCCGCCTCAAGCCGCTTGGACTACCTACGATGTACCTTGCCCGTCGATCATAAACATGAAGTAAGTATTGACCTGTTTTCATGGAATCGTTTATATTATAACAATGTTCATCTGTATAACAATATTTGCTCTTTCTTTTGTTCTTCAAAAAGGTATTTTTTTGAAAAGACATTTAAAATTTGCCTGCGTTTTCAGGGATCGCATCGGAGGTGGCAAATCGTTCCAGCAGCGTGTGGCGGCGTACTTGAAACATCCCCTAAAGGCTGTGGTTTTATAATGAGGCATCGAGAGCGGGTTGGACGCAGAACGAGTGGAGTAGCCGTAGTGGTCCTGTCTCCAGCTTACATTTTTAAATAGGTATTCCGGTTTGTGCGTATTTATGATTCCAAATAATAAGCTTGCTAAATGTAGTTAATAATTTAACCCTGTTTTTCCTTTGCGTAGGCAAAGGGGCACTTTATATGTATTGTACTGCCGTATAGTACGCACTGGAGATATTTTAGTGCTGCATTTGCAGGAACTACGGTTGCTGTTTAGCGATTCGGGCCTTAGTTTGTCTCTGACATATGCTGGCGCCAGTAGACCCTGGTACACGCCTCGTCTGAATTCTTTCAGAATCAACGTGCTTAGGTCTGAGAGTGAAGAGGACTGCTAAATTAAAAAGGCATTGACAACACAACAATCAAGGAAATGAAAAAAAATCCTGTGCTTGTGGGATTTTCTGTCAAAAGCATAACTGGTATTTAGTTGATCGAATTTGTCGACAAAATTCATATTCGCGTTGTAATCTTTTAGAGCTTCTGGACAGGACAATTCAACAATGGTACCATCGCGCTCTCTGCGGTTAACTTTTCCGAGATTCTTGGGATCATGATAGTTTGACAAAATAAATACTGATCTCTTGTCTTTCCACTTCAGCAGACTTACTTTTGTGTCACTAATCCGGTAATCATGTTCGCCTCTTTGTAATTGCTTGTCTTCTTTTAGCGTTGGCAAGAACTTTCTGTTTGAATTCACCGTTCCACAGGCAAAAATGTTGTCCTGTCGTAATTTTACTTGCAAAGGGTAACTGCTGAAGTAATTGTCAAAATAGACTTTATGTATTTATCTTTCAAATTTTCGCAGAATATCCTGACAACTTGACCACCTAAGTCAGTTTCAACTTCTGTACCCTACTTGCCTGTGTATAAATCAAAATCTTGGCGATAACCTGACTGTGCACACTTCATCCAAACCTTGTATCCTCGTTTAGTCGGTTTTCTTGGCATGTATTGTTTCAAATAGTTCTGCCTTTGAATTTGATCATGCTTTCATCAATCGCAACACTTTCTGATGACATGTAGTTTTTTTGAAAATTGGTTCGCAGAATGTCAAGTAGAGGTCTAATTTTATAAAGTTTGTCAAAATCAGGGCGATTTCTGTTGAGCATTGCACTATTGTCATTTACGTGCAAGTAACCGTGTCGCAGGCAACAAGTTCAGCCACGGGACAGCAGGGGCAACAACCATGGTCATCAGAGTCCTTTACACTAATACTGGAACCATTTAACGAATTTACGTCCGGGCTAAATATTAATTTTATGAATTAGAGATTAGGAGATTGCACATAATTAGATATATTTAAACAAGCCCTGTTTCGGCTCCCTCGATATTGGAGTGCATCTGGCATGTTTGCTGACGCAAATCTCATCTTGACATTTTTTTCACTTCTTTCTCAATTGTTGAATGTGAAGTGGCAACGAGGTAAAAGAAAGAAACTCTCAAAGGGGAACTATTTGCGTATATTTTCTATTACCACGTTCCTTCTTAATAACTAAATAATATTACTGATTTTATTTTAATCGAATTTTAGGACACAGTACAACAAAGAAAATAAACGACAAGCGACAGCTGACAGCTGACAAGAAAACATTAGATGTCATTAGTAATAGATAATGCGTTTATGTAAGTTTGTTGTTTAAGGTTTATCTATGTGTGTTCTATGTCTATTGGTAAAATGTCAAATGGAAAATAAATATGATGTTCGTTAACTGTGGAGTGTATTTAACAATTTGTTGTGCAAAACAAATAAGCAGTGCTAACCACTACACTACTCCCCCCCTTGAGACCGTAGCTACTAAGCTACGGGCGATAGTAGTCTGGGAAATGTACGGTGCGACCGGAACGGGTTTTCTTCTCGACGCTGGCGGTGGGAAGCGGAGTTGTGTTCGTCACCGTGGACCCCGACATCGTGCTGGGAGTGTTGTCATCGTCGTTGGTGAGGTAAGCCGGCTTCAACCTGTCGATTGTGACCGTCGTTTCTCTTCCTTTAACCTCTATTTTAAACGTTTTTTCGCCCTTTTTAAGCACCTTGTGAGGCCCGGTGTAAGGAGGGTCGAGAGGGCGGCGCACAGCGTCGTATCGCAGGAAGACGTGAGACGATGTTGCCAAGCTGCGGGGTACGTAGAACGGCTTCTGGCCGTGTCGACTCGCTGGTTCTGGCGACAACTTCGCCATGTGATGCCGAAGTCTTGCCGCGAAGTCCGTGTAGTCTACTGTGCCGGTGAGTGACGGGTTAATGAACTCTCCCGGAAGGCTTAGGGGCTCACCGTAGACTAGTTCAGCTGCTGACGCTTTTATATCCTCCTTCCAGGCGCTGCGGATGCCCAGCAGCACCAGGGGAAGAACCTCAGTCCAGTTGGTGTCGGTGTAACATCGGATGGCCGCCTTCAGCTGGCGGTGTAGGCGTTCGACCATGCCGTTGCAAGCTGGGTGGTACGCCGTGGTTGGCCGATGCTGGCTACCGAGGACTGCTGCGATGGTGTGAAAAAGTTTGCTTTCGAACTGCTTGCCCCTGTCAGTGGTGATGCGATGGGGGCAACCGAAGCGAGACACCCAACCGGCGATGAAGGCGCGGGCGCATGTCTCAGCCGTGATGTCGGCGATGGGATACGCCTCGGGCCAACGAGTGAAGCGGTCAATGATGGTGAGGCAATATCTGAAATTACACGACATTGGTAATGGCCCTACTATATCCATGTGGATATGGGAAAAACGATGGGAAGGAACAGGGAAAGGAGAGGTGGGAGAGGATGTGTGCCGCGAGACTTTGTTCTTCTGGCACTCTACGCACTCTCTGGTCCAGGCCCTGCAGTTCTTCTTTAGGCCAGGCTAGACGAAACGAGTGGAGATCAATCTGACCGTGGCCTGCCTACCAGGGTGGCTCAGCTGGTGAAGTTTATTAAACACCTGTCTCCTGTAGGGCTCTGTAACATAAGGGCGAGTATTATAGGTGGACACGTCACAATATAGCTCTTCGCCTGAGTCCGGGAAACGTATTCTCTTTAGTACCAGCGATGTCGTGTTGTTTGCTAAGAGCTCCTGCAGCTCAGGATCGCTTTCCTGGTAACGTGCAAGAGCTGGATAATCAAACGCTGGTACTATTACTGCCTCTACCCGCGACAGAGCATCCGCGACGACATTGTCCTTGCCCGCTACAAACTGGATGTCCGTGGTAAATTGGGCAATGTAGTCCAGGTACCTGAATTGCCTCGGAGAGCAATTTTCACGGTTGTGCGCATATACGTATGACAGGGGTTTGTGATCTGTGAATATGGTGAAGTGTCTACCTTCGACCATGTGACGGAAGTATCTGACGGCGTCGTAAATTGCTAAGAGCTCCCTGTCATACGGGCTATACTTTCTTTGAGCCGGGGACAGCCGCCTGGAGAAAAATGCGAGAGGTCTCCATGCACCTCTTGTCCTCTGCTGCAATACTGCGCCTATAGAGGTGTCTGATGCGTCTGTGAATATTGCAAGCTCAGCGATTGGATCCGGGTGTGCTAGCAAAGCTGCCTTGGACAAGCTATTTTTACAAGCGCCGAAAGCCTCAAGCATTTCCTGCGACAGTGTAATTGGCTGTGCTCCTCTCGTTTTAGGACCTGCGAGAACAACATTGAGCGGCGCCTGCAAGCGAGCTGCCTCAGGAACAAAGCGGCGGTAAAAATTGAACATACCCAAGAAACGACGCATCTCCTTGACGGTCTTGGGAGCTGGGTAGTCCAGTATCGCCTGCACCTTCTCCGGCAGGGGACGAACACCTTCTGCGGACACCTCATGTCCTAGAAAGGTGATAGAGGTCCGGCCGAACTCACACTTTGACGAGTTGATGAGGATCCCGTAGTCGGACAACCGCTTTAATAGCTGGTGCAGATGTTCGGTGTGCTGGGCTGCCGTCTCTGAGAAAAGGAGAATATCATCTAAGTAGCAGTAGCAGAACAACAGCCCACGGAGCACCTCGTCCATGAATCGCTGGAACGTTTGCGCATCATTCCTGAGACCGAACGTCATGAACGGGAACTCGAAACAGCCCGAACGGAGTGGTGATTGCTGTCTTATGAATATCCGCTGGCTGGACAGGAATCTGGTTGTAGGCTTTAACCAGATCAATTTTGCTGTAAAGCCTGCTGCCAGCCAGCTGATGAGCGAAATCCTGTATATGCGAAATGGGATATCTGTCCGGGACTGTGCGGGCATTCAGCGCTCTATAATCCCCACAGGGACGCCAGCTGTTGTCCTTCTTGGGGGCGAGATGAAGAGGGGACGACCATGGGCTCTTTAAGGCTCAGGCTCTCTTTAAGTTCCAGTTACATACTTTGACGCGGGGGGAAAAGGGCGCGCGGTGCGGGTAACTGCCGGTCACTCAGTTCTCCGGCGGGCAGCGAGTTGTGCGCGCGAGTGTTGCGTTGTTTTTTACCATGTCGAGTGAACGTTATACATTTTTAACTACATTAAGGGAGGATGCAATTAAAAGACCAAAAAATGCTGTGGACCAAATAATAAGCGTAACATTAGACCAGATAGACTCGCCATCAAGGCAAGGTAAGTAATATTAACTAAATATTTTATAATTACGCAGTCGTGCCATTCGCGTCCAAGCGGTCGACGAGTCAACATCACCTGAGGATGCCCCGTGGAGGGGCGAAACACGTGTCGTATCGGTTTGTTTTGCTTGTGTGTTGCATGTTATTAATCGCACCTTCTGCATTTGCATATATTTGCGGGCGGGAGGGCGGTGCTGCATACTGCATTCAGGCTTGATCAACTGTTTTTTCGCGGAATTAACACTAAATATTTTATTGTATATTTATAGTATGAAATCTATCAATCTCGAAACCACTGCTAAAAATAGATAAACTTTCATCTTGGTCTTGGGATGGTAAAGTCACGTGAACTTGGGCTGAAGTTATTATTGGAATACCTAGTTCTTCTATCTCACTATCTGTATTAGACTCATTGCACTTTTTCGGTAATTCATTGTCCGGATCAGCGACACTGTCATCGGAAAGATATAGATCGTCATCGAGGTTTACATTGCTGATTTGTTGAGTGCTTACATCTCTATTTAGATTTTTCTCAGAAACGCAGTTAAAATGGAACCTTTCGCAATCTTCAGCTATCGCTTTTAAAGATGTTCCTAAAAAAAAAAATTAGTACCCATTTATTTGGTACCCGCAACTATTTAAATAACAACTATTTAGAAACAGCCATACACGCTAGGTTTTCCATGCGCAAATTGACTGTGTCAGACGGACAGACACACGAGTGATCTTATAAGGGTTCTTATAAGGGAAGCCTAAAAATGGGGAGAAGCTAATAAGTTGTTGTTAAGTAGGCGCAAGCGCCACTGCTGAGCAAGAGGTCCTGGGTTCGATTCCCGGGTCGGACAAAGTGTTATTGAGTTTATCCATCAGGAATTTCTCAGTAGCAGTAACTGCTACTGATAAATTCTAATTCTAAGGAGTCTGGATTTGTGCCCGGTTGGTGGCAATAGGCTCGCCCCCTATTACATGGGACTTATACATAGCTGGCGAAATGTGGGTGTAGCGCTGGTACACCTCTGCCTAACCCTTAGGGGATTACAGGCGTTATGTTATGTTATTATGTAACTCACCTTCAGGTATATTGTCTGCGTAAACTGCACATTCATTAAAATCTGAATTTTTTGTTTCCAATGTTTGTAAATTCTCTTTACATGAATTTTCTGAAACGATAAATAATTAAGTATAAGCAATTGATAAATACATTTACCAAAATTCATCAAGATCCGATCCCGCAAAGTTGAAAACGCTACAAAGTAAAGCCTCATCTAGACAGACGCGAATACCGCGCCACGCAACGTCTTATCTCCTATGAATAACGTACTCGCGATGACGTGTCGCGTGGTATTCACGCCTGACTGAATGAAGGGTAATAAGTAACTAAACTAGTGTTTAGGATTCCTCATATCAAGTTATATTAACTAGTTGAATTCGTTCAAGTTCGGCAAAGATACCTACTTTTAAAGATGCACTTACCCAACTAACTACTTTTTGCAAAAGAAAATGGAAGAGAGAAGCTAATGACCAAGTTTACAAAATACCTATTTACAATAAGTTACTTACCTTCAGTTATATTTTCTGTGTAGTCTGGACACTTATTCGTACACTCATTTAAATCTGCACTTTTATCTTCTAAACTTTCACCAGAATGTTTTAATGACTTTCCACGTAATTCTTCTAAAAAACGGTATCTTCTTGCCGCCATTATAATATTACCTACATTAATTACAACCACACAATTGTTATTTGTTTTGAATTATTCACCACCCGCCAAAACAAATCAAACTCGGGCAAGGACACTGGAACAAGTGACACGGAAGACTCACGAGTCCCTACCTAAAAATGACGTGATTTAAGGATAAACCGCCAAAACTGCAGCTATCTCTATTTAACAATCTCTTTGTCTCATCACACGCGTAACGGATAGAAAATGTAATAGATGATAGATTTATTTGTTACAAAAAACAACGCAATTTCGATGCGGTAATAACTGGACAACTTGATTTATGCTATTAAAAACGTTAAGTAGGTTGTTTGAATAAATGAACATCTCGTGTTGTTCGTTATTTTTTTTTTATATTTGGCAGTATTATAATGACATGTTGAGTTGTGTAAATAATTATAATTTGTATGTTTTAATATCTCAAGACGTCACATTGTACCCTTTAGTAAGAGAGTTATTTAAAAATTCACATGTTTGCTATGTGCGGTTACATACAAGCATATACACGGAAAAAATAAGTATGGCACGGTTATTGACAACCACCTTAATTGCTGCTAATCTTATGTTATTGCTATTTAACACTTATACACTGTCAAATGCACTAGACCTCCACAGCAGCGCGACTCCACCATAGGGTCGCCCACACAACAACTCTGTAGACTCGATTGCCGATACACCCGTCGCACCGAAGCCAGGACAAACATTACTCAGGTATGCCAAGTCATGAGACAGTCAACATTACTGAGGTATGACAAGTCATGTCTCCTGCAACGCTATGACATCCGATGATAAACATAGTTCCTTAACGTAATCAATTGACCTTTTGACAGACTTACAATTGAAGCTCGTAAGCGTACACTCGTGATTTATCATTTTCTTTATACATCATCATTAGACATTGAAATTTTTGTGAGATTCTTCGGCTCGTTTCTTAAAATCAATGTTGTACCTACGAAAAGCAATTCTTTCCGGCCACAAATTGTCGTCTAAAAATAAATGCAATTTATGCCTTGGTACAAAAATTTTGTATGCATCGTAGTCTTTCTGTTTTCTCATATTAATTTTTTCAATTTCTTCTTCTTTTCTTCTTTTAAAAAAAACGTTGCCCCACACTAGGATTTCTCCTGTATCGTGGGTGCGTTTACAGACACAAATCTTCACATGCACAAACACCCAGACCCGGAACAACTATTTGTAGGCCATACAAATATTTATTCCGTGCGGGAATCGAACCCACGACCCGCAGCGCAGAAGCCAATCGCTTAGCCACTGCACCAAACCTGTCGTCAAAACTAGAAAGTATAAACATTTAGCTCAACTCACTCCAAATAGATAATGAGGTTGGGGCGCTACTCCCGTTACTAATACTAAACAACATCAGACAAAGAATTGACTGCTTCTGAGATGATTGGGTTCCACTCAAATGGTGAAAATCGGAGATATCCTCCTATCATTTCTGCAATACCTAAGCGTATTACCCACGCTTCGTACTTACATCCGTGCACAGTCCAAGCCTCTTGGGTTGAACCCTTGAAGCCACAAGGACAGGTTGGTAAATGAGCATCCCTAAGGTGCCGCATAAAACCGTGGAACTCCTCTGAGTTCAAATTTGCTGCACGACATATACGTAGTAATGTCTGACATATCTTATCAGCAGAGAGGTGCTTGTGAGCATTACGTTGTAGCACAAGATCTAGCTTGTGTTCGGCTCTCTCAACCGGGTTTGCGGAAAACACGCTTAGTGCTATATTCCTGACCAGTCGGGGACCTGAACCTGTCAAACCTTCTAGTGCATATACTCCAGCTAAGTCCAATCCATGTAAAGAAGTGTCGCTTGCGTGATCTGTCTCTACTCCTATCGAAACTTTTAAGTCTCTGATGAATTCGAGCGCCGCTCGCAACCAATCTGTTTGAATCGTTAAGGTGATAATATCTACCTTCTCCTTGCTTTTAAGTGTACTGATCTTATCAACCATTCTGCTATTATTTCGCATTGCTGCTACTTCCCAATTACGAATGAGAAAGGAATCCTCATCTAAATAGAAATGTAACTTTCTTAAATACAGAGCTTTAAGTCTAGTTAATTGTTCTACTTGTTTGTGTCGTATTCCGGGTACTCTTAAATCGAAGTTCTCTACAGATGTGTATTGTCTAGTGCGTTCAGTAATTGCTATGACATCATTCTGTGAACCGATCTCTCGAGTTTCAGCCACAGGGGGGTTTGCATCACCACCACCTTTTAGTTGATTATCCGTATTGATAATGGATAGCTGTAATTCTAGTGCCTGTACGTCCAGTAACTTGTGTTCTGTTAATTTGAAACAATAATCACCGTCATGGTCTCTCGTAGTTATAACATCATTATTAAAGAAGTCTGTGAAATCATCATCCATAAAAGGATCGCCTGTTGAAGATGGGGCAGATGGTACACCAGCTAAGCCAGTGAAACTACCGTCATTATTCAAACTAGGAAAGCCTAAGTTTGGAGACTAATTACTAACTGCTCCTTCACTAGTGAAGTTATAGGCATTATATATCGGATATCAGTATTTGCCCTCGGGGCGAGTCCACAAATTATTAGTTAATTTGCACACTGATATTTGTTTTTTTCCATTATGTACGTATGTATGTCATTAGCAGACGCATTCTGATCAACGTTATTGATAAACAACGGTATTTTGATGTCAGCTGCTTTAAATTTTGCAATACAATCTATGTTCGCACGACCTTGACTTCCTATAAATCTATCCCTCAGCCTCTTTTTCTTTTGAACTAATATCCACCCTTCATTTTGTTCTATATCCTTATTTGTGTCCAAACCCTTTATGGTTTTTACATTATGCGGTCTTGACATAGCAAGCCTAGCAGCAGCGGCGTAAGACGTAGATAATGTAGGTATTCCTATCCCTTCCAAAATCTCGTTGCACGCGACATTAAGGCCCACCGCGGCCTGCGAATGCACCTGCATCCCACCTGCTTCCGCGTTCGAAACCGCGGTACGAGCCTCCAGGCGCGGTAACGAGGTGCACGCGTCAACGAAATGTTCGAGCGAGAAGTTGTTAGATGCGTCAGGTTCTTGAGAAGGAGATAGCCATAGTTCCGCGCTCTTATCGGTAGTTTTCTGTACGACGATCTGTGGTAGGTCCGGTGGCTTGCTATGATAATGAATATTGTTATTGGATACATTTTTTTTACTGTTATTTATATTGTTAGAACTGATATGACTAATTGTATATGAACTTTTAAGTGTTTCTATGTCCTCTTTAATTGCATTAGATCTTTGGTGACATAAGTTTCTCTATAAGTTTTAAGTTCGTTTTGTATCAACAGAATATCTTTTAACAGCCTGGTAGCGTCTACATGGTCAAAAGTGACCGGTGGAAGTTTTAGTAATTCGCGTGCCACAAAAATCGGTACCACTTCGGGATCTGTTTCCTTTAGCAATGTAATTATATCATATAAATCTCTTTCATTTTTTCCTGTTCCTCTCCTCGTAACTTTGCGTTTTGATGACGGCGCCGACTCAAACAGTAATTTCTTCGCATTTGAAACCTCATCTGTACTAAAAGATGTTGTACAGATACGGACTAGGCTCTGCTCGTCCATCACGTCAATCTTGTTTTGTACATAGGCAAGCACTTCACTTATCACCACATTACACGAATTACACTTGACCGTAGTCTATGTCATTGTTACTACACTGGCCTGCAAAAATAAGTATCACACTTTTAAAATTTCAATTTTTCTAAACTATTGAAGTTAGAGATTTAAAATAAAAAACGTTTTATAGCAATTTTTATCAGCTTTCTTTGAAACTATAGTAACAAAGTTAAACTCTTTTTTGAGTCCTTTTTGTTTCGAAAATTTATCTTGTGTACCTAAAAAGTTATTGCAATTTTAAAAGTGTGATACTTATTTTTGCAGGCCATTATATATAAATATAATCTAAAGAAAAAATATATTATTCACTTTTAGGTTAAAAAATCAAACCGACAGCTTTCAATGACCATGTTTAAAGGTAGTCTTTAAATTTGGCGGATCTTTAATTTTGCACCCAAGCTGTTCGACTGCCGTGAAATTTGTGGTATGCCCATCAAACGTGAGGGACACGACGTCAACTTCAGATTCAAAACACTTTATAAGACAAAGTTTGATGAGATTGGTCGTTTGTTCCCCCGATATACAATTGATTAAAATATACCAACTTTCGCAACGTTCTTGCTTTTTATTAAAATGGAACATCAGGTCAGCGATTGGCTCTCTATTGTGAGACAGTGCGTGATCTACGCTGATTCTTTTAATATTTTTCCTGGCTTTCAAGTTTTCGGGTAATCTGTTTTGCAGTTCAGGAATCAACTGTACAATGAACTGGATACACCTATTGCATATTATTTCTTCTTCATTCGGTGGAAGTCCTTTTTCTTTCATCGTTGACACATGAGATTCGAATCTGTACCCCAAATAACACTTCTTATCTACAAAATCTTTAATATTTTGCGTAAAAATATCTATCTTCTGGGTAGGCAATATTATTTTAGCAACAAGTGTATCAATCAAATTTGTCAATTCGTCATATAGTTTTGAATGACCTGCGTCTTTTGATTCAAATAATTTATTAACTATGTTAACGTCAGTGAGAATAGGATCCATAAATGCAATGTACGCATAATTCAGGTCATCTAAATACAATCCATGCAGCAATTCTATTGTGTAACATCTTTCTTTTAATTTGGCCACATTAAAGTGTGTTTTCAGCTTCAACCATTGTGTGTAAATGCGTGCGACTTCCACTCGTAGAGTCGCGCCAAGAACTTAGTGTACGGTGAAAGTGGACACCTAATAGCCAGCGTGGGTGAACTTCGTACGCGAATCACCCTCGCTTTTGAACAAATCAAAGGTGAAAGTGACGCTGTGTTAAAAGTGCAAAGACACATTATTAAAGGTGCTCAGAAGTGTATTGAACAAAATGGTCGGCACGTTCAACAGTTCATGCAGTAAATTACTGTAAGTTGTACATAGCATTTTAATTAATTACTTAATTATTGTAAATAGGGTTGATTTAAATTTTTAACCACGCCTAATTAAGTGTTTTGCCGTATAACATTACACGCTAACTACGTAAAACCTATGCAAATATTTTTAACTATGGAGTAGGTTGTGTACACACAACCGCACGTCGTCAGTGGTATCTAACAGTTTGACCTTGATAGCGCCATTATTCCTTAGCAGTAAGGGTGGTTGGTATTCCTTCAAGTGTTAGGTATTTCTCACGTGCGGTAGACGGCACATGCGCCCTTGTTTGTTTAAAAATGACTGCAATAGCAAATTTTATACCACTTCGACACTAAATTAGACAGTCCAAAGTCCGCTAACGTGTGTGGGAAATTAGTTTTTTTTTTCATAAAATGGTTGGTTCACAACGATTTATTACGAGATACCTTTAGCACCTTTAGCACGGTACTCGATACCACAGATTTGATATGGTACGAGATACCCACTTATACGTATGCGATACGTAGATACATACACGAATAATTATAGCATGCCTACAGAATACGCGATGTTCTTGTCGACAAATATTGTTCACCTACTCATGCTTATGCACAATTCCAGACGTGGAAAATGGCAACACGCAAGAATCAGGCTTGGGGACATAGGTTTCACAAGATTACCTTGCCCCATTCTGAGAGGCACTGGGTGAGGAATACGAAAATTATACAAAGTTTGATGGCCAAATACAAAATGATATTTGTAAGCGTTGGGACCACATTCTAGTGAATGGCCTTACCAAGGAGAAAAGGGAGACCACCAAGAAAAAATACAGGCTTCCAGAAAACTGCAAACTTCTAGATGCTCCCATCCTGAATGAAGAGGTGAAAACAATTTTATCAGAGAGCGCTAAAATCAGGGACAGATCCTTGGAAATAACCCAACACCAATTAGGTATTGCCACGGCCATCCTAGGACACGTCATGTCAGGACTAATTGAAAATGAATGTGTAGACAAAATTATAATAATCAAAAAGTTAATTGATTGATTTGCCAGTTATGTTGGGGGCGAACCGGAGGTGCTTTAAAAAAAAACACACGACTTCACAACAAGGTTATATTTGCAACTGACTTAATATCTAATACAATTTCTTAACGCTAACCTTATCTCTATAGGGGTTGGGTTACAATTTTATAACTAAAACTAGGGACTTAGCCTACATAACTCCTCCCTTCCCAGGAAGCTGCGTATGGTGGAAACTTGTTCGCAGGGCGCTGGATGCACGGGCGAAGCTTGTTGCTGGAGGTGTACTGCGGACGAGTCCGGCAGACGCGGCGTGATGCTCATCTCGATTTCGTTGGACGGCGTTGGCGGCTGCTGTCCAGTGCGTTTGCACCGAATAGATTTTAATCTTCGATACAGGATGTAGGCTGCGCATACTAATATAAAGATTAGTACCACAACTGAGGTCCAGCTTGGCTGTCTGGCTATACCGTAATCGGTATCAGGCGTGATGTCGATGTCTCGAACTTGTGTGGCGAGTGAATGCAGTTTGTCTAAGTTGATGTGTTCTATTTTTACGTTTGCGATAGTGATGTTTGTTTCAGGTAGTTGTACCCACAGAGTACATTATAATATACTGTAAGTTGTACCTTAGGTAGCGGTAAGGTTTCCCGTATTGTAATAGTGCTATGGTGTGTTTGTAACACTTGTCCGCCTATGATGAACTTGCAGCGTTCGGTGGTGGTCAGTAGATATGCGCCTCGTACTCTTTGGTATTGATTGTTATCGCCGCAGGTTGTTCTTAGGATATCTTCCTTCGGGACAATGGCTAGCCAGGTGTTTTCATGTATTTGGTCTATTTTATTATTAGATATAGACACTTGGGCGATCTCGCAGTTTGTTGCAGGTAAGTGTCGTATAGTTTGTACGACGCAGTCTGGGTTATAACAATTTTACATCTTGTAATTGCAGATGATTGCAGATGCGGAGCACGTCGGTGATGCGGCGACAGGGCTCGTGAAGGTAAGTAAACTTATCATTGCTCAGTATAAGGATAGGAGACTTGGGTATACGGGTAAGGTTTCTATTGTTAGGGATAGAATACAAGTGTAGTAGATCATAGATAATAGGGCTGACTATTGGTATCTCTAATATAAAGGTAAGTGCAGTTAGAGTGCAATATGCTTTTACTGTTATAATATTTTCTAATAAGTGTATGTTTGTCCTTTTAGCTTCTAACGGTAAGTTATAATCCTTTTCTATTTTAATTAACTCTGCTAATAAAAACATAGGTTCTATAATGCTTGGGTGTAGAGTGCCCATGGATGCAAATGTAATGGCTGTTTCCAAAGTGCTAACTTTATCGTAAATTTGTTGGAGACCATTTTCTAGTTGGATGTGGATATGGAGTATGTCAATACGTGACGATAATGGCGTTAAATTACTATTTATATTGTTAATGTTTGTTGATAACATTTCTAAATTCCTTTGAACTTTATTTAAGTTTTCTATATACTCATCTATGTATTGTTTCATTAAACTAATGCTGCTCTTCTGATTGTTCCCTAATATGTAAGTATTTTTCCTTAATGTATCTATTTCGCTTTCAAATCTCTGGGCATCGCTATCATCTAAGTTTCCGCTAATAGATTTAATTATGGTGCCTAAACCATTGATTAGACCTCTCTTAGATCTAACTGTACTCCTAGGTAAAATATAAAGAAACTTATTTTCTATTAAATCTATGATATACTTAAGTTGCTCGCGATGTACATAACGTTCCGCGTATGTGGGTCTCGCGTTTTCTATTAATACTATTTTATAATATAGACTAATTGTTTCCTTAAATATACTATATAAGTAACTAACGTTATAAGTACAAACTAAGTTATATGTATCTATTCTATGTACTACTTTTGATTCGCGTAATACTAACAGGCCATCTTCATTCTGTACCGGCTGTACTATGTTGTCTGTGGCTGCGTAGGCGCTGCCGACGGCGGCGAGCCACATGACGACTCTGTAATTTGAGAAGGTCGTCTGAGTAATCGATTATGAACTCTGATCGATTTGGCGTTAACGTGTTTGCCTACTATTTCTAGTATACTATTAGGATGTATATGTATGACAGTATATGGTCCTAAGTATCTCGGTTCCGTTTTCTTACTTCTACTTGTCTTGGCTACCTGCTTATACACTTTATCGCCTACCTTGAAGGTTGGGATTTCGCTACCGTGATTGGCTTTTGTTATAACCTTTTATTTGTCTGTTGTTAACTTTAATGCAACGAGTTTTTGCGCATTTTCCATTAACCTTTTATGCTTTTGTACATAATCTTGATAAAATTCTTGAGTATAAAATAATTCTAATGGATTCCTACTATTTGTATGACCGTATAATAACTCAAATGGGGTAAAACTTGTAGCTGTATGGATAGTATTATTGTATGCTATTACAGCGTTGCGCACGAGTGTGTTTATATCGCTCTTATCCGTAAGTTTTTGTATTCTTATTAATTCGCCTATTGTAGAGTGAAATCTTTCTATCGGAGAATTTGAATTAGGATTATAAGGTGTAGTAAAGTGTAATGTGATTTTATGCATAGTGCATATCTCCTTAATGACCTCATTGTCGAATTTATGATCCGAATCTGTAGTTATCTTATTTGGAATTCCGATCACTGATAATATTTGTAATAATGCTTCGGCTACTTGAATACTAATAGTTGCCTGTAAAGGGACTGCTTGTGCGTATTTACTAAAATTATCAATTAATGTTAGGAATGCTGAACCATCGGAACTAGATAAATCCATATACATTTGTTCCATCGGTTTAACAGGTGTTTCTGTTAACGCTAACGGCGGCCTTAACGGATTCCGTTCGTATTTTGCTTTAAGGCACGTTTCACACTCATTGATAAATTTCTGAATGCTAATCAGCATATTAGGCCAATGATAGTTTTTCCTGATTTTATTATAAGTTTCTTGGATACCGCGGTGAATGGTTTTTCCTCGTGATATTTATTAATAATCGCCGATTGTTCAGACTTTTCATGAACTAATGTAACTCTTGTGAGGCAACGGTATAATTTGGGTCCTCTTTGGTCAAAGACGTTATTAATAACTTTATTAAATAATGGAAATAGTTCTTCGTTATAAAAATAGATGTGAAACTTTCTATCTGCGATAGTATGTTCTCGTAAGAATCGAATGATTTCCTCCTCAGTATTATTTATTGGGATGAAAACGTGTTTTATAGTGAAGTTATTTTTAGATTTATCTTCGACTCTGTATTCGGTACCGGGTGAGCTTCTAACGTGAAATTGTTTGAGTTGTTTATCAATTGCATCTGTGCTATTGGGTATTTTATTTGGCCTGTTATCTGTGTTAGTGATATCAGGTGTAGTGGGAATATCTAATAGCGTTCTTATGTCTATGCTATTAGGGTCTAGATTACAACTGTCGGTTGGTTGCTCCGTAGACATGTTATCTTCTAAGTCTGAGCCGACTATGGGAATATCGCTAGTGCAAGGTTGTAAAGAATCAATTTCCTGCATTAAGCTTGTTTGAGGATCTGCTGATGTACTTGGTTGCGTTATGTCTAGTGTATTAATTTTTATACGGGATAACGCATCCGCATTTGTGTTGTATTTACCCTTTTTATATGTAATTTGGTAATCATATTCCTCTAAACGTAAGCGCCAACTTGTAAGCTTTGAGTTAGGGTCTTTAAGAGACATTAACCATGTGAGTGGTTTGTGGTCTGTGTAAATAGTAAACTTCCTACCATATAAATAAGGACGAAAGTATTTATTGCCCAAATTATCGCTAAAAGTTCTCTTTCTATGGTTGAATACCTAGTTTCCGTATCCGACAAAGTTCGAGACGCGTAAGCGACGGGTTTGTCTGAGCCTACTGTACCTTGTGATAGCACAGCTCCTATAGATACCTCGGATGCATCTGTCGTTAAGATAAACGGTTTATTAAAGTCGGGGTACTGTAATACTGGGGCATTGCATAGTATATGTTTCGCTTTGTTAAATGACTCTATAAACTCTGAACTATGCACAACTTTAACGTTTTTCTTTAGGCATTTTGTCATTGGTTTGGTTAATTTAGCTAAATCGGGAATGAATTTTCTATAATATCCTACAAGTCCTAAAAATGATTTAATCTCCTTTTGGGTTGTAGGTATGGGAAACTTTTTTATAGCTTTAATTTTTTCTTCGTTTGGCTTAACGCCATTTTGCGTTAAAACGTGTCCTAAGTATCCTACTTCCTTTTTCATGAATTCCGATTTATCTAATTGTACCTTGAAATGTTCCCTTAATCTATCAAATACGCGTTTTAACTTAATCATGTGTTCTTGTAGACTGACTGAATACACTAAAATATCGTCTAAGTAAACGACGCATGTGTCTGTGAGTAAATCTCTCAAAATGTTATTCATAAGTCGCTGGAATGTGCTCGGGGCGTTCTTAAGACCAAATGGCATCCTTAGGAACTCGTAGTGACGGTCTGTAGTGAATGCGGTTTTTTCTACGTCCGCTGGATCCATTTCTAATTGGTGATAACCTGATGCTAGATCTATTGTTGTAAAATACTGGGCTCTACCTAGCTTATCTAAAATCTCGCTGATGTTAGGAATAGGGTATTTGTCGTCTATAGTTCTATCGTTCAGCTTCCGGTAGTCTACGACTAACCTCCACTTAACTTTTCCTGAGGCATCGGCCTTTTTAGGGACTAAGTGGACAGGACTGGACCAAGGTGATATACTCTCTTTAACTATACCTTTCTCAACTAAACTGTCTACTTGTTTCTGTATCTCTTGTTGTAAAACTGGGGGACGTCTATAATTTTTTACGTAAATAGGTGTATTATCTGTTAACCTAAGTGAATGTTTTACTGAGTGGGTGAAACTTAAAGGTAAGTTTTCCGAATAAAATATATCTCTGTATTGGAAGCATAATTTTTTTATTCCTCTTTTTTCTTCGCTATTTAAATGGTTTACTCTACTTCGCTTTAAATTTTCTTTTAATTCTATATCTATATCCTTCGCTTCTATTTTATTAAACTCATGAATGTCGCTAATTTTACGCCTAATAGAAATGTTATGTAGAATAACATCCATCGCTGTGTTATATGTAAATAATTTTCTAGAACGATAGTCTATACGACAGCCTAATAAATCTAATATGTCACTACCAATTAATCCGTTAAACTGTTAATTAAAGTCGACTATCAGAAACTTATGTACGATACTTGAGCCGAATATCTCCGGTAACGGGATGTAGGCTACTCGTTCGTGGTACGATTTACCGTGGGCGGTAGAGATGGTGTACGGTTCCCTTTTTATGCATGACTTATAACGAGCGTTCGTTATTATATTTGAGCTTATCAGAGAATGTGTGGCTCCGGTGTCTATAAGAAATTTGCCACCCAATTCGTGTATGTTGATGAATGGTAATTTATCTACTATATACTCACAATCCTGAAACTAAGTTTCGCTCTCTTCTGACATTTCTATCTGAAAATTTTCAGGTAATTCGTCCTGTACCTCTACTTCGGGTTCTACGGCGTAGGCTTCGTAGCCGTCTACGTTGCTACGGTCTTCGCTAGATAACTGATTGATTCGTTTATTTATCGGGACTAATGCCTTTGCGTTAGGCTCCTGTTTTATACCATGATGATATTGATTGTTATAGCGGTTGCTATAATTGTTACTGGGGCCGGGTTGCTCTAATGGACGTTGGTTGGGTCTATTATAGTTACTATTATTATTATAAGGTGGGTTCCATTTTAATGAGGGTTTTGTTTGTTGAGGAGGCTGATTGCTAAATTTTGGTTCTAGTCTTTTAACTCTAAACTCCTCCTGCCTAGCTAACGCAATAGCTTTGACGAGTGTCGTTGGTTTATTGATACGAACGCCTAACCCTATGTTATATTCTAGGTTATCTACGTAGGTATCTATAGCTATGGTTTGATAATATCCGCTCTCTTTGTTTGCGGAAACGCCAACTCCACATAGTGAATCCAGAAGATCGCGAATACGTTTGCCGAATTGTTCGCAATTTTCTGCTCTACTTTTTGTGCAACGCATTAATTCTTGTAATAGTTGCACTTCGGTGCGGTGCTCGCCGAACCTATTAATTAGTGCGGCACGGATCGACGTCCAATCCTCGATGTCCACTTCTAAGGAAACGGCCTCCAACGCCTTTCCAGTAATCTTGTTTCTTAATAAGCATATCGCTATGGGATCTTTGTAACTAATACCATTAGACGTTAGTAGGGACTCTACACTTCTAATGTAAAAATTAAGGGATTTGCTATTCCCATCAAATGTAGGAATGAGCTTATTCAACAACTCGTAGTTGGTCGATTTTTTCTTTTCGATTAAAGATGCTGCAGCAGCCAGGTCCGCTAATGCGTCTCCTGCACTGTGCGCCATTTTATTTAAATAAGGTGTCGGTCGATTTTTAGACTAACGCGAAGATAAGAAGGGATCTGTCGATCGAAAGTATCGATGTGCTGTAGATATACTAAATCTCGATTTTAAGAGGATTTTCGTATACGCACAATCGATTTCAAGCAAATGTCAGGTAAGGACATAGATGGGATACTGAGCAGTGAAAGAGTTTGATCTCACCTCCAGAGTTCCATCTGCTTGGTTGAGTTGCTGTTGTGTCCCCCGGTCCGCTTGTAGGTTCTTGAGGATAGAGGGTCGCGGAAAGTTCAAAATTTCATGTCCTATTTACCGCACAAAAGTCTTATCACAGAGTTTGATGTACATAAAACTTTTTCCGACTATCCTACCACGACTGCGCCAGTTATGTTGGGGGCGAACCGGAGGTGCTTTTAAAAAAAACACACGACTTCACAACAAGGTGGTATATTTGCAACTGACTTAATATCTAATACAATTTCTTAACGCTAACCTTATCTCTATAGGGGTTGGGTTACAATTTTATAACTAAAACTAGGGACTTAGCCTACATAACTCGCTGCCAAACTTTTTATCGACTTCATTGAAAAGTCAAAAGAGATCAACACCTGTATGGAATGGATTTGGCTACTAAAATAAAAACTAGTCAAGAAATCAAGAAATCATCTTCCACAGTTAAGAAAAATGAGCCAAAAGCTGTCACAAACAAAAGTGTCTCCGAGCAGAGGACAGCTGGAAACGGGCAAGGTCCACATCAAAACCAACCTTGTCAGGACACCAGAGCGCCGGCTACTCGAGGTGGACTATGGAATCATATGACACAGCTGTCACATCTCCGACTAGGACTCAAACAGTCCCGCCCCTAGAGGGCAGCACCACGCCATGCACACAGCAGGTAGTTGATAACCAGGTACATGCAGGTAATATATCCAATTAACTTTCATGTTGGGAAAACATTGTCTCCGACCCTATATTGCTACAGTGGGTAAGAGGTTATTATTCTATTCTATATCGTTGTTGCGCCTGACAAGTTCCATTTGTGAATTTGCATAGTTGCGGGAAACAAAAAAAACGTATTTTCTAAAAAACTATCCATAAAACAATAAAATATTTTTGCGGCATCAAAGACAATTTATTAATCACACAGATAAACCAGAATCGGTGTTATTATATCAATTACTCAGTGCTATATAAAAAAATCTTCAAAAAGTGCACATAACTGGTTTGGCACCGTCTAAAAAAATACTGCATGTACATTTTTTGTCATTGGTATAGGAGTTGGTTTTTTCACATGAAGCTTTTACAAAATGTCGTTTATTATTTATGCGAAACTTTGGTTTTTGTACTGATAAAATGATCTGTTCAATCTCCAAACCAGTTTCATTTGAAAGGGCACACGATGATGGAGGTGGACAGTGTCCATTCAACATTAGAGAAAAAGTTTCGTCCTCCAATTTACGCACCAAGTGATTATATTAGTCGTATGAGGGAAGCGAGACCAAAGCAACCTTATCATGTACACCATGTTGGTTACGCTTTCTTCAACAACTATGAGGAAGATGATTGCCTTGATTCAATACATGCAGGTAAAAAAACTGGTGACCCGACTGTCAATGATATAAGAGCTCTTCTCAATAAAGATGGCCACATTTACTACAAGCTACGTCATCCTGATGATTGGGAAATCCTATCACAGCGGGTACGTGCCTACAGGCCGAAAACGAGCCCTACCCAACTATAAAATGAACAGTGGAAGATTGATAAAACTAAATACGAAATCCTCCAATCGTTAAAACCATTCATGCATTGGGATTATCATGCTTTTTACATCGAGTTACATAAATAGAGAAGCAAACATCATTACCGTGCATCAAAAAAAGTATAACCACTTGTATTAACAAAAGTTCACAAAAAAATAATAATTAGATAATTGAGGCGTGGAATTTACAAATGAGCTAAGTGCCAAAAAAAATGAATCAAAAATTTTAATAAAAATGGATTGGCTGCCCAATGTAGCTCCTTTGACATTAAAAATATTGACTTCGGTTTTTTGGGTAGTAAGCCCATTTGTAAATTCCACGCTTCAATTAATAATAAGATATTTTTTTAAATTATGATTTAAATTAAATCAATTGTGCCGCTTTTTCGGGTTTAAGCCTACTTCTGTGTTCACTTATTATATTTCCAGCTTTGGAAAAAATCCGTTCACACGGGACGGAGGTTGCCATATTGCAAAGTCTTCGTTCCATCAACCTGTAGAGGCGAGGATATATATTTTTTCTTTCTTGCCACCACTTTATTGGATTTTCGGACCGTTTTAACAAAGGTTCATTTAAAAATTTGTCTGTTTCAATAATGGCAGCCGCTGCGGAGCTCCGTACTTCCAAATGCTGCTTTACCTTGTCATCAAAAGAGCTCCATACCATCGAGTTGCAGGGTTCACTTTCAGGAACATCAGAGGCTGGTGGAGCTTCTTCTAAGCTTGCAGCTGAAAAAGTTGAAATTTTTTGACGGATGGCCTTAAGTGTCGATTCAAATCTCGCGTCATTGGAGAATCCAAATTTTTTAAACCTTGGATCTAGGAAGGTTGCTTGAGTTGTCAGTTCCATATAATAAATTGTTTGTAAATTATATGTAATTGACCCACTATTAAGTATGTCTTTATAAAATGTATTTTTTTACAAACAAAGAACTCGTAATATTAATAAACCAGATAATATTATCAATGTAACAGCTTTCCATCTCTTCCCATTATTATTTCCCATTTTAATTTTCGCGGTACAAAATTATAATTCCACTGCGGAGCAAAGCGACACAGGTCCGTCCTCAATAACGTTCCGGAGAAAACTGGTGCGGTGCGGGCGACAAGGAAATCAGCAAGCGTATGTCGTAAAAATACAAATAAAATCATATAAAATTAGAAATTAACTATTTAATAAAAAATAATCCATCACTCGATGCAGTTTATCATTTGAAATTTTATGGTATATTTTTAATTATAATAATAATTGTTAATGAAGGGATAAACTGCTTTTAAAGATAATTAAGAGGTATGTTTGAAGATTTTTTTGATGCATTAAAGTATGTTAAATTATGTTTTGAGTTCCATCACTCTATGTAAAAAGGACTTGAAAATATCATTTTTTTTTACTTGTTAAAATTATTTACGGTTTAAGAGATACACTGCTTTTAAAAACCACCTTTTTGACCGTTTTCAAAACATCTCCGCCTTAAGTATGAAGAAGCTCTCCGCGTATTGGGTGCCGCGTTTACTCACTGTGGAACAAAAACACACGCGTGTGACCACTTCAGAGGCAGGTTTGGCGTTGTTTCAACGGGATAAAATGAAATTTGTGCGGCGTTTCATAACAGTAGACGAAACGTGGATCCATCACTATACACCAGAAACCAAGGAACAGTCAAAACAGTGGATTGCTTATGGCGAACCTGCGCTGAAGAAGGCCAAAGCAGTTTTATCGGCCAACAAAGTGATGGCCACAATTTTTTGAGATACACGTGGTATACCACTACGTGGTATACTATACTCAATGTGGACTATAGTCCACATTGAGTATCTACAGAAGGGTAAAATGATTACCAGCGAATATTATGTCAATTTATTGGACCATTTCAACAAAGTTTTAATGCAAAAACGGCCGCATTTTTCTCAGAAGAAAATCCTTTTCCATCAAGACAATGCACGAGTGCACACCTGCGCGATCGCCATGGCCAAATTCCATGAGTTACACTATGAGTTACTTTCTCACCCACCATATTCTTCGGATTTAACTCCCTGCGACTATTTTCTGTTCCCGGATTTAAAAAAATGGCTGGGTGGAAAGAAAATTTCTCCAATGAAGAGATTATGCACAAAACTAATGCCTATTTTAAAGGGTTTACAAAATCGTATTATATGTACTCAAGGGATCGAGAAGTTGGAGAAACGTTGGATGAAGTGTATGTAGCTAGGGGGAGACAATACAATACAATACTCTTTATTGTACACAAAACAAACAAGAAACATTACTATAAAAATAGAGATGTACAATGGGCGGTCTTATCGCACTAGGCGATTTCTTCCAGACTTTTGCCAAATATATATTCCTTGTTTAATTTTTACCAGACTTATCACTCTGCCTACGTAGTTCATTAAGCAACGTGGTTGGTCAACATCCTTCTTCTGTTTGTCACAATAACGTTTGACTTCAAAGAGTATAGTAATATATAGTTTGACTTTACCAATGGGATCCGAGTCACATTGAGTGGATACTACCGTGAAAATATTATTGTCATTGTATCTTACAAGAGTGATATTAGATAATACGTTAGTGCATTGCTAATAAGATCATCTCCTTGTTTTCGTTTTTTTTTATCCTTGAGGGGTGCCTTCTCAGTTCGGTTAGCTCGTATGGTTCCAGTGCCATCAAGACTCATTTTTTGCAACTCGTCGAGAAGTGGCAAAGATGTGAAAAAATTATCAAAATAAAAACTGTAGTTTCCCTGAGGCAGTTTGGATATTAGATCCAGAACAACTGAGGCACCAATACCTAGTTTTGGATGAGTATTGCCAGTATAAGCTCCTTGATATAGCTCACCATAAATCAAGTAGCCGAGTCGAGTACAAATTAACCAATTTTTATATGTAAATCTGATTGGCTTTCCATGGATATGTTGCTTAGTCCCATGTTTCCCATAATAGGTAATCATAGATTCGTCAATGCTCATTTTTTTATCTCCAGGATAATATTTTACCCATCTCGCATTGAGCAGTTTCCACGGAGGGCGAACTTATCATCAGGTTGAAGATTATTATTGTCCGCAACATGGAAATAACGCATCAAATCGGCTTTACGTTGGTGTAATTCTCTCTCAGTTTCCAACTGTCTTTTATCCTCCTCATTACTGGCTGCTGCTATTTTAACATTAAATCCGTCACATTTTTTACAAGAGTCAGTTACGAGCCAGTGGAAACTAAGATTGAATTTTTCGTTAAAAACTTTACGAAAGATGGACTCTGACAGTGGTTGTTCTACAGATTCTTTGTGTAGGTTAAACAGTATTCTTAAATTCAAATTTGGAGAGAGGTACTTTCTTTCAGTTTTTTTACGTGAGTAGTGGGATTGGCAAGCAGGAAACTTTGAAATAAATTCGAATACTTCATTGATTTTCTCAGTCGGAGTTAGCTGAGGGAAACTTGCCTCTCTTATATTTAGGTGGCATCAACAGATTACCTTTGTTCTTCAAAACCCTATCCTGTAAAATATTTTGCATACACGTTACTCTTCGTCTGCATCATTTATAAGATGGTAAAGCCATGTGTTTGTACGCTTCTGCGATTCACCGGCATACCTTCTGTTTTAGGCACTACTTTAATTGAAGAAAACAGGAATGCCGACTGTAAATCGAAACTTACTAGTGCATAAAAATCATTAAAAAATTTAACTTGTCTCTTCATATTAATTACCTCGTGGCACTTAAAGGGCAAGGAGAAAGGCCAGATGTCACTTGCTTATGTGGTACCAAAATCCCTTTTTGACTTTTGTATTCTTCGCCCTTTGTTCTTGTTTTAAAACTACTTTATTTGAATAATTAGTAAGTTTTATTTATAATTTTAGGATAATCGAACATATTCACTTAATGGCGTCGTCGGTGATACTCCGACAATCATAATCATAAAGCGCCACATGTTTTTTACGAAAACATTAAGCAATGGCTACTAGCACATTGAGCCAATGCTAACATGTTCCTTTCTTTGTGAATTTAAGTTACATTTTCTTGACAGTATTATAAAACTACGGAAATCTATTGCATGTGATTGGTAATATAAAAGAACCCTTATCACAGTGAAAATTGAAGTGGTTCAAGGTGTGAGGTGCCTATACCACTTACTAAAATATGTTAGTCTAGATTTAGACTAAGCGAGTACTAGGCAGAGAATTAAATTCAGAGCGAGAAGCGACAGACTTTATTTGTCCACGATCAAAAGCGTAATCAATCATTACAATAACAACAGAGCTATTTATACTAATACTTAAAACTAATTAATAATAATAAGGGTTCGGACTTGACCGTTCTACGCAGGAGTAACACCCACTTCAAATATGGTCGCTAATTACCGAACAATAGGTTCCTTAGCAGCCATATTTGCCTCATTAGCGCATCGCCCAATAGATGCACCGACGCCATGTTCCGGGAGGCGTGATTAGGCCATTGCAGTGGCTTAGTAGGCGGGGCTATGCACCGGCGTTGCACACGGCACCAGGATCACCTCATGTGACGTAGGATGGCGTGATTTCATGCCGAGGTCTCACCGCTCATAAGCAGAGGCGGTTGCAGTAGCGGCATTGGTCGCTACACTACTCCCCCACTGAGACCGTGTCTACGGGCGATAGTAATCAGGGAATTTAACTACTCGTCCGCTCCTTGTCCTCTTAACTGCTGCCGGCTCCTCTTCTTGCTGCCGATCTGGCATTGTGGACTCGTCCCTGGCGATGTAGGCAGGTTTGATACGGTCTACTGTGACTGTCTGCGTTTTGCCTGATACTTCGACGTCAAACGTCTTAGGACCATGTCGTAACACCTTGTACGGCCCTAGGTATGCTGCCTGCAAGGGTCTTCGGGCTGGACCCTGGCGAATAAAGACATGTGTCGCCGTGCCCAGGTCTCTAGGCACGTAAAATAGCTTGCTGGAGCTGGTGTGCCACGAAGTTGGTTGTGGTGCCAATTTGCTCATATGGGTCCGAAGTCTGCTGACCAGGTTGCCCAGCTCCACTGTGGCTCCGTAGTTTGTCGAGAAGAATTGCCCGGGCAGCCGAAGTGGCTCACCGTAGACAACTTCTGCCGTGGAAGCTTGTAGGTCACTCTTCCATGCGCTGCGGATGCCCAGCAGCACCCAGGGGAGAACCTCAGTCCAGTTGGGACTGGAGTGACAGGCGATGGCTGCTTTCAACTGGCGGTGCAATCTCTCAACTAGACCATTTGCTGCGGGATGGTACGAAGTGGTGGTATGGTGAGTAGCGCCCACCAGCTCGGCGACCTCCCTGAAGGTGTGCGACACGAACTGTCGGCCACGGTCGGTTGTGATGTGTTCGGGACAACCAAAGCGAGCGATCCACCCGGATATCAGGGCGGCTGCGCAGGTCTCGGCGGTGATGTCCTGCAGTGGAAGCGCCTCAGGCCACCTGGTGAAGCGGTCGACGATCGTGAGGCAGTACCTGTTGCCAGAACATAAAGTTAGAGGACCTACTATATCTAAATGTATGTGTCTAAAACGAGCTGTAGGTGCTCGAAATGCTGCTATAGGTGCCGACGTGTGCCTTGATATTTTGCAACGTTGGCATTGCTGACACTCTTTAGACCACTGTCGACAGTCCTTTCTAATTCCTGGCCACACAAACCTGTCCGTGACCAAGCGCACTGTTGCTTTGACTCCTGGATGGCTTAAATTGTGCAAAGCATGAAATACCTGTCGGCGGTGTGCAGGAGTGATATATGGCCTCACACTTGCTGTGGAGACATCACAGTATACCAATATGTCATTTAACTTCCTTTTCTCCAGTTTCAAGGAAGAGCCGTTCATCAGCAGACTCTTCAGTTCTTCGTCGGTTTCTTGGGTGAGCGCTAAGGACTGGTAATCTACGGGCAAAGAAAGTTCATCAATACGTGATAAAGCATCTGCGACGATGTTGTCCTTGCCAGAAACGAATCGGATGTCAGTTGTGAATTGACTGATAAAATCCAGATATCGAAACTGGCGTGGTGAGCAATTGTCTCTGTTGGTAGCAAAAGCGAAAGTTAGTGGCTTATGGTCCGTCATGATTGCGAATGTTCTTGCCTCCACCATGTACCTGAAGTAGCGAATAGCCTCATATATAGCCAACAGTTCTCGATCATACGGGCTATATTTCCTCTGAGCTGGAGACAGTTTTCTGGAGAAGAATGCCAGCGGTTTCCATTCGCTCCCTTTACGCTGCTGTAGAACTGCTCCAATTGCCGTATCTGATGCATCGGTCTGAACCGTCAGCTCCGCACCAGGATCTGGATGAACCAACAATGTTGCCTGGGAAAGACTATTTTTACTTTTAATAAAGGCGTCCAACAATTCCGGTGTCCATGTGATGGGTTGTGCTCCTTTGGTCTTAGGACCAGCCAGTAAGGAGTTGAGGGGTGCCTGGATACTAGCTGCACCTGGTATGAAGCGGCGGTAGAAATTGATCATACCTAGGAATCTCCTCAGCTCCTTTATGGTCTTCGGCTCTGGAAAGTCTTGAACGGCCTGAATCTTTCCTTGTAACGGCTGCACGCCTGCTGCAGACACTGTGTATCCTAAGAATGTTACCTCGGATTTACCCAGATGACATTTGGACGTATTTATAAGAACGCCGTAGTCTATCAACCGCTTGAAAAGTTGCTTCAAGTGCTCTTCATGCTCATGGCTGCTCCTGCTGGATAATAAAATGTCATCAAGGTAGCAATAGCAGAAGTCTAGCCCGCGCAACACCTCGTCCATGAAGCGCTGGAAGGTTTGCGCGGCATTGCGCAGTCCGAAAGTCATGCATGGAAATTCATATAAGCCGAATGGTGTGGTAATTGCTGTTTTTGAAATATCTTCCTCGACTGGTATTTGGTGGTAGGCCTTTACCAGGTCTATGGTGGAGAAGATTACGTTACCTGACAACTGCTGTGCGAAATTCTGGATATGCCTGATTGGGTAGCGATCGGGAATTGTGCGAGCGTTCAAGGCGCGATAGTCACCGCAAGGTCGCCATCCATCTGTTTTCTTACGAACAAGGTGGAGTGGTGATGACCAAGCGCTCTCTGATCTTCGAGCTGTTCCGTTCTGCAACATATCGTCGAATTCTTTCCTCGCTATATTTAATCTTTCTGGATCTAGGCGGCGAGGTCGACTGAACACAGGAGGTCCGGGCGTAGTCCGTATTTGATGCACCGTGCTATGCTTGGGAATGCTATTAGGCTTACCGGCAGGACGTGTGATCTCCGGAAACTCTCGCAGTAGACGGTGGAAGGGAGCATCATCTGAAGCCATACAGGTCGTACGTACAGATAATATACTATCCGCAGACTGTTGTTGAGGAGCAGGAACGGTAAGTGACGTAACTCCACCAATGATGCGTTGGTTGCGGCAATCGACAAGCAGGTTATAGAAACCTAAAAAATCAACACCGATGATGGGCTTGGATACGTCTGCGACCACGAAACGCCAAGTGAACGCACGCCGTAGACCAATATTCAACTCCAGCTGTATATATCCATACGTAGCTATAGATGTTCCGTTGGCAGCAAACAGACTATAATTTGTTTTCGGACGCGATTCCCGTACAGCTGACCTAGGATACACACACAAGTCTGAACCCGTGTCGATCAAATACTGGATCTTCGTGTTACGGTCAGTGATGAACAGGCGGTTCGAGATGTTAGGGCAGTCGTTTACCGCTATTGTCGGCTGCCTTGATAGTTTACCGCTGTATAACTGCAGGGCTTGATGCACTTCCTTGCTCTCTCCCTAAAACGGTAGTGGTACCAGCAGTGCGGGTGATCAGTAGGGCGCGAACGAGATCGGGAGCGATTACGGTTCCTGTGGGAATCTGGACCATTTGAGTCTCGTCTGGAACGCCTGTACAACTCTGTAGACATCGCGTCGATCTTGCGTGCTAACTCCGCTACCTGCATTTTCAAATCGCTATCGCCTGTACCTGTGACTGCAGCCGATGTTGCCGACGTACTTGCTACTTGTGTTGTTGTGGGTACGATATCATTGATGCGGTCCGCCAATTCTGCTGCATCCTCTACGCTTATGTTAACCTGCGATGCCAGAATTGTTTGTAGGTTAGCTGGCAGTCTGTTTGCCCAGATCGTACGAATAAAATCAGTGGGAACATTAGGGCCAGCTAGGTGCTGCAGGTGCCTCAGGAACTGCGACGGTTTCCTGTCACCGAGCTCTTCGTGCATCAGGAGCTGCTTAGTTTTCCTCTCCTGTGATGCTGACAACCGCTTAACGAGTTCCGCCTTCAGTTTGGCATACTTACCAGTTTCCGGTGGGGATACTATTAAATCCCTCACTTCAGAGGAATACTGCGGTTCCAGCTGAGCCAGCACATAATAATATTTAGTCTCATCTCTCACAATATTAGATAGCACAAACTGACCTTCGATCTGGGCAAACCATAACGTTGGATCATCCGGGTTGAACGGGGGCACTCGCACACCGACTCTGAACGTCTCTGCTGTCCCCTCCTTCGTTAACTCCGTCCCGGTGGACATCTTCTTTAGTCGGGGTCACCAATGAAGTGGTTCAAGGTGTGAGGTGCCTATACCACTTACTAAAATATGTTAGTCTAGATTTAGACTAAGCGAGTACTAGGCAGAGAATTAAATTCAGAGCGAGAAGCGACAGACTTTATTTGTCAACGATCAAAAGCGTAATCAATCATTACAATAACAACAGAGCTATTTATACTAATACTTAAAACTAATTAATAATAATAAGGGTTCGGACTTGACCGTTCTACGCAGGAGTAACACCCACTTCAAATATGGTCGCTAATTACCGAACAATAGGTTCCTTAGCAGCCATATTTGCCTCATTAGCGCATCGCCCAATAGATGCACCGACGCCATGTTCCGGGAGGCGTGATTAGGCCATTGCAGTGGCTTAGTAGGCGGGGCTATGCACCGGCGTTGCACACGGCACCAGGATCACCTCATGTGACGTAGGATGGCGTGATTTCATGCCGAGGTCTCACCGCTCATAAGCAGAGGCGGTTGCAGTAGCGGCATTGGTCGCTACAAAACTAATTAGTTAACAATACAAAGGAACCGTAATTATAGTACTTAAATGAAATTGGTTAACAATCATTTAACAAACATAACACTTTATATGTAATCATTTAATTTTAACAAGCATAATCTTTTAAATATGAAGATCTACGAGTTTCTCTCTTAAGTCTAGCAGGTGTATGTCTAGAAACAATTGTTTTCAATGTTTGTTTGTGCTGGAAAACAAATAGATTAATTTGTGTTATTTAAAGAATCTGAACACTCTCCTGTTAAACAGGTTTCATTGTTAAAGTTAGAAACCACTGGGACATCACCATGTCTATTTATTTATTCTCTCTATGATGAATTTAATTCAACATTGTCAAATTGGTTAGTTAATTTATCATTACTCTGTGTAAGACTTGTCTGTGATGGGGAGGGTAATGACAAAGGACGAATATGAGATAGGTCTCGCCTATAAGAAACGTTATTAACATTTACTAAGTAGGATCTGTTCGACAGAACATCTGTGATAATGCCTGGACACCAGAATTTACTTACTGACGGTTGCAGTTGTACAGAAACAGGTTGTCCTATTTCCAATGATATCGCTTTCTTTGTCCGCTTGTCATAAGATTGTTTTATACCTTTACGTCTCTTTTCTATGTTATTAGGAACATCTCTAATAATTTGTGGTTTCAGTGTGGTCAGGAAGAAAAATTTTTTTTTTTTATCGCAAATAATATTTTTTACTTTTACAGTGTGTTAGTTTAATACATAAATATAAAACAATTTAAAATATAAAAAGCTTATTCGAAATGGTCACCATTGGCTGCAATACAGTCCTTTAAACGTTGAGGCCAGTTATCAATAGAAGCACACTTTCCATGGGAAAATTCTTCACTGCCAATCGTATGGATTGTTTTAGGGACTCCAAATTATCATGGCGTTTAGAGCAAGCCGTACTCTCTAAAACTGACCATAAATCATAATCCAGCGGATTAAGATCGGGACTAGACGACGGCCAGTCTTCAGCTCTGATGAAGTCCGAAACGTTCACTTCCAACCAAGACTGCGTGGACCGAGCTTTATGATCCGGCGCCGAGTCTTGTTGGAAGGACCATACTTGGTTATTGAACATGGTGTTGTTAAGAATGGTATCTTGATACACTTGTGCCGATGTTTTGATACCTTTTTCACAAAAGTATGGTTCAGTCACTTCTTCATAGCTAACACCCCACCAAACCATCACTGAAGTCGGATAATGCCCACGTTGCACTCTGTCGACTAATTGGGAAGCTTCCTTATAGCTTTGAGCATAAATACGCTCATTTTGTTTGTTAAAATGTTGCTCAATTGTAAAGATTTTCTCATCCGTAAACAATTTTTTTCTGTGACCTCCCTTTGCGTACCGCTTCAGTAGTTGTTTCGATTTTACCACCCTATTCTTTTTTAAATTATCAGTTAAAAAATGACCAGTGCGTCTTTTATAGGCTGTTAGTCCTAAGTCGTCTTTTAAAATACGCGACATGGTTCTGGGTGCTATCTTCATCTCCCGAGATAAAATCTTTTGCTTTCGGACAGGATTTCTTCGAATTCTGTCCCTTACTGCTTTGACCACCTTTTTCGTACGAACACTACGTGGACGGCCAGATCTTTTTCTGTCACAAACAGAGGAGGTCTCATTGTACCTATTAATAGCCCGGTACACAAACATTTGACTAATACCAAGCGTATGGAGAGTTTTAAAAATTGCATTTGGCTCCATACCAACTTTGTGTAATGCAATCACAGCGATTCGGTTCTCTTTATCACCCCACTCCATTTTAATATCGCAAAATATTGTGCAATGTATTGGCGCCAAAATTAGAAAACTCAATGAACAATCGTATAAAAATGACAGATTCCAAATTCAAATGTAATATCTTCCTTATTTTTAATTGTAACAGTATTTATGGCCAGACTAAGTATAGACGTTGTATAGGACTAGAATCCAATTTATTGGGGGTATTTCTAAGACAGAGTAAATTGAACCAAAAATCCTCACCGCTGTCTACAGATTCTAACCAAAGGGTTTTTTGCTATCTTAACTGTGGCTTCTGCTTTTCCATTTCCCAGTGGATGATTGGGTGATGAAGTGAAATGAGTAAAATTCCATTTTTTGGAAAATTTAGAAAATTCCTGGTTCACCAAATTAGTACCGCTATCTGTAACAACAGTCTCTGGAATGCCATGTCTTAAGAAGTGTCTTTTGCAACAATCTATTACAGATTTAACTGACAAGTCTTTTAGTGTATCAATTGCAAAAAAATCTGAATAGTGATCGATTGTAATCAAATATTATCAGATTTCTATTATCAGAATGTCTATTGGGCCTGGTTTTTGCCATTCAGGATCTGCGAACGTTAGATTTTGTAGGTGACGCCACGAATTTGGATTGAGACGAACAGAAGGCATATCACCACAAATGTTGGGTAAGAAAAGTAAGTCAACTTGGAAGAGATCTTTCCCATTGATAGCGACCTCTATTTTTACCGATCCTGAAATAGATGTCACGGATTGTCTGAGACAACAAATTTGACGCGTAGCATGCGTCCGATTATAACCTAAGCGCATCTTACATCATTGCGCTTCACAACGTTGCTCTCGGTAGCCACGAACGAGGATGTTTTCTTCGGAGTATTTGAAAGTGATGAAGCACGTGGTTTCTCCGCAGTATTGGCATTGTGAACGAAGTGTAAGTCGCATCAGAGCTTCACAGTTAGAGTACAAGAAATCCTTTAGTTCTGAATAACGAGGCAATTCAATGGAAGGATGAGCTTGTTCATACTCATATCTAGTCTTAGAATCTAATTTAGAAAGGAGAAGGTTAAATTAGATTCTAAGTGAGAATGAAGTCCCACTGGTCGGTGGGAAGCCCTACTCCTTTAAGAATGGTCAAGTTTTCGTGGAACATGTCCAAAACCCTACGAAAGTCGATAGGAGAATTCGGTTTTATAATGACGTTGAGCATCTCCTTCTAACAAGTAAACGCTAGCTCACGTTTATCTCGATAGCGTGCAATCAATGTTTTAAAAGCCTTTTGATAGAAAGCGCCTTCTAAAGGAAAAGTTTTAACAAGCCCTAATGCATCACCTTTGAGGCTTGGCAGAAGGTAATGCATTCGTTCGGTGTCAGACAGATTACAATTGTCATGAGTAAGTGAAGTGAAAATATCAAAAAACTCAGGCCATGCTTTAACATTTCCGGAAAAAGTTGGGATATTGATTTTCGGAAGCTTCACTTGAAGCGACGCACCTTTGGCAGATTGAAATGAGCGAGCGCTTGGCAATTGTGACGTTAACTCTTGATCAATTGCCATGACTTCATAAAATACCTTGTCAAAATAAGCTGCGGTTTGACCTAGCAGCCATCTTTTCTGTCTTGTGCCTGTTTATCTTCTCTTGTAAATTTGATGTTAATGTATATCCTTCTTTGTAATTTATATCAACCTCCTCACATAAACCACATCTGTCTTTTTTAGGTTTTTGAAAGTAGATATTGAAATCATTGCAGAATATACGTCGATATACTTCTTGCTTAACTGGAAGCTTGTTCTTTTCTTCAATACAGGCAATATACAGAGAATACATTTTTTTGATGGTCAAAAAGCATTCTAAATACTTTCTAGAAGAGTCTTACCTGCAATAATGTGATGAAACCCGGCGAAATGAATTAATGTGTTCCTTAACAAGCAGTCTATCTTCTTCAGCTGTAGCTCTTTTTGTATGTTTCCCTTGGTTACAGAGTACAGGAGTATTTAAGATATTATTCTTTGTTTTGTGAATGTTATATATTGGTTTCTGGCTAATCACTAATGTATCACAGAAGAAATTCTTACACACTTTTATTTTCGCAGTGTTCACAGTGAAAAAAACTGATAGCTGACTTTTTTCTTTGATTTTTCATCATTCTTACCTTTGCGCCTCCGGTCAGGTTGTAAACAACTCGTTTTATTAAAAAAAAACATTCGTTTTTCTTCTGAAGATAATTTATAATAATTAGTAAAAATTGATAACCTTTCAACATCAGTAATCTTTTGGCTACATTTAAACACACATTTATTTAGACATTCCTTGCTTTTTCTTATCTTCTTTGCCAGCATTAGCTTCTTTCGACTAGACACATATTCTAACCCCTTATTTCTTGCATCTTTTCGTTTATTAGACTTCCATTCTTGTTCATTTCTCTGTCGCTTACGTGATATTTTTTTTAGGTTGTGCTTCACAAACAACATTTCCTTCATCAACGTTGGACTCGGGTAAATTTTCTGAACCAGATTGATTATGTCCAGACCTGGAAATAAAAACTAGTTTAGTTCATGAAAATTATCAATTCAAAAACTTCTTGAACTATTCGGTATGAAATTGAACTGAACTCACCTCCTAACTTCGTCAGAATCTGTGGAACTCCTAGAACTTGAGGATATACGACAAGGACGTGATGGAGGCACGTAATCTTTATCGGTCACTGAGTCATCACTCGAATAATCTATAATTATACGCCGCTCATCCATTATACACAAAATTGAAGGGATAACCCAAAAACAATAAGTCCGTAGCATTAACCGCGAAATTGAGATTATTTGAGATGACTTTGACACTGACAGCTGACATAGAACTTTGGTCATTGACATGTTGATGTTTTTTCTCTAAGCAAAGTCCTATGTTTAACATAGAACCTCGTTATCCTAAAAATGAATAAAATCAAAATTTAATGGTTCTATATTTAACATGGAAATTCGTTATTTCTTTCCGTAGTAAAAAAACAACATATCACTGTGGAAAATTGATATTTTGTAGTAAATAGTGCTGCCATCTAGTGGTTTGTTTTTGAAAAAATGTGGCTAATGACACATAGAACCTTGTAGCATTCATAACTCAATAAGTGCTAAAATTGTAACATAGAACCTTGTAATAGTAAGCCAACGTAGTATTAAAGGCTCTTATAAATTCAATAGTGCACTTTATGTTTATCTTTTGTAAAATCGCTGCGATAGCATTTTCTTTTTTTTTTGCTGGCGGCGTCTGTGGGATATTAGCCAAAATTCTCTCAATTTTGTGGGTGGTTGCTTTTTGTTCGTTAATGAGCTTTTGAATATAGCCTTTCAACCCAAGTTTTTGATTGCCCATTAAACAATTCCATCGCCGGTGCCATGCTTCCACGTTGTTTTGAGCACGCGGAAGACGTAAATTATTATTTCTTACAGTGGAATAGAAACTAGATGGAAACTAGGGTTGCATTCGCGATATTATGATTTTTCCATCTGACATGCGAGATTTTAATTGGCCCAGAACGTAATATTCTTCAAAATATTTTGTGACAGCTTCAGTATAAAGACGTCAGGCATATTTCCCGGACACAAGTAGGCCAAAGCTACATAATATCGCATTTTCAAGGCGAATTTTACAAAGTTTACAAAAAACAAAGTATAATAAATATCCATTGTATAATAAGTACCCATAGTACAAGGTCTGCTTAGTTTGGGACTAGATGATGGTGCTGTGTAAAATGTTTCAAATATTTATCTTTTTAAAAAAAAAACAATAGTTCAAGTAGTAGTAATAGTACATTAATTCTAATTATGTATAACTAGCGACCCGCCCTGGCTTCGCACGGATGCAATGTAGATACTAATGTGGGGCATGTAAACCTTCCTCTTGAATCACTCTATCTATTGCTGAAAACTGCATTAAAATCCGTTGCGTAGTTTAAAAGATCTAAGAGTACAGACAGCGGGAGTGACTTTGTTTTATACTATGTAAAGATTATAATTTTGACGTTTCCAATTTGATCTTTGACTAATGATCATTTATCACACATATAAGCATTTTTTGTTTCTGGTTAAGCTTGTTGAAATAAGCAAGACAGAAAAATATGTTTTAAAATTATATATTTCCTCAAGCATGTGGTACAGATGTACAAACATATTATGTATACAAGTATAAACATTTTTTAACGAAACAAGCGTTTTTTATTCCGTTGTTTTTTGTTTCTCGATTAAAATAAGTTCGACGGTCGAACTAATGAGAAAAAAAATCTCACTAGTTCGACGATAGAACTAATAAATCGAACTAGTGAGAACAAACGACTTAATTAGTCATATTTAGTCAATTATAGACAGTCTTAAGCCTGAAAAGTATGAAGAAGAGTTCATTCATCTGTGCGGCATATTTAGCGTCAATTGTAAGGAAAGAACGCAAGAAAAGAAGAATCTGGGGACAAAAAATAATTTGAGGAAACGGAACAACACATTATTGAACGATTTAGAGCTAAACAATGACATCCTTTTTAAAAACTTCACACGAATGTCTTAATCACTTTCAACAAGCTTTTGAATATAGTGAAGCCAAAAATTACGAAAAAAAACACACAAATCGAGGAGCGATACCTGCTAAAATAAAATTAACGATTACCCTTAAATTTTTGGCTATTGGAACTCATATATGTTCCTGATGTATCTATTTAAGTCTCAAAGCAAACCATTTCATCTATGCCAGAAGTCTTAAAAGCTATAATAGAAGGATTAAAAGATTATATAAAGATAAGTTTATTTAAGAAAATGTTTTAGTAGTTATAATTAAAAATAAGAAATAGTTGAAGATTTAGGATACTTTTGCTATCGGTGATCTGCAAGGGATTTGACGTGTTTTCTGCGTGTGGCAGTGAATCCTCGGTTTAAACTGATTGTGCCGAAATTGCTGGGAAGTCCGATTAGTGGTACTACAGAATATACGTTGTCAACACGACTAACTGTGACAGAGTCTATTTATTCTAATTCCAAATTAAAGAATATATCATTAATACGACATTGTACTAACAATCTGTTACGTGGCCTTCCGGAGGCATGCTATAAGTTGTCCAAATGTAGCACATTCATCTTTGTTGCTCATGTTTTCACTAGCTGTTTTCATTATGCTATTTGCTTCGTCTTCTTTCTCATTCACCCTAGCTTTATAAACATTCCTTTTTTTCTGTAACGGTTGAATAAATTCATGGTAAATTTCTGGAAAACGTAAGGCCTGCATCTTGTGATGTAAAATTGGGCTGCTGAAAAAGTGTAAACGTTTGAAAAGTTAAGAATTTTAAGTTCTGTCATATTTACAGATACCACCAACGGAACAGCAATGGAAACAACTTGTAAAAGACTTCGACCGGCGATGGAATTTCTCACATTACACTGGGGCCAATTAGATGGGAAATATATGTGATTTTACGACCAGAAAACACCATAAGTTAGTTTTATAATTACAAAGGAACAAATAGCACTATGTTTTCGCTATCCTCATAATAGTCAGCTCGTACGATATCCTCATAGTTGTATGTATCATCTCTGTAGTATGATTCGTTATTTATTATTATAATCATCCTCTAACATGTTATTGCGTATAGTACGCATAGTAACATCCGTACTAGGTTTGGGTATTGATTGATTGGTAATTCCAAATTGGAATTGCTGATTCGGATTATTTCTAAAAAAATCCTGATTGAGGTTGTCCTGTTTTAAATGCAGAGTTCTGATACTGCTGTTGATTATTTTGGTTTAACTTAAAGCCTTGAATTAGCAGTGTCGTAAATTATTGGCAATTAGGATTTATAAAGTTATTAGTTAGGTCTAAATGAATTGAATGGTAATTGCGGTGTTAATGGTTGGTTTTGTAAAATACCAAATTTAAAATGAGGTCTTTTTAAGGTTGATTTATTATTAGAATGTTGATTGTTACTTAGATGTAAGTAATTTATGGGTTTTGTTCTATTTCATGTGTTATATTACATTTGGAAATTAACTTCTTCCATTACAATACTAAGCGCCGATTCGAGAGTTGGAGATTTTTTTAACCTAACGCTTCTAATCATATCTTTGGATAAATTGTATAAAAATACATTTAGTCCTGTATTATTGTATATTATCTGCTTAGCCGCCGTAATCGCTTCGTCCGCTAACAAGTTTACTTTACAAATGAGTGAACTCCTGGTATTTTGGATAGGATGGTACAAGTCTATATGATTCACCATGTTTAATTTTAATACTTTCTAGCTCAATTGCTATACATGTTTCTGATCTAGGATCGCCAAAATGCTGTACGCATAATTATTTAAGACCTTCCTATGTATTAATGTTCTCCCATTCGCTTACTAATATAGTAACTTTTGTTAGGCAATGGTATAGATATGTCTGTTGCGCTGGATTTTTCTCCCCTCTAAAGCTTCTTATAACATATTCGCATTTATTTATAAATAAATTTAATAAATTTTCATCGCCATCAAAGCGACAGTATGCATCTCCTTCGGTATTTATTGAATTTGATTCATTTTGATAAAAATAAATGTTATCGGTAGCTGGTAACACTGGACAATGTTGACATAGGAAGGTAACCGTCAATATTAATCAACGTAGTCAGATTTTAGGGAGCGTAAAATATGTTTTTAAAAGTAAAACTAGTGAATACGTGTGAGCAGAAGCTCATGCTCTCTTATATTGAATTAAAAATACATTAGTTAAAACAATATCATCTAATACCTTAAACAATAGTCTTATCTGACTTAGCTCTAAAAACAGCCCACCCTAAAGTGCAACATTGCAACTTTAGGCTCTCACGGTAATGACACGCTGCTGTACAGGGTGTATAACTCCTCCCTCCTCAAGAGCGAAATTATCGGGGTTATCATTATTCCGATTATTTCGCCCACAGTTTAACAATCTACTTTTATATTTTAACATAAGGAAAATGATTAATCCTAAGGGTAAAATAACATATAAAACTACTGTCCCTAAACTAATGCTTTCGACGTTAACGCCATTAACACTTTCACTATATTTCACTTTGCTCATTTTCACTGTTTGAGATAACTCTTTCAATTCATCTAAATTTATACCTTTCACATTCACTACACTGAAACTATTACGTTTTTCGGGCTTCATTTCCGGTAGATTAATAATTGGAGTTATGGCATAATTCAGATCTGCAGCAATATACCGGTGGTGCTGTAGATGAATCTGGCCTATGATCATTTCACAGGAATCATCTAGAAGTATTAAGTAAGTTCCATGTAGAGACTCATGAGTTGCGTCATTGTGGCATTTTCTGGTGGCTATGATATTTTCCTTTGTATATAAAATCCAACTTTCATGGCCAATTCGCTGTACTTTTAAATCTTCAATATCGACAGCATGTTGCTCGCAGTAACTCAGATTTGACTGGAACTTCATTAACTGCTCTTCACAGGTTTCCTCTGTGTGTAGTATTACATCATCATTGGTGCATAAGAATTTGTTCACAGGCTCTCACGACTGGTAAGTAATATGTGTCTTTCACCAAAAGGTATGGGTATTTAGGAACTACTATTATGGTCTTGTTTAGACTATCATTCAATACTCAATACTCAATATTTATTTGCGTATTCCACAATGTTACTTAGGTGGTAGTAATAGAAAATTATGTTACAATTGTGGACCCTGTTGGGCACAGCAAAGTAGGAGAGAGGAGGATCATTATTAAATTAGATAAAATTTAAAACAAATAGAAGTTTAGTATGAAGTATAGGTATGTTTTTTTTTTTGTTTTGTATGTTGGTAGATAACTTGGTTTTTTGAATTTAGTTGCCTTTATTTAATTTTTTTTTTTTTTTGTCCTATTTATTTAAATTATAATTATGTATTTCAAATTATATTCGGAGTTTAATAATTTATTTATATTCTACTATTTATTACTATATTTACCCTGTTTATCTTTTTAGAGTACTTATTTGTTTATCTATTTAAATATTAAGATTGCAAGTTTATTTGGCTTAGTTATTTAAATACTAATTTATGTACACTTACTTTATTTAATACTATCTTATAATTATTAGACTATTAGAAACTATTAGAGAATTTAATAATGTGCTAACCAATACCTACATTATTATCTATTTAGTTATTTATATTGCACATTTCTTTTACTGTTTCCCGTATCTATTATTGCTTATTACTTTCTACAGTTTATGTATATTTTTGTACTATTATTTATTAGGATTATTATTTATTAGGAGTACTAGGAATTTAGTAAGAACATAATTATTGTTATTATTATACGATTAGAATTTATCACTTAAATATTCATTTATATTGTAGTAGCATTTGCTTAACAATAGCTGTTTTAGGTTTTTTACAAATATGTGAAGTTTATTTACGTTTTTTAATTTTTCGGGTAATTTATTGTAAACTTTTATAGACATTACGAATGTGCTTGAAGAATGGATTTGAAGTCGCGAGTTTGGTAAGTTTAGCCTATTTTTATGACGTAGCGAATACTGTATCGGTTTATCTTCGCGCTTTGTAAAGAAATTTTGATATTTTCTAGCAAATTTACATATTTCTAAAATATAAATACAAGGTAACGTTAGGATGTTAAGTTTTAAAAACAGGTAAAGAATAAATTTTATAATAGTTATATGTACTGTTGTCTAATAAGGGGACCTCTAGTATAAATGTGATCTCGTTTTCTTTTATAAATGCCTTAACAGTAATACAATTTTCTAATTTAACTAAATTATGTTCATTAACAGTATATAATAAAGTTTCAGTTGTTGCAATGTTTTTTAACAGATCTAATAATTCAGTGCTGTTAATAATAGATCGATGAAGTACGGGTACCTTACTGAATGCCAAGGCTGTTTCAATTTCATTTAATACCATGTAGGGTAAACCGACAGTCATTGGACACTTAACGAACATGGTTGATGTTATTTTTTTTATTCGAAATACTAAAATAGCCTCTCATGTAATTCAAAGTTATTCTGAAACTAGATGATATGAACTATCATTATAAGTACCTAAAAGTATTTATTTAGTAAGGAATTTTCACGAAACATGAGGTTAAAAATAAAGTAGCTGTAAACATAGTCTTTGGACAGAATTTATAATTATTGGACAACAAGTAAATAGTAATTGGACAGTTTTTAAAAGCTTTAAAAATGTGTATTTTACACTGGCAGAGTATCCAATATTTTGGGGAAAGTCAATAAAATACTGATGGTTACCAAAATAACCTTTAATTTTGAGGTTCTCAACATAAAACTAAAAAAAGGAGGAACTTGAAAACGTAGTTATACTCAGCTTAACCTATTATTCTAATCAGTCTCAATCGTTACAATCATTAATTAACAATGCGAGATCAGTATCATTCTATTCCTGTCTATCTATTTTACACAATACACTTAGGTTGAATAAAACTATTGATTAAACAGGTTCTTGGAATAAAATATAAATAAAAAAATTCAGCTTCCGAAAAACTGAAAAAAAAAACTTCTTAAACCTCTAAAAATCTTTTTGTTGTTGATACATTTCAAATATCATCATAGCTTCTGTATCTTCGCCTATATAGTCATCTTTATTTTCAGTGTTCTCCTCTATGCTCGTGATGATATCATCGTCATCATCTCTGAAATCTTCTTTTCCAGTATTTTCTTCTATGCTCATAATAGCATCATTATCTTCTAAACCCGTAACAACATCATCATCATCATCCTCTTCTTTGTAACAAATATGGCACACAAAAAGGTCTACATTAATGTCTTCTGGCACATGTTGTTGATGCTTAGAAGGCACGCACTTGACGTGACATATGGAAGAGCACATATCGCAACTTAAACGATTACTCATTTTAGTTGTTTTTAAACATATCCTGCAAGTATTTGTCGAAACTTTTTGTACTTGTTTTTTATTTCCACTTACTTTCTTATCTATTTCTTTTTTCTGTTTGATTTCCTCTCTTGCTCTTTTTCTTTCCTCTTTTATCTTTAAAACTGAATCTTTTTTATCCTTTTGTTCCTTAAACATAGCTCTGTACTTCTCTGATGTTATTGCGTATGGAAATCTTACTGTATTTCTTTTACCTTTTCTTTCAGGTGTTTTAGGTAAAGTCAAAAAAGGTGCAAATTGGCTATTAGATATTATTTTAAAAGATGGGCTTTTTTCAATTAAACATGACTCACTGGGATCGCTTCTTATTTCTATTGCTTGTGGAAGAGGGATGGTCTTAATAACTTGTTTTGCTGGTGTCACGGGTGTTGGTATATCTGAATAGGGCTCTTGTATCACTGTTTCAGCAACGGAATCGTAATTTTCCGCAATTGATTGAAAATTGTCGTGTGAATTTTTATGTGGAGCGTCTAAAGCTAGTCTCGGCTCAGTACGTTCATAATTTCTGTCTTTTGTTAATTCTGATGGAATGATATCTTGAAGATCAGTGTGTGAAACTTTCACAGGATATAATTCTACCTGGGAGATGCTTGAATCAAACATCAATGAATCTTGCATCAAATTGTCAGAAGGATGGTGATCATCGGCCATTGACTCGTTTTCAGGTAGATGTCGAGTGGTGACATCAAGGTCTAAAATAGGAGAGTTAGATATTATAGTCTGAATTCTGTCAACATTAGAAGAATGGTTTACAAATGCTTCGTAAAGACGACACAAAATTTGAAAATTTTCATCGGAATTTTCAGTATTCTTACAATTATCCATTTCACTAAGTTTTGCTGGTCCAACTATATGTCTAAATTGTGAAAATGTTAGGAGGTTTTGTTGGTTTTGGTGACTTTCAACCTGACTATTTTTATCGCTCCCTAAACATTTGTCGTAATCGATAGCGTCTGGGTTAAATGGCACCAAACCACAGGCTCTGAACCCATTGATCAAAGTTTCAGACTTTATGGACTTTTTTAAAGCATCTTCAAGTATTCCGGCAAAATTAACCTTTGTTATTGACTCTCCTGGATTAATCATAAGCCAAGTCCTTGCTGCGTCTTTCCAAGCTGCTTTAACCGGTCTAAAAACAGCTACGTCGGCCGGTTGCAGAATTCGTGTGGCATTAGGATACAATGCTATAAGTTCAATGCCCAGTTCTTTACATAATTTGCTAACGTCGTAGGTAAGATGCGTTTTATGTCCGTCTAGGAAATATATAACTGGCAGCTCTACACCTTTCGCTTGTAAATATGGGTAAAAAACATTGCCTATGTATTCAAAAAATAATTCTGATGTCATCCAACCATTATCACTGCGACCTACACCCCAATTTTTCGGTATTCCGTCTGCTACTTTTTGTGGAATTCTTTGATATTTATACACAACCATAGGTGGGCAGGCTTCCCCTGAAGCTGAAAATGTAAACATGACCGTAATCGATTCTTTGGAATTATTAGAATCGACGTTATAAACGTTTTTAGTTCCTTTGATAGCCAATACTTTGCTTGTTTTTGGACATAGCTGGAAACCACTTTCGTCACCGTTAAACACTCGAGATGCGTCATCCAACACGTTCATGAGGTCGATTTCTTCTAAGTATTGGCGAATCTCTGCAAACCATTTCCGAATGTCCTTTTCCGAGACACAAGCGCTTGACTGTGTAACACCCTCACTCATCCGTGGAACAATATCAGGGTGTCTTTTTAAAAATGCCTTAACCCATCCGTCTCCAGGATAATTGTCCTTAAAAGGATTTGGCCGAGGATTTTCCAAAAGAAATTTGGAGACACTTTGTTGAAGGTTCTCTATTTTCAAAGGGAATCCCTTCCGCATTAACCGCTTAATCCATAATTCTAAAATAGTCTCTTCTTCTTCTGTTAAAACAGGCCGTGGTCCGAAAGAAGTTCTGCGTTCTGGATTTTTAAGTCTAAAGTGTAAAGTGGACTTTGGAATATTATATTTTCGGGCTACTTCCCGAATCTTAGGGTTTTCAGATTCTTCTATTTCCCTGAGTGCCAACTTTAAGTTATTTGGGTCATAATCTTTCTTCTTACCTTTAGGCATATTTGATTAATTACAATTATTGATCTGTAACAACAATCATTGGACACATGAGATGACAATCATTGGACAGCCGTCCAACGACTGACAGAGTGACTCAATAAGTAAAGGAATAAAAACAGACCACAACAAACCTTGTTGCTATAACATGAAAGCCTAAAAATTGCTAAATCTCAAAAGCAAAATAAAACACAGTTATTGGACACTGTCCAACAACAGTTTTTTTTTTAAATTTTGCTTATAGTCATTGGACAGTTCAAAATAACCTCAAATTACGTCATTTTTAAATTTAAATTATCTAATTCTATAGTATAAGCAATATCTTACCACTCCCCCAAAAGCCAAAAGCATAAAGTCCATAAGTTTGCCAATATCACCTCAAAAAACAAAGTCCGACCTTAAGAAATATTTTATTTTTTACTAAAAAAACCACTCGCTGCGATGTTCGTGACGAAATGATTTTTTGACACTTTGCTACTGCCACCTTGTGTGAAAAGTAAGTTCTATGGCAATGTTTGTAGGTAAGAGGTTTTTGTAATACCCATAGATGTCGTTGTTAGTCAAAGGTAATCTTATTATTTATGTTCAAATTGTGAATGTCCAATAACTATCTGGTGTCCAACGACTGTCGGTTTACCCTATATAGTTCTAAAATTACTTAAAAACATACTAAACATTCCTAAAACATAAGTAGAGTAAACAGAGTTCTCTTCTTGTGTAATCATATTTTTAGCTATCCTCTCAATCCTTTTTAAGCGTTCATCTAAAATCAATGTATTATTGTATAAGATTTCTGTACTGTTAATAAAACCATCTAACATTTTTGAGACCAAAGTTATTTTCTTATCTATTAATATCTGATTGTCTTTGAACTGTGAAATGAGAGAATCATATCGAATTGCGTCATCATGATCTAAATTTCCTGTTACAATTTTAATCATAGAACCTAGTGGATTAATTAACCTTCGCTTAAATCTTTTCATAGGTACAAGTTGCTGAAATTTTCCGATGGTCTTATCTGCTATGTAATCTACTAGAGTGCGTATGCCTAAAAACTCGTGACTATAAGGTTTATTAACGTCTACTAACTTACTAAATGTATTATATTTAAGTATACTAAACTCTAGGTCACTACCTAATCTATCTAAATTTAACACTTTAATAATTAACCACTTATCTACTTGTTTGAACGCCTGGCCCTGCTTTACGGGTAGGACTCCTGGGTTCCTCTCAAGTTTTTGAAGTTGAAGGGCCCATACTTTCTGGGCTATCGTCAGTATCATGAGACACCACCTGTGGAGGACGTTTGACGTTTTTAATTGGTACTTTAGTGTTCCTATTTCCAATTTTTACGGGAATTATATTACGCTCTACTTTGCCAATAACAACTGCTTTCCTGTATCGCGGCTTGTCTTTACTAATCCTAATGTTAACTTCCTTTGCATAGATTACATCTCCTATTTCAAATCTTCTATCAGTTTCACCACCTTTGCTTTCCCTAATCTTTTCTTTTTCCGCTATCACCTTATCAGATATATAGTTATAAAGATATTTAGTACGCTTTGCATGATCTTTTAAGAGTTGCTGTGTATAATTTTTCTCAAAATTCCCACTGAACATAGAGTTTGAATCCGTATGACCAAAAACAACTTCAAATGGGGTCAAACCGGTTGTTGTATGTAAGGTATGATTATAAGCCATTATTGAATATGCCATGACAGAAGCTGCATCTGTACATTTTTGGTCGTATTTAGCTAAACGATATATTTCTATGATGGTAGAGTGAAACCGTTCTACTATGCCTGTTGAATTAGGGTTATTAGGAGTACTTATGTGTAATTGAATATTGTACATGGCCATTAGTTCTTTAAGTAATTCATTATTAAATTCGCTTCCCGGATCGCAACTAATTTTCTTGGGTGTTCCATACATTGAAAAATATTTAATTAAAGCAAGTATTACTTCAGGTGTAGATCTATTAGAAATTTCTATGGCTTGGCCTAGCTTACTAAATGCATCTACTAGTGTTAAATAATAAATTGATTCAATTGTGAAAAGGTCTATAAATACTTCCTGAAAAGGTGCATTTTGCGTTTGCGTTAGCTGTAGTAATGGTTTAAGTGGTTTTCTATCATACTTCATTCTACGACAAACATCACAACCATTCAATACCGCTGCAAGTGTTTCTTGCATGTTATTCCAAAAGTAATTTCTTCTTATCCTATACATTGTCTCTTTAATCCCCCTATGACACGTCTTTCCTTCATGATGTTGTAAAATAATTTCCTTCTGTTCATTCTCATCTTCCACGTACACAACACGTTCCGTACATTCAATAAATTCCACCATTCCCTTTTTAAATAGTTGCATGATTATTTTAGTAAATTCTCTCCTATGCTCTATATTTTCGAAGTAAACGAAGTATTTTGTTTTATGTTTAACGTATTCAGTTAAACAATTCTTAATTAACTCCTCATTTTTAAGTGGTAAGAAAACTTCTAGTACTTTCTGTTTATCACGGGATAAATTTTTAACCTGAACTTCATTTTTATACCATGTAAAGATTAAAATCTGATTAGGCTTGGTATCAATGGCTTCATGTAATATTGGGATGCCAGTTGATTCCATGTCTAGTGCTGAATGTACTGTGATTGTACTGCTATCAGTAGAAACGGGAGGAATGGGATAATTCTTTTCATTTTCAGAGCTAGCCGTTAAAGTAGCCGATAAATCGGAGATTGACATAGTTCTAGAATCGTCTTAGTCACTGTCTTTGGTAGTCAAGTCCACTATTTCGTTAGTTATTTCAGCTAAATATTTCTGTAGTTTCTGTTCCTTTTTGTCTACGTTAACTTTCATAGATTGTCCTTCATCCTCAGAACTTAATGCATTTAATTTAATACGTGAAAGAGCATCAGCGTTAGTATTTTGTTTACCATTCTTGTATATTATGTCAAAGTCGTATTCTTGAAGTCGAAGTCGCCACCGCGTTAATTTACTATAGGCTCTTTAAGAGAATAGAGCCACGCTAGAGGTCTGTGATCGGTGTATATAATAAATTTGTTCCCATAGAGGTACGGTCTAAAATGTTTTACTGCCCAAATTATCGCCAATAGTTCACGTTCAATAGTACTATAGCGGGCTTCTGTATCGCTTAAGGTTCTACTAGCATACGCCATGAGTTTGTCCGAACCTACGGTACCTTGGGATAAGACTGCACCCAAAGCAACTGAAGAAGCGTCAGTAGTTAGAATATATGATTTGTCTGGGTCTGGGTATTGGAGTAAAGGAGCATTGGTAAGAAGCTCTTTGCACTTTTGGAACGCATCAATATAGTTTTGGTCTATAACAATTTTGTTTCTTTTCTTTAAGCATGACGTTAAGGGCTGAGTAATTTTTGCAAAATCTTTAATGAATCGTCTATAATAACCAATCAATCCCAGGAAACTTAATTTCGGTGATAGTTTTTGGTAGGGGATAATTTAGTACAGCTTTGGTCTTATCATTGTTTGGTTTTAGGCCATCTTTGGTGATCACATGCCCTAAATATAAGACTTCTTTCCGAAGGAATTCGGATTTATCAAGCTGAATTTTAAGGTTAGTTGATCTCAGACGATCAAAAACAGTTCTTAATTTTTGTAAATGTTCTGAAAGACTGCTTGAAAAGATAATAATGTCATCCAAATAGACTAAACAATTAATTCCTTGTAATCATCTCAGAATGTTGTCCATTGCCCTTTGAAATGTCGCCGGAGCCGTTTTAAGCCCGAATGGCATTCTGAGGAACTCGAAGTGCCCATTTTCAGTGTTAAATGCAGTTTTTTGTCTATCGCTTTCGTTAACTTCAATCTGGTGATAACCACTGGCCAAATCTAACGTCGTGAAATAAGTACTTTTTCCTAATTTGTCAAAAAGATCGGTTATATTTGGAAGAGGATACTTGTCGTCTACTGTTATGTCATTCAGTCGTCTGTAATCAATTACCATTCTATACTTTATGTCTCCCGAAGCGTCTCTTTTCTTGGGTACTAAATGAACTGGGGCTGACCAAGGTGAGTAAGATTCCTGAATAACATTGTCTTTTAATAATTTTTCGACCTGATTTCTTATTTCATTTGATTGAACAGGGGGTTGTCGATATGGCTTTACATATATTGGATCTTCATGTTTAGTTCTAATAAAGTGCTTAACTTGGTTTGTAAAACTTAAGGGAATTTGTTCGCAATTAAATATATCTCTATACTCTTTACAAAGTGCTTGGATTGAATTACGTTCTTCGTCTGACATGTGATCTAGGCGAAGTTTCTTTAAATTGTCTATTAATAGTTTATCGATTTCAATCTCTTTCACACAATTAACTTCACATTCATTTAAGTCTGCATCATATGGCTCTACCTTAAATGGTTTCATAATGGTTAACGTCATTTGTTTATCAAGAGTATTCTGAATTACTGTAGTTGTAAAACCGTCCTTACATTGTACTAATGCACTAGGCATTCGTACGCCCTCGCAAAATTCCTTGAATTCGATAACTGCATTACCGGAATATAAATTTGTAGGAATTTTCACTCTCAGTTCCGAACGAGGTGCCAATTCTATGACATGATCTGTTTTATTATGAATTATAGGTATTGCAGTAGTTTTTGTTTTAAGAAGTTCGTTTTTAAGATCTATTATAGCTTCTGAATTACGCAAGATATCGTTACCTATCAATCCGTCATATCGAGGATCAACTTCATAAATGTATAATGTATGTTTATCTTCGCTATTAAAAATTGGTAATGCTGGAATTTTGATAATTTGTTCATGTTTACTTATACCATGGGTACTAATTACTTCAAAAGGTTGGCAATGGATATAATTAGGAAAGTAATAGTAGGCCTTATGTGGACTGATAAATGATTGTGTACTACCTGTATCTATCATAAACCTAGAGTCAATTTCAGGTATATAAATGTAAGGTAATTTAAGATTTGTGTCACAGTTCACTTCTATTTTTTCACTATATCTTCCGAGGCTATTACCTGAAAATCCTGTAATTCTTTCTTATTATTCATAGCATCATCTTTGTTATCTATTTCCGAAATTTCAGCTATTTGTGGTGTATAATATTCGTCCTGATGTTCGTAAGGGTAAAAATAATCATCGTTGTCCTGATAATCGTTACAGGAATATTGATCGTATACACTATGCGCGTCATAATAATTAAGGTCAAGTTCATTAAGCCTGAAACCTCGTTGAGTAACCTTGGCTAGAGGTGCAGTTCGCATGGTGACGTCACTAGACTGATTTAATTGATTATTACCGAATGTTTGATGGGGTTTATAACCGAATTGATTAGACTTATTAAAATATTGTGGCTGCACTCCAAATTGCTGTGGACGCATGGCAGGTTGTTGTGAATGTGGGGGCTTATTAAAAGCTTGTGGCTGCATGCCAAATTGTTGAGGACGCATCCCAAATTGTTGAGGTCGCATCCCGAATTGTTGTGGGTGAATGCCGAATTGTGGTCTATACCCAAACTGTGGTGGGCGATAACCAAAACCTTGCCCTTGATTCTCAAATCGTGATGCGTTACCTTGGGGATTGGTAAAATTAAATTTAGGAGGCGCCTGTTGCGCAAAAATAGGTTTATAATTAGACGTATTATTATTCATGCCGAATTTGAACGGAGGATTCTGATTTTGTAACGTAGGTTTATTGGCAAATGTCGATAACATTTTATTACGCAAGTTGTACTGATCGTGAAAATTAACCTCCTCCATGACAACGCTTAATGCCTCTTCCAGAGTGGAAGGTGCCTTCAACCTAACAATACGCACCATATTCTTAGGTAAATTGTAAAGGAAAACGTTCAATGATGTATTATTATATATAATAATTTTACTGTTACGAATATTTTCGTCCTCCAATCTATTAACTTTGGCTATTAATACACTGCGGACCGATTGAATTCGATTACAAAAGTCCAAATACGATTCTCCATTTCCTATACGTAAACTTTCCAATTCAATAGCAATACATTCTTCACTCCTAGGGTCTCCAAAATGTTGGATAAGCAGTTCTTTAAACTGTTCCCAAGTACAATATCCTCGCGCTCGCTGATAAGTGCAGCTGCGTTATCTTTCAACCTACTCGAAACAGCATGCATCACATACAAGTTTTGCGCCTCATTTCCCCTGTACTTATTTATTATATATTCGCATTTGCGTAAATAAAGGTTTAATTGTCGCTTATCGCCATCATATTGAGGAATAATTTTTAACATTTCGTTGGGAATCATTCTAATTAACACTTGTTCATTCATTTTGGCAATGTTATTAATTCAAGTTTATCACAAAAATAACTAACGACACACACACAAAAAGTTTAACTAAAAATTAAATGTATAAACTTCTAAAATAAGAGAGTGTATATGTATTTATTAATTAAATTGACAGACAAATTGTTTTATATATGAGCTTATCTTAACGTCATATCACGCTTTATTCTACTATGGAATAAACAGAGAACTAAATTAGTTATACATACACACACTTTTTATTATCTTAATTAATATTTAGTCTCACAGATTTTATGCAAAACCTGATAACGTTATATTACGAAAGGTCTAATCGCAAAAATAACAAGACCAAAAACATGAAGTGGGGAAAGGAAGGTGAAAATTTGGACTCACCAGCCGGCCTTTCTCATCTTCAGCTCCGCTGACAAATTTCTTTGTTCGTAGAATCGCCTGCTACTTGTAGGGCCACCCGATCGCGTAAAGTTGGAAGATTTTTATACCGAAAACACACGAAGGACGGCGCAGCTTACCGGCGATCCTACCGGCTGCGCCAGTCGGATTTTAGGGAGCGTAAAATATGTTTTTAAAAGTAAAACTAGTGAATACGTGTGAGCAGAAGCTCATGCTCTCTTATATTGAATTAAAAATACATTAGTTAAAACAATATCATCTAATACCTTAAACAATAGTCTTATCTGACTTAGCTCTAAAAACAGCCCACCCTAAAGTGCAACATTGCAACTTTAGGCTCTCACGGTAATGACACGCTGCTGTACAGGGTGTATAACTACGTACCCGAAGTTATAAAAATTGTAAACACAGCTGATCATAGCTATGGACAGATAGATTTTAGCATATTTTTTTACGAAATCTTTGAAAAGGTATTTCTCTTAAACTATCGAGTTTTGGGGAAAGTTGTAGAACAAAAGTTATCCCTTTATTTTAACACCCTTTCGGCTTAGTATCCCCTTTCTGAGTAACCTTGTATACAGGGTGTAAACGAAATCATGTAATTCCTTCAAACCTCTTGATGTACTGCTGACGTAGATTAAACCTGAAAGGGAAAGGTTTGGATCCAATAAAAAAAATACAAGAAGTAAACATGTGTTCTTAACGTGATGCATTTTAGCGCTCCGAGTGAATTGCGCGTCTATCGCTCGCCGCGACGTCATTTAACCATGGTATGGTGGGTTAATCTATATCAGCAGTACATCACGAGGTTTGAAGAAATTACATGATTTCGTTTACACCCTGTATACATACTAGTGGACCTGGCAGACGTCGTCCTACCCTAAACATTTGGTGACATACCGACAGCAGCGCCACCTACCGGGTCCAATTGTAAAACTAAACCATCCAGGGCGCCACCCAAACGAATTCAAAAAAATTCATTCAAATCGGTCCAGCCGTTTCGGAGGAGTTTAGTGACACACACGTACAGTCGAATTATATAGGTATATATAAAGATATAAAATGGTGAACTGAATTGACTGACTGGCAGATATATTGTAATAAAACTCACATTAATTATTGCAGGGTAGATATATTTTCTCCTTATACAGCAGTATACACTCTCAGGCACGTCCGTATTCGATGCTGGTCCGGAGCAAAATCCACGAGTCAACCGAGTTTCCAAGTGTCATCGCAAAGTGTCATTCGTTCATACTAGTGTTACCAGTCTATAAAATAAATTGTCCTTACAATCGACTAAAATAATTTAACATTTTAATAATATTATTTCAAAACCTAACACTCGTCCATCCTGACGTCGTGCATGTCCTCATGCACGCAAGCAAGTTACAACCTAACACTCGGCCAACAACGGTAACAGCATCGAATCCGGACTCACAGTTATTTATACGTAATTTCTAAAAGTTATACACAGTTTGCGAACCATCCTTCTCGCAAATACATAAAACATAAATGACAGAGAGACAAAAAAAAAAGAAAAACAGAAGAAAAAAAACATTATCTAACAGTCATAATTTTAGTGAACCCTCTTTCTCACAAACAACAAATACATAAATGTAATCAAATATGTTATTCAAAAGTCACGGCGGTAGTGAACCCTCCTTCTCACTAACCATGGTGACATTACTTGTGAACCCTCCTTCTCACAAGCAACAAATACATATATATAATAAAATATGTTATTCAAAAGTCACGGTGGTAGTGAACCCTCCTTCTCACTAACCATGGTGACATTACTTGTGAACCCTTCTTCTCACAAGCAACAATAAGAAAATAGTAATCAACAGAAACTCTACCATTTTATTATTCATCACTGTTCAGAACTTAATAGTTACCACTTAACAAATCTCAACCCAGTCGAGTCTCCATGTAACATAAGTATTTAAAATAACAACCCAAAGTAATAATAATTTCATACAGAGAACATAAGACTTATTAGTATTAATAATTTTATAATAATTAATTATTAAATTTAAAAAAAAGGTAATTAAATGTAACGAACAGACAACAATAAGCACTATGGTGTTTTGTAACAATTTTAAATAAGTTTAATTTGTAACAAACTTATCAACTATTATATTTTGCAATGATGACGATGATAGTGATGTAACATTTGTGTAAAATTAACAATTAATCTCTGCAGTACATAAACTTACGCATCCATGTCTTCATCATTACAACTATTAGTCTCATCATCATCGTCGTCATTGCCCTCGTTTACATCTAAGGCGGCCACGTGAACCCATGGTAACATGCGATCGGCAGCTACAGTGGTTTTGCGCTTATTTTTGGTACCAGATAACCCTGGTATAGCAGCCAGTCTATAACGGTCGTTGCCCAGCACAGCGATCACACGGTAAGGCCCAACGTAGGGCGAAATTAGTTTTTTACTTTTGCCATCATTTGCAAACGAAGTTCTTGTAATTTTTACAAGATCGCCTTCACCGTATACACGCGCAGGAAGCCGGTTTTTGTCATGGGCGGATTTTTGTTTTTCCTGTTCTGCGTCAATCGTATCTTTGACAGATTCTCGTAAGATTTCTGTATCTAGTTCCTCCCTACTTTCCCGTACTAATTCGTTAAGCCTAGGATTAATCTCTGCGTTCATGTTTAAACCGAACATGACTTCAGCCGGCGTCCTGCCCGTGGTCTTTTGTAAAGTATTATTCATACCCCATTGGACTCTACCGACTTTATCATCCCAATTCATTTCATCAAAATTGAGGTTTTGAGCAGTCAATGAGTTTAGAATAGTACGGTTGTACCGCTCTACCTGCCCATTTGATCTCGGACTAGCGACTGCATTTAATATATGCCGTATGCCCTTATCTAAACAAAAACGTCTAAACGCGTGAGACGTGAAACATGTGCCACGGTCACTAACGACACGATCAGGAATCCTAAACGTATAGAAAATATCTTCAAGAACTCTTAAAGCCGTTTGCGTTTTAGTGTTTCGGACTGGTTTAATAAAAACGAACTTTGTGAACGCGTCTACTATCACCAAAAGGTAAGAATTTCCTAACTTTGAACGAACAAAGGGCCCAAGGTGATCAACATGGATGGTGTGAAATGGTACTTCGATTTTGGTGATTGGATGTAAATAACCTTCATTAGCAGTAGTTTTCTTTGAATATGCGCATTCAAGACACGCGCTAACGTATTTTTAAATGAATCGAGACATTTTAGGGAACCAGTACGTTTTCTTAATACGTTCTAACGTCTTCTCTACACCGAAGTGTCCGATATCATCATGATTCATGCGGCAGAGTTGCCACCTTGCGCCCTTTGGTACTACCCAGCGTAACTTATTTTTATCCCCGTTTAAATATTTATAAAGTTTGTTATCCTTAATCACATAGTTTTCTTTTATATGTTTTAAACCATCAGTATCCATATCACTAGTAAGAATATCACGAGTTCGACGAAGTTCCGAATCTCCCATCTGCAAAGTGTGTAACCAGTCATCGCTATTAATCAACATAATACTAGGATACTGGTCAATTTCATCCATGTTATCTAGCAATTCGACAGGGTTTCGCGACAAAGCATCCACGTGTGCCATTTTAATACCGGCGCGGTACTCTACAGTACATTGAAACTCCTGAAGGAGAAGCCACCAACGGGCTATACGTGGGATCATGTCTCGTTTCGAAAATGTTGAACGCAAAGCGCTACAGTCCGTGTAGGGCTTGCAAATATTCGACAATTTTGCAATTCGAATATTCGATATTTTTTTGGGGAATATTCGAATAATTCGAATATTGTTCGAATATTAAATAAAAAAATTAAGTTTTATAGAAATCATGTCCTTTAATTTCTAAATAGTCTTTATTCTCTAAATCAAAATAATACTAGTTAAAGCTAACACAGTGTTACAAAAACTATTAAAATAACATTTTTTTCTGTTAGAATAACACGAAGGATTAGAATAGCTAATATTAAACTGCCAATAATCAACTAGTTTCTTCAAATAACATAGCTAACATAATAATCAACATATTTTTTGGAAGAATTTTGATGGTCAATTTAATATTGGACTGATAATATTAATACACCACAATGTTATTCTAATATAATTTTCGCAAAAATTAGAAACAAATGCTTAAAATCTTTTAAAATAAACAATAGTTATCAAAATAAACTAATCTTGTTTTGTTTTTCAACCTTCGACACAAACACAGCACAGTCTTATAGAATCGGTTATGAGTATTGTAATAATATAATAAAATCAAACAAAACAATAACAAATGTAACGCAATTAAACCTTTGATGCAAAATCGTTTTCTTAATGTTAAATTGTCAATGTCACACTAACAATGTGTGATACTGATAATTTAACAATTAACATTAAATCTTTCTTAGTAATAACAAAAATAATTAATCACAAGATCAGATCAGATCAGATCTAAGTATATAGTACAGAAAATTACAGTACGTTTTTAATTCTGTCATATACCTTAGTCGTGTCTTTCAACGTTTTCCCTGGAAGTGGGATCTAAGGAAACTTAGAGCATCCATGGAATCATCGTTTAAGGAACATCTTAGATGGTTGCAAATATATTTGCTGGAAGAAAACACCCTTTCACACTCTACACTTGTAGGTGGTATACACTTCAGAAAGTCGTACGCTTGGCTCAAATTTACTTGTCTAGGACCTCCTCTATCAAATAGCGCCATTTGCATTAGGATTGACGTCTCCAACTCTTCTCTGCATGACAAATTTGCGGTAGATGTACAAGAAGTTGCTAAAACGGTCTCATCGATCTTTTTTTGTAGTTCTTCCTTGAAGCTTATTGCAGTTTCCTGAATTAACTCATTTTGTCGCTGTCGCTGCTGCTGGTGATCAACTAAGGATCTATCTTCATTGTCATCAAAGTCTTGTATTTGACTAAAGTATCTGTCGTTAATCTCAGTTATAACTTTAGCAATCGTGTCGTTTCCTGGAGATGGAAAAATATCCGAAGGTGTCTCTGCGTAATATGTTCTGGGATTGTGTAGATATTTTAAGGTACACACTAGATCTAGTAGGCGTCTTTCAGTTATTCTTTTCTTCAGAGCCTGGAGTAGCTGATCACTTGTAAAACTGTTTGTCGCTTGAAGTTTCGCAACCATGAATTGTAGAGCTGTCTCTGCAGTAAGCAGATTTGCATTTTCTTGGCACAACGCCTCGACTGTTACCTTTACAATATTGAGAGAAGTGGATAATTCTTGGAGTAAAGCTAGCTCAGCGGAACTAAATGTGATTTCGTTCTTTAAATCAATAAGAGTCTTCATGATAGGCTCTTTTAGTACCAAAAACCTTGTGATCATATCAGCCAAGCTACTCCACCTGGTTTTACAGTCTAGGATCAAGCCCATTTTTTTCTGTTCTTCTGGAAGGTAGTTATAGAAACATTCAATCTTGGTGGGTGATTTCCTAAAATATTTAACAATTTTTCTCACTTTATCTATAACATTTTTTAGATTTACATCCCCGTATACATATTGGTTCCTGTTCAGTTGTCTTCTAGTCCCAACTACAAATCCACCTTCTTCTTCTTCATCACTGTCAGAGTCATCATCCTGTCCTGTCGCCCCTGTGTCTTCTGTAGATTCTTCCCATTCTTCTTCTTGGGCATTTTGTGTCTTTTTGTAAATTACATCCAACACTGCACATTGGATGCCGTGTGCAAAACATAATTGATGGTACGAAGGAAATTGTCGACCCATAGCACACATCACACTTGCTCCGTCAGTCACCACACATGCTATGTCCACTTCTAGAGAAAGATTATAGAATGCTAGTTTGTCCTTCAAAATATTGCCACAACGTTCTGCTGTTCCCCGGCCAGTTATTCTTGCTAGTCCCAGATTCCTGAAGCTCTTGCCTGCAAAGTTTGGACAATGAATGTTGACGTTCATGTACCGTCGGTTACGGGCTGAAGTCCATTCGTCTAAAGAGACGGAAAACTTCTGTCCTTTGGCTTTCAATTTCTGCAATGTTTCCTTAAGTTCGCCTTTTAATTGCTCACTCTTATCTACCACGATCTTTTTAATTGTATTTGGTGACTTCGGTAAATCTTCATAGCCACTTTTTTTAAAAAGATTTCGCAATGAATCAGATGTACAGAACAAACTAAATGGAAGACCATCACAAGCAGTCATTTTTGCAACTATATTTTCCACAGTATCAGATTTTTTAAAGAAGTCGTCAATCAATTTAACTTTCTTCTTCTTTGGCCCATTTTCCTGTAGGTTCGTGTGTGTGCCCGATGTCCCTGGCGCCGAAAGTTCATCAACAGTAACCCGAGTACTCTCAACAGGGTGAAGTTTCATATGGTTATGCAGACATGTAGTTGTGTTTCGGCATTTAATCACTTTCTTGCACTTTTTACATTGCGCATGAACTCCATCTGAAGTTCTCAAAAAAAAGTTCCATACTGACGACTTATCTCGCGTACCTTTCGTGTACTCTTTAAATTCTAATTTGTTTTGCAGTTGCTCCATGTTTTAATGTTTAATCTAATACCTACCTGAAATGTCGAAAAATTAACCGTCAACACACACTTCATAGTGTTTTAAAAAATCTTAAAAGAACACAAATGAGAAGTAAACGAGTTCACAAAATAAAAGCTTTAGCTAAGTTAACTAGTAAAAAAGCTGCATTTTTGAGGTTAGAATTAGTATTATAATAAAATCATTATCACAAGTCAGAAATGCAATTATAGTAGCTACTTACATTAAAGCACGTAACTGATTCACTGGATTGTCGTTGGGTATACAACTATACATTAAATAAAACAACGGGCACACTAAACAAAATAAAAACGTCTAACACAAAATTATAACAACCAAACACGCGTGCAAATGGTGGACAAATGCACAAAAGCGAACCACCCCCGTCCCCCGCCCGCCGGACTGCGCGCCGGCCGCATCTTCCGAATGTTCCCGATCGTTGCCGAATCCTGTAGTACACTCGTAACGCCCGCGCGTCGAACGACGTTACCTTGTTTGGACGGCGTGCATGAACGTTGAATTTGTGTGTACATCAGATTGTTGAGTTTTGTTTTCCAGGAATCGGTCGAATATTCGAATATCGTAAAATTTCTATTCGAATATTTGAAACAGTTGATTATTCGAATAATTCGAATATTCGAATATTAGAATGCAAGCCCTAAGTCCGTGACAATTTTAAAATTTTGCCCTAACAGATAGACTCTAAATTTCTTGAGTGAACATACCACTGCCAGAGTTTCAAGCTCAAATGCATGAAAATTTTTCTCCTCTGGAGACGTCTGCCGGCTATAGTATGCCACAGGTTGAAAAGGGTCGCTGGCATGTTTGCGCTGAAGCAAAATGCCCCCTATTCCTATTTTACTTGCATCAGTGTGCAATTCGGTCTCGGCGGTCGGTTCATAAATAGCTAATATCGGTCTATCCACCAACCTTTCCTTAAGCGCTTTAAAAGCTACTTCTTGGTCCTCACCCCAAACCCAATCCGCATCTTTTCTAAGCAGTTTGTTCAGTGGGTGTGCCAGAATCGCGAAACTCTTAATGAACTTTCTAAAATAGCCCACTAACCCAAGAAACTGTCGCACTGAATGCGAATTGGTCGGGCAAGGAAAATCTAGAACAGATTGAACTTTCCTATTACCAGGACGAACACCCGCAGCACTTATTTCATACCCTAAATAGATAATCTGATTCTGAAGAAAATCACATTTCGATAAATTGAGGGTTAAATTCGCTTTTTCCAACAACTGCATCACTCTTTCAAACCTTTCCAAACACTCTTCTACACTCTTTCCATAAATAAGAACATCATCGATGTAAACCATAGCTTCTGTAAACCTAGCAGACCCTAGCACTCTGTTCATCATCCGCTGGAAAACAGCGGGTGCATTTGCTAACCCGAACGGCATACGATTAAATTCGTATTGGCCGTCCGGGGTTACAAACGACGTCAGTGGTTTAGAGGTTTCGGTTATTGGCACTTGATAATAACCGGACGCCATGTCCAGAGTAATGAAATACGCTTGGCCTGAAAGTCGAGCGAGCTCGTCTTCAATAATCGGCATTGGGTACCGTTCCTTCAACGTTACAGAATTCAAAAGCCTATAATCGACGCATAATCTCTGCTTACCATCCTTTTTGCGCACTAATATAATAGGACTAGCGTATTCTGAAACAGATTCCCTCACGATTCCAGACTCTAACATTTCTCCTATCATCTCTCTCACTTGCTCACGTTCTTTATATGCTAGTCTGTACGGTCGGTACACAACTGGACGGTTGCTACTTAGTTCAATGGTCATCTCAGTGACGCTCGTGCACCCTAGTTCCTTCAAAGACGTCGCGAAGCAATGTTTATACCTAATGAGTATTTCCATCAACTGCCGTCGTTGAGACTCATCAATAGTGGTACCTATTTTTACTTGACTAACATCAATTGCCCCGGGTTCGACTATGGAAGAGTCTGCTGACGTATATATGCTGTTAACTACCTGAATCTTGTTACCCCTTCCTATAACGACTGCCTCTCGCAATTGACAGAATTTTGAAAGAGGGGTTATATAAACAAAAAGTAAGCTCTCTTTGACTCTATACACTCCCCCATTAACGGTAAACTGTTGATTGGGTTTCCCTATGACTTTTCCACTCAATAAAATATCTCCATCTGTAATTGTATTTACGCGCGCCTTAACTACAGCTGGACCAAAAATATTAACATCAGAAGCGACCGCAACGAGGACAGATGTATTATCACCTACTATATCAAATCGAGGTAATCCAAATTCATTGTTTCCGTCGAAGAATTTTAATTCCTCCGCATCTTTAATCACGATGACATGAGACTGTTCTGTGAACGACTGTCCTACAAGTAAGGGTAAATCAAGAAGCCTATCCTCTACTACTTGACACAAGACACGGCCTCTAACACCATCAATGCTCAAATCCACATACACGCCACCTTTTGATTGTATTATGTCATTACCAAAACCCCTTAAAGGTATGGAAGGACTATTGTAAGTTAATCCTAACGCTGACGCTACCGACTGCGTAATAAGTGTGACCTCACTACCGAAATCTATGAAAGTTTTTATTGGAACGTTATTTATCCGACCTTCTTTAATAAACTTTGAATTTGATTCCGACGTTGATATCCGCATAGTTTTTTGAACATTCTCCGGCTTTTTATCGTTTCCAGATTTAACCATGCAATTTTCAGTTTTATGACCAACCCTACGACGCTTCTCGCATTGAATTAGGGGTTTAGGACATTTAAGGTAAGGGTGTCCTTTTTCTTTACAGTTGAAACAGAATAATTCAGTGCGAATATTATTATTATTGGTTTTTGCGAACCGACTAGTGTTATTATTCGACGTGTCAGATGTAGAGGATTGACCTTTAAAACCGATGCGATCAGAAGATTGTGAAATCTCCTTGTTACTCATGAGAAATTGTAATAATTGATCGGGTTGGGTACACCGTATCGCGTTGGCACTCGACCTCATTGTTTTGTCGCTCAAGCCGTGGATTATACATTCCACTGCGCGTTTACCCTCGATGTCACACCGGTTCAAGAGCGCCAATTTTTCATAATAATAGACCTCAAGAGGTTCATTAAACCTACTCTTTCTCCTAAGCATGTCCTCCAAGGATTGGCCATAATTTTGGTCAAAAGGAAAAGCACTCGTCAATTTATGTTGCCACTCGCTCCAACTAAATAGTATAGAATTTAAACTTTCATACCATGTTTTGGCCAATCCTTGAAGTTTCTGCATAGCAAAATGTATGACAGTCCTTTCGTCCCAGCCGTAGACAGTGGCACACTCATTTACCTTTTTGAGCCATATATCTATACGCTGGCTCTTTGAAGAAGGGTCAAAACTAGGTAAAATATTCTTGTGGTTAATACTATTATTATTACTCAAATTCTGCATCGGAGATGCCACTGCTAACGGCTGAGATTGAGACTTAATATTATTAATAGAATTTATAAAGTTCATAATATCTTTTGAGGTAAAAGTTGGACTGTCTGACCGTTTATTCCGTGGTGTCGGCAACGCGTTGTCCACAGCATCACGTTCTCCACGGGATCTCCGCACTGCAGGGCTGCGTTCTCCCGGTGAGCTTCTATCTCGGGCCCGCAACCGGTCCACTTCGTTGACTTTTGACGCGCGGTGGTTGTGGCGCTCGGCACTGGTCAGGGGTGTAGCCCGTCGTCTAAGGCTGCGCTCCCGACTCAGTTCGCGCTCCAGAGCACGTAGCCGCTCGCGGTGATGCTCCAGGTCGTGTTCCAGTTTGCTGACGCTGTGACGTCCTTGCTCCGGAGTTCGCACGCGGCTCCGACTGCGATAGCTGCCACCTTCTCGGCGCGTGTGACTGCGGCTCCGCCTGCTTGAGTCTGCACTCCGATCAGTTTCTCTACGGGTAGGCGTCCTCAAACGACGTCGTGGAGATTCGTTCGCGCGTAACATCGTTATTCTGAAACTTGTAAACGTTTGAAATTGAAATATCTCGAAAACGGGGCCTCGTAGCAAAAAAATAGCCAAATTTTTGCCCCCCTTGCACACCCAAGACGTAACGGCATTGTTCTATAGACCACCTGATATGACCTTGAAGTATGACCTTTAAAAATTTGACCTTGAAAATTACTAAATATTACAAACACAATAAAATATTCTTTTCACTGTTATTTAAAATGAAGCTATTACAATATAAGAGTAAGCTACAAGTACTATAAGCAGGTTGATCCCACTTCTGAAAATGTAATAAAACTCACATTAATTATTGCAGGGTAGATATATTTTCTCCTTATACAGCAGTATACACTCTCAGGCACGTCCGTATTCGATGCTGGTCCGGAGCAAAATCCACGAGTCAACCGAGTTTCCAAGTGTCATCGCAAAGTGTCATTCGTTCATACTAGTGTTACCAGTCTATAAAATAAATTGTCCCTACAATCGACTAAAATAATTTAACATTTTAATAATATTATTTCAAAACCTAACAATATCAATAGAGACATGAAACTTGGAGGGTGTGTTCTTTGTGTATAGTAAGTATCCACTAAGAAAGGATTTATGGAAATTCTACCCCTAAAGGGGTGAAATAGGGGATGGAAGTTTATATGAAAGTCTTAGTTTATTTGAAGTTAGGATCTTCAAGTTTTGTGTTTAGGCTGACGATTGAAAATTAATTTATACGTATCTCAGCATTTTTGATAATTCTACCCACGAAGGGTTAAAAAGGGGGATGAAGGTATGTAACTATGTTTGTTACCGTAATCTGGATTGACCTATAGATTACTTTTTAATCGCGGTAGTACGTTCCCGTCGGATATTTTTCGACATCCACGCGTGCGAAGCCGCGGGCAAAAGATAGTGATTTATAAATTTCAACAATCACAAATATGGCACTTCTTTTTAATATCACATTATTAAATATTCAGTCATCTTAAGAAACATAAAAAAAATGAAAATTATTGGTGAATCTTGTTAAAACAAGGTAAACAAAAGAAAGGTTTAGCTGGACAGCTTTGGCAATAAGTGGATACTTTTTTCGACGTTGGTTTAGCCTGTTTGCTACCCATGATTGCTACGTTATCTGCATAACATTGGTGACATGTTCTTCTGACTTTTCTGGCCAAACCCTCTTTTCTTTCCAAGGAGTGTTTCATTCTCTTCGGTCTCTGTACAGGCATATCATTTTGTTGGACTTCGGAAAGATTCATCATTATAAACCTTCGAAAATCTACCATTTGTATGTTTTTTTTAGTCACTGAATTGTACAGAGTCAAAGCACTTACCATCGCAGTATTTATTGTACCACTTTACAGATTTTCGCGACGGGGACGAGTATGCTGCCATCTGATCTGACAAGTCAACTGCTCCTTTAGCTTTGTTGTAGTCAATTATGATCTGCGGTTTCATGAACACATTGCCCTGACGCTTTTTTATCTTTCCAAATCGGTCTGATTGTTTGGTTGACAAAACCAACACGTCTCTCTTATCCTTCCATTTACCATCGCAGTGTTTATTGTACCACTTTACAGATTTTCGCAACGGGGACGAGTATGCTGTCATCTGATCTGACAAGTGAACTGCTCCTTTAGCTTTGTTGTAGTCAATTATGATCTGCGGTTTGATGAACACATTACCCTGACGCTTTTTCATCTTTCCAAATCGGTCTGAGTGTTTGGTAGACAAAATCAACACGTCTCTCTTATCCTTCCATTTCATGGCAGTAATACCATCTCGACTTTCTCTGGCAATAAATTCTCCCTTCTTGAGTTTAGTACTCACGACTTTCTTGGGCTGATGCCTCCTATTCTTTCGGATTGTCCCCACCAAACGAGTTTCGTTATCCAGCAAAGCCCTGGCCAATTCAATGCTTGTATACCAGTTATCGGTATTAAAAGTAGGTCTTCAAATTCTTTAAGATGTGTTCTGGGTTCGACCCTTAGGTCGGGCAGTGTTATTAGATTTTTCATTAGGAATTTTTAAGTCACAGCCCAGAGTCTGGATTTCTGCTTGGTAAAAGGCTCACCCCCTATTAAATGAGACTTAAAAATAAATAGTCACCTCTGCCTAACCCTTCGAGCTGTGATGATGTGTGTTAAATAAATGTTATTTTTAAATCATTGGTGTATTTTTATTATGTACAATCTTATCATATCAATGATTGTAATTGGTCTAAGACTGTTTTAATTATAGTAAAATAAATAAATTATTTACAACATATTTCAAATTCAAAGTTTTTTATTTCGAATAGACAGTATATGCACTTCGGAAACTTCTCGACAATTTAATTGCATGGTTGCAATAAGTAGGTCCTATGGAGAAGAGCCGAGAAGAAACCGCATGGATACTCTTTTAAAATAATTTTATGTAAGTACAATCAGGTATCGTTACAATGTAGTGTTTAAAATTATTTGAGAACAATGCAGGTTAGGGTAAAAAATATATATTAATAATAACTTACATTTTGATAGGGATAAACTCAAAACCCATTTATTCAAAATAGACTAGAATAACTCTCCAGCAACACAGTTCTGTCTGTCAAGTGAATAGTGAAATAAGTCTATACACAAAAAAATGTAATATTAATTACATTGATTAAATTATGTAAGTCAAATTATATAAAGACGTAATTATATACCTACACTCACTATAATATAGACTATACAAACAATTTGGAAAAAAAACATTAAAAGTATGGTACAACTGTAAATCTAGAACTTAACAGAAAAATCAAATTCTTATCCTACTAATGAGTAAGGTCCTCAGTGCTCGACCTCTCATTAGGTCATCACCACCAACATCTTGCTGGGTAGTAGAAAAGGCTTCGGGTGTTTCGCTCATTCCAGGATTTGGGTCATAACCATCTGGGTCAGGGACAGCAAATTTAAGGGCCAGGTTGTGTAACACACAACAAGCTATAATTATATTTGCACATTACTCAGGTGTGTAGTGCAGAGTGCGGTCTTTGTGTAAACATCTCCACCTGTTTTTTAATCTGCCAAAAGTATTTTCAATTACTATCCTGGCCTTGCCATGAATAGCTGTATAATTGGCTTCAGGGCTTCCCTCAATTGCATTAAGAATAGGAGTCATAATCTAGTTTTCAGTGAAATTACAATATTTCAGTAAATGTACATAACATCAAATATTACAGACCCAGTAACCACACGTGCTCATTGTTATTACACAACTGCTGCATATATGTATTGACCTGGCTGTTTTCCCAGATAAATGCATCGTGTGTTGCTCCACCACATTTTGGATTAACATATAATATGTTGCAATCACTATCACAAACCTGTTGAAGAATATGTATTTTAAATCCTTGATTATTGTGGATAATACAGCCAAGAACAATCTTGGAAACATTATAAACTTACAATTTGCACATTCAGGGAATGAAAATGCTTTCGACAATAAAAAAGGTGTTCCACTTCCTTTTTTGGCTTGGATATGTGGAAATGTGACCCATCTATGCAGCCACAGACCCCTGGAATTCCATACTCTCTAAAAAATCTGAAAAATTCAATAATTTTATATAGGTATGTACTACATGTGCCTACCTACTAAATTTTTTTTTTTAAGTAGTGTCGGACAATACATACCTTTGCTTTATTAAGTCTCTTTCTGCTCTTGTAGTGGGAAACTTAATAAAAGTGTTAGCCACTGCTGGGTGGTTAAGGGATTGGGTAACTTCCGAAACATATTTGCTTACGGTAGTTTTCCCCAAGTTCTTGCCCATACCAACAATGCATTGGTATGAACCCGTCGCATAAAATAATAAAGCACATAAGACCTGAAAATTTTAAACAACATAATTTGGTACATTGCAATAATTCTATTGTTGATTTATAATAAACAATTTGGTAGGTACCTTATGCTCCAAAGTTATCCTCTGGGTCGACTTGAGACCACTTTTGCAACGTAGCTCGTTACATAGGAATTTAAAAGCTTCATTGTTTAGCCTGTACCTATTTCTAAATTCAGTCTCACTAATATTAAATGGATCCATCGTATTTCGAAGACGAATCCGTTGTTTTATCAAGCTGTGATAAGAGTTACAATAAGTTACAAAAATGGTGTATCAAAAGAAATTATTGTGTTTATAAACATAAAAAATAGGTAAGTTTTACTAACCTCATTTCACGTCTTCTTCTCCTAGCCTCATCAATTAAACGGAAGGCAAAATAATAATACCCTGCGTGTCTTCCTCTTTGTGCCATTATTTCACTTTATAACCTTATAATTTCACAAAACAACTCGCAAACAATCTTATAGGTTAGGTTTCTCACTAAGAAAAAGTCAGTGAGATCGTTTTCGTATTCGCTTCGACCCAGCTTTCGAGAAACTCGAAACTAAATATCAAAATGAAAACTCGTGCTACCGATTCTCATACATTTGGTGCGATAACGTGGCGTTTACTTTTCGATAACTATACGAAAGCGGTTGTCAAAAACATGTGCTACCGATTGCTTAGTTCCAAATACGCACACGTGGCGCTAGTAAAATTGTCATACAAAATTTGTCGATACAGAAACGAATACGTTAACTACACGATTTGGCAAAAACACGTGCTAGGGGCTCAGATCTTCTTTGTTATGATTAAGTGCTTTTCCGACACTTATTCGCTAAATTTTATTCATTAATTCCACATTTTCCGGGAGCCTATTTTTTATTTCTTCAATTAAACTCACTATAAATTGCATGCACCGAGTCCGCATTATTTCTTCTTCTTCCGTTGGTAATCCCTTTTCTCGCATTTCGAGTATTTGTTTTTCAAATCGGTACCTCAGATAGCATTTTGGATCCAAAAAGTCGCGGATATTTTGGGTAAAAATATTAATTTTGTGTGTAGGTAACGTAACCTTGCTGACAAGCATATCTATCAGGTTGGTCAACTCGCCGCACAATAATGTGTGGTCTGTATCTTTTGACTCGAACATTTTATTAACTCTGTTTATCTCAATCAATATTGGATATAAGAAGGAAACATACGCATAATTCATCTCGTTCGCGTACATAGAGTGCAATACCTCTGCCGTGTGACATCTTTCATGCAACTTAGCCGACTTCAAAAAAGAATAAAATAATTACCATATAAAATTAACAGTTTCAGAAGTCGGTGCTGATCCACGCTGAACCAAAATGAAGGCACCGACTTCGGAAACTGTTAATTTTATATGGTAATTATTTTATTCTTTTTTGAAGTCGGTTTCAATTTTTTGTAAAAAGTTTTTTTTTTTTTTTCATTTTAGTGGCCTTAATTAAAACTTGGTTGGACCTACTAAAGACGCTGCTCGTAACATAATCACATTATCACAATATGCGTACTGTTCGTCATTGAGGAGTTCCATTGTGTATCTCCGAAGTTCTTCATCAGATCTTCACCAAATTTAAATGGGACCAACTTCAAAGTATACCCTATCCATTAAAAAAAGAATCATTAAAATCGGTTCACAATTGGCGAAAATATCGATGAACATACACAAAAAAAAAATACATACAGACGAACATAGTAACCTCCTCCTTTTTGGAAGTCGGTTAAAAATTGCTTGGCAACAGCTGATACAGCCAGTTGCAAAGAGTGACATAAGCAACGTACTAAAACTAAGTGTGGTACTTCTTCTTTCAATTTAGTAAATGTTAGGTTTTGTTCTCATTAATCTGTGGTTTTGTTATTTTAATATGAGTAGTCGTTTGTATTTTAAAAAGAATAATTGTTATAACGAGTTAATTCCTTACAGTTATTGTTTTATATAAATAAATAATATAAAATATGCTCTACATAATGTCAAAAGACTGTTTTGTAATTGAAACTTAAAATTGAAATCAACACTTGACTAATTCTGATTGGTAATAGTAATGGCGGGGAAATAGATTGCTCGATGCCACTGACATTACGTGAGCCAATCGGAAGGCTCGATTTGCCCGCGGAAATTTTAAAAACGTTCTGGCAAAGAGGGGTTGCGCGGGCAGATTGGGGCTGGATGGTGGTCGAGGACATTGATAGAATATTAGATTGCTATTTCAATATTAATAAACTGTGAATATATTTTCAATTCTGTACTGAGTTTAAATTATTACCGTCCTCCCAGCTGGTTTAGTCCCTTGAGAGTAGTGGCCGTTGAGTTTTAATACTTCAGAAGTGACAAGAAACCAAAACGTAAGTAATTACACGCCCAAATTGTATTTCTACTTTGTATGCTTGTGATCATAACTTTGGAATTTAAGTGATATCCTATAGCTTAGATAGTTGATTAAGAACTAAAAAGCTTGTTTTTAAAATTTTGCCATCGATGTCTTATTGAATGTTTCTTTTTGAAATCATGGTCCTTGTCTTATTTTTAATTACTATTACCCCTTTGTTCATTTATTATAAGAATACAAATATTAATGGACGTCGGGTGGTAAGACACTTTTGGTGCAGTGGTTGAGCGATTGGCTTCTGCGCTGCGGGTCGTGGGTTCGATTCCCGCACGGAACAAATATTTGTATGCCTACAGATAAATATTCCGGGTCTGGGTGTTAGTGCATGTGAAGATTTGTGTATGTATACGCACCCACGAAACAAGAGAAATAATAGTGTGGGGCAAGGTTTGAAAACCAAAAAAAAAAAAAAAAAAAAAAATGCTTGTGTTGTATTTGTCGTTAGAAACCTTTAGTTTTTAGTCATTGGTTTGCATTAGCGCCACTCGACACCCAGTCTCTTTTGGCAATCTAAGCCGATACGTGCGAAACATTGTACGCAGCGTTTATTGCTTGCGGTACGCAAGTGTTTATGCTTCGAACAAAGGTGCATGTTTTAATTTTAGAAAAGAATGAATATAGCCTTGTTTTTATTTTAAGTTACCCCTGACTAGATAGCTCTCGAAACAATAATGATAACTTGCTCGACTGAAACGATATCAACTCTCCTTTTTCTTTTCATTCGCTTATTCTGTTTTCCAATGGTATAGGACAGGTTTAACGAATATGAGTTAGTATCTGCCTGCGATCTCTCCACTAGGTTACAAATTCGATATGTACCTACAATTCTCACTCGAGTTATTTTGCCGCGAGATTTCAGATTATGTCGGAGCTACCGGGTCTCCGAAGGCTCATGACTCCGGGCCGTGGAGAGCTAAGATCTGCCAATCGGAGCCGAAGCCGACTGCGAAGTCGAAGCCCCGAGTTGGACATCGAGATGGATCGTGAGCGGCTCCGGATGCTGGAGAATGAAGTACGTCGAGAGCGTAATCGTCTGCGCGCTTCCGAAGACCTGCATCACGCATCACGTCGCACCAACGGGTCGCGCGCGGACAGTCGTCGAAGCAGCATCAACGCGCCGCGAGTGGATAGCCGCCACCGCAGCACCAACGCGCCGCGAGTGGATAGCCGCCACCGCAGCACCAACGCGCCGCGAGTGGATAGCCGCCACCGCAGCACCAACGCGCCGCGAGTGGATAGCCGCCACCGCAGCACCAACGCGCCGCGAGTGGATAGCCGCCACCGCAGCACCAACGCGCCGCGAGTGGATAGCCGCCACCGCAGCACCAACGCGCCGCGAGTGGATAGCCGCCACCGCAGCACCAACGCGCCGCGAGTGGATAGCCGCCACCGCAGCACCAACGCGCCGCGAGTGGATAGCCGCCACCGCAGCACCAACGCGCCGCGAGTGGATAGCCGCCACCGCAGCACCAACGCGCCACGAGCGGACAGCCGTCGCCGCCGCTCCTCAATGTCAGCGCGTCGTGGAGACGCGGAGCCACGTGCAGAACAACGTGCGGAGCACCGACTACGCGAAGAACGGGTTGACAGGTCACGTAGTTCTTCTTTTTCAAAAAAATATTTATTTGATATCATTAAGAACTTAAGGGATGGTCTAGCGTTGCCAACTGTGAACCAAAGCGCACTACAATTACTACAGAAAATTGATCATAAAAATATACTGCCAAACTTTGATCCTTCGTCCAAAAACCAACGAATGGACGTGTGGTTAAGAAAGGTGAATGAGTGCGCTTCGGTGTATAGTTGGGATGAAAGAACCACCGCTCATTTTGCTATGCAAAAATTGCAAGGTCTGGCCAAAACGTGGTATGAAAGTTTAAATACTATTTTATTTACTTGGCAAGAATGGCAAGAGAAGTTGCTAAACGCGTTTCCATGCGAACAAAACTATGGCCAGACCTTGGAAGATATGATAAATAGGAAAAGTAAATATAATGAATCCATAGAGGTGTACTACTATGAAAAGTTAAGTCTAGTGAACCAATGCGATATAGCAGGCACCCGCGCAGCAGAATGCATAATACATGGCATTACAGATAAGACTCTTAAATCGGGAGCTTTGGCACTACGTTGCACCCACCCCGATCAGCTGTTACAGTATTTACTCAGTAATAGGGACTATAATCAACCTGTATCGGATCGATTTCATGCTAGGAATAGTAATCTTGAAAACTCTCATGGTCCCAATGCAGCGAGCGCTAGGACTAGTGCCAGGCCAAGTCACGGCAGCGGTTGTTACAATTGCAAGGAAAAGGGTCATAGTTTCTTGCACTGCACTAAGCCGCTGGTGAAGTGCACAAGTTGTAATAAGATCGGCCACACCGCGGAAAAGTGTTACAGTAACTCACGTGACAAAGTAACAAACACTAGTGGTGCAGTGCAAAAAAGCCATGAGAATTGACTTTACAAATAACAAAGACGCGTGCATAAATAATAACCCTGGTTCTAAATTTATTAAAGAAATAAAAGTCAATGGTTGTGTAATTGGAGCTTTTATAGATTTCGGAAGTGACGTTACTCTGATTAAGGAATCCTTTGCTAGGGAACTAGGTGTATCTCACGATAATGTTTCTACACTTATGAAAGGATTCGGTAATAGTTTAGTCCCGTCACTAGGAAATTTAACTCTTGACATGAGTGTCGATGAGGTAGAGGCTATAGTTGTTTGCAAAGTCGTGGCGGACCATTTATTAGAGGCCCCTGTGTTGATAGGACAATCGTTCACAGAGCAGTCTCACATATCGGTGTATAAAGATAGGAGCAAATTGAAATTCTACAATATTGGTAATGAATTGCCTTATTCTGAACTTGCTAATGATAGTGATTCCTTGCTGCGGTTTACACCACTCAGTACAGTTAGTATCTATGGTGCAGCATCAATTAGGGTGAAGACTCAACCTGCATTCGAAGGTGATGTTTTGGTGAAAAATAGCGTAGCGGGAAAGATTAATAATCAGTTTTTCATCGTTGGAGGACTTTACCGTTCTATCAATGGACATATCAATGTATTGGTCATGCCCTGCTCGAACTATTGCGAAATTTCGTCTAGGGTCACCTTTTGCCGTGCTGAGAGGGTCGACGTTGTAAATCCAAACCCTCGCCCAGTATAGACGTGCTGCTCAATATTTTAAAATAATAAATAAAGTTATTCACAGTATAATAGTTCACAACTTCAATTGCATACATTAGTTAATTGCTTATCAATACCTCAAGTGACCATCGGCTCCCAGAAGCCCCCCGACCCTCTTCGAGGAAAAGAGAAGCCATACAATAATTGCCATCCTGCTCCTGCATCGCTAAAGACGGTCGCGTGTGCGCCGCTGCCTGCGCACGCACACTGTTACACCTTCGGAACCAGCTACGAAGATTCTACTAGGAATCCTACGCTTAGAAACTACTTCAAGCCTGTCGCTGAATCGCTGCGCGTCACTGCCACGCCGCGCTATCCGTGTCGCCGCCCTGTGAGTGAATTTTATAGATTTTAACGTTCTCTTGCACATTTGAATATGGAGCGCACGCCGCCGAAATCACTCTCCGTGTCGGATCCTAACCTAAATAGAGGCGAGACCGACCGATTAACTTCTAACGTCACTACCAGAAGTAACTCTAAAAGGGTACGCCTTGAGGACGACGCAGTTCCTGATAAACTAGACCAATTCAAGGAAGAGATCATGGAGATGTTAAAAACCATGTTAACCCCATTAAACTCAAGACTACAAAGTGTCGAAAAAAACTTATGCGATATTAAAATGCAAAATACTGAAATTAAATCATCAAATGATGAAATAGAAAAGTCTCTCGACTTTCTCACGAATCAGATTAAAGAATTTGACACTAAAATTGCTAAAATAGAACGAGAGCGCAACACTACGAATGCCTTAATCGCTGATCTACAGGAAAAAAACGAAAACCTCGAGCGAATCATTAGGAAAACCTCTGTAGAGATCAGAGGCGCTCCAAAACAGAAAAAGGAAAATAAATCAGATATTTCAAACATGGTGACTACCCTTATGAAGTCAATTAGCTTAGAAATAACCCCTTCTGACATAAGGGATGTTTACCGTCTTCCGTCTAAAGAGAATACTACTACGTCGACGATCGTGCTGGATTTTGCCAATATCTTTCTGAAGGAGAATTTTTTGAGAAGTACTAGACTTTACAATAATGCACATAAAACCTCTCGACTTGACTCCTCGAACCTCGGTCTGGAAGGCACCAAAAATCCTCTCTACATCTCCGATCATCTCACCCCTCAAGCTAAGAGACTTCACTTTCTTGCGCGAGACTTCGCTGAAGCCGAAAACTATCGCTACTGTTGGATTTCTAATGGTCGGATCTTGCTCCGAAAAGAAGAAGGTGACAAATATATTCTTGTTAAAAATGAAAGTACGCTCCAGCAGCTACGTGAGAATTCGAAAACTGAGAAGACTTCTACTCGTAACTAATATTTATGTTCTACTCTTTATTTTTTACTTTTGTAACTATCTATTAGTATCTTCAAAACCAACCAAAAGCACCGTAAACCACAAGACCACTCCAAACATAACAACTTGCACAATACACACACATATGCCACACATATCACTAACTATTCATATTCCATTAGAACTGCCTTTTTTAGTTACTAATTTCCCATATTACAAGCCAATTCAACTCACAAACAATATCTTCACATGCAAGCCTACATTTTTTGCACCCATTGATTTTATAATCACGTATAACGTTTCAGAGCCCGTTTTATCACATTCGACATCCTTAATCAAACATACCACCATACCCACTGCAGAACTAAAATTAAATCTATATAATATATTCCTAAAAATTACTGGCAATATTTTACTAATCATTGATACTATTAACATCGATACCTACATAAGAGCACGACAAGATCTCGCAAAACAATATGTCAACGATCTCAGTGACAGAAAATCCCAATCTAACTACCCCTATGCCATCGCTAACCAGATAAACTACGTAAGCAGTATTACTGAATATTTCAAACCGACACCCCTTTCCAATATATATTATATTAATTATGGCTAATCACTATCAATTGATCAGTGAACTGGATGAAACCGTCCTATACACCAGTACGAAGCACAATAACCTACAAAAGTGCATAAGTGATATTGGTGATATAAATTCTCAACTAACGATAATTTGTCAAAACATTCGCAGTATACAGAAAAACTTTGACAACTTTACTGTTTTCCTGTCCAGACTAAATTTTTTGCCAGACGTGATCGTCTTGACAGAATGTCGACTGAATGACGCTACCCCTGTCCTTAACCTTGAAAACTATGAATGCTACTACTCTAAATGTTACCTGAACCAAAATGATGGTATTGCTGTTTTTTACAAAAATTGTCTCCAAGTAGTTATAGAAGAACCTTCTTTCAAGGACGCAAACTGCCTGCTTATTCACGTTGGTGGTGATTTCATGTTATGTGCAATTTACAGGTCTCCATCTTTTTATTGCATTCATAATTTTTGTAATTCATTGGAAAAAATTATGAAAACATGGAATACAACTAACTGCGCAATAGTAGGTGATATCAACATAGATATCAAAGAAGGTTCCCGGGACGCACGAGCGATTGAATATTTAGATATTACGGGTCACTACGGTTACTATCCTGCCCACTTGTATCCTACACATGACCTCAATTGCTTGGACCATGCTATGTTAAAAACAAAATCAACCGCTAGGGTAACAATATGTGACTCAGGAATAACAGATCATGACACTGTCATAGTTGGAATTGCTAAGGATATTTGCTGCAAACTGCCTAGAACAAGTCATAGAACTAAGATAGACTATCCAAACTTAGCCAAGACCATCACAGAAACCGATTGGAGCTATATCTATAAATACGATGACGTTACCGAAGCCGTAATGGACTTTTCAGATAAGCTGAGTGATATAATACGTGGGTACACGAGTCTGGAGGCAATTCGTAATTCAAAAATGATAAAAAAACCTTGGATCACTAAAGGCTTGTTAAAATGCATTAGAAAGAGAGACATGTTGCATATGGAAGCTAAAAAGAGAGAAAACACTGACAACCTAATCATACAGCAGCGATATAAAGTCTACAGAAATGTTTGTAATAACCTAATACAAAACCTTAAAAATGAAAATGATAAGAAGCAACTGGAAAGCGCTAATGGAGACAGTAAAAAAACATGGACAGCTATTAAAAAAATTTGTAACATTAAAGCCAAAAGTTCAAACGGTTTAGAACTACTCCACACACATAACGATCCTGTAAAGTCACTAAATATTGTTAATAATTATTTTACGAATGTGGGTGAACAACTTGCTAAAAACACTCTATTACGTATTAATCTAACTGAGACCGAACTGGCTGCTATGATAAACTCCAAGGATAACAGTAATCCATCTGGAAAATCCTTTTTTGCAACTGCAACAGATGAAGCTGAGATTGCTAAGATTATAACAAACCTCAAAGACAATTCTGCTCCTGGGTGGGATGGGATCACAAACAGAACACTAAAACTCACCAAGCATTGTCTTGCTGGTCCAATTGCCTTCTTGTGTAACCTTAGTATTTCAACAGGGAAAGTTCCAACAGTGATGAAAACTGCAAATGTATGCCCTATCTTCAAATCAGGTGATAAAATGTTACCGGCTAATTATCGTCCCATATCCCTACTCACATCGTTATCCAAAATCTTGGAAAAAATTATGAATAGCAGACTCCTCAGCTTTCTGGAGAAAAATAGTTTACTATCTGATAATCAATACGGTTTCCGAAATAATAGGTCAACGGAGGACGCAGTCACTAATTTAGTCGATCACATTGTAACTGAACTTGATGAAGGTAATAAATGTGTTGGCGTCTTCCTTGACCTAGCGAAAGCCTTTGATACGGTTTCCAGTTGTATTCTCCTGGAAAAGATGGAAGGATTTTGGTATCCGTGGCACACCACTAGAGTGGTTCAAATCCTATCTAAATGACCGCACTCAAAGGGTCCGAATGGGTGACAACTACAGCAATTACGCCAGCGTGCACTACGGAGTACCTCAAGGCAGTGTGCTTGGTCCAACCCTCTTCATTTTATACATTAACAGCCTCTGCTCACAGCATCTCGACAAAGCTAGAATATTCGCTTATGCTGATGACACCGCCATTATTTTCTCTGACAAGACGTGGGAGTGCGTTTACAAAGCTGCGCAATCTGGTGTAAATCTGGTCTCCACTTGGCTTAACCACAACCTTCTAACACTAAATGTGGATAAAACGAAGGTTCTAAATTTCAGCGTCGACAATAGAACTTCCTGCCCGAGTCAGCTTGCTCTCAGATTGCACACTTGCAACAGTGACGCACATAACACCTGTACATGCCCCAGTCTCACAGTGGTGGATAATATTAAGTACCTTGGCGTTTTCATTGACAAACACCTTACCTGGACAAAGCAGATTGAGTATGTTGGCAGTAGGATGAGAAAGCTATTGCATATCTTCAAAAAAATGGGCCGGATCGCTGATGAAAAAGTACTGAAAATGTTATACTACACACTATGTCAATCTGTTGTTGGTTACTGCATTGTGACATGGGGTGTAGCACACAAAACACATTTAATAAAAGCAGAGCGTGCACAGCGAGCGATCCTTAAAGTATCCTACAAGAAACCAGTGCGATACTCAACTGATGTGCTATACCAAGAAACTGGTGTCCTGCGCGTACGCCAGCTTTACATCATGGCTGTTGCACTAAAGTTTCATAAAAATGCGCATAATAATATAAGAAGTGATTCCCAGCGCTCCCAAAGAAGAATAAATAAATGGTGCAAACCTAGGTGCAGGCTACATTTTGGCAACAAACGCTTTTCTTATATGGGACCACTTATATATAATAAGCTGAATGATGAAATCCATCTACTACCGCTGATTAGATCCAAATGTAAAAAGGAAATAACAAAATTTTTGACTGGCAGAGACTATGAAAGCACAGAAAGCTTCCTCAGTACTACTTAACTGTATCTCTTACTATTCGCAAAACCATCGTATTCACACACCTAAAGCCATACTACCCTCTAACAATTCTCACCTTTATGTACACACATCCCTCACTCACCCACACAAATAGCCCAACATCCAACATCCCACACACTCCGAACCATACATCCACAGTCCACACACATAAACACACCTCTAAACACCACACCAACCACACACACCCACACAAACATCTAAGTAGGTACACATTCTTTAGTAATATTGTTCGCATTAACTCTAAGTAGAAATTAACCTGCCTTGTATTTGCATGAATGAAAGAGACTAGTCTCCACGACACAGGGAATCCTAGTGTGGAGGCTAGTGCCCCGAGTATTTTAGAAGTCTACTTACTTTGAACAATAAAGTTTTTATTATTTTTTTTTTTTTTTTTTTATTAATCAAGTTGTTAGTGAACAGTCAATTGAAACAAAAGCGGAACAAAGATTCGATGAAAACCAGGTACGCGTAGGTGAAGGGGTATCTGAAGATGTAAAGCGAACTCTGATATTGATGCTTGAAAAATATCAGCATTGTTTCGCCTCTTCTTTGAAAGATCTAGGATGTACCACCGCGACCGAGATGAACATAGAGCTTACCAGTCAGCGTCCGGTCGTTTATCGCCCATACAGGTTGTCACTAGGGCTTTCATCCCGGGAATCTCGGTCTCGAAAATTTCGAGAGTCTCGACGATTTTTTGGTATTTTCGAGACTCGAGACTAACATTTTCGGTCACGGGAATAACGAGACTTTTGAGACTTGAGTCACATAAAAACTATTAAATAATCTACTAAACCAACAGTAATTTTTTATTATGGTAACATGGATATGGCAATGGCAACACTGTCGAGTGTAGAGTAAAGCTTAGTATTATCTGTGGAGATTGAATAAGAATAACCTTGTTGACAAAAAACACATATTTTGTCTACATAATATATAATATTATAAATTTCATTGAGAAAGCGCGAAGTTACTAGCTGCAATGTGTTCGTTGGCTGATAACTTAAAAGGTATGTTAATTAATACACGTTAAAAGCATAAGTTATCAACTAAATACTTATTAGTGAGTTGTGGCATTTTACATGCATTTTATGTTGTACCTTCTTATGTTTTCTTACGTAATGCGTTTAAATTCATTTCTAATGCTTAAATAACTATCGATTTTACGTGTTATTTGACACAATATTGTTTTTTGCTAGTTTGAGGTTATATTGTGGCCGCATTCTGAATAGGGCGGTATTCTGGTGGTTTTATTTTTGTCGTTTTTGTGTGTGGTAATGGGCTTTTCTTATTGTTTTAGACAAAAGCATGTCTTATTGCGATGTACTTGCTAAAATGCATGATAAGTCTTCGGTATGGTGCTATTTTTTGCGAGCCAATGATAATGCTTCTGCTAAATGTAAAACATGCCACAGAATATTTAAGACTTTAGGGGGGAATACAAGTGGTCTTCATAAACATCTTAAGAGTATGCATAACATGATATTGTCAAAGGAAGAACTACGACTTGCTTTATCATCGGATACCATCGCTTGCACGCCTTCAACAAGCAAATGCACGAGAAAAGATGGAGCTTATAAACCACTCGAAAAAAAAGCCAAGATGACGGATTTCTTCCAGAGAGTTGACGGAATTGAAGTTAAAGTTTCGAGAATGGCTTCTCTGGATGGAATACCATTTCGAACTTTTGTCGAATCTAAAGATTTACGCGAGTTGTTCAAAAAAGCTCAATACACATTACCATCATCTGTGGCTACCATATCAAGCATGGTCAAAAAACAGGCTGACTTTATCAAGTCTTTGACAGTAAACGAAATTACAAAATTGAAAGAGACCGGAGTAAAATTTTGTTGTACCTTAGACGAGTGGACCTCAAACCAAAACAAGAGGTACATGAATGTAAACATACACTCACCATTTTTTGAAGGTGATAAATATAAAAACTTAGGTCTCGTTAAAATATCTGGTCCCATGCCTGCTACTGTTTGTGTAGATTTGTTAAAAGAACGTTTGTTCCAGTTTAATGTTAATTTAGACACTGACGTTATAAGTCTAACAACAGATGGATGTAGCGTAATGAAAAAAATGGGAAAGTCAGTCAATGCTTATCACCAAAAGTGTCTGGCCCATGGTATGCAATTGGCAATACTAGATGTGTTGTATAAAAAAACAAAATTATGTGAAATACAAAATGACGTATCACAGAATATGAACGATGACGATGATGAAAATGTGGATGATAATGAAAAAGATGAAAGTGGCAGTTTTGAAATAATTGAGAGCAGCAAGCCGCGAAAACATTAAGAAGTAATTTATGAACATGTGATTAATAAAGTCCGAAAAGTAGCAAAGTTGTTCAGAAAATCACCAACAAAACAAATTGTACTAAGAAAATACGTAGAAGAGGAGTTCCACAGAGAACTAAAATTAATAATTGATTGCAAGACGAGATGGTCTAGTTTAGCTGAAATGCTGGACCGATTTCTTAAAATAAAGATATGCGTTCGAAAAGCTTTGATTGATATAGGATCCGGAATAGAGTTCACTGAATCAGAGTATACTACATTGGAAGCAATCTCAAATTCACTAGGTATTATGAGAGTGACCTTAGAAGCACTGTGTAGACGAGACACTACTCTTTTAACAGCAGATACTGCACTAAATTTCTGCCTAAAGAAATTAGATTTACAACAAAGTTTTTTGAGCGTAAAGCTCGCCAATTCACTGCGCATCCGTATTATGGAAAATAGACTGATTGAGGCAAGTATCTTACAATATTTGCACAGTCCTTCTCAGTTTTTTGAAAAGAAGCTTGATGCAACAGCTTTTCAAACATTAAGCAACGACGAAATTACAGTGTCTTTAAAAGAATTGTACGAAAGGTTAAATAAATCCACATCCACAACTGACAAATCTGACAAGTATACCGCAAATACCAGTTATTTAAATGATGCAACGATTGCGAAGGTCACAAATTTAACTACAGAAGAACAGCTGGAATGTGAGCTAAATAATATGTTAAACCCCCAAGAAGACAAAGGACAGAATACAACTTCCATGTCTATCCATGACTTGCAAACAACCTTGCACGTAGAAAAAGCTCTCTTTGAAAATGGGGGCGACAGAGGGAAATACCTAAATTATTGCTACAACTATTTAATATCTATTCCCCCCACTAGTGTAGAAGCAGAAAGAGCTTTTTCTAACGCGGGTTACTTTTGTAACAAAATTAGGTCCTCTCTGTCTGAAACGACATTAAACGCTCTTTGTTTTTTACGTGCCCACTACAAAAATGAAAAAAACTGTAACAAATGATTTTTCTTTTTGTTTGCGTTTGTTTAATAAAGTACTTGATTAAAATATCATGTTTTGACTTTCTAATTGCATAGCCTATAAGTAAGAAAACCAAGTTTTGAAATAGTCTCGAAAGTCTCGTTTTCCCCGGGAATTTCAAGACCACACCTAGTCTCGTTTTTTTTTTCCCGGGACTCAGTAATGCATCGAGACTGAAAGCCCTAGTTGTCACACCACGAGAGGGATAAGGTGCGTTCCATGGTTGGAGATATGTTAGACGCGGGTGTGATACGAGAATCTGTGTCTAATTATGCTAGCCCTATTCTACTCGTACGTAAAAAGGATGGTACCTCAAGGTTGTGTGTAGACTATCGTATGCTAAATTCAGTGACTGTTAAGGAGAGGTATCCGATGCCTATTATCGAGGACGAAATAGCGCGTCTCGCTGGGCAATCTTGTTTCATAACTCTCGATCTCGCATCTGGCTATTATCAGGTGCCAATTTCTGAGCGAAGCAAGCATTTAACCTCCTTCGTAACGCCAGACGGCCAATATGAGTATAATCGTATGCCGTTTGGTTTAGCCAATGCGACTGCCGTTTTTCAACGCATGATTAACACAATACTAGGTCCTGCTCGTTTTAGTAAGGCAACAGTGTATATCGATGACGTTCTTATTTTTGGGAAGGACACCTTCAGAGGTAATGTTTGGAACCTGTTTGAGCGGTGAAATTAATCCCATGCTTAACGACGTCACAATAGCCTCTTATAATGAGGACGATCTATCTAAAATTCGCAATGAGGTTAAAGCTAGAATAGATAGAGAGCAGGTCAAACAAAAGGATAGGTACGACAAAGATAGAAAACCCGCTTGTACCTACAGTGAAGGTGAGCTAATTAAAATAACTAAGACTTGTTTTAGTAACGACGGGCAGAGCAAGAAACTTATGCCGTCATTCGTAGGACCATATCGTGTTAGTAAGGTTTTAGGCAATGACCGTTATGTTGTGGCACCGATACAGGGATTAGTCGGTACAGAAAGCAGACGCCCAACAACCGTCGCTGCGGACCGCATGAAGCCGTGGATTCATGTGGCTGCTCTAGAGATCGATGATAGTAGCGATAGTGACGACGATAACACTGGCAGTAATTCCAGTTAGAATACCAACCTTACTGATTGGGTTGCGTCAACTTTATACCATTGTTCTTCCTCGTGTCGTTGGCACATTACAAAAACTACATAATATGTACAGAATATTATTTGTTGTTTCAGATCAAGTTCGCGAGAATCGATCGGTTCGCGGCTTGATGTAACGAGCGTTAAAGCAAATCCTTTCGGCTGCCATCACGAGTATTAATCGATCGGCTCGTGGAGGCGTCGCTAGGCACCCTGATTAATCGATCGTTCAGTAAGTTAGAGCACCCTGATTAATCGATCGTTCAGGGATTTAGTTTGTTTCACGATATAATCGATCGGTCGTGAACTTACCCTTTAGTGCCCAATTAATCGATCGTTTGGGTTCACTTTGTTTGATCCAGCAAGTCGATTGCTGATGAATATCGTTGTTTAGTTTTCTGTAGAAATGAATTAAAATGTAAGAGTTCAATGAATGTATGTATTAACATTATATTTCCTATACTTAGTCGTATTATTGTTTTTGCTCTGCATACTATACTACTATTATTGTAATAATGTTGTTATATAATAGTATTGTGTATCCAACTGTTTTCTTTTTATTGTTAGTTCTAATACATAGTAGGTATTTGAATAAGTTCAAGCAACAGACCAAGAATCCGATTGTTAGGTTTCCACCTGGTGCCGTGTGCAGGGACTCACACGATGTCAGGACGGACGATTGTTAGGTTTTGTTCTCATTAATCTGTGGTTTTGTTATTTTAATATGAGTAGTCGTTTGTATTTTAAAAAGAATAATTGTTATAACGAGTTAATTCCTTACAGTTATTGTTTTATATAAATAAATAATATAAAATATGCTCTACATAATGTCAAAAGACTGTTTTGTAATTGAAACTTAAAATTGAAATCAACACTTGACTAATTCTGATTGGTAATAGTAATGGCGGGGAAATAGATTGCTCGATGCCACTGACATTACGTGAGCCAATCGGAAGGCTCGATTTGCCCGCGGAAATTTTAAAAACGTTCTGGCAAAGAGGGGTTGCGCGGGCAGATTGGGGCTGGATGGTGGTCGAGGACATTGATAGAATATTAGATTGCTATTTCAATATTAATAAACTGTGAATATATTTTCAATTCTGTACTGAGTTTAAATTATTACCGTCCTCCCAGCTGGTTTAGTCCCTTGAGAGTAGTGGCCGTTGAGTTTTAATATAAATACCCCATTATTTATGCCAACCATCACAGAAGCATTGTCTGTAATTTCCATTAGATCTTCAAGACGCAGATCAAATCGTTTTAGTGTCTTCTTGATAGCAGAGATAATACCTTCAGCATTGCACTCAGTCAGTTCAGCAAGGTCTAGATAGGTAGATACTATTTTTTGGTATCTAAAACTGTAATTAATTATAATGACACCAAGGTATTTCTGTATTGCAATATCTGTAGACTCATCAACCAATATACTGTAGGGTTGATCTTTAATATCTTCTTTTAGAATTTGGGTAAAATGCAACGCCAATACATTTTTAATTGATGGTTAAACGAACTTACCTGAAGTGATGTTCGACCATAATTATACAAGACGTCACATCCGAAAGATTTATTATTATTATTTAATTCACTTGGTAGTTCACTTCCTAATGTACTAGGCATCGCACAATATTTAGAGCTAAAATTAAAAATTATATTAAAAGTAATTAAATTGATTACGTAGAACCTTCCCCCACTATGTTACCTGCGCCCGCGCCGCCATTGCTCTTGTCATTATTTTCAAAGAAGAACCTATTTCATGACAAAATTCGAGGAAATACGATTAATCCTGGAATCATAGGGTTTGAGTGGGTTATAAATCTTTCGGATGTGACGTCTTGTATAATTATGGTCGAACATCACTTCAGGTAAGTTCGTTTGAAGACGTACCCGTAGGACCTCCTAGTTTGGTCCTCGTCTACAAAGATTACCCTTTGGACCTCTTTGTACCGTTTGGACCTTCAAACTTGGATTTTGTCTATACTTGAGTGCCTATTAGACCCTCTATTAAGCAACGTATTCTGTTGGACCTCATTCACATATCTTCGTATGAAAAACTAAAATACAATCGTGCACAAAAGTGACACACCTTATCAAAAATAAAACACTACAATATAAATCAAAATTTTAATCAAAAATAAAAAACAAACAACGTTCTGTTACAAATAAAATCACATATTCCAGTTAGATCACGCATTTTTCTAATTTGACAGATCTTCAAGATGGTATATATAAAAACGCATGCTATATTAATTAAGAATCTTTATATCACATTTTAAAAGAAAGAAACACTGTCACCCTAAAATGTATGCTGTAGCAACTGAATTTGTGAACATTGGTTTTACAGGCAGCACCGCCAATGTTACAACTTGATTAAATTTGTAAATATAAAATATCTTTGTATTTTACATATTTGTAAATCACTTTTCAAATAATCACAGTGTTATTCTCGTAGATTTTTTGTAAATTTAAAATAATGTATACAAGTAAAGTAAAGTACCTATATAAATCACAGATCAAATGTTAAATCAGTCTTATTTTTACCTCGGTAAACAAAATAAACTTAATAAAATAATAGTTATTATATCATACATAGAGCAGTGGTGGCCCAGTGGTAACGGCCCCGACTTACGAGTTGTATGTCGTGGGTTCGAACCCAGCCAGGCGCATTACTTTGTGTAATTTATTTCAGCACCACTGCTCTCAAAACGGTGAAGGAAAACATCGTGAGGAAACCGGCATGTCCTAGAACCAAATATTCGAAGACATGTGACATCTACCAACCCGCACTGGGCCCGCGTGGTGGATTACGGCCCATTCCCTCTCACAGAGAGGAGGCATGTGTCCCAGCAGTGGGAACATTATAGGCTGATGATGATGACATAGTTTTCAATCATAAATTTCGCAAATAATTATAATAAAGTAACAGTATTGCCTTACATTAAGATAAGATTTTAAAAAACAAAAACAGGTATGTTATTAGCTATAAATCACAGATCAATTATTATAATCACAGTATCATCGTAGAATTTACCTAGACTAAATTTGTAACTAAAACCTAAAAAAACTAAACCCTATCTAATACATAATAGATCACAAATTTCAGGTCAAGTGCAAGTGACAGAATTTTTAATTATATTAGTAAAAAACATTAAGTGTTGTCAAATGAAAAATCTAAAATACATATATAAGCAACTTTTCTAAGCAATGACCTACACTTATATAATTGCTTTCTAATTGTTCTAGAATATAAGTGATTTTTCCATCTTTTTCAATAAATTGTTTACGCTTATTCAGTAATTCGTGTCCATTGTCTAGTTTTGCTATTTTTAAACTAGTCACTGATGCGTCTGTTTTGATTATGCTCAAAAATTGCAAAATATTCGGTTTCGAAATACCACACAATTTTTTTATTAATATTCGAGTGCCACGCTTCGACACTATTAGGTGTACGATGTCGTTCAGTGTAGAAACACCAGATCCTTCGCATATCTTCTTTTTTCAGCCATTGTTTTGTGAAATAGTCGTTAAATTTCACTAAATTTTCATTTTCTTTTGACCAGTCCTCCATTATGTAAAACCAGCCTTCGTCTATATCTCGATCTGCTAATAATGCTAAAGCGGCACATAAAGCAACATGTCGCTTATACACGCGATTTTTAAAGATGTCGAGACTTTTTGCTTTTTTACGTATAGCCTGAGTAAAATGGGAAAAACATCCCTTAATGTCCACTTCAGGGAAAACTGATTTAATAGCGTTCATTGGCGCAGTTTCAAAATCTGTAGTAAATTTGTCTGGCTTCCAAGATAAATTTTGCGATATTATTAATTGAAAAATAATTTTATAGGTTTCTTCTTTTTTATCACTAACCAAAGCATATATTAACGATAAAATGTGGGTGCTTTTTTCGGTGCTACCGAGATCTCCATGGATACTGTACATTTGTACAAACGGCGGTACTACGCATTTAAACGTCCCATCTGCGAAAAAATGTTTAACCATCAATTATACTACGACGTCACATCCTTCAGATTTATTTAATTCACTTGGTAGATGTTTAGAACCTGGAGTGAAATAGGTAGGTGAAGCATAGTAAAGGAGGAGCGCCGATTTTGAAAAGAAAAAACTCAGTTTTATTTCCAAATCAACAATATTATTAATTAATAATTGGCTTTATTATAACCTATGACAATAATTATTATCTATCTTATTAAGATTGTTTGGCAGATTAATTACAAATAGCCGTTGCAAAAATATCATCATGGTTATTTAACAGTGGTCTGTCGTAGAAGTTTGCGAACGTCAGTGAGTTCCCGGACCAGCCCTGTTTTCTTAATAAGGTCTACCGATATGCCTTTCCTTTTAGCCGCTGAGGTAGATGCGTGGCGCGTACTATGCGCCGAAAATATAGTCGTATCTACCCCGCTTTCCGTAAGTAATTGTTTAATCCAGCGGCTAATAATAGAGGCACTAGCGTTGTGTATAGGACTTTTAATAGTTAATATAAGTTTATCGGTTTGTGAAGAAACCCGGTCATCATCACTTAACTGCTTGCCCATTATTAGAGCCAGCGCTGAGCGAATGGAATTAAGTGTGGAATAGCTCGCCCCCTCTTCAAGCCCCCCCCACCGTTAAGAACTTTAATAATAGTGGAATGTTTACACTATAGCAACTAATGTTATTATTAATAATACAAAAGTGCCACCATTTTTTATAAGCGCAGCTGTATTGTTTTAAGGATTTTTTTGCCAAGGACGCAATCCAAGGCTGACTAGGTCAATATGGTACTATCATTATTCCCGTAGCTTTATCATTGATTATTTTCCGTAGACTTCTTAAAATGAGTGAGAAAGGAGAGTAGAAGAATAATGAACCCCAATCTACAGCAAAAGCGTCTATGTTAAACGCTTCCGGATCCCGTTTCCATGAAATATACCTGTCACACTTGGCATTAACCCTAGAGGCAAATAAGTAAATTTCAGGGCAACCAAACTTATAAACGACTTTCGTAAAAGCTGATAAGGACAGACTCCATTCGGTATCAATGTTTTTTCGCCTCGATTCCTCGTCTGCCTCAACATTGTCTTTAGACTTTATATATGACGCGAAGATATAGAGCCGTCTTTTTTCCCACCATTGCCAAATTTCGCGAGCTGATTCATTTAGATCCGAATATTGCACTCCACCATATCTATTTATATAAGATATTACTGTAGTATTGCCTATGCGCAGCAATATCTCTTTATTGTGGAGACGGTTAGCGAAACTCTTAAGTCCGTTAAAGGCGGCTTTTAATTCTAACAAATTTATGTGATAATTGACTTCAATATCATTCCAGAACCCGTTTGTCCTTTCGCCATTGCAGAATACACCCCAGCCTGTTAGAAAGGCGACCGATAATATTTCTAATGCATACCGTTCATTGCGTATTAGATTTTTTGAATGCATAACATTATCTATCCACCACATGAAGTCTGATTTTAGTTTAGTGGGTAACGTCATCATTTTATCACAATCATTGTCAGAGTTTCTCAAAGCTAAAAACTTTTCGCGTTCAAAGAGTTTGGTATAAACCCAACCGTAAGAAACTGCTGGACATACAGAACAAATTATACCAAGGAATTTAGCAAAATCTCTAATTGATAATAATTTTTGTTTAGAAATATTTTTGACACACTTCTAAACTTTGATTCTTTTTTCCATTGGTAATTTTAAACAATAATCCTGAGAACCTGAGAATGTAGTTCGAAACCGAGAAAAGTTTGTGATTGTTTCGGTTCTAATTTACTTTTTCTAAAATTTATGACGAATCCCAAAGTCTCTAATAATACCGTTGTGTCAGTAACACATTTAAGGCGGTCTTCATAATTATTACTAATACAGATTACATCATCTAAATAGATAGCTAGTATTAAGCCTCTATTTCTTGGTATGGCAACCACCGGTTTCATGATTTTGGTAAACATTTAAATTCGAAAATTTTACCTTCAATCATAAACCGTAAATACTTTGTAGTAGCATTATCAATTCTTATCAAAAAATACGCTTCTTTAAGGTCTACGGTAGCCATATAGCAGTTTATTGACATTGATTTTGTTACTGTTCTAATATCCTCTATTTTGAAATGTTGTGTAGTTATAAATTTATTTAAATTCTTTAAATTGAGGATAAATCGAAATGAGCCATCACTTTTAGTAGCCAGAAATATTTTTGACAGAAACTGGCCAGACACGGCCGCACGCTTGACGACTGCACCTGAAGACTGTTATTTAGATATCTGTCTTTATATCATTTATTTCGGAATTAATAAAATTTGTATTTTCGGGTATACATGTTTGAACGACTGGGTTCGTGAAGGGAATTCTTAATCATTTATTTCGGAATTACTAAAATTTGTATTTTCGGGTATACATGTTTGAACGACTGGGTTCGTGAAGGGAATTCTTAATCTCCTTATGTAATTTAAAATGGCAGAATCATCGGTTATATTACGCCAGTTATCAAGAAAGTAGCTTAATCTACCCGCATGGGGTATGATTACCTCGTTTAAGGTTTGTGTGTTTTGAAATTGATCTTCGATGACGGCGTCTGTTGATATGCAGCTGGTGTTGAGCATTTATTCGTCTGACCATGGTAGCTAGGTGTCGGCCCACCCTGTCTGCGTACCTGTTGACCTTGTGATCTGGCTGGGCCCCTCCAGTTTCCCTGCTGCGTGTATTTCCGGGATGTTGGTGCAGGGTCACTACGTTTTATCTGAAATCTAGATCTCTCAGCTGTTTTTGATGCCTTTATTTTTTTGCCTAGATTCGCTCCGAAAAGGTAAGTGTCCCTTTTTACGTCGGTAATCAGCTGTGTGATTTTTTTTATCTAGGGATGTAATAACCAATTTTCTTCTAGTTTTTGTATTCTCATAATGAAGATCTAACAGTATTTTATTGATATCAGATATTTTTTTTAAATGTTTTATTTTGTCCGTATCACCATCAATTTACTTCTCATTTCATAGAGCACTGTATTAACCCTGCTCATTAATTCTGGACATATGCGCAATCTGGCTGCAACAGAATCGCCTTCTGGGAATTCAAATCCTTCAATACGGAATCGCGCTTCAAGTGACATAACGTCAGGGGGACCGTGACCTAAAAGGTTCAAAGTTGGAACAGCTGGAATTAAAACCGGAGGTAAAGGAGGAATCTCAGGATCACCTTGAGCTCTCCTAGAGTTTAAAACTCTATTTGATGTCACCAAAGGGGACACATAGCACTCATATACATTATGAGATGCCACATCTACATGGCAAACGAGCCAGCAGGAATATCGCCGTCCTGTGCTAAGGGTATTGCGACTTCAGGTAAATTAAATTTTATTTCTTCACCACCTGCAGTGGTTGTATTTCCAACACTAGCTAAAAAGTGGTATAAGTTTGATGGAACGATTAAATCTTCGGGAAGCAAATCTTGATGTCTAGTTTGCCCTAATCGAACTTCTCCATTATTAAGGGTCAGATCTAATAAATAGCAATTTAAAATTGTAGTCATAGAGTGCTGGAACATAGAAAACGGTAGTCTCCTGTCAATGCGGGGATCGATACCTCTCAGACACTCGTAAGTACGTTCTACCTTATCAACGTAACCCGCAAATTCAAAATTCTGCGAGTACTGTTCTTGTACCGGAATCGAACTGGTATGTGGCCCTAAATCATACATGGGCTCATCAGATGGTGGGGTTTCCTCGGTAGATCTAAAATCATAATTTGGTTCTGGTGGTGGTGGTGTTGGTTTCGATTGAGCTTTCTGGTTTTTCCAGTTTTGGCTCCGTTGAGTAGGGCCTCTCTTCTGGGGTGGCCTCTCCTCCCATTCGCGAACTGTATTCCAATCATTATTAAAGTTCTTCCTTTGTTGGAACTCATAAGCACGCCTCTGGTTTCTGGTTCCTTGAGCAACGCTAGCGGGCTGACCACGCTGGAATTGTTGCTTTTCTCCTCCGTTTTGACGGGTATTCTTTTGATTTAGCATCCTGCCTGCAATATTGCAATTAAAATGGTTTTATAGTCATAAAAACGACAATAATAGAACATGTCAGATTTCTTAATCCTGCAATTCCATAACCAAGATGGTTTTGTGCCTTTTTCAATAACTTGTCTCTGTTTCTTATAGAGTTTTAGCGATAGATGGTTATCGATGTTTGTATCGCTATAATTTATGTTTGTGTCGGGTGAGCGGAAGAAAACAGTTTTTAGGACTCACGGATATGTATTGTCCACACAAACAGAGAAAATCAGAAGAAGAAGAGAACACAAGAGTAAAGTCACATCACAGTAGATATAAACAGCATACATAGCACATACAGATAGTTCACTAGAGTGAAGGCGCAGAAGGATGCGCGTAAAATAAGCGGTATAGTACATACGGCGCGATTATATAATTTAAGCAATACGAACAAATAGTAGCGAATTTTAGCATCAAAAATCATAGGCCAATAATCCAAAGACAAACTGACAACGACAGAGACCTGCTGCCACAGTAAATAAATATAATAGTAAATATGTTTTCGTGAAATAAAGATGAAATTGTGTTTTCTGAAATAACAAAATTTACTTTTATTCGCAACACAATTAAATACAAAGTTTTAACACAATTTTCAGACTCTAAACGAGAGTAACTTACCTGAAATAACAAAAAACAACATTTAAAGCCTTTACTTCTAGTTTAGTTTATAACTTATTAAAAATTACCTCAATACAGACAGCCGTCAGGTGTCACTGACATGACACTGACATCTATTAGATATCTGTAGACAATAAATCCATAAAGAAAAGTATTTAGTAGTAATTTTCTTTACATAAATATTGTAGTTTTTATATGTAAACTAGCTGACTCGCGCAACTTCGTCTGCATTTTTCCCGTTTTTGCAATATTTTCCATTTATGGTATCTACGGCGCACCTACCTACTTTACCTGCCTACCCTAACTACCTACCCTACCTTTTTTATCTTTATTTTTTTTTTTCGTTGGAAAATCCTCATGGATGTCCCTCGCCCGGTGAAGGCGAGGGGGTCTGCCAGACTTTTACCGGCTAAAAACCAACGGTGCTCCTTCTCCTGACCGTTCGGCCAGGGTCGCGGGATTCGCAAAGCATGCACCGCAACCCCGGCAGGTCCCGGTCCGCCAACCCTCGGCGGACCTCTCCTCCTGAGAAGCGCGCACGGAACACAGCGCGCCGCCTTCTCGGGCCTGTTACTGGTCGGGCGGCGGGTCCCCTAACCCACCGCCCGCAGGCCACACACTAGGGTGGCTGGAGATCGTCGCGTACGCGCGCCCTCCGGCGCCCAGTGCGTCTGGCGCGGGAAGGGAGGAGAGCACACCGCTCCCTCTCCCTCTCCCTCTCCGCTTCCTCCTTAGTCGCCATCACCCTCTCGCAAAAGGGGGCGATGGCTTCCCACGCACTCTCGCTTCCGACCATGGACACAACCACGGCCGGAAGCGAGAGGTCACCGCCGACCACCGCGACTAGTTCGCGGCGCTGCGATCCCCAAGCTGGACACGCCTGCAGCGTGTGCAGTGCCGTGTCCTCGGGGCAGTCGCAGTGGTGACATCCGGGCGTCTGCTCCCGGCCTATACGACACAGGTACTTCCCGAAACAACCGTGTCCCGAGAGTACCTGCGTCAGCCGGAAGCTGAGGGCGCCATGCCGCCTCTCCAGCCACTCCTCCATGACGGGTCTTACCGCCGCTATTGTGGCGTGCCCTGCGCTGGGTTGCGCAAGTCGTTCCCCCCACTTAGTCACTAGGATCTGGCGGAGCTCGCTCCGCTGAGGCGTCTCCTCGCGCTGACGATATCTCAGCGCGAGGGCTCTTGCCTCCAGATCCCAGGGTACGGATCCGGCTAAGAGGCTCGCCGCCTCGAAGGAGATCGTATCTTATCACCCTGACGGCCATCGCCCGTTGCGGTCTCCGCAGGATAGCGGCGTTACGGGCCGTCAGGGTGTCCGCCCAAATTGGCGACCCGTAAAGGGCCATGGACCGTACGATCCCCGCGTAGAGCCTCCGGCAGGAGGTGTTGGGTCCTCCTAGATTGGGCAGCAGCCGTGAAAGAGCAGCCGCGGCGCCCATCAGTTTCGGCATAAGCTGCCGAAAATGGGGCCCAAAGTTCCACCGGCTATCGAGGACGAGTCCTAAATACTTCATCGTCGACTCGATACCGATGCGAACCCCTCCTACCACGATGTGGGATCCCGAGGGTGGTCCCCTCCGGGGCCCGTGAAAATACAGGGCCTCGGACTTCTGCGGGGCCACCTCGAGACCCAGCTGCCGGATCCTCGCAACGACTTGCGCAACCCCAGCTGTGGCCAGTATGGCCGCCTGTCGGTGCGTTTCTCCCCGCGCCGTCACCAACGTGTCATCAGCGTAACAAGTCACGCTGACTCCGGGGAGGAACGCACCGCGCAGCACCCAGTCGTACCCGATGTTCCACAGGAACGGCCCCAGGACCGAACCCTGTGGGACACCGCACGACATCTCTCGCCGACCCCATCCTTCCTGACCCGGGTAGATGACGGCCCTCTCTGTGAGATAGGCCCCTACAATGCGGCGGAGGTAGGTCGGCACCCGATGGTATTCGAGTGCCGCCCTAATGCAACTCCAGGGCAAGGTATTAAAGGCGTTGGCGATGTCGAGAGACACCGCCAAGACGACCTCGCCCTGGGCAACTGCTTCTTCCGCCTGAGCCCTCACGCGCATGATTGCGTCCACGGTGGAGCGCCCTCGGCGGAAACCAAACTGGTTCTCCGCCAGATCCGGCCTCACCCCAGTCATGTGCGTGACGAGGCGGTCTGCAATTATTCTCTCAAAGAGCTTGCCCACCTCGTCCAGCAACACGATGGGGCGGTACGCAGACGGTGAGTCTGCGGGGCGCCCCTCCTTCTTGAGCAGGACCAGCTTGCCGGTTTTCCACCGGAGAGGAAACTGGCCCCGCTCGCAACATGCGCTAAAGAGCCTCACCAGTCGGGGCCCGAGAGTACTTATTTGTACTCGGCCGCACGCGCTAGGGCGAATTACTTATGAGCAAGTCACCCATTTCAGCGCTCGTCAACAAATTCAGTCAAGAATACTTCACGCCAAACCGTAGCCCGGAATGTAAACATGTAACAATCCTTAGGGGAAATGTCCCCTCGTAAAGTATATGCTTGGTTAGGGTCATGTCGTCGAATAGTATGAATCTGACAATATCAGGCGTTTTCTCGAAGCCCAAGTTGTACTCGGAATTTTTCATTCTCATTAGCACGTCTATAGGCAGCTCTTTGCAAAGAAAGCTGTTTATCTCATCATGTTGGCTTGAAATGAGCGTTAAGCTCTGCTCGGTGGGGTCAACGGAGGTTGGATTCTTCATCATCAGGTTTTTAAGTTTGTTTATAAATTCATCGTTTAGGTAGACGAGATCCTTTAAAGATTCTCTCATGTTTTGTGTTGTGGTACCGGATGCTTCACCTTTGCTCGTAGGCTGGGCTCCCTCGCCTTTATTTGGAGTGCTGGAGTGAATGATCACTCCAGTCTTGGGAAGCCTGTCCGATGTTTTTGAAGAAAGTCCCTTCTTCTTCTCTTTTTCGACTATCGCCAAGCCGAACTCGCTTAAGTCTTTGGTTAGCTCGGTCCGCATGGAACCTCCTCTGTTTGAGGCGTCCATGAACGTACCTCTTGAGATTCTGGTGACGACAGTCACCGACTCGTTGTATTTGGTGTGCTCGATGCGTGAGCCGGTATGCACGATGTGAGAGAGAAAGATCTCTCTGCTGGTCTTATCGACGTGTAAACGTGACCGGTATAATGGGATATGCTGCTCGTTCCCCGAGAGGAAGACAAGTCGATTCACAATGGTTTTTGAGTCGGAAGGAGTGTATTCCCAGAGTCTAATTAGGAACTCTTCTCCCGAACTACCTTCGAAGTTCTAGGTCCTCGTGAAGAAGAGTATCTTCTTCTCCTGCGCATCCATGTAAAGGCTAAGTGTGGAGTAAGCACGTTCACGTTTTAGAGGCTCTAAAGGCTTTCCTTGAGGTTTCTTGTCCATTTTGCTGACCTTTGCCGCTCGCTACAAGAGTACGTACAAATTTTCACCTGCCTACCCTACCTACCTACCCTACCTGCCTACCCTACCTAGTTACCTACCTACCCTACCTACCTACCCTACCTACCTACCCTACCTACCTACCTACCTACCTACCTACCTACCTACCTACCTACCTACCTACCTACCTACCCTACCTACCTACCCTACCTGTCTACCCTACCTACCTACCCTACCTACCTACCCTACCTACCTACCCTACCTGCCTACTCTACCTACCTACCTACCCTACCCACCTACCCTACCTACCTACCCTACCTGCCTACCCTACCTGCCTACCATACCTGCATACCCTACCTACCTACCCTACCTACCTACCTATCCTACCCACATACCCAACCTTCCTACCTACCCTACCCACATACCCAACCTTCCTACCTACCCTACCTACCTATCCTACCTACCCCACCTACCCTACCTACCTACCTACCCTAATAAATTATAGCCTATATGTTGCCGAGGACTAATAGCTATATAACAAAAAAGTTTCATCAAAATCCGTATAGTAGTTTTAGTGTTAAAGCCGGACAACAGACAGACAAAAATTTCAAAATGTTTTTATTTGTTTGTGTTACTTGTATGAAGACCCCTAAGGGTATTTTTTATAGTTTTTATTCAATGTACAGAATTGAACTCTTCTACAGTTTTATTATATGTACCCATAGATTTTCCCGTTTTTGCAACATTGTTCATTTATGCTCCGCTCCTATTGGTCGTAGCCTTCCTCGATGAATGGACTATCCAACACACCCGAAAGATTTTGTGCGGAGATTTGTCACTATGGATGAGACGTGGGTTCACCACTACACACCAGAAACAAAACAGCAGTCCAAGCAGTGGGTAGAAGCTGGTGGCCCACCACCAAAAAAAGCAAAGTCGACTTTATCTGCCGGAAAAGTCATCGCCAGTGTTTTTTGGGATGCAAAAGGCATTCTTCTTATCGATTACCTTGAAAAGGGTAAAACAATAAATGGGGCATACTATGAAAGTCTTCTGGACCAACTGGATGAAAATATTCGTGAGAAGAGGCCAGGATTGCGAAAGAAAAAAATCATCTTTCATCAGGACAATGCACCTGTCCACAAATGTGCTTTGGCAATGGGAAAACTAAGGGATTTGAAGTATGACTTGCTGTAACATCCACCCTATTCGCCAGATTTGGCTCCATCAGACTTCCATCTATTCCCAAATTTAAAAAAGTTTGTGGCTGGGAAACGTTATGGGTCAAATGAAGAGGTAATTGCAGCCGTCCAAGGGTATTTTGCAGACCTTCCAGAATCACACTTCAGGGATGGGATTCATTTATTGGAGAAACGCTGGACAAAATGCATTGAGCTACAGGGGGACTACGTAGAAAAATAAAATTATTTTTAAACTAAAAATCAATGTTTTTTACTGCCACGCCGAGAACTTTTCACCTTGCCCTCGTAACTTGTGTGAAACCTCTGGCCACCAAACGTGCCTTAAATCTATCAAACTTACCTGAAGCGTCATGTTTGCGTTTATAGACCCACTTAAATTTAACCACATTTGTGTTCAGTGGGCGGTCGAAAATTTTCCACACATTGTTTGCAATGAGCGAATCATATTCGCATTGCATAGCAGATTGCCAATCTTAGCAGTCGGCACTGGACATGGCTTCCTCATAGGTAAGAGAGTCACCTGGAAGGGAGTGTTGCGCTACGAGGGAGAAATCAGTTTCATAATCCTCATACCTTAGTGGCGGCTTTGAACGAGTTGTACAAACAGAGCGGCCAGCAGAGAAAGGGGCGAAGGCTCTGGGGGAGTACTTGCTTCCCCTTGAGGTGCCACGTAACGTGGTGATGTTACACGCTCAGAGAGCGCGTCTTTGATCGGCAAACATGTTTAGCTGGCCTCGTTCTCGCTGCCAGTGCAGTAGTACTTGTCCTCAGCATCTGAAATAATCATTTTATCTATTTCAGAATCTGCTGATACATTTGGATTCAGTTCTGCAGTACAACTAGAATTCAGCAGCTGACTGTCAGTGCTAGAATTGAGTTCCAAATTCTTACTAGAATCTAAAATATTTATTTTACAACTTGATTTCTTATCATGACTAGACTTAACTAGATTAGAATTTGATTCATCATCATTCAGTTCATAAAATACAAAATTATAACCAGAATTATTAGAATCAGTCTGATGAAATTTGTTTTCTATAAATGCTACATTCCTAGATATGATAACCTTTTTAGGATATGTAGGGTCTGCAAGTCTATAGCCTTTAGAGGTCTCACTATAGCCTACAAATAAAAACTTCTTGCTTTTAGCACTTAGCTTATTCCTTTTGAACTCAGACATAAGTGAATAAGCAATACAACCAAATACATGGAGATGACTAAGATCAGGCTTGAACCCAGTCCATTTCTCTTGTGGAGTGAGGCTAGATAAAGCATATGTTGGAGACCTATTTTTTAAACAAATGGCTGTCATTACTGCTTCACCCCAGAAACGCTCATCTAGCCTAGAACCTGCTCCTTGTAGCATGCATCTCGCTTTTTCTAAGAGTGTCCTATTTAGGCGTTCAGAGACACCATTACCCTGACGACAATATGGAATAGTTGTCTGATGTATGATTACTTCCTTTTTAAGGTAATTACTAAACATGCTATTGCAATACTCTCCCTCATTATCGGAACGTAATACTTTAATTGGCAACCCCAATTGTTTTTCTACTTGACATTTAAAATTAATGAAATTAGGAAATGCCTCATTTTTCCTTTGTAGCAGGTATCCAAAGCTCTTCCTTGTGAAGTCGTATGTGTAAGTTACCAGATACCTGACTCCACCCCAGCTGGTAAAAGGCATGGGACCGCAGATATCTGAGTGAACAATTTCTAAAGGCTGGCTTGCCCGGTGAGCTTCTTTTGGAAATGGCATTGCTGCCATTTTACGTTCCAAACATGGTATACAATTTTTCAATTCCAACTGTTCTTTATCCTGAAACAACACACCAGTAGCCATACCATTCCTTAAAGCAAGCTTATCTTGAAGTGCGAGATGACCTAGCCTCCTGTGCCAGATGTGAATCGGCACCTCAGCTGTGTTAGCACTCTGTACCTTCTCCTCAGGTAGGATATCCGAAGAATGCTCTACCACAGCACACATAGACATCCGATTCGCAACATGGGCGTTACCAGAGAATTTGTAGATGCCACACATATTAGCAGCCTTACAAATTGGACTACCAGAGATAACACATTTCTCGTAAATATAGCAACCCTTATTATTGAAAGATACAGTATAGCCCTTATCACATAATCTACTGACACTAAGCAAATTGACAGACAACTGAGGGACATAAGAGACATTTTGAATAGTTCTTACCAACTCATTTGTTTTCATCAGTATATCGCCCGAACTTAGGCATTCAATTTGAGCATTGTTTGCAATTTTTATGTCACTCTTACAGTCCTTAAAATTTGTTAACCAGTTTTTGTTGTTACACATGTGCGTTGAACAGCCTGAATCGACAACCCATTCTTCTTCCTTCGCAAAGAATGCTGAAGCTACAAATGTCTTCTCGCTGTTCTCTTCCTTGTTCTTATTGTCACGACGAAGCTTGAAGCGTTTATTCCTCAGATGCCCTTTCTTATTACAACATGTACAGGTCTTCAATTGTTTGGATTGATTTGACAACAAGGCTGTTGGACTAGTGGCTGGCTCGGACTTGCGGTATTCTTATTGTAACAGTCTGGTGCGTACAAGTTCACTGGATAGGCTACCAGTCATACATATAGTTTCAAAACTGGATACAAGATGATCGTAGTCAGAGGATAGTCCACTGAGGAGCAGCTCTGCAATTTCGCCGTCTTCAATTTGTTTACCGATATCAGCTAGTTGCTGAACAAGTGTCATAATAGCTTCGATGTATCGAGTGACCGATGAGTACGTGGTCAACTCAATCCGATGCAGCTGACGTAGTAGAAGAACTCGTCGATACAAGCCTTTATCTTCAAACACTTTGGCTAAATTTAACCAAACTTCTTTACTAGTTTTGGCATTTTGAACGTGTTGATAGCAGTGTAGTTTCACTGCCAAGCAGATTCTAGTAAGAGCTCGCTGATCTTTTTCCAAATCATCGCCCTGAATGCAAGGCCATAAGTTTTCTAGGGTCAGTGCCATTTTCATGCAAAATTTCCACGTGTTGTAATTGTTTATTCCTTCTAATTTATCAATGTTGTAATTTGCAATCATAGTATTGATTGATATTAGCTTATCGACCTCAAATAGGCATGCCCACCGTGCTCACTATAGTGGATCCGCGCCCGGTGGGTTGGAGTGTAGCCTTAGGGGCGCTATGGAGCAAGGACTTTTTGTTTCGGAAATATTCCAAAATTGTTGCAGCATCGGGTTAAACCTTTTCATAGAAACCATTTAGCTTCTAAGAAGCATGGCCTTTCGACGCACCGTTTCCGAGTTATGGGCCTTTGTTATTATTTTATTAATTTGTAATTAATTTTCTTGAACATCCGGTGCAAGTGACCCTTATTTATTTATTTATACTTTCGCACAAAGTTTGTACAAAGGCGGACTTAATGCCTTAGGCATTTTCTACCAGTCGACCTTAGGGTGGTGCAGACAAAAAAAACATGGTAGGTGCACTAAGTAGTGTTGTGTATGTGAGGCAATACCAAATTAAAAATAAACAAAGCTTACTGTGAAACATTTGAAAAATAATATTTACACTTATAAATTATACGAATATATTAAATAAACATAACATACATAAATATATATTAATAATCAATACCTACATACATACATACATATATATACATAGTATTATATAATACCTACAAAAATATAGTAAAGAATAAATCAGTGCTGAGATGATTCTGCCAATTTCTTGTGGAGATGTTCACGTAATTTAATTTTGAAGGAATAGCGACTGTTGGCCATCCTTATTTTTAAGGGAAGCGCGTTCCAGAGGAGAATAGATTGGACAAAAAAAGAAGAGTGTATAAAGTCAGAGCGGTGAGAGGGACATTGTAAAAGACGATTATTCGAGGAGCGAAGATTTCGGTTGTGATTAGAGCATATATACTGAAAATGAGGGGTAAGATAAGTAGGGGAAGTAGGAGAGTCGAGAAAAGAGAACAAGGTAGTCAGTGCCCTCATCACTCTACGCTGACGAATAGGCATCCATTTTAGTAGGGATCGATATGCCGACACGTGATCATACTTGCGAAGGTTGAAAACGAATCGAATGCAGTTATTAAGAAGGCGGTCGAGTTTGTTGAGAAGATCTGCATTCAGGTCATAGTAGCACACATCCCCATAGTCAATTATGGGAAGGATTAAGGTCTGCACTAACATTGCTTTTGTATTAGATGGGAGAAAATTTTTCAAGCGATAGAGCGACCGCAATTTTCCCGTTACCTTCTGACTTACATTAGTGACGTGTGTTCTCCAACTAAGGGTGCTGTCGATGTGCAAGCCAAGGTCTTTAACATCAGAGCTAAATGGAATGATCATACCGCTGAACAAGACTGGTGGTAAAGTTGAGATATCTAACTTGCCTAAGTTTCGAGAGCTACCTACAATGATAGCTTGGCACTTAGTAGGGTTAACTGTCACACCAAACCTATCGGACCAACTCATTATAGCTCTCAAATCCCGGTTCAAATTATTAATCGCAACAGACAAACTATCTACACTAGCTTGAGAATATAATTGTAAGTCATCAGCATAAAGATGATACGCAGAAAGAAGCTCGGGGGTAATGAGATTAATGAATATAGAAAACAGAAGAGGAGATAGAATACCGCCTTGAGGAACGCCAGCTTCCAGGTCACACCAACTCGATGAGGAGTCACCCGCATGAACTGACTGCTGGCGCTCCCGAAGGTAAGAGGAAAACCATTCCAGCGCCTCTTGAGTGACCATAAGATGGGAAAGAATTGATAATAGGATGTCGTGACTGACAGCATTAAAAGCATTGGAGAAATCAATCAACACTAGAACAGTAAGTTTGGTATCCTCCATACCAGCCCTAATGTCACCAGTCACTTTAAGGAGGGCAGAAACAGTGCTGTGCCCAGGCCTGAACCCAGATTGCAGAGGACTGATGAGGGTGTTATGGTGAATGAAGTGGGAAAATTGCTTGTGAACACAGGCCTCGAGCACTTTGGATAGGAAGGGAAGGATAGAAATTGGGCGGAAGTGGCTAGGAAGAGATGGATTAGAAATTTTAGGTAATGGACGGACATAGGCCTTACGCCATAAAGACGGGAAGACCCCGGAGTCCAGAGAGAAGTTAATGATATGGGTGATCGCAGGAAGGAGATGATCCAGAACTGTTATGATCATGCGGCGGCTAATGTTATCACAGCCCACCGCTTTAGATTTTATGGACAGGATGATCTTTTTGATCTCTCCCGGGTCGACTGGAATAAAATGAAACGGATTAATATTGGGACGCGTTAGACCAGCTATACAATTGATGGTATGATTTTTGGTTAGACTATCTAAAGTAGAAACTGTGTTGAAATGGCGGTTGAGATCGTCTAACCCAATTGTGTTAGGAAGGTCTAAATGTCGCGGCTTGTCGATGCCTAGAGTTCCAAGGAACTTCCAAACATCGGCAGAAGAGCAACTAGTGATATTATCAAGAATGTGGCGGCGTTTAGCGTTGCGTATCATCTGATTACACCGATTCCTAGCCGCTTTGAATAAGGTCCAATTTTCATCGGTACGATCCTTCTTAAAATTACGGAACGCGCGGTCCCTTCGCCGCATTGCCATCCGAATTCCTGTGGTCATCCATGGCGCAGGTGGACGCTTCAGCTTGACTTTCCTGAATGGAGCATGAACGTCATAAAGTTTGACCAAGACATTATTGAAAATACAAACTTTATCATCAACAGTAGTGGCCTCTGCCAAGGGTTTCCACTCTATTTCAGAAGCATCTTGCCGAAGTTTCTCCTCATCCATACGTGCAAAACAGCGCATGTGCAGCGCCTTAGGAATTGGTTTAGGAGGTTTAAGGATATAGGAAAGGAAAATAAGGTCATGATGAGAAAAACCAGGAGCAGCAAGTTGACCATGAGAGGAAACAAGGGAAGGGTTGGAAGTGAGAATAAGGTCAAGCCAAGTATCATCCGCGACGATATTATGATGAGTAGCTTGAAGCGGCAGTACATGCAGACTGGCTGACTCGATGAGGTGCAGGAGTTTACGGGAACGAGGGGAGTTGTGGGCAAGAAGGTTTGTATTGAAATCTCTCATGATGATGTGATGTGCATACTCTGAACCCAATGATTTTAATACCGATTCGAATTCAGTGAAGTAATCAACTGTAGGGGGACAATAAACGACACCAATGATGGTTTTAATGCCCTTGACACAGACTTCCAGAAACAGAAACTCAGCAGAAGCAGAATAGTTGCAAGAAGAAGTGGCTAAGACTTTGTAGGCAAAGTAACTGCGCAGATATATTGCGACAACACCACCACCCTTGCCAACCCGGTCATTCCGGATGAGAACAAAACCAGTGAGAGGGTAAGTGGTTGAGAGAAGATTAGGTTTGAGCCAGCTCTCGGAAACCAGGATGGCATGAACGTTGCAATTAGTGAACACGTCAAACAATTCGCTATGATGACTTGGGACACTTTGAGCGTTAAGATGGCACACATTCAGCAGCCGGTTAGACTGTTGATCAAATTTATGACGCAACAAGTCACCAAGAGTGTCAGTTACGGAACAAAAACTTTCATCGCCAGAAGAGGCAAGAGATTCATTAGCTGAATAAAAAGAGGCGTTGTCTGATAATGTAGGCATAAATATATATTGATATAATTAGATAAAATAAATATAAAATTTATAGCTAAAAATAAACAAAAACTAAAAGAAGTTAACGAATGACAGCAGCGAATGCATCTCTGTACCACCCGCCAGCTCACAACATAATATAACACACAAATTAAAACAGTAAAATAATATCCTACTATGAAGATAAAAGAAAAGTAAAGAAATTATAAAAAACAAAATTGCATCATTCATATTATTCAGTAGTAAGTAGTTCGGAACGCACGCTCGCAAACATAAAGAGGGCTGCGGAACACGGAACACTCGCATTTCGGAACGCATCCAGTTGTTGCAAAACAGCAACATGAAATTATTTATAATCTATGCTCTGTATGATTTGACATTTCTCCATCTAAATTTGACATTTAACAAACAAAACAAAAGATTTTGAGGGTGTAAGGAATAAATAATTAATAATAAACTGAAACAACCAAAATGTTGCCCAAATGAGTAAAAGGAAGTTACTGTAAAACACTACGACTGAAGATTGCAACGGTAAGTCATTCTGAGTTAATATAAAACAATACGTGTGTAGTTAAAAGGAATTAGTAACATACTAGCATTTTCGCGTCTTGTTTTGCAGATTCTCCCCCGCGACTTCAACACCTCTCCTGCTTGCTGGCCCAGGAGATGCGTTCAGAGGCTTTGGATACTTCGCCAGAAGGGGACTCAGTTCGTCAATGGAAGTTATCTTATGCCGACTTCCGTCGGTAACTTTAACTACGATAACACCGTCCTGAGTCCAACAAGACCGCATTCGAAAGTGTAAACGCGCCTTGCTGAAGACCGATTGCCTGGCCCTGGTCAGAAACTCTTTCACTGAGATAGTGGAACCCTTTAAACCTGTCTTCGCCCTCCAGACTGTAGACTTAACATCGACACTGGAAAACCTCACAAGAATGGGCCTATGATGCTCTTTATTGAGTGCGCCGAGTCGATGGCAGACTTTAATAGAAGATGCAGTGAGTGTCTTGAGGTTCAGGTTGTTATTAAGAACATCCAGGATGACTGTGCTGCTATCCTCGTCATCAGCTTCGGGAAGTCCTTGGAAAAGCAAAGCTTTCCGCCGGTGCCTGGTCTCAATGCCGTCTACTTGCCTGGCACACTCACAGATTTGCTTTCGAAGCAGACCCAACATGCCAAATATCAGCTCCCTGAAGGTCCGGAATTCCTCAGCAATCCTAGCCACAGTATCTTTTGCTGGTGCAGCACACTGGATTTGCGCTTCAAGATCACTCATTTTCCTTGTGAAGCTCTCCTCAAGGGACTTCTGTGCAGACAGAATCTCAGCGAGTTGGGACATGGTGCAGTTTTCAGTGTATTATAATGAATTTTTGTGGAAGTGCAGATGATGAGCTGGCAGGTGGTGTTAAACTTGGACTTTTGTCACATAAATGAGTTGCAAACGTGAGTACTTGTTATACAGATGTTTTACACCAATAACAGATATAAATTTAATAGAATATTAGTTAACTTTTAATTTTAATAAAGATTTAAAGTTGGAGATATGTCTATACTTTTTAACACATACCTACCAAAAAAAAAAAAAAAAACCCAAGACCCTTCATGTTGCATTTTTTGCATTTATATTTAGCAAAACGGCACTGCACTGAGATATGATTTTTAAAACCGCAAACGGAACAGGACACTTTATCACTAGCACCGTTGTTAGTGGCGAACTTGAATAGCTCGTCGGCGTGACGCGCGGCCGGCGCCGCCGCAGCCGCGGCCTTCGCGGCCGCCCACGCGTGCGGACACCACACACTCTCCACTAGCTGGACCGCCTTGGCCAGCGTTAAGGTCTTTGAATCCCAAGCGAATAACTTATCTTGCTCCGTTCCTGGCAGCATTCCCATTACAAAATGGTCTCGTATTGCTTCCTCCACGTTTAGAAATCCACAATGTGCAGTCAATCCTCGCAGTCTCGCCGCTGATTGACGGTAACTTTCTCCTTCAGTCTGCACTGCGGAATTAAACTTATACCTCTCGCTAAATCCGCAAAGGAGAATGGGCGAAATGTTTGGAAGTTGGTCTACTCCTCCTCTAGCAATAAGTGATATGTCATTAGAAAGATCTTTTTAAGAGAGATATTTGGTGCTAACACAACTAAAGTCAATTGTTAGTATTTTCGGAGTTATAACATCTTTAAAGTGAAAAATCGTTTATTATATCCATACTACCACAATTTCTTCTTTTCTTGTTGCTTATACTAAAGTATTGCTACGCTCTTATCATTAGCTCAATATCGTAAAAAAATGGGTAAAATGCCTATAAAAGAGGTGTAATAAATCTTCAAACGGCACCGACTGAAGTTCTTTAGGCCTTGCTAGATCTGCTGCTAGCTTGTATATAGGTTCGCTGAGTGCGCTCAACAGCCCGCCGCTTGATGCCCGAGGCGTCGCTAGCGTCGCTGACATCGTTCGCGATGGACCATTGCGTCAATCGTCCTTTATACTCTTGCCAGTCACGTTTGCAAATTATGATCAAAACTGGATAGCAGTCCAAATAGCGCCATGTTTTCGCAAATTAACTGTTTTCTTAAACTAAAACATGTTGTTTATCGTATATCGTCGCCACTTGCCACTGTTACGTATGCAAGGGACACAAGTGAAACACGTCGTGGTTGAATGCGCACTGACGTTTATTCGTGACATAACGGTATGCGTAGCGGGCGCAGCCGCCATACTTATAAATAAAGTAATGGGAGGAAGGGTTTCATACCCTCCCCCCCCCTTATGCCACGCCAAATTAAAAAATAAGAAAATGAAAGTTGGCTAGTTATTTCACGCTTTGAACCGTTTTTAAGTTGGCTTTACTATTTTGTTAAAAAGTTTTTTAAATTATGAATTGAAGTATTAAGTTGTGCTTTATTTTAATTAATCAATTCATTTTTATAAGAATGTTGCTTTCGATTGTAATTAGGTATCTTATCTCGTATAAATCTTGGCTGACTAATGAAACGTAGGAGTTGTTTTATTTGCATATTTTATTTTTATATTTTAATTTTCTTCGTGACCCAATACGATGTGAAAGAATGGGCATCAATCATCTACCAGCAAAGGCGTGAAGTTTTTTAAACCGAATAATTCAGGCGTCGTTTGTTCAGTACATTTTTTTTACGAAGACTTGTATATCACTGCAAAATTAAATTAAATTAAATATCATTTATTTCAGGCAATTATAAACCCATACCATACAGATACATACTCTTAAATACTATAGGCATCAACATAACATACTTAACATAATAACACAGATAGAATATTAAAATACACAATAAAAAATAAAAACAAATATATAGGTATTAAAAGTCTTTTACCTCTCTTGCAAGATGGACGACACGGTACACAGCTTTTAAAATTTCATTCCTACTCAGGTTTACCCTTGTGTAGAATGAAACTCTGAGCTTACTTAGCAGCGCGGAAAAGCCGGCAACGTTGCTCTCGGCGAACATGTCAGTCGCACTACACCGCCAGGGCAAGTTCATCATAGCCCGGTAAGCATTATTATACTGCACACGAAGAGTGTTATACGCACTCCTCGTGTACCGGTACCAAAGTTGGCTGGTGTATAACGACTGACAGTAGGCTCTGAACAACGTCACCTTAACTTGATTCGAGCAGTGATAAAAACGTCTAGCTAGCATATCCCGTTTGAGTTTCGCTAGTAATTTGTTTATGGTCGGCATTTCTTTTTCTGTTTTGTGGAAGTTGTGTATGCATCTTTTTATTACACCTTGGTCAAAATTATCGATATCAGTAATAGGTTTTGATCTGGACCTTTTTTTACCAGGCGTGCGGAATACCGAAAATAAGCCCGAAATATTGCCTTCAGTTGCGATCCGCTGTATTGTGCGTTGGGACACACCAGTTGCGTTACCAACTCTTAAATAAACGTTGTCAACATCTTTTACACCTTCTTCTTTTTCTTTTTTCATATACTGCGTTAAATCATAAATCTTTTTTCTCGCCTGACGATGTAAGACACTATTATGCTTTGGTGGCATATTTGGCGAATAATATAAGTGCCAACAGACACTTGCAAATAACACAAATGAAACAAACTTAACACTAAACAAAAAACTTAACAATAATAATAACAATTAATAACAATAACTCCGAAAACTTTTGTAACCGACTGTACTCAAGACAGAGATAGCGACACGAAAACGACACCAATGCTAACGTGTGACTGAGACATATTATCGTGTACCGAGCATTGCCGAATAAAGGCCTATTCAGACCTAAGCGGTATTCGCTACCGTCTGCGGCAGAGAAAACCCAGTGGGTATGCGGTAAAATTACTGTTCAGACCTAAGCGGTATTCGCTACCGTCTGCGGCAGAGAAAACCCAGTGGGTATGCGGTAATATTACAGTTCACACCAAAACGGATTTCGCTATCCTTCTGGGTAGAATAACGCGCGGTAGTCGAGTTTCGCTCAGAGAGGGAAATTTTCGCCAGTTAGTCATTTCTGAGTCGCCAAAGAATATACACGTCAGTCACGTTGTAATTTCTGCAGAGCATCTGATTTTAGTGATGGATAGTGATGAAGAGGAAGTTTTACTTTTATTAGCCTTAATTGACTCACCAGTTAAGAAAAGAATTTGGATCCATGACATCAACAGACAACACCGAATTCATGGGGAATTCCACACTTTATATCCAAGATTAAGATTGGATGAAGATCGGTTTTTTAATGCATTCAGAATGACGACTGAGAACTTCGATGAAATATTAAATATGATAAAGGAAAATATCAGCAAATCATTCACTAAATATCGAGAACCCATATGCCCTGAAGAACGCTTAGCAATAACGTTGAGGTAAGGAAAACAAATTTGAATATTAATTGACGAAAATCTTTATTTTAGATAACTAGGAAGGAACTTTGGTTTTTTACAATATTAACACAACTTTTATCTTAACCTAAAATCTTCTTATTAGATTTCTGAGTGTTTCTGTTGGTCGTAATCTATTTCGTGTTCGTAATCGAGACCTTCTCCAGTCAGTGAAGGTGCTAGAGGTGATAGAGCATTATCTTGAATACAACGCAGAGCAGACTGCAGTTCAGAATCATTAGTAGGCTGGGGACTACGAGAATAACATGATTGTTGAGACATACAACGATCATTTTGGCTTGTGTTAGGCTCATTACGAGAATAACATGATTGTTGAGACATACAACGATCATTTTGGCTTGTGTTATGCTCAGTGGTGTAGTAAGATCGCAGTGTTGTTTCTCGTTGTAGACTACGTTCTTGCTCTTCTTCCAATTCTGCTTCCATCATAACTTGAGCTATTTTCATTTTTGTTATAATTTTACGTCGCTCCGTAAAACTGTCAATTGTTTTTGCATATCCAAGCATAACATGTTCAATCGGCGATAATTTATCTGCTTTTGTATTCAAGTACGTAATCACTTTATCGACAGGATGTTCGTTATAGGCCGACCGTTTAACTCGCGTATCGCCTGCGCGGTAAGAAGGGAGCGGGGGCGGGTAACGCTACACACGGAGTCAATAATCCAAAGATTTATCTCGAGATAGACATTGTTGGTAAAGAATAAAATAAAATAAAATAATAAGTATCTTTTTTTTAAGTATTTATTTTTAAGTTTTACAAATATTTTATAATAGCTTCATAGGTACAAAATCATAAAACAATAATTAACTCCGTTTAAGAAATATTTAACCACAGATAAAATTTTTATAGGACTATTCGTCACTAATATCCATATCGCTTGAATCATCATCACTGTCTGTGTAGCTTGAGGAGTCAGAATCTTGCAAATTAATAATAAAGCGGTCCATCTCTTCATCAACGATGCGATCGTGCAGACAATATTCATCTTCAATAGTTTGTACATGTTTATCGCAGTTAACCCATTTTTCTACAGAGAATTCGGCAAATAACTGTTCCAGTGTATTTTTCTTTTTGTCTAAATTAGAATCAATTTCAATTTTTGCGAGCTGTCCTTTGATATCCCCCCAAACCAATTCGATTGGGTTCAGGTCTGGGTGATATGGAGGCAGTCGTAAGACTTCATGACCTGCCGCCTTTAAAATTTCATCTATTTTGTAAATATTTTCTGTCGCGTGTTGTTTGATTAAATTCAATAAATCACATTTTCTTAGAGACGTATCAAATTCAACATTGTGTCTTTGCAGCCAGGTTTGCATGGTGGCTTTTGTGGATGTCATTGTAGGCTTTTTGTCCTCTTGTACCGAGTGGTATGCGGCATTATCCATAACAATAACTGAGCTTGGCGGTAAATTTGGCAATAGCTTTTCTTTAGTCCATTTGCTGAAGTTTACAAAATTCATATCGCTATGATAATCTCCGGTTTTGCTTTTGGATTTAAAAATTAAAAGAGCTCCATCGATAAATCCGGCTTGTCCACCAGCATGTACAATAATTAAACGTGGCCCTTTGCCAATATGCGACAGCACCCCTCGTTCTTCATTGGATTGCCAACACGCCGGTACATTTAATGACGAATTGACATATGTTTCATCGAGGTAAACAATGTTTCTTTGATCTCTTCTGTGCTTCTTTATCGCATTAAGATAACGCCACCGCCACGATACGATGTTTGGTTGTTCAATCAGTAATTTTCTTTTTGATTGACATTTCTTAAATCGAAAGCCAAGTTTATGAATCAATGTTCTCAAATATTCTCGGCCACAATTTAAAATTCCTTCTTCTCTGAGTTTCGCATTCAAAATTTTTAATGTAGGAACCTTCTTATAAACCGTATAAAATTGAGTTATTTTTCTTCTAACAACGCCCTCTGTAAAACTGTCAACTTCAATTTTTTTCTTTCGGATTTGTTTAATTTTTTTTGGTGATTTAAAATTTACATTATTTTGTTCATCTTTCAGTTCATTTCCTTCTTTTATTATTTTACATATGGTAGTCACCGAAAGTCCTGTAGCTTTAGCAACAAGTTTGTTTAGGTTTACGTCTTCAAGATACTCTGTAGAATTATGATCTTGTTTTCTGGCTTTAAAAAAGGAATATACATTGTATGCTATTTGTTTAGCTTGCTTGTTAATTTTGGTCGCAAAACTGGAAGAGCGATTCATCTTGAGATTTATCTTGGCAGTCGTATACCTTGTGCGTTTATGTTCAAGCGTCCGTAACAAAAACACCAACCGCGCGCTGCAAGCACAGCCAGCGCACTGCCGCACTTGACGTAAGCTCTCTGCTCCGCGCACCCCTTTCACCCATCCGCTAACATCTCCCCTCGCTCCCTTCTACCCCCTCAGGCGATACGCGTATTAAATGGTCGGCCTATAACAGAAGTCCTTTTTCTGGAACCCGAACGTGAAGTATAACGTTCGGATGATGCTACTGAACTTGACCGTTGTGTTGAATTTTCTGTATTAGATTCGGGTTCAGTAATATTTTGGGTATCAGATACGCTTTCTTCTTCTCTTGCCACATTAGTATCAGTTGGAGCAAATCCTATGTGATCTTTTAAAAATTCCATTGAAGATGCCCACTGCCATTTGCTGTAACGACTGTAAGATTTAAACGCACTTTGGCCTGTAGTGGTTTTTGTAGTTTTTAAATATTTACCATAAGTGTCGCGTAGATTTTTCCATTTCACTTTGGCTTCATCGCCTGTAAAAAATATATTTTATTTATAATCTATTCAATTACTTTTATTCATTAGTTATACTTAGACTAGTTTAAAACCCTGAATTTGTTAAGGTTAGTAAGGTGATAAATACTGAGGAATCTTAGAAACCAAATTTATAGTAAAAATGGCTTAGACCTTGAGTAAAAAAGCTTATCAAATATTTTTTTTTGCAGATTTTTAGCAAGTGGAGATTCATTTCGCTGTATTGCAAACAGTTATAGAGTGGGTTGCTCAACTGTCGCAGAAATTGTTGATGAAGTTTGTGATGTTATTTGGACTACATTACAACCCATATATATGAAGCCTCCTACAGAAGAAATGTGGAACTTAACATCTGAAGAGTTTTATAATATGTGGCAATTCCCCAATTGCCTCGGCAGTATTGATGGAAAACATGTCACTATCGTTTGTCCGCCTAATTCAGGCAGCAATTATTTTTGCTACCTCAAAAAATTTTCTGTCGTCCTTATGGCAATAGTAGGACCACAGTACAATTTTTTATGTATCGATGTTGGGGGTTTTGGAAAAAATAGCGACGGTGGAATTTTCGAAAACTCTGTCATGGGAAGGAGATTTAATAATGAGACTATGAATGTTCCACGACCTAAACTATTGCCGAGAACTAATGACGTCACACCTCATGTGTTAATAGGAGATGAGGCATTCCGATTGCAACCACATGTAATGAAACCATTCAATCAAAGAGTTTCTAGGGTTGATAGAAGAAAGGAAAAATATAATAAGCGCCTATGCCGAGCTAGACGTGTTGTTGAAAATGCATTTGGATTACTGGCTCAAAAATGGCGAATATATTTCAAACCCATGCACCTAAAAGTGTCTACAGCTAAAAAAGTGATAAAAGCAACATGCGTACTTCATAATTATTTACGCTCTAAAACTTGCAATACCCCGTACTTGCAAAATATGTATTTTACTACTCAACAAAATAATGCAATGAACAATGAATATCAAAATTTTGAAACTTTGCAACTTTCAGGCGATAGGGTACGTACACAATTTGTCAACTTCTTTAATGGTGGTAGTCGTATTTAGTACCCAATTGAAAGATAATATAATATATTAAAAAATAAAAACTTACCACTTATGTTACATTTTTCTCCTATCTCATCCCATATTTTATTTTTCATAAATATATTTTTATAATCCGTAAGTGACATATTATATAAAACTGGATTGCACTTCACCATCTCAATAAATGAATCGTTATTCGTTCGTTTCGATGACGCCATGTTGCAAACGCGTCCTTTCGCTAAGGAATATCGTGCGTAACTGTTGTCATGTTAACCCCGCTTGCGGAGTGAGGGGCGGGATGCATGCCGCTGCTCCCGCGCGGTAGGTACAGCGGCAGCGAATATCGCTCAGGTCGCTCTAGCCGCGGTACTTGATACTAAATACCTGAGCGAAACCCGCGCGGTATGTACCTCTACCCACAGCGGCAGCGAATATCGCTCAGGTCGCTCTAGCCGCGGTACTTGATACTAAATACCTGAGCGAAACCCGCGCGGTATGTACCTCTACCCAGAGCGGCAGCGAATATCGCTCAGGTTTGAATAGGCCTTAAGCACGAAGCTTTACGAAGCAACCAAAAAGGGATGTCCAATACGCGTGCCTGAGGGTGTTGTTTAATCGATTTTTATTCAAATCAATTAAAATTAAGTCATAAAAATATATTTATTTTCAATTTTATAAGGAGGTTTTATATTTTCTAAAACAGTCGTTACTCAAGTAGTCGTTAATAGATAACGGATATTTAAGTAAATCATGTCTTTCAACCGAGAAAATAACATTTTAATAGTTTTTTTATTTTATTAAAGTCAATATCTCGTTTATGGTAGGGTTCGTCACTTTTGATTTTGCTAATTGATTATTTTAATCGATATTCGTATTAATAGACCTTTCATTTTAATATTGTACTCTGGCAACATTGCCCTTTTACTATATTCGTGGCCGTTCTGTGATTGGTTGACGCAAAATGGCGGGAACCAATCGGAGAACTCGCTTGTTTCCACTAAAAAATGGAAGGGCTAATGTGGGTTAACGGAACGTTTGGCCGGTTGCGCGGTCTCTTGAGATTTGGGACTCGACGCGATAGATTGTGTTAAAATTAATACCTAGTGCTAAGTCTTGGTTTTGTATGTGCATTACAAGTGAAATATAAGATTGTTACGTATAATCAGAGTATCTTTATTCTACTACGTCCTGTTCCTGTTGGTGTTTCCAACATTTCAGAAGTGGGATAGCAACGTAAGTACACGCCAATTAACTTGTAATTATTTTTATTTCTTTGTCAGTAGCCACTGCTTGGTAACATGATTTTTTTAATAGTTATAAATAGATCTTAAGTCAGTCCGCTTAACAATTACATAGCAGAGATAAAGAATTCAACGGTTATTATAATTATTTTACAGAATCATGATTATGTACCTACCCACACTAACTTTGCGTTATATCCATCTGTTACCGAGTTAAGGCATTGATATTCTATGTTTGACTATGTTGTGTTACACTGTTTTTCTTCCATTAATCTCAGTTTAAGTAGTGTGAATTGTTTTAACAATATACCCTCAAACACATTGGTAAGATTGCTTACTATATTAGCCCAATAATATGGTAGTTTTATGGACAATAACGTTGTGATATTTATCACGAATATTCGAATTACAGATTTTTATTCACAAAGGTAAAATAATACAGGTCTTATTAATTATAGAGTAGGCACAGCTTAGCAACCTTTTCCAGGTGTTGCAATATTTGAGAGCTCTAATTAGATAAATTTACTTATGTGTTTACTTGGTACATAGTATCTAATTCTTGACTATTGTTATTCTTAATACACAATATTTTAATTGAGGATACTAGAACTAAAACAACATAGTACATCGAGCAATATGTTATCAAGTAAATAGGTATTGGTATAGGTTTATTATAAATTGTATGTTTTATTTATTTAGGTTTATTATTATCCTTAACCCTTTATAAGGCAGAGGAAACTTTTTTCATTTAAGACTGACCTTAGTTTTGCCAATGTTGGAATTAGTTTTTGTACAATATGAAAATCTTGTATTGTGCTCCGTACAACGTCAGCTGTTAATCCATCAATGTCTACTTTATTTTCTCTCTTTCTTCGGTTTTTCATCGGTGAAATAAAATTCGAAGATGTACTTGCGACATTCTTTACTTTTAATATTTTTTGCACTATTCTTTCATTAACTCCCGTCGCTGCTGCAGTACGCCTTGTAATATTACGCAAATGTGATAAATAAAAAACATCTTGTTAAAACGTATTTTAAGGAGCAATTTTTTTTATGTAATTGCTGTGTTTACAGGCAAGTGACTAATTCAACATAACTCAATACTTATGTTATTTTTACTATGTTAATGTTTCTAGTGAATGGGTCGTTGGTGTACCTTTCAAATAAATAAATAAATCACAATTTGGTTCTCGATGAAGTTCCGTGAATTCATATTCTTCTTTGAGAAAATTATAAACATTTGCAGTCATTTGACGAGCCTAAAATAAACAATACATTGTTAAAATCACGTTGAACATGTTATTATTGAACTAACTCAATACCTCAATTAATTACACACCAAACATAAACATTAATTTGCCTTACCTCACTGTGAACAACTTTTCTTCGTTTACTCGTATCTTCCATGCTGACGGTATTCGATAAATAATTTTGGCGTGAAACAAGTCGCACTACTGACTCAGCCGACGACTCTGCCAAAACCATAAAAAGTACTCTGTGGCCAAAAGTGAGCGCTCCCGAGCTTACGCACACAAAGGCAATGTGCATGTACACACACAATTATGGCTCACTCGCTTTCGTGAGATAAAACATTTGTAGGTGATAATCTATAGGTTTTAACACTGATAGAAGGATGACTGCCTGTGTCTGTTCTATACGGTGTGAATGGACTTGGTTCTGTCTTTTTCTCAAAGATGTTGCTGTGTTCAATTAATAATTCATTAAACATATTTCGTTCATTATTTGTAAGTAAAGTTCCTTCATCGGGATGTAAATAAAAATCAATAGGATCCAATAAAGTAGGGTTTATTGGTAAATAATTTATACGGGGATCTACACATGATATGTCGACACCGGGTTCTCGTGGTCGTGCAAGACGTGGTGGTGTATCCAACTTTTGTAATGACATCTTGGTCGTTTATTTACAGGTGGGCTGTCTTATACAGTACACCTTTGAGTAGTGATGGTGTTTCCGGCAACGGTGATAACATGTTCAGTTCGTTGGCCCAATTTATGAATTGCGAAACCGCCTTTACTTCCACTGGCTCCTCTTGGTATGTCTAACACTTCACTGCCTTAATTGGAATGGCGTCGTTGTTGAGGTGTATGAAGTCGTGTGTTGACTTTGGGTTATCGACGAAGTTACAGCTGCGTTGCGGTGGATTTAACATTATCCCTGCCTGTTCTAGGAAATCGATACCTATTTGAGTACGATTGCCGATTACTTCTGGTATGACTGACAATGTTATTGGCAGGCTGCGTTCTCCAATTAATATGTTAACAATAGCTGTCAACAAGTTCGAAGTTTTTATTGTACGAGTACCATCCGCTAATGAGATTTCAGTTTTTTGTTGATTGAACTTTGTTCCTTTCCGTATCAGCGTCTTGTATACCTGTATACTGACAATACTACGACGTGCAGCAGTGTCAATATATGCATAGCCCTCTTCATCTTTTATGGATACTTTTATGGTGGGTATTTTTGCTTGTATAACCAGATTATTTTATGCAGAATAGAATGCAACGGGCTTTGGTGGCGTCTTCTTATTCTTGCACGTGCTGCAGTTGCTTCTATACACTCTTGGTGCTCCGCATCCATAACAAGTTATGGTTGGCTTTTTTCCGTTGTAGCTGCTGACTCTTTCTGTTCATCTAATCTTTTTCGGCATACGTCAGAGAAGTGACCCCTCTTGCCACAGAAAGAACATCGTTTTACCGGCTTTCGCTCTGTATTTGCAGACGTTGCCTCACCAGCTTCCTTTGCCAGACTCTCCAGATGTCGACTACGTTCTAGCAATTCAGAAAATGTTTTTATATCAGAACGACTGACCTTCTTTTTATACCTGATATTGAGTAGTCCATACACGAAATCGAGGTGTTCCTCCTCTTTTTGCCTTTTAGCTGGTAACTGAGAAAGCAAGGCACGTTTTTCTCACGTACAAACCAATCTATGTTTTTGTTCGTTTGTTTTTTTGCGTACCTATACTCTAGATAAATGTCGTAAGGCTGCATTTTCGGCAAAAGCAGTTTTGATGGCGTCTAGAGCTTAATTCCACTTTTTATATTGCCTTTTATATCGTACCACCACGAAGCAGCAGTTCCCGATAGCAACAATGTTGAGCCTTCTCATACTTATTTTTCTATTTTCTTGTATACTGATACACTGGTCACAAACTCTTACACCTTATTAAAATTAATTTTACCGTCGTATCGCTTCGTACACGCAGCAAAATTTTTGGTGTATCTAATTCCAGTTTCGTTCGCTTCTGACACTTTGTTAATGAGTGCAGTGAATTGTTCCTGAGTCATCACCACAATATCTTGTTTTTTCTCCGTCATGTCAAAATGATATTATTTCTCTTGCGGGTATATTGTTATCCACAAAATATAGTACTCCGTCAATATGTAAGGGTACTTGTAAAAAATTGTTGCGGGTGGATGAATATTTACGTTGGGCGCCAATACATATAATGGTGGCGGTTGAATGAAACCAACGATGACCGTTAGGAATTTATTTATGATAGACAAACACTTAACTGCTAGTATACAAACTGGTCTAGATTAAAAGATCTAGGGATGGACTGCGGGGCTATCCTATCCCTTAACCTCGTAGCTTAGCAATTCCTGAGGACGACGGGGCCTCCGCTCAGTTCAGGTTTCAAGCAACAGGGGTGACTGCGGGGCTATCGTCCTCTGTGCCGTCTACGTAGCAAGTGAGACGTTTCCTTTTTCCTTTCCTAATCGACTGCTTGTAGATGGTCTTGCGGACCGTTTCTACGTAACCGGGCAGTTATTGGTGAGACCTGAAGGGTCTCCAACCAATCCCGACGAGAGTAAAATACTTAACCTAAGCTAACTACTATTACTACGTCTACTATACTAACATCATGACTAGATAGCAACAACACCACTAAGGGCGTCCCCTAGGGGGACTCGAACCTTGGCTTAGGGTGTTGCTTGCGAGAGGACTGAGAGGGAGACAGCTTAATGAGGGCTGAATTAACGGTGTGACTGCGGACTCAGAAAGGACGACCGGCTCCGCGGCTGCGGCGGGTGAGTACGGTGGATCAGGGACGGCGGCGGGTGAGTACGGTGGATCAGGGACGGCGGCGGTGAGACGTCGCGATAGGCTTCGTCGGCGAGGAAGAAATGCCGGCGGCGCGGCGGACGTTGTGTAGTGTGCTGGTCGATTTACTCGCCGCCTGGAGGAGGGTAATATCGTCGTCGGGCTCTAATAGCGCATGCCTGGGACGGCGTACTATGCTAATTTGAGAGGGTTTATAATCGGCCGCGGCGGCCACTAGAGGGTTCCGGTGCCTCGGGGCATTGTCGAAGTATGAGACGTTCCTCCATGGTTGACCGTTTATATAGGCAGCCAGCCCAAGGGTGTGTTTTCATATGTGTTGCGATCTTCGATGTCGTCACTGACACTTCACATAGCGTATGCTAGATGTTGCTAGTTGTCTGTAGGTACCAGTGGCGAAGGGTGAATTTTCTTAAAAGGGAAGCCGAACCAAAAAATGCTTACCTTGCTCAAGTGTGATGCGTGAATTCCAGTAACTACTCGTATAGCTGTGGCCCTGTGGCTGACTTCGAAATCTTGTACAGGTTGAAAGAAGCTAACTGACATTGGTCCACAAAGGTCAGAGTGGATCAGTTCTAATATTGAAGTTGCTCTTTTATAAGTAATCGCTTTAAACGGTTTTCGAGCTTGTTTCGCTTGAACACAAGCAACACATGGATTTTTATCCACATCCTTATAATCAATAACCATAACTTTGTCCTCATAAGCATTTTGTAGAGCTTTCCATGCTTCAACTGCCGTGGTTGCACTTCGCACATGCGTAATTGCAGATGATTCAAGGGTAAGACAAATTTTTGTTAGTGCCTTCTGATCGCTCCTCATCTTTGTGACATTGGAAACGTTCATCCCTGTTGGGCAGCCACTGATCGCTTCCCACAACTCCTCATGCATAAGATAATTACGCATTTTAAATTTCCACGTACTATACCCTTCTCTGTTATGTAAGGCGAAGGTTGGAATTGAGGAACTACGCATACCTCGCTCATCTGTGTCTCCATTTGGGTTCGCCATCTCAGAAGAGTACACGAAGAACTATTTTATTTCGGACCCCAAAAAAATCTCACAATATCACTTCGACAAATTAATACGAAAACACGCTTTACTTTTCTTGAATAAACCAAATACTTGAGCTATACTCGTGCTGATAACGATTTGTTGTAATTTTGTATTTGAGAAGAAAAGATGTGTTTCATCAGGTTTCTTATTTAATGAAGTAACAGGTAACCTAGTTACATAGAACAAGAAGAATTTTGAATACACATTATAGACAGTATAAAGCCAGTATTATTACAACAGGTGGCGCTACTGTGCAAGCTTATTTTGATATCATAGAGAATTTAGTACGGTATATAGACAACAAATTCAACAATATCTACCTCTATTATTATCACTATGGCATCTAAAGGCTATGTTATGAGCACTAAAAAATTGATTAAGTCCTTTAACTTTGCTGAGCCAAACCTGATACTTGGAGGGCAGTACACACAAAGTATTGCCATTGCTCCAAATTGTGTTTCTATAGTGATACATAAGTTTTGAATAGATTCTGAGAAATTTGTATTAATAACTTTGTACTTTAAACGATGGTTCACCAAAATGGCTACTCCATTATGAGAATTTATGGAATGTTTGTGGATTAAATTATATGTAGGAAAGTGTGGAATTATAGAATTAGATTTGAACAAAGTCTCATTAAGAAAACAGACATCTATATTTTATTTAATTAATAAATTTTGTAATAGGCTCGTTTTACTCTGTAAACTCCGTATATAGGTATTATACTGTAAAATATGTAGATAATTATTCATGTTTCAATTAAATTTGATAAAAATATTTCTTTTATTTTCTTAAATGTCAGTGGCCCATCAGAGTCACTCTTGTTTCCTAATGCAACCAACGATATAACAATTGCGTTAATTATAATATCATCGTTTGCTACTTGTTTAATATCTATAATGTCATTGGTTTTAGCCGTATTATCAGTAACCTTAATGGGTAAACTAGGGAAAGATTTATCATTAAATGTGGGGGCTGGTTTCACAACAGTGGCATGCGATTGCTGCATAAGAAACTTGGCCTTTTTCTCTTAAACTTTTTGTTTTTTAATTGGACAGTCTCGTGAAATGGCAAGATGTTGCATATGATTTCTTCGACGTCGCATTCTTTGTAGGAGTGACGACCAGCACAAGAGGAGCATTGTTGCTCGCCTCTGCAGGTCTTAGCAGAATGGTTAAATTTAAGACACTTATAACATTGCAATAATGGTGGTATGTATGTTTTCACCTCGTATCTAAATAGTTGTATATAACCGTATTGCGGTAAATGCAAAGGTGACAGCAATTGTATTGAGAGGCACTAAAATTCCCTCTACATTACGCATGAATCTTTCAATTGAAATCACTTCAGAGTCGCACACTATATTTTTATATATTTCCTCATTGGAGAGTTCTTTGGACACAAACCTCAATACACCAATCCTTTCTGTCAAATATGATGGTATAAAAGCTTTAAACTTATTTTTCCGAAGGAAGTCTTCCATCTTCAGAAATTTGTTGACCGTAGCCGCCTTTCTGAATGTTATTCCTATTTTGTGTGCATTTAATCTATGATACACCTAAGACTTCTTTAACATTATCAGATATTAATTTGGTGAGTGATAGGATTTTTATTTCCTAACTTCTCTTGTTCTGTTGACTCGACGTATACTACATACTCAGAATTGGTATTTTCTATGAACAGTCTATTTACAAGCTTTTATTTAACTTGCAATGTTTGTATGTATGTTCGGTTCAAATCTTGCAACTGAATTTTGAACCACTTCCTCTTATCTTACGAAGTTGAATTTTTACATGTTGGTTCAGTTCCGATGACAATGCATTTTTATGGTAAGTATGACCTAAATCGAGATCCAGGATTAGCTCCAGATAAAGGAACTCTTTAACGGGCAACAGCACAGACACGATATATTATGTACGCATTTTATTATGATAGCCGGTTTTTAGTTTTATCGTGACATGGTTGCTGCACTCAGGGTTGGATCCTGACTAGGGAACTCCTCAATGGTTAGCAGCACAGATATGAAATGTTGTATACCTACGCATTTAATTGTGAAAGTCCGTTCTAAATTTCACCATGACACACAAAAAAATAAATAAATAATGAATAGTAAAAAAAACATTTTTAAAAACAAGCTTTTATTTAAATGGTCTAAAAAGAAGAAAATAAACTTTAAATTAAATCAACCCATCAATTTATTACATTATACAATAAATGTATTTATTATTACAAGCTTTTATTTAACTTGCAATGTTTGTTTGTATGTAAAAGTATGTATCTTCGGCTCAAATCTTGCAACTAAATTTTAAAGCAGTTATCCTCAACCGATTGACATTAAATTTTGCATACACGTTTAGTTTAGATGATAATGCATGGTTGCAAATATGTAATTAGGCGGACTACCCAAGATACTCAATACTTTATTGCATTCCATAATGTGTACATATAATAATAACAGTTGGTATGTTAAAACATCAAATAAATCATGGACCCTGTCGGGCACAGCAAAGATATTTTTTTAACAGGAGAGAGGATGAAGTCGCTTTTTGTTAAGAAAAATTTAAATATTGATATAAAATAGTATTATTTACTTTTATGCTATTTATATTTTATATAAGTATTTATGTATTTGGTTTCAAGTTATTGCACGATTTACATTATTAACACTATAAATTATAATAAACTAAATATTTACATATTTCTTTTACTAATTATAATTATTATTTATTCTGTTAATGTTTCGTTAAATATTTACATAATTACAAGTACCTACAGGTAGTACAGTATATAACATAAAAATAAACAAAAAATTATCCTAATAAAACTATAAACTAAAATAAGGCGTCAAAATATTCCTCCGCATCGCTGTCGACTGGTAACGTGCCCAGAAGGCTGGCAGCATTGCCACGTTGTATGGCAATGCTAATCCTCTGACCAAAGTAGAGGCCAGCCTTCGGGTCACGCGATATGTCGACCAGCCGCCTTGAAAGATCTTTATAAAGAAGTTGGGCACTCGGACCCCACGACCCGAGTGTTTCGACCCCAAACGGCTCAAAAATATAATTACTAATTAAGTTATTATACTTCCGCCGCTTGAAGGCCTCCGCGGCTGCAGCAGCAGCGCCAGCACAGCTGGGCGAGCTAGGAAGATGGGATGGCGCAAGGGTATCGACGCACATTGCGTCCCATACCAGAGGCCTACCCATCTTTCATGGTATCAATGACATGCCATCTGGTCTCTTGCCATCGTGACGTGCCAAGCCATTTGGCAAGCTTAGTACGTACTTTAATAATCATTAATTTGTTAGTCTAACTAAATGACTGACATACATTTTACAATAAACTTACAATATTCACGCATTTCCAAAAAAAACAATGTACTGAACCCACCTCTAAAGCGGCAAGCAGCCGAAATTCAAAAGAGTCTAAGCAAAAGCGCGCCGCGTGCCGCGCTGTCTCGGCGGCATCTCTTTCGCTTGTTCGCTTTAGGACAGATTCGCTTTAGGACAGATTCGCTTTACGACAGATTCGCTTTAAGACAGATTCGTTTTAAGACAGATTCGCTTTACGGCAGAAGTACAGTGAACTCGATAAACTATATCGAGTTCACTGTACTTATTAATAAAACATTAAAAAAGTAACAAAAATGCTATTTATTATTTATCTTACGATACATATAGGGCTGTCACCTTTTTTTACCAAATATAATATTTTTCCCAAAAAACATACAAAATTATAGTACATTTGGGAAAGGACAATGCAACTCTTCCATAGAAGCTTGGCCCAAATTTTTGAAACATGTTGCCCAAAGTTATAAGTTATGGTAATTGATAGATCTCATCGTCAATAGTAACTTTTACTATGACAGCAAAAAATCTACCCCGATAAAAAAAAGATACGACTGTAAGAGAAAAACGAAATATTGATTATAAAATCGGTTAAACTTGTTTTCGATTATGCGACAATGATTCAAAGTAGGTACCTAATCGTATTATTAATGCCTGCTTCTTATATAATGTAGGTATGGTTAAAAGTTAGGAGGCATTAAAAAGAAAATAAGAGATATTTTTCGTTTAGTGAAATAAAAATATATTTATGAGATGTTTATGACTAGTGCACTACGAAACGTAATTTCAGAATAGAAGATAAATAGGTTTGTATCATACATACCTATTTATCTGCTATTCAGCCTGCACAAGCGTTCTACACATTCCAGAACTGAAATTTCGTTTCGCAATGCACTAGTAATAATCATGTCAATTTTTATATCTTTCTCCTTTAACTTTAAACTACGCCGCTTTCCTTTACAATAGGTTTCTACCCTTTTTAAATTTTTATCTTGATATTTGGCTTCCTTTTTTAGTAATTGTATGAACCGATACAACGCCGGTTTCAAAGGAATTCTGTTTTTAAGGCGGCCATGCCACCCTTCAACTGGGTTATTCGTTCTGAATACTTCTTTGTAGCAACTAAATGTATCAGTAGTAATTAATCCCATCCATTGCTTTGAGAAATAGTCCCTGAATGCTGAATATTCTTCAGAATCATTCACTGATTCTTGAATCGCTAAAATACCTTCAGGGATCAAAATTGGTGGTAACAATGCCAATTGCATATACATTTGTGTAATACGGTCTCCACCATCGACTTTCTTCAGACCTAGATTTTGGCTTTTTTTTGAGAGCGCTTTCCAATAGTGGTAGTAGCAACCGGTAACTTTGACATTGGGATATACGGCTTTAACTGCTTGAATTACTGCTAACTCGTAATCACATCTATACTGCTCTATATTTACTGAAAAATGATCCCGCAATATGGTAAATAGTCTTTCGTAAGTAGCTTGTGTTTTGTTAGGTAAGAGAATATAAATTAAGGGTACACAATTTACGGTATCATCGTTTTGTGAAGCATTCATATGTAAAGTGTATAATTGATAAAAGATCCTGGGAACAACTTTGAAGGTACCGTCACCGTAATAGCATTTGTAGTTTTGAAATTTGGTCTTCGCTAATGGTGTGCTAAAAAGCAAAATTTTCTCGTCTGTCCCGTCGTCAAACAAGAAAAAATTATCCACAAGCCTATGAGGTAACTTGAGATCTTTCAGATCGTTACAAGTTGTTTTATCCAAATTTAAGTAAGCCTTTCTAGCTCTGTACAAAACATCTTTTTTCTCTTTAAATGTCGGTATATCGTCTTCCGGTAGCTCACATTCGGCACTCTCAATAAAATCCTCAAATATCTTTGGGATAGGCTCGAGGTTTGTACATACATTAATCTTACATTCATCGATTAAGCCGTCTACTATATTTTTAGCTACATCCGGAATGCATGAGTGTGTAGCCTCCTTTATTATTTTATTTTGAACATCCAATGTAATGGATGTATTGCATTCCATTTTATTATAACATCTCCAATTTGTACTGCCATTAGAATTTTTTTTAACATAGTTATAGCGGAAACCATCCTTCAGTAAAACGGGCTTACCTTTTCGGCTCGTAATAAATTTAATCCCGCTGCTCGTAGTGGGCAATTCCATTGTAATTCCTACACTTCTTTTTAAATTATTAGTACAATACTTATTTTACTGCCTATCAAATCAGTAACAAATCAATCATAGTACTTATGACAATGTCATATAATAATGACATAATATGAGTGGCCATTAACATGATACCTACTGGCAGAAAAACTAAAGGAGTTTTCTATGCTTGACAACAACAACATAAACAAACAACAACATACCTTTATATCAAGGAAAACTACGTGGAGACCATTTCAACACGACTGTACAATTTCTGCCGTAAAGCGAATCTGTCGTAAAGCGAATCTGTCGTAAAGCGAATCTGTCTTAAAGCGAATCTGTCCTAAAGCGAACAAGCGATCTCTTTGACAATTTTTTCACTACATTTTGGCGCAATTGTGACGTCATATGATGATTTATTGCAGAAGCGACATCGTGCTGTAAGTTTATTTTTGACGGTTTGTTTTATTCGAATTGTTTGTGATAATAACTTACTTATTGTACTGCAAGGCTGCTAATTTATCGGGATAGTTTTCAGTGTAGAATAGATCATATGGAATTACGTGCTTTTGTGATCAACACCTTTGATATCCAAGTTGAAAGTTCTTCATTGCCTGTTATTACGGATATTCTAGGTAGGTAGGTAGGTACAGGGAACTAAAATATCAGGTCAATCAGTTTTTAACAAAAATAACCCGATAAAATTGGTCTAACAGAGAAATGGAAAATACTCTGAGGCGCAAAACATTATTAGGTATAATACGCGATTGCGAATCGTCGTGTCTGCGCTTTATTTAGTCACGATTACCTATAATTCTGAGAAATGCTTCGAAAATGCGAGGGGAAAAGTCGGCCTTTTTGTATTTAAAATATGACCTCAAATGTAAACACAGCTGATGATAGGGTTGGCGTAGCGTATTTTTAATGAAATCTTTGAACAGCTATATCTCTAAAGGACATGGACAAAAAAGTACATTCTATATACATAAACATAGTAAATAATATTGTAAAATAGAAATAGTAAAATGAATTAATACGTAGTTTTTAGCCTCTCTGAACTTGTCAGTTTTTATTACAAAATAATAAGTAATGCAAGATGAATTCAAAGTTCCGTTTGTCAACGTCCGCCATAATGGATCATAGAGACAGATAAAAAATAATAATGGACGTTCCAAACCACGCTTACTACTTGTAAATATGTGTGATATGGATGACAAATGCTCTTATTAGGAACATTTTACTCATATGAAACTATCTTCATTGGTATTTGTTGCATTTAATAAAATCATAATTTATGTTGATGCGTAAGATAGTTTTTTTTTAACATTTCAGACAAAAAAAAAACTTAAAACGGTAGGCTAATTCACGTAATTACATGACGCGCCGATGAAGTTGCAGTGACACTGCAGTTAAGTTTAAGTTTTAGTGCTAAATGGTATTCTTGTAATATTTGAACTGCGCGTAAGCTACACGTAAGCTGCGCGTGAACTGCGCGTCAACTTCACCACAGCCAAACTTACGTACAGTGTGGCCATACGAGAGAAAAAAAATACTCACTAAATAATCGAATAAAATCGATTAAGTTTCAATGAATATTACGTTATAAAATATTAAAATAATATCACAATACTGATTTTAATGCTTTTTCTTGCCACAAAAACAAATAATAATATTTTGATTCACAATAAAAGATATAATTTGCTAAAATTTGGCTGAATTATGGTTTATCATTGCTGCATAAAACAAATAACTGTCAAAACAAGAGGAGCGCCAAAGTTGAAAAAAACAAAATAAATAGTGCAAATTAAAAACAAAACTTTATTAAGGTATGTTTAATATTAAAATATATTTATGGATGTGCAGTGAAGTTTACTTTACGAAGAAGTAGCAGTTTAAATTCCTTCCTTGTATGTTTTAGTCATGACTTCGCGAAAATCTGTTTCTGTGCGGCAAATAGAACTCCTTGTGGAGTATTTAGAAGGCCACATAGGCCTTGCCCATATTTTAATATTGTCACGGACATCCCTTGTCATGGGAAATTTTATATATTCTGTGAATATGCTTCTTGTGTTATGGGCTTTGGGGTTTATAGGACCCACTAGCGTAAAAAGCCAGTGTTATGAGAACCTGAAAGTTATCCAATTATAATTATAGACTACTGTCAAATAAATTTTGTATTTTGCATTATGTTTGTACCAAGATAAGCAGTTTTTAGCTAACCTTTGCTTGCACACTTAATCCATCATTCCTTCTCTCCTTTGGAATACACGTTCCTAGTCGGCAAATTAATTGCCGGGTCACATCCTTGCTCAATCGCTATGTTTTTATAAACTCCCGATCTGATAGACGGAACGGATCCACAGTAATTCTACGTCGACGTTGAGCTTGTCGACGTTCTCGATTGTCTTTTTCATTTGATAGCGTTAGAATGCTCAAACCCAGACGAAAACTCACATTCCCTTAAAATAAATAAAAAACATTTGAAATTTAATTGAACGTGACTTGTAGTTAACAAGAATGTCTAATTATTTAACTTTTACTAACAATATTTAATTATAAACACTTAAATTCACTAAAAATACAACTTGATGCCAACAAAAGTAAGTATTGAGGAACTTATGTTGCGCGTAACCAAAACCGCACGTTGATCGAAGTAAAACTTACAATAGCTGTCATTTGAAACGTCAAATGAATACAAGAATACCCACAAAATTGCGTTCGGAATCACGCACTAATGACGCGCAGCAGTAGAATGCTGATAATGCGCTCGCGTGACGCGAACTTGACGCGAGCGTATCTGACAGCGGTCGCCGATACTACGTGAATACGAAAAGCGTTGTTTTGATCGAAACTTAACTGCAACTACACTGCAACTTAACTTCTTTAGTTACGTGAATTAGCCTACGGAACGCGTTTACTTGTTTAAACGGAACGCGTTTACTTGTTTGACAATGTGTTTTTGTCAATGTAATGTCATTTCATTGCAGATTCTTCGATTCGTTGTTGCGTACTGTATTTGAATTATTGTGGTTATTTTCTAATATTCTTGACCCCCGCTTATCTCTACTGACTGATACCTTCTACCACTCGATTACCTTGCTATTAACACTGGACTCTGATTTGCATTGCTTGTTTTGTGGATCATTATGAGGTGCTTCAACTGCGGAATAGCCACGCAAAGGTTGCAGAGGCATCTCATATCCTCGCTTTCTGCACACCATCAAACAAGACTTTCGCGTTGGATAACCAATGCTCAACCCCAGGTATGAATGAAGTTGGAGTAAAAAAAACTTAATCTGATTTATTTTTATTCATATTGATGATGGTATGTATGCGATATTAACTTATAGTGCATCTTATGTTTAGTTGCCTCTGAATACATTAATTTGTCATCCATGCTTCTTATTATTAAATACCGAAGCTGGTGAACATGAGAGACTACTGGGGCTTAAACATGGTTTGCCTTGGTTGTGGAAAATCGGTGAGAAAAATAAGACACCATAATGTCAGTATGGAGCGTCCATTGCTGGCTGTCCTATTATCACAAAATACTAATTATCTGGTAAGCATTTTTTTTTTCATTATTATAATTATGTATTTGTATTAATAAATAAAAATGAGTTTTCATGTTATTATGTATATGCATATGTATTGTAATATCTATCTTTATGTATTTTCCATCTTTAACATATACTTGACTAAAGTAGGCATGTTGTAAAATAGTACTGCTCATTATAAAATAACATAAAACTTGAAAATATAAATAGATATATACAAAATATACGCTTGTTGCTAAAAATGATATAAACATAAGCTTTTATCTGTGTTTATTATAATTGTGGTTTGTATTCAGCCCTCAAGAAACAACTATGTTTGTCATGTGTGTTGGATGCGAGCAAATAGACAGGCAGAACTTGACTCATCACGAGACATGTAGGAATTGGCTTCGGACAACAATGCAGCAGCCCCAAATATTCAAGTGGTTAGCTCACCAGAGCCACCACCGTTAGTTACCGCCTGTTCAAAGAAGGCCACTTCAAAGGGAAAAAACTTTATCATTACCTAATTATAAGCGAGCTTCTATCACATCTGTTCACTGTATATTTCAACAATGCAGAAACAGAATGTTACATTTGGTCCCACAATTCCTTAAAAGAGTATTATTGCAAGAGCATAGTTTCTATGTTCCTCGCAGCTGTAGAGTCTGTGAAACACATTTGTACAGCGATCAGTGGCATTTATTGCCTCAAATGAATGAGACATATTCTACATTTAGTGCTATCCATATAGAAGACATAATTAATATTATGACGTCAAAAACTAATATTTTGAACTTTGAAAATGTCTCAGAAATGCCGAACCATTTTTGCCATTATTGGACGGGTCTTACAGTACCCCAGTTTTTAATGCTGTATAATCTTTTACCTCCTTTAAATGTTAAGCAATCTAAACGCGCTTTAGCTATTTATTTAATCAAATTAAGAACAGGCGATAGTAATAGACGCTTGGCAACTCTTTTTGATATACCTAGGTCAACATTGGAACTGATAGCGAAAAAAGTTAGGTTGTGTCTCAATGAGCATTTTGTACCTAATAATATTGGTGTAAACCATATCACTCATAGGGAAATATCAGACAGGAACTTGAGAGTTCCTCAAGCGTTATTGGGTGATCCTGGCGAGTCTATCACTGGAGATAGGCCCGCAATCGCAATATTTGATGGGACTTATACAACGTGTAACGGAAGGGGTATATACATATCAAGTGCACGGCTTCTTTGGATGATAACAAAATATACGGCAAGGGTTTTCAAATCCTATATCTACATGTTAGGAACATATGAGAAATTTCAATACATGATACCAAGAAACCAAACATTTCAAATTGAAATTTACACATCACTAGCACTAAGTCAGCTGATCGGTGTCAGTAAACTATTCATAGGTGAAAACAAACCTCTTACTCCTGGTATTTTTTAATAATGGGTTCCGGATGTTTATTTTGTTTTACAGAATAAATTTACTGTCTTTTTCTTACAAAAACTAAGATTATGTTTGTGAACAAGCTAACGTACAAATCCTATTCATTTGTAGCTCGAAAATTATTTGAATTTAGCTACCTAATGAAGGGGATTAGTAGGGACTAGGGAATAATACTTAGGTACCTATCTACCTACGTAAAACAATCTAATAACAAACATAACGGAGTATGTGTGAATCTACGTAATCTTCTATCACATAATTTGGGACCCAAACATAGTACCTAACTATCTAATAACAATATCTCCTGTAAATTGATAAATTCCCGACATAATCCTTTTTTTATGTTGGTTCCCATACATGCTGTAATTAATTGCTTAGGTAAATATCGCGACAGTACATAATGGACCTTAGAACAGAAAAAGGATTTTGTAACATAATTTATGTCCAAATGAACCCTTAATAACTTTCCCGCGCAACTTATGTGTGTCCTGGTACATAAATAATGCTAAAGGGTTCTGTGTTTAGTTAAAATTAAATTTAAAAAAAAATAGGATTGTTTGTAAACAAGTTAAAATGCAAATGTTTGTTTGCAGCTTGGAAAATGATTTTAAAGCTTAGGTAGTAAGTAGTGACTAGTGATAAAAGCGGGAGTTTTCTAGAAAATACGTTTAAGTAAAAAATAAAATTAAAAAAATAAGCATAACGGAGTACCTAGCTCACGACTTTCGATGAACTTGTAAATGTAGGTGCCTAATAATTATGTAGATAGTAATTTTCGACCACAATTTTATTAAAGTACCTAACAAAAATATTCCTGTTAGTTTCCGTTAACGTTATCGTTTTTAATATTGAATTTTTAATTACCATAGTACCTACTTATCTAAAATGAATTGCGTAGGTAAAGACTACGAAATTAGAATGTTACAGAAAAAAGATTTTGTAACATAATTTATTTAAAAATGAACCCTAAATAACTTTCCTATGCAACTTATGTGTCTCCTGGTACAAATAAAATGCCAGTGGGTTCCGCTTTCAATTTAAATAGGATTGTAAATTATGTTGGTAGTTTTCGCCATAATTACTTACACGCACACAACTAAACAACCCGCACTAGGGCACCGTGGTGGTCTAAGGCCTTGACCTTCTCATTCTGAGAAGAGGTCCGTGCCGAGCAGTGGGTCAGTAATGAGCTGATGATGACAATGATGACACCGCTAAATAACAACACTACAATCTTAGTTAATTGAGAGGTTGTAGTTTGATGTTTTGTGATGATAAGTTATGTATTTTTGAGTCTTTATTTATGTTTAATAAATCACAATAAAAAATAGGCCGCAAAAATGTATCTTAAATTGTTGAAAGTACTAGGACCTCATGAGTTACGAGAGCTGTCCGGACAGCGTTTGCGCACAATAATAACTGACCCTAATTTCGCCGGAAAAGTGCGGTCGCGGAGCAGGAAGAAACTGCACTTATCTCTGTCGCTCGCGCAGAAATACCTATCTTGCCATCGCGCTCGCACAGGGGCGGTTAACAATAAGATAAGGTAAGATAAGGACACACACACACACAATGATATTTAGGGTAAATGAGCCAGTTGCAGGTTGCAGGTACGAAGGTGGAGGTAACTTTACGCCTGGTTTAATTTTGATCTCCGGTAGCCTTCAGTAAATAAATAAATCGAATCAATACTTAACTTATCTGTCGCAATTTTGATTAGTTAATACTTACAAATTAATAAAATGAACTTATGTAGGTACCGCCACCACAATCCACAGTAAATGATCTTACCTATCGGTTTCGTTTGTCAACTCAGCTCATGAGTTAATTAATGAACTGATACCCTGGCCTAACTCTTTTTTAATCGGTGTGCTTCCATGTATTAAATTAATCAGTTTTCTTGAAATTCCGTTTATTAAGTAATTGGGGAGGACTGGATGCGAAAGGCGGGGGACCGTGTGTTGTGGCGCAACTAGGCCACTGCTGGACACATCCAGCAGTGGACTGCGATAGGCTGGGTTGATTAATAAATTAATTTTAACAACAATTCAACAATAATTTAAAAATAGTATTGTACAATAATTGGGCTAGCTACCCTATTACTAGGATAATAGAAGAGTTTTATTTTTCGGTATTTCCACACCGTTCTTCTGTCTTTCTTCAGTCGTAGACTATTACTCGTGTGCTTCAGTCGCTCTCTCCATCCGATTCCGTGTATCAACTTGTGATTTCGTAATTATTAAAAATGTCGTTAAGTAATAGCGAATATTACGAGATGATGTTGTGTGTCGGAGCAGAAAATGGTAATCTGCGAGCTGCCCGAGACTTGTATCGTCACCGATTTATCCAGGGTAGACCAGATGCTGAGCGTCGGCAGCTGCCTTCGTTGGCATGCACCGGCACACTTTGCACGTAATGTACGTAATTATTTGGACGCGCGCTTCCCTCGGTGGATCGGGCGCGGTAGCAGGAGCGTGGCTTGGCCTCCGCGGTCCCCAGACCTAACTCCGTTAGATTTTTTTTTGTGGGGGTACATTAAAAACGTAGTGTACGCAGTGCAGTGTGATACGGTGCAAGAAATGAAAGTACGGATCGAGGCCGCCTTCAGGACAGTAACACCGGACATGCTGCGCAATGTTCAGGTGTCCATGAACAAGCGAGCGGCCTTGTGCATACAATACCAAGGCCATCACATCGAACCCCATCTTTAAAAATGTAAGTTACCTACCTAATTTACTAAATTAAGCATGGCTCTTAGATTTTACTGTTTAGGTACCTATGTAATGAGGGATAAAAACAAACTAAGTAGCTACCTAGATACTACCTAAACGTTGTTCTGAATTTTTACGTAACTTTTTTACGTCAGTTTTTTACGTGAAAAGTTGTAATTCTGTCTCGATGTTAACGTATAAACCGTAAATAGGGAAATTACGCATTGCATTATTACTTTTTACACCACCGAGTACCTTCCTAAATGCCTATTGCGCACACGCGCTCGCATTGTCGGCTCGTTTGTGATCCCGCCAGTTCGGCGCCGAGGCGGCGACGCAGGGCGGCCGCGGCGGCACACTACCTACAGCGTGTACTAGGCGCACAGGTCGCGAAAGAGATTTAACTTAATATTAGCAAGTGACATGAAAAGTTACTGACCCTCGTAGTGCAGTGACACGTTTGTTATGATTTGATTTCAATAAACTTACGAAACCAAAAATTTGGTATGAATTCTATGAGTAATTTATTTTGAGCTGAAACTTTGCATAGAGATTCTATACCTGATATACTCTTCACCCCTTTTGGATAGATATACCCCTTCCGTTACACGTTGTATATACATGCAGAAAAGTGCAAACTATATGTTTCAAAAGAAGACATATACTTTGCACAAATATGACAATTTGATTAAACCGTTTATGATTGTATCTTGCGATGGTCACATCATCGATGCTCTAGGGCCCTATGCTGCCACCCAAAGTGATGCTGAAATTATGACGCACTTGTTTGAAAATGAAAATGGACTGTTCCGAAGAATTTTTAGAGAAAATGACATTTTTGTTTTAGATAGGGGCTTTAGGGATGCCATCCCTTTGCTGGAAAATTATAATTATCAAGTATATAAACCTGAATCATTAGATGAAGGAGCAAGCCAACTTACATTTTCACAAGCTAATAAAAGCCGTAAAGTGACACTATGTAGATGGGTTGTAGAAGTCGTGAACGGGAGGTTTAAGAGGGATTTTAAACTGTTTAGACAAAGGTATTTTAATAATGCCTCAACACATTTAATGGTTGACTTCAGAATTGCTGGGGCTCTATTAAATAAATTCCATCCTGTTTTAAGGGATAGTCCTAACGCTGAAAACATAATCCAAAGAGCATTGCGATATATGGATGAGCCTAATCATCTTGGACAATTTATTAATGATTATAACATAAACAGAAGACGAGTTATGTTTACCCATATTGACGGTAACTTACCCCAACTAAATAATTTCCCCGTTTTTACATACAATGATTTAATATTGTTTGCACTTGGCCCATATCAGGTGAAACAAGCACGTTCATACTTCGGTGAACATGTTAGGGATAATGGTATCTATGTTGTTGAAGTGTGTCCAGAACTGGAACACTCCCAAGAAATGATAATGCGGATTGGTGGACATAATCCTTATTTATTAAGAGGACGTATTAAGTCTCGTCATGTTTCCCAGAGAATTTACTTTTCTTACGTTTTATTTGACACTGAACATGATAGTGATTCTGTCTTGGAAGCTATTTTAGGTTACTATTGTAATTGCCTTGTAGGGAACAGAACCGTTGGTTGTTGTTGTCATGTTATGACAATAATCTGGTACCTTAGTTGGGCAAGACACCAAAACAATATTCAAGCTCCAGCAGGATTTTTAGACAACATATTAGTAACAATTCAAGAATATTAAAATAATCTAACAATAGACTAATCTTATTTGAAAACCGCAATCACAATTGCAACATGCTGCGTTGTAACATGCTGGCCCGCAGGTACACATATTAATTACATTTTGAAATATTTCTATAAAAAATATAAAAAAAAACATTTAAAAATATAAATTATGCTTCACAGCTTCATTCGAAGCGATTTGTTTACTTTTTGTATTTACGCTGCCACGCACTAGCCTTGCACGGATTTTTAAAGAGGGTAGTCAAAAACTAGAAAGATTAATCGTAGTCTATATAAACCGGTGGCACTGTTATTACCTCTCATTCTACGTTTCCGTGCTGAAGCCTTCGCACGTAACCGTGGTGCTAATTTAATTAATATGGGTAAAAAACGAGGTCAGTGTAGTGATAGTGATGAAGAAATTCAGAAGAAAATTAGGAAGTTGGAATTGAAGTTAAAGAAATCTCGACGTCGAATCATAATATCGGAATCGGACACCGAATCTTGTACTAGTAAGTACCCACATACTTAGATATAAAAAAAAAAAAAAAAAAAAACTAGATGTTGTTCCAACCGACACAAACCTATCAAATTCTCCAACGGAGTTTTTTGTGAACACGCATTTACATAACCACATGTTAATGTGCAGGTACAAACGATCCAACGGATCAACGGGCAACAAGTGTTGCCTCGGCTGCCCCCGCGTTTGATGTTGCTCACACTGCTGATACCGGCCCTAGCTGCTCCTACCTGCTTCAACAAGAAGAAATGCCATCTACTTCTAAGAATGAGGAACATCAAGATGAAGCGAGGAATGACGAGGAACTTGACGAGGCCACCCTGCTTCTTCTTGGGGATGCCCCCAAAGACGAAACCGTCATGGGAAAAGAGATCCACAAGGATGTTGCTACGCGGTGGCAAGAAATTTTAGCTAAGGGCCTGCCTAAAGAGGCAAAAGATAACCTTCTAAAAGAATATCTAATCCCAGCTAACTGTAATCTATTACTACCCCCTTTACTGAACTCTGAAGTAAAGGCAGCCATTCCTGATAATTTAGTCAAACGTGATTTCTACCTAATGCAAAAACAAAAACAAACAGGTATTGCCCTTGCTGCGCTTTCTCAAGCAACCCAATTACTGTTATCCAACGAGTCCTCCCCTAAAAAGTTACTTAAACCTATCAGTAACGCCTGTCGCCTTTTATGCGATAACTTGTACAATGACACCAAGACAAGGCGTACTCTTATAACAGCCAGCATAAATGCCGGTTTAAAAGAAACCATTGCAGAGACTGTTAGGGATAAGTATCTTTTCGGGGAAAACTTTTCTGAAAAAATAAAGTCTGCTAAAAATGTTCAGAAATCTGTAGCTGATTTAAAACAACCCCAAAAAAGTAATACATTTAATAAATCTAATTTCATAGCTAAACAAAATAATCAAAATGATAAAACTCGTTTAAACTGGAAACCCCTGCATCTGAGAACATCCAGACAACAGGATGCAGGGAGGCCTCGTCAAACTCGTCCTCCTCTGAAGACAACATCGCGACGCTCGGCTTCGGATCGCTCACCGGCCAGCAGGATGACTCGGCGAAAGTAGTCTCTCAACGAGAGGTAAGATATGAGCAATATTCAGGGAGATTGCAATACTTTACACAAAAGTGGTTACAAATTACAAATGACCCTACGGTCATCTCATGGACACAGGGCTATAAAATTCCATTTACTTCTATCCCATGCCAAGAAAACCATTTTGTATATCCTCCATCTAAAAAAGACGACAATAAATTTCGCAAAGCAATAAACAAATTGTTAAACTTAAATGCCATATCAAAATGTGAATACGAAGAAGGTCAATTCTTATCTAGCATTTTCTTAGTTCCCAAACCAAATGGAGATATGCGGTTTATATTAAATTTAAAATCATTAAACAAATTTGTTAAAATATGCCACTTTAAGATGGAGGATTACAGAACGGCTGTAAAACTTATGACACAGAATTGTTTCATGGCGTCTGTAGATTTAAAAGACGCTTATTTTTTAATTCCAGTACACAAGAAGCATAGAAAATATTTAAGATTCGAATACAATAATACCCTCTATGAATTTAATTGTTTGCCGTTTGGATTATCCACAGCTCCTTATGTATTCACAAAACTTATGAAACCTGTCATGGAATATTTAAGATTGCATCATGATATTTTATGTGTTATATATATCGACGATATTCTTTGTATGAGTCCAAGTTATAGTGAATGTGTGAATACTGTTCAGATTACAACAACATTATTAGAGAGTTTAGGATTTATTATAAATTTTGAAAAGAGTCAAATTGTTCCTTCTACTAAAAGTAAATACCTAGGTTTTGTCTTTGATTCAAAAGATATGTGCTTAAAATTGCCTGACACTAAAATAAATAAAATCGAAAAACTACTTTTAAGTTTTTTAAACATGTCAAACTGCAGACTACGTGATTTTGCAAAAATGTTGGGACTTTTAGTCTCAGTTTGTCCCGCTATACAATATTCGTGGCTGTACACAAAATTGTTTGAGAGACAAAAATATTTGTCTTTATTGGACAATCCGACTTATGATCAAAATATTAATTTAGGCGGTGAAATTAAGAACGATATTATTTGGTGGTTACAGAATATTAAGAGTAGTGCTCCTATTAAAATAAATAACTTTGTTTTAGAAATATTTTCTGATGCATCTATCACTGGTTGGGGTGCATACTCTAACAATGAGAGGTTTCATGGGTTTTGGAAAAGTGACGAAAAAATGTCACACATAAATGTGCTGGAATTAAAAGCTGCTTTCTTTGCAGTTAAAATTTTTTGTAAAGATTTGTGTGACTGTGAAGTTCTGATAAGAGTGGATAATGTTACAGCCATATCGTGTATTAATAAAATGGGAAGTATAAAATACCCTCATCTACATGAAGTGTCCAAAGAAATATGGCAATGGTGTGAGAAGCGTAAAATAATTTTATTTGCATCATACATTAACACTAAAGCTAATTACGAGGCAGATAGACTGTCACGTAAAAAATTTGAGGATACAGAGTGGGAGCTTGGAAATTACGCCTTTGAGAAAATTGAACATAAATTTGGTTGTCCTCAAGTAGATTTATTTGCCAGTAGATGCAACGCAAAATGTCTTATGTATGTGACGTGGAAAGTTGATCCAGATGCCTGGGCTGTTGATGCATTCACAATTTCCTGGTCTAATTTATTTTTTTACGCTTTTCCTCCATTTGCAGTAATCCTAAAGATGTTACAAAAAATAATTCACGATAAGGCAGAGGGCATTGTAGTTGTACCTAACTGGCCTACACAGCCGTGGTTCCCTTTGCTTCATAAACTTGCCATTTCTGAATTTCTTATTTTTAACCCAAATAAAAAGTTGCTCATTTCTCCTTTCAGATCAACCCACAGTCTTCACAAATCTCTCAAACTAGTTGCCGTGAAGTTATCAGGCAAGCGTATTTAAAAAGATTTCTATCACCCAAATCTGTAGAAATAATGTTAGCTTCAATTTCTGATAACACTTATAAACAATATGATTTCTGTATAAAATCCTGGCTAAACTACTGTAATAAATTTAATTATGATTATTTAAATGTTTCTATTCCTGTAGTGATTCATTATTTAACAACAGTTTTTGAAAATGGTGCAAAGTATGGCACCATAAATAATCATAAATCTGCATTATCTTTACTATTAGGGAAGAGTTTAAATGATGAAAGAATAAAACGTTTTATGAAAGGAGTTTTCAGGCTGAGACCAAATAACCCTAAATATCATATTACCTGGAACCCCAACACAGTTCTAAATTACTTAGCGGATCAAATACCCAATGAAAGTCTTAGCCTGGAAACTCTCTCTAAAAAGACTATTACTTTGTTAGCGTTAGTAACAGCACACCGAGTACAAACGTTCTCATTAATAAAATTAAGTAATATTAATATATATGATACTCGAGAAATTATTATTAGAATACCCGACCATATCAAAACTTCTAAAGTTAATTCATTTCAACCAGTTCTAAAACTGCCCTTTTTTAATGAGAACCCTGCTATATGTCCAGCTCGTTGTATAGTTACATATATTAACAGAACTTCACAATTGAGAAATTCAAATAATGACTATTTATTTATAAGTTTTAAAAAATCCCATTCAACGATATCGTCTCAACGAATTAGTCACTGGATAAAAGATACTCTCTGCCAGAGCGGTATCGATACAAATATATTTGGTGCACACAGTACTCGGCATGCAGCAACTTCCACAGCTAGTAGGCTAGGTGTTAACTTAGATGTCATTCGAAAAACAGCTGGATGGTCTGATTCATCCAACGTGTTTGCAAAATTTTATAACAGAGAAGTTATAAATGATACCAATGCCTTTGCTAATAGTATACTATCAACTGAAGATTAATTGATGCTATTGATTTTTTCCTTGCTGATTTTTAATCAGCAATTGAACTATACACATTTTTTATTTTTTATTTATCTCTAAACAACATACAAAAAGTAAACAAATCGCTTCGAATGAAGCTGTGAAGCATAATTATATATCAAACGAACTTGCAAAGTGAAGTTCGATACTAATTATGCGAGCAGCTTCATTCGAAGCGATTTATGGAACCCTCCCTATGAACAAATATTAAATATACCCAACCCAAGGAAAAATACAACCAGTATTACAAAAAAAAAAAAAAAACGTTTTAATGCTTTGAACTAAATGAGAGGTAATAACAGTGCCACCGGTTTATATAGACTACGATTAATCTTTCTAGTTTTTGACTACCCTCTTTAAAAATCCGTGCAAGGCTAGTGCGTGGCAGCGTAAATACAAAAAGTAAACAAATCGCTTCGAATGAAGCTGCTCGCATAATTAGTATCGAACTTCACTTTGCAAGTTCGTTTGATATATAAAAATAGTAGTCCACCGGCATCGGGAACAGGGTAATAGGTCATACGTCCTTTTATTATTATTATTGTGCGTGTATTTGACACTGTGTATGTTTTTCTATCAAAATATTTTTATTTGTTTTCTCAAATAAATAATTATTTATACCTACTCTTTTGTTTTATTTTGTTTTCCTTGTTAATTGGTAATTAAACTATAAAAATATAGATAAGGGTAAAAATCCGTAAAAATGTATTACATATTATATTATAATTCTATACACTTATTTGCCAGCGATCTGATTAAAGGTTTAGTGTAACTATTTACGTCTAGTCTGTTGTAATAACAAGTTATATGAGTTTTTTATTTATAGCAATTTAATGTGCCGATTTTCACGAATATAAAACACCAAAAATCATTGGTGTATATTAAATTTGATAACTATGCCGACGCCCATACAGAAATTGGCCATATCCTTTATTGACTTTTGGGGAAAGTTGTAGAACAAAAGTTATCCCTTATTATGGGTACTTTAACACCCTTTCGGCTTAGTACCCCCTTTCCGACTAGCCTTGTATACCTAAATAAAAAACCTGTTTCGAAAAAAAAATGTGCTTCAGATGACATTGGTCATTGTTACATATGGGTTGAAGGGGAAGCAGGAAGAGGTGCGCAAGAGGTGGGATCGTGCCTTAACTAAGGCCCACTGTTGAACACCTTATTCTTTGGAGCGATTGTTGTGGAGGGCAGAACCGCAACATAAAAATAGTACTCATGTTGAAAGCACTTCTAAACTCACATGACACTTTAAAAGTCATTGGCGAATGCTACACGCTCGATATTTATCGTGATATTTGGATCATAATCCAGGATCACGATATTTATCGAGTCTGTAGTATAGCGTATCACCTATCGTGATACGGATCGCTGGATTTCTAGAAATCCGAAAATCCACGATTTGTATCAAGTATCGTTGATAAATATCGAGCGTCTAGTCTCTAATCGATATTTATCGCGTCAGTATTAATTCTGTCAGCGATGGAAGAGGACGCGCATATTGAGGCGGCGGCGCCGCGGCGCCCGCCGTACCTCAAACAAACGACCAAAAGTACTTGAAAGAATTCATACAAGTGTTAGAAACACTATGTAACTAGGTATGGGACAGCTCAAGTGCCAACAGTTTAAATAAAGTGAAAAGGGCGAATGCTTATGAGCAATTACTTAAATTTTAATAAAAATTAAACCTGGCGCGACTACCAAAGACGTCATTGCGAAGATAAACTCATTAAAATCGAATTATAGCAAAGAATTAAAAAAATAACCGATTCGAAGCGATCTGGTGCTGCAGCGGAACACGTGTACAATCCAAAGTCTTGGGTATTTCATATGCTGAATTTTTTGAATAAAAATGAAAAGCCCATTGATATGGTAAGTTTTTTATTTTATCTACATAAACTTAAATATTAGCATTATACTAGTTACAGAATCTGTCTCTCAGCATCTTAGCACTGTTTAATGTATTTCTATATGTCGTACGTTACATGCCTACTAATACATTATTATTTTGGTTATCTCCACTTGACAAAAGATAAAAGTGTGGTTCTGTTTTAAGTAAATAATTATGTAAATAACAACATGCAGTAGTCACTTTTGTAGACTTTGCAGGTGTTAGCCATATAGCTTTTTGAAAAATACCGAACTTAGCAGCTAACATGCCAAATGCACACTCAACCACACCTCTAGCTTTTGATAAGCGGTAATTAAATGTTAGTTCCTCTTTTGTAGGCACTTTTTAACGCATATGGTTTCATCAAATTAGGCCCAAGGGCGAAAGCCTCGTCTGCTGTAAATACAAATGGATATGTTTCTGTAGTATTTGGCAGTGGGGCCGCCTGTGCAGCGGTGTAGTTTGGTGGTGGTGGGTGCTGATGAGGTGCTGGTACGTGGGTGCCGGGAAGAATAAATAAAACGGCGCAGGAACTAATATTCGTGTATATTGGGCGCGTGTCACAAGAAAAAAGGGGAAGTGGCAGTGTTGCCACAATTGTAATTCAATTTACATCTTTATTTTAATGTTGGTGTTGCAAGCTAATAATTTAAATATCCAACATGCTGCGGCCTCACAGAAATGGCTCTATTAAGTTAGACACTTAATAATGAAAAGTTATACAAATTTAAATTATGTTAACTCAAAGTTTAATCTATTTATACTACTATATAATAAAAAGTAGAGATTAAATGCTTTTACAAACATGTGACTTATTATTTAACAACATTTAGAAAAATATATAATAATAAAATGTCTTATAACTATATATCATATTCTATTGGTAGTAGACAAATTTTGTTGATAGCCCGGGAATGAGTTTTCCCATTTGGGGTTCTAACCTCCACTGTCCTAATTTTGCCATCATGTCCTGGAAACAATTTAACAATTCGTGCCATGGGCCACGACATAGAAGGTGTATTATCTTCTTTTAAGATAACTAAGTTGCCTAGTTTAACATTACATTTATTATCACGCCATTTAGGTCTATTTTGTAACAAGTTTAAATAATACTGATACCACTGTTTCCAAAAAGACTGTTTTAGAGAAGTACACAATTGCCAAAACTTAAGCCTATTTTGTGGAACGTTACAGACATTATTTTCAGGATACATCGACATAGCACTACCTATAATAAAGTGACCGGGTGTTAGATAACAATAATCATCACTGTTTGAAGATAAAGGTAATTAAGAGAATTAAGCACTGCTTCAATTTCAATTAATACAGTATTAAGTTGTTCATAGGTTAAAACAGTTTTTTGCAGTATTCTTTTTAAATGAAACTTTGTGCTCTTTACCGCCGCTTCCCAGAGCCCTCCAAATGTAGGCGAGTAAGAAGGTATAAAGTGAAATTGTATCCCACGCTCGGCGGTAAAACTTTGAACCTGCATTTGGTGACTCTGAGAAGTGTGCAGTTTATAGAGCTCGACTAATTGGCTCCTTGCACATTTAAAGGTACTCGCATTATCACAGTGAATTTCGGTGGGCAACCCTCGTCTAGAGATAAATCTCCTCAAGCACGCAAGAAAGGTTTCCGTGGTCAGGTCTGACGCGAGTTCTAAGTGAACGGCTTTTGTCGCGAAACAAACATATACCCTTTACCCTTTAATGATCGTCTTACGCGAGAGAGTTTTACTTCAATTGGCCCAGCGAAATCCACGCCGACCTTCTCAAATGGGCGGCTGGTAGCTGTTACTCGTGCAGCTGGCAAGGAGCCCATTAGTTGCTTGGCCACTGAGGCCTTTTGTCTGAAACATACAATACATTTGTGAGTTATTTTCTTAACTTCTAATAATCCATTAACAATCCAAAACCTTTGGTTTAGATGCGACAGTAAAAGTTTAGGCCCTGCGTGCAGTAGCCTTTCATGTTCACACCTTATAAGCAAGCTAGTAATGAAAGAGCCTTTGGGCAGTATGACAGGATGTTTTTGTGAATAAGCAATATCAGCATAATGTAGTCTACCCCCAACGCGCATAAGACCTTGGTTGTCGAGAAAGGGATGCAATTCGGATAGATTTCCTTTCAAGGTGGTATCATTGCTTAATGCTTTGATTTCAGTTTTAAAATATGTATTTTGTTCATGTTTAATTATAAGCATTAATGCATGGTCTAGTTCAGAACTTTGTAAAAAGTTTGTATTTATTTTAACCTTATTCTTATTAGTATTGTTTAGGAATCGCAATATACAGGAAGACATTGAATTCAGTGGCAATATTCTAGTCCAAGAATCTAATTGAGGAACAAATAATAACTAATGCTAGTAAACTGTTCAAAAATAATAACCCAGGGTTTTCCCAAAATGATCAAAAAAATAAAAAGGATCAAATTGTGATTGCGCGCTATTTAAAATGAACGAGTGCCGCCGTGTGACACGCACGCACACACGCGCCATCACCGTGTCGACACGCTCCATTCATTTTTTGCGCGGGAACGGCACGTGGGCCTCGCAGCGCCTGCGCCGGCGCCGGCGCGGCGCGTTGGTTTGGGTCGCGAACTCAAAATCACGGTGTCGCAGCTTCGATTTTCTTACAGAACTAACGTGTAACTTGTACTTAAATTAAATTTAGTTAGGATCGAAAGTAATTAGAATCATGACAGAAAGCAATTTCGAAAATAACAAAAATCATGAGAGAAAATCACGAAGCACAGTAGCACACGTTTATCTACCCTCCGTCTGTCAAGCAGACTGATTCAGTCTGGTGTCAAAAAACCGCTATCTGTCAAGCAGACTGAATAAGCTGCAAACTCATACATTCATGAGAAAGCAAATTAAAAATAGGGGCCACTTCGGCGCATAAAACAATGAAATATGGCAGATATCACATAATGACACAATAATGAGTTGTGCTACGTAATAATTGTCAGCACTGTTGGCACAGTGGCTGAGTTTGTGGCTGCTGCGTTGCGTTTCGTGTCGCGAATTCGATTTCCGCAAACAGAAAGATTTAGGTAGGTAAGGTTTGAGTTTGTAAACGCACCCAGCACATTACCTCCAAGAGTAATACGTATTAATTAGCGTTGGAAATGTTTTAAAAAAAGAAATAAGATTGGAAAATTTGAAGTGATTTAAACTTTTACTTTGGTGTTCAAAGTAAAAAAGTTATTTTTAGTAAGAGTTTCAAATTACATCCAATGATTGTAATATCATTAAAAATGACTAATTTTTTCAGTATTTTTTCTGCATTAAAGTCGGCTAAAGTGGAAAAATTACTATCCCTAAAATTATCTCAATTAAATTCGATAGCAAAATGCCTAATGAGTGACGCGTCTGTTCTGTTATTCAAGCGCTGCTGGCTGACTGCTGATGCGATTTTTGTAGAGATCGCGCGATGGCGGAGCGCAGGGCGGTACCGGCGCGGTTTGAGCGATACAGCATTAGACTTTTATTTATTTTGCGGCCGGCGAGTGCGTGTGTGTATGTAGTTATTTAGTAAAGTACATACATAATGCGCTGACCGCGCGTGAACTTTGGCGAAACAGCTGATTGGGAGCACTTTTAAATAATAAAACTGAATTCCACACGTAGCAGTTTCACGTCAAATAACTGAGTGGTTTATTTTTTTTTATCACATTAATACTTTTGGTGTTAAAGTGAAAAAAAAAAGAAAGTGAAGTTAAAGTTGATTAATAATGACCGGATAATTAATTTATTGTTTTCGATCTGTCCGTTTGTGTAGGTATGTAAGATTTGCGTTTGATTTAGAAAAAGGTTTTTTTTTAGAGAAAGAAATAAATATTAAACTTACAACTTAGGCACTTACCTACGTGTACTTTAAGAGGTGCTCGAAGTGTTCACCTCCTTGTTGTACGCACAGCTCAGCACGGTGCCTATGGTTCACCTTCACGTTTTGTAGCACAAATGTACGCGATTTAACTATTTCGAAAGCCGTAACAATCCTTTGTTTTAACTGTTCGCGGCTTTCACTTTCTTGCTCGTACACAAGTCTTTTAACTTCACCCCACAAAAAAAGTCTAAGGGCGTCAGGTCAGAGAACCGCGCCGGCCAAGGTACAGGCCCGCCGCGTCCTATCCACCGCTCGCCGAATCTCCGGTCGAGGAAGGCGCGAACATCTCGCTGGTAGTGTGCTGGGGCTCCGTCATGTTGGTAGTACAACTCGGACTGATAGCTATCAGGCACGTTCTGCAGCTGCTCTTCTACAGAGGTCTCTAACAACCGGAGATAGCGTTCTCCGGTCAGTCTCTCTTCAATAAAGAAGGGACCTATGACACAGCTGTTAATTATGCCTGCCCACACATTCACCGAGAAACGATTTTGAAAGGCATGCCTCCGATTTACGTGAGGGTTCTGCCCACGCTGAGCCCACCAATGCTCGTTGTGGACATTAAACAGCCCGAGTCGGGTGAACGTGGCCTCATCTGTCCACAGGATATTTTTGTCAAGGTTCTGTAATAGCCAATTACAAAATCGGACCCTGGGCGTGTAGTCAGCCAACACCAACTCCTGCACTTTTTGAAAGTGGTAAGCGCGCTTGGGCATGAGTTGGTACGTGAAACGATGCAAAGTCCAGCAAATTTTGAGTTGACCTCAAAATTCGGTCTCTTGATGGGATTGGTGCATCGGGATAGCGGCGGTGGAACATCAGACGGGTTCGTGGCAAACTGTGCGTTCGGTCGTAAAATAACACCATATCCAGGTATTGCTGGTTCGTGTACACTGCACTACGTGGTCGAGGCATATTAGTTACGGTTTACGGTTCACAGAATTTTTCGCGAATTACACGTCACGCACTTGACCTATTAAACTCGTAACTGAAGCGGCGCACGCGCCCGCGCACTTGCATTACTTTGCAGGGGCGGGGGCGGGTGCATACCGCGTCCCCCGAGGACACCCCCGCTGCCTAGCGCCGCGCGCGGGAGGCCCCGATTAGGTAAAAAGTTTGTTCTCGCTGAATACTGTTTTGGCGGCATTTCTTTTGAAGGACATGCCTACTGAATGAGCGCTCGTACTCGTGCATTGTAGCGTAAGTAATAATACCGCGTAGTAAAATGGTAAACTAGCGCGGACGCATCTTGATATTTTAAATTTATTGAAGTTTTGATTAGCATTTTTATTTTTTATTTTTTTGTTGTGTTTATTCATTTCGGACTTCATTTAGGTAAATGTCAAGAAATATCACGTTTTTAAAATTAATAATTTGAAAATTTTAATACATGATATTATTTGCTTAAATGAATAAGTATCATGGATAGAATACGAGGTTAAAATATTGCCAATGAATTAAATGTCACCTGTATAAGCTAACAGCCTTACTATTTTATTTATGTCTAATTGGCGTCTGCAAAGCCAACTAAGTCTGCCGAGTCTGCTTCTGAAAATCTAATGTTCCTATCTAATAGGATTGGCTGCATCGCAGCTAAATTATTGGTAAATTGAAACCATTCTTGCTGAACATCTGCAGGCGGACTGTCATTCCAGCCTGTGTTCAGTAGCCATAATTTTTGCATTATGGCCTTTGCTGTGACTACAATTGAGCTTACAAATCCCATTGGGTCATAGAATCTACCTATGTAACTAAGTATGCTCCTTTTTGTTACCCTATTTCTATTGAAGGGCTCTGGAGAAGAGATAATAAAATGATCATCCTTTACATTAATTTGAAGTCCTAAGGCTTTCATGTTATTATTATCCCTTTGTAATTCTAAACTATCAAAGTGTCTTTCGTTTAATGGTATATTGTTCAACACATTTTTATCATTTGATGCCCATTTATGAGTATGGAAACTACCTAAATTAAGCAAATCACGAAGTTGCCAGAGGGCAGTGATGGTTATTTCCAAATTATCATTGCAATAGATAATATCATCAACATAAAGATTATTTTTGATAATAGATGACGCTAGTGGATATGATTTTTCATATCTATTTGCTAGCTCATCTATACAGCGAGTTGCTAAATAACTTGAACTTTTCAAGCCATAGGTATGTGACCGTATCTAATCTAATACACTTGACCGGCTCATCAGGGTTGTCCCTCCACAAAATATTTTGAAGGGTTGTGTATTGAGGATCTACTTTAATGTTTCTGAACATTCGCTTGATATCTGCAGTAAATGTATACCTACCCAAACGGAATAATAAAATTATATCAAATAAATCCTTTTGAACCACAGGCCCATTAAGTTGAAAATCATTCAAAGAAACTTTCTTGTTTGTTTTCATTGAACCATCAAAGACTGTTCGAAGCTTTGTGGTTTTACTATTATTATTAATAACTGCATGGTGTGGTAGAAAATACACTGCATGCTTATTTAAATTATACAGTTCTATATCTACATAATGACCATGACCAAGCTCTAAAGTAAGATTATTAATTCCAGTCAGTAAAATGACATTTCCAGTGTTGCAGGTTTTTAGTCCCAAATAAATAGTGATGTGGTAGAATCAAGTTTTTACTATTAAAAGTTAGTCGAGATTACATTTTTTTATTCAATATCAAATTGCCTTGATATAAATAAAAATATGTAATTTACGGTAATTAAACAGAAGACATACACGGTAGGTAATTAAATATAACATTAAATACTGTTATATTATTTGTTTTTGGTTATTGGAAGCACTATGGTCATCACTTGTCACGCTATGGACGCCATTTTGTTTTTCATTCTGCTCCCGAATTCCGACGGTGACAGAAGTGTTTAGTGTCCTCTGTTTATTTCTTACTTGTTAAATTGTTATTTTTTTGTTGAGTTTTGTTACGTTGGTATTTGAGATGGATCCCCAGCCGTCCACCTCTACAGAGGGATGTCTCCCTCCAAAAAGAAAGCGTCGATCATTTGTTGTGAGTGAGAAACAAATGGTTCTCAATGCATATAATTATGTATGGAATCAAAATGCAGCAAAACCTTTTGATGTTCCAAAGAAAGATGAGTGTGTGAAGACAGTATCTGAAATTTTGGGAATTTCGACTAGATCTGTGTATCGGATACTGAAAGAACAAAAGGAGAACGTTCAGTTATCAAATCAGAAAAAATCTGGACCCAAACTGACATTCAAAGATAAAATTGATGATTTTGACTTTTCGGCGATACGTCGTAAAGTTCACCAATTCTTTTATGCGAAGGACCCTCCAACTATTGCCAAGGTATGTAAATTTATAAAATTATAATACAATACAAAATACATAATTGCACATCATACATAATAATAATTAACACACATTGTCATTGTCTCGCTGTAGTTTACAAAAATTAAATACTTGTAATATTTTACAGGTTCATCAGGTTGTAAATGATGACCCTGACCTACCAAATATGTCAAAGAGTACCATGCGAGCAGTTTTAAAACATTTAAAATTTAAATATGCCAGTCGCAAACGACGCAGCTGCTTGACAGACCGTCAAGACTTAATTCTGTGGCGTAGACGGTACTTGACGACAATCAAAGAATATCGGAGACAAGGAAAAGTAATTTATTATCAAGATGAGACCTGGATTAATGAAGGTAATTGAATATTTTTATTTACAACTGTATTTAGTGAATAGTTTTTCAGTTTCAAAATGTATTTGTGTCAGTATTATATTATTTATATGAATTTTGTATATTAACAGGTCATACAACTGGTAAAGTTTGGGTGGATACAACAATAGAATCTTCCAAACAAGCGTTTTCTAAAAGTTTGACTACAGGCCTAAAGGGCCCAACCGGCAAAGGTCGACGCCTAATAATTTCACATATAGGCAGTGATGAAGGTTTTGTAGAAGCCGGTTTACTTATTTTTGAATCGAAGAAAAATAGTATGGACTATCATGAAGAAATGAACTCGGAGTGTTTTGAGGAATGGCTTAAAAGCATTTTGCCAAATTTAAAGCCAAATGCAGTGCTGGTATTAGATAATGCACCGTACCATTCAAGAAAAGTCGAGCGTATCCCCACTTCAAACTGGCGGAAGGCTGATATTATTCAGTGGTTGGATGAAAAACAAATTCAATATCAACCTACAATGATAAAAGCTCAATTAATAGAAATAGTAAAATTACAAAAATCTAATTACGAACGCTATGCTGTGGAAGAGTTGGTCGCTGAATACGGTGTCACAATCCTGCGTCTGCCCCCTTATCACTGTGAGCTCAACCCAATAGAGTTAGTTTGGGCTCAAGCAAAGGGGTACGTCGCCAGGAACAATAAAACTTTTAAAATAAAAGATGTAAAAAAATTATTTGAAGAAGGCCTGAAGGAAGTGACGCCTGAAAATTGGAGACAGTGCATCAACCATGCCATAAAAGTCGAAGACAAAATGTGTCAACTCGACCACATCATAGATGAATATGTGGATTCATTCATTATAAATGTAACTGATTCCGATTCCGATTCTGAATATACCGATTCAGAATCGGAGTCGGAATCAATAGCAACCGTAATGAATAAAAACGTATAAAATTACTTGTATTTTCCTGACTTTCTAGTGTTAATTCCTCTGAATCTCTTTATACATTTTTTTCCCAGCTTTTGTAATAATGTTGTAGTGAGAAATTTTAATATGCTGGTAAGGTCCATATTTCTAAAATCGTATTATTTAATACGGTATGTATTAAATATTTACAATAAAAAAAACGCTGATACCTAATAAAATAAAGCATGACTAAATATCTAAGTCTCTTGATTGCTGAACATCACTATTGTAGCGGGTCACCCTTTTTTGTATCAGTGACAGTTGCACTTGTCATTTTACTGACTGGAATTAAAAATCGTACTTTAGGTATTTGTGGATGAAATTTTTATATTGCATGAATAAATTAGGATTTGCATGCAATCTCTTTTCCAAATTTAGAAACCTTTTTAAAGCTAGGTGAAATGACTCACCAAGAGCATCGTTTACATCTGATAAAGGTAATTTTAAAGGCAGAGGAACCTCAAACTGATTATTAACTAGCACCTAGTCGTGACGTTTTAAAAGTGCCTGAAATCTGGTCTATTTGAAATAAAAAACTTTGACTTTGAAACTAATTTAACTGAGCTTTGAAATATGTGTTCACACAGCTCTTGCTCAGATGTTTGCTCAGTAAATATTTCTGGAACTTTTTCATTGGTCCAAAACTGGGCAAGTGTCTCATTGAGCCCTAATTCACATTTTAATACTACTTTATTACATGTCTGTGGAAATACCTTGGGTGGCAGATTCCCTCCTACAATGTGCCCGAAGTATGTGTTGAAGATGTGTAGTTGTGTGTTACTAGGCTGCTGCAATGGCAGAGCAGCATCCCGGGGCAGGGCTGAAGACTGCCTTGGCAGGTTGATGCTTGTGCACTGCTCGTTCGGTAACAGGGCCTGGAAAAACACATTAGCTCCTAATAACATGTGTATTTCGCTAGGTACATTAAATTGGTCATCTGCCAATGTAATGTTGGGTGGTATTATGACACTAGAGAAATCAAATTTATTCTGAGGTAATTTGCATGTTACTTCTTTTACCACATGACAAGTTACCATTGTTTTGAATGGTGATTTTAATGAATGAATTTCAATAGGAATGCTATATTTTACATTACTTTTTTCATTAGTGATTCCAATAATACAAGTGTTACTCTGCAAGGGCGTTAAACCTAATAGCTGAACAACTTTTGAAGTTATAAAAGAAACCTGAGATCTGCTGTCCAGTAACGCCTTGATGATGTATTCGGTGCCATGCCTTGCTACCACTTTTATTTTAATTGTAGGTAGAAGCACATTATTATTAATATTGCTAGACAAATTGACAGCTGGTGTGGTCTCACCTGAATTGCAGTGCAACAGAGTGTTGTGAGGCTTCTTGCACTCGGAGCACCGGAAGTGATACCTGCATTTGCCACCATGCATGCCTAAACAAATCACACATAGTTTTTGCTCTTTGGCGAACGTCAATCTATTGTTCGCTGGCAATAATTGAAATTTTTTACAATTATATAATTTATGGTCATTGTACTTACAGAAGATGCATGTTGCTCCTGCAGTGGTAACTGCCGCTACCTTGCTCGACTGTTGCTGCAAGTGACCCTGTCCGGCATTTTCCAGTGCCAGAGCGCGTTTCTCTATATATTGCAGGAAGTCTTCGAGCTTAGGTTTTACATCGGCATCCCGGTCTAGCTGATAAGCTCTTGCAGTAATACCATCTAGTTTACGGGAAAGAACACATAATAGAATTGCATCCCAGTATATGACATTCGAGTCAAGGTTTTTAATTGCAGCTAATTGTTGCCTAATAAATGAGACAAAATCCCTTAAGCTACTAGCTGTTGACTTAACAATGCAACTTAAATCTTAAGATGTTACATATGTGATCATTTATAATCTTATACTTATTGTCATAGCGCTCTTTCAATAGTTTGCGAGCTTTCAGTATAACTATCTGCGGTTAGACTTAATTTTTTTATTAAGTCATACGGTTCGCCCTATAAATACGATCTCATATAATAAAACTTTTGAATATGGTAAAGCTTACTGTCATTGTGAATCAGTGAATCGAACAAATTAATAAATGGTACGTATTCTGTAAACTTACCATCAAATGTTTTTATGCAAATGTGTGGTAATTTTGTTTTATGTGTTATTACATCAGAATGTGTGGAGGAGCTTACATTTCTTTGGGACTTTATTTGCTCATTCAATGATGCTAAGATGTAATAATAATTATCTTCCATTTGCTCGACATTTTCTGTGTCAGCATTGTCGAGATAAAGGATATCTTTACATAAGGACTTATATTCAAGAAAAGCATTTGTGAGTCTGTCACGTTTGGTGACAAACTCATCAGAATTGATTTTACATATATCGGAAGTTTTAACAAAATTACTTAATCTGGTTATCGTACCTTTGATGTAGCCACGTGAGGCGGTTTTACGTTTTAGTTCGTCCATGTTTAGATTCTAGTATTACAAATAACAGATCACAACTTAGAACACACAATTTTAAAATAATTTGATTGAGGACGCTGGACCAGTCGATACTTGATCGATCGAAAGCACAAAATGGTGGCACCGGAAGTTCGCGTCGATGCTTGTGGCGTCAGTTGCTGTCTCTCGTGCGTTAATATTTTATTTCTCTGTTGCGCACGCGGCTTCCGTCGCCCGCGCGTTCCAGGTACGTAAACTTCAAGTTGAATTAGAATTGCGATACGCGCCGTCTCGCTTCTTCTTGCGGAGCACCTTATAATTATGCTGTACTGCTGTCCTCTTTACACCTGCAGGGGTAGTTCCAGAACTACGATGGCCATTTATCGATGGAATAAATAAAAAATAATTTTCTGCTGGGCTTTTTCTCCTGGAGGTTTTTGCTGGAGTCGTCGAATCGGCGAAGGCGATTATGTTGCGACGACCAGACCAAGATTGTTGTACACAATGTAATGCAGAGCCCGCTTGCCTTGCCCTCGCCAATCAAAATGGCTGTGACACGGCCGAGAAAAAAAGCTTCCAAACCTCTTATTTCTTCCGCGGCACCGCTGTTCTCCGCGAAGGACCATGTGCAGCGGTGTAGTTTGGTGGTGGTGGGTGCTGATGAGGTGCTGGTACGTGGGTGCCGGGAAGAATAAATAAAACGGCGCAGGAACTAATATTCGTGTATATTTGACGCGTGTCACAAGAAAAAAGGGAAGTGGCAGTGTTGCCACAATTGTAATTCAATTTACATCTTTATTTTAATGTTGGTGTTGCAAGCTAATAATTTAAATATCCAACACTTGTTTTTACTGCACTATCACTTCGCAAAACTATCACTAGTTTACACAAATAAATCAATTTCAACATGAATAATGCTATAAGATTCTACATTATGATACGAATATATCAAATCAAATGCAAATGAACAAGTGAAAACAATAATATAAATAAGCGCGAAAAAAATCTGTTGTGAATCTGTCATCCAAATATTACTATCTGAACAAATTACGAACTTCAGTAGCATTATTTCCATCTCGTTCTGGCGTACGCATTTCCTATCTCTGTCCTTATCGTAACTCGATGAATCGCGGGTTGCCATCGTCGCTATATCTAGCGGTGTTATGTTGCCTCAAGGTCACGATCGCTACAAGTGAAACTATGAATTAAATGTACTGGATTCCTGCCGCGCCTGACCGGCTTTTCTTTTGCGTCGTTTCAAGTTACGTTGCGGCGAAAAAAATTGTAGGCGTTTATTTATTTCTTTGATTGTTACTTTCATAAGCAAATGTTATACCTGCAATGTAACTTCGTAAATACCTAATTATTTGTTTAAATGATAATTGAAAATAATAGATACTAGTATTTGCCACATTTCGAAAGGGAAGCCGATAGGAATCGAGTTGTATGGAGCCTTCGCCACTGCAAGAGAGTACTACTAAAGTAACGAGTCAGACATGGCGTAGGTAATACTTGCAATAGTGTAATCAAATAAGAAACTGAATATATAAAATATTTTGACACTGATTTTAAATTAATAATAACAAGATGACAGTGACGACGAAACTACTTATTTAAATAATATATAAATTTAATTAAAAATCAGTATCAAAATATTGTTTAAAATAAATGTTTTTTGAATATAAGTTTGTATTTTATTGTGCCATGTCGTATCTATACCTAGCAAAAATCTAATAACTTTATTATTTTGTTCATTAACATTGAGCTTGCTAACGCTACCTGTAGTTACGCACACAGTAGCGCGTGTCTATACGCATTACAACTACAAATAAGGCTCACCCGCTTTCCTGAGATAAAACAACTGATCAAGGCAAAAACAACTGAGGGAAAAGCTTGATGATATGATTAGTGATGAAATTATCGAGGAATGTGATTCCCCGTGGTCAGCCCCTGTAATTCTGGTTCCAAAAGGAGATACAGATGTCCGAGTATGTGTAGATTATCGTCGACTCAACGAGATACCTAAACCTGACAGATATCCCTTGCCTCGTATCGACTGAAATGCGATGCCATACAATTGATTTACAGGCAAGTTACTGGCAAATTATGGTACATTCAGACGATTGCGACCAAACAAGCTTCGTATCATCGTTTGGAACGTTCCGTTTCAAGCGAATGCCATAAGGTTTACGAAACGCGCCCGCGACGTTCTAAAAATAGATGGACAAATTCATAGAAGGATTACAAGCGAAGTCTTTAGTTATTTGGAGGATCTTATCATAAGAAGTTTTTCTTTCGACCAACTTATAAAGGACTTTAAAGAAATATTAAAATACCAAACTTAGAGAATGCAAGTTACGAGTCAACAGAAAGAAATGTAAATTTATATGCTCTGAAATTAACACCTAATCGTTTCAGAAGGTATCACAACAGACTCCGAGAAAATATCTGCTATTGCAGATCGACAGGCGCCTAAAAACCTTAAAAAACTGATATCATTTTTGCGAACCGCATCATGGTATCGGAGATTTATCAGTAATTTAAGCAGCGGGATTAAATTTATATCAAGTCGAAAAGGTAAGCCCGTTTTACTGCACGCTGGTTTCCGCTATAATTACCTAAACAAAATACTAATGGCAATACAAATTGAAGATGTTTTAATAATATGGACTGCAACACTTCTGTTACTTTAGATGATCTAAAAAAAATAGTAAAGGCGGCTACACACTCATGTATTCCGGATGTAACTAAAAATATAGTAGAACCTTTCAGTTTCTGTTGGGGTCACAGTTCTAACCTAACCTACTGTTCTGGTAGCAGCTCGTTTCTGATGGCGATTCGTTTTCTGGTGGGGTCGCAGTCCCTTTTTTAATTATTTTTTTCGTCTGATAATCCTCATGGCTGTCCCTCGCCCGGGGAAGGCGAGGGGGTCTGCCGGACTCTTACTGGCTAAAAACCAACGGTGTTCCTTCTCCTGACCGTTCGGCCAGGGTCGCGGGATTCGTAAAAGCATGCACAGCAACCTCGGCAGGTCCCGGTCTGCCAACCCATGGCGGACCTCTCCTCTGTGGGGCCTTGCCCCACGTCCTCCTGAGAAGTGCCCACGGATAACGGCGCGCTGCCTTCTCGGGCCTGTTACTGGTCGGGCGGCGAGTCCCCAAACCCACCGCCCGCAGGCCACATACTAGGGTGGCTGGAGGTCTTCGCGTACGCGCGCCCTCCGGCGCCCGGTGCGTCTGGCGCGGGAAGGGAGAAGAGCACACCGCTCCCTCTCCCTCTCCTATTCTTCTTTGGTTGCCATCACCCCCTCACAAAAGGAGGCGATGGCTTCCCACGCAGTCTCACTCCCGACCATGGACAGAACCACGGCCGGAAGCGAGAGGTCACCGCCGACCGCCGCGACTATATTATATACTATAAACTAGACAGATAGATATACTATAGACTATATATATTATATGTCAGGAGCAGACAGGCAAGACCAGCTTTTAGGCTACTATTCTTGCGAAAGAAAAACGTTGCGTTGGTATATGAAGGTTGCCATCCACACATTCCATTTACTTTTCATCAATTCAATGAAGATTTATAATAAATATTCAGGGCAACCTAAATTGTCTCTATATGATTACCGGTTGAATATCATAAATGCTCTGCTGCCAGAAGATCTATCAGAAAATGGACTTTCAAACACCCAAAGAAGTCGGGTGACAGTAAATTCTCATATAATAAAGAAAGCCACTGAAACTACTTCGAACGGGCGACTCAAGTGAAAGCCATGCCGACAGCGCACCAAGAATAAGAATCGTAGTAACTCCTTGGTATTGTGACTCTCCTTGGTATTGTGACTCCTGTCCTGACAAACCTGGACTTTGTTTGCTGTGTTTCGACAATTACCACTCAGAACTTGGCCTGTAATTATTACAATTCATACATTTATATAGTTTATTTTGAAGGTTATTTCATTAGCGATACGCAAGTAGTAACTAATAAAAACAACTCTTAAATAAATGAACCACAAATCTTGTAATAAACTGATAACGCACCCGTGCGTTATTCGGCATTGATAGTGAAAGTTTCATTCCCAGTGCCGTGAACGCACAGGTGCGAGCTAGGCATTTAAATACTGTAAACAAATTTGGCCTTACGGATGAATTTCTATCCTGTGTGGCATCGAACCTGTTAAGAAAAATAGAATAGTAAAAGATTTATTATTCGATAAACGATATGCGTAGTTATTGGAAAAACTTGAAAAGAAATAATTACAGCCTTTGCAATTTTTGAGAAGTTATAATCATAAGACTTGAATTAGGATTTTAATTATTTTTTTTAGGACTTTTTACATTTTCATTTTTTTTAGTTAAGGACTACAAGTAAAGAGTTTTTGTTTTTAATTTAGTACGTTAATATATAAAAATACACCTTCTGCAGGGCTATTGGCTATCTTTTTCATTGCCAGTGACTAACTGACTTTTGATAACTGTTGTAATTAGATAAATTTTATAGTCTTAATGTAAATGAAACACGTAGCGCCATCTATTGTTGTGTTGGGAAGATACCGCTCACAATTTGTATAATCTGTTTTTTCTCTCATCTTACTCTCTGATACTACAGATCAGTATCAGAGAAGTAAGAATGTGTCCGGTATAAATAAAACAAAAGGTTTAACTAAAAGCTATTTATTTTAACATCTATTCATTTCAACATGGTAGCAGAGCGTGGTTAAAAAAGAAAAACTCAGTATGATAAGTAAAATAAAGTGCAATAAAGATTTTTAAAAATACGATTGCGATTTGAGGTTAGGTTGACTGCCGCAACAAAAGTAATTGTCGTGAAAATACATAAATTTACTCTAATAACACTTTATTATCGTCAAAATGGCAAAACAAGCAAAGATAGAAGATATTACAATACCTATTTTTGATGGTACGAGCTATTCAAGCTGGAAATTAAGGTTGTTAACTTTGTTGGAATACAAAGAATGCCACGAGGTCGTCATTGTCATAAATGAAGATGCAGAAGCGGTATGGAAAAAGAAGGATCTAAAAGCAAGGACTATAATAATGAGTACAATCTCAGATAAACAACTGGAATATACAGGGTGTTTGGTGCATCGTGTGCCAAATTGAAATGGTCTACTGGGGGGGTCATCTGCTATCCTTTCAGACCCCTAAACACTATTCATGCCCTGTCGATTTTTTTTCATCGACTTTTTATTATTTTATTAAAAAAATACCCAAATTTTACATTCAAATACAAATTTAAAAAAAAGTATAAGTCGTAGACTCTGAATTTTAATTTTGTTTAGATGTGTATTGTATGACAGTATTTTTGATATCAAAATTAGTGACATTAGCCATCTAGTTTTTTTTTTAATTTACTCGCAAAGTTTCGGACTTCAATTAAAGATGTCCATGTTAGAGCTATTTACATGGCTATAAAAAAAAACCAAAAGCGACCGGGATCTTCGAACTCCCTCAAAAATTCTCTAGTCTATCCTCTTGCTAGTGATGTGCCACATGCCATAAAAATCATTTTACAACTTTGTGAATTCGCTAGAATTGTGAATCGAGTCACAAAATACTAAATTCCAAATTAAAGAAAAAAGTCTTTTTGCCTAATTGTTAATTGAGACACATGTATAATTTGTTTTCTCACTCTCGCAAAGTAAAATCTATCTTCTATCTCTTTCTTGCATAGCGTAAACTAGTTTGAACAAACGACGAACTGCCGCCGACGCCGTTAATCCTTCATAATTTTAGTCGAGACATCACTGCCTCTGCTACCTGACGTGTGTGCTTAGTTCACCGTACTCCGCGTTTTTTTCATTTTGTTATTTTGTTTTGTTGGTTTTTGTTACGTTTTAACTTTTGGTGTTATTGTTAAACTTTGTTGACTTTTTGTTGCTGCAATGGCGACGTTTTCTAACGAAGAATATGCTGACATCATGATGGCTTATGGAGCCCCGCCCATGGTGTCGCTCGTGCAGCGCAACGACTTTACCAGGAATGCTTTTCTGGTAGACGATTACCTGCAGGGCTATTGCGTATCTCTGTTGACAGTTCATAGTGATGATCACTTTGCAAAGTGTACAACGATTAACTGTCAAACAGCTAGTTTCGTATCGGCTATCTTCAGTGACCAACCAAGATGACGTCATGAGCACCGACTATCGCTGATATCCACCGTAACACATTTTGACAGTTGTTTTCGTATCGATATTCGTAAGATTGCGATCGCGTAAGCATAGTGGACATCAAATTTTAGTTGTCATCGCTTTCGTGAAAGACACTACTCATAGGTAGTGTTTTACGAATTCTAGTGATCATCACCGAAGCTGACATTTAATAAAGGGAGTAAAAGTTGCGATTTTTGTTGTTTGATTGTGATTTTGAGGGAAACAATTATGAAAGTGTAAGTTTATTATGTGTTTTTATTATAATAGTAAAACATAATTAAGTACCTATATTAAAAAGAAAATATTTTGATTTGTCCTTTTGTATTGCTGTTTTCAGGTTCATGGAAAAATTTGGATTTTCAGCATTATTGGGTGCATTGAGGGTACACATGTCGCTTTAATCCGTCCTATTGGTCATGAAGAGACATATTTTAATAGAAAAAAAATATCATTCTTCGAATGTTTTACTAGTAAGTGATACATAAAATATTCTACAAAGTAAAAGAAAATTTAAAGATATGTGAATAATCCTCATATTCTTTAAATACCTATGTACTATATTTAATTACTGAGTAAAATATTGACTCTTTTGACTCTTGTTTCAGATTTGTGATGTAAATATAAATATACTGCATGTTGATGCATCATTTGGTGGTGCTTTACATGATTCCTATGTCTGGAATCAATGCCCCTTAAAACCGCTCTTAGAAAGGCTGGAAAGGAGTAGAGAGAGCTGTTGGCTATTAGGTAAAAATATAATTTTTAACATATTATTTTGGCTAGTTATTCAAATTCATTTATATGCAGAAAAGTAAATAACACATTTGGTCTACATGTAAGTAATTAGAATTAGGTCTTACAACTTTAGTCAAATTATTGACATGCAAATATCTTAAAATTTAGGATTTTATTTATTTTGTTGGTAATGGAGTAATCAATTAATGAATTAAATTAATACATTAATTATTGAGCATTCTATTATCATAATTATATTATTTATTATTACATTACATAATACATTTGTATTAATAAATATTTAGTGAGCTCAATCATTAAATAAAACTAATATTTGATTAATAATAATATATTATTTATATTTTAATACATGACATATTATTTATATATTTTAGGTGATTCTGGATATGCACAGTGCCCTTGGATGATGACACCTATTTTAGGTGCAGCTCCAGGTTCAGAAGAACACTATACAGATCTTCATTGTATAGTTAGAAACACTGTAGAACGTTGCTTTGGAGTTGAAAGCATGTTGGAGGTGTTTGTTAGGACACAGGTTACTTCACTATGATCCAGTTACAGCAGCCAACATAGTGAATGCATGTATTGTTCTGCATAATTATAGCCAATGTACGGAATGATGTTCCAATTTCTGAGCCTCAGAGTGACGATGTTGACAATGAACAACAGAGCCAAATCTTTAGAGAGGTGGCAATAATCGAGGCAATTCCAGATGACTAGGAACATACTAGTCCAAAGATTATGGAATACTAGGAGTAATTTGTAATAATTATATTAAGTCATTTGTTTTTTATCTTTTGTGACATCTATAATAATTTTATTATAGTGTTTTTTCTCCTATTTTAATTTTGACATAATGTATTTTATATTCTTTACATTTTGTAAACTATTGCATTTATTATGTCCTTATTTTTGTAAAAAATGAGAATTATAATTATATAGAATCATTTTTAATGCTACATACAGATTTATGTTGCTGGGGAGTTTGTTGCGCCGTTTCTTCTTTCCAGTTTAAACACTAGGAAGTGGTGAAGGGCAGGCTTTATAGGGGGTTGTCTTTATTGTCGACATTCAATGAGTGCTAATGGGCTTTAGCCTAAATTTAATAAATGCCATTTTGTCTTTATATTTATTTTTTTCTTATTGTTTTATCATTTTACTATCCACACAAATAATACAAACAAATGATAATATAAATAATATTGTAAACTTATTTACAATTTTTATCGTACTTATTAACTTATTCTTATTATAATGTACGAGACTTCTTCACGTACGATGTACATAATTATGTACATCATCCCATATCTCCCTCATTCGACTATGGCTCCTACTGCGGCTGCAAGTTGTGCATCAGCAGCAATACGCCGCATTTCGATGTCGTAGGCCCAGCGTGGCACGTTCTCATCTCTACGAACTGAAATTTATGTAATTTTACATTGGTTTGACATTGAAGACTTATTATTACTTATTATTTTTATAACACAACATACTAACTTTGTCTCCGGACCTTCAGACTGGTAGAGAGGAGAGCTCAGCACGCCCTAAAAATCAATTTGCTTTTTAATTTTTTTCTTCTAACTACTTTTCTTAGTTTTTTTTATTTACAATGTCTAAGCTAGTGTTTGACTAGAATACATGGTTGTAAGCTCATAAGGCCTAGAAGGGAATGGGCCTCAAGTGCAGCTGCCGGAACACACCAGTGGTGGTGCTAGGCAATAGATTTACAACTTGAGGGTGTGGTAACCAGACAGGTGGGTACCTCCTACAAAGTACTTTACCACCTCACGATGTTTTGCCTTCAACGAAAGCTCAAGCTCATTGTAGGATTCATATCCACGACCTTACGGAATTCGACATCACTAGCACTGAGCTATCATTGCGTTGAAACTGTATAATTATGTATTAAGATATACTTACCAGCTTCTCTTGACGGAACCTCGGGCTGCTCGTCTGACTGGATAGAAACAGCAGTATCGGCGGGCTGTCTCTCAGCGGAGAGTGACGGCGCTAAGGTCTTCGATTCGGGTTGTAGCCCTAATGGAGATGGAACCTCGTCTTCAAGCCATTCCACATCCAGTTGAGGGCTGAGGAATACTTGTTGATGTACTGGGATAGGACATGAAAGGGTTGGTTGCTGCAATTCCCGAATCAGCAGGGGCCTGTCCCATCTATTGATAGTTTCTGTAAAATATTAAATATATTTTTTTACAATAATTTTATACTATGGTCACATTTCTATTTCAAACTTTATCCTATTGTTATATCCTAATCCTATTGAAGAAAATCATTTGGATTAAGATAGAATTAATAAATATCTACACAATCATTATAAGGATAGGCAGCTAATACTTAGAACACAATGATAACAAGCAAGCTATTTTTAGATAGTTCTTTTATACTCAAGTGTTTTGTGAGCCCCTGGGTTCTTAAGTGGGGTGTGTTTATGGATTTTAAAGGAACCAAGGGCAGTGTGACAAAAAATGTATGTGAAATAACTTTACTGGTAGGTATTTATAGAAATGATGAAGTGAGTGGAAATGTATTAGGTAGGTAAGTAATATTTTAAGTTGATGGTGTATTTCTAGAGGATACTTTATTAAAATGTAAACTTACTCTATACCATTGGTCTGGTGTTTTGGTTGTTCCCTTTGTTACGGGGTTAAGCTGGACCGCCACGAAGCCCCACACTTCTCGGGTGCCTCGAGCACCCTGAGGGCCTCCCGAAAAGCGACCCAATGCTATATCTCCGCAAACTCCACAAGCAACTCCGTTTGTCTCATAGAAATTCTTCGTCATGCAGGCATCTTAAAATAAGATATATTACGCCATTATATTATATTATGAATTTACACTCACCTTGCGTTACATATAACTTAAAGTGTTATGTTATTTTAGTATGTTGAAGTTCAAAAACATAGAAATCGGTCCTCTACTAGAACAAACTTTGATACTTAACAACTTTCACATTATAAACAAAACTTCGTCATTTTAACCGGAGCATCCTTATTTTTTTGGTTTTACTTACCTTTCTTTAAGAATTTATTTTCACGCACTAAACTTAATAACACAATTAAATTTATTTACGCCGCTCGACTCTCGAGTTAAAACTACAATGAACTGAATTTACCGCCAACTTCACGTGTCATGTGTATTTAAACCGGTTAAAATAAAATGTTCTCTAAAATGTAGCATTGTAATGCTCAAAGGGCATTACACAACTTAGCCGTATAATAGTCGATAAAAAATAGAGGCGTCAAGCGGTAGGACGATGAGCACCGTGCCCCGCACGTAAGGCACCGTAACTAGATATCCACTCAGTGTGATACGCAATACCAATGTTATGAAATTCTCAGTTGTCATCGAAGTTCGGTTGTCATCAAAAGTCAGTTGGTAACTGTCAGTGTAAAAGATAGCCAATAGCCCTGCTGGCCGCAGAGTCTTCCAAGACACATACCGACGCATACGCGAGACTGGCAGTGTCACTTTTCGTGAACCAAGGGGCCATATCGTGTGACATAATGTTGAAGTGGACGAGAGAATACTGGCACTTTTTGAGGAAGACCCTACAAGAAGTATTAGAAATGTGGCAGCACATCTTGATATTTCAATATGGAAAGTGTGAAAAATTCTTCAGCAAAACGAAAAGCATCCATTCCATTACACTCCGGTGCAAGGTACGTAATTTTAAACTAACTTTAAACCCGTACACGCTTTGTTTGACGATACCTTTGTTTAACAGGTAATGGGTATAGTATGACGTCACTTCCAGGTAGTGAATCATTTAGCCCATACAGGCGGTCCTTAAAAATCTTATTGTGCAATTATTTACTGCTCAACAGAAATTTAAGAGTTCTTTGTTTGTAGATCTTGAGGGTGGCAACTTTGAGAGACGAGTGGAATTCTGTCGCTTTATGTTACACACGGATGTGGATGATCCTAATTTTTTTAAAAGAATACTGTGGACGGATGAATCCAAATTTACCAAAGAAGGAATTCTCAATCTTCACAATCTGCACCACTGGACAAACAAAACGGAAAACCCACGTGTTAAAAGACAGAAATCATTTCAAAGGAGGTTTAGTGTAAACGATTGGGCAGGAGTGATTGGGAATCAGGTAGTTGGACCGCATTACCTGCCCGATAACCTCAATGGCGATAACTATTTGGAGTTCCTTCAAAATGACCTGCCCGAATTAGTGTCTGAGGTGCCCGTATTTAATGAAAATGTGCCCAAAGTATTCCAGCATGACGGCTGTCCCGCGCATTGGAGTTTGACTGTGAGGGAATATCTCGACGATGTGTTCCCAAATGCGTGGATCGGTCGCGATGGCCCTATTGCATGGCCGGCACGTTCCCCAGACCTAACTCCGCTAGACTTTTATGTCTGGGGACGTGCCAAAGTGCTGCTATACGCCACGGAGGTTCCGACTAGAGAGGTACTACTTCAACGCATTGAAACGGTGTTCAATAAAATTAAGGAGGAAATGCGACTTCGTACAACAACTGTGGAAATACGAAATAGATGTCGGGCCTGCATTCGCCATAGAGGCCAACAATTTGAGCAGAATATGTGAAAAATAAATAAATATTAACAATGCTTTTTTTTTAATTTCTATTAACCCCCCCCCCCCCCCCCCCCAAGAGTGATACGAGACAGATTTAACCTTATAAGAGTGAGGTAACAGATTTAATAAGTATTTCAGGTATCATTTAAGCAAGAATATGTTTTTAAATCATAATTTGGAATTGTAGTATTTTGTGACTCGATTCTTTATTCTAGCGAATTCATAAAGTTGTAAAAAGATTTTTATGGCATGTGGCACATCACTAGCAAGAGGATAGACTAGAGAATTTTTGAGGCAGTTCGAAGATCCCGGTCGCTTTTAGTTTTTTTTTTATAGCCATGTAAATAGCTGTAACATGGACAGCTTTAATTGAAGTCTGAAACTTTGCGAGTAAATTAAAAAAAAACTAGATGGCTAATTTCACTAATTTTGAATTTAAAAGTACTTTAATACAATACACATCTAAATGAAATCAAAATTCAGAGTCTACGACTTATACTTATTTTAAAATTTGTATTTGAATGTAAAATTTGGGTATTTTTTTAATAAAATAATAAAAAGTCGATGAAAAAAAATCCATAGGGCATGAGAAGTGTTTAGGGGTCTAAAATGATAGCAAATGACCCCCCCAGTCGACCATTTCAATTTGGCACACGATGCACCAAACACCCTGTATTAGTGAATGCAGAACAGCATATGAAATGTTAAAGAAGTTTGACAAGATGTATTTAACACAGTCTACCGCTATGCAAATAATATGTAGAGGAAAAATTGAAGAGATCAGATTAAACAATTACAGTACAGTAGAAGATTTTTTGTTGATTTCGAGAAAACAACAAATGAGTTCAAAGAGGCCGGATGAAAAATAGATGAACAAGAGAAGTTAAGATACCTACTCAGAGCGCTTCCACCTAGCTATAGTTATATTGGAGATTTTCTTGATGTGATTCCAGAAGAACAAAGAACAGTTGATTATGTATGTTCTAAAATAAAAGAGAAAAGTATGGTCACTAGTGACTCGGACAAGAAAAACAATGTGAGTACATTTGCAACCAAAAGTATAGCCCAATGCTTTATCTGTGGAAAAACTGGTCATCTCAAGAAGGACTGCTGGCACGGTCAGAGATATAATCAAGGACAACAAAGCGTCAGAGGTCAGCGAGGACTACAGAGAGGTTACAACAGAGGTGGATTCTACAGAGGTCATAGCCGAGGCAGAGGTCAAAATAACAGAGGTCAAAATCATTTCAGAGGTCAAAATCATTCCAGAGGTCAAAATCATTTCAGAGGTCAAGGTCAGTCCAGTAGTGAAGCTTCAAACAACTTTTCATCGGAGTCATGGACAGCTGAAGTATGTAATCCGGAAGTAAATCAGGTACGGGGGAGTATTAAAACAGAAGAATGTTATAATAACAGTGAAATTAATTGGCTTTTAGATAGTGGGTGTACCGACCATATCTATACTTATAAAAGGAGAAGCTGACTGACTGACTGACTGATCTATCAACGCACAGCCTAAACGGCTGGGGTTAGAAACTTGAAATTTTGACAGAAGGTTCATTTTGTGACGTAAAAATCCACTAAGAAGGGATTTCTCGAAATTCAACCCCTAAGGGGGTGAAATAGGGTTTTTAAGTTTGTATGCAAGTCCGTCATTTTTGAAGTAAGAAGCTTGAAATTAAATATTAAGGTTTTTGGTTATAAATAAACGTATACATGTTTGAGCATTTTTGGAAATTCATCCCTTAAAGGGGTGAAATAAGTGTTGAAAGTTTGTATGAGAAATCTGGTATTTTTGAAGTGAGAAACATGAAATTAAATATTCAGGCTTTTGGAAAGAAATAAACGTATAGGTGTTTGAAGGTTTTTCGAGATTCCACCCCTAAGAGGATGAAATGGGGGGTTGAAGTTTGTATGTAAGTCCGTCGTTTTTGAAGTAAGAAAGATGAAATTAAATATTAAGGTTTCTGGTTAGGAATAAACATACATACATAAACTCACGCCTTTTTCCCATGGAGGTAGGCAGAAACTATAGAACGCCACATGCTACGACCGGGCGACCCTTACATACCCCTTTCACTTCAGCCACATTCATACATCTTGTCATACACGCACGCCGGTTCAGAGTACTACGCACCTGACCTTTGTGAAGAACATCACCAATAACATCGATGTATGTCCTTCTAGGACGTCCTCTACCGGCGTTCCCATTGATATCCGCCTTATAAATTCCTTTTGTTAATCGCCGTTCACTCATTCTCTCAACATGACCAAACCACCTAAGCATACTCCTTTCAATTTTTGTCACTACATCATCTTTTAAACCGCAACTTTGTCTAATCTCTTCATTTCTCAATCTATCATTCAAAGTTACACCGCACATACTTCGCAAGGAACGCATTTCCACGGCATTTATTCTACTTTCATGCCTCTTCTGCCACGACCAACATTCACTTCCATACATAAGCGTAGGTACCAGCACACCATTATGGACAGCCAGTCGTGCCTTTTTGGACATCGACTGGCTAGCCACAACCGCATGCATAGCACCATTTACTTTATTTCCCGCATTTGCTCTTCTTTCCACATCTTCGTCAATCTTACCATCTCTTGTAAACATACTTCCCAAATAAACAAACTCATTCACTTGTTCAATACTTTCATCTCCTATCTATACTTTACACTCAGATACATCTGCATCTCTTTCAAAAACCATTACTTTCGTCTTGCTTACATTAATTTTCATCCCTTTCATATTATAGTTACCATGTCTTGCAACTCTTCCGCCGACGATGCAAGCAAAACTTGATCATCTGCGTAGAGAAGATATTTGACAGGCAACTCATTCATTTTCAATCCACACTCACTCCCTTTTAAATCTGTCAAACAACTATCCATGTAGTTTGCACTAAAACAATTTTAAGTGGGTTACTCAAAAAGCACCGACACTAACTTCATTACACAAAATATGTACAATTTATTTACTTGTATTATTACACTTTTCGAATGGTATACGCAGCTAGTTATTGCATTTCAAAAGGGACTAATTACAGTCACGTGACAATTGCGAGCGTCGGCGTCGTTTACAGCTATGATGCTCTTACGCAACAATGGCCGCCGCCCGCCTTCTTGCATAATTGTGTTTTGTTTTGACGCGACTGTCATGTCTTGTTATGAGATGCAATTCTAGTTACATATTTAATAAAAATATTTGTATTTATATTTGGCACAACACACTACACAGTATTTTAACTTGATTTTATACACCGCTTAGTACCTAATTTAAGATAGTTAAATACTCACGTTACGACTGGTTCTCTCTGGTGCTTTCGTTACGTAGCTCGAACGAAGGTTGTTGCTGAAAATCAGCGCTGTTGGCATTAGGTTCGTTCGTCCGTTTCATTATTTAATAATGTCACGCGCCGTTAGATACATATTTTTATAACTATATAGATTTGAAAAGTCCTGTCAATGTAAAACTGCCAGATGGCAAAATCTTAAAAGCCACCAAAGTAGGTACTGTTAAAATTTATTTTAAGAACTATTATAATAAAAATCATGTAGATTTAAAAAATGTTTATTTTGCCTTCAAGGCATTAAGCAAAATTTGTTAAGTTTTTCAAAGATAACTAAAACTTGCACAATAGTAGCTAAAAACGAATACGCAAAAATGTATAATGATCTTAGAGAATTAATAGTTGTTGCTGATAAAATAAACAATTTGTATTGTATAAAAAGTTTTGTAACAAAAAATGAAATGTATGCACATTCAGTTAATTTAACTCAGAAAGAGAAATGGCATAGGGCACTTGGTCATGTAAATTATCAGTATTTAAAAAAAATAGTAAATAATAAATTAGTAGACGTGTCCGGTATAAATAAAACAAAAGGTTTAACTAAAAGCTATTTATTTTAACATCTATTCATTTCAACAATAACAACCGAACTTCGAGAGATAACAGAATTTCATAACATTGGTATTGCGTATCACACTGAGTGGATATCAAGTTACGGTGACTTACGGGCGGGGCACGGTGCTCTTCGTCATACCACTTGACGTCTCTATTTGTTATCGACTATTATACGGCTAAGTTGTGTAATGCCCTTTGAGCGTTACAATGCCGCATTTTAGAGAACATTTTATTTTTACTCGTTTAAATACACATGAACGTGAAGTTGGCGGTCAATTCAATTCATTCTTGTTTATGTTGTTTAACTCGAGAGTCGAGCGGCGTTAATTAAATACTTGTGTTATTAAGTTTAGTGCGTGAAAATAAATCCTTAAAGAAAGGTAAGTAAAACCAAAAAAATAAGTAGGCTCCGGGTAAAACTACGAAGTTTTGTTTAATGTGAAAGTTGCTAAGTATCAAAGTTTGTTTTAGTAGATTTGGTGTATAGGACGGATAAATTATACTCCACTATTACTGTGGAACTTATATAATTGGAGAAGATAGATGTACAATATGGCGTTAGTAAAAGTAAGAGAGTTATCAGAGTTAATCACAAAAGGTTAGTTGCGCAAGCACAGGTACATTATTATCTGTCAAAAGTGTTGCTAATACATTCAAATTAAAGCTGCCCATGTATGGGTCAGTTTCGCAATAAGGCGGCCCATTCGGGCTGGAAAGGCGTACGACGCCACATAGAGAATCGATTTATATGTTTTTGAACTTTAACATACTAAAATAACATAATACCTTAAGTTATTTGTAACGTAAGGTGAGTGTAAGTTCATAATATAATGGCGTAGAATATCTTATTTTAAGATGCCTGCACGACGAAGAATTTCAATGAGACAAACCGAGTTGCTTGTGGAGTTTAAGGAGTCCCATCGCGATATAGCATTGCGTCGCTTTTCGGGAGGCCCTCAGGCTGCTTAAGGCACCCGAGAAGCGTGGGGCTCCGTAGCAGACCAGCTTAACTCCGTAGCAGAGGGAACCACCAAAACACCAGAACAATGGCGTAGAGTAAGTTTACATTTTAATAAAGTATCCTCTAGAAATACACTTAAAATATTACTTACCCACCTAATACATTTCCACTCACTTCATCATTTCTATAAATACCAGTAAAGTTATTTCACATGCATTTTTTGTCACACTGCCCTTGGTCTCTTTTAGATCCATAAACACACCCCACTTAAGGACCCAGGGTCTCACAAAACACTTAAGTGTTAAAAAAACACTCAAAATAGCTTGCTTGTTAACATTGTGTTCTATGTATCGATGTATTCGCTGGTATTTAATCTGTAATGAAGGTATTTATATTTTTCTGACATAGTCACAAAATGCTTTTTTTTTCTCCCAGGTACTGGATAGAGTTCAAGGCGAAAACAAAGACCAAAGCTGTAGATTCAAGATGAAATGCATCAGCAACCGGTGGAGGGCCTAACAAGCTGGTTCCTCTTAATGAAATAGAGGAAGGAGTTCTGGCAATAATAGGTCCAGTGACGGTGGAGGGATTGCCTGGGGTAGGCCTGCCTGATAGGTTCATAATTAATCATCATTCATTATTTCATATTCATTATTATTTCATTTAATTTATCATCATTCAATTCTTTCACGTGTTTATCTCAGACTAATCTTTGGCGAAATGTGGATGTTACTGTACTGATGCCTCTGCCTATCTTTATAATGATTGTGTAGATATTTATTAAATCTATCTTAATCCGATAGATTTTCTTCAATAGGATTAGGATATAACAATAGGATAAAAATTGAAATTGAAATGTGACAATAGTATAAAATTATTGAAAAATAAAATGATTAAATAGTTTACAGGAACCATCAGTAGATGAGACTGAGGCCTCTGCTGATTCGGGAATTGCAGCAACCGACCCTTTTATGTCCTATCCAAATACTTCAACAAGTATTCCTCAATCCTCAGCATATGGTTTGCGAATTTACAGATTGTGTACAGATGAAGGGTCCACATGGGATTATAAAGTTTATTCAGGAGATAATAAGATCATAGATTCCTTGGATAAACCTCGTTCGATAGTTATACAACTAGTAGAAGGTTTACTCAATGATGCGAAAATGCTGATTAGGGGAAAGGTGTGTAAAATGATTCCCGTGGTTCTGAATGAACTACTAGCTCCATCTATCAGATTAACCGTGTGCATCAAGACGGCGGGATCAAGTCCCCAATTTATGATGTATCACATTAAAGTGTTTGTACTACATATGTACTAATTGTATCCTAAACAAGACATTTGTAACTTTAAAGTTAAAGGAAGTATGTCAAGCCGTCCCTGGTCCCGCCACTTTGACGTGAAAGTGGCGGGACCTTCTGGAAGCGCTACTCAGAAGCAGGTAATTCACACCCGAAGACTTAGTACTACATATGTACAAGTATATACTCAATTTTCAAATACAATTGTAAGTGCCAAATTAAAGTTATGTGATCAAAACATTGGTCCCGCCAATTTGATGATTCATGTTATCGCTGAATTCATATGAAAATCATTAGAGATCGTGTAAAATCAAATGTGGAAACTTAGTACGTCATAAGTACATGAACGTGTGTAATTTTCATATTCATAAACTAAGTACAACATCAAAGTTATCTATCATTCATCGTTATATTTGAAATAGACACATCTATGCCGAAATGAAACAAACAATCTTAATGATTCTTATATATATTTTGATCAGTGGAAACCCTAATTACTTTACGTAGTTTGAATTTGACGAGGTAATTATCGCATAACCGTGTTTAAAAGTTGTGAGAAAATATTATTGAACTTGAGGGTAGGTAGTCGATTGCGTTTCAACCATACCGCTTTTTGCGGCGGAATCGTGTCGTCATTCTGTATGTGAATGCGCTTGCAAACAACATTTAATTGTAGTAATATTGCTTGTTTTAATATCCGTATTTACATGAGCGACATACCAAGTTATTTTATATTCTGTTAGCTACGTTAATGATTAACAATGAAGAGGAAAATATAAACATGAAGGAAAAGTATAGTGTTGTTGGAAGACCAAAGAAAGGTATTTGAACATAACAAAGCAACTTTTATTCACTGCATACCATCGTCGAATGACCTAGTGTTTATTGATATAAGTAGACAACTCTATTTTAAAATGAGCCCGAAAAGTTTATACCTGTCGGTTAAACGAAATTTCAATTATTCTTATTCTTATTCTTTATTGTACACAAAATAATAATATATAATACAGTTCCGTTGGTAAATTCATGTACAAAGGCGAGCTTAACTCACAAATGAGTTTTCTAACAGCAAACCTTAGAGCGATAGAGAGATTTGATGTTGAGGAGAACAATTACCTAAGTGTACAAGTTATATAAAATTACAAATTAAATACACAATAAATATACACATCTACATAAACTAAACAATTATTTTTTTGATGAAACTGAATCTGTAACGTATAGCGATTATAACGTTAAGGAAATAGAACATGATGAAAGTAGTGACTACGATGATAATAAATTGCTTGTAGAATCTGAACAATTTCATTTCCAATTAAATATTGTAAAAATATCAAGAAGTGAAGAAGCGAGATTGCGATTGAAATCTTTGTTTCATGTGATACATCTTAAATTGGGGACTTGATCCCACCATCTTGATCAGGGGTATGAAAGTCCCCCAGTAGCTTGCTTTTACGTTGATGCTAGCGCCATCTCATAGGCGTCAAAAGCATTTTAACAATTTTTACTCTTTTTACTCAGAAGATGGCGCCACTATCGGAATATATGTAGTATATTTTTTTTTTAAATAAAGAAATAAATCGGGTATTATTCTTTTATAAATACTGCAATATTTTGGACATCAATAAAAGCTTTTACAATTATTTAAGAAGAAAATTTAATTTATTATCATTTTTATCCGTGGCAATAAATGACATAATTATGTCGGTTTCATTTCAAAGTTTCACACAAGTTCTCGAAACTTTCGTGTGTGTTCTCCTGTGCTTTTGATTATTATATTCTTTCTCCTAGTGACTTTGGCTTCTACCTGGACTCGTTTCGTTTGATATCTTCTTTGTTTGACCCCTGGCTCCCCGTTACTGGATATTTGTTTTGAACGTTTGTTTGACTTGGCTTTGTAATACTGGACTGTGAAATTTTACATTCTATTTTGTAAAATTAACTAAAATGTCGTCAAATAAGTACTGGAAGTGTTATTTTAGATGTGAAACGGATGGTAAGTAATAATCATTCAACTAACAACCGCATTTATTAAATAGTTTATTACTTTCATAAATTAATAAAAACACAACTCATTATTTCAGGTGTTTTGCATCGTTTTCCAAACCCTAACCAAAATGAAGACAGATTTAATTTATGGACGAGAGTTTTAGATGCCGAAATGCAAGAAAGGGATGCACAATATATTTATAACAATGTGAGAAAACCCTGTAGAAATAAACACCCACAACACAAAAAAGATCAAAAATGGACATACCTGAAGAAGAGGATATGCTCGAAGACGCAATCTTAACGCTAAAGACAAAATCAAAAGGAGAGGTAATTCACGCAGGAGTAACATCAGCTCCATTGGCTACACCTGGCGTAACCACAAGAGCGGGCAGGCGCAAGTCAGAAGAGGGTGGACCTTCAGTCAGAACCAAGAGAAGAATCAGAACCGAGCCCACACCCGTTGAGGAGTGGGATGAGGAGGAGGAGGAGAGTATGGAACAAGAGCCACCCCAAACCTCCCAGAAGAAAGACAAATCTGGACCCAGGGAAGGAGACGGGTGGCTCCACACTATACTGGTCGACATGCAGCGCACCATCCAAGAAGGGTTAGCCAAAGTAACAACTATCCACGACCAGGCACAGCAGGACCGGCAAAGGCTGAATAACCTGGAGCTGCGCGTAGAGACTCTTCAGAGGGCGAGGATGCTAGGCCTGACATCCTCCACCCTTCCCACAGGACCTCACCCACCTGCAGGAGGGACCACTCCTCACACCTCCAACATAACAGATGGGCCTGTGTTCCTGTAATGATACACAGAAGAGAGTAACATCTTTAAGAGACTTTGTGACCAACATTTTGAATTGTGCTATCGCACACCTAGTAAGAAACTCACAAGAAATGCATTCCCAACTTTAAATATTGGTAAGAAGTTATAAAATTAATATAATCTCATATCCTATTTAATTATTAATCTTCTTATTCTTCTTCTTGAATTATTAATTCAGATTCAATGTAGTTCATGTTCTTAAGTGCCCCATTATTATTAATTTCAATATAAACCTTATACTAAGTCTGTATTTGCTAGTGGAGATGCATATTAAAATGTCACATTGATATAGTGTTTGGTATTACAAAAGAGCCTCCACGAGAAAATACTTGAATACATGCATTCATCGAACACACCCTGGGCAGTCAGCAGCGCTGCTAATCTATTCTTATTACTACGGCATAATCTATTTTCGTATAGTTTGTCCTAATACAACAGAAGTGGGAAGTAGTTAAGTTCATGGTAATCTGTTTATTGTTTCAGCTTCTCGCCAAGCACCTAACCAACCACTATTTATGGATGAATTTATTTTAAGTCCGCCTTCCAATAAAACCTATGACACACCAAGTGTATCAGGTTAGTTGTTTACCTTTTAATTATTTTTATGAATTGTGGTAAAGAATAAGCCCACATTTTTCGACTGTAAAGGCAAATAAGTGATTATTGCCAATAAAATGAGCAGCAGTGGGTACTGCTGCGGATTTAGCATGAGACACACACTGCCAATCTGCCTGCCTGTTGTGGTGATTATGTTTTTAGGGTTCCGTACCCAAAGGGTAAAACGGGACCCTATTGTATGTCTGTCCGTCCGTCTGTCACCAGGCTGTACCTCATGAACCGTGATAGTTAGACAGTTGAAATTTTCACAGATGATGTTTTCTGTTGCCGCTATAACAAAAAATACCAAAAAACAATAAAATAAATACTTAAGGGGGGGCTCCCATACAACAAACGTGATTTTCTTGCCATTTTTATAGATAATGGTACGGAACCCTTCGTGCACGAGTCCGACGCGCACTTGGCCGGTTTTTTATATTCCATCCCAATTACAATTTTAAACATAAATAAAACAGGTTAGTTGGAAAGGGGGTACTAAGCCGAACTAACCTTGTAATATTAGAAAGTGCTCTATTTAATGACAGTAATTTCTTTTATTTTAGCTTTACATGATACGACTACGACAAATACGATGATTGAAGCGCCATCTACATCTAAAGACATACTTCAGGCTGCAGGTAAGAATTGTTGACCATATTATCATTAATGGCTGAAGTGAGTACACATAAGTACTTATTTTTACTGAACTTGATGGAAAGTGCATTGGTTGCTAAGGTCAAATTAGAAAAACCTGAACTGTCCGAAAGCATGTTGGAAGTGTATAAAATTACTCTAAAATGTGTTATTGTGCATTAACATAGTTACCATCAGTACAATATTAAACCGTTATGACATTCAAGAAGTTTACCTCTAATGATTATGTGCCACGTTACATACAAATTTCTTACCCTATTTAATATTTAAGTGTTTTGTATTCTTTAAAAGCATTTTTTTTTCAGATTCATATAAAGCTAATAAACAAATGCAAAGAAAAATTTATAAACTTGAAAACAAACTGAAAAAATTGAGTGAAAAATGCAAATCTCAAACAAAGAAAATTAAGTACGCCAAAAACTTGTCAGATTCAAAGATTTTCTTAAAATTAATAGAAAAGCTTCCCGAGCCTATCCAAGTTTTTACCAAACTGCAGATGAAAAATAAATATAAACCCAGAGGTAGAAGATTTACAACTGATGAAAAAGTATTGGCCCTATCTATATTCAAACAGAGTGCGAAGGCATACAATGTTTTAAAAAATATGTTTGTGTTGCCTTCAAAAAGATGTTTGCAAAAACAATTAAGCACAATTCCACTGGAACCTGGAATAAATGGTCAAATATTTAGTCATTTAAAGAAGATAGTTAAAAGACTACCTAAAGAAAAACGACTATGCACCCTCATATTTGATGAAGTAGCCTTGGAACCAGGAGTTTAGTAAAGGTCAAATTATTGGGTTTGAAGATTATGGCCATAAGAATACTAAGCTAATTGCCGACCATGCACTTGTGTTTATGTTGAAAAGCATAAAAGGCAAATTCAAACAACCTATATGCTACACATTTTGCAAAAGCTGCACCAAAAAAGATGATCTGAAATATTTAATAAAATCACTCGTGAAAGAAGTTCACAAGACTGGTCTAAAAGTAATTGCAACAATATGTGATCAGTCACAATCAAATGTGAGTGTAGTGAAAAGTTTAAGAGAGGATACCAGAAGAGAATATTTAAAGAAAGAAATTGAATACAAGTCATGTTCTTTTGAAATTGAAAACTGCAAGATATTCCCCTTGTTTGATACTCCACACCTTTTAAAAGGTGTGCGTAATAATTTATTAAAAAAAGATGCAAAATTTATAGAAGAAGGTGTAGAAAAAAATGCAAAATGGGAACATATTAAGATGCTATTTAATGAAGACGTTGGACAGCACGAAATACGACTTGTTAATAAATTAACAGAACTACATATTATTGAAAACAAAATACCAAAAATGAAAGTTAAATATGCTGCCCAAGTTTTCAGTCAAAGGGTATCATCTGCAATGAGATTTCTGGCAAGTAAGTATTAATCACTACTATTTAACCAATTATTGTGTAACTGTAAAATAAGTTAAGTTTTAACTTACAAAATCTACTCCCCTTTATTACAAAAGTTAGAAAATGTTTAGACACTGGTTTAAACCGGGTCTAATGTCAAACTCCATACATAAAAAAAGTATTTAAACCCAGCTTACGTTAAGGCTGTTTCTACACCCGATTTTCTAATAAGGTGAACTAATTTGACTGATTAGAGGTTGAATAAAAATACAAATACAGATAGTAATGATTCACTCATTATTCGTGAACTTAAAAGTACAATATTAGTAAGTTTATTCACTCACTAATATTAAAACTGTTTACTTATATAAAACCTTATTCACTTATATTAAAACTGTTAGAACCTTTGAAACTGAGAAGTTAATAAATAACTTTTTCTTTTTCAGGACACAACATACTACCCACCGAGTGTGCCACCGAAACACAGCCAGTTTTTTACTGATGTTTGATCAACTATTTGATTCTTTCAATGGGCACACATATTCGGGTACCGAAAAGGAATTTACAGGGTGCCTTAAACGTGCTTCCCCCCAATTAAGTTATTGGAAAAAAATTCTACCAATTTTAAAAACAATACAATTTAAATCCATACTAAAAAATAAAGATGGCACTGAAAAAATTAAATATGAAAAAGTGCCATCGACTTTGAATCAGGGACCGTCCGGGTAGTCGTTGAAAGGGTTTTTGAAGGGGTTTTTTTAAGCGCTTAAATAAAAAACCCTATGGTACGTGTTACACCCTTGAACGGGTGCAATGTTACCGCTTCTGAACTGGTAACCCTTTCAAAACCCTGTAACACGGTAACAGGGTTTTGAACTGGTAACCCTTTCAAAACCCTGTAACACGGTAACAGGGTAACCCATTCCGACCCAAAACATTGTAATATAAACTCTTAGTAATCGACATTAGTTTGAAAATTGCATATCCACGACCGCACATGACATGCTCCTTCTCGGCGGTGCCATTGTTGCATGTACCGAGCGACTTGTAAACGTGGAATAATAATTGTTATTTTTATGTATGTACAGTTCAATTTTAATTTTCGCACATACTAAACATTGAAATATTTCTTTTTTTCGTGTCAAAACTTGTTTATTCTCATCATTCGTCATATATGACGAATGATGAGAATAAACAAGTTTATACGTTTAGACTTATACAACAAGTTTAGACTTATAAGTCGGAACACGGAAGTGATAAAAGTATTTCAGAGGTGTTTTAAAAAGTGTTTATGTTGTAGTACCTACCTATTATATAGCAAATATTTTAGTTATTCTTTCCATCTGTGAAAATGCCACAGCCGAGGCGAGATGCTGTACACCGTTATTATGTACTAGCTTTTGCCCGCAGCTTCGCTTGCGTGAAGTTTGAAATCCTCGTTAAGCCCATTTTAAAGTGACATTTTAAAATCCAAAACGTCCGTCTTTTATCACCCCCAGCGGTTTAGGCTGTGCGTTGCTAGATTAGTCAGCCAGTCGGTCAGTTTCTCCCCATGATTCTTACTTCAAAAGTAGGTAATAGATTTCTCATACAATCTTTCAACACTTATTTCACCCCCTTAGAGGTTGAATTTCCAAATATGTGTACATTTATTCCTAACCAGAAACCTTAATATTTAATTTCATCTTTCTTACTTCAAAAACGACGGACTTACATACAAACTTCAACCCCCCATTTCACCCTCTTAGGGGTGGAATCTCCAAAAACCCTCAAACACTTATACGTTTATTTCTCACTAAAAGCCTAAATATTTAATTCCATGTTTCTCACTTCAAAAATACCAGATTTCTCATACAAACTTTCAACACTTATTTCACCCCTTTAAGGGTTGAATTTCCAAAAATGCTCAAACAGGTGTACGTTTATTTCTAACCAAAAACCTTAATATTTAATTTCAAGCTTCTTACTTCAAAAATGACGGACTTACAAACTTAAAAACCCTATTTCACCCCTTTAGGGGTTGAATTTCGAGAAATACCTTCTTAGTGGATGTTTACGTCAAAAAATGAACCTACTGTCAAAATTTCAAGTTTCTAACCCCAGCCGTTAACCTAAATGTGTAAAAATAAAAATAAAATTTGTAATAAATGTAATAATGCCCTCAGCATCCTGGTATCTCCATGAGAGATACCAAGAAATCAAAAATCAAAAAAATCAAAATCAAAAATTTTTATTTCACATAAACCAATACAGGTGCTTATGAAACGTCGAATTTAGGTGCACGGTTCCAATTAGTCGTTTCCTATGGAGAAGAGCCGGCAAGAAACTCCATGGTTACTCTTTTAAAAATAATACCTTTAACAATTTCAGTGGATACAGTACAATGATTTATGATAGTGAGAGAACAATGAGGTCCTGACCACAGACCAAACAAACCATAACATAATTATGTTGATGATGCATTCTGCGTTATCAACTATAGCATGTAAAATTAAAATCATTAAATAATATTTATAGTAGTAATATAGTCTTAAGTGTGTGTGCTGATGCAGGCATCGACTCTATTGAGTCGGCGCATGCATCAGCGCATAGCTAAGTTATACCTGCATGTCAAAATGATGCCTGCCGGTACATGCATCGACTTTATTGAGTCAATGCATGTACCACCAGTATCAACGAAATAATGTAAATGTGTATATTATAAGAAAAAAAAAAAAAAAAAAAAAAAAAAAAAACAATAATATTAAATAAGTAAACATATATATAATGTGATGGACTCGCATAGCTTAAGTAGAATAAGTAATATTTATAGTAATATAAATAATACATGTTGTATTTCCGATACAGGAGTATCAAATAAGTAAAATAAAATAAAAAGTACCTAAACAATTAAATAACAGCAAAAAAGAGCGCGGACGAAATGTCTGCGGTGAATAAACTCATTTAAAAAAAAAAAACCCCAGCCGTTAGGCCTCTTTTCCATTACACGGTTTCTCGCCGTGAAAATCTACGGTTAATTCGCCGCGTGTAGGCACGGTCGTCAGTGTGGTATGGATCACTATATGAGCTTGTCGACATGCACGGTGGCGCCAAGGCACGGCGCCGCGGCCGCGTGCGCCGTGACTGCCCCTCGGCGCGCCGCGTCTACGCACGGCGTGATTTTCACCAGTGTTGTATGGCAGTCTATCGGGGTGTGTCGACGGTGCCGGACGTACGCACGGATTCGTGACCGCTTATATACGCTGTTTCGCGATTTTATTATAAAATGAACATAAATCAAGAATTATTAATTACGTTGATTCAAGAAAGGCCTGTAATATGGGATAAGACCATCGACGATTATAAAAATAAGCGGCTTAAATATGATTCCTGGAAAGAAATATTTATTCATTTCCAGCCCACATTTGAAGATTTAAGTGGTGATGAGAAAAACAAGTTTGGTAAGTTACAGATATTTAATTGTTAACTTTTTACTTATGCATAGTTGTTTTGATAGGAGAGGCGACCTTCGTTAGATACAAAATATTGTGCAAATCTGTTGCGAACTTCATTAGCCGCCAAACTTCCGCGAACTGCATTCGTGATAGGTAACTGGATTAGTTCCGATTCTGAATCAAGGGTGGACTCATTTTCACTCGCATTGTGAAACTGAAAGTTTTCCTGCTTATGTATAAAATTTTGCAAAACACAACATGTTTTCACAATATCAACTGCCAAATCGATGGACACATTCATTGGCCGGTGAAAAATTCGCCATTTATTGGATAAAATGCCAAACGCACATTCAACAAATCTTCGCGCTCTGGTGAGTCTGTAGTTAAATGTACGTTTTAATTGATCAAGCTGATGACCACCAAATGGACGAAGCAAGTGATAATGCAAAGCAAAGGCTTCGTCCGCAACGAACACATATGGCAAATCGTAGTCAATTCCAGGCAAACGTGTTGCATCGGGTAGATTTAATCCGTTGTTTGTTAAATTTTTCCAAAATGGGGTCTCTTTAAACACACTGGAATCACACTCCTTTCCGTAGGCGCCAACGTCAACAAATATAAAGTTGTAATCGCTATCTACTACTGCCATCAAAACTATAGAAAAAAAATGTTTGTAATTTAAAAACATCGAGCCACTATCAATTGGCTTAATAAGTCTGATGTGTTTTCCATCGACCGCTCCTAAGCACAGCGGGAAGTTGGAAGATTCTTGAAATTTGCTTGCAATGTGTAGCCAGTCTTCTTTAGATGGCATTTTCATATATTCTTTATACAGTTCTAACCAAATGTAGTGGCATACTTCACGTACGATGCAACTTATGGTTTTTATTCCAATTCTATAGCTGTAGTATAGGTCAGTAAAGGTATCTCCTGTTGCTAGATACCTGAAATATAAAACAAAACGGTTCAGGTTCAAATACTAAAACCCCATTTTAGGTCGGGGTCGATTCAGTTTAGGTCGGGGGTTTTTATAAATTTTGAATTTAATAATTATTATTTATTTATTTTCAGGGCAAATGGTGATGAAGAAGTGGACCAATATGAAAGATAGCTGGATAAAATATGACAAAAAAATTAATGAATGTAAGTCTGGTTCTTCAGCAAAAAAAATAAGAAAATATATGTTCTATGATGAAATGATGTTCCTAAAAAAAAATGTTGAGCATCGCAAGACCGATTCTAACATGACTGAACATGTTCATGATTCTAGCCTCAGTAATGAAAATTTTGATAGTGCAGTCCCGAATCAATCAAGCTCGGGATACACTGAACGGAGTGAGACGCAAAGGGCTAAAAAAAAAAGAAAAAATGAACTAAGTGAAGTTGACATTAGGTTTATGAAGTTTATGGATTCAGCAGAACGAGATGAGAAAAAGAAAAGCCGTAGTATGAACTTTTTTATGGGAATCGCTGATACAGTTGACAAGTTCAGTGATGAAAATATGATAGACTTTCAGTTTCAAGTAATTTCAATAATTAAAAATATTCAACAAAGACAGTGTACTCAGTATATACCTACATCAAGAAACCAATGGGATCAAGGCCATCAAGGATATTTAAGTGGTACAGCATCCTCAAATGCGCAATCGTCAACATATGGATATTCTACAGCTGCTAGATCGGGCTATGGAATAAGTCGTCCACAGACGTCTTCTCATGATTTTGGACACGGTTCTGGTTTAGAGCCAATCCACTACCGACCCGAATCACAATTATCTGTACATAGTGTAAATGCGGAAAGTATCTCGGCAGATTCTCAAGTTTCTATTGAAGACGAATTCGATTTTAGTACCGCACTTGAGTAGCATTTTCAGCGTAGTGTATTTTTTGATTTACTTGTTCTTAAATTAATAATTATTAAAATTCAATTACATGTAATAATTTTGTTTGTGTGCAATAAACAATTTTAAACTAAAATATGTCATTTAATTTTGTACCTACTTACCTCAGAGTTACAGCCAATCTTTCTGCGGGCGATATACTCTCTCGCATAAAAGTATCTTGATGTTTTAGTTCCTGGGATAATTTTTGGAGCAAGTTGTCGAATGTAGTTTTCTGCATTCTAAAATAATTGTAAAACTTGTCTTCATCTTCTCTCAATTGATTCTTGACAAGTGTATGAAACGCGCCATATTCCTCCCTTTTTTCTAAAATCGGATGTATCCAAAACCTTACTTCCCTTTTTTTTTCTATTTTCTTTTTCCTATATATGTAATAAGCAACTATAATCTTTTTTTTCGTAAGAAAATTCATGACGCAGCACGTCCTACACAGCCCGAGTAAAAAGCGCTACTAGCCAGTACTTACCAATGTCTCGCGCGGTGATTTTGCCGTATCATGTACAAGCTAGCACGTTTTTTCAACCGTACGGCTTACACACCGTACGTTTGAACAACCGTGTAATGGAAAAGAGGCCTTAGGGTCCCCGCACACGGGCCACCGACCACAACCACAAAACGCCGCCACTGGCATATTTCCTGTATTTTTCATACATTTTAGGCCCTGCGCAGACGACAGACTATCCGTGACGCACTTTTTAGTCTGTGAAAATAGAACCTATGCAATTATATGCAGTAACGCACACGACGCGCAAAAAGTCCGGCGCACAAAAAATCCGTGTTATTCGGGCAGACCGCACCGCGCCGCGGCGCGCCGCTCCGCACAAAAAGTGTGTGAAAAAAATTGAACGTTTGCTTCAACGCGCGCTAACGCAGACGGCGCACACTTTAGTCGGCAATCTGCATTTGCTAGGGGTGGACGTAACGCACGCGATCTATTATTATGGCGCCAGAGGTCGATGTAACTATGTTAATTCAAGAAATACAAAACAGACCAGCAATTTATGATACTTCTAAGGCAGAATATCATGATAGACATTTAAAAAGAAAAATGTGGGAAGAAGTGTGCTGTAATGTTTATTCCGCTCCTGTTTGGACATGTATGACGTCTAAAGAAAAAACAAAATACGGTAAGTTTAAGTTTTTATTAGACTTTTTAGTAGTAACTGGAGATAAAACTTGCAAAACTATAAAAAACGATTATATGAAAAACATAGAGGTTATTTGTTTATTTTTTCTTATGCAAATATTAGGGATGGGTATCGACATTGAATGATAATGAACGAATGAAAGTTATCGATTGATGAATTGATACAATAAGATTCAATATATCAAAATCGCTGTGATTATTATGTATAACACCTATACCTTGGTATTTGAACAAAATAATTAATTAATTGATACATAATTAATAATTAAAATCTTTACTCTTGTGACTTTATTATACTGCCAGGGTACACTTCCCAGAGAAGTGGTGAAGTAGTTAGTAAAATACTTTCTCGTTTCTATTCCGTTATCTGTCCCTCTCACACCAATATTAGATATATCTTCGAAAGGACAGTTAAACAACGTGTCTTCAAAACAAATACCGTCTCTTTTTCTTACAAAATTGTGCAGAATGCACCCTGCTTTTATAATTTTTATGGCTAGTGGCATATTCACGTCTAAACCTCTTTGAAATATTCTCCATTTGCTACACAAAATTCCAAAGGCACATTCTACCATTCTTCGTGCTCTAGACAACCGGTAATTAAAAATGCGCTGTTGGACACTTAAATGGCGGTCAGGAAAAGGTCTCATTATGTGTGATGAAACTGCAAAGGCTTCATCTCCCACAAAAACAAACGGCATTGGTTGTCCATTCAGATCACCGGGAAGTTTTTGTTTATCCGGAAGAATTATTTTACCATCCAGAATTCCTTTCTCAAGTGTGGAGTTTTTAAAAATGTTTGAATCACTAAATTTTCCGTAGGCGCCAACATCAATAAATGTAAAACAGTAATCGGCATCAACTACTGCCATCAATACAGTAGAAAAATATGACTTGTAGTTATAGTAATTAGAACCCGAATTTGGCGGCATCTTAAGACGTATGTGCTTCCCATCTACCGCTCCTAAACAATTAGGAAATTGAGTTCGATTGTGGAATTGTTTCGCAATCTCTAGCCATCTCTGCACCGTAAAAGCTGGAAAGCATTGACTTTTACATAGTTCCCATATTGATGTGCGTCAGGATTGCTCCGCCAAGTTATCAAATCAGAAAATGGTTTCAGCCAAAAATTTGTCGATATTTGTCAAAATCGAAAGAAACAAACCCCGTATTTGTCAAAGCAGAAATAAAGAAGTTATAAGCGTTTTAAGTTGGCCGCGCAATCCTGACGTCAAGGACTGCGCGGCCACGGAGATCTCAGCAACTACTTGGGATAGAGAAATAATTCCTTTTGTCAACTCAAGTCTGTATTTGTCAAGATTTGTCGAAAAATGAATCAAAGCTCTATATCAATATTATAATTAAATATTCGCCTTGAAAGTCATGGCCGCGCAGTCCTTGATTTGCTATTTTGTTTTTAGTATTTTTTTTATTAAAATTGAAGACTTCATATAGTATAGGAGTTAAAAGGAGAAAGGTCTTAATTTGTCGAAACTGACAAAAGCTTTAAAATACGACTAAAGTGTAATTAAACAGACGAAATCAATTTAAAACACAAAACTCGTGGCCGCGCAGTCCTGACGTTACTTTAAACCATGATATCTCAATAACTATAGTAGCTAGGATTTTGCTGTAGACGTCCATATAATCCTCATATTAACCCCATTAAAATGACATATCCTTTTACCCTCAACACTGTTTGGGACGCGAGTAATCTCAAGAATTATGTTACCCCATACAATGTTCTAGTAGAGTGACCATAATTTCAAGACCATAAGTTCAAGACAATACAGTCTAAGCGCATTTCTGTTCTGGTTTCTATTGTTAACTGATAAAAAACTTTTTTAATATTTAGATATTCTTATACATTATAAACAAAATGTACAGAATTATATTAATAGAATCTTGCAAGTTACTGCTCGTGGAAATGTTAATTATATCTAAAATAACGTTATAAATAGATATACACTATTTTAACAATTACTTACAGTAGAAGCACTAAAAAAAAATATCATTTAAGACGTGCTCAAGAATAAATGCAGCGTTACATTCACAATTATAATGATATATTTTAAAATATATCGAAGCAATTCTTATTCTTAATCTGTTTGATTCTTCACTGTTAATATAACGCTGTTATATCGTTATTTCTGTGATTATTGTCAAATAAATTGAGTATACATAAATACTCTTTATTCCCAGGGTCAGTAAAAAAAAACACTGAATCAAATGCACGAGTAAATTTAATATTTTTTACAGATAAATCAGTAAAATTACTATTTTAACATTATTCTAAGTTGGTCTCTTCGGCCGCACTACAGGAGCATCGACGCGAGTTTGCCTATTGCGCTCTCTTTCTAATATTGCTTTTCATTCGCACAACTGCTGGTCAGCGGACCACCGCGCTCGCGTCGAATCGTCACGATACCAGTATTATATCTCAACGGACTGTTACTGCTGTACGTTGTGGATCCGACAGTGATATTCCGATAAAAAGGACATAAGTGTGTATTCAGTGAGAGACTTAGTGTATATTTAAACGTGATATAAATAATTACGTGATATTAATCAATATGGTGAGTTATTTATTTTTGAATTAAATTTGTTAACGATATTTATTTTGTGTTATCTACCACCATACCATGTTAAAACTTTTACCAGTTTTGCTGTAGTCAGTACTTTTACATAGGTACCTAGTTAAAAAGTAGATCGGAATAAAGTCCTAACAAATTAGGCCTTAATGAACAAGGATGGAATTTATTGTGTTTTATATAATTAATAATAATAAATAAAGCCTGGGTAAGGTAAACCTTTCCCAGGCTCTCTATTTAAAAACTAAATAGAGCGTTTAAGGTTTTGCCTAAACCAGACGCAACTTTTAACTCCTGGTAATCTCAAATTATTAAAAAGCAGCAATAAATAAATAGATATTTAAAAATATACTTTTTAATTTAATTTTCAGATAAAAGCGGGTCGCAAAGGAAAAGTCAATAGTGAAAAATTAAAAAAAATATTTCTTAAGTACGGAGATGTATGCAGAAATCGCAGTATTAAATATAATGATCCAGTATTTAAAACAATATCTAATGAGTTAGATAATACGATAGCTCCTTATGCAATCTACAAAGCATTGAAAAGGCACTACGACGAGTATTTTCAAAATGATGAAGATGATAACCTTTATTCACCCCGAGTTCAGAGTAGTTCATCTTCTTCACCGTCGCGTCATAGTGTGGCTTCATTATCGCTGACATATCAAGACAAGGTGAAAACATTTAGTTTTACAATGGACGAGCATGAATGGAAAAAAATTCAACCCGTGATGGTACATTATGCTAGAAGAGATATAAGGACCTCATCGACACACCAAAAATACAGGAGTCTGCCAAAGTTTAAGTGGGCGACTTTTTTGAGAGAAAAGCTCTGGGAGTTATCTAAGCTACCATGTACTTGGAACTTTAAAAATAAGAAAGTTGACGGTGAAAATAACATTTCGTTATTTGGAAAGTGCTCACAATGTCAAAGAGAAACAATAATAAAAACCGAAGCAATTTCTGAAAAAACTGTAAGATTTACATGCGATATACTTACTTGTAAGGAAGAGAATGTACCACACAATCCTAAAAAAAAATCAAAATTAACTCCATACAAAAGAGGTAAATTAGCAAAAATTCTACAGTATAAGCCTGCCGTAGTCGTACAAAAAGAACTTGCGGCCAAATTAATTAAAGACCCAAATCAAGTTTGCCCACCAGTGCTGCCAAGTTTAGCAGCTCTCCGCCAGATCAAGTATGAGAAACGACAAAGCAAGAGACTTCATGCTCACCCAATTTTAAGTATACTCATGATGACTCAAGAGGTACAGAACTTTATCCGTGAAGTGACATTGATACCGTGTTTTCATTTATATTATTGGTCTGATCAGCAAATAGAGTACTATACTAACTATTGTAATAGTTTTTCTAAAGTGACCATTACTGTAGATGCAACTGGATCTTTTTTTCAGGCTATAAAGCTTCCCGATGGAACTACACTAACAAAACGACTATTTGTATATATTGGCATGATTGCTTCGGATTCAATTAAATCTACTCCAATTTTTCAAATGGTTACCGATTCTCACAATAAAGATTCAATTGCAGCGTGGTTAAAAAAATGGTTAATTCAAGTAAGGAGCCCGCCACATGAAATTATTACCGATGACTCATCAGCATTAATTGCAGCTAATGTTTCAGCATTTACTACGTTTAGCAGTATAAAAGATTATGTTAAACGATCTGTTTTAGTCTTAAGTGGCCGCAATTATGCATTACCTGAAGTATTTATTAGGCTAGATACAAGTTATTTTATCAAAACAATTTATAATTTACGTTGCTTTGAAAATAGGGATATAAATGTTAAAATGTTATACGTTCGTTGCATTTTGTATATGAAAGAATGTGAATCGTTTCAGCAAATTAAAACTCTCATTACTGATGTTGTAAGACTATGTCTAACCGAATACGATAACCCAGAAAACCCTGTTTCTGTTTATATTCAGAAAATAAGTTGCACCTTAGGTAATACTACATATACGGAACCTAATGAAGACACCGATGAGAAGGAAAATATTCACGAAAACATAATCCTCGACGATGATGACGGTTTGCTCTCATGGTTTGATGAAATTGTTGAGAGGGAAAAAAGCCTAGATAAAACAAAAAGTTCGTCAGAATCACAAAACTCTTTCTACATGCCTCATTTAATAACAACGCTCAAACGGTTACTCCTAAAGTTACCCCTCTGGAGTAATATTATGTGCCCATTATATAAATCACAAAACAAAGTACCAACATCTTCAGCTATAGAGAGCTATTTTAAAACTATGAAAAATTTGTTATTCACAACAAGGTCGAAGAAATATAACATTGATGAATATTTAAATATGCATTATGATTATTTATTAGGTGAAATAAAAATTGCTTTAAATTGTTTAAATAATTTCGCCGACATTGTAGACAAAAAGGAGAAAAACATTAAAAGAAAACGAGGTAAGACTAGGAAGCGAAAAATGTTACCATTTGAAAACAAATGCTGCAAAAAAGAAAAACCTAGTGTAACCAAAACGTTTTTAAATGATTCGGTATTCTCAGTAATTCCTACGTATGTTGAAAACTGGAGAGGCGAAGGTGTTCCTAAAGATGATTCTGCAAATAAACCTGTAAATATAATGTTTTTAAAAAATAGTAATTTTACTGTACAAGATATATCTGAAAAAAATATTAAATTAACAAACACTTGTGCATTTGATTCCGTATTTTTTTTATTGGCCCACGGATTTAAAGAGTATTCATGCATACGCGATTTATTTGACAATAATTGCAGAAATAGGGATATAACAGCGTTTTTACAAATCCTCTGTAACTCTGATAATAACAGTGAAGAAGCAAACAAATTAAGAATAAGAATTGCTTCGATACATTTCAAAAACAATCATTATGATTGTGAATGTAACGCTGCATTTATTTATGAGCACGTCTTAAATGATATTATTTTTAGTGCTTCTTCTGTAAGTAACTGTTCAAATAGTGCATGCATAAATTCTACCCCATCAAGAAGAAAACATGTGTTTATACCGTTAAATTTAGATATAATTAATATTTTCACCATCAGTAACTTGGAAGATTCTATTATTATTCATGATTGGGAAAACAAGCAATGCAGAAAATGCAATGAAGTAGTTCTATTTCATTATACCTTGTCAAAAATTGTTACATTCGATTTAAATGGCACGCAAATGGTGTTTTTACATGAGGTACCTAAAAGTATAATAATTAAACAAAACATTTATAAATTATTAGGTGCCGTAGAATATGTTCCTCCAATACTTGGAACAATAGGGCATTATAAGTGTCATATTATAAGAAATAGCGGAATGCTTTGTTACGACGATAACAAGAGTAAATTAGAAGAGAGTACAAACGATTCTGTATATATCCATTTTTTAACTTATGTTTTAGTAGAGGTGTAAGAGCCGATGAAAAACATTTAAAGTTGAAGAATAATGATTTTGTTGATTTTTGAAATCTTTATATTTGTGCAATGAATAAAAATATTCAAATATTAAACAAGTTTTTTATTTCGTCTTATTTAGTATTTTATTTAAGTTTTTGACTAACAGAACAGAATGCCCTTGAACTGTGCTGTCATAGCCAGTTTGACAAAGATTAAAAACAAATCGAAATTATGGTCACTCTACTAGAACATTGTATGGGGTAACATAATTCTTGAGATTACTCGCGTCCCAAACAGTGTTGAGGGTAAAAGGATATGTCATTTTAATGGGGTTAATATGAGGATTATATGGACGTCTACAGCAAAATCCTAGCTACTATAGTTATTGAGATATCATGGTTTAAAGTAACGTCAGGACTGCGCGGCCACGAGTTTTGTGTTTTAAATTGATTTCGTCTGTTTAATTACACTTTAGTCGTATTTTAAAGCTTTTGTCAGTTTCGACAAATTAAGACCTTTCTCCTTTTAACTCCTATACTATATGAAGTCTTCAATTTTAATAAAAAAAATACTAAAAACAAAATAGCAAATCAAGGACTGCGCGGCCATGACTTTCAAGGCGAATATTTAATTATAATATTGATATAGAGCTTTGATTCATTTTTCGACAAATCTTGACAAATACAGACTTGAGTTGACAAAAGGAATTATTTCTCTATCCCAAGTAGTTGCTGAGATCTCCGTGGCCGCGCAGTCCTTGACGTCAGGATTGCGCGGCCAACTTAAAACGCTTATAACTTCTTTATTTCTGCTTTGACAAATACGGGGTTTGTTTCTTTCGATTTTGACAAATATCGACAAATTTTTGGCTGAAACCATTTTCTGATTTGATAACTTGGCGGAGCAATCCTGACGCACATCCATATTGATGTACAGGTTTCGTTAATTATAGAACGAATAGTAGATGCGCCAATCAGATAATCTTCTTCGAGTTCGACGAACGATGACCCTCGTCCTAAATACCTGCAAAAAACAAATAGTTCAAAAACTAAAAAAAAAGTAACTACAATTAATACCTAACTTTTAGTAACCTACATATAGTTATTTCTTTTTTTATAGGAAAAGATATACAGACGAAGTGGAACTCTTTGAGAAGTTGCTTCCGAAGGGAACTCAGTGCTCAAAAGAATATTTCTTCTGGAAGCGGCAGAAAAAAGAAGAAAAAATATATTTACTTTGATTCACTGCTATTTTTGTTGCCATTTACAGTGGTAGAGAATAATGAATCTTCTATCGAAATCGAACAAAGTGCCGAAACATTAAACGTCACAGTGCAGAGTTCAGATACTGGAACGACTGATTCTAAACGACCAAAGACGCAACCGAAGAGCAAGGCTAATTGTTACGATGAGGAGTATTTAGAAATACTAAGAGAAGGCAATCAACTGATGAAAAACAACAACTTACGGCATTCAGAAAGCAGAACCATCTTAGGGGATATGGATGAAGATGAATCATTTCTGCGGTCGCTTCTGCCTTATGTCAAACAATTTTCATCAGACCAAAAGTTGCAATTAAGAATACAATTACTACAAACAGTTTTAAATTTTAAACAGTCCTTAAGCAGTTCAGCGTCTATTCACAACCAAACACAGCAAGTATTGGATATACCTAATGAACGAATAGTAATTGTAACGGATCCATCGATGAACTCAAATATGTCTAACCATTATGACACTGCTAAGAGACCGAGTACTGAGCCCCCTAACTACAGTGACATTGCAGAAGATTCGGAATACGTTCCCAGGCCAATCTCTTTACAAAACTCAAGCAGGCCAAGCGGCTCATCATATACACCCTCACCCGTTCATAGAGATTACGCATCAATAATTTCTCCCGAAAGTGAATCACTTTTTTCTCTTGGCGACGACGACGACGTTGGCGAGGTGTAAAGTAGGTATATTATGAAAATATAAACAAAAAAATTCAATAATAGGCTGATTGTGATTTTAGAAAATTAGTTAAGTACCTAATTGTTAAGCTAATTATTTTCTTGACTAGATACACCACCAATCAAAAGACTTAATTTCCCAAGGTATAGTAATAACATCAGCAATATTAATTGTGATTTAGTAATTAAGCTCCTAATTGTGATTTAGTAATTAAGCTCCCAATTGTGATTTAGTAATTAAACCCCAAATTTTATTTAAAAGTCACAATTCACTTGTTTTTCCAAAATGTATGATTAATAATAATAATCTGCCATAATAATTGTGATTTAGTAGTTAAGCCCCTAATTTTATTTACAATATAAGTGACAATTCACTTGTAATAGATCGACATTATTGTGTACCTACATTATTGTTTAAAAGTACAACATAATTAAAAATTTGCTGCCATGAAAATCCACGTAATTCTTATAAATTTTTATGTTTTGTTATTTTCCCTAATTAATAAAAGAAAATCTTTGTTCATAATGTTTTGGTTTAAATACCTCACAAACCTATTTCTCATTTGAATACTAAAAAACTTAGTTTGTTGCTGAGAGAAATAATAAATAATATAATTATAATTATATAAATATATATATTTTATTTACTTACCTGAGTGTCACAGACAGCCTTTCTTCTGGACCAATGCACCTCCTCATTGTTGTTTCTGAATGAGTCAAAGCAGGTCTCAAAATAAATAGCAACTCATCAAATGTAGTAACAGACATTTTATAAAATTTGAAAAAATTTGCTGGATGTTGTTTCAGAATTGAATGTTTAGTATGAAACTGTCCCTTCAATAATCTTTCCGCAAGTATAGGATGTACCCAAAATTCTCTATTTCTTCTTCTTTTTCTGTACTTCATGTACAAAATAATACTTCGCGATCTCTGCACGATTTCCATAGCGTCTACGTCCCTACAGCTCTGCCGACAAAATGATCGAAGATGTGCGTCGTGTGCGTTGAGTCTGTGAAAAATCCGCGACCGACTTTTTGCGCGCCATGCAGACTTTTTGTGCGCCGCAGACTCGATCGCACAAAAAGTGTGCCGTCTGCGCAGGGCCTTATATGGACTCGCCGCACACGGTTGGCGCCGGTGGCGGCCACACGCTTCAAATCGTCGCAGCTTGCATCTTGTGGCTCGCACCGGCCACTAAACGCCGACACAAAAAGCCGCCACACGCCACTCGCGCGATTCCGCGCCCCTCTCTCCCTTGCCTCAGTTAACCTGTGTAAGTCGACGGTAACGCACGCACGTAGTCTGTAGTTCATATAGGTAGATAAATATGGATATAGAATTATTTATATCAGAGATACAATCCCGTCCTGCGATTTGGGATTCAAAAAGTGATAGTTATAGTAATAGAGGAGAAAAAGTGAAGGCCTGGGAAGAAATCTGCGAATTGTTTGTGGGAGATTTTTCGAATAAAACTGCCAAAGAAAAGAACATTGAAGGTACAGTCAATCTGGGTAACTTAAGCTTTCCGTATAAGGGCATAAACTGCGTTAAGCGTGCCTCTCGCGTGTCCACACAAAACCGACCCGCGCGTGCCCATGCGCGTGCACACGCTCGTGAGCCCGTCGGGCGCCCGTCGCGTGATACTTCCGTGCAACGGGGCACGCATGCACGCGACGTGATCACGCATCACGTTGGACGGGTCCACGCGCGAAGCCCGCTAGCGGGTGCACGCGCGTGCTTGTTCAGTTGACAGCGCTATCTCGAACCGACCGCACGCGCGTGCCCGGCCCATAACAAAAAATGACAAATTTTGATACAGAAAGGGTAATTGTTGAAGTTCAGTGTCGTCCTGCCATATGGGACCAATCTAGCGAAATATTTAAAGACCGGGACGCTAAATCAAAAGCATGGCTAGACATTTGTACAGTACTGTTTCAAAATTTTGATGACTGGAGTGAAGCAGAAAAAAACATACAAGGTAAGTACCTACACTCTTTATTTATTTTATAATAACGTAGGTTAGGTAAACTATTCTTTGCGCCAAATTTTTATTTTTAATAATCTATGCAATTAGTTATATATAATTAGTTATTTCAATTGTATTTGTGTCAATTAAATGTTTTCAACAATTAATCCAACTATAAAATTAAAACTCGGAATATTTACAATAATTTACCTATGTAAATATAAAATCATGCTTATATTCAAAACTAGTGCAGAGATACTGCGTATTTCTGAACATTGTGAAATTCGTGTGAACAATGTCCCATAATATTGGTATGGTTTTATATTGCTCGATAAATTCCAAAGTTCTTTCTTTCGGCCACGCGGTCGCCGCCATTTTGCGCGTCACGAGACAACCAGTACCTATGTTCACGACTGCGAGCTTCACACTACTTCACACTATCGGTGTATTTAGGGTTCAAAATCATTTTAGGGCAGAAACAGTGGATCGGTAGGTAAATAAATAAAACAATTATCAACTAAAATATTTATTATATTGGTTTTAGAATTGGGCTAGTAACTTTGTAAAATAAGCGTGCGTTTTGTAGTTTTGTAGGTTTTTCTTTGACATCTCTCAACTTTAGTTTACAACAATCTAAGTTATTTGGTTACATCCGATGAATTTAACAAATAAAATCATTAGGTATATTATTAAAATATGCCTGCTATGTTAATAAAAAATGTGTGGTAACAAACCGTGAAAAATCAATTATTGAATGTACATAAATTATAAAAAAGCCAACTATCTTCAATAAATACTGCGATCTTGCCATGACAGCTGTCCGTCTGCAACGAAATAATCTGCGAAGTTATCGCGTAATGTATACGAATCTCTGTGGGTATTACCAATTAACCCCCGAACTGAACGTATATGGTCTGGTATAATGACAATATCATGAAAGTCATTAATTTGACTTCTTGATCTTATAAAATTATGCAAAATACAAATTGTTTTAAGAAAACAAATTGCTTTGTCTTTTCCAACGTTCAATGGACGATGGAGTATGCGAAATTTATTAGCCATGATACCAAATGTACACTCAATATAACGTCGCGCCCTCGTTAACCTATAATTGAATAATTTTTTTTTGTAGTTTAAATCGAGAGCTCGAGCATATGGCCGCATGACATGGCTAGATAACCCGAATGCTTCATCTCCTACAATAATATAGGGCAAAGCTGCAGTTGCAGCAGTGTTGGTTGGTTTATCATTGTGTATTACGGGCAATGCTTTGGCAGGAGGAATATCTATTAAGTCATTGTTGATTTGTTCGTACAATCGGCTTTGTGTGAAAATTGCGGAGTCAGATTCTTTACCCTGCACTCCCACATTTATATAGGTAAACTCATAGTTGGCGTTACACATTGCAAGCAGTACAATAGAATAGTAATGCTTATAGTTGTAATAGAGGGAACCACTATGTGGAGGTCTTATAATGCGTATATGTTTTCCGTCTATTGCACCTATGCAGTTAGGAAACTGGGCTTGCGTTAAAAAACCTTTTTCAGTCTCTACCCATAGCGCACGGGAAAATTTTGGTATACATTCTTCCTTTAACCTTTCAATTATAATTTGACAAACTTCTGTTACTATTTTTCTGACCGTGGTTAGTCCTGTCTGATACGCCAGATGAATATCGACGAAGGTATGTCCACTAACTAAATATCTGTAATAAAATAAAATACCTGTGTTATTGTTTCAGTGAAAAAGCTGCAGCAAAGATGGAAAACTGCAAGAGACACTTATATAAGAGTGAGGTCTACTAAAAAAAAACTTAAATCAGGTTCCGGTTCCAGGGCAAATAAAACATACATTTACTATGACATGCTGTCATTTTTAGATTCAAACTCGAATACTCAAGGAGAAGAATCGGCAGACGATTTTAATCAGTCAGTAGAGCAAAACGCGTCACCGAGAACTTCACAAAATAATACGATTATTGAAGAAGATTTGATTAATGTACCTAGCACCAGCTCCAGCGTTACCAAAGAAACACGATCTTCCAAGAAACGTAAGTGCGAATCGCCAACTGATTTCGAATTAGAGTTGTTAAATTGCGTGAAGAATAACACTGCAGATAATATGGACGAAGACTTGAATTTTTTTAAGTCATTATTACCAACTGTGAAAAAATTGAGTTGCTTTAAAAAATTATTATTTCGTACAAAAGTATTAGAAGCTTTGATTGATATAGAAAAAGAAATGATTATTACCATTGATGACCTTTCATTAACGCAAAATACGGTAACGAATGATTTAGAATCCTTAAATATAAGATCGGACACGAACAATGAATAAATAGGTAACAAGAAAGACTGAAGATTTGATTAAGACTGTTTAATTATTAAGAACAAAAGAAAGAGAAGAACATGAAGAACTATTTAAGTTAGTAAAAAGCGCAATTTTATATTTATATTTTTCTGGTCTCATGTGCAATTATTATGATATACAAGGGCATTCGCCAAAAGTTTACAAGCCTTGAGTGTAATGTTCATAAGGAAAGAAACGGGGTCGATTCGGACACTTTTATCTTAAACCCTATTTAGGGTCAAATAAAAAAGTGTATCAATAGACCCCTTTTTTTACTTAATGGACCTTTTTTTTGAACCTACTCATAACATTGCTCCTTCATATATCCTCTTCTTAAATTTAATCTTTTATGTAGTAAACTGTGATTATGATTGTGATGATAAATAAGAATTTAAAATAATATTAGTACCCGATCTAGTAATAGAAGGGAATAATTAATAAGGGAAATATTCGTATGTAAAAACTTGCAATCAATATGCGTCATTATAATTAATACTTTGTAAGGTAGGTATATTATTATAATTAAGACATTTAGACTTATTGTACTGTTTTAACTGTTATTGTGTTTTTTTATTTTAAACTTGAACCTGTGATTTTATTAGTGTATTTCAAATGAATAATCAAAAACTAATTGTAACGTAACGTTTATGCAAGACACTGTGATGACTGTTGTGATTATATAAAAAAATAAGTAAATAAGTAGGTATAGATAAAAAAAACGAAAACGATAAAACTGTGTAATTTAGAAATAACAAAATATAATTAATAAATGTAAGAAACTGTGATTAATATGATGATTAATAAGTGTGCGGTTATGTGTTTCGGCCCTAAGAACAGAGTGCACCACATCAAGAAAAACATTTTAAGCCATATTCAGGTGTCACTGCCGAAACAATAAGAACTTCTTCTTCTTTCTGGCTTGATGTGGCTAAACAGTAGTGTGACTTACATAAATTGGCAAAAAAATATGAGTGTTCTAAACTTTTGTTAAATAATGACTGTTTTTTTTACATGAATAAAGATGATTATTAATATCGAAATGTCTTTACTTACCGCAATGTCATTGCAAATCGTTCCATTGGTGATACGATTGACGTAGATTTCAATCGTAGATTGTTAGTCTTCAAATAGGGCTCCAGTTTTGAATATAATTCATCATAGACTTGTAATTAAACTTTAAAATATTTGAAAAAAAACCTTTCATTTTCTCTTAATATACCAAACTTCACCACGAATTCCCCGCACAGTAACCTAGATTCAACGTACGGGCTTACTGGCTGGCGTCTTTTTTTGGCAATTCGTCGTCGCCGTCGTCTTGATAAATAATACAACATTAATTTATCCATAATTACTCGACTGTACACCTCCAACGTCAAAATTGTACTGAGAAAACTGACGCGCCGATGCCCGCGCATAAGCACGCGAACGTGCTCACGTGCGTGCACCAGAAGCGTGGCCCGCGACGTGCTCACGTGCGTGCACCAGAAGCGTGGCCCGCGACGTGCTCACGTGCGTGCACACGCGTAACGCAGTTTATGCCCTAACATTGACCCGTTAATTCATATTTTATTTCATCATTTTTTATTTTTAAACAAAATGCTGAATATCAGTGACTTATGAATCATCTACTTCTTTACTATATTTTTGAACGAAAATATGCGGCAAAATTTGACACATGTCAACACAACTTTTTTGTCATAACTTTGAAATTGTTGTGTTAGCAAGTCAGAAGTGTAACGTTTTTTTAAAGTTGTCCATTTGAGTACTTCAAAGTTTGTTGTGAGGGTAAGTAGCTTTTAATAATTAAGTTTCAGTCCTAAATAATGATTTTTCAACAAAACTATAACACTGTAAGTTACTGTTTTCTGGGTTTTCTTGATTTTAGCTTGTTCTGTAAAATATCGTATTAAATTGGGTAACTTTGGCCCGGGTCAAAGTTACCCACAGTGCCGTTTATTTTTATAAAGAATTGCCACTTTTGGTTGCAGTTGATAATAATGCCCAGAAAAAGACCGTGTCCAGCACCTGGAACCCGCAAATATGGTAAGAAAACCCGTTACACCGCAGATATCCTGGAAAAAGCCCTAAATGACATAAAAACCTGCAAAATGTCTCAAAGGGTTGCTTCTGAAACGTATAACATTCCAAGGAGTACATTAAAGTACAAATTAAAAAATAAACATAATAGACCAGTTGGCAAGCCCCCCGTTCTTTCAGCAGAAGAGGAGGACTGTATATGCAGTCACATCGTAGCCTTAGCTGACCACGGCATACCTGTAAGCATGCAAGATGTGCGGGTAATTGTTAAAAAATATCTTGACGACCAGAACAGGAGCATAAAAACATTTAAAAATAATTTGCCTGGATGGGAGTGGGGTAAACTGTTTCTAGAGCGCCACAGCGATATCAAGCAAAAGTTCGCTCATTGTATAAGTCGTAAGCGAGCTCAGGTAAAGGAGTCTACACACCAAACCCGCCGACCCGCCGACACAGCCCGGCGGCTTGGTGTCGGCGACTTTGCTTCAAGAATCATGTCGGCGACTCGTACCCGCGCGTGCAAGTCGGCGGCATGGCCGGCGACTTGCGTACGCGCACGCTCAGTTGCCCGCCGACACTCCAGCGATAGTGACGTGCTTGTGTTTTTTTTGCGATTTTCTGCAATAATGGAATGGGACGAAGAAACCACTCTAAAGTTAATAAATTTGTATCATATAAAGGAATTATTATGGAATCCAAAACACTTGGATCACAAATGTAGACCTAAACGTTTTGATGCACTAAATGAGATGGCAAACGAATTAAATACAAATGTCACAGAAATAGAACGGAAGATAAAAAATTTGACGAGCCAATATTATAGAGAAAGAAAAAAGACGATTGAATCAAAAAAGTCTGGAACCAGCGCAGATTCTGTTCATGAGAGCAAGTGGTTTGCCTTTAAATCTTTGAATTTCTTGCTCAATAAAAATAAACCTACTGGAACAATCGATACGGTATGTAACATTTCAGTGATGTTGTATTATTTTATTTCTAACCTAATTATTAGAGCACACAAGAATAATATGTAAGCTTGGCCCGAGTGAAGAGAGGCGCGCGGTAAATAAAGACATAGGTACTTATTTTATCTGCCTTTGTTGTTGCGCTGCCGCTATTGTTATTGCACCGAAATATTTCCTAAACAAATTATTTCTTGGAATGGCATGTGCACAGATATAATAGTCATTGCAAATGTATTTTTTAAAAACTAACAACTCTTTTCTCAACAATCTTTTAATTTCGCCGAATTTCTATTATAAACCGAGAGATTCCGTACCATTTTCTTTTTTTTTTCTTTTTAGGTTGTTTTAGAAATATTATTATTAATTATTATTTACATTGATAATAATTATCAATGTAAATAATAATTAATAATAATATTTATCAATAATAATAATTATCAATGTAAATAATAATTAATAATAATATTTCTAAAACAATTAGTATTAGGTATGATTTATGACCATTGTCTTTTTTTTCATATATTCCGTGCGGTGTACCTACTCGCGGGTAAAAGCTAGTGTATAATACATTTCATAAGTAAACTGTTGGTGATTCAAATAAAATATTATTTCAGGAGATATGTAATGATAAAAAAAAAAATGTTATTATGAAAATGTTATATGTTATAAAGGTAACATAAACTTAAACAAAATTGAATATGTGTGCTCCAAAAAGTTTAATGAATTTAAAAGATAAATGTATTCGGGCGCCAGGAGCTAACACAACAAACAAAGCAACCGGAAGCTTACCGAGTAAAGTTGAACTTTTAATCTTCAAGCGGGAGGAATTAATAAAAACAAAACCTTTATATGACTTGTTTTTATTCCCTGTAGGCTTAGGTTATAGCTACAATTGACTTAGATTAATTATTCATAGCTATACTTAAGTTAAACTAAAATTAATATTATTATTGCTATTATTATTGTTATTGATATCATTGCATCCGGTATGATATTGAAAGGAAATACATACCAAATTGTTGATTTTTTAAATCTAATAAATTTAAGTTAAGTTACATGACGAGCCGACACGAGGCGAACCCGACGTGGAGATAAATTCCTCTTACCAAAATGGCATATTGTAGAATATAACTCGAAAAGAAAACAAAAACCAAAAGAAAAACTAGATCCAAATATAAAAAAAAAAAAAACGCCAATGGGCTGGAACAAAATAATTATTCAATTAGAATTATGAAAATAACGACCACCATTTTGAAACCGCGTGGCGTCATGCTAGTCAAAAACTTACCGTTTTTCGGTTAAATAAACATCACTTTCAGGTGAACGTGACGTTAAAAATTTTTATTATTATTATTTCATCCTGTAACAAGGTAAAATTTGAAAAATATAAAGCCAATCAAGAATTTTAAATTCGTCATAAACATTTAACAATGTCTATAAGAAAAATCCACTTACCTAGAGAAATATTCGAATCTTCATGGAAAAATGAAGATAACCTTTTAACTAAGGTTTAATATCCACATTTTATCAAAAATATACCGGTATGAGGCCGGATTTAAAAAGTATTTAATAAAAATTTAAGAATAACGATCAAGCCATTGTGAATATGGGAAGCAGAGTGAACTGTCAAAAGTTGAAAGTTGCCAACTGACATTTACAATCTACCACAAATACTCACCAATGTAGCCAACAATGAAAATTTCTAAATTAAAAATACAGTAAGCCCATGATATTATCTCTAATACCAAGTTCTTTCTAGTGAAATGCCTTTAAATTTTATAACCATGTAACGTTGTAAAACGACACGTTACATTACATCCCTCCCCGAAAAAAAAAGAAAGGAACTTTCTTTTTGATGTAAAAGAAACAACAGAACCTACAAAGAGAAAAAACAAAGTCTCTCATCGTAAAAAACATAGAAAAATTAATTTCAAAAACTATGAAATAATAACCAAGAAGGTTCAAAACAAAATTGACAAAATAAAACAGCAAGACTAAAATTTGCAATGTCAAAAAAAACTAAAGTATGCATTAACTATTGAGTGCAGTTAGACTCCACAGTCACTAACTGAGCATCGAAGATATGACTAGCGTGAGTACAGTTAAGCTCCATCGCCACTGACTAACTACTATATCAAAATCCCCATCATGAGTACAGTTGGGCACCATCGCCACTGACTATCAACTTCTAACTAAATTCCCCCTATGAGTACAGTTAGGCACCATCGCCACTGACTATCAACTTTTACAACCTCTATAACTTGAGTACAGTAGAACACTATCGCCACTGAACTACTTTCCAAAATGAGTAACAGTTCAATCTTGTATATCAGATACAAGATCAGACAGCTCACATCACAAAACGATGTGGAAAATTTGGAATGGAAAAGGAAAAAATATGAATGCTGGGATCGGTTCAACACCACCAACTTTCCGGGCACAGACATCCTTGAAAATATAATTTTGTAAACAGCCAAAACTGTAACAATGTTAAATGCTTATTGTGGTCGGCACAACACCACCGAACTTTCCGAACACAAAAGCAAAGAAAAACAAAAGTTGCATATTTGTGATCGGCACAACTCCACCGAACTTCCGAACACAAAAGCAAAGAAAAACAAAAGTTGCATATTTGTGATCGGCACAACTCCACCGAACTTCCGAACACAAAAGCAAAGAAAAACAAAAGTTGCATATTTGTGATCGGCACAACACCACCGAATTTCCGAACACAAAAGCATAGAAATAACGAAATCAAGGTAAAACTACCAGATCCGTTCTCAAATATTCATTAAGGCATTCTACAACAAAAGTAGAATGAAAAATCCCTAAAGAAAATGGAACTAAGATGTCTCTTCAAAAGTCAAATCCGAGGTGAAATGTTTCAAAAACTAGTCAAATCCGAGAAATTATACCAAAAGGTGTTAACTAGAACATTAGAATAAGCTAATAAACACTGAAGTATTATAAATAACTTACAATAGAAGTACTTAAATCAAAACTTTTTAACAATAAAGTTAATAGTAAGATTTAACTTCAACAAACAATTATTAATCTTAACTAAGTTCACTAAATGTTAAGACTAATCTTAAGAAAAACTAATAATCATTATTAACATTAACAAAATGTTAATAAGATATTAAGGCATAATTATATTATAAAAACATAATTATGTTATAAACTATTAAGATCTTTTGATGTGGGTAATATAAATATTGTGTGGGTGGAAGAAGAATTTAAATGTTAACCAAAAAAAAATCTAAGGTTTGTTTTAATAAGTTCAGAAATTGAATTCAATAAATTGATATGAAGTTACCTAACATACTATTTTCTTTCAAAGTGTGATAACCTTTCATTCTTCATTCTAACATTCACACGCTTCAAACTTAAATATCAAAATCAAGACTAAAGCTTGGGTCCGAAAATAAATTAAAATTTTATAATGTCTTTAACATGATAACGACCCACTGTACCTTTCTTCAGATCTTTTAAGACATAAACATTAAGAGAAACTTTTTCTATAATTAAACATTTTATAAACTTAGGTGCCAGTTTTGCCGAAAAATATACAGGTGCACTAGATTGAACGAAACTTCTTCTCCACACGATATCACCGACATCAAGAGAAATGACTCTGCGACCCTTATTATAATAAAGCGCATTACGCTTATAAGCTTTTAACAAGTAAGCTTGAACTTTTACAAAAATATCACTAAGTGAATTCAAAGAAATAGCAAATTGGTTTCTATCACCAACTTCAAGTTGATCTAGGTTATCAATAGAATCACTAAAACGATGTAAAGAAGCATCAAAAATAAGTTCTCTACCGAACATCAAAAAATTAGGTGTAAAATCTGTAGCAAGATTTACACTATTATTTAAAGCTAATTGAACATGAGGCAAACATTTAGACCAAGTTCTATGATCATCTTTTACAAAACATGATATGCAAGTTTCAATCGTCTTATTATATCTCTCTACAGTATTGTTTTGTGGAGTGTATAAAGTATTATAAAATATTTTGGTTATATTAAAACCTTTCAAAAAATCTACAAAATGTTTTGACGTAAATTGGGTTCCATTATCGCAAACTATTATTTTAGGACAGCCAAACTTAAGAAATATTTCTTTATCAAAGAGTTTACAAATTGTTTTTGTAGTAGCATTAATCATAGGAAATATCCAACAATATTTAGTGAAAACATCTACAACTGAAAGTATATATTTATGACCAGAATAAGTCTTAGGTAAAATTCCTATTATATCTACCGAAAGCATGAGCATAGGGCGATCTACTTTTTTAGGGTTAATCATAGTACCAAAAGGAGGAGAAGTAGTATGTTTATACGCTTTACAAGTATCACAAGATAAAATATATTTTTGAACATCACTAAACATACCTTTCCAAAAGTAATGTTGTTTTAATTTCTTTAAAGTTTTATGAATTCCAAGATGACCAGAATTAATATCATCATGATTTGATCTAATAGTATCTAAAATATGTTCCTTAGGAATAACTATTTTCCAATTAAGACGACTGTTGGGATCAAATTTATTTTTACAAAATTTATACAAAGTATTATTCTCTACTCTAAAGTTTTTAAATTTGCAAGGAGACTTTTGACAGCTAACAAATATTTTTCTAAACCAAGGATCACAAATATCCTCATCGGGTACAATTAAACTATTTTGAGAATTAATTGTCACTACAGCAACTTCAATACGAGATAAAGCATCTGGAACTAAATGCAATGCACCTTTTTTATGAATGATATCAAAAGTAAATTGAGAAATTCTAGCGGCCCAACGTGCTAAACGTCCACTAGGATTACTAAGACCTAAAAGCCACTTTAAACAAGCATGATCAGTGATGACTGTAAATTGCATTCCTTCAATATAAGGTCTAAAATGTTCTATAGAATCTAAAATAGCTAATAATTCACGTTCTGTGGTACTATAATTGCGTTCACATTTATTAAGTGATCTAGAATAAAACGCAATAGGATGTTGTTCACCAACATTATCTTCTTGACTCAAAACACTACCAATGCCAACAGAACTAGCATCGCAATGCAAAAAGAAATGTTTTTCAAAATTAGGACATATTAAAACAGGAGAAGTTACTAAAGCTTGTTTTAATTTTTTAAATGAATTTTCAGCTTCATCATTCCAACAAAGAGATTTTTTAGAGTTTTTACTACCAGCTGTTAATTTAGTTAAAGGAGAAGCAATATCAGCAAATTTACAAATGAACCTACGGTAATATGAACATAAACCAAGAAAACTTCTGAGTTGTTTAACCGTTTCAGGACGCGGAAAAGTATCAATAGTTTCTAATTTAGAAGGATCAGTATGCAAACCATTACTGTCAACGATATAACCAAGATAACGAAGTCTATTTTTGCAAAAATTACACTTTTTCAAATTTACGGTTAATCCTGCTTCTTTTAATATATTATAAATTTTATGCAGGTATTCTATATGCAAATTAAAATCAGAATTTACACAGATTAGATCATCCAAATAACAGAACACAAAGCTATCAAATTCAGGACCAAAAAGTTTATCTACTAGTCTCTGCAACTCAGCTGGTGCATTAGTGAGACCAAATGGCATACGAACAAATTCGTAAAGTCCTTTTCCGGGAACAACGAAAGCAGTCTTTTCACGGGAAGATTTTTCCAAAGAAATCTGCAAAAATGCTTTAGACAGGTCTATTGTACTAATAAATTTAGCTCCTCCAAGATTATCTAATATCCTAGAGGTATAAGGAAGAGGATAAGAGTCTTTAATAGTTACAGAATTTAAACGTCTCGAATCTAAACACAGTCTAGTACTACCATCCTTCTTTTCTACAGTTAAAACAGGTGAACACCAAGGAGATTTAGAGGGTTGAATAATCCCTTCCTTCAATAGAACTTCTACTTCATCAAAAAGTTCCTTTTGTTTAGCAGGACTCAAAGGCCAATATCTTTGTTTAAAAGGTTCGCTAGTAACATTAATTTTATGTTCTACAAGATGAGTAAGGCCTAAACCTTTCTTTTCATAAGAAATATCTTCAAAAAGTGAAATAGTTTCATTTAATTTTTGTTTCTCAGAGGGAGAAAGTTCACTAACAGATGTAACTGTACTAACTTCAATATAATTGCTTTCAACAAAAGTTATATTTTTCCACAAATCTTTAGCTAGATCAAAGTTTAACCAGAAATCAAATCCTAAAATGATTGATGATGTAAAAGAAGGTATAATTAAAAAAGTTATAATTTTAGTTGAATTATCACAAGTAACTGGCAATTCCATGACACCAATAATTTTCTGCGAGGAACCATCGGCTGTAAAAGCAGAACCAGCAATAGTTTTAATTTTATAACCTAATTGTAAGAATTTTTCATGACTATTTGAACCTAAAACACAACTATTGGAACCACTATCTAACAATCCTGAAAAGTTAATATTATTTACTGAAAATTCTAAATAAGGTCTAGTGTCGTTATGTTTAACAAATAAAATAGGAGCTGATCTATAAATCTCAAAAAATGTTTTTAAATAAGTTAACCAATCTGAAAATTCTTTGTTTCGAGTAATGTCATCGGGTTTGTGCCTATGAACTAATTTATTTAACATCGAGACGCTCGCGGTTTTATAAAAAACAGGGGCTCGATGCGACCTAATCAGTTTTTTGACTCGCATGAGTTTTTAACAACCAAATTACAAACGTCACAATTCTTAGTAGTAACTCCAACCTTATGACACTTGAAACAAATAACACCAGGAAAAGATGGGCAATTTTTATAAAGATGTCCAGATTTTTGACATTTTAAACAAACTAGGTTTGTTGAAACTGCATAAGATTTTAAAGGTTTTTCAAATTTAACAGCCTCCTTGACAGTTTTTCTATTCACAAAAACTTCAAGTTCTTTTGCAAGATCAAGAAATTGTTCTACAGTATCAATATGTTTACCATACACATAAGGTGTATAAACAGGCAACATGTTATTTTTAATAATATTAATCAAAACCGATTCGAATAATGGAGAAGAAAGACGACTAGCCATGTCCATAATATCTGTAATAAAATCTGGAAGAGAATCAGAAAACTTTTGTTTCTTCGTGCGAAGTTCATATTCCAAAAAATAATCAAAGTCAGGTTTATCAAAACGTTTTAATAATGCAAGTTTAAGCTCAAGCCAAGAAGCAATACGGATTCTAATAGTGCGAAACCATTTAACAGCGATGCCACTAAGCAAGTCTGAAAAAGAACCAACTAGCAAAATTTCATCAAAATTTTTGTATAAAAAATATTCTTCAACTTGAGTGATAAACTCTCTAACACAAGATTTTCCATCAAAGTTTATTTTACTTCTTTTTAAATCAGGTAATTTATTGGTAGAAGGCAAACTCTTTTTAATGTGTTCATTTACACGTGCATTCATTGAATTAAAAGAAGGCCAAGCATTTGTCGCAAAAACAGAAGAATGTGCAACTCTGTCATTCTGATCAAAAGGATTACGCTCCTCAGTTAAGTTAATCATGTCATGAGCAATAGCAGCATTAGCAACAGTGCAAGGACTATCCGAAAGCGGAGGAAACTGAACTTCTTTATCCATAATGAAAAGCGGAAATAGCAAAGCAAATCTAAAACTTAAAAAGCCATGAAATATTTGAGGTTAAGTTAAAGTTTAATTATTCAAAAGAATAATTATTAAGTAGCAATGAAAATATGCAATAAAAATTAACAATGTTAAATAAATCCTTAATGAGTATGCTTACAATGTTTACTTAATGTTGTATTTAATTATTTAAGTACCTACTTTCTTTAAAAGTTACACTTACTTATTAAGTTCACTAAGTTCAATACTGAGAGATAATAAACACGGTTGTCACCATACAATTATGTTGGTTTTGCTAAAGTAAGAAAACAACAAAGTTATATGTTGTAACAGCAAAGTTAACAACAAAAAATATCACACAAAGTTCAATATCAATATTGTTTACAACAAAATATCAAAGTTCTATATAAATGTTAATTAACTGTTATAACAACATAGTTAACTACTAACAAACAATACGGTTCGTAAACAATACGTTAGAACAATGTGCAGAACAATAAAAGGATGCAATAATATACCAATACAAATAACAAAACATGAAAAAGCCTACTTCATGTCCCTGAACGCTTGCGCCAAATGTAATGATAAAAAAAAATGTTGTTATGAAAATGTTATATGTTATAAAGGTAACATAAACTTAAACAAAATTGAATATGTGTGCTCCAAAAAGTTTAATGAATTTAAAAGATAAATGTATTCGGGCGCCAGGAGCTAACACAACAAACAAAGCAACCGGAAGCTTACCGAGTAAAGTTGAACTTTTAATCTTCAAGCGGGAGGAATTAATAAAAACAAAACCTTTATATGACTTGTTTTTATTCCCTGTAGGCTTAGGTTATAGCTACAATTGACTTAGATTAATTATTCATAGCTATACTTAAGTTAAACTAAAATTAATATTATTATTGCTATTATTATTGTTATTGATATCATTGCATCCGGTATGATATTGAAAGGAAATACATACCAAATTGTTGATTTTTTAAATCTAATAAATTTAAGTTAAGTTACATGACGAGCCGACACGAGGCGAACCCGACGTGGAGATAAATTCCTCTTACCAAAATGGCATATTGTAGAATATAACTCGAAAAGAAAACAAAAACCAAAAGAAAAACTAGATCCAAATATAAAAAAAAAAAAACGCCAATGGGCTGGAACAAAATAATTATTCAATTAGAATTATGAAAATAACGACCACCATTTTGAAACCGCGTGGCGTCATGCTAGTCAAAAACTTACCGTTTTTCGGTTAAATAAACATCACTTTCAGGTGAACGTGACGTTAAAATTTTTTATTATTATTATTTCATCCTGTAACAAGGTAAAATTTGAAAAATATAAAGCCAATCAAGAATTTTAAATTCGTCATAAACATTTAACAATGTCTATAAGAAAAATCCACTTACCTAGAGAAATATTCGAATCTTCATGGAAAAATGAAGATAACCTTTTAACTAAGGTTTAATATCCACATTTTATCAAAAATATACCGGTATGAGGCCGGATTTAAAAAGTATTTAATAAAAATTTAAGAATAACGATCAAGCCATTGTGAATATGGGAAGCAGAGTGAACTGTCAAAAGTTGAAAGTTGCCAACTGACATTTACAATCTACCACAAATACTCACCAATGTAGCCAACAATGAAAATTTCTAAATTAAAAATACAGTAAGCCCATGATATTATCTCTAATACCAAGTTCTTTCTAGTGAAATGCCTTTAAATTTTATAACCATGTAACGTTGTAAAACGACACGTTACAGATAACAGCAACTGACAATAATGCCCAACATGCGGACAATGATGCTCAACATGGGGAAAACGATTCACCTCAAACGTCAAACATCATTCCCCAAGCGAATAAACGTTATAAACCTAATCCAAGTAATGAGATGGTGTCGGAAGCATTAAATTTAATGAGAACAGTCAGTCAACGGACAAATCAAAAAATAAAAGATGAGGACGATTTGTTTGGCGAATATATTGCGACACAACTTAGAAAATTTGATAAAACAACAAAGGCAATAATAAAACATCGGATTAACAATATCTTTTTTGAAACCGAAACTGGATATCGTTCAGACATGTTCGAAGCTTCGCCAAGACCTTCTACTTCCCATAGTCATCCAGGATATTATACAATGGATCAATGTGCTGTAAATTCCTACTACTCATCATCCAACTCTGCCGTAACAAACCCTGTTTCACCGCCTCTTGGTGAACCTTCAACATCTTCAATTGAACCTTCGTTACGTGTGTCGCTTCAAGAGAGTGGTGATATTGAGAACATATTATCATCTATTGAGTCAGATAAATAGGTTTATTCCACAAATCCCCACCGTATGCACTCTGAGAATAACCCTATCACCTGATGCGAGATAACGTTATGTAGGCACAAGTATTTCGTCTTAATGTTGTTGTCATAGAATCGTCATAGTATACTCAAAATGCATAAAAACATCAGTGGGGATTTCGCGGTGGGGATTTATAGAATAACTCGGTAAATAAAACCACTTATAAATGAACAAAAACAAGTGATTTACGAAGTTTTTAATACAAATTATAATAAAAATACAAGTACTAATACAAGTATGAGTTTCATTAAAACTTACGAGTTAGTCATTGATCATTCTGCCATGGTAATCTCCCGACATCGGAAAGAAAATATTGAACCAATTCTGTCCTTATAACCTCAGGAGATTGTGTCCTTGTAACCTCAAGGGAATGTGTATTGTCTTGTCTAGGCAAGTCAGCAAACAAATTATTTTCACGTGGTTCCCTGCGCCAATCTCCTGGATTGATTTCTCCCCTACTATTTTCAGTATCATATTCATTTTGTTGTATTATACCATGTCGTTTTACATAATTGAACAAATGAATACATGCCAATGTTACAATAGTAACTTTTTGTGGATTTAGCTGGATGGGTTTGTTAAATATCTTAAATTGTTTTGTTAACTGTCCAAATACGTTTTCAACTACTCTTCGACCTCGACACATGCGATAGTTGTACACTCTCTTGGGAGACCCTTTCGCATGATTACCATCATAAGGTTTTAAAATATTGGTTTGTAAAGGAAACGCATCGTCGCCCAAAAAAAAATAGGGTACTGGCATAATTCTTCCAGGTAGAGGTTTTTTATCTGGCAAATTTAAATCATTATTATATAACATTCTGCATAATGAAGAGTTAGCAAATACACCACCATCGGAAATGCGACCCTGGCACCCCACATTAGCGTATAAAAACTTATAATCTGCATCCACTAATGCAAACAGTACAATACTGAAATACATTTTATAATTAAAATAATCGCTTCCACTTCGTGCTGGACATTCAATTCTAATGTGCTTTCCATCCATAGATCCAACACAATTAGGTACATTCCATCTACTCAGATATCCATCTGCAACTTTTGTCCATTCGTTTGATGTTCGTGGAATCTGAAATCGGAAATGTGCTCGGTGATAGGATAGCCATTTGCCTACTTATATAGTAATTTTTCGGAACATAGTTTTTCTGGAAGATTAAAGAAAGTTAAACGCCCATATATGTACATACCTTCACATAATCCGAAAGTCCATCTACGATAGCTTGGCACACTTCTGGAATAATGTAGGAAATAAGTTGAGGAGATACTTTAAAGGTGTCACAAAGACTGTTGAATGAATCTCCCGTAGTCAGGTATTTTAATGTTAATGATAATCTGTCCGTTGGTGAAATTGCACTTCTGTAATTTGTATTTTTTTTAACTATTGTGGGTCCAACAATGCTTAGTAAATATTCAAAGTCGGTAAACGTTAACGACATAAATGTCTTCAAATGTAAGGGTCTTTTTACAATCAAATCGTCTGTTCTTAAATCTTTTATTCTATCACTGTTACTGTAACGACTGCGACTCATTAAGCTTGGTCTAACCCAACACTGTCGTTTTCTCTTCAGGGACCCAGCTAAAATTATTCCACATGCTGCTATTATTAGATCAGCATCAGTATCCATGTTTATTGTAGGCTGCAATATTCGAGAAAAACAACACGTCACGTTCGTACACACTGCAATCACTAACTAAAAAAGTTGTACTGATTTCTTGCCGCCGACTAACTCACCGACACAGCCCCATGACACATGTTGGCGGGTTGGCGGGTTTGGGTCGCCGACACCAAGCCGCCGGGCTGTGTCGGCGGGTCGGCGGGTTTGGTGTGTAGACTCCTTAACTCAAGATATAATTCAGCAATATTTTGAGAATTTAAGAACGGAGCTTGAAGGTGTTCCGCCCAGTCACATTTTTAATTTCGATGAAACAGGGTTTCATGATAATCCCAAAAAGGAAAGACTCCTTTTCAAACGCGAATGTAGAAACCCTGAAATTATCAGAAATTCCACTAAATCCTGTTTCACAGTAATGTTTTGCGCGAATGCAGCAGGTGAATTTGTTCCATTATATGTTATTTACAAGGCTAAGCAAAAGTGGTCTGACTGGATTAAAGGTGCTCCACCAGGTACTCGAATGGCTGTGACACCATCAGGTTGGATAGATGCCACAACTTTCGATGACTGGTTCGAAACACAGTTACTCCCTATTTTGAAAAACAAGGAAGGAAAGAAGGTCATTATTGGAGACAACCTAAGCTCTCACATTACGACAAAATGTCTTAGACTTTGCGCGGAAAATAACATCAAATTCATATGCCTTGTCCCGAATTCTACACACTTATTACAGCCATTAGATGTATCGTATTTTAGCGCATTGAAAACAAATTGGCGGCAAATTTTACGTGACTGGAGGAATACAAAACGAGGTAAAATTATTAACGCCCTGCCAAAAGGAGTATTCGCAGCCTTGCTTTCCAAAACTATAGAAGCAGGCAAACAGACTGCAGCACAAAACGTCATTGCTGGATTCAAAGCTTGTGGACTGTACCCTTTTGACAGTGAAGTAGTTCTTAAGAAACTTAAAGATTACACCAAGCCAATGGAAGAAGTTCGCGATTCAATTGGGGAGACTTTTAAAAATTACTTGACAGAATTACGAGACAATGACTTACTAATTAAGCAGAATAGGAAATTTCAGATACCTGTAGTTGCGGGCAAGAGCGTGTCTGTGGAAGAAGTAGAAAAATATTACCAAGAAAGAGAAGCTAAGGAAAAGGGACAAAAGAAAGGGCAAAACAAATTAAATAGCTCAAATATGCAAGTGCCTACCAAAAAAAAGGGACGACCAATAGGATCCAAAAATAAGCCCAAAAGTAATGCGGCAGTATCGTCCATAACTAATGTTGGAGATACTTCGTTGGATGCTGATAATACTTCTATTCGCTCTCAGACACCAGTTCCTGGCCCATCGAACATAAAGTTGACATCTGTTGGTGACTCTTCCGTTAATCAACCTTCTTTGCTGATTGACGGAACCTCACACGATGTTGAAGCCGTATGTCGCACTCCATCGCCTCATACCTATTTATCTATCACGGACCACGACATATCATTTCAAGACCAACCGAATTTTCAAATTCCGTCACCAACTCAAGAAATCGAAATAGTTACATCACCGAAAGATATTACAGGAGAATATGAAGTTCATCAAGGGACATTGGAGAAAGTAGACAATGGCAATAGAAATAAGAAAACCAAAGAACAAAGCGGTGGCCGATATTGTGTGGTTAAGCATGAAGAATGTCTTTTCCCAGGTCGAATCACACGCGCGGAAGGCCCAACATGCACCATTTCTGTGATGCAGAAGACATTTGAAGGATGGAAGTGGCCTTCTAAACCTGATTTATTAGTGTGCAATCAAACTAGCATTGTTAGTTATATAGATGATAAGAATATTATAAAACGAGGGGATTCTTACATGATCGAAGACCATTTTCTGTACATGGAATGGGGTGATTGAAAAATGGTCTGCATTTTCAATATTAATTATTTTGTTTCTTGACTACATAATTATTTTAATTGTTTTGTTATTAGAAAATATAGTTTTTTGTTAATTTTAATTAATTAAGACTGATTAAAAGCCAAATTCGAACTTAAATAAATAAAGGTGATTTTCAGATGTATGTATCTTATTTATTTGTACTGGTAACCCTAAAACTACCTCTTTTTGGGTGAAAACAGCGCCGTAGGTATGGTGATATATTATTAAATAATTAAAAGTAAAGCCAAAGTTATCCACAGCCTAAAAATATAAAATAACATCAAAAATGTTTTGCTGGGTTCTATGGTGGCAATGTTACCCCAGTCTCAGTATAACATTGGCCCACAAATAATTTTACAATTTTGGAGGATTTATGCAGTTTATCTTAACAAATTTGCCTAAATATAAATTCAAGACATTGAAAACCCACCAGAAAACCGCATTCTTAAAAAATAATCGGTAAAATATTGACACACTACACAAAAATATCTACATAATGGGACAAAGTTACCCAGGTTGACTGTAAGTTTAATAAAATAATATAAAACCATATAATTATATTCTATTTTCTTGCCACGGTATTGCTCCTTCATTCATAAAATAATCTTTTAACGTATCTCTTGCCGTAGACGCTCGTGTTACTGGCCAGCCTGTATTTTGTATATTTTCGAGTCCCACTATTTTCAAAGTATGCCGAAAATTGAAGCCATCCCTTTTGCGAATAAAGTTGTGCAAAATGCAACAAGCTTTCACAATGTCTTCTGAGAAATGAACAGAAGTGTTTAATGGGCGATGTAATATTCTCCATTTGTTTGCTAGTACGCCGAAGGTACACTCAATGCAACGTCTGGCACGGCTTAACCTATAATTGAAAACTTTTTTGTCTAAGTCCAAATATTTTCCAGCATATGGCCTCATCATATTTTCACTGAGGCCAAATGCTTCATCACCAACAAATGTGTAGTTCAATGGTTGTCGATTACCGACCTGTCGTGGTGAGGGGATATTTAATGTCTTTCTGTGTATTTTGTTACACAGTTCACTTTCTCTAAATATTGTAGAATCGGATGCTTTACCGTATGCCCCAACATCCACGAACGTAAAAAGTAAATTCGAGTCGCAACTTGCTAGAAGTACTATTGAAAAAAATTTTTTATAGTTAAAGTACAAGGAGCCGGTATCGAATGGATGAATAATTCTTATATGTTTCCCATCTATGGCGCCTAAACAATTAGGAAAATTAGTATTTTGAAGAAATCCGCTGGCAGTTTCTTTCCACATGTCTTGGGTCGGTTCTGGAATACAAACGGCTTTTAAATAGTTCCAAATTAGTTGACATGTTTCTTGTACTATTTTCCTTGCTGTAGAGGCCCCACGGTGGTAAGAGAGTTCAAAATCCTCAAACGAGCATCCAGTTCCTAGATACCTGAAACAAATTATATTTTTTAAAAAATAAATTAAATAAATTAAAATTATATTTTTTGTTGTTACAGTAACTAAATTACAGAGGAAGTGGAAGAGTCTTCGTGACAGTTTTAATAGAGAAAATGCAAAAAACAAGAACGTTGCGAGTGGTTCGGCAGCAACTAGCAGTAAACAGTACATTTATTTCAATCATTTATCGTTCTTGAATTCCTTAAAAGAAGTGAGACCGCCTACCGATGTTACTAATGCAACTGATGATGCGGAAACATCTCGCCCGAAAATAAACAGAAACATTAATATAAAAAGGGCCGAAAAATCAGAAAATGAAATTCTCAGAACACTTTCGGAAAATTTAAAACGTAAACATGATCAAATAAGCGACCAAAATGACCCCGATAAGCAATTTCTGATGTCGCTGCTTCCACATGTAAAAAAAATTGACGAAAATTGTAAACTTGATTTTCAATCAGAAATATTACAGTTAATTAGAAAGTACACGCATAATCAAAATTATGAAACCTATTCGGCACAATATTATGGTTATTCTTCAGGAAATGCCAACATACACTCGACACAAAAAGCTTCTACATCTGTTCAGCCTTCTCCACTTCATTCACATTATTCCGACAAGTCTATGCTTGACATGTCATACTCTACACAAAACGCTTCTACATCTATCCCGTCTTCACCTATAATTCAGCCTTCTCCAACTCATTCATATTATTCTGACCAGTCTGTGGACAACAGTTCTGTTATCGAAAACATGTTCCGTGATGATGACGAGTGATACCAAATTATAATAAAGACATAATAACTAAATACAAATACCTACGTGTTTTATTTGTTAACTAGCTATTCTCTAGTAGAAAAAACAATGCACATTGATTATTATAATCAATGTGCATTGTTTTTTCTATTATAAATAAAGTATAGATTATTTTATCATAGTGTTCTGTGGAGTTTTATGCTAGTCATTATTTCCACTTACCTTAATGTGATAGCTAGTCTTTCCGCAGGTGCGATGCTTTTCCGCATGTTGGTATCGTGGTGCTTTAATCCAGCATATAATAGAGCATGTAGTTCCCAAAACGTACCTATGCTTAAACGAAAATGTTTGTAAAACTTTTTAGGATGGTTTAGAAGATTATCGAAATGTTCGTTGCATTTGTTTACATTCGTTAAAATTGGATGTATCCAATAACTACGGTTTCGTCTTCTACGACGACGTCTTTTTATCAAAAGTAGCGCAATTAAACCTTCTTCGTCAGAGTCCATTATGATACTGCACGCAAGGGTTAAAAAAAAGTACAACAACAAGCAGCCACCGACCGCAAGTGTCGACCACCGGCCACAAGTGGCTGTCGCGCGCTTCAGCTACCTTTGTAGCCGCTTCTAGCTTCTAGTGGCGGCGTTTGTGGCTGTGGCGAGTGGCTCGTGTGCGGCGACACTTAGGCTGTGCGTTGATAGATCAGTTAGTCAGTCAGTCAGCTTCTCCTTTTATACCTGGTCTTGCCATAAATATTGTCACGAAGAAAAAAAAATATTATTTATTGCGATTAATAGTTATTACTTTTAAAGTGTATTAGTTTAATACATAAGTATAAAACAATTTAAAATATAAAAAGCTTATTCGAAGTGGTCTCCATTGGCTGCAATACAGTCCTTTAAACGTTGAGGCCAGTTATCAATAGAAGCACGCATTCTTTCCATGGGAAAATTCTTCACTGCCAATCGTATGGATTGTTTTAGGGACTCCAAATTATCATGGCTTTTAGAGCAAGCCGTACTCTCTAAAACTGACCATAAATCATAATCCAGCGGATTAAGATCGGGACTAGACGACGGCCAGTCTTCAGCTCTGATGAATTCCGAAACGTTCACTTCCAACCAAGACTGCGTGGACCGAGCTTTATGACCCGGCGCCGAGTCTTGTTGGAAGGACCATACTTGGTTATTGAAAATGGTGTTGTTAAGGAGCTTAACTACCTTCTCAAGAATGGTATCTTGATACACTTGTGCCGATGTTTTGATAACTTTTTCACAAAAATATGGCTCAGTCACTCCTTCATAGCTAACACCCCACCAAACCATCACTGAAGTCGGATAATGCCCACGTTGCACTCTGTCGACTAATTGCGTAGCTTCTTTAGAGCTTTGAGCATAAATACGGTCATTTTGTTTGTTAAAATGTTGCTCAATTGTAAAGATTTTCTCATCCGTAAACAAAAATTTTCTGTGACCTCCCTTTGCGTACCGCTTCAGTAGTTGTTTCGATTTTACCACCCTATTCATTTTTAAATTATCAGTTAAAAAATGACCAGTGCGTCTCTTATAGGCTGCAAGTCCTAAGTCATCTTTTAAAATACGCGACATGGTTCTGGGTGCTATCTTCATCTCCCGAGATAAAATCTTTTGCTTTCGGACAGGATTTCTTCGAATTCTTTACCTTACGGCTTTGACCACCTTTTTCGTACGAACACTACGTGGACGGCCAGATCTTTTTCTGTCACAAACAGAGGAGGTCTCATTGTACCTATTAATAGCCCGGTACACAAACATTTGACTAATACCAAGCGTGTGGAGAGTTTTAAAAATTGCATTTGGCTCCATACCAACTTTGTGTAATGCAATCACAGCGATTCGGTTCTCTTTATCACCCCACTCCATTTTAATATCGCAAAATATTGTACAATGTATTGGCGCTAAAATTAGAAAACTCAATGAACAATCGTATAAAAATGACAGATTCCAAATTCAAATGTAATATCTTTCTTATTTTTAATTGTAACAGTATTTATGGCCAGACTGGGTATATAGGTATATGGATTATTATGATGCATCAAGTAATACAAGCAAATGTAGTTTACACACATCAAAAAAAGTTTGCGATCACTTTGAAAAACCGACTTTTTTTGTTACGGTACATTATATTATGGTTTCTTCTTCTTTTTAAATTCTTTATTTAAAAAAATAGATTTAGAATATAAAACAATAAAACAGTTCAATTGTTTTTCGATATAAAAAGGCTTTCAGTCCTAGCTTACGCTCATTCAGAAATCTGATTTAGTCAATTTTACCGGATTCAAAATAGATTTCGCGGAAAGTTGTGATTGAAAAATGCCAAGAGGATTATCAGAAGTTTTACGAGCAAGAATAGTAACTTTGAGGGAGGAAGGATACACCACGAGAGAAATAGCACGCAGAGTTGCTATATCCCAATCCTGTGGCGTGACCACGTTGCAGAGGTACCACGGGATGGGTAATTTAGCTGACCGACCCCGCAGTGGTCGCCCAACTGTTTTGACTGCTGCCCAAAAGAGCTATATTAGATTGCTGGCAGCCCGTGACCCAACAATCAACGCCACTAAAATAAAAGCGGAAGTTCGGGCCGCCTCTGGGCTTGAAGTTAGCACTCAGACCATTCGGAATTGCTTGCACCAGGCTGGATTACGAGCACGTAGGTCTTGGCGAGCTCCTCTGATTTTCCGGCAACGTCAACGACGGAGATTAAAGTGGGCTAGGCTTCGGCAAAATGAAGAAGAAAACATTTGGCAAAACTGTCTCTTCGTTGACGAATCACGAATCAGTACTCATCCAGATAACCGACGTGTCTGTGTCTGGAGAAGACCGTGAAAGGCAAAGAACTGCCACTGGAACAGTTCAGCAAGGCGGGAAATCGGTGTCCTTTTGGGGTGGTATTATGATTGGAGCTAGAACGCCTTTGATCCCGTATCGAGGCTTCATGACTGCAGATGCAGATTCATTCATTCAGACAGACAGCATGTACAGAGCAGTTGCTATTGATGAAATTGTCAGACCATTCCGAGTAAACCATGGGCACCAATTTGTACTGGTCGATGATAATGCGCCCGCCCATCGAGCTCAACGAGTCAATGCTGCTCTTCGAGAATACGACATCACAAGGTTAGACTGGCCTGCTGGCTCGCCTGACTTAAACCCAATAGAGCACGTGTGGGATGCTCTTAAGCGAGCTGTTTGGAACCGTCAGCCACGTCCCCAGACAGTGCCAGAGCTCAGGGAAGCCGCTATTCAAGAATGGGACAGGTTACCCCAAGAAATGCTGGATAACTTGATTCTCAGCATGTCCAGGAGGATTTTCGCATGTGTTCGAGCCAGGGGAGGAGTTATATTATATTGAATATAAACCTTTTATTAATAAATTGTTGTTTAAGTTTGGTTAAACAGTCTTTTTCTTTCTATCAAATTTCTGTTACAATTACATTATGATTAATTACCTACTCAATTTTTTTTATAAAAAATAAGGAATAGTTTTATTTTCTAATTTCAAACTGGGTATTTCTATTTAAAGAAAACACACAACAAAGATTTTTTTTTCTTGATAAATTTCAATTTGAAAAATTATATGCTAGTGATCGCAAACTTTTTTTTTTTGATTTTGCGCACGCACACCGATACGCGGTCTTTACACGGCGCCGCGGCCCGCGAGCGTGGCATCGAGTGTCGCGCCATAATTACTGTGATTCCTCGTTTTTCTAATGTATTTTTTTTTAAAGTTCGTATAAATATTGAGATTATTGAGTGAGATTTTTATTACGGATATTTTGATGTAGGTAATTATTGCTTAATTTGACAATTTATTACCTAAAATCTAATATCGGAAAGATACCAAATACTTACCTACGTTATAGTAGTAGCAGGCTTTGTTAAAAATCCGATATCTTTATCTATTTATCTTTTATCTATATAGGTACTTATAAAAGGAGAAGCTGACTGACTGACTGACTGATCTATCAACGCACAGCCTGAACGGCTGGGGTTAGAAACTTGAAATTTTGACAGTAGGTTCATTTTGTGACGTAAACATCCACTAAGAAGGGATTTCTCGAAATTCAACCCCTAAGGGGGTGAAAATAAAAACACGTAAGCGAAGCTGCGGGCAAAAGCTAGTACATAATATAAAAAGAGAAGCTGACTGACTAACCGACTGACTGATCTATTAACGCACAGCCTAAACCGCTAGGGTTAGAAACTTGAAATTTTGACAGTAGGTTTCTTTTGTAACGTAGGCATCCACTAAGAAGGAATTTCTCGAAATTCAACCCTTAAGGAGGTGAAATAGGGGTTTTATGTTTTTATGTATGTCCGTCGTTTTTGAAGTAAGAAGCATGGAATTAAATATTAAGGTTTCTGGTTAGAAATAAACGTATACGCGTTTGAGCGTTTTTGGAAATTCAACCCCTAAGGGGGTGAAATAAGCGTTGAAAGTTTCTATGAGAAATCTGGTACTTTTAAAGTAAGAAACATGGAATTAAATATTTAGACTTTTGGTGAAAAATAAACAAACATGTATTTGAGGGTTTTTTGAAATTCTCTCCTAGCTCGCTAATCTGTCGTCAACTCTTTACTCATTGCCGAATTTGTAATAACTAAGTAAAAATAATAAGAATGAGGCGCGGCTCGGGTGAAACTGCAAGTTTCAAGGTTCCCCCCACTCACATGCAGCTCAAGTTTATTGGGTAATTTTGGGTAACCCGAATAAAAGCTTTTCATAAAGATAACCCCTTCAAAGGCTTAAGTCATTGAACGGGTTAACCCCTTCAAGGGGTTATCACAATGAATGTGTTAACCGTTTTGCTGGGTTCCGAGGATGCAACTCGAATAAAATGTAACACCGCGATATAAGTTACCGCATATACGGGTTACCCTGTCGAAAGGCTTAACTCTTAACCGGGGTTGTACGGTCCCTGCTTTGAATTGGGCGGGGAACATTGAAACATTCATTGAAATGTGGAATTTTTTACAAAGTGAACATGACATATCAAGTTTATTAACAAGAAATTTGAACCAGGACCCATTGGAAAATTTCTTTTGTGGTATCCGAAGTAATGGTGTCCGAAACACAAACCCTACCTGTGCTCAGTTTATGAATGCATATAAAACGCTTTTGGTCAATAATCTAAGTTCACCCCATTCTGTAAACGCGAACTGTGAAGCAGATGATAATAAATGCTTTCAATCATTATCACATCTTTTGAAAAGTACAGCAGACTGTGTTTCACAAGAAGAAAATATTAATTTTAATATTGATTCATTAATAGAAAAATTATCTAATGCTCCCTGTGGCGAAGATCAACATAACATTATACACCATGAGTCAAAACGGTATGTCGCAGGGTATATAATTAAGAAATGCCAATCAAAAGTTTTTAAAACTTGTAAAACATGTAAAAATATATTTTTTAATGATTTAATCGACCCTGCGTCATACACATACTTAGGGATTACACAAAGCACTCTTTAATATATGTAAAAGAAGAGTTTATAGAACTGACCAAAAAAATTTACGATAATATTATAATATGTTTGAGAGATTCGCCACAAGAGAAGAAATTAAAAGAAAAGATAATTCATTTCATAGATATAGATATTAATTTTAGTATAATTACTTGTGAAGAACATAGGCCTGTACTCATAAAATGTATTGTGAATTTAGCAATTAATATTGTCGTACACAGTTGGTGTAAAGGTGTGAACCAGCTTTTAAAGGGCAAAATTACTAATTTCGACCAAGGCGACCTTGTAAAAGCACAGGCTAGGTCATATTATTTAAAAAGAAATAAAAAATAATGTTTATGTACAATATTTTAATTGTTTCAATTGAAAAAGATGTCCTTAATCACCTATTTTTAAGCGCTTATTACATTACTCTGAATTCCGAATTACTAAGAGTTCTGAATTCAGAGTAATAATTAATAAGCACTACATTATTTACGTAATAATACTGAATATGTGAGAGCGCCCTCTAGTGTATTATTTCGGTAATTTGTAAAGCCAGCGCCATCTTTGGCACAGCAGAAGAAATTTCGCTTATATCGTCACCCAGTAATTTGTCAGAGTGGCCTATCTATACCAGTATATAGTATATTATCTATGCGTGAGAGCACGCGTTCATGTGTATCAAGCAAAGTGATTATTTATATTATATCCACAAAATATTGGTCACAGTAATAAACATAATTATTATAATTCGAGTCAACAAAATCATTGTCTTCCGCCCTCACGACGATTCCTCGCCGCAACAGCCAACACTTTCCAGCTGGTTTAAAACTATAGAGAAAGAAAGTGTGTGGAAAGGTAAAAAGACAAAAGCGCCAATATACCTACTTTACAGTAGAGATTCAAAGTATTTTTTTAAGAAAATAAACATAGCTATTTTTCTTAGAGTATACATATTAAATAGATAATTTAACTAACTATTTAATATGTATACTCTAAGAAAAATAACTATGTTTATTTTCTTAAATAATAAAACTTTTTAACAAAAGTAAAACCGACTTCAAATTGTCTATCTCCGAAGTTCTTCATCAGATCATCACCAAATTTAAATGGGACCACTTTGAAAGAATACTCTTTCAAATAAAAAAAAATCATTAAAATCGCTTCACAATTAGCAAAGATATTGCGGAACAAACATACAAAAAAAAAACATACAGTCGAATTGAGAACCTCCTCCTTTTTTGGAAGTCGGTTAAAAAATACTTTGAATCTCTCTACTGTAAAGTAGGTATATTGGCGCTTTGGTCTTTTTACCTTTTCACTGACGATATGTTCAAGTTAGGGGAAAATTCCCTATTATTGAGGTATTTCAATCAGGACCCGCTTGAGAATTTATTTGGAGCAATACGTGCACACGGGCACAGCAACATAATGCCAACTGCTGCAGGCTTTCAAGCCACATACAAAACACTTTTAATAAACAATTTTACTTCGGCACATTGTGTAGGGGCGAATTTCGAAAAAGACAAAAACACCTGTCTACAGAACCTTCAGTACTTCTTTGAAATTGAAGGTCCTGCAGAACCACCACCAAATAGACCTGCGATGACTATTGAAAAAGATCATTTAAATATTAATATTCATGTTGGTGCCTTATTAAGAAGCAATTTGCCCAAAGACATAGAAAAGTGTGCGGCTGTAGGATACTGCAGTGGTTGGTTAGTGAGAAACGCAAAAAAAAAATATATAAGAACTGTGTCAAGTGTAATAGCCAGCTGGAGAGTAAAAAAATGCAAAGTTTACAAAATTTTATAAAAATATCAGAGTATGATAATAAAAATTGGCTTTGCTATCCTAGCAAAATAGCATTCGAAATTTTTGTCCCCATGGAATTAGTCGTTATGGAAATAATGAGAACCATGAGTCACAAAGAAAATATCATAGAGTATGTGCAATTAATTGTATCGGCTGTAGTTAATTTCAGGTTCATAACATGCATTGAACACAAGAGCGAACTGACAGAATACCTTATTAAAAAAAAAGATTTTTGTATAAAAAATTGATGCAAGGAGGTCAACAGAATACTATCTGGAAAATCCACCAACTGTGATGAAAGTGACCCTATAAAAACAGCTGCACAAAATCATCATATAAAACATAAAACAAAAAAAAGAGTAACAGGTATGCAGCTGACAGTATAAGGGAGCGTTCAAGTATTACGTGAGTGATTCTCATATCACATTAAAAAACTGATATATCCATTTAAGTATGATAAAATTAACCCAAATTAAAATAAATTAAAATCCTAGAAAATTCCTAATTGTTTGCTTTAAAAGGGCATCTACGACATTTGTGTGTATGTCTCAATATGTTGTTTTATTTGAAGAAAAATGAGTATTTTTTTTCATTCTCCTAAGTGTTCTCTAGGTAGTTATACTTTTGTTTCCACGATTTAAATGCTTTTGTTCTAAAACTCACATCAAAACTGCCTTGTTTTAATGTTGTTATTAAAGCCTTAATAATGTATCAATAATTTTATTATCCTATAAATTCTTCAAAAGGCTAAGAATCCAAAGAGAAAAATTGTAATTCCATTTTACTCACTACCCCGACAAATGTCGTAACGCGACTTTAATTCAGCAGCCCCCCTTGCACCGTAACGTTTACCCGCATCGAATTTTCCGCCTTCTCGAACAGTTTTTGCTAGCCACCGGAGATGGAGCACGCGTTCTGTCTAAAGAAAATATTACTGGTGATTGTTCCTTATACGACGTTTGTCCAAGTTTTTTTCATTCTTCAAATACTTCAAATCTCGGTAAGTATACCTTATGATTATAACATGATTGCTTTTTTATTTAATTCTTTTTATTTCAATCCATCCGGCTGGATGAACGAAGACTGTTTTATGTATTTATTCAACAATTTGTGCGATACAATCGCAGCACTTCTGACCGCCCACTGCTCCTATTGTTGGATAACCACGATTCTCATCTATCTATTAAAACATTGGATTATTGCAAGGAACACGGAGTTGTGGTGTTGTCATTCCCGCCTCATTGTTCTTGTTTAATACATGCATTAAACATGATAATTATTCTATTTGCAACATTTTCTTTATAAAATGACAACTTTTTAGTTGTAACTAAATTGTTATATGTGTGGCAACATTGTCACTCTCTCTTCCATCTTCCCTTGAAAAATGTAAGCTTGCTCCGCCATTATAATAGTTTGTAATTTGATTTATGCCTCAATAAAGGTGATTAAAAGTAAAAGCGTGTTATTGTTACTTAACATGCAGGTCCTTCGAGAATAATTGAAATCAGTGGAGTTCTAGTTCGACTTTCATTTTGCTCATCGGCATACGTGACCTCCTGCTATACAGTGTTGCGCTTGCGACGAGAGTTTTCTGGAGAAAGAATTCGCAATCTATACGCGACGAATCCATATTCGAATAAACCTATCTCTGGAGCGCCGGCTTGGCCGACAGAAGTTTGCCTATAATAGTGCGTGTGATAAACCGTGTGCGGGAAGAATCGCGATCTATACGCGACAAAAACTAAATCCTGGAAAAGGAATATTACATCATCGCCAAATTGTGTCTTCATTTTTCTTCCAAGGTACCTACCACCAAAAGTGCAAATAGGTACGTAGGTAGGTATAACACTTCGAAACTTTTTACCACCATTTTGTGGAGAACCGAGATTTCGAGAACGTGTGACGTCATTTGTGCTGTCACTACTGTCAGTTGGAATCATAATAAACACATGTTTGTTTGGAGTTGCGAGTCCTACGATTACTCTTTGTGTTGGGAGTTTCAAACGTGTTGAAGTTTATCCATAGAAGAATAAAAGCCTTCAACCATGGCAGAAGAAATTAAACGCCTGCGATCAAAAAGAGGACTACTTAAGGGTAGGATATCTCGTATTGAAAAATTTGTGAATGATTCTGACATCTTACATTCTGCTGGTCAGGACATGCTCCAGACGAGAATCGACAAACTAATGAGTACCTTTAAATTGTATGAAGAGATCAACTTGGATATTGTTTCACTTGATGAGTCTGACACAGAGGATATCTCCATAACTGAAGAGAAATATTTCACTGCGCTTTCAAAGTTAAAGGAGTGTTTAAGGATTTCTGAAAAGAATGAGCACTCTGACAGTCCGAAGAATTCAAATTCAAAACTTCCTAATATTGAAATTACTTCATTTCATGGTAAAGACTTCACAAAATTCAAGCCATTTATGGATTTATTTATAGCTGTCATAGGTAGAGCGATTGTCGCTTTCGTTATTTTTACACGTAGCGTGCAATCACCTGTAACAATCAAGTACCAAACCAATCCGGTGGTAACCGCCGTGGGTTTCGGGACGCTCAGAGGGGATACGAGCACTATAACAATCGAAACCAAGTGCAGGACTGGGCCTATGAGCCAGAACCTTTCGACCCTACTAGAGCAAAGAAAAATTCGGGACCGAGCAATAGGTCTCAGAATTTCAAACAACAAATAGAGAAGAAGAAGCTGGAAAAACAGCAAGAGAGGTCAGTGTTACGCCTAGCTACATCAGAGACTCCACCAAAAGATGAGCCTTTGTATGATGTGGGACCACATTCTACCCTAATCCCACTGCAGGATGTACACGTCCAGAACTTTGACTTGGGAGGGTTCATTCCCCTTGTCGAAGAGACCTATGAGAAGTTGAGGGGTATAGACCCCCGCCTGTCGGAGCGATTGCCGCTTTCGTTATTTTTACACGTAGCGTGCAATCACCTGATAAGTTGCTATCTAATGTTCAAAAATTGTTTTACCTAAGAAAGTATTTATTAGATGAAGCCTTATCAGTAATAGTCAATTTACCACTGGTCAATGAATCTTACCCTGAAGCTCTAGCACTCTTAAATAAACGGTTTGATAATAAAGCACGATTAATATCTAATCACATAAACATTCTCTTGGAGTTACCTCAAATGCAAAAAGGTACTGCTGTATCAATTAGAACCTTTATTTCTCAAGTCCAGCAGCAATTATATGCCTTGAAAAATTTAGATCAGCCCACACATAGTTGGGATATGTTACTCATTGCCATTTTGAGTCGCAAACTGGACTCATATACAAATAGGGCTTATCATCTTGATAGGATTACCCCGGAAGCTCTACCAACAATGGAGGAGTTTGTTTCCTTTCTAGAAAAACGTGCTATAGCATTAGAAGACAGTCCTCAAAAAGGGATTTCATTTGAAAGTCCATTTAAAAATAAACATATTAACAAAGTGAGCAATTATACAACAAAAACTACTCAAAAACCTATTTTACAGATTGCATGTGTGTTTTGTAACAAAGCTGGTCATCCAATATTCAAATGTCCAAATTTCAAATTGGCCAGTGTAGGAGAGCGTCTAAAATTTGTGGACTCCAAAGGATTATGCACTTTATGTCTAAAAGCGCACTCAGGTAAGTGCATTTATAGTTTTAAGTGTAGAGAATGTAAACAAAATCATAATTCACTTTTGCATGAGGTATCCTCCAATGAGGAACAAGCCATTGCCTTGCATTCTAAAACCTATTCTTCTAATCATGTTTTACTACCTACTATAAAGGTAAAAATCATTGACAAGTTTGGCAATGATACATATGTTAAAGCTCTGCTCGATAGCGGAAGTCAAGCATCAATTATTAAAAAATCACTTGTAAAACAATTGAATTTAAATACTATATAAGAAAAATCCAATATTGTTGGTATAGGGAACAATGTCAATAACATTTGTGAGTATACTTCCCTTACTTTACACTCATGTGTTTATGATGTAAAATTTAATGTGAAATGTCATATTGTCGACAACATAACTTCAAAATTACCCCAAAGTTGCATTGATATTTCTAATATGTTAATTCCAGACAATATTAAACTTGCTGATGTCGAATTTAATGTCACATCTGATATTTTGTTGTTATTAGGTGCTGATGTATACTTTGATGCTTTGTTAAATGGTTATATAAAGTTAAATAATGGTGCAGTTTTACAAAATACTCTGTTTGGCTATATTGTTGGCGGTGCTATCTATGAAAATAAGCAAACATGTTGTATTTTAAGTCCTAACAATATTGAGTCAAATTTTGCTGTTAGTGAGGATAATAATAATTTGGAAACCATTATGAACCAATTTTGGTTGGCTGAAAAAATTCCTGAAGAGACAAACCAGGTAAACTCAGATTTTGTAAATGCTGAAAAATCTTTTAATCGTTCTGTTGAACTAAAAAATAGCCAGTTTTATGTAGACATACCTTTAAAAGTTAATTTAAATGAGTTACAAATTGGTGATTCATTTTCAATTGTACTTCAGAGATTTTTTGCCTTAGAAAATAAATTTAAAAACAATCCTTTGTATTTTCAGCAACATAAAAAGTTTATTGATGAATATTTAGCCCTGGGACATGCCAAGATTATAGACATCAGTACCTATGATATTGACAATGATCCAGTTTATTTTCTTGCACATCATGGTGTTATTAATAGTGATAGCAAGACAACCAAATTGAGAGTTGTGTTTAATGGAAGTATCAAATCGAAAAATAAAATCTCACTAAACGACATTATGTCAAATGGACCTGTAGTACAGAATGAATTGTTTGACATTCTTATTCTGTTTAGAACCTATCAATACACTATTATGTGTGATATAGAAAAAATGTTTCGTCAGGTTTATATAAATCAACATCACACCAGTTTACAAAACATTCTTTGGAGAGATGACCCTAGGAAGCCCATTCTTTGCTTGCAACTTCAGACAGTAACCTATGGTCTCAAAGCTTCTACTTACTTGAGTACTAGATGTCTTGTGGAGCTGGCAGTTAGGTATCAAGATACATATCCCCTTGCTGCTCAGGCTATATTGCAAAGTACGTATGTAGATGATGTGATATCTGGTTGTGATAATTTACCGCAGCTATATGCATTAAAAAAACAGTTAATAGAACTGTTAAAATTAGGAAATTTTCATTTGTACAAATGGTGCTCTAATTTTAATGACATCCTCCAAGATATACCTGCAAGTCGTAGGTCACTTGAACAGATTGATATGAACAAAGAAAACATAGTTAAAACTTTAGGTTTAAAATATAATGTACCTAATGATACATTAATATCTACAAGTTGTTTCAATAATGATAGTCAGGAGCTAAATACTAAAAGGAAAATTTTAAGTTACATAGGAAAAATGTATGACCCATTAGGTCTAATTGGTCCGATTATACTCAAAGCAAAGTTATTCATGCAGGATTTATGGGATCTAAAAGTAAATTGGGATTCTCCATTACCCAGCAAACAAATTAAATATTGGCAAAAATTCTGTAATGACTTAAAAGAAATGGGAACAATAAGTATCAGTAGAGGTCTTGTGAAAGGCAACTTTGTGCATATAGAGCTAGTAGGATTTTCCGATGCATCAAACAAGGCTATTGGTTGCTGCCTGTATCTACGTGATTTCTATCCAAGTAATGTAACAGTTAACTTACTTTGTTCAAAGTCACGAGTGACACCCCTAATTAAAACAATTACTATACCAAATTTAGAGCTGAATGGTGCGCTCCTACTTTCTCAACTTGCAGATAGAGTCTATAAAACTCTACAAACCAGATTTCCTCTTAAAGTTTATTTACACACAGACTCTCAAATTGTTTTGAGTTGGTTAAACTCTGAAAATATTAAAGGAACTTATGTTTCCAAAAGAGTTAACGAAATAAATCAGTTAACAAATAAATTTAATTGGTCTCATATTAAAGGTTCAGAAAATCCAGCAGACCTTCTGTCGCGGGGAACCTCGCCACAAAAATTACAAACAAATCAGTTGTGGTGGTCTGGTCCACAATGTTTATCAGACTACAACTATCAATACAGTATTGTTGACAAAACGAATACTATATCACTAGATAAGATTCCTGTAAGTAATCAAGTAGAAATCTCAGGAAATAGTTGCAATACTTGCAACTCAGATAAATTCAGTACTTCAAGTGTCTTTTTGCTTACATTCTGCGATTTCGAGATAACTGTCTAAATTCAAATAACAAAACCTATGGTAGTTTAACTCCTACTGAATTATACAGTTCTATGTTAGTGGCTGTAAGATTTGCTCAAAAACAAGAATTTTCAAAAGAAATACAGTCTCTTCTGACCAGTAAACCTATAAAATCAGGTATAAGCAATTTGCACCCATTTATAGATACAAACGGCATTATTAGAGTAGGAGGACGTTTACAAAACGCAAGCAATATTTCACAGGATAAAAGGCATCCAATGATACTGCCAAAGTCCAATAACATCACCCACATGATTATAAAAAAGGAGCATTTAAGACTCTTACACGCTGGACCTAAATTGGTTTTAAGCTCACTCTCACAACAATTTTGGCTAGTTAACGGTATCCGTGAAGTAAAAAAGGTGTTACATAAGTGCATTAAATGTTTTCGCATTAAAGCAGAAACTGCTAAACAACTGATGGGTTCTTTACCTGCCCAAAGAGTCACTGCAACTAGACCATTTCAGATAACGGGTGTAGATTTCTGTGGCCCATTTGAGATAAAAATTGCTCGAATTAGAAAACCTTTGAAGACTAACTCATATATAGCTCTGTTTGTTTGTTTTGCTACAAAGGCAATTCATGTAGAACTAGTCAGCAATCTGACTACTGAAGCATTTTTGGCATGTCTGCAGCGCTTTATAGCAAGGCGTGGTATGCCCACCCAAATTTATTGTGACAATGCTCAAACCTTTAAGGGAGCAGATAATCATTTAAAAGAATTGTACAAGTTACATACTTCTAATAACCACACAGTCTGTAGAAAATTTCTGTGGTACCAATTTAATAAAATTTAAATATATTCCTAGCTATTCTCCGGAATTTGGTGGCCTATGGGAGGCAGGTGTAAAGAGTGTCAAGTACCACTTAAAAAGAATTGTTGGCAATATTTGTTTAACATTTGAAGAACTTTATACGGTCATTACTCAGATTGAAGCCAATTTAAATTCTAGACCGCTACTTCCAATGACTTCTGATGTAACTGACACAAAATATTTGACACCTGGCCACTTCTTAATAGGTGCTCCCATGTCTAGCTACCCTGAAACTGACCTTTCAGAAGTAAATATAAATAGACTTAAGTTTTTTAACATATGTACTAAAATAAAACAAGATTTCTGGAATGTCTGGCATAAAGATTATTTGTCACAACTGCAGACAAGACCAAAATGGAAGTACCCCAATGCTAATTTAAAAGAAGGTGACCTTGTAATTATTAAATATAATAATATACCTCCATTAAATTGGCCCATGGGGCGTATTGTAAAAACTATCCCTGGACCAGATGGAAAAGTAAGGGTAGCGGAGGTTAAAATGTCAAATGGTAAAATTTATATTAGATCTTATGCGAAGTTGTGTCCCCTTCCTTTAAATTAAAATTTTAAATATTAATTAGATTATAAACAATGTCTTAAGAATGTTCCAAAACAAGTGTAAGGGCCCGGCCCAACTATTTTTAATACATGCATTAAACATGATAATTATTCTATTTGCAACATTTTCTTTATAAAATGGCAACTTTTTAGTTGTAACTAAATTGTTATATGTGTGGCAACATTGTCACTCTCTCTTCCATCTTCCCTTGAAAAATGTAAGCTTGCTCCGCCATTATAATAGTTTGTAATTTGATTTATACCTCAATAAAGGTGATTAAAAGTAAAAGCGTGTTATTGTTACTTAACAGTTCTCATAAACTGCAACCGTTTGTGATGACTGGATCAAGAATCATCCTGGGAAAACAATGACGATTTATGATATTCCTGCTACCGTCAGAATTAGTTTACCACCAGCCATAATTCCCCAGAACATAATGTCTGGCTTTTCAGTGAGTGGCATATGGCCCTATAATCGTAATATCTTCACTGACATAGACTTTGCACCATCTTATGTAACCGATAGACCTGAAATTGACCAGGAAATGGATCAGGCTATACAGAGCGAAGATGCAGGCTATACAGAACACACATAGACATCTCCGCAGCTCTGCACATGTCTACTGCCTTGTCCAAGTTGAGTTCTCTGTCCTCTAAAAGTTTCCGCTCAAGCTGCCTGTCTCTAACCCCTATAACGATTCTGTCTCTCAGCATTCTTTCCTCAATATCTTAGAAGTTGCAGTTTTTTATTAATTTCTTTACATCCGAGTAAAAACTATCGAAATTTTCACCATTTCTTGTGTTGAAGTTGAAGATAATCAATTCGTTTTGTTTCGGTGAGAAGTATTCCTCCAATGCTTTTAATACATCCTCGTATTTACGATCTTGATCCCCTTTACGTAACACATTCAAATATAAATCTTGTGCTTGATCTCCTATACAATTTAGTAGAAGTGCTATTTTCCTATTCTCGCATACTCTGTCGAACCCTGTTGCCGTGAGGAAAATTCTTCCTCCATCTAGGCAGCAAATCCTCCACCGAATCCATTGCCAATGGTGTTGGCATTTTATACTCGATATTTTCCATATTAATTGAATAAGAGTCTCCGTCTTCCTTAGTTTTTTCGGCCATGCACCGTTTCAAACAATGTGGTTTTAATATCTTAGCCAATCTTCCCAATCCTTGCCCAAAATAATACAATTTATACCTGTAAGGCTCGTATTACGACTGTGCCATGTAGTATCTTGGTATTTATTAGATAATACACTTGTTATAGTTAATACTTGTTGTTTTATTCTTGTGTTACAATCATTGTACACGTGGCCGCCGTGACGCCCCAAGATGGAAAGAGAGCCCACCTTCGTGTTGCCACCTGTCGTCTGTACTGTGTCATCCGTCAGGTGTCATCTATCAATGTCACCTGATAGCGGCGCTTACACTATTACAGGAAGTCTAACGAATCAGGTTCTACTTAACTGTTTAGAGAGATGACTCCTCCTGTAGAAAAAATTGGTGCAAGTTCTTCTGGTATTCAAACTTATTTCAAATCCCCTAAGGAATGTATATGGCTCCATTGAAGGCTGGTCCACGCACTGGAAAGTGCAAACCAAGAAAGCTCGGGAAAAGTATGGTGGCGACTGACACATCAGAAAAGGACCGGATAGCTGAAGAACGAAAAAAACACAAGCAAGAAAATCAGCTGCAAAGACAATTAAACGGCCAGTTTTGATTGATAAAGGAGAAAAAAAGAAACAAAAAATTGCAAGGATTGAATCAGAAACGAGTAGTGAAGAAGATGAGGAAGTAAGCTACACGGAAGAAGGTGATTCTGATATGAGCGAATTTAATGAAGAACTAGATGAGGATGGGCTATCTTTAATAACAGAAGATTTCAATAATCTTGCTCACTTACCCCAAGTAGGTGATTATGTGCTTGTTTTAATGGACGCTAAAAAACTGAAGGTTACTATGTCGCACATATCACGGAAGTCATAAATCAGAATAAATTCGGAGCTTCGTTCATGAGACTAAAAGTCAAAGACAATATGAAGTTTTACATGCCGTTGGAACCTTACCTTTCAGAAATTCACATGAATGAGATAAAAATGATTCTTCCTCCGCCACAAATAAATGGATCGAAATCCAGAAACTCAACTTACGTTTTTCCTGTCCGTGTGACACCTACTATGAAGTTTCTGGTTTCAGACCCAAGTAACAGGACAATTCACAAACATCAATTACAGTTACACCAATTAAGAGCAGAAAGAGCAACAAAGCAAATGACTTTCAACATTAAAAAGTCACAAATGTCTAGCAGCGCCAAATGTACGGTTGCCATGGACTTACAGCAAGTAATACACTGGCCTGCAAAAATAAGTATCACACTTTTAAAATTTCAATTTTTTCTAAACTATAGAAGTTAGAGATTTAAAATAAAAAACGTTTTATAGCAATTTTTATCAGCTTTCTTTGAAACTATAGTAACAAAGATAAACTCTTTTTTGAGTCCTTTTTGTTTCGAAAATATATCTTGTGTACTTAAAAAGTTATTGCAATTTTAAAAGTGTGATACTTATTTTTGCAGGCCAGTATAGTTACTCCTACCCTAACTCATGGAGCCATGTACTATTCTCGGCAGCTAGCAAATTATAATCTTGAACTGCATATTGAAAATACAGGCGATGGATATATGATTTTATGGAATGAAAGTATCACAGGTAGAGGAGGAAATGAGATAGCTTCGTGCATTTTAAGATACTCAGTAGCCTAACACTAAATAAAGACAATTTGATCATGTGGAGTGATAACTGCTGCGGCCAAAATAAAAATAAAATGTTTTTATTTTTATGGGCATTTTTGACTTTCAAAAAAGTTTTTAAAACTATTGAACACAATTTTTTAATAAGTGGGCACTCATATTTCTCTTGTGACAGAGATTTCGCAATAATTGAAAAACGAAAACGCGTGTCAAATTGCATGGTGCCCGATGACATAAAACACCTTATTGAAAATGCACGGTTCAAACAACCATTTCGGGCTGTATCAATGAACACTGAAGATTTTTATGATTTTAAGTCAGCTGCAGACACATTTTTGAACACAACGACACTTCAAATATCAAAAGCGCATCACCTAAAATTCGATAGTGAAGAACCATTCGTCATTCGAATGAAAGAAACGCATAGTTTTACGGATAGCTGGAAAGTTGTGAATCTCCTAAAACGAGGCAAGACGCTCAATGACATTTCTGAATACTCACTACCCAATTTAAATTGTAAAAGCAAAATACCTGAGAAGAAAATATACCTTTTAGCAATGATACCCTATCTTAGAAATGAAGATCACCGAAAATATTACGAAACTATTTTGAACTAAACTAACACTTATGATATTGTTATGATACTACCCGCTTTTATTTCTTTATTCATAATTTGAAAAAATGTTTGCTTACTTTTATGTTTGTCACATCACTAGTCTTGCTTTAGATAACATACCTAAGTGCCTATACCAAAAGGGCTTGGCACTTAAGCCTTTATTTATGATGTAGCGCAAGGCAAATAGAGCCTTATTTAAGTTGATTAGAAGTGGACTTTAAGTTTTCTTTGGATTGATTAGAAAATTTAAGTTTATTGTACTAATTAATAAGTCGAGATACTTAATTTTTGTTTAATAAAAGCATATTACTGTAATAATAATAATGTAAATTATAAATTAAACAAATTGTGTGGTTATGATGGTTTATTATTAAAAACATAAATTCCTCCGCTCTTGGTTTTTGGCATTTAGACCCTATTTTATTCCTAGTATTCACTTATCTAAAATTCTATGTGACAGGGCAGGCTAAGAAACAGAAAATTGAGGAGAGCGGCAAACTAGTTCGGCAGTTGTTGAATGAAAAAAATATAAACAGTTATGGATGGAGGAGGAGGAAGTATTATGGTTGTTTGCAACTATTGGTCCGAACGAGCCACTAGGCTGTTGAACTCCATCAACCATAATAGGTCCCTGCGGAATAGACGTCGCCGGTAAATTAATACGGATTTCTTTCCCATCTTGTGTAATTACTGGTGCTACGTGTGAAATGTAGTCAACTATTGCCTGAGGTAAGGCCTGATAATCGGGTAACACTTCCCTAGCATCTGTCCGAAGATTGAGAACATTTTGACCTGCTTGACGGGCTGTTTCCAAAATCTCCAGATTCAAATGAACCGCCATAGCATGAGTAAACATACTAAGGGGTAGACGTTCATGTAGACGGGGGTCAATGCCCCGCATTTTCTCATAGGTCTCATTGACCAGGGGTAAAAATCCCGAGAATTCGAAATTTTGGCAATAAACGTCCTGTGCTGCTAGTAGTGATGAGTGTGGACCAATGTCGTACATCGGTTCATCCCTGTATGGTGTTGCTGTTGTACTGGGAACTACTGTTTGTTCAGGTTCCCTTGGCCTTGGAGGTTGCTTCTGCTTCTTCTTACTATCTTTAAAAGCAAGAGGAGCTGGAACTCGAAAAAATTAAAGAATCCATCAGGCACGCCTGGAAACTCCACGACCAAACGCTGCGCCATAAATTGATAAAATTTGTCCAAAACAACCGCAGTGAAGACACCTGGTTACCATCCAATCACAGTTATATACGTGCGTTGCATTATCGCGAAGAGGATAAATATACAACAAAAGCGGGCAGGCGTTTTCTGAAGAAGTACGCTATGCCTTAACCAAACGACAAAGGTTAACTAAACTTATTTTGTTTAAGGGCAACTAAATAAACATTTACAAAAATATTCAGTTTAATTTTTTTTAATCAAAACGTTAGGCGTAAAAATCCTATTTGGCTATTTTTTTTTGAAATGATGCTTTCGTTATATTTATTTCCTAACCTATTGTTTGTTTTAAAATCTAATGTTTCTTGTAAAGATTTTAGACTTAGTTTGGCTCACAGTCTAATAGATCCACAGGCAAAAAAATAACCATTAGTGTTATTTTTAGGAACAAACCAGGTGAAAATTTCTGTGCCACACTACCCAGAAGACCAAGGGAAATTTACAAGATGCCGATTTTGCAGTACAAAAAATACTCAAAAACGGTCTAGGATTATTTGCGATGTCTGCAAAGTAGCTTTATGTACCACACCGTGCTTCAAATCTTTTCACATTGCTCCAGAAGAAGGAGAGGCTTTGGACTGTAGCAGCTCAAGTACTTCCTCTCTCTTTACCACAACGGGCTAAAGTCAAATAATTACCACCAACACCAAAACGTAAACGGGCGAAGGTAAAATGATTACCACCGAATTTTCGCGTACTTGTGATTATAAACTTATAGATTTTCATGAAAAATGTTAAAAAGGGTCCTAATGAACGTATAAATAAACACATAAAACTTTCTTTTTCAATATTTTTTTCTTCGCCCTATTAAGGGTTAAGAAACTAATGCATTTTTATTTAATTTCTCAATTATTATCATGTTTTGGCACTTAGCCCATTTGTAAATTCCACGCCTTAATTTTAATGTTGTATGTACCTATATGTAACAATCTACATTGGTAAACTAGTAGGTACATAACCTTAAAAAATAAAACTAGTTATGACTTTTACTTCCCTAGTTCTAAAAATCTAAGAATTTAAAAAGGGCTTGTCTATCATATTAACTACCAATTAAAACGAAAAATATCCCACAACACGAAATTTTATTACCTGTACGAAATTCCCATAATTATAAGCCTGCCGTTCGCCTTTGTAAACCTTACCTATGTTGCAAAATTATAACAAAAATATTTTAAATTCTGATTGTATAATAAAAAAGTTTTCGTCATATGAATATTTCGACAAGCAAGAATCGGTTGTCACCACTCAAGAAGCCATGCCAAACGTTGTAACTATACCTATGTCTGAAGAACCACAAAGTCCCATCATATTACAACAAATTGAAGATTCACGTGTGATGAATTATGTATTACCGAAGATTGATGAAATATCAGAAGGCCTAAAAACAATTATGGGTACTTATAATACAATGAACGAAATTCAACAAGTACTGTTTGGAACTCAAATAAATATACTGTCTAAACTTTCAGAAATGCAAACGCAATTTGAAGAATTTTCAAACCAACAATTAAAACTCAATCGTCAGAAATAAAGCCCATTAGCAGCTTAAAACAATTTCAAGAAATTAAAAATTTAGGTACTATTGACAAACGCTTCGGAATGCATGTCTGAATTGAAGGATGTTCGCGTAGATATAGGCTAGCGAAATCGTAGCGCGATCAATAAATTTATATTTAATATTTTCGAACCGCTACGCTCGATAGATGGCGTTAGCGTCGAATTAGATCGCGCTATGGTTTCGTTACCGGTAATACTATAGGGTAAGAATTATTATTTTTGATTTTTGACACACACTCCGCTCCCGGCCGCCGCAGCGCACACACGTGCGCACGCTCAGTCGTCATCGCGCGCTACGTGCGTAGCGCACGGCTACGAACGCGTCACCGCCGGCCGCTTAACCCCGCCCTTTCGTAGCACCTCGCTACGAATTGTGCTACGCTCACGGTCGAAATTCCGAAGCTGTCTTTTTTAAGACTGCGGACGAAATTCTTATTTCTTTGACTTTGTATTCGTCGTACGTTGGCCCCCTAAGGGAAAAACCACTGTTTTTGTGGTCCTTGGCGGGAAACCTTACGGTGATAACGAAGCCAAGTGTGGTGTGGACCCGGCACACCAGTCCTTGTTAGCCGGTAGGGGTTGGGATCACCGGCCTTGGGGATCTCCTAGTCGGCCCCGACCTATAACCCGCTCTCTCCACAGCATTCCCAAGGTAACTAGGGTTGACGCCCAGTTACTAAGGGACTTAGGAAACCTGTCCGCACATTAAGATTGGCGGCAGGAATTCAAGCTTAGGGCACACCGTAAGCACACAACCTCCCTGTTTATACCCAACAGGGAGGGTTACACATCCCCGGGCTATCCCGCCTGGGGAGTCAGGTTTTAGGCCCTTCAGGCACTCGAACAACCGAGTTTGTTTGCGATTTTCTTCTCGGTAGTTTACCACTAGGAAAATCGTAAGGGAGGGCTTTTTTGGGAGTTGTTCGCCCGGGGCGACACGTACGTGTCTCCTCGGGGCTGGTTAGGAGTTTAGTCTCCCCCCACCCACCCCTCTCTTTTAATCGTTATATTTTTTCTCCGTCACCATGGCGGACGTCTTAGTAGACTCACTATATACCGTCCTTAAGGACATTTTTAAAAATCAGCCCCATTTAATGGCAAAGTATAGCAGGTAACTCCCCTCTGGAATCACTGCTGCCTTGGCTTGCACCGTCAAGGTCCCCGCGCACCCCGCGCCGACCCCCGCGCACCCCGCGCCAAGCCCCGCGCCGACCCCCGCGCACCCCGCGCCAAGCCCCGCGCCAACCCCTACGCCCCCCGCGCCACGCTCTTCCAACCCCTCTAGCTCGAGCGTCACCGCTTTTAGCGACGTGCTTGAGACCCCTGCCTCCCCTCCCCCCACTCGGGCGTCTTCGGCCGCTCCGACTGTGGAGGAGGTGATGGAGGATGAGATGATGGAGGACGATGGTGACGAGGAGTTTGAGACCGAATCAGAGGAGTCGATGACCTCCGCCTCTGAATCCACTTCCTCCGAAGACGACTATACAGTCGTCGGAAAGGGGAAGAGGAAGAAGGGCAAGGCCCCCTCCAATGCTTCCGCAGCCAAAAAAGTGGTGGCCACCAAGACCACCCCTCCCCCATCGGTGAGCGCCTTTCTGTCAGGGCGCCCGCCAAGCCCCATGGCCACAGCCACCCTGGCTGTAGCCAATACAGCCACCCCGGCTGCGACCGCCCCGGCCACCCCGGCTGCCCCTATTAAGTCCCGACCTCTGCCACCCTTTTTCATTCATGATAAAGGTCTGTGGCTAGACATCTCAAAGGTGATGAATGATCGCCATATCCATTATACCAATGCCCGCGCTGTACAGCTGGGCATTAAGGTCACGGTTCAATCCGAACAGGGTTACCGTGATATGGCCCGTCTCCTCCGCGACTTGAAGGTGCCTTACCACACCTACTCGCTCAAGGAGGAACGTCCCATTAGGGTCGTCATTAAAGGCGTACCTGTTAAATTCCCCACCGATCGTATTAAAAGTGACCTCGAGTCACAGAACGTCCCCGTCCAGCAAGTGCACCGCATGCACCGTAAGAACGGTGGAGAATCATATGATATGATTCTGGACATAATTATGGACATAACCCCATTTTTAACATCGCGTCGATCTGCGGCCTCTGGCATCAGAATCGAAAAACCGTACGCAAGTGGCATTATCAACCAATGCCACAATTGCCAACTCTATGGCCATGCACAGCGGAACTGCTTCGGGAAGCCTAGATGCGTCAAGTGTCTGGGTAACCACGGAACAGCCGACTGCTCCCGCCCTAAAGACCGGACTCAGTGCACGGAACCACCTAGCTGCGTTCTCTGCGGTGAGTCAGGCCATCCAGCCAATTACCGCGGATGCCCTAAAGCTCCCAAATCCTCGGCCCCTAAGTTGGCCTACAGGAATCAGGCCAGGCAGCGACGAGAGGCCCCTAGCCTCTCGCAGCCGCCCCCTGTCTCACTCAGCCCTCAGCGCCCCAGCCCCTGGAGTGCGCTGAACCACCAGGCCCACTTTCCGGCCTTAGGTCCATTCAGACCTCCCCCGCCACCTTCGGCGTCGGAGCCCCCCGCGCCCCCTGTTAGGCCCATTATTAAGACGGCCGTGCCTCTCGCGACCCCTCCCACCACTGGAGCTCCTCCACCTGGAGCACCCACCCCAGTCGTGGCCCCCCCCTCTTCGCCCCGTGACTAGACCCTTCCCGCCGAGACCGGCGCTTGACCCCTACGACCCCTTCAGGGTCATCACGAGTACCTTCGGGGTCATCACGAGTACCTTCGGGGTCTTCCATAGCCCCAGAGGAATACAGATGTCTAGAGATATTATTGCCTGTAAAGGCGATTTCTTTCAACTCGCCCGGGTATACGACGCATACCCGGACGTCACACAAGCTCTCAGGAACTTGCCTCACAACGCGTAGATTAGGGTCTAGCTGTCTTACCTACACACACACAACCGACGCGCACCCGGCCCCGCCGCCGAGGCCCCCGCGAAACCCCTGTAATATCAACCCCGACCCTTGCTCGACGAGCCAGCCCGCGCGCTGAGCCATTAGCTATAAAACAGCCCCTAATTAATTTAACCCAGCCCGACCCTTGTTACCTCTCATAACAACGCACTAAGCCGAGGTTCGAACCCCGCAGGGGGTGCCCTTAGTGTTCGGTCGTTTTTCATCTAGTTTATAAGCCCTGGCTGGGGGCCTTAATTTTGGCCACCACAGGAATAGTCCGGTTAAGCATAAATAAAGCTCTCAGAGCTTTGACTGCGAGTGGCCTTCCTAAAAAAAAAAAAAAATTGGTTTTTGAGCAGTAAGTCAAGTACTGTGTCTTAATATTATACGTGCTTAGTATATCAAGTCCAGTGTTTGATTTTCTAACCTTCTCCAAGTGATCCTCGTTCATGGTCCTTCGGAGTCGGATTGGCCGGGAGTGTTAGAGAGTGGTAGTCTCCGGTGGTGGTATAGATTATCACCCTTCGCGTCATTACTGGGCAGTGGATCGCTGTCCAGAGCATCCCCTTCATTGGGATACCAGGTGAGAGGTACCTGGAGGTGGAACCGGAAGGAGCCGGGAGCAGCTGGTGGTGCAGGCAGTTCAGTGCAGGCGGCGCAGCGTCACTGGTGGGCGGCAACATCCGGAGGGACGGCAACAGTTCGTGGACAAGCAGGCAGAGGGCGCCACTAGTGTGGTGCAAAGCAACGTGACGTCGTCATAGTCGGTCAGTGCAATAAGTGGATAAAATCGTGAGTAATAATAATCTATTACGTGAGAATATTGTAGCAACAGAACTGTTCGTTAACATAAACATGCGTCATTCCGGCAAAAAAAAACAAATATACACCTGCTATGCGAAAATTTTGCTTGACGTTAAATTTTTATTCTCCTAAGGGATACGATACGAGTACGTTAGGAAAATATTCAATAGTTGCCTGCCTCATTCCAAAACTTTGGCAAAATGGTACACCCATGTTAAAAGTGAACCTGGATTTACTCAAGAGGCTTTCTCAGCGTTACAGAAAATAGCAGAAGGTTCCTCATACAAACTTCTTTGTTCACTTATGTTCGACGAAATGGCTTTGTGCCAGCAAAAGCTGTGGGATGGCAAACGGTATATAGGCGTTGTTGACATGGGCGATGAGATTACAGAATCTACTGCTTTGGCTTCTCAAGCGATTGTATTTATGTTAGTAGGAGTCAACAAACATTTTAAAATGCCTTTAGGTTACTTTTTGACAAATAATTTGACCGGAGAACAAAAGTCAAACTTAGTAAAACTTTGTCTAACAAAATGTCACGAAGCTGGTGTAAGAGTGGTGTCCTTGACATTTGATGGGCATGCTACAAATTTTACCACCATGGGGTTGCTTGGTTGCAATATAACGGATTTCACTAATATGAAAACGACATTTCCACATCCATCAGATGGTAGCGAAGTTGCTTGTTTTCTAGACCCAAGTCACGTAATAAAACTTTTAAGAAATCAACTGGAAGCATAAAACAATTGTTAAATAAAGATGGTGAAGTTGTCGACTGGAACTATTTAGTTAAATTAAACAAATTACAGGAAGAGGAGGGACTGCACTTAGCAAATAAGCTTTCGAAGAGGCATATTTCATTTAGAAATCGAATTATAAAAGTTAAGTTGGCCACGCAGACATTAAGCAGGAGTGTGGCAATAGCTGTTTTTTTATAGAAATGATTTAAACCTTCCAGATTTTGAACAATCTCAGCCCACGGAAGAGTTTATCCAACTGATGAATGACATGTTTGATGTTTTTAACTCACGAACAAAGCCGAAATATATGCGTTGCTTGACCGCCTCCAAAATTATGTATTGAACTTGCAAATAAAGAGTGTTACAAAACGAAAAGTCGTAAAAGAAGGCCGATCAACATACGTTATCATGCGATTTTAGAAAAAAGTTCTGGAAACAAGATGTAAACCAGGTTTTTTAGAAACTTTAATAAACATATCAAGTTTAAAATCTATTTTTGAGGGTCTAATAGAGAATGAGAAATGTCTATTTTTTATTCCAACGTACAAATTGAGCCAGGACCATCTCGAAATCTTTTTTGGCTGCATCAGAATGCATGGGGGTCATAATGATAACCCCAATGTAAAACAATTTAAGGCTATATATAGAAAATTATTAACGCATTTGGAAATACGAAGAGAGACTGGCAATTGCATTCCGCTAGAAAGTATAGCAATATTGACGTGTTCTTCTGCTACCGATTTTATTAATTCAACAAGTTCTTCTTACAGACACGATGAGACCGAAGACGATGAAAATATTTCTAGTTCATTAGATTTCCTACAGGATGTGCCCGATGATATCAATAATTTGGCAGAATATTTAGATATACCACTTTTCGACGAAATGCGAAAAGTAATTGTAGGTTACATAGCTGTCATACGATTCGTTAGAAAAGTAGTCAAGTGTGAATATTGTTTGACACGTTTGGTCGCAACGGAAAAACAAGCTTTTCATATATTAATTGGCTTAAGAGACAAAGGAGGCTTAATTTTTCCTTCCACTGACACTTTTGAAGTTTGTACTGTAGCAGAAACTGTTATACGAACATTTTTAAAAGAAAACTGTAATAAAAACAAAAAATGATTATAACTACATCATTTCAAAAATTTTAAAAGGTTTTTGGCAATGAAACTACACTGGCCTGCAAAACTAAGTATCACACTTTAAAAGTGAATATCATTAAAAGTGTAGTACTTATTTTTGCAGGCCAGTATATATTTACAAAGTTGGAAGATGAACATTTAAGCTATGGAGTTGAACACAAATTAAGCTTAATAAAAATTGTGCTGGAAAAATATTTAAGTATACGCCTCCACTATATAGCAAAAATAGAAACAAATGCCAGATGTATCGAGGGTAAAAGACAATATTATAAGAAATTTGTGCAAAATAAAGGCTGTTAATTACCTATATTTAGATTTCATTACTATAAACCAAATAACTATAACTAATCAACATTGTTTACAAAAATAAAACAAATTACAGCAGCATAATAAGTGTTTCCATTTTTTTTTTTATTTGCAAACATTTTTTTCATACAAACCTTGTCCTGACAATTACAAACACAACAAAAAAGATTTACCTAAATAGGTGCAGCCATTCTTAAGTTATGCGCGTACATACATTTCAGAAATTGATTTTTATTTATATAAATAGATAATGAAATATTATGGGTAATTTTGTCATTATCCTGGCCACCGTAAGGCACACCGAGGCAACGTGTTCTTATAGTGCTGTCACGCACACATGTCTACAAGCGTGCCTCAGATTATTGTTCCGTGCGGTTTATCTGCCTTTTGTTTTAAAATCTGAGCTTCAAAGTATAAAATACCTAATTCAATTATAGACAAAATACAGCAGTCAATGTGAAAACATGTCAAGTAAATTTATTTTTTTAGAATCCAGTTTCCATGCCTACAACTGCAGAAATGTTCACTGACCCTAACCCTGGTCCTAGTTTTCAAGAAACTGAACAATATGATGCAAGACTCGAGGAAAATCCAGAACACCATGTTGTGGAAGTGCAAGGTAAATAATAGTAATTGTAAGTCCTGCTAATATTATCACACCTTAACGGCTGCACGAATTTGGATGGAATTAGGACTTTATCCCAGCAGTATGTTCCTAGGGATAATTTTAACGTTGTTTTCGCGGGCGAAGTCGCGGGCTAAAGCTAGTACCTATAATATAATTACAATCTTTTTCTTAATCTTTTCCATATTTAATTTGCTAAAACTTGTAGATCGATATTTTTATTTTTTTATTTTCGTTATATCCAGCAGACAAACTACAAATACAGAAAGCACCAGAATGACGAGAATAACTAACAATGAGACTGTTAACACAAAAAGCAAAACACCAAAAAGGAAAAAGAGCTTGCAAAATAGGTATATTTATATATGTTACAGCCAAAGTAATAAATCCGGATATTATACCTATACATTCATTCAAAAAAGTATCGGGAATGGATGATTTGTTTATGGTTCCAAATTCAAATTTTTGTTTTTTTTTGTTGTTGTTAGATTGGCAAAACTGTTTTCCATTTTGGCGCGGAGTTTGAGTTGCATCTGTTATTTATATTAAATACAGTGCTGTTTTTAGTTATATCATATCTAGTGTGTATTGCGAATTTCATAATGGACAAAAACATCGAACAAAGAGTTTGTCTTAAATTTTGCATCGCCAATGGAATTTCGTGTTCGGAGTCACTGAAAATGTTACGGAAGGCTTACGGTGAATCGACTTTATCAAAAACACGTGCTTATGAGTGGTACAAAGCGTTCAAAAGCGGTCGAGATGTGATGGAAGATTTGCCTCGCTCTGGTAGGCCATCAACGTGTGCAACTGAAGTTAACATCGCAAAAGTGTGAAGGAAGTAGTGACTGAAAATCCTCATTCAACTTTGAGAGAGATAGTCGCCGAACTTTCTGTATCTCACGAGTCGATCCGTACCATTTTAACTAATCATTTGGGTATGAAACATGTTACCGCTCGGCTAGTCCCAAAAGACCTGAATTTTCTCCAAAAACTCAATCGCATGAGAGTCGCTGAGGACATGCTAGAACGAATCAATTCCGACCCAACATTCATGAAACGCATTGTTACTGGTGACGAGACGTGGGTTTACGAGTTTGACATGCAAACTAGTCCACAAGCTTCGGAGTGGCGCCTTCCAACTGAACCGAAACGGAAAAAACCACGCCAAAGTCGATCAAAAGTCAAAGTCATGTTGACTGTTTTCTTTGACTATCGCGGTGTTGTGCACTCGGAATTCTTGCCCGAAGGTCAAACGGTAAATAAAGAATATTATTTGAGCATTATGCGGCATTTAAGAGAGCAAAATCGACGAAAAAGGCCAGATTTGTGGAAAGAAAATTCTTGGATTTTGCACCACGATAATGCGCCTTCGCACAAGGCCATCATTGTGAACGAATTTTTGACCAAACACTCAACAAATACCATCGAGCAACCACCATATTCACCAAATATGGCTCCAGCCGACTTCTTTCTTTTTCCTAAACTCAAATTACCACTTCGTGGCACCCGTTTTCAATCGGTAGAAGACAAAGGAGAATTCGTGGCGAGAACTGAACTCAATTCCGGAAACAGCGGTTAAAAAATGCTTTGATGATTGGATAATTCGTTGGCGTAAGTGTATCGTTTCTGAAAGAGCATACTTTGAAGGTGATAGAATAAATTTGGATGAATAACAAACATTTTGTGTATTATTGATCTTTTCCCGGTACTTTCTTGATAGAGTAGTATATACTATCCAGCCATTATATATAATATCTACTCAATTTAGACAAAGTGATAAATGATACAGAATGAATCACATTAACTTGCTATTTTATATAATATCTTGGAAGACCTGGATAAAGTAGGTAATATAATAAGTGTATAGGTGAAGATTATAAAGTTTTATTTCAATTTGCCTTAAGCATTGTGTAGATGAACTACTGTGTAGGCGACGCATAAAATTATACTTTTATTATTCTGTATTGTTTGTGTACCTATAATTAATAAAGTTGAACCGGGCGATCGGAAGTAATGTGCGACGATGGACGACCGGGGGGACCGGGGCGCGGTCGCGAGGGGAGGTCGCGTGGGGCGACTGACGCGGCGACACTCGCGCCACCACGCGGCGCGACAGTCACTTTTTTGCACTGAGATCAATCGCACGCACATTGCTTTCGCTTGGCTTTTTGTTCAAATCTATGAATCTTGCGGTCTTACTTATCCCTCGCTTACATTAGATGGTCCTTCGAGCCGGATTTTGGATTCCGGCACTCAGTAAGCTGAAAGTGAGTGGATTTGCATTGCAAACGCATGTTTCGCACACCGCCATTAGCAAAAAACAATATGGTGGGCACGCGTAGTACGGCGAAACGCGAACGGCAAGAGAAAATGGCTGCGAGCACAAGTGACCATAAAAATGAAAATAAGCCTGCGAAAACTGAAGCTCAAACCTCTCCGCCTACTGCAAGTATTGTCTCCGTGCGCAGCAAGAACTCTAAGATAAAATCAAATTCTGCTTCGTCATCGGTAAAGGCGAGGAGGGCCCAGCTGCTGCTGGAAGCTGCAAAGCAGAAGGCGCAGTTACAAATGGAGCTGATAGACAAGAAACTGGCTGTGGACCTGGCAGAACTTGAAAGTTCAGGATCCGAGAAGGAACCCAGTGAATATACTCACCGTAATGTGGAACAGTGGTTAGAATCCAGTCAGCAGGAGTTAAAAACTCAGTGCGTCACTCACCTTGGTAACACTAACGACGTACTGTGTCCGGCAAATCCGCAAGACTTCGCTTTGCAGCAAACGGGGGCCGCCGGCTCACACCTACCTGCTACTGAACCCGCACTCCAGCAGCACCAAATAACCGCCGCTATGACTCGCGGAGGTACCGACGACACCATGCACATGCTGGCGAGTGCTCTAAAGGACCTAGCCGCCGCCACCACCAGTGCCGGTACTAATGGAAACAATAATAAATTATTAAACCGGCTGTGTACTGCGAAAGACTTACCTTCTTACTCTGGTGACCCTTTAAAATGGTTACACTTTAAGCGAGCTTATGAAGAATCTGCCCAAGTTTGTAACTTTAGCGACAGAGAAAACTTGTGGCGACTAAGGAAGTGCCTTCACGGACGAGCTAAAGAAGCGGTAACAGCGTTGCTGATCGGCGCCACATCTCCAGACGTCGTGATGTCTACTCTGCAGCTGCAGTTCGGCAACCCTGATGTTATCATCAATAGAATCTTACAAGACGTTGGTAAATTGCGCCCGATGTCACAGGAATATCATAAGGATATTGTTCCCTTCTGAATTAAAGTGCAAAACTGCGTGGCAGCGGTGACCGCCATCGGCTGTGAGGACTACTTGAAGGGGATGAACATTGTGTCTACTGTGATGTCCAAATTACCTACAGTTTTGATCTCCAAATGGACGGATTACAGTTATCCATTACTCGATCAGAACACAAAGTCAAAGCTCATCATGCTATCAGAGTTCCTGTGTTTAGAAGCTCAGAAAACAACTCAATGTTCAGTGAATTTATCGTGGAAGCAAAATTATGAAAACAATTACAACGATAAAAACAAACCGCAAACAGTTTTAGTGAACAATAGCGAACACAGTGAAAATAAAAACAGTAATGACAAGTGCGGCTTTTGTCAATTATCTAATCACTCACTACCAGACTGTAAAAAAATTAAAAAGGCAATGCGCAAAGACCGATGGACATATGTGAAACGTCGTGGTATCTGCTTCAAGTGTCTGACGTCACGACACAAGAAAGAATCTTGTCCTGCTGTTGTGTGTGAAATAGACAATTGTGGACAATTACATCACCGTTTGTTACACTACAACTTAAATAAAAACAATAACGCAGTGCCGCCTACAAGTGCCATAGTTAGTGAAACACGAAACACAAGTGGAACAGATACAACCAGAACTTCCAGAACCTTTACCATCAACTTCAGCAACTACTCAAGAAACCGGCTCTGCAAACGTTTTAGGTAATTCATCGAGAATTATACGAACTACCACAAATATTACCTCATATTTGCGGAGAGATTGCTCAAAAATAAAAAAAGATATTGATCGCTATATTATGAATTTATTCATATCTGATTTACAACCGTTTTCCATAGTGGAAGATAAAGGTTTTAAGGAGTTAATTAACTTTGCGTTTCCAAATTATGTGATTCCTTCTCGCAAATATTTTGCAAATAATATGATGCCTTCCTTATATGAAGAAACGAAATCAGAAATCAAGAAAATAATTGATACCTACTGAAGTAGAATCGATATGTCTCACAACAGATATGTGGACATCTCGTGTAAATGACTGGTACATGGCCGTAACAGGTCACTTTATAGATAAGAACATGGTCTTACAATCACTCCTCTTAGAATGCTGTGCGTTGGACGGTGGTTCGCATACCGGTACAGTTTTAGCCCAAGAACTTCGACGAATTGTTCAAGAATGGAACATTGAAGAAAAAATATTAATCGTTATTTCAGACAATGGTTCCAATATCAAGTATGCAATAGAAAAATGTTTAGGATGGCGCCATTTTAGTTGCTACGCGCATACTTTAAATCTGGCTGTACAAAAGGCATTAAATAATGAAGACATTAGCAATATAACCTGCAAAGTAAAAGCTATAGTTTCTTACTTTAAAAAAAGCACTATAGGCTGGGATAAGTTAAAAAAGTATCAGCAACAAGCTGGTAAAGATGTGAAAAGACCGCTACAAGACGTATCAACTCGCTGGAACTCGACATATTATATGTTGGAAAGGTTCATTGAAATCAAAGAAGAAGTAAATAGTTCCTTGTCGAATCTTAATCCAGGTTTGAGTTTATTAACGCCACACGAATGGGTTGTTATTGAAAAGTTACTTTTAGTATTGAGACCTTGCGAACAAGTTACAAAAGAAATGAGTGGGCAAAAGTATGTAACGGGCAGCGCTGTGATTCCCATAACCACCGCTTTAAAATCTTCGTTAGTGGAACTAATATTAAATGATGCCGAGCCCCTTCCTGATGAAGTTGAAAAAGTGAGAACAGATCTTTTTGGCGAACTGGTGTCAAGATTTTCGTCATTAGAAAACAGCCGGACATACACAGTATGCATGTTTCTCGACCCTAGATATAAGCTTTACTTCGAAAACGAGGCAACGGCAGATAATACAAAAAAACATGTGATAGGATTAGTGACCAACCTCATAAGAGAAGCTGAAGCTACTACTGGAAGAGACAATCAAATTGATCAACCAACAAATGAAGGAAATTACGAAAGAGGTGACATCTGGAAGCATTACCACAAAAAAATGCAAAACATTCGGCCGGCTGGCACTGCTTACTCCAGGGCTGTTGTAGAAGTACAGCGGTATTTGGATGACAAAGTCGTCAACATCAATGAGTGTCCATTGCAGTGGTGGGCATTAAACAAAAATTCATATCCCCACTTAGCAATATTGGCTCGGCTTAAACAAAATGCACTAGCTACCAGTGTGCCCTGCGAGCGACTTTTTTCTGTAGCAGGAAATATTCTGTCCGAGCGAAGAACACGTTTAGGTGTTAGAAAAGTACAACAGATGCTGTTTATAAAAGAAAACAAAAAAATAATTTAGATAAAAAGAATAAAAAATAATGTAAAAAATGTAAAAAAAAAAGATAAAAAATAACAAAAAAAAGCAAACAAAAAGAAATTAAAAAAAACTTAGTGATGTAAATATTTAGTACCTAGGTATAATAGTACAGTAAATTTGATTTTGTAAATAAAATCAATTATTGAAACCTTCTAAATACGCCAGCTTTTCTGACAAAAATTGTTGGTACGTACCTATTTGAAGTATTTGATACGTACCAACAATTATTTTTCTATTAATACCATATTATGTTATAAAATAAGCTGACAGTCCTAAGCCTGTATAAAGTATGAAGGGAAGTTTTCAATAAGATTTACTTAATTTAAAATATTTTAAAATGAAGAATAGCTATGAATACCCCTAGGTACACATAGTCTGATTAAGCCTGATAGACGTTTATAATCCATAAAACGAAAATACTCCATTACTTGCGAATACTCGCTAGTTATGAAACGTTCATAAACTTGAGACGCCTAAATACTCGTGGACCTAGTTTTTGGAATAAGTATTTAGACGGACGCGTACTTCTAAGACTCAGTACGCATTTTACCTAGTATATCTCACCTCTAATTTAGAGCCCCTTAAAGAGTATATGCAAGCAATAATGGATAATCATAACAGTGACCACAATACCTATAATCAAGCTCAATCGCTCCTTTCATGTTTATGTGATAACAATTTTTTGTACTGGCTGAACTTTTTTGGGATGCTTATGCCGGCCGCACTGTGAAATGCTGTTTAAATTTTTACAGTCTCGATCACTTGACTATACAAGGTTAGTCGGAAAGGGGGTACTAAGCCGCGGGCCACTTAATGTAGCACTGATGATTGTTTTAAAGAAAATGTTAAAATTAAAATATTCGATAAAAAAAAAATCCATGAAAAATTATTTTAATTTTCGTTTTTTTTTTAATTCTTCACCCTGCTTTAGTTATGAATTTAGAAAATGGAGTTTCTAATCCGTGACCTCGAATATGACGTAAAATGTAAACACATCATAGCGGAGGATAGATAGAATTTAGCATATTTTTTATAAAATTTTTGAATTGCTATTTCTCTTGAACTATTGACTTTAGTGGAAAGTTGTAGAACAAAAGTTATCCATTATTATGGGTACTTTAACACCCTTTCGGCTTAGTACCCCCTTTCCGACTAACCTTGTATATCATCATCATTATCATCATCATCTCGATCACCTCCTCCGAAACCTACAAACTTTCAGAGCCCCTAGCACGAGTTTATAGCAAAATCGAATAGATATCATAACGTGTATACCAGACGAAAACGATTTCGATGCTATAGCAAAGTATTTCGGCAGCATTTAGTATTTCTTATAAACGTCTTACGTTAACTCGATACTATGACTTAAGGCGATACCCCGACCAAAACCACGTTTTTCTTCGTAATTCAGAGGCTATTAACTCAATAATTAACAGTAATAGACTACATCTAAAAACAAATTATTAATCTTCGATATCTTAACTTCACATTGCACGTTTTAATTTCTAAAATTTTAAATTGACTAAAATTATTGATTGCAAGCTTCTTTTGCTAAAGTTGACGGAATTACACCAATGGGTAGATAATTTAAAAATCTAAATAATTCACGTTTTATTTTATTTCAAAAGATCGCTTTTCTTTTCTATTAAAATAATTCCTCAAAAATGTGTGAATTCTATGATAAAGCGGCGTGAGCAGGGTGCGGGCGGCAGTACGCTGCATACTTTCGTACGAAGAAGCCGTGTCACTCATTGCTCTCGCTCCCATCGTTCTTCGTGTTTCGCCGCAAACATAATATGAGTATGGGTCCCCGCACACGGGCCACCGACCACAACCACAAAACGCCGCCACTGGCATATTTCCTGTATTTTTCATACATTTTATATGGACTCGCCGCACACGGTTGGCGCCGGTGGCGGCCACACGCTTCAAATCGTCGTAGCTTGCATCTTGTGGCTCGCACCGGCCACTAAACGCCGACACAAAAAGCCGCCACACGCCACTCGCGCGATTCCGCGCCCCTCTCTCCCTTGCCTCAGTTAACCTGTGTAAGTCGACGGTAACGCACGCACGTAGTCTGTAGTTCATATAGGTAGATAAATATGGATATAGAATTATTTATATCAGAGATACAATCCCGTCCTGCGATTTGGGATTCAAAAAGTGATAGTTATAGTAATAGAGGAGAAAAAGTGAAGGCCTGGGAAGAAATCTGCGAATTGTTTGTGGGAGATTTTTCGAATAAAACTGCCAAAGAAAAGAACATTGAAGGTAAGTTTAATAAAATAATATAAAACCATATAATTATATTCTATTTTCTTGCCACGGTATTGCTCCTTCATTCATAAAATAATCTTTTAACGTATCTCTTGCCGTAGACGCTCGTGTTACTGGCCAGCCTGTATTTTGTATATTTTCGAGTCCCACTATTTTCAAAGTATGCCGAAAATTGAAGCCATCCCTTTTGCGAATAAAGTTGTGCAAAATGCAACAAGCTTTCACAATGTCTTCTGAGAAATGAACAGAAGTGTTTAATGGGCGATGTAATATTCTCCATTTGTTTGCTAGTACGCCGAAGGTACACTCAATGCAACGTCTGGCACGGCTTAACCTATAATTGAAAACTTTTTTGTCTAAGTCCAAATATTTTCCAGCATATGGCCTCATCATATTTTCACTGAGGCCAAATGCTTCATCACCAACAAATGTGTAGTTCAATGGTTGTCGATTACCGACCTGTCGTGGTGAGGGGATATTTAATGTCTTTCTGTGTATTTTGTTACACAGTTCACTTTCTCTAAATATTGTAGAATCGGATGCTTTACCGCATGCCCCAACATCCACGAACGTAAAAAGTAAATTCGAGTCGCAACTTGCTAGAAGTACTATTGAAAAAAAATTTTTATAGTTAAAGTACAAGGAGCCGGTATCGAATGGATGAATAATTCTTATATGTTTCCCATCTATGGCGCCTAAACAATTAGGAAAATTAGTATTTTGAAGAAATCCGCTGGCAATTTCTTTCCACATGTCTTGGGTCGGTTCTGGAATACAAACGGCTTTTAAATAGTTCCAAATTAGTTGACATGTTTCTTGTACTATTTTCCTTGCTGTAGAGGCCCCACGGTGGTAAGAGAGTTCAAAATCCTCAAACGAGCATCCAGTTCCTAGATACCTGAAACAAATTATATTTTTTAAAAAATAAATTAAATAAATTAAAATTATATTTTTTGTTGTTACAGTAACTAAATTACAGAGGAAGTGGAAGAGTCTTCGTGACAGTTTTAATAGAGAAAATGCAAAAAACAAGAACGTTGCGAGTGGTTCGGCAGCAACTAGCAGTAAACAGTACATTTATTTCAATCATTTATCGTTCTTGAATTCCTTAAAAGAAGTGAGACCGCCTACCGATGTTACTAATGCAACTGATGATGCGGAAACATCTCGCCCGAAAATAAACAGAAACATTAATATAAAAAGGGCCGAAAAATCAGAAAATGAAATTCTCAGAACACTTTCGGAAAATTTAAAACGTAAACATGATCAAATAAGCGACCAAAATGACCCCGATAAGCAATTTCTGATGTCGCTGCTTCCACATGTAAAAAAAATTGACGAAAATTGTAAACTTGATTTTCAATCAGAAATATTACAGTTAATTAGAAAGTACACGCATAATCAAAATTATGAAACCTATTCGGCACAATATTATGGTTATTCTTCAGGAAATGCCAACATACACTCGACACAAAAAGCTTCTACATCTGTTCAGCCTTCTCCACTTCATTCACATTATTCCGACAAGTCTATGCTTGACATGTCATACTCTACACAAAACGCTTCTACATCTATCCCGTCTTCACCTATAATTCAGCCTTCTCCAACTCATTCATATTATTCTGACCAGTCTGTGGACAACAGTTCTGTTATCGAAAACATGTTCCGTGATGATGACGAGTGATACCAAATTATAATAAAGACATAATAACTAAATACAAATACCTACGTGTTTTATTTGTTAACTAGCTATTCTCTAGTAGAAAAAACAATGCACATTGATTATTATAATCAATGTGCATTGTTTTTTCTATTATAAATAAAGTATAGATTATTTTATCATAGTGTTCTGTGGAGTTTTATGCTAGTCATTATTTCCACTTACCTTAATGTGATAGCTAGTCTTTCCGCAGGTGCGATGCTTTTCCGCATGTTGGTATCGTGGTGCTTTAATCCAGCATATAATAGAGCATGTAGTTCCCAAAACGTACCTATGCTTAAACGAAAATGTTTGTAAAACTTTTTAGGATGGTTTAGAAGATTATCGAAATGTTCGTTGCATTTGTTTACATTCGTTAAAATTGGATGTATCCAATAACTACGGTTTCGTCTTCTACGACGACGTCTTTTTATCAAAAGTAGCGCAATTAAACCTTCTTCGTCAGAGTCCATTATGATACTGCACGCAAGGGTTAAAAAAAAGTACAACAACAAGCAGCCACCGATCGCAAGTGTCGACCACCGGCCACAAGTGGCTGTCGCGCGCTTCAGCTACCTTTGTAGCCGCTTCTAGCTTCTAGTGGCGGCGTTTGTGGCTGTGGCGAGTGGCTCGTGTGCGGCGACACTATAATGCGCGCCACGAAAGATGAGACATGACACACCACGTGGTTTGACTTGCGCAGTAGACAATTTAAAGGTCTCTTTGGCGGTATGAGGTCTGAGGCGGGAAGGGACTGGGCGTCATCGGGGCGGCGGAAAGAGCGCGGGAGGCGCGGCACGGCGCCGCGCATACGCGTTAGTCACCTCCCGGTCTCCTCACCCCGAGCACGTACCGCTTGACTCCGCAAGTCCAGACGAGTGCAACCTATTTTTATAAATTTCTACTTTGTTTATAGTTGTGTTGTTATAAACGAGTGCAACTTTGTGAATTCTTGATTAAGCCTCGAGGTAAAACATTAAGAAGGCAAAGTAGGAAGATGGTTTACGACGTGTACACCTATATGTCAAAAGAAGCAAAGGAAGGTGTACAAAATTTGAAGCAGGTACAAATGCGTACAGCGGCCACAACTAAAACATCATTAATTACAATAAAAAGAATTGTGAAGGAAGGAAACAGTTCAGAGTTACTCCCAATTTTCCGGACTCCCGGAAAAAAAGGTCAAGGCCCAAGCTTTTAACCGATATAGATGAATTTGACAAAGGAGTGATGAAAAGATGTGTTCACAACTTCCATGTTACGAACAAAGAACTGCCGACCTTTAATAAAATTTTAGCAAAGTTGTGCGATGATATTGCTTTTCGAGGTTCTAAAACCAGTCTACGCCGCATTTTGAAAGATCTTGGTTTTCGATGGAGGAGGACCGAAAATAATCGAAAAATTCTTATTGAAAAATCCAATATCAGACTTAAAAGAATTGAATATCTCAAAAAAGTAAAAAATATCGCCAAGAAGGCCGGTCTATACCGGTATATACTGACGAGTCTTACGTGCATTCCACGCATACTACCTCCAAATCTTGGTCTGATAATTCGGATAAAGGGCTCAAAAAACCAATATCTAAAGTTGTAGAACAAAAGTTATCCATTATTATGGGTACTTTAACACCCTTTCGGCCTTTTGAAAGTGGCTTCATAACAAACGCTTTACTGACTTTTAAATCTGGGGCAAAAACGGGTAACTACCACGACGACATGAATTACGAAAATTATCAGAAAAGGCTTCGAACCCAGCTAATACCCAATCTTCCACCAAATGCCGTCGTGGTAGTTGATAATGCCTCATATCACAATAAGGAGTATGAATCTGCACCAAGCTCCAACACCAAGAAAGTTGATATTCAATCATGGCTAACCGAAAAAGGAATTCCCCACACTCCAGATATGCTTAAACCACAATTGTACAAATTGATAAAAATACATAAAGAACCATTTAAGACATTCAGCATTGACAAAATACTATCTGAACACGGTCATGACGTACTGCGATTACCCCCATACCACCCTGATCTAAATCCAATCGAAATAGCTTGGGCTTCAATAAAAGGTTATGTGAGTAGTAAGAATGTGCAATGGAACCTCAAACGTGTGATAGAGTTAGTAAAAGAAAAGGCAAACCAAATGGGACCAAATGAATGGAAAGCTCTATGTGATAAAACAAAAAAAAAATGAAGACTTTTACGAGATAATTATCAGACTAGGAGATTCGTCAGACAGCGATTCTGGGGATTCAGGTGGTTCCTCATCGTCATCTGACGAAAACGATGATCTGTCAACTCCTGGAACAAGTGGTGTATTTGTTAGAGATAATGTTCCTGGTTGCAGCCGCGTCTCGAACGATGATCTTCCCGCTGGTGTATCATTTATTGACAGTGACAGTGACTAGGAGAATTTGCCATTTTTTTTATTTTAAACTTTATTATCTCATAACAACAATAAATGTTATAGTTTATAGTTGGTTGCAGGTCTATAAACCGAATTTTAGCCGGAAAGCTCACTTTCGATGGTGATCATGAAATAAAAATGTATGCCCAGCAATATTATAATAAACACCGCCATAATAAGGTAAATAAATGAATTAAACAGATATAATCATTTTTATTTTGTGCTTGTATAATAAAATGTTCAGTTTTGTATGACATTAATTGTATTTGTTTTTGGAGATCTTAATTAATATTTCAAATCAAGAACAAAGCTACGAAGTACTACAACACAAAAATACAAAATGTTTTCAAAACTGTTTTATTTTATAATGCATGCATTCCTAATTCCCATTAGAAAACCTACTCTATAGCAAAATATAGATGTATAGGTGCATACGAGGGTGTATAGATACACTACGTATATGTAGGTACCTATAGCATAATATTGGGTTAGTTCAAGGGATATACTACCAGGCGGCGACACTGTTCATTATGGGTGACAAAAAATCTCGTGAGTGGGCTCTCTATTCCCATATTATTACTATACTCTTTGGTTTAACGCCTGTTAAATCAAAAGTTTTGAAAACTAAAATACTTTTGTTTGTTTCTTTGTGTTCGTTGTTTTATTAATATAAAATGTCGACAAGGACGAGTCACACCCGATTCCTCCTAATAGTGGAATTTATGGAAAAGTAAGTACATCACGTCTGTATTTACCCATATTTCGCGTATTAAATAAGTACCCAAACTATGTTTGTTCCCACATAAAATAGAGGGACAAGTCTATTTTTTAATTGAAAAGTAAGTTTCTCACTATAATTCATTTATCTCAACATGTACCTAGTAGTGCGTCAAATGAAATCAAGAATTATTTTCACTATTAACTATTCAATATAGATATACTTTATCAGGGCCGGACTGGGACCTGAAATCGGCCCGGGCATTTGAGAGACGGTCGGCCAGTGCTGGCAAAAAAAAATCATTCACAAACGATTACACGGACGACGTTTTTTTTAGAGCGCCCCTCACTCTTTCTCCTGTATCTTGGGTGCATTTACAAACACAAACAATTTGCGGCTTCTTTTTCAAGCGATAGGCGATCGTTGGACGACCTTTTTTTTGACGTTCCCCTCACTCTTTCGATTTCTCTGACTGTGTGACCGGCCCATCGGGCATTTGCCCGATTTGCCCGTATGGCCAGTCTAGGCCTGTACTTTATTATTCATTGATAGAAAGAAAATAAGGAATCAACAAACACAATTACTTAATACCTGTAATAGGAAAATTAATTTTATTATTCAAAACTAGGGTTACACAGTGACTACTACAGACTTTTTTTTTTAGAAATGGAGATTTTTCAAAACCCTCTGGTGGGCCCCAAGGGCACCAGTGGTGCAAGGAACTGTGGAAGGAGCTCACTGCCGTCTTAAACAGTTTAGGAGAGGGAAAGACAGCATTCGAAGAGAAATGGAGGAAAGTGAGTACTTTCTTCTTTGATAAAAATATTGTTTAAGAATATTACATTCTTGCACTGCACTGCTCATCCCTGCACTTCATTGTTTTTTCTTGAACCAACCATATTTTCGTTGCATGATTTTCTCCATTATTCCTATTTCCTGCCCCTGCATAATTGGTATTAAAGATGGTTCTTTTCTTCACCTTTTTTTATTTCCTTTGCTTTGTAGTGACTTTAAAAATAATATCAAAAGAAAATGGGCCAAGGTTAAGAGATCTGTGCAAGGGACAGGGGGTGGCCCCGCTTTAAAAATGTCCATGACAGATCTTGAGCAGCGAGTTTTGGCCATTATGGGCGAAGAAGCTGCAACTGGCTTGCCAAGTGTGCAGAAAATTGGTTTTGGTGAGGTTTGTATAATTTATGTTGGTATAATAAATGCATGTTGACCTTTCGTTAGATAGCTTTTTAAATGTGTGTTGGTGTGATGTTTGAGCATATTATAAAATACAACTCTGTCTTCAACAATCTTTGTCTGTCTGATCGTTAGCAGGCTTATAACTCGAGAATCACTTATCCAAATTATGTGATTTTTGTTTTAATTCATAGATATTATGGTATTGTGTATGCTGTGGCATCCTATAACTGAATACTTATTGGTTATCATTCATCATCATATTGTGTGTACACGCAAAGTATAACTCATCGGAACTATAATCTACAAACTTGAAATTTGGCAGCTTCCTTATAGGGAGTAGGCATCCACTAAAAAGGAATTTATAAAACCTATCCCTAAGAGGGTGAAATGGGGACTAGAAGATTGTATTTGAATGAAGTCGCTGAAAACATCCAGTAAATAAATATTTTTTTGAATCTGCCCTATGTACCACATTATTATAGTGTTTAAACCAATATAAATTTCTATGTGAATAGGTTGCAACAGGAGCAGCAGCACTGCTCATGGTGACACGGCCATGGTGGCAATCACAGACGCTCATGTAATTGGTACGTACCTATCTAAACACCATTTTTTTCTGTTTTCAATTTCTCTACTCTTCTCTACTGCACTGGTCAAATCAGGCATCCTCTATGTTAGACAGGTGATGAAGAGTGGAACGTCCCCAGTACCAGCTTTTCGGGACAACAGCACGCCTGTTATACGCCAACACCACCACCATTGTCAGCGTCACCAAGAGCCACCACACCAATCCGGTCGCTTACGCCACCTACACCACCACCTAGATATAGGACGCCAAGTCATACGCCTCCTACGCCAACCACCACACAGGCCAATTAATCGCAACGAACGCAGCGGCAAAAAAGAAAGAAGCAAATGACGAGTCTGGAAGAGATTTTTGTAAGGATGGAGAATAATGCTAGGGAAGACAATAGAGAGCGTGATAGGGCTCAAATGAAAATAGAGAGAGAGAAGATTCGTTTGAGGGAAATTGAGCTTCAAGTAAGGCAGGATGAGCTTGAGCTTAAAGCTCAATTTCTTGAATTTATGAGAGAGGGTTTACGTGTTTTAGAGAGATATTTAAAATTAAGTAAAGAAGAACATCCAGATGAAAGCTTACCATATAGGAACTTGATCGGAGCACTAATGTACCTTTCAGTTGCCACTCGCCCAGAAATATCCCATGCGGTAAGCTACCTCAACCAATACAATATGTTCTATGGAAAGGAACTCTGGAAAGCAGCAAAACGGGTACTTAGATACCTAAAGAGTACAGAAGACCTGAAATTAAACTTTAATAAAAGGGAAGATGCGGCGTTAAAAGGGTATGCAGAAGCTGACTGGGCATCATGTTCTCTGGACCGCAGATCATACACAGGGCATTGATTCATCAAGAATGGCGCAATTATAAGTTGGGAGTCGAGGAAGCAGAGAACGGTCGCACTTTCAACAGCTGAAGCCGAGTACATGGCACTCACAGAATGCTCAAAAGAAGCAATCCACCTAAAGAAATTGATGTATGATGTGGGTTTTAAACAAGACAAAATTAAGATTTTTAATGACAATGAGGCCGCGCAGAAGTTAGCTGTAAATCCACTTATAAGTAATAAATCAAAACACATTGATATTAGACAGCACTTTATTGAGGAAGTCATACAAGAATGATTAGTAGAAGTTTCATATCTGCGAACAGAAGTTATGATAGCTGACCTTTTTACAAAGGCACTACCACGATCAAAATTTGAAAACTGTCGCAGACAACTCTGACTGCTGTGATGATGAACGGCGATGGTATTCCATGAGGAGGAGTGTTGGAAAATAAGGCACGTCATACCATCGCCTACATATATTTTTTATTGTCTGTGGAATTTAAAAATATCTGACACGTTTAAATAAAACAAAAGATTATTTTTGTCATCCGAATTATATTTTTTCATTACATATCTTATTATATACTTATAAAAGGAGAAGCTGACTGATTGACTGACTGACTGACTGATCTATCAACGCACAGCCTAAACGGCTGGGGTTAGAAACTTGAAATTTTGATAGTAGGTTCATTTTGTGACGTAAACATCCACTAAGAAGGGATTTCTCGAAATTCAACCCCTAAGGGGGTGAAATAGGGTTTTTAAGTTTGTATGTAAGTCCGTCATTTTTGAAGCAAGAAGCTTGAAATTAAATATTAAGGTTTTTGGTTACAAATAAACGTACACGTGTTTGAGCATTTTTGGAAATTCAACCCTTAACGGGGTGAAATAAGTGTTGAAAGTTTGTATGAGAAATCTGGTATTTTTGAAGTGAGAAACATGGAATTAAATTTTAGGTTTTTGGTAAGAAATAAACGTATAGGTGTTTGAGGGTTTTTGGAGATTTCACCCCTAAGAGGGTGAAATGGGGGTTGAAGTTTGTATGTAAGTCCGTCGTTTTTGAAGTAAGAAAGACGAATTTCTGGTTAGGAATAAATGTACACATATTTCGAAATTCAACCTCTAAGGGGGTGAAATAAGTGTTGAAAGTTTGTATGAGAAATCTGGTACTTTGGAAGTAAGAAGCATGGGGAGAAACTGACCGACTGGCTGACTCATCTAGCAACGCTGGGGGTGATAAAAGACGGACGTTTTGGATTTTAAAATGTCACTTTAAAATGGGCTTAACGAGGAATTCAAACTTCACGCAAGCGAAGCTGCGGGCAAAACTAGTTAAATATATAAAATTAACAAAGCCTTGTTAATAAAAATATTCCCGCTGGTCATCGCCGACCGCCAACAAGCGCAGCTATTTACAAGCTTAATTCGGATGTCTGACTGTGACTTTGACTGGTTCTCATAGTCTCCACCAATAGCTTGTTGTGGGTTTCCCAAATGTCATCATTACCGACATCGCCAGCGGCCGAAGTTATTGACGGTGGACAATGCCCTGAGCATTCTCGGTTTTCTTCAATGGATCGTCTAATGTAGTTTGTTTATTGCCCTTTTGGTCGTTGACTTTGTTAAAATCAAGACTTTTAAAAACACTTAACACTTTTTGTCACGAATAACTTTCAAAATTGTCATTTGAAAAATGAAGTTTCACCAACGAATTATGAATAACATATCAGCCGAATGTCGGTAAAATAAAATAGCACACTTCGTTGACTAACTCTCAGATTAATAACAAGCAATGCTTTACAACAGCTATGTAAAAAAATTAATAAATCTGCTTATGCACTTTTTCAATTGGCTAGAAAAGTAAATATAGACGCGTTACTTGTTGCCTATCATGGTTTAGTAGCCTCGCTTTTACGGTACGGAATAATTTTTTGGGGTAATTCCCCGGACAGGGGTTTAGTATTCAAGGCACAGAAACGGTGCATTAGAGCCATGTGTGGTCTAAAAACAGAAAATAGTTGTGCACCGTACTTTAAAGCATTAAAAATACTCACGCTACCGGCGATATACATATTAGAAATTTGTACCTTCGTAAAAACAAATCCCAACCTCTGAAAAAGTTACAACGGTACGAAATGTTCCAATCCGTAGTCAGTACAAAAATTCATTGAGTAATTACAAGTGTAAAACTGCATTAGTAAAAAAAAGTGTCCTGGGTATGGCTCCACGCATTTATAACAAAATTCCGGACGCCATAAAAGAATTGAAACTTTCACTATTTAAAAAAGAAATGAAATTGTTATTAATTGATAAATGTTATTACACTATTGACGAATACTTAAATGACGAATCAATTTAGCAGTATCTGACATTTTTCTTATTACTTTCATTGATATTTAAAATGATTAACTTTGATATTTAATGGATAATGATTAACCACTTTTGACATATTAACTATACTTTGATTCTGACTTTTTGACTTTTTAAATTCCTCATTTAGGTCTGACATAACCTCTTAATTAATTAATAATATTGTTAAATATATTTTTCTAATTTAATACCGTAGTTATGCATGACTTTATTTAATAAGATTTAATTTGTGAAAACCAACTCATATTTGTACGCCTCCTGGCATAACATAGCGCTCTGTTTATCAAACATAAGACCTGCATTTCTTCACCTATGTTAACAAATAAATAAATTATTATTATTATTTAGTTTTGTTTATTCATCTATTTACATATTTGATACATTTTTAAATATTTCTATAAAAAATATAAAAAAACATTTAAAAATATAAAAAATAGTAGCCCACCGGCATCGGGAACAGGGTCCAAGCTACCGGTGGTCAGGGCCTCAGAGAGAGGAACTTCCTGACAATACGTGCCGTGTCCAGAAGTACCGCTTTCTGTATCAGGCCCTTGATCCAGCTGCCCAACGCGAGCCTCGTCAGATGTTGGTCGAGGCTCTTGGCTATTAAGCCATTGGCCGTAACGACTATCGGCACAATGACTGCCGAGTCAACCTCCCACATGTCGACAACCTCGTGTGCCAAGTCTTGATACTTGATTTCTTTATCTTTCTCGGCTTTCACAAGGTTCTCGTCATGCGGGACAGTGATATCAACAATCATTGTGAGACGCTCTGATCGATCTATCACCATTTAGTTTTTTAGTTTAGCATTTAGATGTGTAAAAAACGTACAAAAAATATTCAGTTAAGTCTTTTGAAATTTTGTTTTGAATATAATTCTTTGAGTACCTATAATTTATATTTTGCGCGCGAATTGTCGGCGGTTCAGTCGATCTCTTGCTTGCTTATAGGTAGTTGGTTTCATAGAGTAACTTTGTATACTGGAGATAGAGATATCAGTCAAAGATCTCGAATACAGCGACATCTACAGGTTTGTGAAAGTCAACAAAGTTCAAATGTTGCTCATATATATATACATATGAGGGGTATAGAATCAAAAGCAGCTCGTTGCATCTTTTTTGAAATCTGAACTATGAATGCAAAAATAAACGTCTGTCAATTGTCTATGAACTCAACTTATAATTTTGAATCAAACCTAGCTTAAAATAATACAAAAACCAGTTTAAAAATCTCCATTGGGATCAAAGCCAGCTAAAAAACGGCATGTAAACATCAAAGACAGCTCAAATCGGAATCGACCAATCACAGCGAGGCGATGGCGTCGAAACTAATATGGCGTCTATGGTGTTCGTCGTACTAGAAGTGCTGCAGATTTACTTGATTTTAAATAAGATTTGAGTGTTTTTCTGAAGTTAGTAAGATAAATTTGTGTTCCATAATTATAATGGAAGTAAACGTTACTCCTGTGACATCGAAAACTGCGCGAAAAAAAGGAAAAAACCCAGAGACTTGGAAGCGAAATCTAAAGAAAAAGGAGCGGTAAGTTTAGTGATGGGGCATGTTACTTTATGAGCCATCACGATATTTTTACTTTTAATATCTAATTTATTTTTAATTTCCATCTTACTTTTAATTTATAGACAGTGTAATTTAATTTCGTTCAATTCTGCAGTTATTTTAATTCATTATTTTTTATAAATATTTTTTTTCTGTCGAACAATTTTAGGCTATTTTAGCCCCCCTTTTCACATATACTACGCTTTATAGGGACGCACACTGAGTATCAACAACTTCCGTGACGAATGCGTCACAGTAGTTTTTTGATAAATTTTCTACGATATAGGTTGTGCTAAAAATAATACAATATCTATTTTTTTTTCTTATTTTAGATTTAATATAAGTTTGTAAATAATGTACATAAATGAATTGTTTAGACTTGGGTATAATATAAATTATGTTGACTATCAAATTTACTATCTTCTTTCAGATATTCATCACAAGATTTGCCACGGCGACCCACCTGTAACCATGAGAAAAGATTGAAGTGCAAGATGCTTAAAATGAAGGACTTATTGCATTTTCATAAATTATTTTATAAAAACACTGACAAATTATCTCAAGACGCTATTATCTTAAAATGTTGCAATGGTCTATCTGTAAAACGACGCAAAGTAAACACATCAAGAAAAGGACGTGAGTTCACAATAAAATATCATATTTATGCCAACAAAAAACTTATTCCTGTCTGTCAAAATACGTTTTTGCGGTGTTTGAACATAACAAAATACCGAGTACAGTATGTCATTGCAAACTTTTTTCGTGATGGAACTGGGCCTGTTGAGAGACGAGGAGGGAACCATAAAACTCACTTATACGAATGGAAGAAAGATGTAATTCAAGCATACATCAATTCTTTAAAATGTTCAGACAGCCACTATTGCCGTGGTAGCAGCTCCGCCAGACGATATTTGCCAAGTACGCTAAATATAAATAAGCTGTATAAAATGTTCATTGCGGAAACTGCACACACGGCTATAAAAAGGTCATACTTTCGTCAAATATTTAACGAGAATTATAACCTCGGCTTCGGCAATCCACGTACCGACGTGTGTTCCACCTGTTTGAATTTTGCTGAGCGATTTAAAATTGAAAAGGACGAATCAAAGCGAAACGATCTGAGGATACAACAAAGAGTCCATCGCCTCCGAGCTAACGCATTTTATACTTTTCTCAAGGAAAAACAGGAAGGCATGAAAACATTCTCATTTGATTGTCAAAAAAACCTTCCCCTCCCTAAGGTTCCAGATCAAATTTGTTATTATAGCAGGCAATTGTATTTATACAATGCAACTGTGGTTGAAGGTAGCTCAAAGGATCCTTTGAATAAAAACAACGTGTTTTGCTATATTTGGACAGAAGACGTTCACTGTAAAGGATCAAATGAAATAGCGTCGGTGGTATTTCATCACTTAAATAAAACGGACTTGACCAATATCACGCGTATCCGCTTAATAGCCGACGGTTGCGTGGGTCAAAATAAAAATACGACAATGCTTGGGATGTTATCTAAGTGGTTGTTGTCGAAACCACATATCAAAATCATAGAACTTATTTTTCCCGTAACAGGGCATTCTTTTATGCCAGCTGATCGGGCAACATAGAAAAAGAGTTGAGAAAAATGGAAGTTGTTATAGACCCTGAAGAGTATACTGAAGTAATGAAAAACCACGCAACTATCACAAATTTAAATACTATTGAAGTTTTCGATTGGCGAAAAGCTGTTCAGTCGATAATGAAAGCACCCGGCAGTCTTCCATTCAAAGTAACTCTTTCTAAAAGATTCATAATCAAACGATCAAAGCGACTCGGTAATGCCTTGATTAGAGGGGAACTTTATTATAAAGCAGATCTAAGCACGTTCCAAAATGTATGCAAAAAGAATAAGAACATCTCAGACATAAATCCTACAATAATTGATTATTGTAGGATTTATGTCTGATTGTATTGTAGGAGTTTTGCTGATTTCACATTAATGAGACAAGGGTTGACCCTGGTCTCATTAATGTGAAATCAGCAAAACTGGAAGACGTTAACAAACTCTTGCAAAAGCACTTTGGAAACGACTGGAAGACATTGCCTAGCCTTGAATATTATACGAATATTCTTACCACTGAGTCTTTAGATGAAAATGAAGAAGATCGTGAAGATGAAATCTCCTGTGAACCTCACGAAGAACCGCCTTTATTAGTGGTTTAAAAAATTCTGATCTGTTTGTCTGATTTTCACAAATAAGTCTAATTATTAAACAGGTCCTTGGTCTTATTATTTTCGCATACTTACTTTACTACTACTGTAAAAATAAAAATACACATGTGTTTTAATCATATTTATCCATGTTATGATCAAACAGACAAAAAACATCGATCGTATAAATACAGTGTAAACTTCTTATAACGTCCAAGTCCTTCTAACGTCGAAAATAATAAAATTCAAAGAGCTATATCGACGAAGATTTAACTTCAGCACATCACTAAGGTTCGCAGCAAATGTCAATGTCATTGTCGGTTGGTATCAAAAACAGCTAGGTGATGAATTGTCAGGAACAAATACATCTTATAAAATGAATTAGAATCAAAAGCAGCTTATGTAATTCATTTTATTTAAATTGCGGTCTCATCTCTTAACCTATTGATATAATACTTACGTTAAATAAAAATTGCATTTTACTAAACTGTTCAATGTTCAAACAGATAGGAAAATATGAATATTTATATGGACAGAATATTTTTTTTAATTTGTCAGAATTTAAAGGTTGTGCTCTTAGCTGCATTTGATTCTATACCCCTCATATATAGGAATGAACTTTATTTGTTTAATTGTATTGAATTTTAATAAAACAAACATTAAGATGATTATTTATTTATTTCCTTCTATTACAACCAGGAACACAACACTTTTTTTCGGTCATTATCACCAGAAAACCAAACAAAAGGCAAATCGATGTCCAAATTCTAAAGCGTGAGTAGAGTCGAATGTGCAGGGGAATCGGAATCCTATGGATCGCCTGGTCAGTAATATAAAGCAGAATCGTCAGTGTCCAAAAGAAAATCAAGTCGTAGGGTAAAAACAGCACAAAATAATATAATCGCATTCACATCCATGAAGGAAACGTCAAACAAACAATTTGTTTGATGACAATGATTGCAAAATGGCGGACCACACGTTCCATTCTTCAAAAGATAATCTTACGATAATTTTCATAAAAGCATTATCATAGAACATTACTTCTACTTTAAATTTTAAATCTATTATTTATTTATCAAACTGCAATTGCAATATTTATGATGAAAAAAATATAATAACACGTATCGTTAATCAACGTCTCTATTGAAAATTCTGCGTTTAATGAGTAATTATTTTGCATCGAGCACAGGTAACATATTATATTCACTATAAATAAATATATTTTTTATTTATTTAAAATACATTATAATATTCTTCTGAACTGTTTATTTTCATATTATATAATAATATATTCCTTATATGTTAGATTTACAAACAAAAGTTAATCTACAAATATAAAACAGTGCCATCTGTTACTTTATGAAATGAAATTGACGTATTATAAGCCGACCAATTTCAATATTAGATTAGATATATTAGAGCATTCATACAAAAGTGTCAACTGAAATCAGCGGAGTTATCTACCGAGTAATTTGTTCTAAGTGAAAACACCGTGGTTGGTTTCGCGCAGCGACAATTGAGTGACGCGTTTATGTAGTTCCCGCTGCAGAGTGAATCGTTCAGATTAGAGTTTTGAGACGGGGTAAGTAAATACTTATTATAATTTGTTCTTTCTACATAATTGTTTCTTTAAACTACAAAGGTAAACCGTGTACGTCTGGAAATGTGTTGTTTTAGTTGCCCTGCCGAATTTACATTCGAGAAAGTTTCTGAACAATAATAATTATTATTTTACCTATTTCTTATTGTTAAACTATGTTAATAAAGGGATATATGTAGTTTGCAATCATTCGTGTACTATTACCTATCATTGAATACAAATAATAATTAAATAGGCATTTGTCGGAATGTCGAAGGTTGATGACATACCTACCTACTTACTTAATAATAATTATGATCATAAGTAGGTAAATGAAACAGACTAACTAAATAGAATAACGTACCTATATAATTACGTAGGTAATTACTCTTTTTAATTCAAATTTGTCATACATTGTCTTGTTATTTCTATGAATAATTTATTATTATTACCTATTTAATTTTCAAAATGATTTAAACTCATTATGGACAGCCGTCGATCCTCGTTTTTTAGAAAATTTGTAAATACAAATCAAGAACCACCATCTAAGCCAAACGTTGTTCGAAGAATATTTACCGAAGACAAAAGCTATGATGGTTCAGATTCTGAACGTGACAATTACGTCACAAAATTAAGACATTCACTTAAGGAAGAATATGATGCTTTGGAGATACAGCAGACAAAACCAGGTGAGTTTTGTGCTATGTATTTTTTTTATACCTACTTTAATTAACTTATTACCTACTCCATCACTGTGGAGATAAGTAACAATAATTATTTATTACTAACTGCGCCTGCGACTTCGTCAGCGTGGTATTTTGATTATTAGGTAGGTATATTATTTCCTTATTTGGTATTATCACTATCTATGGGGACTGCCTTGTTGGTCTAGTGGTCGCAAGCACGACTACTGAGCATGAGATCCTGGGTTCGACACCCAGGTCGGGCAAAATGTTATTGGGTTTTTCCATTAGGAATTTCTCAGTAGCAGCCTGGAGTCTGGATTTGTGCCCGGTTAAGGCGAGTTACATGGCACTTAAACATAACTGGCGAAACGAGGCTGTACTAAAATCACCTCCGCCGAGCCCTTCGGGGTATACAAGGTTAGTCGGAAAGGGGGTACTAAGCCGAAAGGGTGTTAAAGTACCCATAATAAAGGATAACTTTTGTTCTACAACTTTCCCCAAAACCTGATAGTTTAAGAGAAATAGCTTTTCAAAGATTTCGTAAAAAATATGCTAAAATCTATCTGTCCATAGCTATGATCAGCTTTGTTTACTATTTAGGTCATATTTGGGGTCACGGATTAGAAACTTAATTTTCTGAATTCATAACTAAAGCAGGTATGTATTTTTTTTTTGAAAAAACTAAAATAAGTATCGTTTTGCATGCAATTTTTTTTTATCGAATTTTGAAATTTTTACACTTTATTTAAAATAGTCATCAGTGATACTTTAAGTGGCCTGCGGCTTAGTACCCCCTTTCCGACTAACCTTGTATAAGGCGAGATGTTGTTTTTATGCTATGAGATTATTTCATGACTATCCGATTAACTGCAACCCCTACGTTCTACGCGATTTCATACAATGGAGGAGTCAAGCAACACCTCATGATTTGCACCTCCATTGTTTAAGTTGGGCTAATACGTACTTGTGTATAAGAGTACTTATGTATAAGATTTCGTTGAAATCAGTTCAACCATCTTTTCGTGATGAGGTAACAAACGGATAGACAGGCATCAATCATCGATTTTGTTATGTATTATAGATGTGTTTTTTGTGTGTATTTTCTAAAATAAGTAAACAGTTATTATAAAATATACAAATAACTAAAATTATAATTTGTCGTTATAACAGGTGTGATCCAGACATACACCTACCACTAGCAATCTCGCATGCTGCAGAAGATCACGTTCAAGATGATCCATCCATTACAGACATCAATCTCACAGATGAGCGAATATATAAGGTCTAACATTATTAATCCGAAATATTTTAAGACTTAGGTACATCTATGAATGCTAAGGAACTCATATCAAATATCAAATTTCTTATTTATCCATTTAATTGTTAATAAATAAATACATTTTAAATGACTTGAATAACGATAAATTTACTGGCTCTTTATTATTTTTTACATCCATCCACGCCAGTTACTACGTAGTACCTACACGCCACTGAGGCGGCGGCGCGGCGGCGGCGCGCGCGCGCTGTGTACCTATTTTGATTGATCGTAGCCGAAAATTAAACGCTAGCGACGCGGCGGCAATAGTCCCCCCGCAGGCGCCCACGCGAGTGCACGTGTTTCTAGGTTTTGAGCGCGACGCACGGCACGGTGACGTACGACTGCCTGCAACGAATGTACTTCCAACATGATGGCACATTATGATAGGCGCGTCAGGGACTACCTAACAAACGAGTGCGGAGATCGTTGGATAGGTCGAGGCGGCCCTGTTGCCTGGCCAGCTCGCTCGCCTGATCTAACGCCATTAGATTTTCACGTGTGAGGTAGGGCTAAAGACCTAGTTTATGGTAACGATAGCCATACAATATCTAGTGCCGAGGAACTAAGAAATCGGATTATAAATGCTTTCGCAGTGATGAGTAGGTAGTGACAGAGACACTTCAGTGCGCGTGCAAGAACATGTCATAAAGCGTGCCGCCCTCTGTGTCCAACAGCAAGGCGGATATGTGCAGCAATTAGTGTAAATAAAATAGTTGTTAGGTATGTACATTTAAATCATTGTAAATAAGACGTACTGATTCAAATTTATAAACACGCCAAAAACATTGTTGTAATAATTTGTAAGCTTATTTAACCTGTCTACCTACCTACAATGCAGTAAAAACCTATAACAATTATAATTTTTTACGACTTCGTAAAAATGTGTGACAACGCAAAGTACATACCTATTTATTATTATTTTAACCCATTGACGCATTGTCCGACGCCGCGACGTGAGTGATCGACAAATGCGGCAACGCGAAACGATACGACGCGACTCGACACAGTGCGAAACAAATGAAATATCAAAAAGTAGATGTTACTACACGTGGCCTACGTTGTCGAGTAGTCTAATTAATAATGCGGATTGTTTTTTACGCAACGATATGCGTACACGAAGTGGTAAAGTATAATTTTATTGTGTTCTAATAACAACGCTTGAAAACAGTACCTTCTTAACCATTGTTACAATAAAAACGCACTACCTACTTATTGACATCGCGGCAGTCAGTTGTGCATTGTGTCGCGTCGCGACTTGTCTCTTTCCATTACCTAGGACAACCCAAGCGAGGCGAAGTCTCGAAGTTAAATTGGGGGAAAAAAAATCTCTCACGAGCTGGACTTGAACCTGCGACTTGGTTCAGAACACCAGTCGATTTAACCGCTAAGCTACCTTGAACTCTTTATCCTGCTCGTGAAAAAATTATAACTAAGTACCTATCCAAAGTAGGTAGGTACAAATAAACACGACAGGTAGGTAGGTATCTAAATCAAATTATTGTGTCAATAATTTGTCAGTCCAAAGCCTGATAAAGTGTGATGGAGAATTTGAATCAGACAGTAGGACGTTTAGTAGATAAATCATAAGTACGTACTAAGGGATACAGTCAGGGGTACAGTAGATAATAATTAAATAGGTTTTAAGAAAGACCGTCGTTTGCACGCGGCCTCACTCGACAATTGCGACCGCCCTAGTCGCGCCAAGCCACTGTACCTACTATGCCGCTATTATGTTGAGTACGTACCTATGTACTTACTTAGGTAGGCTAATGAGTGAGTAGGTAACTAATTAATCAGTCGAATTATCAATTTTAAAATAGAATTTCTGATAAGATCTATCAATGGTACGTACTCCGAATCAGCTGATCTGAGTCAATGACCTACCTACGCAGTGTTTGATTTTTTTGCGCGGGAACCGGAGTTTGGGCGGCACTATGTACTTAGGTAGGCTAATGAGTGAGTAGGTAACTAATTAATCAGTCGAATTATCAATTTTAGAATTAGGATTTCTGATAAGATCTATCAATGGTACGTACTCCGAATCAGCTGATCTGAGTCAATGACCTACGCAGAGCGTTTGTTTTTTCACGCGGGAACCGGAGTTTCGGCGGTAGGTACGACGATGCACCAGTGCCGCCCGCCACTTGACAACAGAGTAAGAGAGAGAGAGGGAGACTCAGAACTCGGACGACAAGCACTAGAGCCCGCCCCCGCGCGCGTTCATTCATTGAGGAAACGTTTCATGCCAAGTGAAACCAACATTATTAAAATTAAATTTAGCAAAGGTGTAATTTTTTTTATTATTATATGTTATGAGCTTATATGCTCGTCTGATTACCTTGAAACAGGAAGAAGGAGAGTCCACATATGATGAGGATTCCTTTGCTGGTCAGATACTATCTGGCAATCATCAGCTCCCAGCACCTATTGAGGCGTACATCAAGGCACTTGGACATGTAGTTGATAGCACCGCTATTCGCTATAAGTTAAGGATGCCTGCATGGCCTACAGAAACAGGTGATTTCGGTAGAGTTGGGCCTAACACACATTGGATGTATATGGCGATGCCAAGTCCTCTAGTATGCAAACAGAGGATACAAGAAGATCTGAGAGTCACCGGTACACCGGGCGTGCGAGAATGGAACTTGCCCGTAGCTTTGGCACCAGTCGAAGCAGGAGCAGGAACACCAACCAGAAATTGTCTGGGATGGGCACGAGCCGCGACATTGACCAACGACCAAGTAGCATTCCTGGAAAGTGCAAACATCATGGAGGATGCATTTCCCACGAAGTTTCCACGCTTTCAGTACAACACTGACTTATATGAGAAAGTCTCTCTAGCTTTAACTAAGACAGAGGAGAAGATTAAGATCATCCCTCAGGTCAAGAAGACGCCGAAGGAGCACTCGCTCAGGTTTGCTGGACATGCGTAGAACCAGTGGTGCAAGACACGTCCCCAAACATGTTTTACTCGGAGAGTAGAAATAACCAAGTGGTTACGGCTGCTGAGGTTGATGCACGACAAGTCCTAGCCTCGTTGATCCTATCATTTAGGGTAAGGAAGGACCAGATCGGAGATACACGACCGTACAGCATGTACGCGTTTGGAGGGTATGCTAACGTTCCTGATACTTGGCACAACACCCGCAATACCATATTCAGTTATGGCCGCGCCGATCGTTGGAATGTAATGGAATACACCGCATCGTTTACGGATAAGTCGGAGTATAGGTTAGCATGGCTCAAGAGACATGTTAAATGACCCAAACTGGACATAGGGAGTCACGCCCCGCACTTGTAATCTTAGGAGCAAGTTGAGTGAACATTGTATATACTTTTAGATTTTGTTTTATTTAAGATAGTAAGACCTGAAATCTCTAGAGAGTCCCTGGCATTTGTTGTTTAATCATTTATTATATTAATTATTATTTACTACAAGGCATGTTTTTAACCTATAGATTCACCTCCTTAAATATTTCGGATTAATAATGTTAGACCTTATATACAGGGACATTCTTAAACCAAGTTATATGTGAATCGCAAACAGAAGACTACGATCAGGTAGAGAAATCCCATAGCCACGACATCTATCCCACACAGGCATCAATCTCACGGACAGACGATTGCGTTCAAGCAGAAACGTTCATATACAAAGTCTTAAATCAATCACAAACAGAAGTCAAAACTCAGGATGGGACTTCCTTCGTCCAAGACATCCATCCCACAGACAGGCGATTGCGTTCAGGCAGAAACGTTCATATATCAAGTTTTAAATCAACCACAAACAGAAGTCAACGCTCAGGAGAGGACTTCCTTCGTCCAAGACATACATCCCACACAAACATCAATCTCACAGACGGGCGATTGCTTTCAGGCTGAAACGTTCATAAGCCAAGGCATACATCAATCGCAAATATCAATCTCGCAAATGGAAGTTTATGTACAAGAAGAAAAATCTGTTGATCAAGACGTATATGGAGAGCATAGATCCCCTTCTCCAAAAGATGATCTTCAAGCATGCACATCTTTTGAAAGTAAATCTTCTGAACTATCTTTTAAGCAACCCTATAAAAAAAGGAAATTATATGAAAGGCTTAATTAAGGAGATGGAAGTTTGCTTACAGGAAATAAGGGATGAAATAAATTCGTTTATTGAAGAGCGCCTGCCTCCCGTTCCTGTACACTTAGCTTGTTTTCTAATAGCTTAATTTTATTTGCAGATCCAAACACTACTAAAAAAGTCGTGAAACATATAAAAATGACAAAAGAAGAGCATAATTTATACCAAAAATTGGTAAAAATGAGAATTAAATTGTGTCGGAACAGATTCCGACATTTTGACAATATCGAACTCGAGCGCAGAAGCAATCATTGCAATTAAAAGCAGCTAAAAATTTAATGGAGAGTAGAAACGTTATAGCTACTGTTAATAATTTGCCAAGTGCTGTTAGAGTTTTAAAAAGAAACAAAAAGGCAGAAGATTTTCTACTGAAGAAAAAATATTAGCTTTGGCAATGTTCAAGCAAAGCCCCAAAGGCTATCGCTTTCTGCGAAGAATGTTAGTTTTGCCTTCTCAGCAAATACTGACAACATTTTTGAACCAGGCCAATATAAAGCCTGGTATTAACAATAATATATTTGCTCAACTTAAAGCAAGAGTAAATAAAATGAAGCCAGCAGACAAACTCTGCATATTAATGTTTGACGAAATGTCGCTAAAAGCTAACATTACTTACAATGAAAGAAAAGATTTTGTGATAGGTTTTGTTAATAATGGACGCGAGACAAAACCAGAATTTGCAGACCATGCACAGGTTTTTATGATCAGAGGTCTCATAAGGAATTACAAACAACCTGTTGCTTATACATTTGCACAGGCGGCCACTAAAGGCCCAGAGCTGGCTTTGCAAATTAAAACTATAATAGGAGACCTACAAGAAACTGGCTTCAATGTACTGGCTACAGTATGTGACCAAGGCACTAATAATAGACATGCCTTAAATCTTCTCCTAAGTGAAACCAGGGGACATAATTATGCTGAGAAGTGGACAAGAAGTCAGAGAAGACACCAAAGTAATAATCATTAATGATAAGAAAATTGTTCCACTAATGATCCCCCACATTTGTTAAAAGGTATACGAAATAATCTTTTAGAGAAGAATTTAAGGTATACTACCGATAACAAAGCAAAGACTGCTAAGTGGGATCACATCAAACAATTACATGAAGAAAATCCTGCATATAAAGGAATCCGATTAGTGTCTAAGTTGTGCGACAGTCATGTTGATCCGACGAGAACAAAAATGAAAGTGAAATTTGCCAGCCAAGTGTTCAGTAGAACTGTGTCTTCTACTATGGGATACCTTGCAGGTAAAGGTAAACGTATGTCTACTAGTATGGGGTTGCCAGTGAGCACATTAAAGATAAAAAAGAATTCTTTGATGGCCTGTTGCCACACACATCATCGAAAGAAGAAAACTTCAATCAAATCAGGTATGGGAGCAGAAGATGTACCAGGGCAAGGTGAAAAGTTCTCGGCCTAGCAAGGAAGGAGGTTTGCTACTTATATAAATATTTTTTATGACATTGCTACACTTGTCAGGAAAACGATTGTCAACTTTTTATTTCGATTTGTCAAATACTTTTCCTTAAACGGATTTTTAAGATACACGTGTCATTGTGTTTTCTTGAAATGAATAAATTAGAATATCGTGCCGTCATTAAGTTATTCGTTTTGAACGGGTTATCGCCAACAGAAATTCGTCCAAAGTTGGTAAAGGTTTACAAAGAGTCTGCGCCTTCGTTTTCAACCATAAAAAAATGGGCGGCTGAATTTAAACGTGGGCGTACATCCCTTGAAGACGATCCTCGTGAGGGACGACCAAAAACTGCGACGACAGACCAAAACATCGAAAAGGTGTACAATATGGTATTGGACGATCGGCGATTGAAAGTGTATGAGATAGCTGAGACCATAGGCATATCAGAAGAAAGGGTACGGAACAGCTTACATCATGAATTGAATATGAGAAAGCTTTGCGCAAGGTGGGTGCCGCATTTGTTAAACGCTGACCAAAAGCAAATTCGTAAACAACTCTCCCAAGAAAGTTTGGGCCGATTTAAGAAGGATCCGAAAGATTTTGTGCGGAGATTTGTCACTATGGATGAGACGTGGGTTCACCACTACACACCAGAAACAAAACAGCAGTCCAAGCAGTGGGTAGAAGCTGGTGGCCCACCACCAAAAAAAGCAAAGTCGACTTTATCTGCCGGAAAAGTCATGGCCAGTGTTTTTTGGGATGCAAAAGGCATTCTTCTTATCGATTACCTTGAAAAGGGTAAAACAATAAATGGGGCATACTATGAAAGTCTTCTGGACCAACTGGATGAAAATATTCGTGAGAAGAGGCCAGGATTGCGAAAGAAAAAAATCATCTTTCATCAGGACAATGCACCTGTCCACAAATGTGCTTTGGCAATGGGAAAACTAAGGGATTTGAAGTATGACTTGCTGGAACATCCACCCTATTCGCCAGATTTGGCTCCATCAGACTTCCATCTATTCCCAAATTTAAAAAAGTTTGTGGCTGGGAAACGTTATGGGTCAGATGGAGAGGTAATTGCAGCCGTCCAAGGGTATTTTGCAGACCTTCCAGAATCACACTTCAGGGATGGGATTCATTTATTGGAGAAACGCTGGACAAAATGCATTGAGCTACAGGGAGACTACGTAGAAAAATAAAATTATTTTTAAACTAAAAATCAATGTTTTTTACTGCCAGGCCGAGAACTTTTCACCTTGCCCTCGTATATGAGCCTATATGGTTTGCATACAAAACAATGGAAGATTTCTTGGCTCCAGTGTACGACTGCGGTGATACAATAAACCCTGAGGATAACGTGTTTTTGATTATTGAACTATTTAATAACCATTCTGTGATTATACACCTATTTACACGTTGTACAATTATTGTGTTGTCCTATGAATAAAGAACCATATGGACATGAAACATCTACAAAAAAACGTGAATACCTACTATAACAGACTGTGCTTGGTAATGGCGGATTTTACTAGTGACGCAACTAAACAACGAATACAATATTATCGATATTATTGTCGAGTATTTTTATGTATGTTCGAAAATTATTTTTTTGTTTGTGTGCACTTCACAGGTGTTCTCATGATCATCAGATCAGGATCTAATAATCTCTAAAATGTCTGTATTCAAATGATGTATGTATATTTTGTGTAAAAGTTACCTACCTACCCTACCAGTTATTGACTTACACTGAACCAAGGACATTATTTTTTTCACATTTTACTAATATCGATACACCGATGTTTTCTTCTTCATATCACTTCCGACATCCCTAATCCAAATAAAAACGCTGCACCTCAATCACGAAAGCCTTTGTAGTAATGGCAGACAGGTATTTACGGTACGTCATTGTCAAAATTATAATGATGAAAAAACAAGAAATAATGAAAAAAATTGTTTTCTCTTTCGGTTCACATAAAACAGTTTTTGCAAATAATTTATATATGTTTGCTATGGAAATGTGTCACATTTTGATCCTATAGACAATTCATGTCCTTATGGTTCTTTAGTCATTGGAGTTGTCTGTGAGCAGAGCATGAACTGACTGGTACGGTACAGCGCAGCGAGCGAGTGTTTTTTTAACAGCAGTGTACCTTTTCTTGTTTTACTGCAGTATTTTTTTTCTATCAGGGTTTTAATTTTCAATAAAACATCAACTCTTTCGTTTATAATTAATTATAATTACTTACATACAACGTACACATTATGTACATATATGAATGATTTTATAAATTGGTAAAGTAATTAGCAAATTCTTCTCTTATCTCTAAAGCATTGAGTGTAGAACGCCTAGCTCTATTTGGCAAAGACCGCATTCTACTTTCTATTCTACTTCCTCACCAGCACATGACTCTACTGATTCCCTACCACAATCACCAGTTCACATTAATATACCATATCACCAGAACCATTGTGTCATTGGTCCACACTCATCACTACTAGCAGCACAGGACGTTTATTGCCAAAATTTCGAATTCTCGGGATTTTTACCCCTGGTCAATGAGACCTATGAGAAAATGCGGGGCATTGACCCCCGTCTACATGAACGTCTACCCCTTAGTATGAATAAACAATCATTTTCAGCAGCTTCCTATGTTTATTTGCCGTCACAGTCATCAATTCATAGACCATCTTCTGCCGCATCTTCATACACTCCTATGCCGCCACAGTCACCAGTTCAAATTAGCATACCAAATAGACTATCTTCAGCCACAGCCACCTTTGCTCCCTTTCAGTCGCAGTCACCATTTCAAATTAGTATCCCAAATACACTATCTTCTACCTGTGCTCCCTATCAAGTCACATACTCCAGATCAAATAAGCATCAAATTATCAACCAATGCTCTCTAGTGTCTCAACAACACAATCCAACCAAATACATATACTGTCTGAAGAAGTTATATCACCTTTAGTGAACATCCTTCAACATGCATTAACTAATGCGGAAATCGATGAGTCTGATATAAATAGTAGTTTACTGATATTCTGAATGATACTGTTGTTATTTTGTTAATTTAGAACGTCTAATTTTAAAGTCACTGAATAAAAGTTTGATTTCAAATATTAAATATTACCTTTATTTCTTCCTTCAAAACTGTGTTAATTGCTTGACATACTTCGTTGATGATTTTTGATATAAATGGCCTTGAAATTTTGATCATATAATGAAGACTTCGGTAGTTATCCCCAGTTGCCAGAAATCTTAAAGTTATAGTTATATTTTAATCTTAATGTAATTGGCTTATTGAAGCCGTGTTAGCATAGATAAATAATAAATAAATAGCTAGACGCACTTTTGCTGGTATAGGTATTCTCCACTTAGTTGTTTTTTTGGTAATTATTGGTAGAATTTTACTTAGTAAATAATTAAATTCTACTGGTGACATTCTACAAAAATTTGAGAATTCTCCAGAATCTTCACAGAGCATCTCTTGGAATCCAGAATTCATACTTTGACTGAAACAAAATTGATTATCAACAAACAGTAAAAGATATGAATTATTTACCATGATGAGAAATTCTCAAAGTAATTTAATAATTTACTTGCTCAAAATTTCGGAATAAATAGGTACTTACATTGTTCTATCACGATGACACGCTATCATCCACCATCGTCTGCGACTGTTTTTTTTTACTTTTTTACGCAGGATATCTAAATAATTATATAAACTCATTAAATGTAGCGCGCACGCTGCGATTATTTTCACGTCCTCCATGTTCGTGTGCGAATTTCAAAATGATTCACTCCGCGAATGTATGAACAGTAGTTCGCGACAGCATTCGTTTACGAATGTTTCGTCGAATGTTCGTCAAGTGTCGAGGCGAATGACGAACACGAATGTGTAAATGCGGTATCAAGTACAGGTCCCGTCACATAAAAAGAACGCTGGCCTTGAACCTGCGCACTAAGCTATTTATCGATCAAATTGGTGGTATGAAGGGGGCACGCGGGAGAATGCTTCGCCCGTAGTTCTGTGCGCGCACGCTATTGGCTCGTCAGTTGACACATGCTGCCCGCGCTGAGATCACGCTTCATTCGCTCCCAAAATACAGTCGCGCACACAACTTCCTTTGCACGACGCGACCATGGTTTTTAAAAGAAAGGAAAGAAAAATGATTTATATTGTTTTATGAAGAAAGAAGCTGAAAAAGGAGCAGTTGATAATTTAAAACAATGCATCAAAAGGGCTGCAGAAGCCACGAAAATTTCTGAGACTACCGTAAGACGTATCGTAAAAGATGCGAAACGTTCAGAATTACTCGCTGTTTTTCGAACTCCCGGCAAAAACAAAAGAATAAAAAAGAAACCTATAACGGGCATTGATAACTTCGACCAGGGTGTCGTAAAGAGGACTGTTACAGTACAATATCTTTGTGCTGTATCTACAATTTACATCGCAATCTTATGATCTTTATCGCACGTTCAATATCTATTAAATGTTTCTACTATCCGTGATCAACACGTAGTCGTTAGTATATAAGATGCACCTTTGGATAATTATAACCAGACTATACTACAACTTTGTCTCATTTATACCTAATCATATACTGCCAAGAAGTTTGGCAAATTGGTGACCCCGACGAACGAATACGCAGCAAGAAACATGGCACAATCACCATGCAAGGCGAACATAAATCAGCAAGGAACACTTGAAGTAGCTGCTGGCACCTCGGTTTTATCTCGCATTCCGGAATTTTGGAAAGACCAACCAAGATTATGGTTCACGCAACTAGAAGCCATATTAGCACCACAGAAGCAAGGAGACGAATACAAATACTGTACAGTAATAGCAAAATTATCCAAGGAAGAAATACTACAAGTTAGTGACCTAATCACTTCACCACCGACTACAGATAAATATAAAAACATCAAGGAACGTTTAATTGATTGTTACGAAGAAACAGAACAGCGACAGTTTCAAAAATTAATATCAGAGACAGAACTCGGTGATCAAAAACCTTCGCAGTTATTACGTCAAATGCGAGTCCTCGGGAGAGGAAAAATCAGTGACGAAACAATTAAACTACTATGGTTCAGGCTTTTACCAACATCAGTTACTACGGTTCTAGCAGTTACGGAAGACATGGAAATTGACAAACTGAGCCAAATTGCAGACAAAATAATAATGAATTCAAAAGTAACCGAAATATCAGCTGTTAGCAACGACACTTCAAACGACAACAATACAGCATGCATTTTAGCCCAGCTAGCAAAATTACAGATAGATATTGACGCAATTCAGCAAGGTCAATTTGGCTATCGACCCAGCACGCACAATCATTTCAAGAAACGTCAACAATTCCCGATTATGAGGCCGAGAACAAACTATAGAGGAGCAAATCGATTTTGTTACTACCACGAAAGATTCGGAAAATATGCAAGGAACTGCATTAAACCATGCGGTTGGAAACCAATGACTTACGTACGGAACCAGGGAAACGAATAAGAGCACAGACAACGGCGAAACTCTGTGCAATCCACCCATCCAATCGCCTCACCATTACCGACCGAAAAAGTGGTATGAAGTTTTTGATTGACACGGGCGCAAATATTTCAGTCATTAGCAAGCAACAGAGATATTCAATTTTACAAAATGAACAATACACACTATACGCTGCAAATGGGACTAAAATTAGGACTTACGGCGAGAAGACGCTTACCTTGAATTTAGGACTACAACGATGTTATAAATGGAATTTTATAATCGCCGATGTTACACAACCAATAATTGGAGCAGATTTTCTAGAGCACTATAAACTATTAGTCGACATAGCAGGTCGCAAACTTATCGACAAAGTTACAGAGCTGACAACGCATGTAACTTCAGAAAAAGCGACACAACAAACAATTCGTACTATCGCAGTGGGAACGAATTCACGTATTACGCAACTTTTAAACAAATACGAAGACATCACGAAAGAGTCCTCTCTACGCAATGCACCCAAACATAAGATTGAACACCACATTATCACTACAGGACCACCCGTCGCAGCTCGGGCAAGACCATTACCTCCAGAAAAATACGACATAGCCAAAAAGGAATTTCAAAATATGATAGAGCTCGGAATTTGCCGACCGTCAGATAGCCCATGGGCAAGCCCATTACATATGGTAAAAAAGAAAAATGGCGAATGGAGACCGTGCGGAGACTATCGAATGCTCAATAGCACGACAGTACCGGACAAATACCCACTACCAAGATTAACTGACTTTACATACATATTAGAAAATAAGAAGATACTAAGCAAGATAGATATACGCAAAGCATACCACTGTATTCCTGTTAAAGATATAGAAAAAACAGCCATCATCACACCTTTCGGACTTTTTGAGTACTTAAGAATGCCTTTCGGATTACGCAATGCGGCACAAACATTTCAACGATTCATGGATTCCTTATTTAGAGATTTAAACTTCGTATTTATATTTGTAGACGACTGTCTCATCGCATCGGACAGCGAAGATTTGCATTATCAGCATTTAGAAACGGTTTTCAAACGTTTACACGAGAATGGAATAACCATTAATCTCGAAAAATGCGAATTTCTCAGAAGGGAAATAGATTTCTTAGGTTATCATATAACGAGCCAAGGAATACAACCTACCGAAGAAAATTACAAAGCAATCATGGAATTTCCCAAACCGAAAACAATTCAAGAATTAAGACGATTTTTGGGCATGGTCAATTTCTACAGAAGTAATATTCCACGCGCAGCGGAAAATCAAAGAATTTTAAACGAATATCTACATGGTTCAAAAAAGAACGATAATTCACCTGTTCCTTGGACAACGGAAGCAGACAAAGCTTACGAAAAATGCAAGGAAAGCATGAAAAACGCAGTGTTAACAGCGCATCCTTCCCGCAACGCATCACTAGCGCTCATGACCGACGCTAGTGCTACTTGCGTTGGTGGAGTTTTACAACAAAAATCCGGACGCAATTGGGAACCATTAGGTTTTTTTTCACAAAAATTGAGCGAAACTCAACAAAAATATTCTACGTTTGACAGAGAGCTGTTAGGAATATACATGGCCGTCAAACATTTTCACAGATTAATCGAGGGAAGAGAATTTACAATATTTACGGATCACCGACCTTTGACATACGCATTCTCCCAAAAACCATCATCAAACGATACACCGCGACGGGTCCGGCAGTTAGATTTCATTTCACAATACAGTACCAACATTCAACACATAAGCGGACGTGACAATATTACCGCCGATGCCTTATCTCGAATAGAGGAAATATACGTGCCATCACCTATCGATTACGCTGAATTGGAAAAATGTCAATCAACAGATAATGAACTAAGTAAATTACGTGACAATAAAAGATTAAAATTCAAAAACATTACGCTTCCGGGTTCCACAATAAACATCACCTGCGACACGTCTACTGGAAAAAGCCGCCCCTACTTACCAAAGCAATTTCGCAAACAAATTTTCGATACCATTCATGGTATGAGCCATCCAGGAAAAAGAACTACGAGAAAAATGATAACCCAAAGGTATTTATGGCCGTATATGAACAAAGATATCAATAATTGGTGTAGATCATGTATAGCCTGCCAAAAATCAAAAATACAACGACATACGATGTCACCTCCTGGTACATTTATGACAGCGCAACGTTTTGAACATTTACATATTGACATCGTCGGACCACTTCCGATTTCACAAGGGAAGAGATATTTAATCACAATCATAGATCGTTGTACGTCATGGCCCGAAATATTTCCGGTAGAAGATATAACTGCAGAAACAGTAGCCAAGACACTTTTCGAAGGATGGATTACTCGTTTTGGATGTCCATTGCGCATTACTACGGATCAAGGCCGACAGTTTGAATCAAGAATATTTGAGTCACTCTCACAATTTTTGGGAATACATAAAATTAGGACAACACCTTATCATCCGCAATCCAATGGAATGATAGAGAGATTTCATAGAACTTTAAAGGTGGCGTTAATGACAAGAGAATCCAACGAAAATTGGTTAAAAGAAATTCCAACAGTTTTACTCGGGTTGCGGAGTAGCTTGCGAGAAGACACAGGTTATAGTTCAGCAGAGATGACATATGGAACGCCAATACGACTCCCTGGAGGATTTTTTGAGTCATCAGCAGCACAGTTATCAACGTACGAAGAGTTTGTAAAACAAATTCAAAAGGACATCACACAAATGACATCAATTCCGAAAAGAAAAAACCACAACCAAGCTATATTTGTGCATCCCGAACTCAAAGAATGCTCACACGTATTTGTTCGGTGTGATAGAATTAAGAAAGCCCTGACACCGCCGTATGAAGGACCCTACCCAGTAATTAGTAAAACAGATAAAACATTTTGCATTAGAATTAGGGATAAAGAGACAGTGATATCAATTGATAGATTGAAACCAGCATTCATGATCAATGACGAATCAAACTACGTGCCAGATTCAAAGGATTTCTACAGACATTCACACACGTACACTACACGATCGGGACGTAAAGTAAAGCCAGTAGTACGTCTATAAAAATCGCTGATATAAGCAAGCTATTCGTATATATATATTAACATAGATCTTAACATATACCATTAATTCACAACTACTCGTAACAACAAGACATCTAAAATGGGAAATCAAAGTTCTAAGGACCAGATAACATACAATACGGACAGTTGCCTCAATCAAAACGAAGCGGACAAACTCCGTAACCTGATCCAGGAGGACTTACGGTGGACAAGAAATGTTGCAATGGGACAGATTATTTTAACAATCGGCGTGATCCTACTTTACGGCATAATGAAAACACTGGACAGAAGAATGAAGAGTTTAACGGAAAAAAATAATAAACACTCGTGCAACAGCTAAGTCAAAATTACATACGTCAGCAAATCACACCACAACAGGCGTCATCAAATTCCACCGCGTACAATAGCATTATTATTTATATACATCAGCAAATAACTAGTAAGGTTTAGGTCAAATTTATATTGTAAACACTATTACCATAATAAATTTTTTTTTTTTTTTAAAGGGGGGTGTACTGTTACAGTACAATATCTTTGTGCTGTATCTACAATCTACATCGCAATCTTATGATCTTTATCGCACGTTCAATATCTATTAAATGTTTCTACTATCCGTGATCAACACGTAGTCGTTAGTATATAAGATGCACCTTTGGATAATTATAGCCAGACTATACTACAACTTTGTCTCATTTATACCTAATCATATACTGCCAAGAAGTTTGGCAAAAGGACTATTCATAATTTTCATGTCATCGAGAAAGAATTGCCGACCTTAGGAAAATTACGAAGAAAATTACTGAACGACATCAATTTCCAAGGATCGGAAGCAAGTTTGAGGAGAATTATAAAAGATTTAGGTTTTATGTGGAAAAAAACTGAAAATAATAGAAAACTTTTAATTGAACAATCACAAATCAGATTACAGAGAATTGAATACCTTAAAAAAAATCGAAAATACAGAGAAGAAGGAAGACCAATAATCTACACTGACGAGTCATAATTGTTGATAGCTCCCATGCGTCACACCACTCTTGGTCTGACAGTTCTACCAAAGGCCTCAAAAAACCTATATCAAAAGGCAGCCGCGTGGTTATAGTGCACGCTGGTGGTGAAACTGGTTTTGTGCCAAATGCTTTACTTACGTTCAAAGCTGGCTCAAAATCAGGAGACTATCACGATAATATGAATTTTGAAAATTACTCTAAATGGCTACAAAATCAATTAATACCAAATTTACCTCCAAACGCCGTGGTGGTAGTAGACAATGCGTCTTACCACAACAAGCAACTTGATGCTGCCCCAACATCAAACAGTCGAAAAACCGACATGCAAACTTGGTTGACCCAAAAACGTGTTTCATTCGACGAAACAATGCTGAAACCGCAATTGTACGCCTTAATCAAACAACATAAAGATCAATTCAAAACATTTAGCATTGATAAGGTTCTATATGAAAAAGGCCACACTGTTCTCCGCTTGCCCCCCTACCACCCGGATCTCAACCCGATTGAGATGGCATGGTCACAGATTAAAGGTCACGTAGCAAGTAAAAACGTTACTTGGAATATCACCCGCGTGACTGAACTAGTGAACGAAAAGGTTAATATGATGGGAGAAACTGAATAGGAGAAATTGTGCAGTAAAGTTAAAAGTGTTGAGGAAGAATACTGTCGTCGACGTAGTAACAGAATCGTCAAAATGATAAGACATCTTTAATTTGTAAATAATATCTTTGTTCAGCGTAATCTTTACTTTATTATCAAAATGTAGAATATTATGTTGTTATCATTGTTTACGTTCTTATATAAGGAACGAACGAATGAACGATACGCGCGCAATGGTTAGGTACGACGAAACCTTACCACAACGATTCGAGGCTCTCAGAATTATAAATAATCTAATCTTTTATTGATATAAACTGTACTGATTAAACAATGATAATGATTGATTGTTAACTTTTTTACAGTAATTCTACACTTTATACCTAAAATACCATAATTCATCCGCTGTCCTTCGATCAACTATTGATCGAAGGCTTTGTAAGTAATATCTGTAATATAATGTATGTAGGTAATGATTGAGTAAGTTCTATTTGTAAAAATCATGAGAACAGAAGTCTACCCGTGGGAAAAATAGATAACAACAATAGGCTTAACTGTAAAAAATAGATTAGCGTGGGAATAATTTAATTAGCGTGAGAAACATAAATCCTTTGTCATTTAAACAATGTTATCGCTGTGAAGCTGAGGCAATACAAAGGACCAGGTGTGAGAAAGAGATAAGGGATTGCATAAAAACTAAACTTGTTACTAATCCGAAACACATGCCTTTGTATTGCTGGAGTTTTAAGAAATTGTTAACATAAAACGACCAAATGATTATTGTAGTTTTATTTCCTTTAGTTTTAAGTTTCTATTATGTGTAATGTGTAGTACCCATGTGTAGTATGAAACCTAGGTCTAGTATTGAATTGTATGTGGTCCCTACAACGCTCGGAAAGGCACTGAACGTGCTGTGCGCTATCGCGCTGTGGTTATATTTAATACTTCGCCGGTGGGGAACGAGGCGCATAAATAGTGCGCGTCAGAAATTTGTTCCCCAGTCGCGAACCGAGCGTCGTAGGGGCAAGAGGTCAATGAAAGCTAAAGGATGATGTGGTGACCTATTGACCTAGGTTAAGGAAATAGGTACAATTTTATGTTTTCACTGAAATACGATATCTTCTTATAAAACCAGGTCTTAAAGGGGAAAATAGTCACGTGACAACGTGTGACCAATCGTGAGCCTCCATGCGAGTTTATCTGTAAGCAAACTAGCGTCGATGCTAAGGGTCCGCAGGCCAGCTTTGGGGGGACCGCTGGCCAACAGAAGTCACTAGTATAAATATTCCCCACCAGGAATTGAACGAACAGTACGGGTGGGCTTTTTCGTGGGAGTTGTTCGCCCGGGGCGACAAGCATGTGTCTCCTCGGGACTGGATAGGAGTTAGGTCTCCCCCCCGTTAAACTGCCCCTACTCCATCATGTCGGACGCTGCAATAGCAGCGGCCGCCAGGGAGCTTCTCATAAAAGATAAGGCGTTCGCAGCGGCGTACAGCCTTAAAATCTTCGGGGTTCCCTTCAGGAACTCCGCGGATTGCCCTCAGTCACCCGAACTTAGGCACGATGCTCAATACTCGAGCATTCGAATCGATGACGGAGTTAACTCCGTATCATCTAACTCGTCCGTTAAACCGCCCTCAGCGGTAGTTGCCCCGGCCCCGTCCGTTCGACCGCCCTCCGCGGTAGTTGTCCCTGCCCCGTCCGTGCAACCGCCTTCCGCGGTAGAAGCCCCGTCCGTCATGGACGTTTGCGGCCCCTCTTCTGAGTCCGACTCCGAGTCGAACTCAAATGCTGACTCATCATCCTCCTCTGAAGGCTACACGCTAGTAGCCGGCAAGGGGAAGAAGCGCGCGCGTAAGACCCAGTCTGCCCCGACCGATCTCCCCGCTAAGGCCCTTAAAACGGTCACAGCGACCCCCGCGACTCCCGCGACCTCCGCGAAACCCGCTAAACCCTCTGTTCCGAGGAAAGAGCCCGCTCCACCGCCTGTGTTCATTCAGGACAAGGCTAAGTGGATGGACGTGGATCGTCTGTGCACAGCACAGAAGATCCACTTCCTGAGCGCCCGCTCTACCCCTCAAGGCATCAAAGTCATGGTGCAAAACTCTACCGACTTTCGCAATATGACGCGATTGCTCCAAGAAATGAAGGTGTCCTTCCACACCTACGCCCTCCCCGACGAGCGTCTCCTAAGGGTAGTCATTCGTGGCATCTCCCTGGGAGTTACCCCCCAAGAGGTTCTTGAGGACCTTCAGTCCCAGAACGTCCCCGTTTTAGAAGTCCACCGCATGCACCGCGGCAGAGGTGGCGCCCCCTATGAGATGGTCCTCGCCGTCTGCGAACCATTGGCCTAATCAAAGGCCATTTTCAACATCCGTACACTCTGCTACGCTACCGGTATCGTAGTAGAGCGCCCCAACAAAGGCGGCCCTCCAGGGCAATGCCATCGTTGCCAATTATACGGCCATTCGCAGCGTAACTGCTACGCGACGCCCAGGTGCGTTAAGTGCTTGGGCGCTCACGGCACGAGCGACTGCAGCAGGCCTAAGGACAGGGCTCTGTGTACAGAGCCCCCAAGCTGCGTACTGTGCGGCGCGGAGGGTCACCCAGCGAATTATCGCGGGTGCCCCAAAGCGCCAAAACAGCGCAGCCCTAAGCTGGCTCAGCGCTCGGCCGTTCGCCAACAGAGGGAGAGCTACTCCATGGCCCCCCTCTTGTCCTCCCATATCACCGACCGCCTCAGTCCACAGAGGCCTTCCCCTTGGAACATGCTGCAACACCAGCAGTCGTTCCCAGCCCTTCAGCAAAGGCGCCCACCATCACCTCCGAGCGCGGTTCCCACCGCCCCGCCGGTGGTGGCGGCAGCTATTCCCCCGCAACAACCTATTGTCGCCCCAACCACAATGCCGGCTGCCTCACAGCGACAGGCACAAATCGCACCACCGGTCCACTATGCACCGGCCCCCGTAACACCACCCAGGCCCTCAGCACCCGCGGCCCCCATCCCCTCACTCATGGCCACGAAAGTGTTCTTCCAGGACACTCTTCCCAGCCTGCTCAAATCTTTGTCCTCCTGCAATATGGATTGGGCACAAAACATGATTTCCGCTTGGAACGCCACTCAAGGCAATCCAATCGCGCGTATCAATGTCCTCCGCGATTTTGAGGACATTCTCAATCAATTAATCTCATTACCCTCCAATGGATACTGAGACCACTAGAATTAAACCCCGATCCCTTAGGTTAGGTTTCTTACACGCGAATAGCGTAGCCGGTCAACGAGATGAGATCGCAATCTTTCTGCGTGATCATCAAATTGACATATTTCTAGTACAGGAAACGTTTCTGAAGCCCCACAATAGGAACCCTGGAATTGCCAACTACAAGTTAGTTCGCAACGACAGGACCCGTTGTGGCGGTGGTGGTACCCTCATATACTACAAACGTTCCCTGTACTGCACCCCGTTAGACCCCCCTCCCGATCTCCAGTATCTGGAAACCTCTATCTGTCGGTTAGGCATGACAGGACATCAGCCGATCACTATCGTGTCGGTCTACAACCCCCCGTCTAGTCTGAGACTTCCTCTCGAGAGCGACCTTAGAGCTCTATTCGATCTCGGCGGAGGCTCCGTTATCATAGCGGGCGACCTCAACGCCAAACACATCACTTGGAGCTGTCACTCCAATAACCCGGCCGGCCGGACACTCGAAGCACTGAGCCCTCTGCTCGACTTCGATGTGATAGCCCCCATGTCCCCCACTCATTATCCCGCTAACGTTGATGACAGACCCGACATACTCGACATTGCGCTCCTAAAGAACGTAGGCCTCGCCATACGCTCGATAGAAACGCATGAAGAGTTAGACTCTGACCACCGACCCGTTGTCCTAGACCTGGGTCCCCGGGGCGGTCCCCCGGATCCCGGTCTACCCGCGCCTACTAAAACGATCACGGACTGGCGGAAGCTAGAGGAGCGTCTCAAGTCTCCGTCGTCCGCTCATTTAGATTCAATCCCCGACAACATAGTGACAATCGCCGACACGTTGGGCGCTATCGACTCCCTCACAGGTCACGTACAGTCCGCGGTGAACGAGTGTTCACGACAGATTCCAGCGGTGGAAGATCACCGCTGGAAACTGCCTGACGATGTGCGTGAACTGTTGACGGAGAAGAATGCGTCCGTACGCGCGTATGACACTTTTCCCTGCGAAGGCAACCGCCTCCATATGCGTTCTATGCAGCGTGCTGTAAAGAAACGCATACAGGAGGTTAGGGAGTCCCGCTGGGACAAGATGTTAGGCGAATTAGAGCCATCCCATCTCGCTTTCTGGCGTTTGCAACGCGCCCTCAAAAATGAATGTGTAGCTTCTACTCCCCCTCTCAATCGTCCGAATCAAAGGCCGGCCTTTGAAGACGACGAAAAGTCCGAATGCCTAGCCGACAGTCTAGAAGCCCAGTGTACGCCCAGCGCATTACCAGTAGACCCGGTCCATCTGTCCAAGGTGGATACCGAAGTCGAACGTAAAGCCGCTCTCCCCTCCGTAGAAGATCCTGATGATCCCCTGCCCCCTGTCACCGCGGATGAGGTGCAGGCGATAATCTAGAATCTTAAGCCCAGGAAAGCCCCCGGTCACGATGGCATCACGAACAAGGTGATTAAACTCTTTTCCGCCCAGCTCATAGTCCTAATGACCGCCATCTTCAATGGCGCTCTTAGCAACAACCTCTTTCCGCAAGCTTGGAAACAAGCCACAGTTATAGGCATCCCCAAACCCGGCAAACCTAAGTGTGAGCCGTCCAGTTATCGCCCCATAAGCCTTCTCAATTCGTTTGGGAAGATTTATGAGCGTATCATTTATTCGCGTTTAAAGGGATTCGCATATTCCCATAACCTTATTCCCGACCAGCAGTTTGGTTTTCGTCCCACCCACTGCTGCACTAGGCAACTTCACCGTATTGTCGAACACATAAGCTCCGGCTTCATGTTTTCATACAAGACAGGCATGCTGTTCTTCGACGTAGCGAAAGCCTTCGACAAGGTCTGGCACAACGGTTTATTATATAAACTGTACCAATTCAACGTGCCAGACCGTCTCGTGCTCATCATTTGAGACTTTCTGTCGGATCGCACCTTTCGCTACCGAATAGACGGCACGCTTTCGTCTCCACATCCGATCCGAGCCGGAGTCCCTCAGGGCTCCGTGCTAGCCCCCCTTCTGTTCACGCTGTACACCAGCGACATTCCCACTCAAGGCAAGGCCCAGTTGGCACTTTTCGCCGACGACACGGCTATTTACTACACGGGTAGTGACCTGAAATCGATCTCTCGCATCTTACAGACCGCAGCCAACCGCCTCGGCGCTTGGTTTCGGAAGTGGCGTATCGAGGTGAATCCCGAAAAGAGCGCAGCAGTTCTTTTCGAGAGGCACGGCGATAACCACTCGCGTTGTCCCCCAGTAGTCATGTTTGGAAAAGAGATCCCTTGGGAACTGAGCGTCAGGTACCTGGGGGTTATCCTAGACCACCACCTCACGTTCCGGCAACACATCAAAAAGGTGCACGCTCGCGCCGCTTTTGTTGTGGGCCGGCTACATCCTATGATTAGGGCGCGCAGTAAGCTCTCGCTTGGAAATAAGTTGAGACTTTACCTGACGTGCATTCGCCCCATACTAACCTACGCCAGCGTCGTGTTCGCACACGTTAGGCCATGTCGCTTTAAAGCATTCCAAATTCTGCAAAACCGCGTATTGCGCAGAGCCGCGGGCGCTCCGTGGTATATGCGCAACGTTCAGCTTCACTTAGACTTAAAAATGCCAACGGTAAGGCAATATCTCAAACGCACGTCTAAGCGTTACTTCGACCATGCCCCGAGGCATCGGAACCCCCTCGTGACCGCCGCGTCCGATTATAAACCCTCCCAGATTAGCATAGTCCGCCGTCCCCGGCATGCGCTACTAGAGCCCGATGATGAGATCACCCTCCTCCAGGAGGCGAATAAATCGACTAGTACTATACACATACACCGCCGCCGCCGACCGGCGTATCGCCCTCGCCGACGAGGCCCCTCGCGACGTCCCACCGCCGCCGCCCCCGATCCACCGTGCTCACCCGCCGCAGCCGCGGAGCCGGTCGTCCCTTCTGACTCCGCGCAGTCACCATGACGCGAGAATACAGCCCTCATCAAGCTGTCGTATCCCTCCCAGTCCTCTTGCATTCGACACCCTAAGAGTTCGAGTCCCCCCTTGGGGACACTCTCAGAGGTGTCGCTGCTATAGTCATAGCCATGATGTTACAGTAGTTAGCTTTGCGTAGTTAGCTAGGTAGTTAGAATTGTAGGTATTGGTTCGGAGACCCTTCTGGTCTCGCCAATAATAGTCAGGTTACGTAGAAAAGGTCCGCAAGACCATCTACAATAATCGAATAGGAAAAAAAAAAAAATTGAACGAACAGTCCTAATTTCAAGTTCGATAAGCAACGTTATTCTGCTCTAAGTGTCCGCGCCGCAGTAACTAATATCTCTTAAGTGTTTTTGTCTTTTATTTTGTTTTAAATTTGTTTTATAATAATTTTTATATTTGCTAAAGTTTAAGTTTTAATAATAATAGTTTCCCTTAATAATAAATATTAGTTAAGTTGTGTAAATACTGTTGACAAGAATTAAATGATTTACGTGTAATTGAGGTGCGTTATTGAAAAGTTCCTGTGTGAGGTCCTGGGAATGAACGGGCCGGCACTTGTCCTACAAACAAGCGTCCGGTAAGATATTTGGGAGATCGTCCCGGGTCGTATCGAGAGGTGCGACCGAAACAAATACCGAAAAAATGACCATGTGATCGACCTGATGACGGAAATATTTATCATTCGCGTTGATGATGATGATTCTGTGACGGAAGCAGAAGCGAAGATGAAAGTGATGATGAAGTGGCATCCAGTAACACCAACGCAGCATCGACATCTGGCTTCCATGTGACCCAAGACGATTTAATGGACGGCGTGTCACCCTTAGCTTAAGTTTTCTTGTTAAGTACAACCTACTTTATATTTTTAAGATCAAAATAAAAATTAATGCTCAAGTGAACATTATCTATTTTTAATTCCAGCCTCTTTCAAAGTATTATGTAGCTAGTAAAGTACCTATTATGATTCTACAATAAAACAATTACTCGTATATTATAAATTTATAAAACAATAGCCTAGAAATTTAGAACGCGACTGTACACGTGCGCAGAAACATCCCCTCCACTGTCGCTCAGCGTTCTTTTTACGTGACGGGACCTATAACTTCGACTTGTTATTGCAAAATAAAACGTGCTTCATTCTTTTCGCAGGTAGGACAGTAACAGGACAGTTTTTTTCATAAAAAATAAACAATATTTTTAATGTTTAGAGTAAATTTCGCAAGTTGCACTGGTTATTATTCGACCTGGATGTGGTACAATTATCATTCTACTATTTAAATAACAGGTAAGTGCAAATTTTCAATATTATTGAGAAAAAGTTATTTTTAAGGTTAGTTTTTACACTGTAGTGAATATAAACTTTGTTTTATTGAAATATATTAACTCTGAGGAGTTATACATTAGCGTATGTGATACTTACAACATTAAAAACCAATATTTATTAAATTCAGTTATATTTTTATATACTTTTAGGTTCTGTAAATATACAATAAAATATTTTACTCAAAAATGCTTGGAATGTGGTCATTATTTTGACAACCTTCTTTGAGCAAAGTCGACCTTTCCGCGCTTCTTGAATAGGCGCCAGCAAAGTTGTATGGAATTTCATTGCTGGTGAGTTTTAGCCACCAGCAATTTCCTTTGAAAATCCATTATTGTCGAGTTTTGTTTCAAAAATACTCTGGTGCAAAAAGTTTTTATTCAGAATTTGGCTGTATAGATACAGGCAGTACAAACATTAAAGACTAATTTAAAAAAATAACTGAGGACCGGAGAAGAAACAAATCGTTATTTTAAATAAATTCTTTCTATACTAATCTAGTTTTATTTAAATTACTCGCATTGTTTGAGTAAAGCACTATATAAGCCTTGGTCCGCAATGACTGCGCTGCTGGCCACGCTATGACGGCCTCGAGCTTAGTTTAGCTACGCTCTCGGCCTTCAAGCTTGGTCATCATTGCAGCCCTTGCTGTCCGCGCTATAAAGGCCTCGACCTTCGGTCTCGGCCTTTATTCCAGCTTGTCCATCAAGAGCTGCAATGCTGACCGCGGTGTGATGGCCTGGAGCTGCGCTACACTGCGCTCTCGGCCATCATCAGTGCTGCCAGCAACGCAGTCATTACAGACCGCGGCAGTAATGTACTAGTGTTAATTCCGCGAAAAAACTGTTGATCAAGCCTGAATGCAGTATGCAGCACCCCGCCCGCAAATATATGCAAATGCAGAAGGTGCGATTAATAACATGCAACACACAAGCAAAACAAACCGATACGACACGTGTTTCGCCCCTCCACGGGGCATCCTCAGGAGATGTTGACTCGTCAACCGCTTGGACGCGAAAATAAATAATAGAAATAATAATAAGAATAGAATGTACAAGTTTAATAGGTACCTACTTACACTAATGTAAATATTTAGCTATCTGTAACATGCAGTCACACTAAATTTAGGACATTATTTTCTAGCTCTTCCACCATAGCTTCTTCTACCAGTCAGAGAACTTAGGCGATATGCTAGACGCAGCTGTTCAAGCGCAATGTTTACTCCGCAGCACTGGCTCCATCTCACAGAGTATGTCTTTGAAACACCAAGACAGCCTTGTTACATTGAAGTCGCGGGGAGAACGTGGTATGAAGGTGATCAAACTCGAAATATATCCTTACAGCGATTGCTTGAAGAAAGACCGAAAGCATTGGTGGCAAACAGCAGACATGAGGAGTTTGTTCCTTCAATATTCCGACGACTCGCGTGTTTCGAAACTGGTGGATCAATTAACCAAGGAACCCTTCAAACAGATAAAAGCAACAAAAAAGGTGGAAATAAAATCTATCGCATACAAGCGTACTTAGAAAGTTTTATAATATGTCTGTCGGCGACGTAGTAACAGAATCGTCAAAATGATAAGACATCTTTAATTTGTAAATAATATCTTTGTTCATCGTAATCTTTACTTTATTATCAAAAATGTAGAATATTATGTTGTTATCATTGTTTACGTTCTTATATAAGGAACGAACGAATGAACGATACGCGCGCAATGGTTAGGTACGTCGAAACCTTACCACAACGATTCGAGGCTCTCAGAATTATAAATAATCTAATCTTTTATTGATATAAACTGTACTGATTAAACAATGATAATGATTGATTGTTAACTTTTTTACAGTAATTCTACACTTTATACCTAAAATACCATAATTCATCCGCTGTCCTTCGATCAACTATTGATCGAAGGCTTTGTAAGTAATATCTGTAATATAATGTATGTAGGTAATGATTGAGTAAGTTCTATTTGTAAAAATCATGAGAACAGAAGTCTATGCGTGGGAAAAATAGATAACAACAATAGGCTTAACTGTAAACAATAGATTAGCGTGGGAATAATTTAATTAGCGTGAGAAACATAAATCCTTTGTCATTTAAACAATGTTATCGCTGTGAAGCTGAGGCAATACAAAGGACCAGGTGTGAGAAAGAGATAAGGGATTGCATAAAAACTAAACTTGTTACTAATCCGAAACACATGCCTTTGTATTGCTGGAGTTTTAAGAAATTGTTAACATAAAACGATCAAATGATTATTGTAGTTTTATTTCCTTTAGTTTTAAGTTTCTAATATGTGTAGTGCCCATGTGTAGTATGAAACCTAGGTCTAGTATTGAATTGCATGTGGTCCCTACAACGCTCGGAAAGGCACTGAACGTGCTGTGCGCTATCGCGCTGTGGTTATATTTAATACTTCGCCGGTGGGGAACGAGGCGCATAAATAGTGCGCGTCAGAAAGAACAATGGCAGAATTTGGTCTGGACTTTTTTTGGCGTCCATAGATTTCAAATATATGAATCAAATTTAATTCATTTTCTATGATTTTTCAATTATTCACTCCTTCTCGTAAAAGCCGGTGTTATTTTATGTTTTTAAAAGCTTATCAAATGATGTTCGAACTATGTAGGTACATTCGAAATGTACTACCATTAAAATAGTGGTGTGAGTACAAATAGTATGATTTTAATTAATCTGTATCAATAATTAAACGAATGATCGATATAATCGACCGATCGATCGACCCATGTAGAGTTGGTTTTGTTTTTAACATAATTATTGAAATGCTCTATTCTTTCGTCTTTAATCAACTGATATTTTTGAGGAAATGCTTCTAATTTTAAATCCAATTAATAATGGATCAAAATATCACAAGATCGTTTCAGTGTTGTATCGATTCTTACGAAAACCAAATCGAAACTTGCAGCACTACTTTTGTCTTTGACAGTGACATGTTGTCTGTGGTTGTCTGTCAAGACGTTACAGAATCCTTCCGCGTTTTTCATCTCGGTTGTGTTTTGTGTTTATATTTGGCTTTCTATTTATTTTTACCCGACCTGGACTGATTGATACTGCTCTGTGTGACTAGTGCGTGCCCTTAGGACTCCGATATTGCTTTTACGTGACCTTACGCTATCTTACTGTTCTCCGATTTTGCCCTGTGTGACTAGTGCGTGCCCTTAGGACTCCGATATTGCTTTTACGTGACCTTACGCTATCTTACTGTTCTCCGATTGTGCCCAGTGAATTGGATTTTTGTTGTAAACCCGGAACAATAGTAATGGCAGATTACGATAGAGGTCTTCGTCGCACGCGCATTTTATGTGTAAACTGCAATATATGCGTGAACACACTGCGCCGATATCATGTCTTAGCACTTGACCCGAGAGTTGCTGGCTTACTTTGCAGCTGGGTATGCCCACGAGTTGTAAGTACCTATCTGTTCTATATTGGAAGTTACCTAAGGAGAACTGAAAAGGCAGAGGCAGTATCTAAAATACAATTAATGTTATTGACAGGTTTTACAAGAAGATGTTGTTTGTGAAGCATGTAGAGATCTAGCAATGTTTGCAGTAAATGAGAATTTGCAGCAAGATGTTTCTGGCAATACAGATCAACAAGCTGGATCAAGTCACCAAGGCCACACTAATGTGTGTCTTTTATGTGGATTATCGACTTTAAGAAGACGGAGCGATAAAATATTAAGAAGCAATCCATCTCAACTGCAACAATCCATGATTGCTATTATAGAAAGCAGAGTAGCACCACGAGAAGTATGAATGATTATAAAGTTATTTAGAAGTTGGTCAAATTCATTTGTTTAGAATAATATTGTATAATATAACTCATCAATTTCTAGAATTTCTTTTTTTTTTTAATATAATAAAACAATACATTTCAAGCATATTGATGATTTAAAAGAATTTTATATTTTTTCAGATTTCACAGCATGACGTTGTATGCCATACTTGCTGGCTTCGGGTACAAAGAGAAGCTCGTCGCATATCTACTGTTGATGCTACAAGATCTCAGTTGAGTGCATCACCACCGCAGGAGGAGCCCCAAGTGTTGGAGGAGCTCCAGGTGTCACAGTCAGAACAAGCAACACACTCAATTGATGAAGTAACATTACCTGATTACAGAAGAGCAGCCAACACTAATCATCACTGTGTATTTCCAAACTGTGAAAGCACTACATTGCACAGTATTTCAGATAAATTAAGAGCTATAATCCTAAGTGACTACAAATATTATCTGCCTAAGGAAGCCCGTATTTGTAATGACCATTTGATGGCCAATATGTGGGATTCATTATTTGACTCCCAAAACAGTTACACAACATTTACCGTTCAGCAGATACAGCATGTTTTTTCTTTTGTAAATTCTTTCAATCCATCAATTGATTTTGAAAACATAGAAGAAATGGATGACCGAATATTTGAGTACTGGATAGGACGTTCAAAACATAACTTTAATTTATTACTTAATGAAGTACCTCGAATAAGAGATATTCATAGAGGCACATTAGGTCTTTTAGTATTTTTACTAAAACTGCGAACAGGGGATTCTGATGAAAGAATCGCGACTTTGGTGAATGTTCCCAGTAGAACATTAGAAGTATTAATGGACAAAATAAGGTTGATACTTCTCCAAGATTTTGTCCCAAGGAACCTTGGGATTAACCATTTACCCAGGGAAGAATTACTCCAACATAATTTAATAATACCAAATGGACTTTATGGAAATGGAACAAACAGTATTGTCATATGTGATGGAACCTAATTTATGTGCAAAAAAGCTCGAATTACTCATTCCAGAAACAAACATACTCGCTCCATAAATATAGAAATCTTTTAAAACCTTTTATGATTGTTGCTTGTGATGGATATATTCTTGATTGTTATGGCCCTTACAAAGCAACAACTTCGGATGCTGATATCATGAATAATTTGTTTTGTGATGGTTCTGCTTTAAGGGTATATTTTCAACGTGATGATGTGTTTATCTTAGATAGAGGTTTTAGGGACAGTATAAGTCAGTTAGAGGCATGTGGCTATAGAACATATATGCCAGAATCATTATTAGAAAGTGAGCATCAATTAACAACTGCTCAAGCAAATAGAAGCCGCTGCGTAACAATTTGCAGGTGGGTGGTAGAGGCCGTCAATGGTCATTTTAAAAGAGATTTTAAACTGTTAAGACAGGAATATTGTCATCGGTCTCTACCACATATGATGCAGAATTTTGAAATAGCTGCAGCATTGTTGAACAGATTTGGTGTTCGTTTTGAGAACAGTATTTATTCCTCGGAAATATTGGAAATAATTCGAGAAAGAATGGAGCTAGAAAATAATCTGGCAAACATGGTAGAGGCTCATAATATGAATAGACGATCAGCCCAGTTTGAAAATATATGTGCTGACCAAAATAATATTTCATGTTTTCCAACATTGGAATATAGCGATTTAATTCTGTTCGCCTTGGGGACGTACCAAATAAGACAAGCTCGGTCTTATTACGGCGAACATGTACGTTTCCAAGGCGGATACAGAATAGAGGTGAATAGGGGCGAAATCATGAATGAAAATGATTATAACCTTAGAGGTAGTGGACAAAAGACCCTTGTAAGAGGGAAAATAAAGTCACGACACATATCACGGAAACAATATTATGTGTACATTTTAATTGAAAATAATATTCCTGGCAGAACCGGCATAGTTGAATATTGCTGCAGTTGTTTAGTTGGCCGGCGCACTGTAGGCTGCTGTGCACACACTATGACCTTAGTGTGGTATCTAGGATGGGCCAGACATCAAGAACATATCTCAGCACCAGCAGGTTTTCTTGATGAGATAATAATACGAGATGAAGATGAGTAATAAAATAAATATGTTTAACAAAATGTGTTTTTATTTGCCCTTACATTAGGTAGTATAGCCCTCAGTTTTCGTGTTAACGGGGCAAGTGCATTTTTTTAAAATACGCGCCCAGTTTTCGTAAACATACAATTGAGTAAGTACTCTCCTATATTCAATGTACTCTGTGGTAAGTACTACCTAACTACACCGCGTGTTAGAATTTATTTGGGTTTTTTCATTTTATCCGAAAATACTATTATCCTCACTTAGACCACACCACATTATCCATTTCTTTATGATTTAATTTCAATCTGCGATGTTTTATAGAATAATTGTTGTTTGACGTTCATTCATAACCTAAAAATTCAAACACTGAAATCTTTTTTTTCCGGCTTTCCCAAATGAAAATAGTCTCATTTATAAATTCTGGAGCTAACGCCAAATCTTTTAACATATTTTTCATTACGGGGCGCTTCAATTTGATCCCAGACAATTCTTAGTATGGAGACATGCCATTGTTCTTTGTTCCCCAGTCGAATACGCCGCTGCGGTATTCCTCGACATGGAGAAGGCGTTTGATAGTCTGGCACACCGGTCTGCTCTACAAATTGACGCTCACCTCAATGCCCCGCCGACTAGTACAGGTGGTCTCCACCTTCCTACAGGACAGGACAACTAAGGTTGCGGTGGAGGACAAGCTCTCAGGCGCGCGCCCCGTCGCCGCCGGGGTGCCGCAGGGGAGTTGCATCTCGCCTGTGTTATACTCCGTATACACCGACGACATTCCCGCCACGCACACATCGACGCTCGCGCTGTACGCCGATGACGCCGCGTACATCACTACTTCGCTCAACAGCGATCACGCGGCCATCAAAATGCAGCGCGCCCTGGACGACCTTCCCGACTGGCTCAGCAAGTGGAGGCTGTCGGTCAACGTGGGAAAGACACAGGCGATGATAGTAACGACTCGACACCGTTCTCACCCACCCAACCTTAAATTACAGGACGCCGACATCGAGTGGACCTCCAAGGCTAAATACCTGGGGGTCACAATCGACGATCGGCTTACGATGGGCCCTCACGTCCGCGACACGGTAGCGCGGGTGCGCGTCACACGCAACCTGCTGCGCCCCGTACTCTCTTCGCGCCTCCCGCTTAGAGTCAAGCTGGGCGTATATAAGACATATATACGGCCGCAGCTGACCTACGCTGCCCCAGCTTGGCTCGCCCTCACGAGCGAGGCACACATTAAAAAGCTCCAGACGCAGCAGAACTTCTCGCTGCGTCGTATAACTAACGCCCCTCGCTTCGTGAGGAACGCTGTAATTCACAGGGACCTGCGCGTGGAGAGTATCAAGGACTACGCCGCCACACTGGCGACCACAATGTTCGCGCGTGCCGACGCATCTGCCTGGGCCCACATTAAGGGCCTGGCCCCCTGGCACGCGCGACCACCAGACGCCAAGCGCCCGGACAAGCGCTTTCCGCGCGACTTGGTCGCGGACACTGAGGCCCCAACCACCGGACATGACGCCTGAGTAGGTCGCAACCACGCTACACGCGACCTACTCACACAAAAAGACTCCACACATATCACAACACGCATCCACCGCGCGCGCAGCTACTAGTTAACAGCTAGGCGCTGTGGCGCGCGTGACATACAATCACTACTGCACACTCTAAAGTGGGATTGACACGCTGTACGCGGCACGTGAGGGTGAGCGTACACACATAGCGTCTACATAAGGCGACGTACACACAACTCAAGTCGCCTTATACATACATACGTCCTATGTATTGCAACGTAATCGGCTAGCTCTGAATGCGTTGTAATCATAGGTCAATCACCCTCTGTAGGCGGGCGCCAACCAAAGCCGCCGCCCTGTTGCTAGTATCGACCTCCGTCGGGCCTCCCCCAGGTAACTGGGGGTCTCACCTGACCGGGGTCAGGTCGCACGGGCGGCGTGAAACACTTCAGGCGCCCCTACAGAAACACCAATAGCAAACACTCACCGCCACAGCCCCGACCCCGTTTCCTCGACAACGACGACAACGAGACTGTTGTTCCCCAGTCGCGAACCGAGCGTCGTAGGGGCAAGAGGTCAATGAAACCTAAAGGATGATGTGGTGACCTATTGACCTAGGTTAAGGAAATAGGTACAATTTTATGTTTTCACTGAAATACGATATCTTCTTATAAAACCAGGTCTTAAAGGGGAAAATAGTCACGTGACAACGTGTGACCAATCGTGAGCCTTCATGCGAGTTTATCTGTAAGCAAACTCGCGTCGATGCTAAGGGTCCGCAGGCCAGCTTTGGGGGGACCGCTGGCCAACAGAAGTCACTAGTATAAATATTCCCCACCAGGAATTGAACGAACAGTCCTAATTTCAAGTTCGATAAGCAACGTTATTCTGCTCTAAGGGTAGGTTCAGATGACAAGCGCTCAACGCGCGTTTTGATAACGCGCGTTTACAACTACATACATTTTATTCAGGCCGTACACATGCTAAGGCGCGTTTTAGTAACGCGCGCGTTCAACGCTGCGCTAGCGCTCGACTGTTGTCAGCGCGCGTCAACGCCGCTTTGAGATCATTGGTTTTCTATGTTTCCGTTCGGTTGAGCGCGCGCTTTCGACGCGGATAGACGTATTTTAGGGTTCGTCAAGTTCGTCCGAAAATCGTCCGAAATGGAAACCGAAGCTTTTAATACGGAATTATTAATTGATGAAATAGAGAAACGTCCTGCGATATGGGACATGACAAGTAGCGATTATTCAGATAAGAATTTGAGAAGACGGGCTTGGGAAGAACTCGTCCTTATATTTTGTGAAGGACATGACAATGAAGAAAAGAAGAAAATATTATGTGAGTATATATATTTATTTACATTTACAATCGGTTTGTGTTACAAGTTAAATATAACGATTCTGCCAATCTACTTTTCCTTCATTAATGAAATAGTTTGTTAAATGTACTCGAACATTATCCGCCTGTCGCACAGCACGTCCGGTATAATGTGAGGCTAGATTTTCCAGGGGTGGCGTATAAAGTGTGTCTTCAAAATTGTAGCCATCCCTGATTCTGACATAATTATTTAGTGTACATACCTATCGCTTTTACGATCTTTTCTGCAAAACCGATGTTAACATCTAACGGCCTGTGTAAAATGCGCCATTTATTGCACATTATGCCAAAAGTACATTCAACATACCGGCGTGCTAATGTCAAACGGTAATTAAATATTTTTTTAGCATAAGTTAGTGACCTTCCCCCATATGGACGCATTAAATTCTCCATCATGCCAAAAGCTTCATCAGCCACTATCACATATGGCAACGTTGTCGGTCTATTTTGTATTAACAATGCCTTTGGCTCAGGTAGATCTAATGACCTTTCTGTCAGCTTTTTGTACAATGAAGAATTCTTGAATATACCTGAGTCACTGTTTTTACCGTAGGCACCTATGTCAACCCACACAAAACAATAGTTTGCATCCGCTAGCGCCAATAAAACTAGCGAAAAATAATTTTTATAGTTATAATACATAGAACCCGTGTGTTCAGGCTGGATTAACCGTATATGTTTCCCGTCCAAGGCTCCCAAACAATTGGGAAACTTTGAGTTCTTTTCAAATATCGTGGATATTTCACACCACTTTTCTTTCGTTGGTTCACTCATAACAACGGGCCTTAATTTTTTCCAAATAGTTTCACATACATGTGGTATTATAGTAGCCACAGTAGATTTGCCAATTCTATAGTCGTAGCTTAATGTCCCAAATGAACATCCAATGGCCAAATATCTGGAAACAAACATAAACTATTACTAAATACTGTTTTTTTTTTCAGCGTCATCCCTGCAAAAAAAGTGGAAGAGTTTACGGGATAATTATATGAGAGAGGTGAAGAAAATAAAGACTGTCAAATCTGGATCAGGAGCTTCCAAAACTTCGACATATATTCATTATAATAGACTACGATTTCTACAGGCATCAATTGCCAACAAAGATACAGAAAGTAGTTTCGATGCAGATAATGCATCAACTTCGTCAGAGGTTGCTGAAGTAGAAATAAGTTCTGGCTTTAAGAGTCCTAAATCTACTTCAGGAAAAAAACAAAAATTAAATCCTGCTGATGAAAGATTTGCAAACATATTAGAGCAGAGTTTAGCACAGAAAAATGTGTCTCATCCAAAAGAAGATGACGATGAAGACAAGCTGTTTTGTTTGTCACTCGTTAAAGAGATTAAAAAAATTCCGGAATATAGGCGACTTCAAACTAAAATTGCCATTTATAATTTAATTTTGCAAAACCAAAATGAATTTCAAGGACCACAACAACAGACATATGAAAATCAAAATTACCCGGTATCACAACGAAGAAATTATTCATCACAAGAGCAGCGTCATCAGTCATCAGCTTCTGTTGAAGGCTTTCGTTATCATGATTATAGATCACAGCAGTCTAGTGTGTCAAATAATTTTGCACATTATGGTTATACTACAGCAATGGGGTCTCCATCGCCAGTAATACCTACTCCATCGCCAGCACCAACTAATGTCAGCAATGAATCAGAGTTAGAGTTATTCTGCGAGTAACAAAATGTTATTTTTTCTTTAAAAAAATTGTTCCTAAACAAGTTGATTTGATTTATTTGATTTATAGATTATGTTGATTATTAAAAAACTTACCTCATTGTAATTATGAGTTTTTCTTCCGGTGAAATGCTATATCGCACAGCGTTTTTATCTGCTACGAGTTCATCGTTTATGAGAGTCAGTAAGTCATCAAATGACTTGATGGACATTCTGAAGTAGTTAAAGAATTTGGGCTCAAATTGCCTTAACTTAGGATATAAAATAATGTACTGACTTTCAGTCAGCCTGGTTGACAAAATTGGGTGAACCCAATATCTCCGTCTTCTGTTGTGTCGTTTCTGCCGTCTGTATAAAATCACCGATAAAACTGTTTCTACGTCCATCTTCGACAAATGTAGAACTCAAACTGGCCGCAACAACGCGCGTTTAACGCCTGACAAGCGCGCACCATGTAAACACTATACAAAAATTCAACGCGCGTTCAACGCGCGCTGAGCGCTTGTCATCTGAACCTACCCTAAGTGTCCGCGCCGCAGTAACTAATATCTCTTAAGTGTTTTTGTCTTTTATTTTGTTTTATAATAATTTTTATATTTGCTAGTTTAAGTTTTAATAATAATAGTTTCCCTTAATAATAAATATTAGTTAAGTTGTGTAAATACTTGACAAGAATTAAATGATTTACGTGTAATTGAGGTGCGTTATTGAAAAGTTCCTGTGTGAGGTCCTGGGAATGAACGGGCCGGCACTTGTCCTACAAACAAGCGTCCGGTAAGATATTTGGGAGATCGTCCCGGGTCGTATCGAGAGGTGTGACCGAAACAATGTCCACCAACTAATATTTTCTATACAGGACATTGGTGCACAGGTCCGTATAAGTATTATGATAAGTCTCATCAATTAATTAAAAATTCTTTTCATAATATTCGTCAAACTATTTGTGACTTAGATGTAAAATCTATATTTTTACGTACACGTAGTTTACCCATGGAACGTTTAATTTATGTTGGTCCATGGAATAATTTAAGTTCATATTATTTATTATGGTGTTTCAGATAGTGTAAGAGTTTTAGATGCTTTGATTACTTTTCAATATTCGGATAAAAATGAACGTTGGCGATGTATGCATAACTTGTATCGTATAGTTAATAAGTCAATACCTAAAAGAAACTGTATGTTTGTTCTAGGAGAGCCAAATAGTGGCAAAAATTATTTTTTTGATTGTGTATGTCATGCATTAATTAATTTTGGGTGTATGGGTAATTTTAATAAATATTGTAACTTTCCATTACAAGAATGTGTACAGCGTCGAATAATACAATGGAAAGAACCAAATTTTGAACCTGGTTCAGAAGAAAGGGGAGGGGTGATAAAAGACGGACGTTTTGGATTTTAAAATGTCACTTTAAAATGGGCTTAACGAGGATTTCGAACTTCACGCAAGCGAAGCTACGGGCAAAAGCTAGTTAAATATATATAGTGTACGGTTACAAGTGTTATTCTTTATCCTCCCGTAAGTACACACCTGCTAAATCTTATGTGCACATGCTAGTCGAGGGTTGACTCCTAAAGCCACCCTAAAGTGTTACATTGGCGCCCAATTTAATAGGTCAATGCGAGGAATTCAGGTATTCTTTTCTATATTTTTTCTTTTTTTCTTTTTCTGTGTGGTCAGGAAACGCCCAGGAATAACCTATCTGTTTTTTTCTCTGTGCAAAGCACGTGCTTAAAAACCACAATTTAAGTGTTTTGCGTTAAAACTAACTATTTTATAATACGGTATTGTATTAATGATCTACGCGTATCGAGCGACGATCTCGCACGAAGAACCGGTTTGAGTTTTTCTTATCTACCTTCCAGAAAGTTCTACTGAACCGCGTGTTCTATTTTTTCTGTAAGGGTGATTTAATTCCTGGACGTTTTTTTTTTCTCTGGAACTGTTTACTGTGTGATATTTATTTAATTATTTTTCTGCTGTTATTCAGCAGGGATTTGGTTTTCTTTTTTTCTTACTCTTTTGTGTGATTGCATAAGCATCCATTTTCAAGCATAATGGCTTATGAAATTAACTTAAAACAGAAAACCGAGTCCTTGTTGCTGCATCACTGTTATCATACGCTAAATAGGGTGGATCCCGGCGTCCTTAATATTGAGAGAATTAAGTCTGTGTGGTCTAATTTCAATAATCACTATACTTCGTTACAATCGGTCACGAGGCATGTGTTGCAGTCAGATTGCTCAGTGGGGGAGGGTAGTATTGAATGTAAATACGATAGAAATTTTTTTTTCGGAACTTAGTAAATTAAAGATCTTAAACTACTTAATTAATTACTAATAATGATTAAAACTCAAAACTCGAAATATTTATTTGCAGACTAAGGTAAAATAATACAGATCTTATTATACATATAGAGTAGGTACAGCTTAGCAACCTTTTCCAGGTGTTGCAATATTTGAGGGCTCTAATTATATGAAAGTATATTTATAAATTTACTTGTGTCTACTTGGTACATAGTGCCTAATTCTTGACTATTGTTATTATATAATTTATAATAAAAATAAACTATTTAATGTTCTGAACTATTGAATGATATTAATGATCTAAACTATAATTTAACTTGAACTAATTTATTATAACTATTATAAAAGTTTTTATTTTATAACTACCTACTCACTAGGTATTGCTACATTAACCATTCATTTTCTATTACTAAATTGTTGGTCTACCCCAATAGTTTATAAAAATTATGGTCTACCCCATTTATTATTGAATATATATCTACTATGACTATCGGCCCTACCCCGATAGTTGTGTTTTACCAATGGCCCTACACCATTGGTATTCTACAGAGCGGTTGCAACTCTTTAAGGCGCTACCCAAACGTAGGACACCGTAAAACGCTCAGTTTTTTGTCGCACAGTTAGGCGTATTGGTACATATTACAAACCAGAAAAAAATTGAGTGTATTGTCAAATATTCAAAGAAAAGACTTATTCAAAAATATTTCATAAAAATAAAATAGGATCATGATAAAAAAAACATAAAACAGAACTCAAAAAATATTTTTCGTCGCATAATTCTCAAAATTTTGAGCGTAAACTGGCATATTTTATGTAATGATAATATAGGGAATATAATCAACTAAAGAAATACCTAAAAATTATTTCACTGACCCGTGTATTTATTTTTTAATTTAATTAAAACTGCAAAATTACTTTTGAATTCGTGGTCGTTCGATTCAACTAAAATCAAACGCATCGCTGTTTTGTACCTTATTTGTTGCCGCGATGTGCTAATGTCGTTCGTTCGTCAGTGTCATGTCAGTCGGCTGTATATATTGTAGTCTTTGGTCGGCTGCGAGGTCTTATAAAGAGCGGTCACGTTACGCTAATTACGAATTCGCTCTAAGCTTTTTACGTACACTAGTTTATTATTAGATATAGATAATAAGTTATTTCAAAAGTATTGACTTTTATTAGCTTTATTTTTCAAATAGACATTTTTTTTGTGATTATGGACGCATTTGTATACGTGCATATGTGGTTTTTCATTATTCGTCTTGCTCTTTGTTGATTACAAAAATTATAGAAGAAAAACAACAATGGGCTATAAAAGAAACAAAGTACTACGACGGATTTGTACAAGAAAACGACGTAATAAAAGTAAAAATACTCGAGTATCTCAGTAAGTACCAATTACTAATTGTTAGCTTTATATATAGGTGTCACGCTTTATTATTGTATTACATCCACAAAGTTTGTTATTTTTTTCAATATCTGAAATAGGTTCACAATATTTGCATAGATCGCATAATAATTTATCATAATCAGAACTTCCGGTCTGCTGACTCGACCGTCGCCGCGCGCGTCGTCGGTAGAGCGGTGAGCGCTAAGATGCTGCAGCTACCGCTCGCTAGTCGGTGAGTGCTAAGATGCCGCCGTAGCCAACTCTCTGAAGCCGATGAGCGCTAATATGCACATATAATAATTAATGTTCAAAATAAAAAGATAATGTCATAAATATGTTCCAATAAAAAATAATGTTTTCTGTTCAATTACCGAGAAGCTAAGGGTCATCCGTGTAATAACCCTCCAACATCTCTCACACGTCTGACTGCAGTTACTCCAACCTCAACAGATATAGGTACTGTTCATGAAGCAGATTATGGGCAAGTTCCTATGTATAATAATGTTAATGACACTAAAAATGTAATAAAAAAATTAAAATTATTTTTGCTAGGGTTCCGTTAGTAAAAACAATACCCTTATAGGACCACTCATGTGTCTGACTGTCACAGCCAATTTGCTTCGAATGTACTGGACTGATTAAGTTGGGTACACCTATATTTTTTGTGACCTAAACACCCATACATACGTAACAGCTTACCATCAGGTGGCCGTATGCTTAATTGCCGCCTTAGTGGTATACACCAATTAATCATTTGATTTGCGACTTGAGAGGTCAACAAATGTTCTCATTTTAATTGAAAACCGTGACTATTTTTATGACATGGAAAAACGTGTCTATTTTTATCCGAATCAGCTCAGTCGTTTCATCATGATTGACAAATAACATACTGTTACACTAAAATTTTTCTTAAAAACACTAACACATTACTTTTTTTTCAGAGAATCCACAGTAAACGATTCGTACCTTGTAGAAACCATTTCTCAAGAAGATGCATACCTACCAATACATGGTCGAAGGATTATACACATGATGTATTTTATCCAGCAGCTTCAGAAACTATCAAGCCATACTTCTTTGTTCAGTTGCAATTTAAAAGACATGTCATTGATAGGAGAAAGCAGAAATGGTTTGATCTCTAAATATAAATTTAAATGTAATATGTGTAAAGAAAATTTTGTAATTACAAGTGAGGATCCAGTAAACATATCTAATGTTAACGCAAATTTGGCTGCGGTAACAGGAATCACTTCTGCTGGTATCGGCTATTCTCAGTTTCCAGAAATTACAGCATGCATGGATATACCATTTTTTTCAGAAATAAGTTATTCTAAAATTCAAGATACCGTTTATGAAAAATGGGAAGAAACAGCTCTAGAATCTATGGAAAAAGCTGCTATACGTGAGCGTGATGCCGCTATAACTGAAGGGAAATTTAGTAAAGATGATATACCTATAGTAGATGTGTATGCAGATGGCGTTTGGTCATCACGTTCGTACGGTAATAACTATAAGGCATTGTCTGGTGCCGCAGCGATTGTAGGCCGCAAATTTGGTGAAGTCCTATATATAGGTATTAAAAACAAATACTGTCTAGTATGCGCTCGAGCAGAGAAAAAACTGATTTCAATACCAGATCACGTTTATTTCAAAAATTATACTGGGCCTTCAAGCGGTATGGAAGCAGAAATCTTTTGCCAAGGATTTGAAACTTCTATAGAAATGTATAATATAATCTATGGTAGGTTAATTGCAGACGGTGACTCTGCTACTTACGCAAAAATCCTAGCCCGCAATCCCTACCCAAATCATACTGTGCAAAAGATAGAATGTAGAAACCATTTGTTACGTAATATGTGCAACAAATTAAGAGCTATGACCAAAGACACAAAATATCCTTTAGAATATAGAAAAACATTGTCAGAAATCAAAATTATGAGCATTCGTAAAGTTGTGATAAACTCAATACAGAGATATAAACCCGAAAAAGAGAAACCAGAATCAATAATAAGCCTTAGAAAAGACGTAGAAAATTCAATTTATCATGCTTATGGTAACCATGAACAGTGCCAAAATTAATCCTGCACAAAAGATAAAATTGCACAGAGCAATAATGAAATACAAAATACTATGTTCTGGTTCAGAATAAAGACAATTATTCAATCAATAACTTCAAAATCTAGGAGTCTGCTTGAGGATGTAGATACGAACATAGTAGAATGCTTTAATAGTGTCGTAGCAAAGATTGTAGGGGGGAAAAGAATAAATTTCTCACTTCGTCGTGGTTATCGTGCACGATGTTCTGCTGCAGTTTTGGCTTTTAATAACCCTTATCCAAGACATACACTTCACAAAAAGATGTTAGGTCGAAGCCCTAAAAGCATTTTGAAAAAAACCGAGGAACGACGACTGAAGAAAAGAAAACACAACCGAAGAAAACCACATAAAAAGAACAGAGTAATAAGTAAGATAAGTAATAATATTCAACACGATTGTGGTGCTCAAAGTACTACTCCTGATATGCCACCACATGAACTATTAAGAGCTAAAGAGCAATTTCTGGCAAATTTAAAACAATTAACTTTGGACAAAGATAAAATACAGCTATCGACTATAAATCAGAGATATAGTAATGACTGGCTAGAACTGAGGAAGAATATGCTTACAGCATCAAATTTTGGGATAGTAGTGAAAAGAAGAGAAACTAGCAGTAAAGCAATGTTAGTGAAAAATATATTATACAAATCAAATCTCAGCAATGTAACAGCTATTGCACATGGTATAGAAAATGAATAACTCGCTTTGCAACAACTGGCCAATCAAGAAAATGTGAGAATTGAGCCTTGTGGGTTATTTGTGGATGACGAATACCCCTTTCTTGGTGCCACGCCAGATAATTTGATAGGCCAAAACACAATTGTAGAAATTAAGTGTCTTTTAGTAGCTTTTAAAAACGGTCTGAAAAATGCTATAAAGGCAAATAAGGTACAAATAATATGGAGATACGAAAAAAAAACTAATTTGATCAGACTGAATAAAAATAGCACATGGTAATATCAAATACAGGGCCAACTCCATGTTACCCGTAAACAAAAATGTTTATTTGCTGTCTGGAGTGGTGAAAATAATCCGCTTAAAAAAGAAATTACTTTTGATGAGATGTAGTAGTATAAATTGAACGATTGTGATCTGAAATATATTGTTTTATAATTTTGAAATAAATAGTTTTAATGTTAAAAAATGATCATCCCCCCCCCGCCCTCTTTATTAAGCTATAATAAAAAAAAACCAGAAAATACTTCTTATACAAGGTTAGTCGGAAAGGGGGTACTAACCCGAAAGCCACTTATAGTATCATTGATGACTGTTTTATTGCAGGTGTTAAAATTTCTAAATACGCATATTTTTATTTCCATACAAAAGTAAATAAATATTATTTATTTCAAAAACTCCTTTCCTCCTGACTTTTTTATCTATTCAAAAATGGCCGCGCACGTGGTCGTCCGTGCCTAGCCGCTCGGCGGTAAAATACAAAGCACCGGTAGGTGCCTACGAATGCCGCCGAAATCGTAGGTTACTATGGTACTGTGCGTGAGGGTGGGTGTGTGCATGTGTGTGTCGTAACATATCATTATTATCTAGGAACTTACCATTTCTGATGTTGACGCTGTTCTCCGCCAACGAAAACGTCACACACGTGTCGTCTTAATATCAAATAGGTACTTAAAAACACAAGAAGCACTTTTGTTTATTAATTACTACTGTTATACGTAGGTAACCTACCTGCGAATGAATCTATCACCAGTTTTATGTACGTATGTTAACACCAACGAATTAATCTATCACCACGGACACTACAAGAAAGGTTAATTTCGAATTGAAGGAAACACCTACATCTATGAAAAATGTTGTGTTGCCTATAGTCAATATAATACACATTGAAGATGAGATGGCGGAAGAAACAAATGGTATGTATTTATAATATATAATGATTTGATACAAACTCCTCGGTGGATATAAATAAATATAAACCGATTGTAACTGTAGCAAGCTATGCACAAGTTTTGTAGCTGCTATAATGATTATAATATCCCCTCAAGCTTTTGTGTACAGCGGGAATAACTTTTAAGCCAAAAGCCAGGCTATCCAACATCCTAGTACAAGTATCTATGGTTAGGTGTAGTCCATGCCCTCTTTTCTTTTTCTAGATTTAGTTCCACCATTAGAGCATACTGTAACTGTAAAGAAGAATGTTGTGTTGCCTATTCAGACAGGCAATATAATACAGATTGAAGATGGGATAGTAGAAGAAACAACTGGTATGTATTTGTAATACAAAATGATACGATACAATCTCCCAGGTGCATATAAATAAATATAAACCAATTATTGCTGTACCAAGCTATGCAAAAGTTTTGTAGCTGCTGAAATGGCACAATTTCTGTGTACTATGGGAATAACTTTTTACCCAAAGGCCAGGCTATCCAACATGCTGGTACAGTAGGTACCTATGGTTAGGTGTACTCAATGCCAGTATAATATAATCATTTATTTCTTACAGTGTTCAAATATATTTATGTAGTTCATATTTCTTTACGTTTCAGATTTGAATGTGATTCAAGGTTTTCAGTTAGATAAATCATTTGATAAAAATAATGATGAAGATGTAATAAAAGGTATAGTTTCCTATATTATTTTTTATTAGGGATCCATTGTCAAGTAGGAACTCTTAAAATTTTAGTCTGTCTGTCTGCCTTAATGTCTGAGTTCTCAAATTAAGATAAAAAGTGTGTGAGGTATTACATCTTTTCGAGCAACATACCTTTATAGGTATACAGACCTATCCATGATCTAACTAAAGTTATTTAATTAGATCATAGATATATAGGTCTGTCTATCCGTTTACCACTTTATTCCCTAAAATTTTAAAATTTTACAGGACCGAGTAATAGATGGGGCACATGGAACCCAAAATCTTTGAAGTCCAAGGTATCACAAGTACTGAAACCTAATAAGAGCAGTGTAACAGCAAAACTGGATCAATTAACTGCAGCACGATTAGAACTGGTACAGCTACAACTAGAAATAGCTAAAAAGAGCTTTCCTTTGTACAGGAAGAACATAGTATAAAAATGTTAAGTCTTCGAAATGACGAAATTCGGAAGGATCAATTACATCAATTGATGCTCAACACAATGCAGCATAAACATTGATATTGATTTGTTAATTAATTTGTAATGATAGAATAAAAATTCATTTTTAGTAAGTAATAACTGTTTATATTATTTAACAAAATTAGCTTGTAAGTGATTCGAAATATAAAAGTATAGTATCCCTTGTAGTGCTTCTTTGTGTCTCACAATATTCAGCAAGTTCTGGTGGAAATACTGGCTGATGTAGTATCTGAACCTCAGGATCTATCGGAGGCTCGCCTTCATTTCTGCTACGTGCTAAATTGTTTAATACAGCAGTGGCCACAATAATATCTTGGGCAAGAGGTATCTTACATCTCAATCCAATACTCAGCACTGGGAATCTTCTTTTCCAGACACCGAAGCATCTTTCTATTACATTTCGAGTCCTAATATGAGATTCGTTGTACAATTGTTCGACTTGTGTTCGGGGATTGCTGAGTGGAGTCAACAAATAATTATTCAAAAAATATCCGCTATCCCCAAGCACAATCCCATTACCAAAAGCTCCATTATCACACTGATATTTAGCCGCTGAATAAGAAAATATTAGACTGTCGTGAGTTGATCCTGGCCATCTTGTTACTATGTCTTGAAATTGCAAATCACTTGTACACATGGCTTGGACATTTAATGAGAAGAAGCCTTTCCGGTTCCTGTAGTTCTCTGCAGTATTTCCACCGATAAATTCTTAATATTAGGTAGACCTATGACCTACGTATGTATATGGTAACTACACGGTACACTACGATGAAATGAAAATATGAAGTACCTGAATAGGTAGGTAGGTACTAACCTAGAGAAATTATTTTAATATGGGTACAATCTACATGTGTAAAAACTCTCGGAAATCGTGTAATATTATAAAATCCTTCCTGCACAGTTAATATTTCTTCCCTATTTGCAGGAAAATTAAGAAAATTCTGTCGAAGGGAAGCTATAGCTCCTGTCACTTTTGTTACAATTTTGCATACTGTAGAATTATGCAGTCCACCAAAATCTCCAATAGTAATGTAGAAACTAGCACAAGCATAGAATCGAAGAGCCAGCGGTAATTGATGCATAGGTGGAACACATTGATTTCTGTAAAATAATAATGTATAATTTAGATATATGTAGGTTACTACAGACAAAGAAAATAGGTTCCTAGTAGGTAGGTATGTACAGAAACCTATAAGTACATAAATATATACAAATTTTGTCATCATTTACCTGTCTGTCACATTTGAAATTTTATCTTCGATCAAGGATAGCAATAATTGCACAGTATCTTTCTGGAGACGAAATCTTTTGTGAAATTCCTTGTCGTCCCATATAGAAATATTGTCTGATCTTTCTCTTACAACTCTTTCTTTTCTGTCTGGATACAAGTAATTCAACATCAGATTTTCATCTTCGATGGCTAAATCGTCCATTGAATCAAAAACATCCATGTTTTCAACAATACACGAGCACGAAAATACGCGGAAGCAAAGCACAATACGTATAACCCCAAAAAAAACAAACGTCACAACAACATTTATTCTAGAGATGAGTCCGATATCATGTCACATGTAAAAATCATCGGTATTTAAAAATCATTTTATCATACAATGACAACGACAAAATCATCAATGCTTTTAAATCTTTACTTGAATGAACGCAAAGTTGTGAATTGCGATTCGGACGGGCGGCCGTCTCGCTCGGGTTAGTTAGTCTATGGTCTCGGGTATCGGGCACTGGCTGCGGTGCGAATTGCGACGTTGCGAGACTGCTTAAGGAACGGCAACAATGCTTTCACTTGCGTTGTTTACGTTTGCGCGCGAAATGCGCGGCGATTTCGAATGCTATTTACTACTCGGGCGACTTATTAGGCTGGCCGCACACGCACGGTTGCGTAACGTAAACGTAGCGCTTTGGCCACAGAAAAGTTTGTAAAATATCAATTACAACAATCAGAGGCGAAAACAGCAAAAAAACTCACTCAATCTGTGGAAACTCGGTGGAACTCTGACTTTCATATGCTGCAACGGTTTATTGAACTTAGAGAGGCTGTAACTGCAACACTTCCACTTAGCAACTTCAAAGGTACATATCTACAAGAAAATTATTGGATAATCATTCAAGATTTGCAGTGCGTGCTTAAACCCTTCGATGAAGTGTCTACGCGCATGAGTGGAGAAAAATATTTCACGGATGGGGAAGTAATTCCAATTACACAAGGCCTTTTGGAAACACTAGACATACTGGAGTTAAGAGATGGCCTGCACGATGTTGTCAAAGTGGTTTTGAAAAGGCTTAAAAAGGAAACTTCTGAAAGATTTCGTAATCCAGACATTCCGCTCTCGGCCGCCGTAGAGTGCACACGTGCTCTCTACTCCACGTCCGACCGCTCCGCGCCCCGCCGCGCACCTCTGACGTCACTGCGCGCCCCGCACGCAGCAACTTCACTCCGCTTCCGGTCGTCCGGCTGAGTACACTCGTAACTTGTTACGAGTTGTGCTAGCCACACGACCAACACTCGTTCAAAGTAGTCTTTTTCAAGACGAGCGGCGAACATCACTGTTTCTTTGCGAACAAAACGTCAAACGATTGTGTATCTTCAGGGAAAAACCACTGTTTTGTGGTCCTCGGTGGAAACAACCAAACGGTGCCAACGAAACCGAGTGTGGTGTGGACCCGGTGCACCAATCTTTGTCAGCCGGCAGGGGATTGGGATCACCGGCCTTGGGGGATCTCCTAGTCGGCCCCAACTCATAACCCGTTCTCTTCGCAGCATTCCCAAGGTAACTCGGGTTTGCGCCCAGTTACTAAGGGACTTAGGAACCCGTTCGCACATTAAGATTGGTGTTCGGGATTACTAGCTTAGGGAACGCTACAGGTACACACCTCCCTGTCTATACCCGACAGGGAGGGTTACTCATCTCCGAGTAATCCCACCCGGAGAGTCAGGTTTTTAGGCCCTTCAGGCATCATCGAACAACACAAAGTGTAGCTACCGAGTTTGTTTATGATTTTCTTCTCGGTAGTGTTTGAACACTAGGAAAATCATACGGGTGGGGGGCTTTTCGTGGGAGTTGTTCGCCCGGGGCGACACGTACGTGTCTCCTCGGGACTGGTTAGGAGTTAGGTCTCCCCCATTCTTCACCCATGGCAACCTACCCTGTCACTATGCCGATGACGGACGCTGAAATTTTAGCGGCCGTCAAGGACCTCCGTAATCAAGACCAGGCGTTCGCAGCTGCGTACAGTCTAAAAATCTTCGGTGTTCCCTTCGTGAACCCCGCGGATTCCCCCCATCGCCCGACCTCCCAGTCGCGACGCGGACTATGCATTGGTCACACCGACCGATGTATACTCTAGCGTACACTCGTCCCCCGCTCATTCGACCGTTCAACCGCACCCCGCGGTAGTAGCCCCGTCCGCCATGGACGTTTGCGGCCCCTCTCCCCCTGAGTCCGACTCCGAGACGAACTCAAACACCGACTCCTCTTCCTCTGAAGGCTACACTCTCGTAGCCGGCAAGGGAAAGAAACGCGCACGCAAAAACCAATCGGCCCCTAATGCGCTTCCCGCTAAGGCCCCCAAAACCGTCACCGCGACCGCCGCGACCCCCGCGCCCCCCCGTCCCGCAACCGGCTCTAAACCCTCAGGAAAGAGCCCGGTCCCCCGCCTGTGTTCATCCATGACAAGGCGAGGTGGCTTGAGGTAGTTAAACTATTAGATGCACAAAAGACTCACTTCCTGAGCGCCCGACCTACCCAACAGGGTATTAAAGTGGTTGTACAAACCTCAAAAGACTTTCGCGACCTCACGCGACTGCTCCAATCTATCAAGGTGTCTTTCCACACCTACGTCCTCCCCGACGAGCGTCTCCTCAGGGTTGTCATCCGTGGCATGCCCTTGGAAATGTCCCCCCGAGAAATTCTGGATGACCTTCTGTCTCAGAATATCCCTGTTCTAGAAGTCCACCGCATGCACCGCGGCAGAGGTGGCGCCCCCTATGAAATGGTACTCGTAGTATGCGAGCCATTGCCCGAATCCCAGTCCATTTTCAATGTTAAGACCATATGTCGTTTTATCGGTCTCACCGTAGAGCGCCCTAACAAGGCCGGCCCCCCTGGCCAATGCCACCGATGCCAATTATATGGCCATTCACAGCGTAACTGCTACGCGACGCCCAGGTGCGTAAAGTGCTTGGGCGCTCACGGCACGAGCGACTGTACCAGACCAAAGGACAGGGCTCTATGTACAGAGCCCCCAAGCAGCGAATTATCGCGGGTGCCCCAAAGCGCCAAAACAGCGCAGCCCTAAGTTGGCCCAGCGCTCAGCCGTCCGTCAACAAAGAGAGAGCCCTTCCACGGCCCCTCTCTTGTCCTCCCACATCCCCGACCGCCTCAGTCCAAAAAGGCCCTCCCCCTGGAACGCACTGAATCATCAGCACTCGTTCCCAGCCCTTGGTCCAAGGCGCCCACCTCCGAGCGCGGTTCCCACCGCCCCGTTGGTCTCGGCTCCCATTCCCCCGCTACGTTTAGTCGCCCCTATAATGCCGGCTGCCTCTCAGCAACAGGCACCAATCGCCCCGGTCACTTATAAGTGACTTATGAGTGAGTGGGGCCGGTGCACTATAGTGCACCGGCCCCCGTAATCTCCAGGCCTTCTGCACTCGCGGCCTCTGCCCCCTCACTCATGGCCACGAAAGTGTTCTTCCAGGACACTCTTCCCAGCCTCCTTAAGTCCCTGTCTTCCTGTAATATGGAATGGGCCCAAAACATGGTATCCGCGTGGAACGCCACTCAAGGCAATCCTATAGCGCGCATCAATGTCCTCCGCGATTTCGAGAACATCCTCAATCAGTTAATGTCTTTACCCTCCAATGGATACTGAGCCCTGCAGAAATAAACCCCGATCCCTTAGGTTAAGTTTCTTCAACGCTAACAGCGTTAACGGTCAACGAGATGAGATCGCAATCTTTCTGCGTGAACATCAAATTGACATATTTCTAGTACACCCTGGGCAGTCAGCAGCGCTGCTAAGCTAATCTTATTACTACGGCATAATCAATTTTCGTATAATTTGTCGTAATACAACAGAAGTGGGAAGTAGTTAAGTTCATGGTAATCTGTTTATTGTTTCAGCTTCTCGCCAAGCTCCTAACCAACCACTACTTATGGATGAATTTATTTTAAGTCAGTCTTCCAATAAAACTTATGACACACCAAGTGTACCAGGTTAGTTGTTTACCTTTTCATTATTTTTATGAACTGTGGTAAAGAATAAGCCCACATTTTTCGACTGTAAAGGCAAATAAGTGATTATTGCCAAGAAAATGAGCAGCAGTGGGTACTGCTGCGGATTTAGCGTGAGAGGGTTCTCACACTGCCAATCTGCCTGCCTGTTGTGGTGATTATCTTTTTAGGGTTCCGTACCCAAAGGGTAAAAAAAGTAAAAAAATTGTCTGTCCGTCCGTCTGTCACCAGGCTGTATCTCATGAACCGTGATAGTTAGACAGTTAAAATTTTCACAGATGATGTATTTCTGTTGCCGCTATAACAATAAATACTAAAAAACAGAATAAAATAAATACTTAAGGGGGCTCCCATACAACAAACGTGATTTTCTTGCCATTTTTATAGATAATTGTACGGAACCCTTCGTGCACGAGTCCGACTCGCACTTGGCCGGTTTTTATATTCCATCCCAATTACAATTTTAAACATAAATAAAACAGGTTAGTTGGAAAGGGGGTACTAAGCCGAACTAACCTTGTAATATTAGAAAATGCTCTATTCAACGACAGTAATTTCTTTTATTTTAGCTTTACATGATACGACTACGACGAATACAATGATTGAAACACCATCTACATCTAAAGACATACTTCAGGCTGCAGGTAAGAATCGTTGACCATATATTATCATTAATGGCTGAAGTGAGTACACATAAGTACTTATTTTTACTGAACTTGATAAAAAGTGCATTGGTTGCTAAGGTCAAATTAGAAAAACCTGGACTGTCCGAAAGCATGTTGGAAGTGTATAAAATTACTCTAAAATGTGTTATTGTGCATTAACATAGTTACCATTAGTACAATATTAAACCGTTATGACATTCAAGAAGTTTACCTCTAATGATTATGTGCCACGTTACATACATATTTCTTACTCTATTTAATATTCAAGTGTTTTGTATTCTTTAAAAGCATGTTTTTTTTTCAGATTCATATAAAGCTAATAAACAAATGCAAAGAAAAATTTATAAACTTAAAAACAAACTGAAAAAACTGAGTGAAAAATGCAAATCTCAAACAAAGAAAATTAAGTACGCCAAAAACTTGTCAGATTCAAAGATTTTCTTAAAATGAATAGAAAAGCTTCCCGAGCCTATCCAAATTTTTACCAAACTGCAGATGAAAAATAAATATAAACCCAGAGGCAGAAGATTTACAACTGATGAAAAAGTATTGGCCCTATCTATATTCAAACAGAGTGCGAAGGCATACAATGTTTTAAAAAATATGTTTGTGTGCCTTCAAAAAGATGTTTGCAAAAACAATTAAGCACAATTCCACTAGAACCTGGAATAAATGGTCAAATATTTAGTCATTTAAAGAAGATAGTTAAAAGACTACCTAAAGAAAAACGACTATGCACCCTCATCTTTGATGAAGTAGCCTTGGAACCAGGACTTTACTTTAGTAAAGGTCAAATTATTGGGTTTGAAGATTATGGCCATAAGAATACTATGCTAATTGCCCACCATGCACTTGTGTTTATGTTGAAAAGCATAAAAGGCAAATTCAAACAACCTATATGCTACACATTTTGCAAAAGCTGCACCAAAAAAGATGATCTGAAATATTTAATAAAATCACTCGTGAAAGAAGTTCACAAGACTGGTCTAAAAGTAATTGCAACAATATGTGATCAGTCACAATCAAATGTGAGTGTAGTGAAAAGTTTAAGAGAGGATACCAGAAGAGAATATTTAAAGAAAGAAATTGAATACAAGTCATGTTCTTTTGAAATTGAAAACTGCAAGATATTCCCCTTGTTTGATACTCCACACCTTTTAAAAGGTGTGCGTAATAATTTATTAACAAAAGATGCAAAATTTATAGAAGGTGTAGAAAGAAATGCAAAATGGGAACATAATTTATTAAGATGCTATTTAATGAAGACGTTGGACAGCACGAAATACGACTTGTTAATAAATTAACAGAACTACATATTATTGAAAACAAAATACCAAAAATGAAAATTAAATATGCTGCTCAAGTTTTCAGTCAAAGGGTATCATCTGCAATGAGATTTCTGGCAAGTAAGTATTAATCACTACTATTTAACCAATTATTGTGTAACTGTAAAATAAGTTAAGTTTTTACTTACAAAATCTACTCCCCTTTATTACAAAAGTTTAGAAAATGTTTAGACACTGGTTTAAATCGGGTCTAATGTCAAACTCCATACATAAAAAAAGTATTTAAACCCAGCGTACGTTAAGGCTGTTTCTACACCCGATTTTCTAATAAGGTGAACTAATTTGACTGATTAGAGGTTAAATAAAAATACAAATACAGATAGTAATGATTCACTCATTATTCGTGAACCTAAAAGTACAATATTAGTAAGTTTATTGACTCACTAATATTAAAACTGTTCACTTATATAAAATCTTATTCACTTATATTAAAACTGTAAAAACCTTTGAAACTGAGAAGTTAATAAAGAACTTTTTCTTTTTCAGGACACAACATACTACCCGCAGAGTGTCAAGCAGGGGTGACAGTCGCCTACAAGGCACTTTTCATCTCAGATTAATAATAAGCATTAGTCATTATTCTGAGCTTTTCATGATTATGATTCTGCCATATATTCGTCTTGTATCCTAACTTTTTACGCTATTAATAGCTCAACTTTAATCCAACAGATGGCGCTAAATCGCTTTTTGGCAACATATCTTAGGGCTGCCAATTTTAATGGTTACTTTAATACAGTTATTTTTTATAATATAATGTACTGTATGTAATGTACGTATAATATAATGTAATGTAATAAAATGTACGTTTAAAAGAGAAAACTTTACATTTAACTACATAATAAATGTTTGTTCAAATTATTTATTTTTAACCCCCGACGCAAAAAGAGGGGTGTTATAAGTTTGACCGCTATGTGTCTGTCTGTCTGTCTGTGGCACCGTAGCTCTTAAACGGGTGAACCGTTTTGAGTGCGGTTTTTTTTATTTGAAAGCTGGTTTTCTAGCGAGTGATCTTAGACATGTTTTATTAAAATCGGTTCAGCCATTTCAAGGTTATCAGCTGTTTTGTTAGCTGCGGTAGGGTTCTTAGACGCATAATGTGTATTACTTTACTTTCAAACATACGTGTGAAATAAAATTTGAAACACTCATGTATGCTATATAACTATGCAAGATTATGAAATTCTTGGTCTGATGCTGCAGCCAGGATAACCAGTGCACTAGTACACTCTTGAAAAAAATAATAGCAGATATGTCGTGTTTGGATTCGTTTTGATCAGTATTTGATTCTACATGCAATTCAATGGTGGCGACATGATGAACTGATGCTGCAGCCAGGATATCCAGCACTCTAGTACACTCTTGATAAAATAATAGCACTTTCGCTTGAACAGTCAGCCGTGCGAAGCACTTGGCTATGACTATGTTCATAAGCGACGGTTAATTTTAGTTTTTGGGCGGCGGCAGCGGCGGACCAAGGGAGTACTCAGAAAAGAAAAGGGGGGGGAAATTATCTAATAGTTTAAAGCGCGGTTTTGACCGGCTCATTATCCCCTCCTATGTTTTTTGTATATAAGGAGAGTATAAATTAGTATACTATCATAATGCCTCCAGGCGGCAAACATCGCGGTCAATCGCTTTACGGCGCTGTGGAAAAAGCATTCAGTGCAGCGTGGAAGTTAAAACATAAACACGAAAGAACTAGTCTCGGCGGGTATCACGCGTTTAAAAAGTCGGAAGCGGGTGCACAAATACGTGCTCATGCAACTCGAGAATTTGCCCGTACACACGGTCCATTCAGAAATATTGGGCCCGGGACCAGATCACGACTTGAGGATACATCTTCGCAACGAAATCAATCTGACGGTGCCGGACCAAGTTCAGCTGCCGCCGATCGACCCAACGACAACGACGAGTCCTCCTCCATCGACCTCTTCCCCCTATCCGGAAACAGTCAAGAAAGTGTTGATATCAATAAATATTTGGCAGATTTTCCTAGTTCTAACGATTTTAGCCCTAACATGGCTGACATACAAAATAATCTGCCAAATGCTCCGAGTGCATCTCAAGTTGCCGCGGGCGGTGGAGCAAGTGCTATGGACACCGACGCATCGATGGAAAGAGGAGCAGGAGGATCTGGAGCGGCTGCTGGGGGAGGATTAGCAAGAGGCGCAATGGCAACCATATTACCAAACTCTCGCATCAAAAGTGGCCATTTAACGTTTCAAAAAGTGTGGTATAAATATACCTATGGTTTAGCTAATAGTAATATCACTATAACTAACGGGAAAGTAATTCGTTATTCTACTCCATACGCTTACTATCCTGTTGATTGGCTACCATACTACCTGTCTCCACAAGAGTATAATTCATTACCATTTGATTCCCGTATTGTATCAGTCAGCGCTTCTATAACACCTATTGGTACGCGTACTGCATTTGATCATGGCACTACATTGAGCGGTACAGCTACTACGGAATATGTACCCATTGTTAAATCTTGTGTAGGTTTAAATAAACAAATTTATATTGAAAATCGTAGTGTTACTTTAAAGTCTACTGAACCCATGATTGTGGAAGGATTTAAAGAAAAAACTCTTCCTGACCACTTTCAATCTATGTATGGGTTGATTGGTGCTATTGAAGTACCTAGACATTTAAATTGGTATGCAAACATTTTATACAATGCCAATTCAGATGGTGGTTTTGATGGTATTGATATGCAAATGCAATATCGTGTTGATAAAGTTTTTACTACACATATTATTAACCATAAGTTAGGACAACCCATTGTTGATTATCATTATTCACCTAAGAATGGTTATTGTAAACCAACAAAGAGAAATTTCTTGATTAACTATAATAAAAATGATGGATTTCCCGACGACATAACTGCAGGAGAATTTCCATGGAAAAAGGTTCTGCCTAGTATTGTAAAAATATTACAGGACTCTAATAAAAAAGGTATTATCGGTCTAGGTAAACAACTGGGCACCGCTCGTAAAGATTTTATCAATCGTGTAGCGCATAATTATTATCAGTCCATTGAAGGCTTACCATATGTAGATTTGCATTCAGGCACAGTCGGTAGTTATACGCCACAACCGCAAGTACATATCGGTCTAATTGCAACACCTGCATTAAATCCGGCTACAGAAGTTAATAATTTCTTAAATTCATCTTTGTACACTGTATCAAAAACAGAGTGTATAATATCATTTGATATTGATTCTATGTGTGTTAATGGTGAATCGTATTGTTGGCCCCGCGATACTAAATTCTTTACAAAACAAGATGCAGGGTTTTATGGTTATGGTTATACTAATTTTGGAGAACTTGCCACTACAAGTGGACGCGTGGAGAAATCCCGTGAGGCGTGCATCAAACCTACAAAGGGAAAGATCACACGTAACAGAACTGCAACCGACAAGAAGAGTATTGATAGAGACAGAGTTAAAAGAAGCCTCATACAGGACTTTTCAGAAATTGAACTTGATGAACTTGAGTACGCTGAAGGAATATCAGAATAAATGTCCTGCAGATGGTTATAATAAAGATTTATGTGTATTATCTAATAAATGGGTTGATTATATTCCTGGTTCTTCATTTCCCGATCCAACAAGTGTAAACTTGAAGACTGCATACTTTCAAGACTCTTTAGTATTTAATATTAATAGAAGAGAGGAAAATAATAAGAATAAAGTTTTCAATGATTGCCATGGCAAGGAGAGAAAAACCCAAAGACCAGTGCCTTCGGCATGTTATGGATCCCGTTTTCAAGATAATTGGGAATCAACCAAATTATGGTTGTATGAAGTAAGATCTGATTTAATGTACACGTTTGATAAACGTTTGATAAAGTTAAAGCGTTCATCTTCCTCAGGATATTGATGTTTTAATAATGCTTCTAAAACCCTAACACTATCGCTAATTCCATAATAATACGAACTAAGGTTATTCCATGGACCGACATATATTAAACGTTCCATGGGAATGTTCCTGGTCCTTAAAAATATACTTTTTACATCTAGATCACAAATTTGCTGCTTTATATTATGAAAACTATTCTTAATTAAATCGTGCGTTTTTGAATAATATTTATACGGTCCAGTACACCAGTGCCCTGTGTAGAAAATGTTAGTGGGTGGACATATGACAAACGACTCTAAGTACGTCTGTATACGGCACTTTTTATCTCCACTTTTTTGGTACCCTTTATCTGCTTGAACACTTCTTTCGTCAGTTTCTGGAGTAGGGTGGAAACACGCGAGTCGTCGGAATATTCCAGGAATAAACTCCTCATTTCTGCGTACTTCCACCACTCGCTCTTTTCCTTTTTCAAGCAGTCTTTGAAGGGATAAATTTCTAATTTTACTACCTTCGAGCCACGCTCGCCCCGCGACTTTAAAGTGACGACACTGTCTTGGTGCTTCAAAGACATATTCTGCGAGATTGACCCAGTGGTCTGCAGTAAACACTGCGCTTGGACAGCTGCGTCTAGCATATCGCCTAAGTTGTCGGAGCCTTCGTCCTTCGTGTCCGAATCCGTCATTGGCTGCATCTTTTTCTGTTTCTTCGGCTGCGGTATCTCTAATTCTTCCTCCGTTGATGCTTTGCGAGGACGCTTCTCCGAGACCAACGTCGATTTTGTCACATTCATTCTCGACTTCGATGTCGAGGGATTGGTTGATGAGGCTCCATGCTTGCTCTGATTGAACGCCACCTTCTTGACTGTCTTCCGTGGTGTATTCAGAGATATATCGCATGAATCTACATCTGCACGATCCTCCACTGTATGTGCAGTCGTGCACGACATGGAAGTGGTCGTTGTGTTCGGTAATGAACAAGATTCCCCTTCCTCGTCGCTGGTGTCCTGTTGTTTGGTCTGAATCCAATTTACGTATGTTTGCCCGTAGATTTTGAATAATTTCTCCTCGAAATCGGGCTCCCATACCATCGCTTGGCCGTTCGTAAACATCGTGGACAATCCTTGCCCTAAGGCCCACGCTTCGAAACTGTCCCAGGAGATCCTTTTTAAATTGGCTCTTTGCCTGTTCATATCTAAGATAAAGCTTTTCATTATCTGGTTTAATGGGCGAACCAATTTTCCTAGGCTGACGTGTTGAGTTTGCAGTGCTGTCATCTTTATTGCCGTTATAAATTTCCCCATGATCTGCATTGTGCTGTCCACGTCCCAGTAATTTTTGAGCCATATGAAAAAGCCCATAGCATGGATTGTTTTCTTCTGCTTTAGAAGATTCACCTTGCCGAGGCCTTTTCCTTTTAACAACTTCCTCTTCTTCGTCTGAACTGCCGGAAGATCCAGCACCGCTTGCGTACTCTCCATGATGTCCACCGACTCTAAATTCTTGTCCGTCGGCTCCACGTTTTGTTGTTCTTCTAAAGAATTGGTTGATTCTTGACTGTTCGGCATCTCCCTGTTGTCCTCGTCCGACACGTAATTTACTTGGTTTTCCATTTTTTACAACTGATGTAAATAGATTATTCAATAGTGAGTCCAGCTTGACGGTTGACTTCAATATGACCACTGCTACTAAAAATCCCCTTTATATACCCGTTTTGACGATAAGACCTCATTAACAAACGAGTTCATGGCAAAACCGCGCTTTAAACTATTAGATAATTTCCCCCCCTTTTCTTTTCTGAGTACTCCCTTGGTCCGCCGCCGCCGCCGCCCAAAAACAAAAATTAACCGTCGCTTATGAACATAGTCATAGCCAAGTGCTTCGCACGGCTGACTTTGAACAGCTCATTATGTTTGTTTGGAACTCCAAAGGAAACGTCCTAGATGGCAAACCGCCTTCCTGTACGTCCCTATGTTTTATTATGTGCTGTTACCTGGCACAAAAAATTAGGAATAAATATAATTTTAAAGATAATAACTAATATTTATAACTACCATTCCAATAACCATTCTGTATGAATAATTTGACGACACGTTTGGTGCAGTGGCTGAGCGATTGGCTTCTGTGCTACGGGTCGTGGGTTCGATTCCCGCACGGAACAAATATTTGTATGGCCTACAGATAGTTGTTCGGGGTCTGGGTATGTAAACGCACCCACGATATAGGAGAAATCCTAGTGTTTTCCTACGTTTTTTTTTTAAAGAAAGAATGGAAAACGAAAATATCGATGAACATACACAAAAAAAAAAACATACAGACGAACATAGTAACCTCCTCCTTTTTGGAAGTCGGTTAAAAAGGAGGATCATTTTAACAGCGGATCATATCATTAATATCTACCAGTGCTATTGGGTTATTTAACCCATATGATAATGACTCCAGTATTTCGGCGGAGCACGACCAAGGGGCAATGGTTACGGCACAAACGGAGGATTTTCCAGCAGCAGAGATAGAATACATAGGTTAGTTTAACCTTTACAATTTTCACGGAGAAAAGGTTTGGGCTGTGCATTGATATCTCTAGTTTATTCTTTCATATAATTTGTATTAAATATGCCTCCCATGTTTGCCCTATGTCTTAATTTTAAAGTTTATTTTTATTTGCAGATACCGCAATGCCTCTAGCAACATTTTTTGTACAAGAACACACAAGTGACATACATGTAGTAAGTATGTGAAAATGAAGATATTGTGAAAAAGTTATGTAGGGGAACGAGATATTGTGTTCCGCCTACGAAAAGGAGGATCCTCCTACGAGGCGGAGTCTTGTGCCTGGCGGGCCACTTCCCAACGGTTGATGTTGGGAACTTGTATATATACTATCTGCAGTGACAGTAGCCACGGAAAAAAACTGCTCTAATAATTTAATTATATTTAATTAGAATTAATAGTAAAATTATACATATTTACATGAAGAACATTTGCTGACAATACCTACCTGCTAGTTTTGTGTTTATTTCCTATATAACACTTTGTTCCTCACACACTATTAAAATGGATTCACTGAAGGGGTCAATGTCCGAGATGATGGCGCAATTTCATGACAGAATGTCTAAATTTGAAGCGGAACTGACTAAGACACCCAACACTTTAGCCAGCAACGTCGTCAGTCTGGCAGCGGACTATGCGTCGTTCAAGTCTTTTATATTGGAGGCCCTTGGCTGTCTTCAACGTCAGATGCAAATGCTTGCCAGGGACGTGGATGCATTAGAGATGAGGGGCCGTAGAAAGATGCTCCTTGTCCATGGTGTTGCTGAGGTGAGCAAGGAGCAGACGGCGCTTGTGGTCGCTGAAGTGGTGCGTGACAAGCTGAAGTTGGAGGCTTTTTCTGCTGCTGCTATAAGACGGTGTCACCGAATGGGCAGCCAAACCAACGCTAGCAAGTCTAGACCCATACTTGTTAAGTTTCAGGATGTGGATATCCGTGACAAGGTCTGGTATGCAAAAACCAAATTGAAAGGTTCTGAAATTTCGCTGTCGGAATTCTTGACTAGGTCGCGGCATCAAGTATTTATGGCGGCACGTGAAAAGTTCGGCGTTACCAGTTGCTGGACAAAACAGGGCCATATCTACATTCTGGGGTCTGATGGCACCAAGCATAGAGTCGTCACTCACAGCGAGCTCAATAGTATAGGTGACCCTGAACTGGACTCGGAGAAGCAGTCGACCGATCAGCCAACCCCTACAGCTACTGCACCGAAGAAGAGGCGTGCTGCTGCCACTAAAAAGTGATCCATTATCACTGCTTCGTTCGGGTAATAAGTTCACATATCTGTTATTTATATTTCGTTACTTTCATATTTCACCTTTTATTTATTTTACTTCTTTATTTACTTGACAGACGTCAAGTGTTAATAGTGTGTGACTTATTGAGCATGATTTATCTATGGCTTACCATAGACTAATTCATGTTCTTCAAATCTACACCGATACCAATTCTTCCATGAAAAAAACTTGGTACCAGTGATGGATGTCCCAGATCTTAAGGAAGCCAAAGAGGAGGCGAGGCGTCAAAATTGGAATGACTGCCTTCCTGAGTACTTGGACCAAACAGAGGACGAATTGCCTGATCCGGACCCTCGTAGCGGGGCGACTGAAGAGGAGGAGAGGAGGGGGGTGAGATTCCAAGAGGGTTGGGCACAAGCGACCGGGTTTGGAGGTTTAGGTCCCTGTGTAGATCGCCAAGAGGATGATAGGGGGTTATTCATGGAATCTGAGAGTCTCGATGATGACGAGGAGGACCCGGATAGTCATTCGGATTCAACACACATGCAGGCAGGGGAGACTGAATTCTCAAGACAGACCGGGGCTATCACCAGACAGGTAAGTGAACTGCTGTCAACCCCATGTGATGATATCAAGATTCTCGGCAGTAGGAAGGTGGAAGTGAACCTCTCCTACTTGGGATCCTGGAGGAACTGGTGAAGATTTATACCTCAGTCCCGGGGCGTGTGGAGGTCATCAAAGTCTCAGAGAAGGGAATCTTCAGCCTGAACGTAACTACACACTACACTAACACCTACCTATCTCCGGCCTCAGATTCCTCCGAGAGCCCTAGACACCCTGGGTCGAGGGGGAAGTGTAACCCCAAATCAGTTACACCTAAGCCTAACGGGGTTGTCTGTCAGGATCTCGTCAAGGGACTCAAACTCATCCCTAAATTTGCCGGACTCCCTGAGAAGACATTGAAGTATGGGAGGAATGGGCTGACCCTGGAGGGGATCCAACGATTGAGGGGAGAATATCCAGAAGCCCCTAGGAACGAGATCATAGGATATGCCCTCAAACTATCAGGACAGTATGTGAAGATCATGAACCTCTATAGGCTTCCCTAAAGAACATCAACAACCATACCTCATGTTCTAACTATCACATGAAAATTAAATTTTATTAATGTACTTTTAACTCTTACTGTTGTGGTGAACTTATACCCGGACGATGCACTTAAAATTGTTTTTCATTATTTGGATTCTTTTAATTTTATTAACACACTACTGGCCGGGTGGACAATTTAGTGCACCAACTTTTTCTTATTCATAATATTAGTATATTTTATTTATTTCTATATTATATATTTATTTTATTTTTATATATATTTGATGATTGATTGTGTTACGTTCAGTGATAATGAAAGTTTTGTTTCAGCGTGTAGTGACAATGATAGCTTTATTAGCATCCCGTCTCTTGCTGACACGCTAGAGTCTCAATTTTTCGATGTTCCAAAGAATCTTAATGTAGTTCATATTAATGCTCAAAGTATTCCGGCCCATTACCATGATATGCTGGCAAATCTGGACTGTAAGAACATCCATGCAATCCTTGTTTCTGAATCATGGCTGAAACCATGCCTCCCTTCCACTTCCTGTTCTTTGCCCGGATACCAACTTATAAGAAATGATCGCACAGGCTGCGGTGGTGGCGGTGTTGCCATATATCTTCGTGCAAACATTCCGTTCTCAATTGTAGATATGTCATCTCAGCCACCGCCGCCGAATGCTGGCGAGCATCTCTTTTTGGAAGTCAATCTTCATCATTCGAAGGTTCTACTTGGTGTCTACTACTGTCCTTCTTCACGCATCGACTATTTTTCCTCTTTTGAAAATCTTCTTATAAACTTTACCCCTTCTTACAGTCATACTATCATAATGGGGGACTTCAATACTTGCCTTCTTAAACAAGATTCGCGCTGTTCTTCACTCCGAGCCATTTCTCATTCCTGCAATTTATCTCTTCTTCCTTTAAGTGCCACGCATCACTTTCCTAACTGTTCTCCTTCGCTTCTTGACCTCATACTCGTATCCTCTACTCAACATGTCGCTAAACATGGGCAATGTTCAGCTGACGCTTTCTCCTATCACGACCTTATCTTCGTCTCTTACAAAATTCGCCCTCCAAAGGCTAAACCTAAGATACTCCTTCAGCGCAGTTTTGGTGGTATGAACCTTGAAAACCTTCGTGAGGATGCCGGCAACATTGACTGGTCTGATCTTATAGCCGCTGAGTCTATTGATGATAAAATCAACGTTCTTAATACCAATATTAACCGGCTTTATGACGTCCATGCGCCTGTTCGGTCTGTAAAAATAAAACATCTACCGGCACCGTGGCTAACAGCCGATCTAAAAGTCTCTTTGCAGAAGAAAACTGCAGCAAAATCAAGATTTAAATGCAGACCTAACTCCATAAGTCGTGAAAAGTATGTTGCAATCCGCAATCGCTGCAATTTGGTGTGTAGGGATGCTCAACGCCGCCATAGTCACAAGTCCGTTGAAAACGGCGATCCAGCTAAAGTCTGGAAATTTCTCAGATCAATGGGAGTTGGAAAATCGCGTCAAGATTCTATTCCTAAAGACATAGATCTTGAATTACTTAATCAACATTTCTCAACGTCACATAATTTCAATGGGGCTATTAAAGCCAAAACTTTAAATCTTCTTTCATCTCTTCCCACTCCCGATTACTCACCATTCGTCTTTAATCAATTCTCTGCTTGTGATGTTAAAAAGAGCATAGCATCTATTACGTCCAATGCTGTTGGAAGCGACTGTGTCAGCCGCAAAATGATACTCCCTGTTCGTGACGAAATTCTCCCGGTTATTTGCTATATCTCCAATTATTCCTGTTGCGGACAGGAAGCCTAAATTGTACATATTCATGTAAATAACATTTAAAGTAGGTATGTGGGTGTTGCTATATACCTCTGCTTATCCCTTCAGGAAATACAGGCGTAATGATAAATGAAGTGAACAAGGTCATAAAATACGTCATAGTATATAGCACAACATGACCACTAGCTACAGATATTAAACTCAGAAAAATATGTTGGTAGATAGCAAGTGTCGTGGGGCCATACTATACACAACTTGCGCCCCCCTGAACGATACTTAATGAGGTGCATTTTATGCATTGTTACTGATAGATTCCGCTCTCGGACGCCGGCCAGAGCACACGTGCTCTCGACTCCACGCCCGATCGCTGCGCGCCCCGCCGCGCACCTCTGACGTCACTGCGCGCCCCGCCACGCAGCTGCGCACACTCCGTTTCCGGTCGACGCGGCTCAGTACACTCGTAACGCTGTTACGAGTTGTGCTAGCCACACGACCGCCCGATTCAAAGCTCGTCTTTTTCAAGACAAGTGGCGAACATCACTGTCTCCTCCGAGAGTAAACCATCAAAACGAAGTAGTCCCCCTTCAGGGAAAACCACTCTTATATAGTGGTCCTCGGTGGAAACCAAACGGTGCCAACGAAACCGAGGTGGTGGGGACCCGGCACACCATTCTTAAGCCGGTAGGGGTTTGGGGTTCACCGGCCTTGGGGGATCTCCTAGTCGGACCCAACTCATAACCCGTTCTCTTCCCAGCATTCCCGAGGTAATTAATTTTACTAAGGGACTTAGGAACCCGATTGCACAATAAGATCGGCGATCGGGATTTCAAGCTTAGGGAACACCGCAGGTACACAACCTCCCTGTCTACACCCGACAGGGAGGGTTACTCATCTCCGGGTAATCCCACCCGGAGAGCTAGGTTCTTAGGCCCTTCAGGCGATATCGAACAACACAGAGTGTAGCTACCGAGTTTGTTTATGGTTTTCTTCTCGGTAGTATAACACTAGGAAAACCTTACGGGTGGGCTTTTTCGTGGGAGTTGTTCGCCCGGGGCGACACGTATGTGTCTCCTCGGGACTGGATAGGAGTTAGGTCTCCCCCCCGTTAAACTGCCCCTACTCCATCATGTCGGACGCTGCAATAGCAGCGGCCGCCAGGGAGCTTCTAATCAAAGACAAGGCGTTCGCAGCGGCGTACAGCCTTAAAATCTTCGGGGTTCCCTTCAGGAACTCCGCGGATTGCCCTCTATCACCCGAACTTAGGCGTGACGCTCAATATTCGAGCATTCGTATAGATGACGGAGTTAACTCCGTATCATCTAACTCGTCCGGTAAACCGCCCTCAGCGGTAGTTGCCCCGAACCCGTCCGTTCAACCGCCCTCCGCGGTAGTTGTCCCTGCCCCGTCCGTGCAACCGCCTTCCGCGGTAGAAGCCCCGTCCGTCATGGACGTTTGCGGCCCCTCTTCTGAGTCCGACTCCGAGTCGAACTCAAATAATGACTCGTCATCCTCCTCTGAAGGCTACACGCTAGTAGCCGGCAAGGGGAAGAAGCGCGCGCGTAAGACGCAGTCTGCCCCGACCGATCTCCCCGCTAAGGCCCTTAAAACGGTCACAGCGTCCCCCGCGACCCCCGCGACCCCCGCGATCCCCGCGATCCCCGCGACTCCCGCGACCTCCGCGAACCCCGCGAAACCCACTAAACCCTCAGTTCCGAGGAAAGAGCCCGCTCCACCGCCTGTGTTCATTCAGGACAAGGCTAAGTGGATGGACGTGGGTCGTCTGTGCACAGCACAGAAGATCCACTTCCTGAGCGCGCGCTCTACCCCTCAAGGCATCAAAGTCATGGTGCAAAATTCTACAGACTTTCGCAATATGACGCGATTGCTCAGAGATATGAAGGTGTCCTTCCACACCTACGCCCTCCCCGACGAGCGTCTCCTAAGGGTAGTCATTCGTGGCATCCCCCTGGGAGTTACCCCCCAAGATGTTCTTGAGGACCTTCAGTCCCAGAACGTTCCCGTTTTAGAAGTCCACCGCATGCACCGCGGCAGAGGTGGCGCCCCCTATGAGATGGTCCTCGCCGTCTGCGAACCATTGGCCGAATCAAAGGCCATTTTCAACATCCGTACCCTCTGCTACGCTACCGGTATCGTAGTAGAGCGCCCCAACAAAGGCGGCCCTCCAGGGCAATGCCATCGTTGCCAATTATATGGCCATTCGCAGCGTAACTGCTACGCGACGCCCAGGTGCGTTAAGTGCCTGGGCGCTCACGGCACGAGCGACTGCAGCAGGCCAAAGGACAGGGCTCTGTGTACAGAGCCCCCAAGCTGCGTACTGTGCGGCGTGGAGGGTCACCCAGCGAATTATCGCGGGTGCCCCAAAGCGCCAAAACAGCGCAGCCCTAAGCTGGCTCAGCGCTCGGCCGTTCGCCAACAGAGGGAGAGCTACTCCATAGCCCCCCTCTTGTCCTCCCATATCCCCGACCGCCTCAGTCCACAGAGGCCTTCCCCCTGGAACATGCTGCAACACCAGCAGTCGTTCCCAGCCCTACAGCAAAGGCGCCCACCACCACCTCCGAGCGCGGTTCCCACCGCCCCGCCGGTGGTGGCGGCAGCTATTCCCCCGCAACAACCTATTGTCGCCCCAACCACAATGCCGGCTGCCTCACAGCGACAGGCACAAATTGCACCACCGGTCCACCATGCACCGGCCCCCGTAACACCACCCAGGCCCTCAGCACCCGCGGCCCCCATCCCCTCACTCATGGCCACGAAAGTGTTTTTCCAAGACACTCTTCCCAGCCTGCTCAAATCTTTGTCCTCCTGCAATATGGATTGGGCACAAAATATGATTTCCGCTTGGAACGCCACTCAAGGCAATCCAATCGCGCGTATCAATGTCCTCCGCGATTTTGAGGACATTCTTAACCAACTTATCTCGTTACCCTCTAATGGATACTGAGACCAACACTAGAATCAAACCGCGATCCCTTAGGTTAGGTTTCTTCAACGCGAATAGCGTAGCCGGTCAACGAGATGAGATCGCAATCTTTCTGCGTGATCATCAAATTGACATATTTCTAGTACAGGAAACGTTTCTGAAGCCCCACAATAGGAATCCTGGAATTGCCAACTACAAGTTAGTTCGCAACGACAGGACCCGTTGTGGCGGCGGTGGTACCCTCATATACTACAAACGTTCCCTGTACTGCACCCCGTTAGACCCCCCTCCCGATCTCCAGTATCTGGAAACCTCTATCTGTCGGTTAGGCATGACAGGACATCAGCCGATCACTATCGTGTCGGTCTACAACCCCCCGTCTAGTCTGAGACTTCCTCTCGAGAGCGACCTTAGAGCTCTATTCGATCTCGGCGGAGGCTCCGTTATCATAGCGGGCGACCTCAACGCCAAACACATCACTTGGAGCTGTCACTCCAATAACCCGGCCGGCCGGACACTCGAAGCACTGAGCCCTCTGCTCGACTTCGATGTGATAGCCCCCATGTCCCCCACTCACTATCCCGCCAACGTTGATGACAGACCCGACATACTCGACATTGCGCTCCTAAAGAACGTAGGCCTCGCCATACGCTCGATAGAAACGCATGAAGAGTTAGACTCTGACCACCGACCCGTTGTCCTAGACCTGGGTCCCCGGGGCGGTCCCCCGGATCCCGGTCTACCCGCGCCTACTAAAACTATCACGGACTGGCGGAAGCTAGAGGAGCGTCTCAAGTCTCCGTCGTCCGCACATTTAGATTCAATCCCCGACAACATAGTGACAATCGCCGACACGTTGGGCGCTATCGACTCCCTCACGGGTCACGTACAGTCCGCGGTGAACGAGTGTTCACGACAGATTCCAGCGGTGGAAGATCACCGCTGGAAACTGCCTGACGATGTGCGTGAACTGTTGACGGAGAAGAATGCGTCCGTACGCGCGTATGACACTTTTCCCTGCGAAGGCAACCGCCTCCATATGCGTTCTATGCAGCGTGCTGTAAAGAAACGCATACAGGAGGTTAGAGAGTCCCGCTGGGACAAGATGTTAGGCGAATTAGAGCCATCCCATCTCGCTTTCTGGCGTTTGCAACGCGCCCTCAAAAATGAATGTGTAGCCTCTACTCCCCCTCTCAATCGTCCGAATCAAAGGCCGGCCTTTGAAGACGACGAAAAGTCCGAATGCCTAGCCGACAGTCTAGAAGCCCAGTGTACGCCCAGCGCATTACCAGTAGACCCGGTCCATCTGTCCCAGGTGGATACCGAAGTCGAACGTAAAGCCGCTCTCCCCCCCGTAGAAGATCCTGATGATCCCCTGCCCCCTGTCACCGCGGATGAGGTGCAGGCGATAATCAAGAATCTTAAGCCCAGGAAAGCCCCCGGTCTCGATGGCATCACGAACAAGGTGATTAAACTCTTTTCCGCCCAGCTCATAGTACTAATGACCGCCATCTTCAATGGCGCTCTTAGCAATAACCTCTTTCCGCAAGCTTGGAAACAAGCCACAGTTATAGGCATCCCCAAACCCGGCAAACCCAAGTGTGAGCCGTCCAGTTATCGCCCCATAAGCCTTCTCAATTCGTTTGGGAAGATTTATGAGCGTATCATTTATTCGCGTTTAAAGGGATTCGCATATTCCCATAACCTCATTCCCGACCAGCAGTTTGGTTTTCGTCCCACCCACTGCTGCACTAGGCAACTTCACCGTATTGTCGAACACATAAGCTCCGGCTTCATGTTTTCATACAAGACAGGCATGCTGTTCTTCGACGTAGCGAAAGCCTTCGACAAGGTCTGGCACAACGGTTTATTATATAAACTGTACCAATTCAACGTGCCAGACCGTCTCGTGCTCATCATTCGAGACTTTCTGTCGGATCGCACCTTTCGCTACCGAATAGACGGCACGCTTTCGTCTCCACATCCGATCCGAGCCGGAGTCCCTCAGGGCTCCGTGCTAGCCCCCCTTCTGTTCACGCTGTACACCAGCGACATTCCCACTCAAGGCAAGGCCCAGTTGGCACTTTTCGCCGACGACACGGCTATTTACTACACGGGTAGTGACTTAAAATCGATCTCTCGCATCTTACAGACCGCAGCCAACCGCCTCGGCGCTTGGTTTCGGAAGTGGCGTATCGAGGTGAATCCCGAAAAGAGCGCAGCAGTTCTTTTCGAGAGGCACGGCGATAACCACTCTCGTTGTCCCCCAGTAGTCATGTTTGGAAAAGAGATCCCTTGGGAACTGAGCGTCAAGTACCTGGGGGTTATCCTAGACCACCACCTCTCGTTCCGGCAACACATCAAAAAGGTGCACGCTCGCGCCTCTTTTGTTGTGGGCCGGTTACACCCCATGATTAGGGCGCGCAGTAAGCTCTCGCTTAGAAATAAGTTGAGACTTTACCTGACGTGCATTCGCCCCATATTAACCTACGCCAGCGTCGTGTTCGCACACGTTAGGCCATGTCGCTTTAAAGCATTCCAGATCTTGCAAAACCGCGTATTGCGCAGAGCCACGGGCGCTCCGTGGTATATGCGCAACGTTCAGCTTCATTTAGATTTAAAAATGCCAACGGTAAGGCAATATCTCAAACGCACGTCTAAGCGTTACTTCGACCATGCCCCGAGGCATCGGAACCCCCTCGTGACCGCCGCGTCCGATTATAAACCCTCCCAGATTAGCATAGTCCGCCGTCCCCGGCATGCGCTACTAGAGCCCGATGATGAGATCACCCTCCTCCAGGAGGCGAATAAATCGACTAGCACAATACACATACACCGCCGCCGCCGACCGGCGTATCGCCCTCGCCGACGAGGCCCCTCGCGACGTCCCACCGCCGCCGCCCCCGATCCACCGTGCTCACCCGCCGCAGCCGCGGAGCCGGTCGTCCCTTCTGACTCCGCGCAGTCACCATGACGCGAGAATACAGCCCTCATCAAGCTGTCGTATCCCTCCCAGTCCTCTTGCATTCGGCACCCTAAGAGTTCGAGTCCCCCCTTGGGGACGCTCTCAGAGGTGTCGCTGCTATAGTCATAGCCATGATGTTACAGTAGTTAGCTTTGCGTAGTTAGCTAGGTAGTTAGATTAGTAGGTATTGGTTCGGAGACCCTTCTGGTCTCGCCAATAATAGCCAGGTTACGTAGAAAAGGTCCGCAAGACCATCTACAATAGTCGATTAGGAAAAAAAAAAAAAAAAAAGCATTGTTACTCTTTTTCACATTCCGCTCTCGGACGCCGGCCAGAGCACACGTGCTCTCGACTCCACGCCCGATCGCTGCGCGCCCCGCCGCGCACCTCTGACGTCACTGCGCGCCCCGCCACGCAGCTACGCACACTCCGTTTCCGGTCGACGCGGCTCAGTACACTCGTAACGCTGTTACGAGTTGTTCTAGCCTTCAAAGATCCTTCGAGATTCCTAGATTCAAAGCTCGTCTTTTTCAAGACAAGTGGCGAACATCACTGTCTCCTCCGAGAGTAAACCATCAAAACGAAGTAGTCCCCCTTCAGGGAAAACCACTCTTATATAGTGGTCCTCGGTGGAAACCAAACGGTGCCAACGAAACCGAGGTGGTGGGGACCCGGCACACCATTCTATAAGCCGGTAGGGGTTTGGGACTCACCGGCCTTGGGGGATCTCCTAGTCGGACCCAACTCATAACCCGTTCTCTTCCCAGCATTCCCGAGGTAATTAATTTTACTAAGGGACTTAGGAACCCGATTGCACAATAAGATCGGCGATCGGGATTTCAAGCTTAGGGAACACCGCAGGTACACAACCTCCCTGTCTACACCCGACAGGGAGGGTTACTCATCTCCGGGTAATCCCACCCGGAGAGCTAGGTTCTTAGGCCCTTCAGGCGATATCGAACAACACAGAGTGTAGCTACCGAGTTTGTTTATGGTTTTCTTCTCGGTAGTATAACACTAGGAAAACCTTACGGGTGGGCTTTTTCGTGGGAGTTGTTCGCCCGGGGCGACACGTACGTGTCTCCTCGGGACTGGATAGGAGTTAGGTCTCCCCCCCCCATTAAACTGCCCCCTACTCCATCATGACGGACGCTAGTATACTAGCGGCCGTCAAGGAGCTTCTTCACCATGACAAGGCGTTCGCAGCGGCGTACAGCCTTAAAATCTTCGGGGTTCCCTTCAGGAACTCCGCGGATTGCCCCCAATCACCCGAACTTAGGCGTGACGCTCAATATTCGAGCATTCGTATAGATGACGGAGTTAACTCCGTATCATCTAACTCGTCCGGTAAACCGCCCTCAGCGGTAGTTGCCCCGGCCCCGTCCGTTCGACCGCCCTCCGCGGTAGTTGTCCCTGCCCCGTCAGTGCAACCGCCTTCCGCGGTAGAAGCCCCGTCCGTCATGGACGTTTGCGGCCCCTCTTCTGAGTCCGACTCCGAGTCGAACTCAAATAATGACTCGTCATCCTCCTCTGAAGGCTACACGCTAGTAGCTGGCAAGGGGAAGAAGCGCGCGCGTAAGACGCAGTCTGCCCCGACCGATCTCCCCGCTAAGGCCCTTAAAACGGTCACAGCGTCCCCCGCGACCCCCGCGATCCCCGCGACTCCCGCGACCTCCGCGAAACCCGCGAAACCCACTAAACCCTCAGTTCCGAGGAAAGAGCCCGCTCCACCGCCTGTGTTCATTCAGGACAAGGCTAAGTGGATGGACGTGGGTCGTCTGTGCACAGCACAGAAGATCCACTTCCTGAGCGCCCGCTCTACCCCTCAAGGCATCAAAGTCATGGTGCAAAATTCTACCGACTTTCGCAATATGACGCGATTGCTCAAAGAAATGAAGGTGTCCTTCCACACCTACGCCCTCCCCGACGAGCGTCTCCTAAGGGTAGTCATTCGTGGCATCCCCCTGGGAGTTACCCCCCAAGATGTTCTTGAGGACCTTCAGTCCCAGAACGTCCCCGTCTTAGAAGTCCACCGCATGCACCGCGGCAGAGGTGGCGCCCCCTATGAGATGGTCCTCGCCGTCTGCGAACCATTGGCCGAATCAAAGGCCATTTTCAACATCCGTACCCTCTGCTACGCTACCGGTATCGTAGTAGAGCGCCCCAACAAAGGCGGCCCTCCAGGGCAATGCCATCGTTGCCAATTATATGGCCATTCGCAGCGTAACTGCTACGCGACGCCCAGGTGCGTTAAGTGCCTGGGCGCTCACGGCACGAGCGACTGCAGCAGGCCAAAGGACAGGGCTCTGTGTACAGAGCCCCCAAGCTGCGTACTGTGCGGCGTGGAGGGTCACCCAGCGAATTATCGCGGGTGCCCCAAAGCGCCAAAACAGCGCAGCCCTAAGCTGGCTCAGCGCTCGGCCGTTCGCCAACAGAGGGAGAGCTACTCCATAGCCCCCCTCTTGTCCTCCCATATCCCCGACCGCCTCAGTCCACAGAGGCCTTCCCCCTGGAACATGCTGCAACACCAGCAGTCGTTCCCAGCCCTACAGCAAAGGCGCCCACCACCACCTCCGAGCGCGGTTCCCACCGCCCCGCCGGTGGTGGCGGCAGCTATTCCCCCGCAACAACCTATTGTCGCCCCAACCACAATGCCGGCTGCCTCACAGCGACAGGCACAAATCGCACCACCGGTCCACCATGCACCGGCCCCCGTAACACCACCCAGGCCCTCAGCACCCGCGGCCCCCATCCCCTCACTCATGGCCACGAAAGTGTTCTTCCAGGACACTCTTCCCAGCCTGCTCAAATCTTTGTCCTCCTGCAATATGGATTGGGCACAAAATATGATTTCCGCTTGGAACGCCACTCAAGGCAATCCAATCGCGCGTATCAATGTCCTCCGCGATTTTGAGGACATTCTTAACCAACTAATCTCGCTACCCTCTAATGGATACTGAGACCAACACTAGAATCAAACCGCGATCCCTTAGGTTAGGTTTCTTCAACGCGAATAGCGTAGCCGGTCAACGAGATGAGATCGCAATCTTTCTGCGTGATCATCAAATTGACATATTTCTAGTACAGGAAACGTTTCTGAAGCCCCACAATAGGAATACTGGAATTGCCAACTACAAGTTAGTTCGCAACGACAGGACCCGTTGTAGCGGCGGTGGTACCCTCATATACTACAAACGTTCCCTGTACTGCACCCCGTTAGACCCCCCTCCCGATCTCCAGTATCTGGAAACCTCTATCTGTCGGTTAGGCATGACAGGACATCAGCCGATCACTATCGTGTCGGTCTACAACCCCCCGTCTAGTCTGAGACTTCCTCTCGAGAGCGACCTTAGAGCTCTATTCGATCTCGGCGGAGGCTCCGTTATCATAGCGGGCGACCTCAACGCCAAACACATCACTTGGAGCTGTCACTCCAATAACCCGGCCGGCCGGACACTCGAAGCACTGAGCCCTCTGCTCGACTTCGATGTGATAGCCCCCATGTCCCCCACTCACTATCCCGCCAACGTTGATGACAGACCCGACATACTCGACATTGCGCTCCTAAAGAACGTAGGCCTCGCCATACGCTCGATAGAAACGCATGAAGAGTTAGACTCTGACCACCGACCCGTTGTCCTAGACCTGGGTCCCCGGGGCGGTCCCCCGGATCCCGGTCTACCCGCGCCTACTAAAACTATCACGGACTGGCGGAAGCTAGAGGAGCGTCTCAAGTCTCCGTCGTCCGCACATTTAGATTCAATCCCCGACAACATAGTGACAATCGCCGACACGTTGGGCGCTATCGACTCCCTCACGGGTCACGTACAGTCCGCGGTGAACGAGTGTTCACGACAGATTCCAGCGGTGGAAGATCACCGCTGGAAACTGCCTGACGATGTGCGTGAACTGTTGACGGAGAAGAATGCGTCCGTACGCGCGTATGACACTTTTCCCTGCGAAGGCAACCGCCTCCATATGCGTTCTATGCAGCGTGCTGTAAAGAAACGCATACAGGAGGTTAGAGAGTCCCGCTGGGACAAGATGTTAGGCGAATTAGAGCCATCCCATCTCGCTTTCTGGCGTTTGCAACGCGCCCTCAAAAATGAATGTGTAGCTTCTACTCCCCCTCTCAATCGTCCGAATCAAAGGCCGGCCTTTGAAGACGACGAAAAGTCCGAATGCCTAGCCGACAGTCTAGAAGCCCAGTGTACGCCCAGCGCATTACCAGTAGACCCGGTCCATCTGTCCCAGGTGGATACCGAAGTCGAACGTAAAGCCGCTCTCCCCCCCGTAGAAGATCCTGATGATCCCCTGCCCCCTGTCACCGCGGATGAGGTGCGGGCGATAATCAAGAATCTTAAGCCCAGGAAAGCCCCCGGTCACGATGGCATCACGAACAAGGTGATTAAACTCTTTTCCGCCCAGCTCATAGTACTAATGACCGCCATCTTATATATTTAGGGGTCACGGACGGAACGAAGAGTGTTACACTGCTGTTTACTTTCTTACTTCTTAATAATTGTAACTTTGTTAGAACTCCTAAACAATAGTATAAATAGACGCGATACAGAGTTGCTTACGTGCGTGAGTGTTATCCCGTAAATATTCAGTGGATATATAGTGTTTATTGGATTTACTAATTATAAAACTTATTTACATTTTAAAACATTGCAGTCACATAAAAATCATTTTTGTCAATAATACCTACAAAAGTGTCTCATTGGTGTCACATTGAGTAAACAAACCATAGTTGTCAGTGCGTGGGCTCGTCATTGTGCGGATCTGTGTATCGGGTCAATATTTTGTGCGGTGTAAGTGCCATCTGTCGCTTACTCAACACACTAACTGCCGCGCCATCTATCTCTCCTTGCCGGCACTTTTACGTACCATGGCGAAGTGCGCTGCTTGTGGCAAATTCTTGTCGGCAAAAGGGGGCGCTATTTGTAGAAACTTTACTTGCCCTAACCGGTACCACCTCGCCTGCTTACTGCTGCCGGAGTCTACGCAGATAAGCGGTGACTGGCTGTGCCCGGACTGCAAAAAAAAGGTGCCCAGGGGTGACAACAGTTCTACTCCTGTCAAAGAGTTGAGCGCTGGCCCCCCTGAAATCACTGAAACAGTACCAGTGCAAACCCTTGGTGCTGTGCCCGGGTCGCCGGTTACTGTCCAGGCCCAAGCTGGGGCTGTGACATGTGCAGAAGGAGAACCTTTACTGGAATCCCAATTAGTAAAGGAAATCCAACTATTCAGGTCGGAGCTGCGTGAGGTCAGGGATGAGCTGCGGGATTTTCGTAGGGAGATGGCCGAGCTCCGCGCGTCGCATGGAGTCTGCATAGAGCGAGTCGATGGTCTGGAAGCAAGGGTCGAGGCTCTAGAACAGCAGAGGATGACCGTTACGCCCGACAGCAAAGTGTGCCAGCTCGAGCTCTCCGTAGCGAAACTGCAGCTCGAGCTCAATGACCGGGAACAAGAGTTGTTGGGCTCAGATTTAGAGATCGCCAACCTCCCGGAGATACCAGGCGAGAACGTGTTGCATACGGTCGTGCTGGTAGCGGCAAAGCTCGGGGTGACCCTGGAGGAACGCGACGTAGTGTTCGCGCAGCGGGTGGGCCTCCGTACTGAGCGCGAATTGAAGCCGGGTGTGGATGGCAAGGTGAGCCCTGTCGGTGGAGCGAGTCCAGCTGGAGGAGCAAGTCCGGTAGGAGGAGTGAGCCCCGCCGGAGGAGCCGGAACGACTGTGCGAGGACGGCGCGTTGTGGTGCGCCTGACGCGGCGCGCACTGCGAGACGAACTGCTGCAGAGTGCGCGCGTGCGGCGTGGAGCCACCACGGCGGACCTCGGGCTCGCTGCTCCCCCGCGCCGATTCTTTTTGAACGAGAGGCTCACTAGGACAAACAAATATTTGTTTTACCGCGTCCGTGAAGCTGGCAGCCGTCTCGGTTGGCGATACACCTGGACCAAGTTCGGGCGCATCCTGGCCAAGCAGGGTGAGGGTAAGCCTACCCATTACATCCGCTCGGAGGAGGATATTCTTCGTGTTTTTGGCCGTGAAGCATCTGCTGACAAGGAGGTTTAATATGACGGTTCCTAGCACGCGGCATGTAAACTCAATGTGTGTGAATTGTCCTAAACTTGGTTACAGTGTATCTTTGTCTTTTTGTGTATTTCTATCTTTTTGTGTATTTTTATCTTTTAGTGCGAGGCAAACATTGCTCCTATTTCAATATTTCTTGGTAAAATTTAGTGCCCTTACTGCCAGAGCAATTACAAAATATGAACATTATTTATTTATATTATTGTGGCTCCCTATCAATACATTTCCTATATATAAAACAACATATTCTATATCACTACTAACTACATTAACTACTATTTACAACATAATATATACATTTGTACAAACTATGCTACACTATATACTACACACTATGCGACACTATATACTACAAACTATGCTATACACTTTACTACAAACTACATCAAACATTAGGTACAAAAAAAAAAGTATTTACACAACTGATTTTAAAAATGAATAAGACTAAAAATTTAAAAGTTGGATTATTCAATGCGGGATCGCTAGGCTCACGCCATGAGGAGTTTCTGGTGGCTATGGAAAACCTCTCAGTAGACATCATGGCGATAAATGAGACTTGGCTCAGGTCGGGAGAGGAGGGTCGCGCGCCATCTGTTCCGGGCTATCGGCTGCGGCACGTGCCGCGCCCGACCACCGTGCGCGGCGGGCGCGGAGGCGGCGTAGGGTTCTACGTGCGCCGCGGGGTCCGCGTGCGCGCCGTGCCGCACCCGCCCGCGACACAGGTCGAGCAGATGTGGCTCAGACTGAACATCAACTCGCATTCAGTGATTATCGGTACGGCTTACAGGCCACCGTGGCTTGACATTAACGTCTTCCTGGATGCGATAACGGACTCTCTCACCTCCTTTGCTAACGCAGATAAAGTCCTCCTGCTTGGCGACTTTAATATTAATGTACTAAATACAACAGATAACAAGACTAAACTACTCAATAACTTTCTACTGTACTCAAAACTTAAACAACATATCACTGAGCCAACCCACTTTACAGACCACAGCGAAACATTAATCGATGTTGTTTGCACTGATGCCCGTGTGTGTGGGGTCTCAGTATCACACATACCAGAGTTGGGCCAACATGCAATAATATCGGTTGAACTAAATTTCAAATTAGAGAAACCTACCCCACACTGGATTACTTATAGGCCACTCAAAGACATCGTACTGGACATTTTTGACATTGACTTAAACAAAATTGAATGGGAATATATTGAAAGTCTGGAAGATGTAAATTCCATGGTAGAAACATTTAATTATTATATTTTAACTTTATTCGATTTGCATGCGCCCCTTAAAAAAGTTTTAATCAAGGATAAATCTTATCCATGGATAACTGACACTGTTAAGGAAATGATGAAGTTACGTGACAAGTGCCATAGACAGTCTAAAATTACTAAATCTGAATATCACATAAAATCCTACAAAGATCTTAAATACCTCGTTAGAGCTGCAGTGGATAGTGAGAAGTGTGCATACTTTAAAACATATATAAATAATAATATTAAACAGCCTAAGAAGTTATGGAGCCACATTAAATCTACTATTGCCATATCTAAAAAACAAGAGCATCGTTTACCACATTTTTGCAATGACCCAGAAAGTATCAATCAACACTTTTTGGAGGTACCAGGTAGTGGCCAAGTTACAATTTCAGATCTAACTTATTTTGAGTTCAACAGATTTGGTTCTAATGACTTCCAACTTAAGCCAGTCCGGGAGGATGTTGTGCTGAAATTTCTGCGCAGTCTCAAGTCCAATGCTCAGGGTTCTGACTGTATGTCGCTGGAGATGCTGATGATGACACTTCCTCGAACACTTGCAGTGATAACTTCCATCATCAACAAATCTATAGCCACCTCTTCTTTCCCGGATCTGTGGAAAATGGCAATAGTTAGACCCATCCCTAAAGTTACAAATCCCACTGGAGCAAAGGACCTTCGTCCCATTAGCCTATTACCATGTCTCTCCAAGATTTTGGAGAAGGTTGTTTGCGACCAACTTAGGGAATACCTAGAGCACCATAACATATTACCAATGGCTCAATCCGGATTTCGTAGAAAGCACAGCACAGCTACAGCCCTTCTGGATGTAGTTGGAAATATATTGGAAGACAGAGACAAGGGCATGGGAACAGTGCTTGTCCTACTTGATTTTTCTCGTGCTTTTGATTCAATCAATATCTCACTCCTTCTTTCCAAGTTGTCCTTTTACGGGTGTAATTTTGAAACAATCAAATGGTTTGATAGTTACCTGAGTAATCGGGCTCAGTTTGTCCAGGTCGCAAATGACAGTGATGGGGGTGTTTTAGCTTCTAGTCCGAAGCAGGTGAATAGGGGTGTTCCTCAGGGATCTATCCTGGGTCCGCTTCTCTTCATCCTGTACAGTGCTGACATCATTAACTGTCTGGTCAACACCAAATTCCACCTGTATGCCGACGATCTGCAGCTGTACGTCTCATTTCACTCCCGGAATACTGACGAGGCTGTAAGTAAAATAAATGAGGATTTGGATAGGATTGCAGTATGGTCAAAAAGAAATTCCTTGGTCTTGAATCCCAACAAGTCAAAATTTATGGTTATGGGGTCCAGAGATACTATCAATAAAACCCTTTCTTTCAACCTGGACCTCAAGATTGATAGCTGTCCCATCCATTGAGGAAGCCCGTAATCTTGGAGTGGTGTTTGACGGGCAGCTGCATTTTGAGACCCATGTTTTGGAAGCTGTGCGCAACTGCTTTTATCGTCTCAGGCTTTTGTACCAAGTCCGTCCCTACATAAGTGTGGATATGCGTGTCATGCTATGTGAGTCACTTGTTCTATCCAAGCTGAATTACGCTGACACTGTGTATGGGACCTGCATTCTCGGTAGAACCAATAAACTTATTCAACGGGTACAAAATGCTTGTGCGAGATTCTGTTTCCGTGTCCCTCCGCGAACTCACATCACTCCATTCCTGAACAAAGGAAATCTGATGAAGATGTCGGCCCGCAGAAAGCTTCATCTGGCTACTCTACTGTTTGGCACTATAATGTTCAAAAAACCAGACTACCTATACAGTAAATTGTCTTGGGCGCGCGAGTTCAACAAAATAAACACAAGAGCATCTGCTTACCTCTTGATAACCCCAAGGCATAGAACTGCTGCGTTTCGTGGGAGTTTTAAATTCGCTGCTACTCGCTGCTGGAATGACCTGCCGCCTCCTCTTCGTGCTATAAAAATAGTTAATAGTTTCAGAGCAAAGTATAAACAACACCTACTAAATATACAAAAAACAAGTGTATAAACTTACCCGGGGTCTGCACGCAATCGGTCATGGGTAGCAGAGCGGAGTATGGCAGCGAATTCTCCAATTTATGATGCAGCAGCTTGTTGAATGTTTAACTCGGTGTTGATAAATTATGTCCAAAAACCTCTTTAAACTACACAATTGAGTACAGTAATTTAACACTAATTCCACTTACATAAACTTTTGCACACACTAGTATATACAACAGGTACAATGCCATTTCCTTTTTCTTCTATAATTTAGTTTAATATACCTCAATCAGTGTCCTAGTTCTATTATCGTTTTCGGCCATTTTAAATCTGACAACAAACCGGTCGGTGCCTGCGCCGGATTCGCGTCCCTTCATTGGCATTGGTTATAAACTAACCATAGACAAATGATGTAGAAGGGCCGAGCGGCTGGCTCGTCCGGAAATGCTTAAGTTTATTATATATTTATTTTTCTGGTTTGGCTTTAATTTATTTAATAACTATGTAGTATATTATAATTTTATTGACTATTCCACACACACACACACGTAACACATAAGTTTATATTAATCTATTTATTGCTTTTGTTTGGTAGTATTCAAAATTAATATTGTATGTACGTAACATGTTTATTTATTTATTTGTGTCGTTATTGCCCGTGGCATCACTATGGTCCTATCTGAAAACCAGCGTTGCGACATTTTGTTTTTTTTTCTAAATGTCGCAACATTATGCTGAGATAGGAGCCCTTTTTGGCCTCGTGCAGGTAGTCTAAATTCTTATTCTTTCTTTTTTTTAATATTGTTTTTGTTTCTGTAACTGCCTGTGTGAGTCCAAAATAAATAATTTTCTTTCTTCTTTCTTTCTTTCCATCTTCAATGGCGCTCTTAGCAATAACCTCTTTCCGCAAGCTTGGAAACAAGCCACAGTTATAGGCATCCCCAAACCCGGCAAACCCAAGTGTGAGCCGTCCAGTTATCGCCCCATAAGCCTTCTCAATTCGTTTGGGAAGATTTATGAGCGTATCATTTATTCGCGTTTAAAGGGATTCGCATATTCCCATAACCTCATTCCCGACCAGCAGTTTGGTTTTCGTCCCACCCACTGCTGCACTAGGCAACTTCACCGTATTGTCGAACACATAAGCTCCGGCTTCATGTTTTCATACAAGACAGGCATGCTGTTCTTCGACGTAGCGAAAGCCTTCGACAAGGTCTGGCACAACGGTTTATTATATAAACTGTACCAATTCAACGTGCCAGACCGTCTCGTGCTCATCATTCGAGACTTTCTGTCGGATCGCACCTTTCGCTACCGAATAGACGGCACGCTTTCGTCTCCACATCCGATCCGAGCCGGAGTCCCTCAGGGCTCCGTGCTAGCCCCCCTTCTGTTCACGCTGTACACCAGCGACATTCCCACTCAAGGCAAGGCCCAGTTGGCACTTTTCGCCGACGACACGGCTATTTACTACACGGGTAGTGACTTAAAATCGATCTCTCGCATCCTACAGACCGCAGCCAACCGCCTCGGCGCTTGGTTTCGGAAGTGGCGTATCGAGGTGAATCCCGAAAAGAGCGCAGCAGTTCTTTTCGAGAGGCACGGCGATAACCACTCGCGTTGTCCCCCAGTAGTCATGTTTGGAAAAGAGATCCCTTGGGAACTGAGCGTCAGGTACCTGGGGGTTATCCTAGACCACCACCTCTCGTTCCGGCAACACATCAAAAAGGTGCACGCTCGCGCCTCTTTTGTTGTGGGCCGGTTACACCCTATGATTAGGGCGCGCAGTAAGCTCTCGCTTAGAAATAAGTTGAGACTTTACCTGACGTGCATTCGCCCCATATTAACCTACGCCAGCGTCGTGTTCGCACACGTTAGGCCATGTCGCTTTAAAGCATTCCAGATCTTGCAAAACCGCGTATTGCGCAGAGCCGCGGGCGCTCCGTGGTATATGCGCAACGTTCAGCTTCATTTAGACTTAAAAATGCCAACGGTAAGGCAATATCTCAAACGCACGTCTAAGCGTTACTTCGACCATGCCCCGAGGCATCGGAACCCCCTCGTGACCGCCGCGTCCGATTATAAACCCTCCCAGATTAGCATAGTCCGCCGTCCCCGGCATGCGCTACTAGAGCCCGATGATGAGATCACCCTCCTCCAGGAGGCGAATAAATCGACTAGCACTATACACATACACCGCCGCCGCCGACCGGCGTATCGCCCTCGCCGACGAGGCCCCTCGCGACGTCCCACCGCCGCCGCCCCCGATCCACCGTGCTCACCCGCCGCAGCCGCGGAGCCGGTCGTCCCTTCTGACTCCGCGCAGTCACCATGACGCGAGAATACAGCCCTCATCAAGCTGTCGTATCCCTCCCAGTCCTCTTGCATTCGACACCCTAAGAGTTCGAGTCCCCCCTTGGGGACGCTCTCAGAGGTGTCGATGCTATAGTCATAGCCATGATGTTACAGTAGTTAGCTTTGCGTAGTTAGCTAGGTAGTTAGATTAGTAGGTATTGGTTCGGAGACCCTTCTGGTCTCGCCAATAATAGCCAGGTTACGTAGAAAAGGTCCGCAAGACCATCTACAATAGTCGATTAGGAAAAAAAAAAAAAAAAAAAAGCATTGTTACTGATCCTGGCAGCGGCAGTCACCGGCACTCATTCATCGAACATGAAGAACTGAATCCTGAAGCCTGAAGTGAAGCAAGAAGAACGTGTAGTCGCTTAGGTTTTCTACCGAATGAGTGTCAATGTTTAAGTTTAAAGTTTAGAATTTCTATTGTAATGTAAATAGGTTTATACTGTGAAATAAATACGGCAAGTGCCTTTCAGTAAATTGTGTGTTTTGACTGGTTGTCCTCTACAGCCAGTCTTTGTGGTCCTTCGAGAGCCGGGTCGAACAAATTGCGTGCTTAGCGGGCGGACCTCAAATAGCCAGTCTTTGTGGTCCTTCGCAAGCCGGATCGAAGAATCAAGATCGAAGATTGAAGATCCAAGGTGCCAGGCGTACAAGATTGTTCCTGTGTGCCTGCCGGGTGTACAAGATTGTTCCTGTGTACGTGCCGGGCGTACAAGATTGTTCCTGTGTACGTGCTAAGAAGATCAGACAAAACGTTTCGTACAAGCGGGTGGACCGCGGCTCTGTGTCCTTACCACCCTACGGTGTCAAACGGTAGAGGCCAGAGTTAACGCCGATCAAGGCGGTGTGGTACTGTGCGATACCACCGGTTCGTCAAGAACGCCTTTTTCAAGGTGCGAACCGAATAGTACGCTACGCCGGTAAGGTCGTGTGTAGTGTGGGGACCGGACTGTAGGCACTGCCGAAGGGGCCGGGTATTTCCCACCGGTCCCCGAGCACCCCACAGCGCGCACGATCCTCTGCTGGGTAGATCCTACCTGTCCAATCCTGCACGTATCCATCCCTGGCGGAGCGTATCCCGGTTAACCCCGGGCCCTCTAAGAGGATTGATAGAGTTGTTAGGCCTGTTAGGGGGCGTCAAATGCCGAAGATGCCGACCACCAGAAGCCAAGCAGCCGAGGAGAAGACAGCAAGAGTGTACGAGGATCCCCCCGCGTCCCCGTACGCAACCGCGTCCGCATCCGTACCCGCGCCGATCGGTACCACGTCACGCGTACAAGCCGACCTGAGCGCCCGCGTATCCGCGTTACCCGCGATGACGTCACGCGCCGCCGCCGCCGCTGCCGCTGCCACAGTCGCCGCCGCGCCTGACACTAGAGAAGAGAGACCAAGAGCGCCGTCCATGCGCTCTCAAAGATCGACTGCCAGCGCTGTTGCTCGCATCCGACAAGCTGAATTCGACGCCCAGGAACGTCTAGCCGAAATCGAGAGGAAGGAGCTGCAATTACAAGCCGCCCTTATCAAGAGAAGGCTAGCTTTGGACGTAGCCACTATACGGGAGGAGACAGACCGGGATACCATCGTTGCCCGTGAAACAATAGAAGTGGACAATCGAATCGCTGATGGGCTGAAGAACGCTCAGCCCGGAAGGGATGAACTACCCCACATGTCGTCATATGAAGAGATGCCATCTGCAGCCCGCGCCTCGGCCCTGTACGATCTACAGGGGGAGCGTACCGAGCGCGTACCGCAGACCGAACGACATCGCGAAGATAACGACAATAGAGCGTGAGAACGAGGGGCAGCAATCACACCACTCCTTCTATAGATACGCACCGACGCCTAGGCAAGATCAGAGAGGAGTTACGATCGAGGCTCCGAGACGCAACAGGTCACGTCAAAGAGCGAGTTACCACGAGACTAGCGAGTCCAGCAGCTCAGACGAAGATGATAATGCTCCGATTCCTCCACTAGCTTCTCCAGCGCTGCCCGATAGTTCTTCATCGCGATCTCGCTCAAGAGGACGTGGAAGAACAAAACGTGGACGTGGACGTGGACGCGGACGTGTGCTGAAATCTTGGCGACCCAACCGTCATCTTTATCTATCCGACAGATTGCGATCAGACATCGCCAAACGAATGATGGCGTGCAAGACACATGGACAAAAGACATCTTGGAACCCGAAATTAACGATTTGATGCAACCAGCTTACATACATAACGAAAGACAAGATTGGGAGTGGCATAAGTTCTACGATCAATATACCGACGATGAGATTTTGACAATTATGGTTGACTGTTCGAATATGTTAGAACACATATTTTAGAAAGTTTAATTCCTACTTTTTTGATCTCTGTTTATGTTCCTAATTTACGACTAATTAGTAAATAATGTTGATTATTAGTTCATTTATATTTGTTTTTGGAGAATAATGTTTAATTTTGATAGTTTTGTTTGAGAAAACGTTTACTTATGTTTCTTTTTTTAGATTATAAGTCTATTCTTATTACAATTTATATTTCAAAACTTTTCTGTCCTACATAAATGACATACTAATATCGTCACTTTGTACTTAATAAAGAATATAGTAAAAATTTACCGAGAGGTGAGATTTTTTCACTATTTTTCGGATACATTTTAACCGGTTAGGAATACAATACTAAAGTTTCAGCAACATACTAAACAAAAAGTATCTCTGGTAAGTAGGAGGTTATACAAAAAAAACATATAGCATGCACATGTGCAGAAATCAGTTAAAACCGCTTTTAATTGTTTGTACCGATGGGCATATTCTTGATGTTTTGGTCCCATACCCAGCCACAACTTCTGATGCTGACATCATGAAAAAAGAATTTGCAAATGGAAGACATTTACGCGAATATTTCAGTCAAGATGATGCAATTATATTAGATAGAGGTTTTCGTGACTCATTACCTTTGTTGCACTAATGTGAACATAGGACATGCGTGCCTGCTTCGTTGGAGGAGGGTGAAACACAGTTATCAACTAGTGAAGCAAATAAATCAAGAGCAGTCACCATATGCCGTTGGGTGGTTTTAAATTATTACGGCAAAATTATTTCAATGTAGCCAGTAAAAGTTTTATGAAAGATTTTGAGATGGCTGCTGCCCTTTTAAATAAATTTCACCCTCCTATAGTTGATAATGTAGATGCTGTGGAAATAAAACAAGAAATAGATAGGTATATGAATATAGAGAACGAATTAGCTGATTTTATTATTAGAAATAATTATAATATTAATATGTAATAAAATATGTAGTATATTAGTATTTCTAGAAACTTTATAAATATACATAAGCTTATTTTTGATATCATATTATTCTATCTTAATAAAGTGTGCACCTACCATGTTTTGTCTCTGCATCATCCTAAGGTCGACTGGAAGAATGGCTTACTGTTAATGTTTTCCTGGATGCAGTGACTGATTCCCTCGCGTCTATTGCCAATGCAGATAAAATCATTCTACTTGGTGACTTTAACATTAACATATTTGACCAATTAGAGAATAAAACCATACTGCTGAATAATTTCTTAAATTACTCTAATCTTACTCAAGTAATTACTGAGCCAACCCATTTCACTGACCATAGTGAGACACTGATTGATGTGGTGTGCACGGATGCCCGAGTGTGTGGGGTCTCTGTATCACACATACCGGAACTGGGCCATCACGCAATTATATTTGTCGAACTCAATTTTAAATTAGAGAAACCTGCTCCACGTTGGATTACATATAGACCACTGAAGGACATTTTGCTTGACAGATTTAACAAGGATTTAGACAGAATTGATTGGGAGTATGTTGAGAGCTTGCAGGATGTAAATTCCATGGTAGCTGCTTTTAATTTCTATTTTTTTACTTTGTTTGACCTCCATGCACCTATAAGGAAAGTTCTGATAAAGGAAAAGTTCAGTCCATGGATCACAGATACGGTGAAGGACATGATCAAGTTGCGGGACAAGTACTTTACAAAATTTAAAGCTTCTTCTTCTGAAAGTCATAAACAATCATATAAAGATTTGAAATACCTTGTCAGAGCTGCGTTTCATAACGAGAAGTGTGTCTATTTTAGAACATGTGTGAATGGCAACATAAAGCAACCCAAAAAACTATGGAGCCATCTTAAATCTGTCATTAAAGTTTCGGGAAAGCAGGATCGTGGCCTACCTTTCTTCTTTAGTGACCCAGAGAGTATAAATAAGCACTTTTTGGAGGTACCTGGTAGCGGTGAGGTGGCAATGTCAGACTTAACATATTTTGAGTATAACAGATTTGGTACAAATAGTTTTCATCTTAAGCCAGTCGAAGGGGATGTTGTTCTGAATCTTCTCCGCAGCCTCAAATCTAATGCCCTTGGTTGTGACAGCATCTCGCTGGATATGCTAATGATGACACTTCCGCGTACACTCTCAGTTATCACTTCTATCATCAATAGATCTATTGTTACTTCCTCCTTTCCTGATCTGTGGAAAAATGCTATAGTCAGGCCAATCCCAAAAGTTCCCAATCCTACTGTAGTAAAGGATCTCCGTCCAATTAGCTTGTTGCCATGTCTTTCCAAGGTGTTGGAGAAGGTTGTGTGCAATCAGTTCAGGGAGTACTTGGAGCAATCCAAAATGCTGCCCATGCTCCAGTCAGGATTTCGACAGAAACACAGCACTTCTACAGCCCTCATTGACGTTGTTGACAATATCCTGGAGGCCAGGGACCGGGGCATGGGCACATTGCTTGTCCTGCTGGACTTTTCGCGTGCCTTTGACTCCATAAATGTGTCACTGCTTCTTTCTAAGATCTCTTATTATGGGTCTCATATTGAAACAATAAATTGGTTTCACAGTTACCTGAGTGGCCGGTCTCAGTTTGTCCAGCTGACTAGTGACATGAATGGGGATGCATTGGCCTCTGATCCCAAGCAGGTGAATAGGGGTGTCCCTCAGGGATCCATCCTTGGTCCATTGCTCTTCATCCTGTACAGTGCTGATATCACCAACTGTTTGATTAACACAAAGTTCCACCTTTATGCTGAAGATTTGCAGCTGTACCTCTCCTTTGACCCTCAAAATGCCGAAGAGGCTGTAACAAAAATTAATGAGGATTTGGATAGAATTGCAGTATGGTCAAGAGTAAACTCCTTGGTGTTGAATCCGATTAAGTCAAAATTTATTGTGATGGGGACTGCATAAATAAAACCCTTTCTCATAATTTAGACATCAAGATTGATGGTTGTCGTATTGAGCGTGTTGATAAGGCCCGTAATCTCGGAGTGGTTTTTGATGGGCAGCTCCATTTTGAAACCCATATACTGCAAGCTGAGCGCAACTGTTTTTATCGTCTCAAGCTCTTGTATCGAATCCGTCCCTACATAAGTGTGGATATGCGTGTTATGCTCTGTGAGTCACTTGTTTTATCCAAGCTTAACTACGCTGACACTGTGTATGGGACCTGCATCCTTGGTAGAACTGAGAAATTGATTCAACGTGTGCAAAATGCTTGTGCTCGCTTCTGCTTTCATGTCCCACCCCGATCGCATATTACTCCATTTCTAAATAATGGAAATCTAATGAAGATGCTAGCACGCAGAAGACTACACCTAGCTACCCTCCTCTTTGATGTGATTTTGACAAAAAAGCCTACTTACCTATACAATAAGTTTTCATGGTCGCCTGATTAAAATAAGTTTAACACCAGGGCATCGGCATTCCTCCTGATTACCCCGAGGCATAGAACGGCTGCATTTCGTGGAAGTTTTAGGTTCGCTGCCACGCGCTGCTGGAATGATTTGCCACCGCCTTTCCGTGCTATAAAAACCGTAAATACGTTTAGGGTAAAATATAGACACTACCTGTTAACCCTTAAATGCATAAAGTAGTAAAACTGCAACATACCATTCAAACGACCATAAAATTATTAGTATGAGTTCAATGCATGCTGTTGCAGGATTATTACTATCATGGTGATATATTTAATCGAGTGGCAACACACTTTTTTTCTTCACGACTGTCAAATTTAAATTGATTTTGACAAATCAAAGCCGATCGTAATTTTGGAGCGGATGAAAATTGTGTATTTGCTTTGCAGTGTAATTATTTGGTTTTCGAAGGTACGTTCAAACAAAATTAGTTATTTTACGTAATAATTCATCTTCTTTTCAGTACAATTTATAAGTTATAAAAAAAACTTTTGGTGTGTTCGGAAATTTTGTTTATTTTGTTGTTGTAAATCTGCAACAATATGCATTTACTAGAAAATGTCCCTGTTTAGTTACTAACTATCACTTTTATTGGTTTTCAGATGCCATACTTGAATCAAAAGCAAATAGAAGAGTATTTAGCTCTAATAAATGATGGAGAGATTTCGGAAGATGATCTTGAGGACTCGGATACAGAAGGTAATGAGAATTTTTATGAAAATGGAGACGATTTGCTTCACGATCTTGAGAGTCCATTAGAAGAGGAAAATGATGACCCCGATAATGATCCATTCATGGCAGGAGACCCGCCATTGATAAATGAAGCTACAGCAAATGATCAAGTGCCACAGGTTCCATTCCCCTCAACAAGTCAAGCTAGTCGCCGAGCAACTATGAGAGGACTCGTATGGAAGGTAAAAAAAATTGTTTTGAATTCTGACCAGACAGCTTTTCATGGAGACACTACATACCCACCTGAACTGAAGGATGAGGCTACTACTGGTACTCCCTATAGTATTTTTTCACATTTTATTACATCAGAAATAGTTCAAAGGATTGTGGAAGAGTCTAATTTGTATTCCGTTCAAAAAAATGTGACTAAACCATTAAATTTATCTGAAACTGAGCTAAGAAAGTTTATGGCGATACTGATATACATGTCTGTTATAAAATATCCCAATGTACGGCTATACTGGTCAAATACTGTAGGTTTTCAACCAATCAAGGACATAATGACTGTCAACCGATTTGAGACTATTCGTAGATTTCTACATTTCAACAATAACGAGAAACATTTACCCAAGGAACACCCACAACATGATAGGCTCCATAAGATAAGGCCTATAATTAGCCATCTAAATGAGAAATTTGCTTTAGTTCCTATGGAACAAAAACTCTCAATTGATGAACAGATGTGTGCCACAAAAGTGGCACACTTCATGAAGCAGTATTTACCTAATAAGCCCCATAAGTGGGGGTTTAAATTATATGTGATGTGCAGCGTGAAAGGTTATGCTCATAAATTTGAAATATATACTGGCCAAGAGAATGAACGGCTTCCAGATGAACCAGATTTTGGGCCAGTGGGAAATGTTGTAGTCCGGCTTGCTAGAGGTGTCCCAAGGCATATAAATCATATAATTTATTTTGATAATTTTTACACCTCTGTACCTTTAGTTACCTATCTTGCCAAACAAGGAATCTATAGCCTAGGTACTGTGCAATCTAACAGGCTAGTGAACTGCAAACTGCCGGACAAAAAAACAATGATGAAGAAATCTGTTCCTCGTGGAACTTATGAAGAGCAGATGACTGAATTTGACGGTATTGATTTGACAGCAGTTACTTGGAAGGACAATAAAGTTGTAACTTTTCTATCTTCATATGTTGGAGCTGAACCTGTGGGCCAAGTAGAAAGATTTGACAAGGCAAATAAGACTAGAATTAAAATTTCATGCCCACATATAATAAAGGAATATAATGCCCATATGGGCGGAGTGGACCTAATGGATAGCTTTATTGGGAGGTACCGAATTGCAATGAGAAGCCGAAAGTGGTATCTTCGTATCTTTTACCACTTATTGGACATGACGGTAATAAATTCTTGGCTTGTGTATAAAAATTTAAAAACAACTGAAGCCAATTCATCAGTTCTAAACCTATGTAACTATAGACTGGAACTAGCTGAGGTATTAGCCAAAGTAAATAACTCATTTGAACTCTGCAACAAAAGAGGAAGGCCAAGTACCAGCAACAGTGTTGAAATGGAAATACAAGCAAAAAAAAGGAGAGGACCAGCTCAACATATTCCTCCTAAGGACATAAGGACTGATAATGTTGGTCACTGGCCTGGTAATTGTGTTCGCAGCAGATGCAAAATGCCTGGATGCAAGGGATACACGCAAAACAGGTGTGAGAAGTGTGGAGTAGCTCTTTCACTTTCCAACTGTATTGTTGTTTTTTTTTTTACTTATCACCAGGGTTATGTGTCTGGGCCCATAACCTCTATCTGTCACACATTTGACAGAGAATAAATTTATTTTTAAATCCTGTACATACAAGACGTTGTCTATGGTCGTGTTTATCCATTTGCAGCCATCATAGACTTGGAGCGCCACCTGCCCGCAACCATGCGCACTAATAACACTGCCATTTCCGACTACTACAGATTTATTTGACAATGGTGAATATTTCGCAAATAAATTACGATCACGGCACATATGTTGACTAGCCCCAGTGTCCACTAACCAATATGATTGTTGGAACTGTCCATTTGAATTCACCACCACGAACGCATTACCGTCTTTGTCCTTATTCTTTTTGAACCAACACTCACTTTTTAGATTTCCCACCTTTTTGCAGTAACAACACTTTTTAATTCGTTTGTCACTTTCCGAATTATTGCTTTGTTGTTATTAGTTTATCATCCACAGAATCAGAATATATAGCGATCAGTATGGCTGCAAGTGAAGCCTGCTGGCTTATTAATTTGTTGAAAGATTTTAATATAAATAATACATGTCCTGTTAAAATGTATAGTGACAATCAGAGTGCCATTATGGTTGCTAATACTGATAGCACCAAACGATTAAAGCATATTGATATTCGTTTCCACTTTATTAAGGAACTAATTAGGAAAGGAAAATTGTTGTTAAAGTATATTAAAACAGAAGATCAGACAGCTGATATGTTTACTAAGGCATTAAACCAAACTTTGTTACTTAGATTTATAAATAAGTGTGGTTTAAGCGAGTAGTTATAAAGAGTTATGAAAATGTTAAGAGAATGTTAAGTTAGTGGTATATAATATTACATTGAGGGGGGGTATTATCTATGTAATAAGTCAATGTAATATTTCTGTTATTAATGTTGGTACTATAATAGTCTTAGGTTGGTATAAATGACTTTTTCCTTATGACGCCATCTTTTCTATGACTCTGTACGCTCGCTGTTTTGGATAGTTAATAAAACAATAATTATTAATAATCAAGAGTTTTACTTATAAATAATAGGAACTATAGGCTCACACGGGAACTCTTCGAGGTCTTGTGTAAAGACATAATACCTCTTTTGCCTCAACAAATACGACGAAGTGGTGTTAATCCAAGAATGAAGGTAGGTAAGGATATATTGAATATTCTGCTACTTATTGAACTGTATTACCGATTCGTCCCACCCATTTACTGTTGTTTTTGTTTACTTTTAGATCCTCGCTGCTCTTAATTTTTATGCCCGGGGGAGCTACCAAGGTGCAGTGGGCCTTAGCAGTGATGTCCCAATGGCACAACAGACAGTGTCACGCTGTTTGCGGGATGTCACAAATGCACTTAACAGCCCCTCAAAATTGCAGGAGTACATAAGGTTTCCACAGGATACGGCTGAGAGGAACCTTATAAAAAGACAGTAAGTTTGAAAGCTTGTACCATTTTTCTAAAAACTATCTAGGTCATTTGGACATTAACCTACCTAAGCTTTGAAGAGAGTTTTAAACTAGAGTGTACCCCAATTTTTAAATTTTAATAAGCTGTATGTTTACAGATTTTATGATAAATATGGCCTGCCAGGTGTAGTTGGCTGCATTGACTGCACGCATGTGGCATTGGTGAAACCTAGTGAATATGAGGAGCGTTTCTTTAACAGGAAACATTTTCACTCTCTAAATGTTCAAGTTGTAAGTTCATATGTTTTTTGTAAAAAAATGTTATAAGTTACATAGGTAAACATTTACCTTTACGTACCCTACGATAAAGAAGAAGACATTAACTTTATAAACTTAACCTTGTGAATTAACTTAAAGTACATGAGAATAGGTGTGTCATTAATATATTTGAGTGCTTGATATTAGTCTGAGTTCCCATAATATTTAATTTTTTTGGTATGTATTTCAGATATGTGATGCAGAATGCAAAATTTTAAATGTTGATGCGTCGTCCTATGGTGGAGCAACTCATGATTCTTTTATTTGGTCGCATCATGAAATTAAAGCACACCTGGAGACTCTACAACAAGAGACAGTATATCTGTTGGGTATGTAGTTATAAAATTTGTAGTTGTTCTTCTAAAATTTCTATCTCTTGTAATTTTTTCTGCCGGCTGTTATTTGGTTTGTGTACAAAAGATAAAACTATTTTCTATAAGTAATAGTATAACAAAGAGTGCATGGTGGCAGATTTATTATGCAGCCTTTTTTTACTAAAAATGTTTGTTACAGGGGATTCTGGGTACCCACTTCGAGAATTCATGATGACCCCAATAGACAATGCTGTCGAAGATTCTCCAGAAGGAAGATATAATTCTAAACAAAAACGTGCTCGCTCCACCATTGAGCGTACATTTGGAATTTTAAAGGGCCGATGGAGATGTCTCTTAGCAGCAAGGGAGCTGCATTATGCACCGGTCACAGCAGGTAATTGTCACAAAGTAAATCATAACATGTTTTTCTTATAATGCATTGATCTGGTGAACAATATTTTGTCATCAATTTCATTTTTTTTTTAGGTAGTATTGTCATTGCCTGCTGTGTTTTACACAATATGTGTAATCGGGCGGGCTTAGAAGCACCTTCCCTCGGCGAGGAAGACACAATTAGAGTGCAATAGACAGGGAGATTATACTATGTACAGTCATATATCCGCTCATCAAGCTCTTCAGGAAGGGCAAAGAGCGAGAGACAGATTAGTGCAATTGCTGGAAAGAAATAGGTACTAATGCAGTCTCACAACAATACTTTTAATAAAACATGTCAATGAATGCATATGATATTCTATTTATATTATTAAGTACAAGTTAACTTACTTAACTTATATTGTTATAAACTTTTTTAATTTGCTTACAGGACATAATGGCTGTTGGGACTGATTAAATATTAAAAAAAGATTTCTACAATTAAATGTTTTTATTATCAAAATGTTTTTTATTTATTTAGTACCAATCAACATCAAACACAACAAGAATAAAAAAAGAAACAACCAACAAAACACCATAACAATCAAAACTTCTTTTGTTTATCTACAAATAAACAAAAAAACAAATCTTTACTCTTTATATTAGTGTAGATTGTAATCTAAAATTATTGCTAGAAACACTGTTTCACTTGTCTACTTTAATCTAAATACCTAATTATATTTCGATGTTACATCCTCGAGATTTAACCAACCATGTAGTCCGTTCTCCAACGTACTGCATCATCACACTCTTTAAAGTTTAGAAACAATTATAAAAAATAACGATTCCGTAGTCGATTGCGATTACACCTCTCTACTATTCCCTGCTGTCGGCGCTCACCTCTATAAACGTCATTCGTTTTTTGTGTGCTGCATCATTACCACCAAAAAATAAAACTTGTGGAAAAGTGCTCAAAAATAGCCTAAAATGGGAAGAAAACGAAAAGTAAAAAGCGAACAGGATATTCGTAAAAAGATACGCTGCCTGGATGCTAAACTTCAACCCAGATATCTGTAGTATTAGTTATCTGTGGATAATTATGGAGTCTGGATACTCTGTGGTTTGTGTCAGACAGACTTGGTCATTATTACATATTAGCGTATCCGGAGATAGTTTGTGATTATTATTAATATTAAGTTATCATAAGAATATATTTAAAGAAATATACCATTACCTCTAAAACGTGTTTAAATAATAAAATCACATATAATACTTGGCGCAGCCCATTGATCACGACGGATTAAGAAGAGTGAAAATTTTGAATCTACGTGTAAGAAAAAACCATTATCTTTGTTACATTTAAATGACGGAAGAAGAAATAGAAATTAATAACATGTCGTGTGCTATCGAATATAAAATGCCCAAGGGTTTAGAGTTGGATAACATAGATGATTGCTATCCACAATGGAAAAATTTTTTACAAGGATTTAGGACGTTCATGATGGCGGCCGGCTTAGAAAAAATCTCTGAAACTAGGAAAGCGGCAATATTACTAAATTGTATTGGGCAACAAACTCAAGAATTGTATTTTAACGTTTTAAAAATGGATGACAAAGTGAAATTAGAGGAATTAATTGACATTTTTGAAAAATATTTCAAACCAAAACAGAATGAGGTTATTAACAGTTACAATTTCAACAAGCGGATTCAAGAAGAAGGTGAATCGTTCGATGCATTTTATACATCAGTTAGAAAGATGGCGGAAAATTGCAATTTTGAAGATCATAAAGAGCGTATGATACGTGACAGGATTGTCATTGGGGTTAAAGAGCAGCGCATGCAGCAGAAACTTCTTGAAGTCAAAGACTTAACGTTGAACAAGGCCGTAGATATCTGTAGGTCTGCAGAGTTGTCCAGGGAGCACATGAAGATGCTGAACAACCCGAAGGTTCATGCAGTCCAAGCGGAGAGTTCATTGCAACCAGCTAAGTATTTTAATAATAATAAAAACAAATTGTTTAATAAGAATGTTAAAAATAATGGTCAAAAAGGCAACTACAAATGGAATTATTACAAATGTAAAAAGTGTAATACTGAACATGGTCCAAGACAGTGCCCGGCTTATGGTAAACTGTGCAATAAATGTCAGAAAATGAATCATTTCAGTGTAGGGTGTAAGGCTGTTGTCAATAAAAAAATACATAACATTGATGAAGACTTGCATCAGAATTATGTTCACGATTTATGACTAATTTGCACCATAAATCTTAAAAATAATGAGTGGACTGAGATGTTAAGAGTTGAAAATAAAAAAGTATGTTTTAAATGTGATACAGGGGCACAAGTAAATGTAATTTGTTTAAGAGATTTAAAACAAATAGTCGATGATGGAAAAAATGTAAGTTTCTCTGAGACTAAAACATTAATAGAGGTCTTTGGGGGTGGCAAGCTAGTACCATTAGGTAAAGTAATACTAAAAGTTTATAAAAATATTAATAATGAAGAGAAATGTTTGAAGCTGGAATTTATAATATTAAAAGAACAGGTTAGGCCTATTCTAGGATTAAATTCATTAATAAAGCTTAACATGATGTGTAATACTAATATTAATATGATAAAATCTGAGAACAGATGTTATGATAAGAATAACATTATTAAAATGAATGCAACACTGTTTCAGGGTGTCGGTGAGTTTAAGAGTCCACTGCAGTTGCGTGTTCAACCTGGTGTGCAACCTGTAGTGAGACCGCCACGGAGAGTGCCTAATGCACTTATGAAGCGTCTTGCAGACAAGTTGGAGGCTCTGGTGAAGCACAAAGTCATTGCGAGAGTAGAATGTCCGAAAAATTTTGTAAGCAATTTAGTTATTATAGAAAAGAAGGATGGTTCATTAAGAATTTGTTTAGACCCTAAAGATCTTAATAAAGTACTAATAAGAGAGCATCATTTGATACCGACTATAGACGAAATTGTGTCTAAATTGTGTAATAAGACGTGTTTCTCAGTGTTAGATTTAACAGATGGCTTTTATAATATTAAACTTAGTGAAGATTCTAATGATCTTTGTACTTTTAACAGCCCTTATGGTTGTTTTAAATTTTTAAGAATGCCATTTGGTTTGTCGGTGGCTCCAGAAATATTTCAACGGTACAGTGAAATTGCTTTCGGAGATATACCTGGTGTCATTGTATATTGCGATGATTTATTAATATGTGGTAACACTGAGCAGGAACATGATTTAGTATTGAATAAAGTTTTTAAACGAGCTTTAGAACATAATATTAGATTCAATAAGAATAAATTTCAATATAAGCTGAAAGAAGTAAAGTATTTTGGTCACATATTTTCTGAAAAAGGCATGAGTATAGACCCTGACAGGATAAATGCTATAATAAATATGAAAAGTCCGACTAATAAAAAACAACTGCAAATATTTCTTGGGATGGTTAGTTATTTAAGAAAATTTATACCAAATATGGCCAATTTAGCATCACCTTTGCATTTATTGTTAAAAAAGGATGTAGAGTGGATTTGGACTGAAGTTTATGAAAATGTTTACAATAATCTTAAGAAGCAATTAACTGAAGCTCCAATATTGCAGAATTTCAATAGTAATTTGCCTATTGTAGTACAATGTGATGCATCCAAGGATGGCATTGGTTGTTGTTTATTACAAAATAATAAGCCAGTTTGTTTTGCATCTCGTAGTTTAACACAGGCAGAACGTAATTTCTCTCAAATTGAAAAAGAGCTGTTGAGTGTAGTGTGGGCCACAAAAAAGTTACATTATTTCATTTATGGACATAAAATAACTATTATTAATGATCATAAACCGTTAGAATGTTTATTAAAGAAACATTTACATGAGATACCGTCACCAAGATTGCAAAGATTAAAGCTTAAATTACTGAAATATAATATAGAATTTAAATATTTACAGGGTAGATTTTTGTATATAGCAGATTTATTATCTCGGTCATATCAGGAATGTTATGATGTAGATGACTCTTATATGTATGAGGTCATACATTGTGTGGGCCAGACACAGAATTTAGAATGCACCGAAGAGCAAAAGACTAACTTAATTAATGAAAGTTCAAAAGATAGTGAATTGATAATATTAATAGAGTTTATTAAAAATGGTTGGCCTAGTAATAATAATATTCCAGACTATTTACATAGTTATCATAAACTTAGAAATGAGTTGTCATTTGATGATAATTTAGTATTTTATAAAGATAGGTTAATAGTACCTAAGAATTTAAGAATGTCAATTATAAAAACATTACATGAAGGACATATTGGCATGTCAAAAATGAAACAATTAGCTCGAAAATTATATTATTGGCCTCACATTGATAGTCATATTGAAGAATTTGTTAAAAAATGTTTTCCCTGTCAAACTTATCAAAATAATAATATAAAAGAACCATTGGTTTCACATTTCATTCCTAATTTACCTTTTTTAAAGTTGGGTATTGATATAATGGATTTTAAGAGAAAAAGTTATTTAATAATTTATGATTACTACTCCAAGTGGTTAGATATTAAGTATCTGAGTAGTAAAAGTGCTAGTTCAATTAATAACAGTTTAATTGATATATTTTGTAACTTTGGTGTTCCTAGTGAGATTGTTTCAGATCATGTACCATTTGATTCTCTTGTATGTAAACAATTTGCTAAGGAATGGGGTTTTAAGTATACTTATGCTAGTCCTAGATATCCACAGTCAAACGGAATGGCTGAGAGGGGAGTTCAGATAGCTAAAAAAATATTTTATAAATGTTTTGAAGACAATACAGATTTTAGAGTAGCTTTATTAAAGTATAGAGTGTCACCAGTAGCTGGAACAAACTTATCTCCTTGTGAATTGTTAATGAATAGAAATTTAAGAACAAAATTAATAGTATCACATAAATATTTGCAACCAAAATTAAATTACAATGTTGAGTATAAATTTTGTAAACAAAAAGATAGGAATATTAAAAATTATAATAAGACAAGTAGAATTAAAAAAGAATTTATAATTGGGCAAAATATATGGTTTAAGAAAGATGTTAATAAGAATGTGTGGTTAAAAGGAAGAATAGTACATTATAATGGAAACAGGTCATATAATGTAAGTGACACAAATAAAGTTATTTATACTAGAACCTCTTTCTACATTCGACCAGCATAAACTTTGTGGTTCATCAGATGGTTGAATGCGTAGCTGTGGTGTATTTATTAATATTATAATATGTTTTAGATTGTTTAAGGCATTAAAATAAGAAACTGATTGTATTGTATGAGTTTAAAAACTATGAGTTTAACTTTCTTTTTTTTTTTAAAAAGGGAAGAGGATGTATAATGTTCATGTTATTTGTATAAGAGATAAGATTAATTTGTTTATAAAAGGGGATGATGTAGTATTAGTTATCTGTGGATAATTATGGAGTCTGGATACTCTGTGGTTTGTGTCAGACAGACTTGGTCATTATTACATATTAGCGTATCCGGAGATAGTTTGTGATTATTATTAATATTAAGTTATCATAAGAATATATTTAAAGAAATATACCATTACCTCTAAAACGTGTTTAAATAATAAAATCACATATAATACTACATATAATATCAAGGTTAGTAAAAAAGCAAGTTTCGACTTGACCCTCCATATTAGAAAAAGTGTTCAACTTTATTAACTTAGGAAATAATCATGCTTATATTCAAATATTCTTGCCTTCTTGACGTGATAACACGTGATGTTACCCTGAAGGTAATCGTTTTTTGTTCCCTAAAGTGGTAATACGCGATATTATCCAGGAAAAAATTTGTTGTACTTTCTTAGCGTGGTGGTACGCGATGCCATCCAGAAAGTAACATACAACACGTGATGCTGTACTGAAGGTAATCGTTTTTTGTTCCCTAAAGTGGTAATACGCGATATTATCCAGGAACAAATTTGTTGTACTTTCTTAGCGTGATGGTACGCGATGCCATCCAGAAAGTAACATACAAAACGTGATGTTGTACTGAAGGTAATCGTTTTTTGTTCCCTAAAGTGGTAATACGCGATATTATCCAGGAACAAATTTGTTGTACTTTCTTAGCGTGGTGGTACGCGATGCCATCCAGAAAGTAACATACCTTACCTGTTTTCCGCTGAAACAATCGCCCTGCTCGTTTCCCGAACAGTCTAAACTGGATAGATACATGTTCGATGAAGACGATTTGTCTATGGTTACGGTGACAGCCCATCGCAAGTGCATGAATGGGACATGCAATCGGGCCCTGCTCCGGCCCTTGGGTATCACGGATCCAATTTTGCTGTCCACTTCTACGGTTCCCGAGAAAATTTAAAAATACTTGGCGAGACCAAGTTTGCTGAGCAGGAGTTGGGTGAGAAAATTCCCCAGGAAATCTCTGAACGTTGGGGTGGAGTCCTCCTGGATGGGGCGAGCAAAGCGGAAGTGGCAGCAGTCCTGTCTGACGCTGCCGGGAGTAGAGATTAATACCTCGAGGAATCTCAAGTTAACTGGGCTTAGGGCATACCAGGCCTAGTCACTATAGATTTAATTAAATCTGATATTGATAAAACCTGATATTGATAAAATTATAATTATCAAGAGACTCTCCGAACTAAGTCAACTTCTGCTTGACCTACAACACCATTCAGTGTTAAAAGACAGACATTCCTATTTGGGGAAAACATAAAAAAATCAAAGGACATTGAAAGATCCAACCAGTAAATAAAGAAGCCTCATTTTCAAAGGAAGCGTCCAATGTCGGGAAACACACGCTTTCCTCGTCTTCAGCAAAATACAAAGATGCTACCAACAGCAGCGGGTCGGCACTACGAGGCACAACCGTCAGCCACAGCGAGGAGGTACTACGCAGCCGCGAGGCCGAGCCGCGCCAGCCCCCTGCCACCGTCATACCGACCGGAGGCACAAGTAGAGGCACCACATGCTGGTCGCATACAACTATATTTTAACAATTGGTTAACAACTACTGATGACCCTGTTATTCTGTCTTATGTACCTAAAGGATACAAAATCCCTTTTATGCATAGTTTTACCCAATACACCGAACCAAATAATCCCCCATTTCTAATAGTAGAAAGGGAAAATGCTATAACAAAGTTAAAAGAATTGGGAGCTATTTCTGAATGTGTTGATGAACTTGGTCAATATGTATCGCCAGTATTCTTAACACCCAAAAGTACCGGTGCTTTTAGATTTATTAGTATAAATATAAAGTATAAACTTAAAGAAATTAAATAGATATATTTATACCCACCACTTCAAAATGGAGGATATACGCACTGTTACAAAGCTAGTATCTGAAGGCTCTTATATGGCAACAATAGACCTCAAAGAGGCATATTTCTTAGTCCCTATTTATGGTTCATATAGAAAATATCTAAGATTTAGATTTGTTCAATTGTTTGAATTTAATTGTTTACCCTATGGCCTTAGTTCAGCCGCCTACGTTTTCACAAAACTTATTAAATCATTACTGTCATATCTTAGAAGTAAAGTGCACACAGTAATAGCGTATCTCGATGACATTTTATATATAGGAAAGAGTTATAACACCTGTAAAAATACCATTAATATTTTAAAACAAAATCTAGATAAATTAGGATTCATAATAAATATAGAAAAAAGTAACATGACACCAAATCGAAAATGTAGATTTCTCGGTGTGGACCTCAACACACATGAAATGTGTCTTCAACTACCTCCTGAATAAATTGTGAAAATATTAAAAATGGTTAGAAAATTAATGTATAAGAAATCGATTAGGATACGAGATTATGCAAAATTCATAGGTACGCTTACTACCGCATGCCCTGCCGTTGCCTAGGGTTGGCTGTATATCAAACAAGTTGAACGCGAAAAACACTTAGCATTATTAAAAAGTAATGAAAATTATGATTCTAGGATGTCCTTAAATAGTTATCTACTACAGGATTCTACTTGGTGGGCAGACATCACCAATAAAGCTAAAAATAAAATACGAAGAAATCAATTTCAACTAGAAATATAGACAGATACATCCCTTATCGGATGAGGAGCAGTGTGCGATGGTGAAGTAGCAAGAGGCCACTGGTCAGACAAAGAAATTGAATATCACATAAATTACCTTGAATTACTAGCCGCAATTCTTGGTTTTAAAATCCTTTTGCCAAATTTACAGAAATATAGAATTTACAGTTAGAATTGACAACACCACTGCCATCTCGTACATGAATAGAATGGGTGGAATACAATTCCCTCACCTTAATAAAATTAGTAGAAAAATATGGCAGTGGCGCGAACAAAGGAACATTTACATTTTTGCTTCTTATATTAAGTTTCGTGATAATACTGATGCAGACTGAGCCTCTAGACACACAAACATCACCGCTGAATGGAACCTAAACCCGGTGCGCTTGTCAAATTGCAAATTGTCAACAAGTCTGGTCAACCAGACATGGACTTGTTCGCATCCAGATTCAATACAAAATGCAATAAATATATTGCTTGGAAACGAGATCCAGAAGCATATGACATTGATGAATTTACTCTCAAATGGGATAAATTCTTTTGTTTATGCATTCCCCCCATTTGCGCTTGTATTAAAATGTCTTCGTAAGATACACAATGATTAAACCACGGGTATCCTTGCTGTTCCATACTGGCCAAGTCAATCATGGTTCCCTTTATTTCTGTCACTAGTAAATTCAGATATTATCTATTTCAAACTTAATATAGACCTTTTATCGTCACCTTCCAGGGAACAACACCTGCTATGGCACAGCCTTACCCTGGCGTGCGCAATATTATCAGGCAAGCGTTTTTTTTTAATTAAGGGCATCCCTGATGATTCAATTGACCTAATGTTAAATTTCTTATCTAAAAACACTTTTAATCGGTACAATGTAGCATTAAAATTGTGGTTTACATTTTGTCAAAGGAATAGTACTGATTACTAAAATAGTTCTGTTCCAAATATTTTAAAGTTCCTAATTGAACAATTAAAAAGAGGTTCAAGTTATCATTCCGATCTGCCCTACCAGTAATTATTAGTAAAAACATTTGTAATGATAATTGTATTGCAAGATTAGTCAAAGGCGTTTTTTAAAAAGGAAACCTAGTTTACCAAAATACCATTCGACCTGGGATCCAAATTTAGTTTTAACTTATCTAGCTAATCATTACCCGAATGAAAATTTGTCGATGGAGATTTTAACGAAAGAAGTAGTTACTCTCCTCGCGTTGTCGACAGGACAGCCTGTGCAGACGTTATCATTCATTAATCATAGTGGTATTAGAATCCAAGAATCTTGCATAATAATACCAATTAATAATATTATTAAAAGTTCTGCACCGAATAGGTGCAACCCAAAACTGATTGTTCCATTCTTTACAGAATGTGATGTTATTTATCCAGCAAAAGCTCTGTCTTCTTACATGGAAAAAACAGCTCAATTCAGAAAATCTCCTAATACAAACGAGCTTTTCTTAACTATGAATAGACCTGTTCATAATGCCACTTCCCAGAGTATCAGCCGATGGATCAAACAGACGCTACACAGTAGCGATGTGGACGTGACAACGTTTACAGCGCATAGCATGCGCCATACCTCCACATCTGCAGCAAACAAAGCTGATGTGTCCATCAACTTGATTAAGAAAACAGCTGGTTGGTCTGAAAATCCCTTATATTTTGCAAAGTTTTACAACCAACTCCTTGTCAATCCTGAAGAAGACAGATCTTTAGCTGAAGCTGTGTTCAATGTGAGTCACTTTAATTGATTAAGCTGTACTGTGTTGATTTTATGAAGCTTTGTAAGCACCAAAGCATAAATTATAGTATTTTGATAAAATATATTATATATATAATAATAGTAGTAATATATAATACTTTTTCCATTCCGCAACACATCTAAATCGCTAAACATCTACATGGTTGGTTAAATCTCGAGGATGTAACATCGAAATATAATTTATGGTTAATTGAACTTACCTGAATTCACTTGAATTTCAACCGAAATTATATGAGATGTTACATCCGAAGAGATTTAACATCCCACCCACCCAATGGACAGACCGCGTTAGCGCAGCCATGCGCCGCGTTCTGTCTACCCCTTTTGATTGCAGAATGTGTACCTGATGACTCCAAACTAAATGACGTTTATAGAGGTGAGCGCCGACAGCAGGGAATAGTAGAGAGGTGTAATCGCAATCGACTACGGAATCGTTATTTTTTATAATTGTTTCTAAACTTTAAAGAGTGGAGGCAGGTCTAACTAAACTTAAATACATTCTAACATTACAAGATGACCTTACCAAATTTTCTCTTGCTTACCCTATTTCCAATGCAACTGCAGAAGAGACATGTGAGTGTCTTGTTCATTTCATTTCTATTTTTGGCATTCCTAAAACCATCGTTACTGATCAAGGCACAAATTTTACCGCAGAATTGTTCAAAAGAACCTGTAGTTTTCTTAAAATAAAACAAATCTGGTCATCTCCATATCATCCCCAAACTCAAGGTGCTCTTGAACGTAGCCACTCTACTCTGAAAGAATACCTTAAGTCATACATAAATGATAATCATTCGGACTGGCATAAATATGTCTACACCGCTATGCTAGCCTATAACAGCGCCGTGCACTCCACTACTAACTTTACGCCTTACGAGCTTCTTTTCGGTCACAAACCGTTCATTCCCGACTCTGTCTATGAACTATAACCTGACCTCACATACCCTGAATACCTTAAGTCTCTACATCACCGCCTACAGCTTTCACGAGACAAAGCTATTGAAAATATTCTAGCGTCCAAAGAGAGATCCAAGCAATACTACGACACTCACACGCGGCGCGTTCAATACAAGGTTGGAGATTATGTTTATCTGAAAAATCATGTCCGCCTTCGCAAAGCCCTATCGTCTGTTTGGAAAGGACCTTACAAAGTCGTGAAAATCAATGGCAGAAATGCACTGACATTGCTGATTAATAGGCGTCTAAACTAACTTCAAGATCAGAAACGTAGTTACTATCCTTAATTCTTACGAGTAGTTTAATTCTTAGATATAAGTAACACTATTATTATTTTATTACAGTAACCTCGTGCTGGGTCAGAAGTTCATCGAACCCCTGACAAGTAGTCCTGGCATATATTTCGACCACCTAGGTTCATTAAGTCTAGTTGATAGTTATCTTAGCATAGTTATTCCTTATGACGTATCTTACATTAACCCTCATATTCATAACCTTCAACGTATTCTTAACAATTCTATATTAATGTGTCAAAACAGTAAAGTATTCGATTATCTAGAATGCGATAATATCTTTCAACCACTATTTACTCGATATAATGATATTGCCCACGATAACGAGGCTATTTTCCACCTTACATCACATCAATCTAAGAGGTCTGCCCTGTTTTCTATTATTATTTTATTACAGTAACCTCGTGCTGGGTCAGAAGTTCATCGAACCCCTGACAAGTAGTCCTGGCATATATTTCGACCACCTAGGTTCATTAAGTCTAGTTGATAGTTATCTTAGCATAGTTATTCCTTATGACGTATCTTACATTAACCCTCATATTCATAACCTTCAACGTATTCTTAACAATTCTATATTAATGTGTCAAAACAGTAAAGTATTCGATTATCTAGAATGCGATAATATCTTTCAACCACTATTTACTCGATATAATGATATTGCCCACGATAACGAGGCTATTTTCCACCTTACATCACATCAATCTAAGAGGTCTGCCCTGTTTTCTATCATTGACGTTAACTCTAACATGCGGGACCTTGAATTAACTTTAAGGTCCCGCATGTTAGAGTTAACGTCAATGATAGAAAATAGCCTTCTAACCTTATCTTTTAAAGTCGAAGATATAATTAATTCTATTGCTTTTAGCAAATCTAATGTCTTGTATCCTACTATCCTAACGCCTAAAGAACTTTATACAGAACTAATAAATAACCACAGATTCCTACCTAATTCTGTACACTTACCAGTCCTTCTAAGTCTAGATAACATGCATATCATCTTAAACAAATCGGAAATATCTAACTATTTCAGCAAAGATAAAATAGTTTTTGTAGTAAAGATTCCCCTTGTAAACCCGTTATACTTAGATCTATATCATAACTTACCTTGTCCTGTTCCACACGATACCGGTAACCCGATCTCCTACTCAACCATCGTCCCAACTTCAAAATACATTGGCTTAAGCAGAGATAAATCAATATACTGCATATTAAATACGTTAGACTCATGCAAATCAATAAACAATAATCATTACCTCTGTATGACGCCAATAACATATTCTTCCTCAGCAACGCCTTCCTGGGAAACTGAAATAATTAGTAAAGTACTTACCTCAATTCCTTCAATGTGTGATACCAAAAATTTATTCACGGTCATGTTAGTATTTGGCAACAATTATACTAAAATGTTTAAAAAAAATTGTTAAATTAACACAAAAGGCTCAAAATAATCATTTGATTAACAATTCAAAAAATAAAACAAAGACGTCTTGGCAAATAATAAATAATAGCAAAAAAATAAGTGAACCTATTATGCGAGTTAAAAACCAAGATTTAACAATAAATGACCCAAAAGAAATTGCAGAATCGTTTAACAACTATTTTATAGATCAAATAGGTCAAATACCAAATAATAAAACTTTGGAAGTCAAAAGAATTGAATACAACCCACATTCAATATTTATATCACCTATTGTACCTCAAGATGTAATTAAAACTATACACCAGTTAAAATCTAAAAAGAGCGTTGGCTATGATGGTATATCGACTGAAGTGATAAAATTTGTATCTCATATAATAGCTGATCCATTAACACATATCATAAATAATAGTATAACTACAGGTATATTTCCCGATAATTTAAAAATGACTGTCATAAAACCACTGCATAAAAAGAACGCGAAGGATGATATGACCAATTATAGGCCAATTGCATTGATTCCCGTCTTCTCCAAAATTATAGAAAAAATCATATATAAAATAATTTTTAACTTTTTAATTAAATTTAATATTCTATGTAAAGAACAAAATGGTTTCATGAAAAATAAAAATATAAATATGGCTATATATGATTTGCTCGTTACAATAATGAAAAATGTTGATATTAAAATTCCTATATGTGCAATTTTTACAGATATGTCGAAAGCTTTCGACTATGTTAATCATATACTTTTATTTGAAAAACTATATGCTTACGGAATACGCGGAAATGCCTTAGATTTAATCAAATCATATATCAGCGGTCGTAAGCAATACACAGAAATTACAAGGGTTTGCACTAAAACTAAAATTGAACAAACGTATAAATCTACCTCGAGAGAAATAAAATTCGGAGTTCCACAGGGCAGTGTCCTGGGACCACTTTTATTTCTTCTCTATATTAATGATCTCCCTCGGCAAATCAATCACCCAATGGTTTTATACGCAGACGACAGCACAGCATTAATAAAATGCCATGATAAACAAACGTACGAAAGCAACGTAAACGACACACTAAAAGCACTAATTAACTGGTTAAATCATAATAACTTACTAATTAATTTAAATAAAACAAACATAATGCACTTCTACCAAAGACTGCGTATTGTAAACTTAAACATAAATTATAATAGTCAAACCATTGAAAGAGTAGAAGTCGCTAAATTTTTAGGCATTACATTATAGGCCGACCATTTAATACGCGTATCGCCTGAGGGGGTAGAAGGGAGCGAGGGGAGATGTTAGCGGATGGGTGAAAGGGGTGCGCGGAGCAGAGAGCTTACGTCAAGTGCGGCAGTGCGCTGGCTGTGCTTGCAGCGCGCGGTTGGTGTTTTTGTTACGGACGCTTGAACATAAACGCACAAGGTATACGACTGCCAAGATAAATCTCAAGATGAATCGCTCTTCCAGTTTTGCGACCAAAATTAACAAGCAAGCTAAACAAATAGCATACAATGTATATTCCTTTTTTAAAGCCAGAAAACAAGATCATAATTCTACAGAGTATCTTGAAGACGTAAACCTAAACAAACTTGTTGCTAAAGCTACAGGACTTTCGGTGACTACCATATGTAAAATAATAAAAGAAGGAAATGAACTGAAAGATGAACAAAATAATGTAAATTTTAAATCACCAAAAAAAATTAAACAAATCCGAAAGAAAAAAATTGAAGTTGACAGTTTTACAGAGGGCGTTGTTAGAAGAAAAATAACTCAATTTTATACGGTTTATAAGAAGGTTCCTACATTAAAAATTTTGAATGCGAAACTCAGAGAAGAAGGAATTTTAAATTGTGGCCGAGAATATTTGAGAACATTGATTCATAAACTTGGCTTTCGATTTAAGAAATGTCAATCAAAAAGAAAATTACTGATTGAACAACCAAACATCGTATCGTGGCGGTGGCGTTATCTTAATGCGATAAAGAAGCACAGAAGAGATCAAAGAAACATTGTTTACCTCGATGAAACATATGTCAATTCGTCATTAAATGTACCGGCGTGTTGGCAATCCAATGAAGAACGAGGGGTGCTGTCGCATATTGGCAAAGGGCCACGTTTAATTATTGTACATGCTGGTGGACAAGCCGGATTTATCGATGGAGCTCTTTTAATTTTTAAATCCAAAAGCAAAACCGGAGATTATCATAGCGATATGAATTTTGTAAACTTCAGCAAATGGACTAAAGAAAAGCTATTGCCAAATTTACCGCCAAGCTCAGTTATTGTTATGGATAATGCCGCATACCACTCGGTACAAGAGGACAAAAAGCCTACAATGACATCCACAAAAGCCACCATGCAAACCTGGCTGCAAAGACACAATGTTGAATTTGATACGTCTCTAAGAAAATGTGATTTATTGAATTTAATCAAACAACACGCGACAGAAAATATTTACAAAATAGATGAAATTTTAAAGGCGGCAGGTCATGAAGTCTTACGACTGCCTCCATATCACCCAGACCTGAACCCAATCGAATTGGTTTGGGGGGATATCAAAGGACAGCTCGCAAAAATTGAAATTGATTCTAATTTAGACAAAAAGAAAAATACACTGGAACAGTTATTTGCCGAATTCTCTGTAGAAAAATGGGTTAACTGCGATAAACATGTACAAACTATTGAAGATGAATATTGTCTGCACGATCGCATCGTTGATGAAGAGATGGACCGCTTTATTATTAATTTGCAAGATTCTGACTCCTCAAGCTACACAGACAGTGATGATGATTCAAGCGATATGGATATTAGTGACGAATAGTCCTATAAAAATTTTATCTGTGGTTAAATATTTCTTAAACGGAGTTAATTATTGTTTTATGATTTTGTACCTATGAAGCTATTATAAAATATTTGTAAAACTTAAAAATAAATACTTAAAAAAAAGATACTTATTATTTTATTCTTTACCAACAATGTCTATCTCGAGATAAATCTTTGGATTATTGACTCCGTGTGTAGCGTTACCCGCCCCCGCTCCCTTCTTACCGCGCAGGCGATACGCGAGTTAAACGGTCGGCCTATAGATAGCCAATTAACATGGAAAGCTCAAGCTGAAACAATATGTAAGAAACTAAGTACATCTGCTTACGCATTATATAACCTTTCGAAAAAAGTAAATATTAAGACAGTACTAGTAGCCTATCATGGCTTGGTGGTCTCGATACTAAGATTTGGGATTATTTTTTGGGGCAATTGTACTTATAGGGAAGACATCTTTCGTGCTCAAAAACGCTGCATCCGTTCAATTTTCAATATTAAAGTTACAGACAGTTGTGTTCCTGTTTTTAGAGAACATAAATTATTAACATTCCCATGTATTTATATTTTAGAAATGGCAATATTTGTTAAGACCAATCCTCAATTATTTAAATCTTTAAAAGAAGCTCGATATCGAACAGTCTCTATGAGATCACAGTACCAAAACTTATTGTATGAAGGTAACTGTAAAACAGCCTTGTTTAAAAAAAGTGTTATGGGAATGGCCCCTGTTATTTATAATAAAATTCCTAATTGCATTAAGGGTCAAACTTTAAATGTTTTTAAAAAGAGTCTCACCACCTTATTATTAAATAATTGCTATTATTCGATACAAGAATTCTTAAATGATCCTTCTATTAATTAAAATTTATGTTACGTTACGTTATATTAGTTTTAAGGTTATCGTTATATTAGTTTTGTTATATTGGTTTTTTCGTTTCATTATATTAGTTTTAAGGTTATCGTGAGCAAATGTCGCTCATAAATGTTTGTATGCCTAAGTAGGCAGAATGTACAAGGATTCTGTATATATCTGTAACACCAATTGTAAACACCTACATTCTATACAAATAAATGATTACTTACTTACTTACTTACTTACGTAATAGCAAATGGCTCTACGTTATGTCAGAAAAAACTAAAATAAACATAGAATGTAATAACTCCCAATCTAATGAAATAGAACTTAGTGGAATTGGTATATTGTACTTACCTGCTGGATGTATTGCATATTGTAAAAATACTCGTCTAATTTCCCGTGATAATTACCAGATTCAATTAAAAACTGTTATTTCTAATTTTAATATCTTAAATGATTCTTGTTGTAATACTTTAGCATTTAATGATGTTGTATCTAACTTACCTGTAGTTAACCTTAAGAACGTAAATTTAGACCAAATAGCTTATGAGAATCCAGAAATGTTAAAAGATTTAGATAAGATAATCGAAAAACCCCATATTGTTTTATATCAGACGCATTACATAACTCTAAATTATTATTGTCATACTTACGATTATATGTTATATAATTTACCGATTGCATAAAGCTGGCATATATAGGAAAATATTTCGGCTGAAAACAAATAGCCCTTTTCAACCGGCTCGAACCAATCGTGCAAATAACTTTGAAAAAATCCTGAGCGCGCGCAATTCAACTTTTCGAGACGCAACCGGCCCCGATCGATCGTGCAAAGTATAGTGGACTTGTAAAAACCGACAGAGAGCGAGTGCTTTACGTTAGTTACCCGTGAGATCGAGACAAGGATGGCGGTTTTTTTTGGCGGGAGCAGCGCTTCACGTAAGTGTCTATATTTTTATTGTTTTGTTAGTAATTAATGATGTTATTGTTCTATTTTAATTATAAATAAACTAGCTGTAATTATATGAATTGAAAAACAATGTTTAGACAGTAATTTTAATATTATTAGCTCGTGAAAATGTGGTTGCACGATTGTGCATATTCGGTTGGAACGCGTGATTTATTGTTTCCGAACAAAACTGTTTTCGTAATGAATTTTGAGTTATTTAATAATCTTACATTATTTATATTTTGGTTTTTAGGGCATCCACTCAATGATGATAACATTATCAACATTTTGGGTGATGGTAACTTGTCCGAAATTGAAGATCTCGACGACGAAAACGCTAACTACGATCCATCGGTATTCGGCTTGGCAGACGCGGATTTGCCTGGACCGAGTGTGCCAATAGTCGAACCAGAGCTCCAAGCAGTCCCAGTTATACGGTCAGTACCAACTACCAGCACTAGAGAGACACTTACGACTCCTGCCAGGCCATCTAGAGATACGATAGGAAAGGAGAATACTCAACCAAACCGCAGCAGTTTTACACGTGTCTCCACACAGTCTACACGTGTCTCCACCCAGTCTACACGTAACTCCACGCAGTCCACACGTACCTCCACACGGTCTAGACTTGATAATATCAGGACTAGCACTTCCAGGATTTCATCACCGGATTGTGAAGCATTTTCTGCTTCCAGTACACCTGTAACATCGTCTACCGGTACTTGTACAAGACGTAATGCTTACCATGCTCCTCAACCCTGGAGGCGGTTGCCGTTTCAGGATAAAACACATGAATACCAAATGTATCCAACGAGGCAAGTAAGAAACCCTATAGAATATTTTAACGAATATTTTGATGACGAATTTTTTGAACATGTTAGTAACTGCACTAATATTTATTACCTGAGAAAGACTGGCAATGAACTGAAGACTTCTCGAGCGGAAATAATGAAGCTATTCGGCATTCATGTTATTATGGGCTGCATCCCATACCCACGAATGCCGCTGTACTGGCGCTCAGGGTTGTCTTTGCAAAAAATTACCTCTAAAATGAGTCGTGACCGATTTCTGACATTACGAAACGCTCTTCATGTAGTAGAGACTGACACGCCACAACCCACAAATGTGAACCCTTTGTGGAAAGTGCAACCTATGATTGACCAAGTACACAAGGGATGTTGCAAACAGGAAAGAGTACCAAGTTATTACTCTATAGATGAGCAAATGATACCCTTCACTGGGCGCTGCATTTTGCGACAAGTCGTGAAAAATAAGCCTCGTCCAGTAGGGCTCAAGAACTTTGTACTGGCGACCAGTGAAGGCTTAATGCTTGATTTTGATATTTATAAAGGAGCCAAAACAATGTTCGGTTCGGACATGTCTCTTGGACTGGGTCCAGCGGTGGTTCTTCATCTATCTCGCAGTGTACCTCCAGGAAGCTGTTTGTATCACGATAGATACTTCACAACAATACCACTTGTTGAAGAACTTAGTAGACGCAACCTACACAGCACGGGCACAATAATGTTGAACAGAATCCCCGATAGATCCAGTCTAAAATTCAAAGAAGACAATAAAATGGCACGAGGAGATAGTCAACAGATGGTGAGAGGTTCATCAGTTGTAGTGAAATGGAAAGACAACAAGAGTGTTCTATTAGCCTCGAATTGTACTGGAGCAGAAAACAGTATGATTGTCAAGAGATGGGAGAAAAAAACAAAACGTTATGTTGACGTCACTGCTCCTCAAATCGTCATGCAGTATAATCGGTACATGGGAGGAGTGGACGTACTTGACCAGCAAATGGAATACTACCGCACCTTTATAAAAACCAAGAAATGGACACTCAAAGTACTGATCCACTTCTTCGATTTAGCTATTGTAAATGCATGGCGAGCCTATAAAATTGATTGCGAAGCAAATAAATATCCCCGCAAAAAGATTTTAGATCTGCTTGATTTTCGTTTAGATATTCACGAAATATTAGTTAATGTACCAGAGAAGAGACGATGCGAAGTCCAGGGTGATGCTCCCTCTAGTGACGAAGAGCCACTAATGCCAAGAAAATACCAGAAGGCATCGAAACCCCCTGTTTCTATGCGATATGATGGTTACGATCATTTACCTGAATTTGATGACATTAAGTCTCCAAGAGCTTGTCAACTTGAAAACTGCTGCAGCCGTACTAAAACACGCTGCGTTAAATGTAATGTGTATCTCTGTATATCACGTGGCCAGAATTGTTTTAAAAATTACCACAAGAAGTAATGTTTGATATTGTTTTTTGTATGTTTTTTTACTTTTATTTTGAGAGTAACTAGTTGTTTCTGTTACGCAAACATGTTATATTAATTAATGACCATTTAAGACTGATCAGTAAGACTGATAAATAAAGTTGATTTTGTACTATGAATGATTTTTATTTACATTTTCCAGCCAGCACTATGATTTTGCACGATGGTGCAATTACAAGTTATTCCTGACACGCACGATCGTGCAGTTAGATTTCAACAGTTTAGAAACTTTCAGGATTTTTTTTCATATTTTTTTACGACTATGTGGAGCTAAATAATACAACCGATCGACCTCGCCATCTAATTTAAAAGAAAATTATTTCCCGGTTGTAAAGGGATAGTGACCCGGAGTCGATTGAGTTGCCTAATATCATATTACCTCCTGCTCTTCGCATTGGTTAGCTTGAACCTGCTGATAACTCTTGTAATCTCCCGTAAACTACACCTAATGGGTATAGTTTACTCTTATCCGGGGGGCTGTTACAGATTCCTAATGTTAGGAAATATACTAACGTCCCCAAAATATAAGATGAGTAGGTAAGTAATTTTAAGTTAGCGCGCTGCGCTGAAGTAAGTAGTCCAGTCGGGCCTAAACCTCGATTCCAGTCACACACGTGAACTTACTATATCTGCCGGCTCTTAATCCATTGTGTTTTGTGCTAATTCTAAGTTTACCAAATACCAATTTCTATTAAAACTACTTATACTACAAAAGTCTTTTTTTTAAGTGTCAAGGACAGATTCTTATAACAGTACGTTGGGTAGTTGAGGTGATTAATGGACGCATTAAAGGCGACTTTAAGTTACTTCGACAGGAATATTTTAATAAAGCCATGACCCATTTATGTTTACTGACTTACGAATTGTGGCTGCTTTACTTAACGCATTTAGAGAACCTTTAGGAGATACCTATAGCTCAAGCAAGTGAGATTATTAATATTATTAGAGAAACAATAAATATGCCAAATCGTCTAGGTGACTGTTATAGAAAACAATATAAACAGGCGAAGAGCACAATTCATACAAATAAATAGTGAAGCGTTAAATATTTCTATTCCCGTTTTAACTGAAGAAGATTTAATATTGATTGCGCTAGGCACATATCAAATCAAACTAGCAAGATCGTATGTCGGTGAACATTTACGTGGCGGCATACCTATATTCAATAGAAGTTTGCCAGGATATAAGTCCAAGTATAACTGCTGATGGAATCGATGCAAGTAACTGCCTATTATTACGAGGGCAGATACACTCACGACACACGTCAAGAAAAACGTATTATTCATATATATTAGTAAAAACCAACTTGACAGGTAGAAACGCTTTGCCACAGCTTTACTGTTCATGTTTAACAGGCAATCGTACCATAGGAACTTGTGCACACATTATAAGCATTATTTGGTTCCTGGGATTTGTGAGGCACCAGACTAATGATTTTCAATGCCCGGCAAGATTTTTGGATGATGTAATTGTAATTGACCGTAATGAATAAATAAGATGATCCATTTTTTACGTTAATCAATAACTGTGTAAATGTGTTATGCCAAATAAAAAAATAATGGTTAATAAAAATGGTTTTCTCATTTCATATACTTATTCCTTTACCGTTACCTCATTATAATACTGATAAAGCACTAGAGCATAGCAGTACAGATCTAGGCCAAATATCGTACTAAAAGGATTACTGTGATTACTTGCTCTAAATTGATATTTTTTGCTTTTTTTGAAAAATATTTTTTTTTCTTGGACATTACTTACGAGTAAAAAAAGTATAATATGTAATTAGGGGAATAAGTACAACATTTGACCACATGTCATATGTTGCTACAAGGGTTGAGACCAACTCCATATAAATCTGCCCATTGTCCTTCACAAACTTGAAAAACATACACAAAATATAAAAACAGGAGCGCAAAAGAAATTAACAGATTTTTTCAAGTAAATGTTGTTATAAGATTATGTCGATTATACATTTATGTTTAGCTATTATTTCAATAAATATATAATACCCATACATACATGTACATATTTTGTTTCTAATTACGTGCATATTTACCATATTTTTATAGACCTCTATAAGTGAGACAGATACCTCCTGTAACTCTGTAAGCTAGAAACTCGGGTTAGTGAGAAACCTCTATAAGAGAAAAACAGATTGCGGTTCCTTGAGCTCTCACTTATCCAGGTTTGACTGTATATTAAAATGATTTCTTTTTTATTCTAGACATCCTTCCCATAACTTAAATATCTTGGGCACTTTGTTACTGAGAGTTTTGATGATCAGGTCGATATAAAAAGGGAGCGAAGGGCTATGGCTGTCAGAAGTAATATGCTGGCCCGTAGATTTGCTCATTGTAGTAATGATGCAAAAATTACTCTGTTTAAAGCATATTGCCAAACATTCTACACGAGTAGTCTATGGGTCACATTTACTCAGAGGTCACTAAACACCTTGAGAGTCCAGTACAATAATGGATTCAGGATGCTATTGGGATTGCCTCGCTTCTGTAGTGCATCTGGCATGTTTGCGGAGGCGAGGGTGGATGGTTTCCACGCTATCATCCGCAAACGTGTTGCCTCTCTGTAAAAAGAGTACGGGGTAGTACCAATGGCATCCTGAAGGTCATTGCTGACAAATATGACTCCGATGTTATGAGGAGCTGGTTGAAAGTGCTGGTGAAATAGACCTATTTTTATTATTTAGGGGAGAGTAGGGTAATTGAGAACGCCGGGTAATTGGGAACAGCTAGCTAAGTAATACTTCCCCCCGCACTACACCGTCCCGCACCTGTTCAAAGGACGCTTGCAGCGCCCCTCAGTGCGTACACGACAGTGAGAGGGAAAGGCCGCGCGCACGCTGTCACGGTGAGTCGAACAATTTTTCTTGCATTTTTGATATAATTTTTACCTTGTGTTATAATAGATGTAAATATCATATTTTTTAGTGCCGAGGCACCATATTTCTTTACTATCATGCACGTACTATCTGTTCTCAAAGCCCACGTGATTTGATGTTCACTAAAAATACTGTTGAGGTTGGCGGGCATTTTGATTTATATTGACTACTTCGGGTAATTGGGAATGACGTCAGGCGGGTAATTAGGAACGTTCCAAAGTACCCCTTGCGTTCCTAATTACCCCTAGTACTGCAGCTTGATTATGTAAAAATGATTCAATGTCACCAATTGTTTTACCCTTACTCTTACCACAACACACAATATTAACTAAACAATCATCCATTATTACACAATCACAGACACCATTTTGAAATTCCCATTTATTGCGTAATTTTAGCAAATAAAATAAGTAGTCCATAATTGACAGCTGCATGCACAGATAACGAAAGTCTGCGTGAGCGACGATGTTGACGCCACGAAATGTTGCTATATTTAAATATTATATATCATACCCTTTCACATGATTCTATTTAATGCGTATTTTATCTATTTTCATATATTGAGTTTATTTATATCTTTTTACTTGCTGCACCGGTGGACGTCATCATGTCAACGCCGGCTGTCGCTGAAAACCAGCGCTGTGGCTCTGTCTCGCACGTGAGACACAGCATTATGCTGAGCGATGGCCGTTTTGCGCGGATGTGACGCATATTTTTCCCCAAGCTTGTATTCAGTTTTGTTACTTTTATTTTATTTTGTGCGTCATGTTGGCGCGAATAAATAACTTTTCTTTCTTCTTTTTTTTTTCTTTCTTTTAGATGCCGCGAAATTATATAAGAAAGACTCAACCTAAATACCAAATAGAAGATCTTCACCATGCAGTCGCAGATGTCCAAAGTAAAAATCTCACATTGAGCAAAGCTGCTACCAAATACTCAGTACCAAAAACAACATTATTTAAACAATTAAAACAAAACAAATTTAAGGAACTAAAAAAAGGTCGGCACCTTGTATTTAATAAAGAACAAGAAGACCAGCTAGAAAAATACATACTTGATTGCTGCAAGTCTTTTTACGGTATAACACCAAATACATTGCGCAAAATCGCTTTTCGATTTGCTGAAAGTAACAAACTGAAACACAATTTCAACATAGAAACCCAGCAGGCAGGTAAAGACTGGTACTATGGCTTTATGTCTCGCCATCCGTCCATCAGCTTGCGGACTCCAGAAGCTACTTCGCTTAATAGAATAACGGCTTTTAATGAGACTGAAGTGAAACTGTTTTTTGATCAACTAATAACGATCCAAACAAAAAACAATATACCTGGTCATCGTATTTTTAATATTGATGAAACCGGCATTACAACGGTTCACAAAAATTACAAGATATTGGCTCCAAAAGGTTTAAAGCAGATAGCAAAAGCGACAAGTGGGGAACGCGGAGTCACAACCACAGTAGTTTGTGCTGTCAGCGCTAGTGGCATATACGTACTTCCCATGTTTATCTTTAAGAGAAAGAGAATGAACGAACTGTTAATTAAAGGCTGTAGCAGCGACATGATTGCTACGGTTTCTGATTCCGGTTGGATAAACGAGTCTATTTTTCTTGACTACTTGCGACACTTCATTTCTTTTGTGAAACCTACCAAAGAAGAACCAGTATTATTAATACTCGACAATCATGAGAGTCATATCAGCCTGGGTGCCTACGAGCTTTTTCGAGAACACAACTTGCAAGTTCTTTCCTTGCCACCCCATGTATCTCACAAAATGCAGCCACCGGATCTTACAATCTTCAGTTCACTGAAGATGGCATACAATAAAGAATGCGAGCTCTATATGGTTAATAATCCTGGCAAGCGAATAAGCCAATACGAGGTTGGAGAACTTTTTACAAGGGCGTACAACAAAATAGCTAGCATAACCAAGGCTGTCAGTGGATTTAGAGCCGCTGGAATTCATCCTATTGATCCTGACAAATTTAAAGACAGCTTTGAATATAGGGTATTTGATCAATCCCACACCAGTCAGACTCAAGAACGCGATGTTCGTGAAGCTACAGCTGACCAAAGTTTGAATGAGTCCGTGAACACTGTAAGTCAGGATCAAACACCAACACAGGATGCCACTTTCATTCCTGAAAATAACATCGAATTGAGAGTTACCATTAATACTCCTCCTCCATCTACTCCTGTGCCTCTTGCCGAAATTATCTATGTGCCTGTCATTCCTAAAACAAGAACCACTTCTAAACGACAGAATAAGAAGCATTCTCAGATTTTATCGAGCACACCAATCAAAATTCAACTTGAGGAAAAACAAAAAAGACAAAGTGCAAGGAAAGCTGAAAAAGAAAAAGTTCCAACAAAAAAAAACATTAAAACCATAAAAAAGAAGCCACAAGTCAAGGGTAAAGGAGTCAGAAATTTGAAGAAGGCTTTACAAGGAGATGAAAACGAGGAGGTGTATTACTGCATAATGTGCAACGAAAAATATGAAAGCCCACCCACAGAAGATTGGATCATGTGCGCCATTTGTAAACACTGGGCACATGAATAATGTACTACCGGAGAGACTAGTACAGGTTACGTGTGCGATATGTGCCGCACAAAGAAATTGTAGATGGTTTATATACATTCAGTTGTCGTTCCTAATTACCCCATACTGTTCCTAGTTCCCCCGCGGGATGATCTCAATTACCCCATAGGTTATCGGGTAAAAAGGAACGGCAATGTTTTTTGTTTTCGTTCACATTTCCAATAAAACGTTGATTTTTAAGATTGTTATTATCGTTAATAAGTAGATAGATAAGCAAAGTTTATGCTGCAATAAAAGTTGATTATGTCTGTGACATTTTTCTATTATTTTTGAGCGTTATAATTTAAGTGTTCCCAATTACCCTACTTTCCCCTAAGTATAGCCTTTCTTTTCATTTCATTTTATGTAAAAACGTAGATTAAGCAAATTGCCACTAATGGATCTTGGTCTGAAATAAACATATTATTATTATAACTCCATACCTGTTACCTAAGTAGGACTTCCAAGTCATTGACGTTAATTAATATGACATTTCAAACATTCTCCACTAATTATATTAAACATTTGTGTTTAAAGAACATCTATGGCACTTCAGACATCAGTTGTTCATTAAGACATTAATAACATAACATTACGTTTATAATTTATAATTAATAATTATAAATCTGACATAAATAATTCACTGACATTTATAATTTCTTGGCTTGATAATAATAATTTGAAAATAAATTTATCTAAAACAAATATAATGCACTTTGGACAAAGATTGCATAATCCATTAAATGTAAATTTAATTCATGACAATTACACTATAAATGAAATATCTGGAAAGAACACATTGACTCACTATGTAAAAAAATCTGTAGTCAAGCATAATAAATGCTTTGTACCAATTTGCTCCATCTATCAACACTAATGTGTTACTATCAGCTTATTATGGACTTATTGAATATGTCCTAAGATATGGCATTATCTTCTGGGGCAACGCATCAAATAAAGATATGGCATTTAAAATGCAAAAGCGATGCATACATGCTATGTTCAGTATCCAAAGTACTGAGAGCTGTAATCCACTTTTTACAAAGCACAAAATCCTCACACAGCCGTCACTTTATATTTTAGAAATCACCTTATTTGTAAGAAATAACCCCCATTTGTTTCCTCGAATATCAGACCTTGTAATACGAAATTGCAGGGATAATAATAAACTTCGTGTTCAGCCAGCTAAGACAGCACTACTGTATAAAAGCGTTGTATGCAGAGCACTGATAATTTATAACAATATCCCTATCTGTGTAAAAATACTAAATACAGACCAGTTTAAGAAAACATGTCATGTTTATAATTCCATTACAAGCTTTGGAAGCTGCTGTCATACCTTCCAAGAAATATTTAATAGGAATCCCTGCTATGCAATATCAATAAATAATAGGTACCACATGCTTACAAGAATTTTACCTAGTAACTGACACTACATATTACAAATTCAAATTCATTTATTGCAAATATGGGTAGTTATACAGGTGGGTTTTTGAAGAACAGGAAAGTTGTTAGTGTCACCATATTCTGCACTAGGCATGCAACATTTAGTTCGGAACGTGTTTAGTCCCTAAATTAAAAATTTAAATACATTAAACTTCAAAATTACATGTCTATTAAATTGTCAATTAAAGTCAAAGTAAATAATGTCAAAGTAATAATGTCAAAGTTAATCTATCATGCTAAAATGTGAAGAATTAATAATTGTGAAATATGTAATTTATGTCAAACTTAAGTACCTAATAAACATTATTTAGAGTTTGTCACACAAATATTCATTAACACTATAATAAGATTTTTCCAATAACATTTTTTTAACATTACATTTAAATATGTCCATACTTTTTAAGTCTATAATACATTTTGGTAAATGGTTATAAAGTCGAGGTGCCATCAAAAAAATACTATTGCTAAACAAAGTAGTTCTACTGCTGTCAGGGAAATATATTTTTTTATTGTTGCGTTGACTTCTATAATTTTTGAAATAATGCAAGTTGCGTTTTACAAAGACTACGACATCCAATATATATAAACATGGTAGTGTTCATATTTTTATGCTTTGACAAAAGGGCTTACAACTATCTGTTGGTTTTAAACTACATATTGCGCGGATACATCTCTTTTGCATTTTAAATACAGCTTCCTTTTCTGTAGAATAGCCCCTAAACATAATGCCACATACTACTACCACATGATTACAAGAATTTAGCAACATCTATTTTCATACAACTATAGTCAATCAAAAATAGATATTTGGAACCACTGCTATTTATAAATGTAACCATTGTGGTAATTTATCTTCTTATAAAGACACAATGTGATACCGTGGACAGAAACAAACATCTAAAAACACCACAAAGACTGAATTATACAGTTTTTTTTTAATGGTTTCCATATCAATTTCTTTTTATTTGACACTTGCTATACTCGACAGAACGAAACATTTAACAACAGCCGAAATATCGCCACGTTTATAATTTTCACGTCTAAACAAAACCAATAGACCAGCAACTGACACGATTATTAGGTAATCAATTAATCATTAATTTAGTTTAATGTTAAGATTTGTTACACATAACAACTACCTACTTCACAATAACAACTGAGACATGAAGACTTGGGACACGACTCGCAGACACAAAATATAGAAAATACTGTCGCATCTCCGACGGAGCAGCTTCCAATAGCTCCAAAAGACAATGAGACAAAAAACAATTAATCATAATCACAGAACCCAAATACTCGGACCATAATTTTAAGATAAATATTTCGATTTCATAGACGTCACGAGAAGCTAAGAGCCCACCAAAGACACAACCAAAGATATACACACAACTTCACGTAAGCTAGTATATATAGTGTATTATCTATGACGTACACCAAGCCACGACTAAAAACACAAAAAAACAACTCAAAGTAGAAAAGAACTAGCAGATGAACAGTGAGTAATGCACTCAAAACTGAACTGCATTGATTTGATTTGGTACCTGCGATTTTAGCCGGCCATTTTCTGTGGTTGATGTCGGTCGTTCCAGTGTTACCACTTTACCAGATGAAATTTGAACACTACCGTGTAAGCGGACGAAAATTACCTTGTTTTTGTTATTAATTACCTTAGATTTATTTTTAAACTACAGTGTAAATTACCGTGTCCATGTAAAACAAAATGCATTTTTAATCAACATTTTTATTACAAATTATTTATTCTTCCAAAAGTTCCACTTCTTAGTTATAAATAGACGAAGTTAGTTTGTTAATCATGTCTTTCGATGGTGTAAAATCAACACAATTTCCGCTTCGGTTAATAGATTGTTGAGCTAAAATGTTGCCCTTTATAGTTTTCGTAATCATGGGACTGGAATTTTACTGTTTTTTACTCGGTCATTTTTTTTTTCAATACATACCGCAGAATATGACACGGTAACATGGTGATAGATCATTACCGTAGACCGAGTTTTGATTAAAAATACCGTGCATACACGGTAATTACCGTGTATCTGGCAACACTGAGTCGTTCCAACAGATGACAGAAGAACACTATTATCGATTATCGAAATATCGATCGTATTTATCGTTTGATCGAGTTTCAACTTTCATTGATTTTTGAGTGGGTTGCCAATTGCCATTTTCCAACTCCTCAAAAGTTTACCCCTAAAACTATGAAAGTCAAAATACACTTTTTTTTAATGCCATCTTCGTATTTAGTTCGCCATATTTATTATCCTTTACATATACAGACTAAGCAGTTTTAACGATAGATTAATCATACACGGTCCGTCATCGCTTTCCAAAACTAATCCAACCATCATGATACATGATATTATGATTGAATAGGCAAATTGTTCCTTTATCAAATACTTTTATTTGATAAAGGAGCTGTAATCATACCTAGTGCAATTTTTGCAACGTTTTTAAAAGCTGTATCTCAATTGCAATAGGATTCTGAATAAAATACAGCATTACTCAATTGGAGCCATTTCAACTCATTTTTATTTCTGTAAATATTATGAAGGCTTAAAAATGAGCTTTACTTTATTAGAAAATCTTTCTATGAAAACATTTCTCATGTTCCTTTTTTGTAATTATCCCTACTCCACATTGTTTTCTTTTATTGAGGGGTAAAAACCTCTAACCTGACAACCCAGATTACGCAGAGTAGAGCGTAGGCAGAGAAGTCGCACATTTATTTTTCTTATAAGGTGATTGATACGAAGTCTTTTAGGATGCAATTTATTTTATTTATTAAAAAAAAATATTACCCCACACTAGTATTTCTCCTGTATCTAGGGTGCGTTTACAGACATAAATCTTGACATGCACAAATACCCAGACCTAAAACAACTATCTGTAGGCCATACAAATATTTGAACCATGTGGGAATCGAACCCACGACCCGTAGCGCAGAAGCTAATCGTGTACTGCACCAAACTTGTTGTCTGAGTTACTTTTGATGTGTCCAGTACAATGATACGTTCGATCATTGGTTCAGTATAATTTTGGCTACGTTTCTGACTAAAGTCTATTTTTTATCCCGGAGACTAAATGAACAGGAACAAATAACAAACTTAATAATAATGTTGCTATCACGTTTATCGGTGATGAGGCTGTACATTCCGAGGAAGTGTGGGGGTCGAGGCTTTCTAAATGCTAAGACCCTCCACAACCGCGAGGTGTGCAGCCTCAGGGAGTACTTCCTCCAAGCCGACGTGGGGATGCATCGAGATGTAGTCGCAGTGGACAAAGGATTGACCCCGCTCTCCTTGGCTAAAGAGAACTGGCGCAAGCCTGTAGTATTGGATACTAATGGCCGCAGGGAGGTATGGCAGAGCAAGGAGCTTCACGGACGCTTCTACCGGGCCCTTCATGGGCCCGATGTAGATTTCCTAGCGTCCGTAGCCTGGCTACGTTTCGGTGATCTCTTTGGAGAAACCGAAGGTTTTGTCTGTGCAATTATGGACGAAGTTATGATGACGAACAACTACCGGAAATATATTGTGAAGGACGGCACGGTTGACATCTGTCGGGCATGCCACTGTCCCGGTGAATCCATTCGACATATTATTTCTGGTTGTTCTCGTCTTGCTAACGGCGAGTATTTACACAGACACAATCTCGTGGCTAGGATTATCCACCAGCAACTTGCTCTGAAATACAACCTTGTGGACGCAGAAGTACCATACTACAAGTATGTGCCCGACCCAGTTCTCGAGAATGGTCATATCACATTGTACTGGGATCGATCTATCATCACCGACAGGACTATTGTTGCCAATAAGCCTGACATAGTGGTGATAGATCGATCAAAGCGTCTCGCAATGATTGTTGATATCACTGTCCCGCATGACGAGAACCTTGTGAAAGCCGAGAAAGATAAAGAAATTAAGTATCAAGACTTGGCACACGAGGTTGTCGACATGTGGGAGGTTGACTCAGCAGTCATTGTGCCGATAGTCGTGACGGCCAATGGCTTAATAGCCAAGAGCCTCGACCAACATCTCACGAGGCTCTCGTTGGGCAGCTGGGTCAAGGGCCTGATATAGAAAGCGGTACTTCTGGACACGGCGCGTATTGTCAGGAAGTTCCTTTCTCTGAGGCCCTGACCACCGGTAGCTTGGACCCTGTTCCCGATGCCGGTGGGGTACTATTTTTTAAATTTTAAATGTTTTTTTTATATGTTTTATAGAAATATTTAAAAATGTAAATCATATGTGTATATAAATAAATAAACGATAATAATAATGTTGCTATACTGTGTGAACTGGGTCAAGGGCCTGATACAGAAAGCGGTACTTCTGGAAACGGCGCGTATTGTCAGGAAGTTCCTCTCTCTGAGGCCCTGACCACCGGTAGCTTGGACCCTGTTCCCGATGCCGGTGGGCTACTATTTTTTATATTTTTAAATGTTTTTTTTATATTTTTTATAGAAATATTTAAAAATGTAAATAATATGTACATATATATGAATAAACGATGTTGCTATGACTTTCAACTTTTGCATTTGTGCCTGTCAATTTAGTCTACACTAGGACCAAGTTGAATGGGTAGGCACACGTAAAACGAAAGCAGATGACAGTAGCTCTGTTTGTACCAATTACAACCAATCAGAACGGGTTAAATTAACAATAGCAATAATGGCAAACAAATTATTTTAACAAATGAAATTGCGTTGGTACAGTCGATGGTGGCGCCAATAGTTCCCCAGTGTGCTACTTGAGCGACACGCTCGTCAATACTAGCGTGTCGCTCTGTTCGCTCCTGTGTTGCCATTCTAAATTAATAATGATGACGTATTTATCTAATCTTATACTTATAAAAGGAGAAGCTAGCTGACTGACTGACTGATCTATCAACGCACAGCCTAAACGGCTGGGGTTAGAACCTTGAAATTTTGACAGTAGGTTCATTTTGTGACGTAAACATCCGCTAAGAAGGGATTTCTCGAAATTCAACCCTTAAGAGGGTGAAATAGGGTTTTTAAGTTTGTATGTAAGTCCGTCATTTTTGCAGTAAGAAGCTTGAAATTAAATATTAAGGTTTTTGGTTAGAAATAAGCGTACACGTATTTGAGTATTTTTGGAAATTTAACCCTTAAAGGGGTGAAATAAGTGTTGAAAATTTGTATGAGAAATCTGGTATTTTTGAAGTGAGAAACATGGAATTAAATATTTAGGCTTTTGGTAAGAAATAAACGTATACCTAGGTGTTTGAGGGTTTTTGGAGATTTCACCCCTAAGAGGGTGAAATGGGGGGTTGAATTTTGTATGTAAGTCCGTCGTTTTTGAAGTAAGAAAGACGAATTTCTGGTTAGGAATAAATGTACACATATTTGGAAATTCAACCTCTAAGGGGGTGAAATAAGTGTTGAAAGTTTGTATGAGAAATCTGGTACTTTTGAAGTAAGAAGCATGGGGAGAAATTGACCGACTGGCTGACTAATCTAGCAACGCTGGGGGTGATAAAAGACGGACGTTTTGGATTTTAAAATGTCACTTTAAAATGGGCTTAACGAGGATTTCAAACTTCACGCAAGCGAAGCTGCGGGCAAAAGAAAGCTATCTGACATGACCACTGACCTATATAATAGGACATGACACACATTTTATTTATGTCCCATTTTCTGCCACTTTACAGATGACTTGGTAGCTCTGATAGTTCTTTCCGTACACTTAACTCCCAAATCGTTAAAATCATCTTTTCTTGCCGAATACGGGACGGTTTGACAAGATAGACATTGATAAGGCCGACTACACACTTTGGAGTCAATTTTTTCCCCCGATTGTTGATGTAATTTCTTTTTCGAGCATTATTGTAAAAGCACAATTTCTCTATTAAATATTTAATAAATGCATGGAAAAGACATTGGTCTTCCTGCAACTAAATTAACTGTCAATTTCGCATGTTTCGTCAATTTGCCATTTCACAGAAGAGTTGGTCGAGCAGCACGGTATTAAAAAACGGACTTTAGTGCCAAATTAGAGATAGGCCACACAATGCATTGCGGCGCCGCCGCACCGCAATGCTTCCGACGCGTTGGATGCCACATGGGTGGTGTGGCATCGCGTCGTAAAGCTACGGCTTCCTACCTAGTATTGCATTGTATTTATGTGCGGATTTATTTACCTTATAAAACGACAATTTTACTGTATTGATGTCAAACAAGAGAAAAGTTGTTTTTATCATGGCCGACAAAGACAGTAAAATGCGTCGTTTTATAAGATAAATAAATCCACATATAAATACAATTCAATAATAGGTATACGAATTTATAAAAAATTACGGTTTAAAAAATGTTTACGTAAAATATAAAAAACTTTAAATATTAATTAACATTGAATTTCGCAGGATCGCTCATCGCATTTACCCTTACGAACTGCGATGCCACCGCCCGCACCGTGCCGGAACGCACCGTAAATAGTTCTATGGAGGACGCCCCAACGGCATGCGCGGCACCACCACAGACTAACTAGAGATACTACGTATGGCACCACTTAGCCGTCGCGCCGCCAGCGCCACCGCAACAGATCGTGTGGTCTGGCTCTTAAAGAACTTTTAAATGTAGGTAATTTCAGGTAACTTTATGCTTGACATGCTATTTCGAGATAACCAGAACAATTTTATTTTTAGACACATTCGTGAACAAGATTTGGAAATAAATAACAAGATTTTTTTATCATGGCGTTATGTTGCCAAGTATTTATTAATAATTGACCGTTATTTTGTGCTTATTGCTTGCCATGAGATCGTTGGTGCAATCGTTGAGATTAGCCGCCAACTGACATTCATCTTGATAGCGGACGCTTAGTTCAATACAACGATCCAAATTCTTTTCCAGCTTCTTCATGAGCCTAGTATCCTTGAAGTAAAATTTGCTTACAAGTGATAATAAGTTATCTAGAAAATTAATAAAATTATTACATATTTAGAGGGTAATTAAAATTATACAGGTGAAAACGAAATCTGTAATTCCTTCAAACCTCGTGATGTACTGCTTACATAGATTAACTCTGCAAGGGATACCATCGCCCTGAGTTAAATGACCGCGCTGCGAGCGATAGCAGCGCAATTCGCTCGGGGCGCTAAAATGCTTCACGTTCAGAACACACGTTTACATACTGTAATTTTTTTTATGAATCTAAATCGTAGGGTTTATTTATGTCAGCAGTATATCACGAGGTTTGAAGGAATAACATGATTTCGTTTACACCCTGTATAGACAATCAATTCAGCAATTTGGCTATGGTGCATGGTTATGAAAAGTTTATTTTAAAAATAATTCTGTACTCAGATTCTAATGATCAGGGAAACTGATTATTACAAAAAAAAATCTCTAAATGGCACAAGAAATAGGATCCATCAAATATTATTTTATCTACCTACTTAATTATTTGAAACTGTTCTCTTCGTGGTTTTCGCACGTACGACTGAAACATTCTGGCGGACCTGTCAAATGACGTAGGTAGGGTAGACCATGAAGGTATAGGTAAAGATGGAGACCATACTACGAACACCTACTGAAAGTCGAAACATTAGACCTTGAATATTTACTTTGGTGGTATACACCTATTGAAAGTCGAAACATTAGACCTTGTATATTTACTTTGGTGGTATACACCTATTGAAATTCGAAACATTAGACCTTGTATATTTACTTTGGTGGTATACACCTATTGAAAGTCGAAACATTAGACCTTGTATATTTACTTTGGTGGTATACACCTATTGAAAGTCGAAACATTAGACCTTGAATATTTACTTTGGTGGTATATCTCTTTGTTCTACCTAGCTTTATCCCAACTATGTTGGGGTCAGCTTCCAGTCTAACCAGATGCAGCTGAATACCAGTATTTTACACGGAGCGACTGCCATCACACCTCCGCAACCCAGTAACAAGGCAATGCCGATATCCTAAGATAAATTTAAGGTCGGTGTATCTCTTTCTAAATGCCAAATATTTTGACTTTCAGTAAGTCTCCGTTTTTACCTATACTTTCATGGGGTCGACCGACAAGCGTCGTAGTGCGAAGGGAAGGACGAGCATTCCAGCGAGTTCCGTAGATATTTCAATCAGGTAGTGTTAGAAAACCTCGAAAAACAAAAACAGTGCTCAAATATCAACTTTTTACTTTACCTTTACTTATCTTTCCGTTTTTAATAACACCGTTGCGTTTTAAAACGCATGCTATAAGACATTCTGCATGAACCGGTGACTCCATTTTAGGAGATAGACGCTTGACCTGTCTTTTGTCGGTAGATTGTACCTCCTTAAGACATTCCGTCATGTTCTTCTTGAATTGATCGACATGATCAGCCACTTCTTTGGGGATCGGCTTATAGGACCAATCTGGCTCTTTATCTTCCCCAATTTTGTTAGGATTCGCTTAAAGAAAATAATATTATAATCGTAGTAACCGAGAGACTGAGGCTGACACTGGGCATCTATTTTTATTGTTGATCGAAATCAACAATACTACTAGATGCCCAGTCTCATACAAAAACAACGCTAAATAGTGGCACTCGAAAGTACTAAGTACATTAGATGTATACGTTTTTAATGCCATACAGAAAATAAACCAGACCATACATTGAATGTTCATGTAGAAAGATGTAATAGTTTGGTCAAAACATGTCAATATACAGCGTCATTGGCGTGTTATTCGCGGCAAGCAAGCGTACTAGGAACGTGGTACGTATTCCACCCGTTAAAACTATAGGAAGCTTGTGGAGTCGACTTGTACGTAAAAAAAATCAGTTATATTATTTAATTTTATAGTAACCGTTCTTCGATCAATAATTTAGTACTAGATTAAGGATCAGGAATAAAAATAAGTCAATCAAGTGGCCACGTTTGCAAACAGTTATGCATTTATATTTCTTACTACGAAATACAAAAAAAAGTTTCATAATGTTAATAATTTGAGTTTATTGTAAGCCTTAACACTCAGAGATAAAGTTTAAGAACGATTGCAAAATATTTACATTTAAGTCCTTCTGCCATCGGAGAAAGGTTAAAGCCAATAAATTTAAAATGTTACTTGAAATTAAAAAGTAATTTTTACTAAGTACAAACATATTTATTCTTAAATGAAACTTAAAATTATGTTGACTATTTCTTGCTTGTTCTATTTTGGAGCTAGACATTCTGCACAGCGAAATGGGTCACTAGGAAATCTACAAACAAAATTAACAATACTACTCCATGCATTCCCTGTTCCAGAACAACGATGTTTGTTACAATACCTAGTTGGTGCGTTGTCGCAAACATTGGTCAAACAATCATTATATTTGGTAATTGATTTATACCTATATTTACTATTTAATTTTGTTTTTATTTTATGAAAACACGTAATGATATAAACTTACCGAAAAAAGATATTCCTTACAAAATCTTGGTGTTACGGTGGTTATTTACACAATTTTTGAACGCGCACTATTTTGACATCTTAACGTTGGCTATTATTGGACCATACTAATTTGAAATAATACCACTAAAGTATTTGTGTTCCTATTTTTCGGGCCGTTCTTAAGCGCTTATCGGGAACCTAGTACATTATTGATCGAAGGTAGTAACCCTGTTTCTCATTACTTTCAGGTACGGAAATATGACGTATTCTTACACTAAACCCGACGCCCAATGAAATCTATACTATCTATACTAATATTATAAAGAGGAAAGATTTGTATTTTTGTATGTAACGAATAAACTTAAAAACTACTGGACCGATTTCAAAAAATCTATTGCCGTAAGAAAGCTACATTATCACTGAGTAACATAGGCTACGGGCCTAGCCACAGCTAGTATTCAATAAAATAAGTACCCAAGTCTTAAACAATTAAATATTTTCACTAGCTTCATTTTTTTAATCGTTTTTTTTATCACACCTCTCCTTTCTATACCTACATAACATAATCTCGTTTGAATTTCCCGAAGGGTTGGGAAGAGGTGTATAGTAACACCTTCATTTCGCCATTATGTTTAAGTCCCATGTAATAGGGGGCGAGCCTATTGTCATCAACTGAGCAAAAATTCAAACTCCGGCTTGTTACTCAGGAATTACACATGGAAAAACCCAATAACACTGCCCGACCTGGGGTTCGAACCCAGGACCTCACGATCAGTAGTCGCGCTTGCCACCACTAGACCAACAAGGCAGTCTATTAACGAGGCCATAAGGTCCTTTCTATACCTTTATGTAAATAATATTAACACTCTATTGATATTTTTTAAAGTAATTATGTACCCTATCTTGAAACTAAAGGCGAGCCTCAGTCTATCACCATATACCGGGTAAAATTCCAATCTTAAGGACTTAGATTAATGATTGGTCTCCACTGCACTTCAACTAAATACCGCCGGCGTACTACTAGAATGCGGCAACTAATACTACGCCGAAGTCGGCGTACTCGAATCAGTCTCGTTGGAACCAATGTGTGACGATGACGTGCCACGTGTTCAATTAAACTAATCATAATCCAAAGTACAATTCCGGTTCGTGTAAAAACAATACTACAAGTAATAAGATCGTTGCAAATATCGATATATCGAGTTGCCGCATTCAAGGAGCTATTGATCTTACGCGATATCTAGTTGAAGCGTATTGGAGGCCAGTAATTACTCTAAGCTTAGAGCCTAGTTAATACGAAGAAACTTACTCTTTAGTCCCCGATTTCGCTTCTCCAATTTTAAGTTATGTGTTATTATCGTATCTTTATCGATTTTCTTACTATTGTAATGGACGGCGTCTATTCCCATCATTCGATTCTTTTCTGGTAGATCCGCTTCACCTCGCTGTTGAACATGGCAAAATGTTATATAAATAATGGAAAGTAATATTATTATTTGGCGATACATTTCGACTTAACGTAGCAAAGTGGTGTGGGAGTAACTGTTGAGAAAAATCTTATCCAATTAATGGATAAAATCTAATTGACTGTTAGCGAGTTTTTTAATGAATTTTATTTCTTGTAGTTGTTACATAGGTAGCATCAATTATTTTATTTAAAAAATACCGAATTTTACCGAAACGTTTTCGTAGGTAGGTAGGTTCGATAAAGGGTGGATCCAAAACGGTAGTCGACTGTTAAAGTCTTCACACACAGAGAGCGGAGGCGAAGGTGGTATTTTTTGTGTTATTAAAATTAGAAAGATTACACACACGATCGGGAGCGGTGGCTAGGCCTGACACGACTATCTATAGCCCCCGCTACGCTACCGCTCTCTGTGTGTGGAGCCTTAAGGCCTACGCAGACCGGTACGACATGGCAAGGAATTTAATTTTTTACTAATGGACATTCAAACGTATCGATATTGAACTATGCTTTAAAATGATGCCGTGGCATCGAAAGGGATTTCATTGCACGGCATGGACAGACGCAGCACGGGCTCCCGCGGCGGGACGGGATGCCGTGGCGTATTGCGGTAGGCAACGGCATGCCAAGGACTCCGGCGCTCGATGTGACATACCGCGGGGTGAGGCGGGGGGGGGGGGGGGGGGGGGGCAACTGGAGACTAAAAGTGTACCGGGCAGCAGCTGCCGAGGCGTGCTTTGTCGTGCCGCGGCACGCCGTGGCAAGGCGCTGGAATGCCGCGGTATTTAAGCGGCTAGTGTGCGCTGACTGACGGCAAAATCCCTTGCCATGCCGTCCGGGTCTGCGTAGGCCTTTAAGGTGATTGCTTTCGTTCTGTCCACGAAATTATAATTTTTTCAAGTTTTTTACTTTTACATAATATATCACCTTGAACAATTTTTGTCTCATTAATAAAATTCTTCAAACCACTAAATAAAAATCATTGACCACTGATATACATATATTTTTACACTATATATTTGATTCTTGATTACATTATTAAACAATAATTACACCTATTATTTACAAGCATAGGAATAATTTCTTTTCTTAACAAATGTACATATATAATACATAATTCTTAACATGTACATATTTTTGAACTTTTTCATTAAAGTGGAACATAAGGAAGGGTAGGCCCACAGAGCAAATACTTGCTTCGTGGGTATACCTAACATACGCGAGCTTATAGTTTGGCTATTAAAGTTTGTATAAATAATGTACATTCGACTGCACGTCAGTGGTAACACTTAATTAGGAAAGCCGACCTTATTGCTACGGAATAAAGGCGCTCTCAATGTCAAATTATGAGCATTACCACTGATCTGCAGTGGACTGTACTATCTACTAGATACAATCATAAAAATGTGAAATATTTCAGATAAATTATTTAAGACTAATAATAATTACTTTACCAGGAGAAACAAGCACTCATAAGATACATAGCTTTAAAAAGGGCAATTGTTACATCGAGATCGTGATAAGTTATGGGGCCCACACACAACTATTTCTTGCACAAGTTTGAGCTTGTATACGTCTACACCTCATTGAGGCCCCTACGTGCCTCGAAGAGCACGTTAAACAGTCGGTCCCGGGCGTTATACGAATACCTATGACAGTCGTTACGGGTAGTCAGAAGCTCGAAAGTCCGACAGCCGGTCTAACCTTAGGATAATCGGCATTGCCCAGTAACTGGGTTGCGGAGGTCTGATGGCAGTCGCTCCGTGTAAAAAACTGGTATTCAGCCGCATCTAGTTAGACTGGAAGCTGCGGCATAGTTGGGAAAAAGCTAGGCAAAACAATGTCGGCTCTACTTGTTAATACAAAAAGCAATAAGTCTCAGCGCAAAAGAAAATTGTTTCCGTTTCTCTGCCAAGATATACCGGGCCCACAGTACGATTAACTTTTTCACAGATTATCTTCATTACGTATTTATTTTCACATGCTTATCAAATTATACTACTGCATCCTTACATCACAATATAGAAAATACTTTAGAGAATTACAATCAAATTAATCTAGAGACCGGCTCGAATCAATTTTGAATAAAAGGTAAACAATATTTTTGAATCTTTCCTGTAACTGTTATTAAAAATTCAAGATATTCGTGTCGATTCTTTTGCACACTTTGACAGTACTAAACTAGACTGAACGCAACTGTCATTTCTTTTTAACCGACTTCCAAAAAAGGAGGAGGTTCTCAATTCGACTGTATGTTTTTTTGTATGTTTGTTCCGCGGTATATTTGCTAATTGTAAACCGATTTTAATGATATTTTTTTTGTTTGAAACAGTATTCTTTCGAAGTGTTCCCATTTAAATTTGGTGAAGATCTGATGAAGAACTTCGGAGATAGACAATTTGAAGTCGGTTTTATTTTTGTTAATAAGTTATATTATTCTATTTAAACAGAGGAACAAACACCTTTAGTTTAGTTTAGTCCTGTCAAAGAGCGCAACAGCATCGACACCATTGTTTAAATTAAATTTCCAATTTCTACGCTTATAGTTTTTTCGTTAATATTTCTAAATACTTATTCTTTAAAAAAATATCATCTTTCCTTTTTTAAAATTGTTTCGGGCCAGACTACACTTTTCTTCCATTTTCAATATTAATTAGCTGGTGTCATTATATCTGTGAAAGGAAAAGTACATTTTAATAATTACCTCTAAACGTTTCTAAAGGAAGAAAGGGTCATCCTTGCTGAGCAATGCAGACACTATACTTTTCGATATTTCCGAAGATATGATCATACAATCGGTATAAGAATGACTATTAATCGTATAAAAGCGAATTTCGGGCTTCACATGCCTTCAGGGACATGATAATTGCCTGCCATCTTGCGTTGGTTTAACCAACAAGTCGGTGAAGCATGCATGTTCGAGAATCCTTATATCTTTACTGTTATAAATGCGAAAGTAACTTTGTCTGTCTGTTACCTCATCACGACTAAACTACTGAACCGGTTTTGATGAAACTTGGTACAGAGATAGTTTTGAGCCCGGAGAAAAACAAAGGCTACTACGCAATAACCGACATTAACGCGTCCCAAACCGCGGGCGACCTCTAGTATTAAATAAATAACGGCCATAAGTCAGCCCTGAGGCATCCGTGGGCTGTCGCGGGGCTTTGCGAACTGAGGGAGGAAGCAAGTGTTTATGAAGCGGCGTTTGAGGTATTTAATGACATGCTATCAGCCATAAGAGTCGTAGAGTGTAGTCGTGGAGTACCGCGCGCGTCCCCGGGGGCGGGTGTGGGGGTGGCGGGTGTGGGGGTGGCGGGTGTGGGGGTGGCGGGTGTGGCGGGCGCGGTGGGCGTGGCGGGGCTGCAGGCGGCGCACAGCGGCACGGCGCGCGGGGCGCCCAGCGCGGCCAGCGCGGCGCGCGCGCACACGCAGCGCGTGCACACGCAGCGGCCGCAGCCCCAGCAGTGGTGCTGGGGGGTAGCGACACTATATTCAATAACTTCATTTTAAAAAAGCAAAATATACATCAAGTGCTGGTACCCACCTTTCTACTAAAATGGTCGAGCGGCGTAGAGCAACTGCACTCGGTGACGTTCTTGATACTCTTCCAATCCAGTGCGACAGTGTTTACCTCTTTCTCTAATAACGCGAAGTTCGCCGGTATTGTGTCGCTCACCTTCTGTGTGAAAAAACCTATCTTTAAACTATGTCTACGTAACTATGTACCGTTTCAACAGACAGTCAACAGTTTACGAACAGTTTCAAATGCAAAAGCAGAACACATGAATATTTAAAAAAATGGTGCGTAGACGTTATACTTCGACTGATGTAATGCCCGTCGAAGACAAGGTACTGGCCTATTGGCCTTCCGAAAGTCTGTAAACTGTAATTACACAGTCCCATTCCAAAAAATCACCCAGAATTCTGCAGTAGATTAAATACCATACCTCAGTGATGAAAGATATCTTGTTGGGTTTGGGCGGGGCCTCCTTGAGAGGATGGTCGTGGTTCGCGCACTCCAGCTCAGTCAGAGTGCCGCCAGACTCGTATAACAACCTAGAAACATTAAAAGGTTAATATCACACGATCTCTGCTGCCATTTACTATAGCTAAAAACCCAATGAATTTTGAAAAGACATTGGGAACATGTTTTTTTTTCTAAAGTATTAATAGTACTAATCTTAGCAGTAATAGCCTATTGGTGTGGCCGTCAGACTGCCAAGTCATAAGTCTCGACTTCGAACCCGAGGCACGCACCTCTGACTTTTCAGATTCATGTGCGTATTCTATAATTATCACTGGCTTAAAAACGGTGAAGGAAAACATCGTGTAGAAACCGGCATGCCTGACAGACATTTCTCGATGGCATATCTCCAAGTCAGAGCACCATGAGCGGCATAAACTCTGACACCAGGTTAGTCAAAAACAAAACGAAAAAATAAAAATATAATGCCTGCGTTAATAGCTCAAGATTTCTGTTAAACGGACTACACACTCTCACCGAGACAGCCCGAGTCGTTATCTCTATCTTTAAGTTTTAACATATCATAGCAAAAGACAGCAAAGAAGAAAGAAAGAAAGTCCGGGACCCAGATTCTGGGTCCCGGACTTTCTAGGCGAGTCTGGAGGGACTAATGTTTTCGTTTGGTAAGAAGAAGAAGAATAGTACGTATACTTTTTACTTCAGCCAAAAGCTTGCTAGTGTATTTTGGTCGTCTGCAGAAGCTCTAAGGGATAATATATTTATTTTTATTTTTTTTATTATAATTCACAAAACTGGTGTACAATCTCACATACAATAAAAATAAAAGGTAAAACAGAAAATGCGTCTGATTGACACCTACTAGATGTGAATCTAACATGCACATTTTAAGTAAAGACACATTATGTATTTATACTAATTAAATAAACGACACTTTGACGACACGTTTGGTGCAGTGGCTAAGCAATTGGCTTCTGCGCTGCGAGTCGTGGGTTCGATTCCCGCACGGAACAAATATTTGTACGGCCTACAGATAGTTGTTCCGGGTCTGGGTGTTTGTGCATGTGAAGATTTGTGTCTGTAAACGCACCCACGATACAGAAGAAATCCTAGTGTGGGGCAACGTTTTTTTTAGACAAAAGACAAAAGAAACTAAAATTAAATTAAGTTTGACGTGAAAACAATTTTATGATGATTTTATGGTGAAAAAATTTATACAATTTTTAGTTAAATATATCTCTAAGTTTAGACTTGACTAAAGCTACGGAACCAGCAAAGACATCTATTTCACTACGAATGGAGTTGGCAAGAGAAAGCATGCGGGATATTGGTGAAAACTGACCCATGTTAGTTCGATTATGAGGTAGAACGAAAATTATTAAAATCAAGAATACACATACAAGAATATACATGTTTAATATCAAGAAGATGGACCGCAGCGTCCTCGTATCTGCTAATAAGAACTTGCTGTGATCACCATTCTGTCTGTCAAGCGTTGTGTTTAACAATAAGTCTTGTTTTAATAATAAGATTTATTATCTTATGATTATCGCAATATTTCTTATAACCGTTAGTGCAGCGGGACGCCTATGATAACGTTACGTTAACGAGCTGAAACCTTTATAAAGTGAAAAGTAGGGAGCATGAAAAAAGCCTTCACGAGTGACGATACTTACACAGGGTCTAAACGAAATCATGTAATTCCTTCAAACCTCGTGATGTGCTGCTGACATAGATTAACCCTGCACGGAATAAATTTGGATTCAATAAAAAAAAACAAAAAGTAAACTTGTGTTTCTTAACGTGAGGCATATTAGCGCCCCGAGTTAAAAGACCACGCGGCGCTAAAATGCCTCACGTTAAGAACACAATGTTTACTTCTTATTTTTATCTTTTTATTGAATCCAAAAGTATCCCATGCAGAGTTAATCTATGTCAGCAGTACATCAAGAGGTTTGAAGGAATTACATGATTTCGTTTACACCCTGTATACGTCCGGTGCACCCTAGACAGTCAGCCCCGGTGCCAACCGCGCTGACTGGCTAATTTTTCACCACGGCATAAGCCATTTTCATATTATAGTTTCGACATGAGAGAAGAACTGAAAAGTTCATAGGTATTTTCGCTTGTGATCTGGACAACTGGTCCATAACATAGTATATGTAACATTAATATACTACATAACATACATAGTTAGCCCATTACTGTCCCACTGCTGGTCACGAGCCTCTTCCCAGAATGAGAAGGGTTTAGGCCTTAGTTCAGCACGCTGGCCTAGTGACAGACTACACACACCATCGAGAACTTTATGGAGCCCTCTCCGGTGTGCAGGTTTCCTCACGATGTTTTTCCTTCACCGTTAACGCAAGTGATAATCAAATTCTGATCCGCACATGATTTCGAAAAATCAGAGGTACGGACCGGTATCGAACTGAGACCCTCCTGCATGGAAGGAAAGTGTTCAACCACTAGAACATCAATATACTGCTACAATTTTTTTTTTTTTATTCAACAACTAGCGACCCGCCCCGGCTTCGCACGGGTGCAATGTTTATACTAATGTGGGGCATATAAACCTTACTCTTCAATCACTCAATCTATTAAAAAAAACCGCATCAAAATCCGTTGCGACTTTGGTTTATACTATGTAAAGAAGATTAAAAAAAACGATTTAATCTAAGAAAAATATGTATCTAGATCTACTGCGATTCGAGAAATATAAATATGTAGACGGCAGTACCCTTCTTAACTTACTTGTTATCAATCTGCAGGGCTTCAGTCTTGGTCTCGATCTCGACAGAGTTAACGTTTCCATTCTGGTAGTTGACCACCGTGGTGTCTTTGGTTTTGTCTGATCTCTTGCCTGACAAAAGGTTCTTAAACGTGGTTATTCTCTGTAATGTACAATAAATAATATTAAATGTATAATTGATCAGTAATGCATGATCAGTGTAGAAAATTGTGCCAGATTTTCGACAAAAAGTATAAATACGCCGTTACAAAAATAACCTAACAGAGTCGGGGTGCTCAGAAGATATATTATACAGCTGATTTTCTTATTCTTATTCTTTATTGTACACAAAATAATAATATATAATACAGTTTTGTTGGTAAATTCATGTACAAAGGCGAGCAAAACTCACAAATGAATTTTCTAACAACAAACCTTAATATTCTTAATATACCTACTTAATATTCTTATTTTCCTTGCTGACCAAATATTTATATCGTGAATCATTTACTGCCTCGTTGGTCTAGTGGTGGGAAACGCGACTGCTGATCGTGAGGTCCTGGGTTAGATCCCCAGGTTGGGCAATGTGTTATTGGGTTTTTCCGTGTGGAATTCCTCAGTAGCAGCCCGAAGTTTGGAGTGGTGCCCGGTTGACGGCAATAGGCTCGCCTATTACATTGGACTTAAACATAACGGCGAAATGAGGATGTTACTATCCACCTCCGCCCAACCTTTTGGGGAATACAGGCGTAATGTTATATTATGTGTTATCGTTTACAGCCGATATGAATAAACGATCTCAAACCGATATCTCTGGATTGATGTAGGATTTTGACATTACTTCTATTGAATTACTGTCAAAATCAAATTTTGGGTTGAGATCGGTTAATAATATCAGCCATTAATTACTTCAGGCAAACAGCAATTATTGTGTCGTTTGCCAAATAAAGTATTTTTTTTAATAAAATTTGGTCTCTCCAAACATTAAGGGGTCCATAGTATCGATATACCTTGGTGAGGTAGTTGATGTGATGTTCTAACGCGGAGCAGTGCTCCACGGAGGCTGGCAGCAGGTCGGCGAGCGACTCGCGCGGGTGCACACCGTTCTCGTGACGACAGTACATGCCGCGCCAGAACCTAGCAGATATTTATTCATTGTTACTTATTTATAGTTTGGGTAGTCAGAAGCCCGAAGAAAGTCTGACAACTGGTATAACGTTAGGATATCGGCATTGCCCAGTAGCTGGGTTGCGGAGGTCTGATGGCAGTCGCTCTGTGTAAAATACTAGTATTCAGCCGTATCTGGTTAGACTGGAAGTTGACCCTAACACAATTGGGCAAAGATAGGCGGAACGAACTTCTATAGTTCGCACAAAAATCTTGATCGCTCTGATATAAGGCGTAAGCCAGCGCAGTAGAGAATTTTAGGTGACATCGGCGAACGCGGCTCCTCCGCATAGGTCACGACCGACCAAAGCGCATCAAGTTGTAGTTTGACGACACGTTTGGTGCAGTGGCTGAGTGATTGACTTCTGCGCTACGGGTCGTGGGTTCGATTCCCACACGAAACAAATATTTGTATGGCCTACTGATAGTTGTTCCGGGTCTGGGCGTTTGTGCATGTGACGATTTGTGTATGTAAACGCACCCACGATACAGGAGAAATCCTAGGCAACGTTTTTAAAAAAGAAAAAAAAGTGTACAGATTAGTTTGTTACTCAGCCCTAAGGGTGCTTGCATAAAGAAACTAATTTTTCGGTCCCAACTTATCGGTGCAGGTCAACCTACATACACATAAACATAACGGCGAAATAAGGGTATTACTATACACCTCTGCCCAACCCTTCGGGGAATACAGGCGTTGTTATGTAAAAAATAAAAACAATAGTTACCTGATACTCTGTGCGCCTAAATCTGGCTTCAGTACATCAGGATGCGCCTTCGGGTTATATAGAGGATTTTTGTATTCGTTCAAATGACTCGCCATGTAGCCCCAGAGAGAAAAGGTTCGTTCGGATAACCTGCCAACATATACAATTAAAATAACAGTACCTGGATTACCGAGCCTTGCTCGGTTTTTTTTTTGGTAAAACGTGTTTTTTGGAAAGAAAAAAAAGGGGAAATAGAAAAAGAAGGAACTTGAAAACAAAAAGGGAAAAAAATAATCGTCTGGATTCGAGCCGAGATTTTCTGGTTTCGGGACTGCCCTATTTCCCACCTGAGCTATTATAACCTTGAAGATGGTGGCGAAATTTACATTCATATTCTAATAGCAGTTTTTCATTGCCTGAAAACACGGATAAAACGACGTTTTCTAAAAATGAAACCTAGCTAGATCGATTTATCGACCCCGAAACCCCCTGCATACTAAATTTCATGAAAATCGTTGGAGCCGTTTCCGAGATTCAGATTATATATATACAAGAATTGCTCGTTTAAAGGTATAATATATAAGATTTAGAGCAGTGATACCCAAAGTGGTCTATGACATCGACCCCAAGGTGTTGACGGCAACCTAAAAGGGGTCCACATGGGTGAAAATTATTATTGGGGTCCGTGAGACATAAATGGGGGTCCACGGTAGTGGATCTCATCTACGCAGGTCGTGACTTTAATTTTGACTTTCCATTAATGGAATAACCCACATACACAGATGATTTGTTACTTAGTTTTAACCTGAAAACGAAACAAACAGACCAACGACGATAGTACTATAAATTATTTCAGGTACTGTCGTAGGTCTACTAAATGTAAAAATTTAACGTGTTATTTTTATTGTTTTTTCACTCTACGCCTCGCTACAGTTAGAAATCAGTCAAAAACACATTTGAAGTCGATGAATTTGCAAAAATGCAATATAAGCTAAGCAGGGGGTCTACCTAAAACGGTATTATGAAATACATGGCAAGTGGTCTACAAAACAAAAAGTTTGGGGACCACTGCTTTAGAGTGTAGTTCCCGGCAAAAAGTTGTCCGTGGGGAGACGGATTAAAAATACATTTCCCCTCGGTCACCGGGCGAGCGAGCCGTAAGAGGCGAAGAACCTGGCGACGTAATTGTGCCCGAAAAATGGTAATAGGCTCGCCACCTATTACGTGGGGGTGACCAGTGGCGTGCATTGCATATAAGCAATTAAGCAGTGCCTACCCATAAGATTTAATTAAGTACTCCATCTTTAACTATTAATAAAATAAAATAAGCGTGTATGGCTATGGTTTCTTTGGTCAGAATCGTATTGAAATGGGCTTGCGTACAATTGAAAGGCGACATCGCTAGTGCCTGCCTACCTAGTCCGAAAACCAATGCACGACACTGCGTGGGACTTAATACTAGAGGCGAAAAGTGGGTGTACAGACTCCTGTAATGGGAGAACACCTTTGCTTACCCACTTGGGGAATACAGGCGTGAGTATATGTATGCGAGTTCCCGGCAAAAAAGGCCACCTACTCTAAACCCGTGGGTATCGTTAACCTATGGAACGCCACGCTATAGAGCACTTCCTTCCACGCCAAGTTACAAATTCATCATACTTTTTTGCAAGGCGGCTATTGACGTCGTTTGAGGCCCGAGCATAATTTCGTTTCACGTCTATAGGCGTTGATGGCGTACAAAAGGTCGCAGCGTCGTCAATCCGTGTGCCAAGCGTAGTGACAATGGCTAATTATTAAATAATGCATACAGGACCGTCTCAAGTGATCCTTCCCCCTAATCAGCGTTTGGTATAGCAGCCATTATATCTGGCCTATGTTACTTTGAGGTGACTGCCGATTGTTTTCTTTTTCGGGCCTCGGCGCCCTGAAAACCTCAGCACCTGAGGCCCTCGGCGCCCGGTTGCCCCGCACCCCTGGCGCCCCCGGTGCTGCAGACGGCCCTGAAAGTATACATACCGTAGGTCTCGACGGTCTTTCTCACAGTTGCCAATAAACGTTCCGTACTGACAGGCGTGCGCGTGATCGTGTAGCGTCAGCAGAAATCGCTCGTTGAATTGGAACGCCTGGAAAAACGCACATAATACTTAGACCTAGCGCGCACTGCGGTGCGATGATTTGTGGTGGGTTTTTTTCACCGCAACGAATAAAATAAATATAAGTAAATCACAAATTGGTGATGTTCTTCACAAAGGACAGGACACTCTCGCGACACGACGGAACACAGTAAATTGCTTGGCGACGTTAATGTGAGGGTGGTAGGTAGCCAGGCGGACCGTATAGATCCTACCACCAAGCGTGCTGGGTTTTGTTGAATCTTACAATAATATTCGCAGCGTGCGTGAGGAAGTTTTATATTCTAACCCGTCCCTACACTAGGTGCGTCGCGTCGCTATTGTCGCGTATGTAGGACGCCCCGTAAGGCCGCGGCCGCACTGGTACGGCGACGGCGATTTCGTGAACAAATAAATTTCGCTTGTCGCTTATGCGGTGCGGCCACGGACATATGTTTATATGAGTTTGTTTTCATGAAATCGCCGTCGCGTCGCTGTCGCCGTACCAGTGCGTCCCCGGCCTAAGATATGACAATAACAACTTACTGCTAACACTAATCAGTTTGCCAAGCGTGATGATTATGGCAACGTGTTACATTCAAAAAGAACGAATGAATAGTCATTGGGAGGCTCGTGTTTAGCAGTGTACGTTTATAATGATGATAATATTAGGTCCTTACCTATGAAATTGGCGTTTTTTTCTCACAAATAGAGAACCTCGTCACTTCTATGATTTAAAATATATATCAATTGCTTGATATTATATCGAATAATGACCATCATAGAGAGCTACCAATAGTAAAAAAACCTTATTACTTATAGTTTTCTAAACAAAAAATACCTTAAAAATGACTCCACAAGATTCTTTGACCATTCCTTTACTGTTCAGGCCGTACGCTTGTGGAATGCATTACCTGTGTCTGTGAGGCGTGCTCAGTCGTTGGTTTCGTTCAAGAGAATGGTAAAGGAACATTATCTTGTCATATAGTCGTTTCTAAAATATCGATATTTATAATTAAATATGTATGTTCTTTATTTGAGTGTATGTATATATTATATTTATATATTTATTTTATTTACTTACTTATTTATTAACTTATATTATTATTATAATATACTTAGTGATTTAGTTGATTATCGATTTTTAATAGATTATACGTTTGTATGCTGCAAACTGCCCTATATATTTTTCTTGACAATTCTTTCCATCCAAAGGTTGTCTGGAAGAAATTGCTTTAAGCGATAAGACCGCCATTTGTACTGTTCTTAATAATGTGTACTCCTTCTGTTTTATTTATTTTAGTGTACAATAAAGTATATCTATCTATCCCCTTTTTGTTAGCAGAAATTACCACTATTTTTGTTTTAACTTTGCCAAAACTTATTTTTGTCGCATAATCTAAGTGGCATACGTTATCTTAGTTTTTAAACATTAGTGCATAAAAGTTTTAAAACATTAGTGTTCATAGTTGTTAAATAAATTAAGAAAATGTTAGTATGAAAAATGCAACTTCTTTAAAATTCTCCATACAAAACGCTGATTTCATAGGTAATGACCTATAATATGTATGCTATAAAATAGACAGTGATTTACCTCAGGCCTCTGCCTTAGCAGTTGCCACGTGCAGTCGAGCAGCTGTGTGAACACGGGCGACCTCTCGCGGCCATCGCACGCGATGTGTCCGCACCGGGCGGTGAACTTGTGACCGAACGATAGCCAGTCCTTCTCTATTAATGCCTGAAACAAACGATTAGATACTGTGGTTAAGTATACGAGGTAACACTATTAGGGTGGACATCCACCAGAGCTGTGCGAGGAAAATGTGCGGTGTGAAAATGTATAGCGAGGATGTGAAACGGTGTGACCCTTTCCACCAGAGCTGTGCGAGGAATGGGTAATGCGTAATGCGTAATGTGTTAATGTGTACAAATGAGCGGTGCGAGGATAGGTAGCGGACTCTTTTCGAATATGAAGGTGGTGTGGCGGGAGCGGTAAACAGTCCTCGTAACACATTCCTCGCAACACACACAGAGCACACTCACAGAGTTGCGCAGAGCGAAGCTAGGTAAATGAAGTGATTCTATCGGTGCTTACAAAACACATTCCTCGCTACGCACCTTAGCACAGTTCTGGTGGATGCTCAGATAAACAGAAACCAGAATATTGTTTGTTGAAAATCGATTGAAAGAAGAAAGAAGAAAGAAAAAGTATTTATTTTCCGCCCACGCGGACGCATACGGATCCTTAAAATTAAAAATATAATGTCTCTTAAAAATTAACACTTAAATTTAAACCTAGTCTAATAAACAACACGGTAACCCAAACATACAAAAAAAAAAAAACTATGGTTACTATTATTTAGTCTATGGTGCACGGGCTACCATAACCTTATATCCTCAAATTTGATTGCTTAATTGATTTCAGCAATTTATTGGGGGGGGGGGGGGGGGGGGGAGGGCTACAAAAAAGGTTCTTGATGTTATGTGTAGACCACCAACCCGCAGCAGGCCAGTGTTGAGTAAGGCCTAAACTCTTCTCATCTGAAAAGAAGCCCGTGCTCAAGAGTAGAACAGCAAAAGGCTGATTATGCTTACCTGATAACCATTAATGGTACGGTAGTGTGGCTCGAGGCACAGTGCGGCCAGGGAACACACCTGCGCGGTGCGGTCCCACCCATCGCTGCAGTGGACACACACGCTTACACCGGTTTCTATTGCAGTAGCGATCCACCATGACGTGTCCAAGATAGATCTGAACAACAAATATTAAGTAATGATAAATGATTTTTATTTCTGTAAATAAATCTGTAACAGACACTTTTACAAGACAATGTAATGTTATTGTTGAATCACCGCACTTGAGTGCGGTGAAGACGAAGGCACCGTGAAGACGAAGGAAGGCGGGGCGAGCGGCGCGTCATCAGCCCCGCGCCCTCATACCGCCAGTCAGCTGTTGCACCCGACCAGGCACGGCTGCGCTCGCGCATATTAGCATTTTCATTGTTTAACCGATCGACCGTTTTTTACATGTTTTCAATTAATTTTATATACCAATACAATCATTTATACAGTCCACTATTGTATTTATTACTCCACCACGAGCTAGCGTCGCGTCAGTTATTTTTTTAGGCTTAATGGCGCCGGCGTTTCCTATCTGACTAGCTCTGAGAAGAAAAGCCGAAACAAATTCAGAGGTCAAGGTCTCTTTCAAAGTCCAGACACTGTAGTATAAAAACTATGTGAGTGAAACGATGTAGGGCAATGTCCGGAATGGCCTTTTGAGGAAAGTGCTATAGCAGGTTCGAGAATATTACTTTCAAGTTCAGACAATAAGTAAAATAATGTATTTTTTAAATTATTTAACTTAGTCGCGTTTGGACCTAGTCTCACCTGATGGTAAGCGCAGACAGGGTCTAAGATGGAGCACACGAATCCAAGGAACAGATACAGTGGGATTCACCTATACCCCTCTGGCTCTCACATACACACGACGGAACACAGTAGTCTGTATAATAGCGCTAAGGACTTATAAAAGGTAAATAACATAACATCACGCTTGTAGTTGGGCAGAGGTGTATAGTAACACCCTCATTTCGCTGTTATGTATAGCTCCAGTGGCCTAGCTGGCACGACTCGCGAGGTGCCCCCTCGAGGTATGTGACGTCATTAGCCTCGTGCACTTGCACTAACGGCCTGAAAGGGGCCCGGGGCCCGTCTACATATGTCGGCTCTAAAGTATTAAGTCCCATGTAATAGGGGGCGAATCTATTGCCATCAACCGGGCACAAATCCAAACTCCGGGCTGCTACTGAGGTATTCCACACGGAAAAATCCAGTTACAGTTTGCCCGACCTGGGAATTGAACCCAGGAACTCACGATCAGCAGTCGTGCTTACCACCACTAGACCAACGAGGCAGCTATAAACGTAAATATTATAAGCAATAACTTACTTGATGTGTTTCAGCCAGCCGGAAGATTCTAATCCACTGAGGAACGATGACATAGTGGGCGTGTTTTGTTCACATGCTGGAAACAACAATAATGAGGTAAGATAATAAACATGAGGATGTATCACGAATGTTAGTATTACCGCAAGAGTAACAAATAATCGTATAGAAGCGCAACTCATTCGCCAGACGCGTTCAAGGTCACGATAGTAGGTTACCATCTCGCGTTGGCTTAACCAACAAGTCTGTCACGGCGCCGCCTCGAGCTCGCGTGCTCATACACGATCCGTGCGAATATATTAAATACTATCGACCCGCCCCGGCTTTGCACGAGTGCAATGTAGATACTAATGTGGGGCATATAAACCTTCCACTTGAATCATTCTACCTGTTGCTAAAAACTGCATTAAAATCCGTTGCGTAGCTTAAAAGATCTAAGCGTACAAACAGCGGGAGCGACTTTGTTTTATCTATACTAATATGATAAAGAGGAAAGATTTGTATTTTTGTATGTAACGAATAAACTTAAAAACTACTGGACCGATTTCAAAAAATATTTTGCCGTTAGAAAGCTACATTATCACTGAGTAACATAGGCTACGGGCGGAGCCGTGAGGACACAGCTAGTATTATATAAAAATATAACAGCCTTAAGTACCAGCCCTGGTGTATCGGTTAGCGACAGTATGGACGTTATGTGGAAGTAGGTGATAAAGACGCAGCGTTTGGGCCACGCACGGATGAGTTATTGTACGGTATTATTTATTGTTATGGTAATACTTAAACAAACTCGGAGGGGCCCGTGGCTAGTTAACAACGCACGAATCATAAGATTTGCGAGGTTAAGCTGCGCTTGCCGCGGTCTGTTCGTGGATGGGTGACCATTTGTTACACATCGAGACCCTTCCGTGCCTCGGAGGGCACGTTAAACTGTCGGTCCCGGGTGTCATACGAATACCTATGACAGTCGTTACAGGTAGTCAGAAGCCCAAAAGTCTGACAACCGGTCTAACCTTAGGATATCGGTATTGCCCAATAACTGGGTTGCGGAGGTCTGATGGCAGTCACTCTATGTAAAATACTGGTATTCAGCCGCATCTGGTTAGACTGGTAGCTGACCCCAAACATAGTTGGGAAAAGGCTAGGAGGAAGAGATGGTAATACTTACTTTCAACAAGTTTCTGTAGACTCTTCCTCATGACGTGGATGTTACCGATGCCCATGAACTGGAACTTGATGTTCTCGTAGAAGGCTTCGTTCTCGTAACCTTTGCCTGCCGCGCGGTTCACCATAGCGTTGATCTGGCGAACAAAAATGTAAGATTTTGATCTTAGCGTTTTAGACAGACAGGATATGGGATACTTCGTGTTTTGAGACACAGGTTGGTGCTTTGAGACTAAGCATGTTTCAAAGGACAAAGCAGTGTTTAAATAAAATAAAAACAAAAGCAACATCTTGTTGTTCTTACCCTAGGTCTGGTATCCACCACGTACATGTAGCCGCAGTTCGGGTTCGCTCGTCTGATAAGGTCCAGCATTTGCTCGTCTTCCATACATCTGAAATGAAGATAATTATGTTAAAGCATTATATTCCAGCCAGTGTAAATCATAACATGTTTGCTTTTTTTTAATACAAGGACGGAAGAAGGACGACTCCCAGCTGGTGGTGACCTATTCTTAGCCTAAGACTAAGATATTAACAGGCATTATCATTATATCCACCGAGAGGTGCTAGTGGCTGATTACCAACGCACGAATCATAAGATTTGCGAGGTTAAGCTGCACTTGCCGCGGTCAGTCTGTGGATGGATGAGCGTTCGTTACACATCCAGACCCCTCTATGCCTCGGAGAGCACGTTAAACAGTCAGTCCCGGGTGTCATACGTATACCTATGACAGTCGTTTCTGGAAGTCAGAAGCCCGAAAGTCTGACTACCGGTCTAACCTTAGGATATCGGCATTGCCCAGTATCTGGGCTGCGGAGGTCTGATGGTAGTCGCTCCGTGTAAAATACTGGTATTCAGCCGTATCTGGTTAGACTGGAAGCTAACCCGAACATAGTTGGGAAAAGGCTAGGCAGGACATATCATTATATCCACCCCACCCGTATCCGTTCAATGTTGAACAGGGGCCTGCTTATAGACTGGTACGATAATAAGCCTTAATCTTACCGGAATACTGCCATAATCGCAAAGCTTAGCCAACAGACTGGTGATCACAGTATTTTGTTATTAACACACAGGAAGATAGGTACTGCTTGCTCTAACTTGAAGTGGGAATTGTTAAAAAAGAACAAGGTCACAAAGTTCTACTTAGTTACCTGGCAGAAAAGCCGCTGAGTGGCTGGCTGCAGCGGGCTATAGCGGCTTTATTGTGGTGCAGGTATGCCAACACTGGCAGCCGGCCTCGCGACCTGAAGCTCGCACTGCCGAGGAGCACTGCCGTGGATGCGCGCGCAGGCACGTAGACTTCGCTAGGATATGTGTCGCATAGCTGGGAAGCAGTCATGGTGATTTTTTAGTATTCTTACTTTTTATCAACAGAGTATCTGTACTCTATAAGGGCTAGGCAGAGTGAGGGCTAGTTGGCCAAAGCGGGAGATTGCCAGTCTCTGGGGACAATTTTAAATACCTGGATCAGTCTGAATAAGCATCGTTGCCGCATCATACACAGTACAGGCAATCGGCAGGTCTAAGATTTGCAAACCGATCTCCACTCAGGATACCGGTAAGTATTTCCAAGTCTCTCTTCCCATCAATCAGCCGTATCTAGTTAGTCTGTACGGCCTCAACATAATTTGAAAAGGATAGGACGATCCTCACCTCATAATCCTTGTTGGCAGTGCACAGAACCCATTGATCGTTAGGTACGTTCATCCTCTGGTATTCCGTCTGGATGTCGAAGAAGTTCCAGCCTGCCGACTTGGGGAGGTCGTCTGGAGTCGATTTGTAGTAGAAGCAATAAAGCTCGTCGATGTGAACTGGAAAAAGTTAAATGAATATATTTAAACTTGGATTCAGTGGATCCCAGAACACAATTATAAGAAGTGAATAGGCCGAGAGAGTTGGGTAGCGTTCTGACTGAATTCTCCATTTATTATTGTTAGTAATTATTTTTGCATCAAAGGACAAAAGATCGAAGACCTGAAAATGCCGAGGTGGATTGTTTATGTTAGGCGGAGGATCTAATGTGGTAGCGCAACTTGGAAGAGGCCAATGTCCAGCATTGGACTGTGATAATCTGAGTTGATTGACTTCAAAAATTGACTGTTAACAATAGTAACACGCACCTGGTTGGCTCAGCCTGAGGAGTGTTTGGTGCATCTCGTGGCAGTCTCTCTCTCGGGGTATCACGAAGAACACCGACTGGAAAGTCTTGGTCCGCACCAGGAGGGGGGAGCCGGTCGTCGTGATCGGCAACCGTTCCACTGACGATATGTGCATCAGGAGAATCTAGTGACAAAGAATATTTGTGAGAACGTTTTACTTATGTTCAGGATTTAAATAAAAAAATATGCTTTTTTAACCTTCTTAGCGAATGTGCAAAGGAAAGAAAATTCAGAGTGTTAATGGTAACTGTTAATATATGTAAACTTTGTAATAACATTCGTACCATTTGCATACATCCAGATGCAGTAAAATTTCTTCTTAGTATGTTGAACTTTAGCTTGTGTTTATATAAACTATACGAAAATGTAAATTAAAATTTGTCTAATTCATAAAGGGTCTTAAGTGCGACACCTCAAGTACCCATCTTCAGCTCTAGCTCTAATTAAGTGTAGATAGACACTTTGGTATTAATCATTACCATTATGAAGATTTAATCTATTCAAATAAAACAGCTTTAGAATACCACTGAATCGCTAATTAATTGGAACCAATGATAGAGTAAAGGGTATAGCGCCAAATTCACTAGTTTTACTTCGCAAGGTATTGTTCGTCACTGCTCGCTTAGTTTGTCTTCTTCTTTTCATGTGATTAGTGACTAACCTGCTGTCAGAGTTTATGCCACCCATGGGCCTCTAACTTGGCTTCACATGAAGTCGAGAAATATCTCTCAGGCATGCCGGTTTCCTCACAAAGTTTTCCTTCACCGTTAATTATACAATAAGCAAAGAATGCGAAAGGCACAGGTATGTGGCTTGCGTTCTAACTCGAGACCTATGACTTGGCAGTCCGACGGTCACACCAATAGGCTATCACTGTTTATTTTGCTTACTGCTTAGTTTGTAAAACTTGCAGAAGCCGACTTGCTGCGGGTGCGTCCACAGTTTGAAATTCGGTTTCAGAAGTCAACTTGTGAAGTAATCTGCTGATGTTTAAGGATCCGATGGGAACTCAGATTCGTTATCAAAGATTCAAATATGTATTTGCTTTTAAATATGATTAGTGATATTTACAGTCGCATACTAGTTTTTTAACCGACATCTAAAGAAGGAGGAGGATCTTAATTCGACTGTATGTTTTTTTTTCTATGTTCCGCGATATCTTTGCTAATTATGAACCGATGTTAATGATTATTTTTTTGTTTGGAAGAGTATTTTTTCGAAGTGGTCCCATTTAAATTTGGTGAAGATCTGACGAAAAACTTCGGAGATAGACCATTTGAAGTCGGTTTTATTTTTGTTAAAAAGTGATTATTTTTGTTAAAATGTTATTATTGTTGTAGTTGCGTGTATGGAAAGTAACTTGTATGAGACGGGAGTCGAACCAACTCAAACGCAAAAAATATAATCTAAATTCATACCCATGTCTCCTTCCTCATCTCATGGTCCACGAATATGAGGTGTGTGGTCGCGAAGTACAGGGTCCCCTTCGACGGGTTCCGCAGATTGTACTTGTCCAGTAGCTGCACATTTTCTAGCTGTAACAATAGAAATAAAAATGTTTATTAAGACATATTTTTCGCAACGAGTAATAAGCTTTTCGTTTGTGTTATAGTCTATCACTCTACACCAGCAGTCCGCGGCCCGCGGGCCACATGCGGCCCGCGGACGTCTCACTTGCGTCTTACTTGTTTAATAATTTTAATAGCATTTTCATTTTTCTATGGGATATGACCAATAATAGGTATATTGGGTTTCTAGGGTTAATATCACAAGTGCGGCCCGCCTTTAGTTTATTTTGCCACCTTCCGGCCCTTGCCTGCCAAAAGGTTGCCGACCGCTGCTCTACACTATAGACTATCACTCGCGCGCGGACTATAGTTCACGTGATACGAGTTATTTGAAGGGATTTCGACTTATCAGTCACTGTCGCACTATCTTCGACACCCAGACAAACATTAAATAATTTGTCAAAGGTTCAAAAATAATGTTCATTAAATACATAAGAAATGAATATATTTCCGAGACATTGTATACAACTCCTAAATGGTACTAGGAAATGTATAAAAATTTATAGGTACCAATATTTGGCAATTGTTTCTAGTCACACAACGATCGCGACATTAATTAAAATAGGTCTAATTTACTGTTAATCAGACCGTGACCTGACTTCACGAGGTCAGACCCGTTCCTATCCCTACAGCACAAAACAGATAGGAACAGAAGTCAATCTACATACAAGTGCGCTCGAGGAACGCACACATAGACACTGCTCACGGACACGATATCTCGGACTGTTTGGGACTAGAGTGCGAGTGAGTGCGAGCGCGAATGCCATGCGCTTGAGAGAGATAGATATACATATAGATAGAGCGACCGCCGAGCGTAGGTAGGAAATGTGAAGTACATACATCGCACCTTTAGAATTATAGAGACCTATCTAAAAAAAATAGTTTTTGGAAAACGTCGAATAAAGGTTCGTATTTTTATGAATTTTGTAGAAAAGAGAGAAACTTTCTCTTATTAAAAGAGAGGCCTGTTGTGTTACGCCACAACAGGCCTCTTTTTTAATAAGAGTCGATGAAGATGGTCATCCAATGTCATTTTATGATTCAAACTTAAAATCATAAAATTTTGAAATAGGTCTCTATAATTCTAAAGGTGCGACATGTGATTGACTTCTGTACCTATCGGTTTTGTGCCTAGAGTGTCATTTTAAAGCGTGGAGCCAGAAACTCGCGAAGCAGGTTCTGAGTGGAAGGAGTGCACGAGGCTAAAGTGTTTATTTATTTATTTATTTAAACTTCATGTACAATTGGTGGTACATAAGGCGGACTTAATGCCAATGGCATTCTCTACCAGTCAACCTTTGGGTCAAAAATTAAGCACTTCGAAAAAGGTACAAAAAAAGAATTTAAAACAAATATTGAAAAGGTAAATAAAAATTATTAAAAACAAAATAATACATAAGTACTAACAAAATATATACTTTATATATATCTATATACAATAAAAATACATATTAAACCTATATATCTATACATACATACATACACATAAATATTTATAACTATGATGGACAGTTCATTCAGACTAAGGTTGCAGCGATTTTAGGTAATATTCCCGAACTTTACGTTTGAAAATGAATTTACTCGGAGCTTTTTTCATATCAAGGGGTAGCGCGTTCCAGAGTTTGATTGCTGAGACAGCGAACGAATTGGTCATGAAACCTGTGCGGTGAGAAGGAATGAGTAGAATTAGATTTTCAGAGGCACGAAGGCTACGACTGTGAGAGCCACCCAAAAGTTGAAAATATGTTTTTAGATAATCTGGAGCACTAGGATCGTTAATAATGGTGAGTAAGTGTTCGTCTCGTTATGAGAACAGAACAATATTGTAAGGAGTTTATTTGCTGCTCGATGTAACATTGTTAAAATAGCAAACAAGGATCCTATATATTCGATGTTTACTGCGGTGACGCCCTAGAAATTAAACGTCTATGTTTACACAGTATAGCAATAAAAACTGAACATAAAATTTATTAGATACTTGTCCCGCAAGTCGTAAGACCAAGTTAAGTAAAACGAGCGAAACAACCCTTTCTTATTTATTTATTGTTAAACTTTAAGAGTCTTCTAAAGTATCCTAGACTAATAAAACGTCTATGTAATATAGGGGGCTTGTGGGTATTTACCAACCGCGCGGATTATGATTACCAGCTGCGCTTGCCGCGGTGAGTCTGTGGATTGGTGATCATTCGTTACACATCGAGACCCCTCCATGTCTCGGAGAGCATGTGAAATAGTCCTTCCCGGGTGTCATACGAATACCTATGACAGTAGTTACAAGAGGGAAGTCAAAAACCCGAAAGTCTGACAATCGGTCTAACCTTAGGATATCGGTGTTGCCCAATAATTGGTTCGCGGAAGTCTGATGGCAGTCACTCCGTGTAAAATACTGGTATTCAGCCGCACCTGGTTAGACTAAAAGCTGACCCCAACGTAGTTGGGAAAAGGCTAGGCAGAATGAACGTATAGCAATATAGACGGACGAACTACGATACTAAAAAATAAAAAGGAGTAGTATATGCAAAGCGGAAATAGGACAGGAAGGGTTCTTTAACGTAATTTTTAATTAATCGGTTTTAATTAGCTTCACTTCGTATATTTGTTTGTTTGATTCAAATCTTGCGACTGATTTTTCAACTACATCTGCTTAACCGATTCTCCTGAAACTACGTACACTAATTCAATTTCCACGACAATACAACATTCATTTCAACCTTCAATCCTCAAATCCTGATGCTGCAGGGGTACTGCAATATAAAACTGTTTAACTTAAAAGTTTAATTAAAGGATTATTGAAATGAATTTTCTGTGGCAATTGCGGATCTGCAACCGTATTTTGGAATGCCGAACCAGATGTCTAGACCATGGATCGCTGAGGTAGACTGAATACGGAATACTAATAACTGGGTGTTGTGGATCCTTTGGGGACGCCTATGTTCTGCACCTGACAGCAATAGGCACAAGTTGATATTAATTCTTAAGGATCACAGGAGTTTTAGAAATTGGTAAAAAATCCAGGTTGGCATATAACATAACATCACGCCTGTATTCCCCGAAGGGTTGGGCAGAGGTGTATAGTAACACCCTAATTTCGACGTTATGTTTAAGTCCCATGTAATAAGGGGCGAGCCTATTTCCATCAACCGGGTACAAATCCAAACTCCGAACCGCTACTGAGAAATTCCACACGAAAAACCCAGTAACACTTTGCCCGACCTAGAGATTAAACCCAGGATCTCATGATCAGCAGTCGCGCCAGCCACCACTAGACCAACGAGGCAGTTAACATATAGTCGACCCAGAACCAGTCATGGCTTCAAGCTGACTACAACAGTCATTCCTCAATTGAAATTTAAACCCTGCAAGTTAAAGAGAACTTTCACATGACCAACTAAATAAAAGTCGACCAATGTAAACGACAGTCGGCAACTTCAGTCGGCAGAGTTGATTGATTAAATGTAAACCCAGCTAGAAACGTGGGTCGTAATCAAAGAGTTACAGAACTCAAGTCAAGTCAACTCATTTCAAGTCTCAAAACGTACGAGAACCTCACAGAATTTTGTTCACCATTAAATAAACTCTCCCTTGCCGCAACTCGTTCGAGCCAGTAACCATCCAACTTTTTCCTGTGTAATTAAATGGAAAACGAGGTTCCACTTTTGTTTATACCATTTGTACAACCTTTTTGGTACAAAATATCTGAAGGGTTTTGAATTCTTTTGAGGAAAATATTCAAAATAATTGTATCCCGTCTCTTTAAATTGGACCAGCCATGTTTTCAATGTAATGAGCGTTTAAATATAGAATAACAAACAGTAAGTACACAGATGTTTCAGGAACACTAATTAGTAAAACAATAAGCTGGTACAAATTGTTTATTTTAATTAAACAAAACTGCGGTGCAATATGATTATATACTTCTTCAGTTGTAATTAATTTCTAACGGCCCTGACTTACGAGTTGTATGCCGTGGGTTCGAACCCAGCCAGGCGCATTACTTTGTGTAATTTATTTCATCACCACTGATCTCAAAACGGTGAAGGAAAACATCGTGAAGAAACCGGCATGTCCTAGAACCAAAAATACGAAAACATGAGACATCTACTAACCCGCACTGGGCCCGCGTAGTGGATTACGGCCCATTCCCTCTCACAGAGAGGAGGCCTGTATCCCAGCAGTGGGAACATTATAGGCTGATGATAATGATGATGAATTAATTTCTGATCTTGAATAAAGCCTCGAATAGTTTTCGATCCGAGTAGTAGAACTGCGTTTTTAGTCAGGGATCGAAAGTGTGGCAGCCGAGCGTGATGTCATGGGTTCGAGTCGGCCAAAGTGATATTCGGTTTTGGGTTTTTGGCAAGCATGTTGGTGACAGCAAGCATTCCTAATGAACCGGTTTCTTTATTAAAATGTCCAAAAATCTTTTAAAAAATGCTGTATTAAGAATTAGGATGTTGCCTATGCAATCTATTTTGTGTACGTTTATTTTCGTACTTGTTTAGTTGGTAACTTGTAAGTTTCTCGTGTAGTGAATGCTTAAGTTTACATAGTATAAAAAAAACTACGTTTAAAAAAACCGACTTCAAAAAGTAAAAAGTATAAAATAACTTAATTAAAATTTAATTTAATACACCTCTTATGCAAACCTAATAATACCTTTACCATAATATAAAATTAACAGTTTCAGAAGTCGGTGCCAATCCACGCTGAATCAAATTGAAGGCACCGACTTCTGAAACTGTTAATTTTTAGGTTTGCATAAGAGGTGTATTAAATTAAATCTTATAAAGTTATTTTATACTTTTTAGTTTTAGAAGTCCGTTTTTTTAAATATAGTATTTTTTATTTTTTTTGAAGTCCTCCTTTTTGAAGTCGGTTGAAAACAAAGTTGCTTCCGATGTTACAGACAGCTTAGATCTTTTAAACTACGCAACGGGTTTTACTGTAGTTTTCAGCAATAGATAGAGTGATTCAAACGGAAGGTTTATATGCCCCACATTAGTATCTACATTGCACCCGTGCGAAGCCGGGGCGGGTCGCTAGTGAGAAATAAAAGATTCTTCAACCGTATCTCATCATTATAGTTAACTTTTTTTTACTGTACATTAGACTTTCCCATTAACATTTCTACACAGAAATGTTCATTACCTAAATCTAAAAATACAGCTGAAACTGACACGACGCTATCTCAGTGAACAATGTATATAACGGAGTTCATTACAGCTTTCAGACACCGAGAGTAATTAGAAAATGGAAACATAGTATTAATGAGTTTGGTGGCAGTGGAGTCAGATTGTATTCCTAACTTTATGTATCTATTCAGGAACTTTGACCTTTGTACGTGCATTGTTAATATTATAAAGCTCTTCAGCTTTATAATATTAACAATAAGGGATGGGGCGTTCTATTTTTTGCTGGAAACGAAACAGGAGTTGATAAGGGTAAAGGCGAGTTGATTTTCATAATTCTTATGGCCAAACACTTCTACTCAAATTAAGTTGCCGTTAAATCTCGTGCTGTCACTGTCACTTTAAGGCGGAATGACGGCGACAGCACGAGACTTACCGGCAACTTAACATTTAATAGTGTTTGAGTATTTGGCCATTAGAATTACAATTACCGTAAATGAAGATATCAGCGTCAGAATAAGTAGGGCAGTGATATTTCTACACATTTACAGCCAGAACATTCGTATTAAGGAATGTATGTTAAGGAAGAGTAAGGTAATTTGAATTTACGGTCCGCCTGCTTGCATAATAGTCGTATAAAATTCTCTCAAATTGAAATTAATGTTCTTCTTTTGTTTGTGCCAAATCTGTGTTAGAAAATACGGTTGAAATTATACAAGGTTAGTCGGTAAGGGGGTACTAAGCCGAAAGGGTGTTAAAGTACCCATAATGAGGGATAACTTTTGTTCTACAACTTTCCCCAAAACTCAATAGTTTAAGAGAAATAGCTGATCAAAGATTTCGTAAAAAATATGCTAACATCTATTTGTCCATAAGCTTTGATCAGCTGTTTTTACAATTTAGGTCATATTTGGGATCACGGATTATAAACATAATTTTCTGAATTCATAACTAAAGCAGGTATGATTTTTTTTGAACAACTAAAATAAAAATCTTCTTACGTGCAAATAAAAATTATCGAATTTTGAATTTTAACACTTGCTTTAAAATAGTCATCAGTGATACTTTAGGTGGCCCGCGGCCACTTAATATATCACTGATGATTATTTTAAAGAAAGTGTTAAAATTTAAAAATTCGATTAGATTTTTTTCCATGAAAAAATATTTTTATTTTTTCAAAAATTCTTCATCCCTGCTTTAGTTATGAATTCAGAAAATGGAGTTTATAATCCGTGACCCCAAATATGACGTAAAATATAAACACGTCTGATCATAGCTGAGGAGAGAGAATTTAGCGTATTTTTTATGAAATCTTTGAACAGCTATTTCTCTTGAACTATTGATTTTTGGGGAAAGTTGTAGAACAAAAGTTATCCATTATTATGGGTTCTTTAACACCTTTTCGGCTTACTTAGTACCCCCTTTCCGACTAACCTTGTATGTATAACCAGCTGAAGACCGCGGCTACGTTCGGGTGGTGCGTCGAGAAAATATCGTATGACGTCCTTCGGATTTTAGGCTATCCTCGTGCTAATATTCATCAAAATTGGTTCAGTAATTTACTCGTGATGAAGTAACAAACAAACAGACGCACAAAAAAACTCACTTTCGCAATTATAATTAATTTGATGGATAATGAAAGTGAATTAAATCATGAAACTTAATCTATGGAATGCAACAAATAATATGGACGATTGACTTCCCCAAAAACCGAAAAAAACAGTCCTCATTTCCAGACAGCGACGTCACACGAATTTTAGTTATTTGCTTTCTTATATTTATTTAGGATTTATGACAACTAAAGAATAAAGTAGCACTGTCTGGGTTCAGGGACCGGTCAAGCGTTCTGTGTTTATTGATTTGTTTGTTTCATTGAAGAAAAAAGAGAAGGCGAAGCTCTCAATGCACTTACAAACTTCGAAGGACACGAACAACGCGATAAAAAAATATAATTTCAAACATTAAACTAACAGGTTGAAGTGGTAAAATTATAGAAATTGCAAGCATAACTTTCGTGAGTGATGTGGCTTTACTCACGTGAATTGCATTTGAGTTGCCGACTTGTTTTGCACTCAACCAGAGCCCTTTATCATTAGCTTCTAATGCGAGGTCGCGAATTGAAATCATTAGTCGGGCAACCCCGACAAAATGCACGTGAGGAAAGCTGTACATTTGTGTAAACATTAACAAAGAACCCGACCATTCTCTTACTAACCCCGCGTCAGCTCTTTGAAGCTCTTTCGATCAAAGCGGTCTCGAGTTTGCAATACTAACTTTACGTTTGCAAAGTTTAAATCAATGTTGGTTTAAAATTACGAGGTGCAAGTATACTTCGAATACTTCAATTTGTGGGAGTAGCCATCTTTCGAAAGAAATACGACGCCATTACTGTTTGCTTGTTTATTTGTTCAATTTATTTTACTGCAAAGATTTCTATTTACTGTAGACGACAGAGAAAACTGTTATGGATTCAGTTAGACGAAAGTAATAGAGTAAAAGTGCCAATAAGAAGATTACTGTTTAATCAGGAATTAGGTTTACAATTCTCATCCTACTAAAGCGCTCATAACGTTATGCTAAACATAACATTAACACCACGCCTGTATTCTCCAAAGGGTTGGGTAGAGGTGGATAAGTAACACCCTCATTTCGCCATTATGTTTAAGTCCCATGTAATGGGGGACGAGCCTATTGCCATCAACCGGGCACAAATCCAAACTCCGGACTGCTACTGAGGAATTCCACACGGAAAAACCCAATAACACTTTGCCCGACCTCACGATCAGCAGTCGCACTTGCCGCCACTAGGCCAACAGCAAATAGTGAGTAATTTGGGGTGCATGAAAAAAGGCACCACAAATGACGATACGTTCATCCCTGGGCAGTTAGGCCTGAGTCCAACCTTGTTGACTGACTGACTCTTCACTGCGGCATCAGCTATTCTCATATAGCTCGTGCCGACACGATAGAAGAAGAATGAGTAATTAAAAGGGAATTAGTGAGTTAGTGCTCTAAATTTGTAGTGTAAAGAGCTGGTTCGCCACCCCTACATGCAGTCTTAGTTGGAACACTGAACTTAGCACTAATTGGCGAGCAGTCGTGCGACCGTGCAATTCGATGGTGCGAAAGCTCAATGAAATATCTTAAGATTCGTAATATTTTCTAATTGAATTTTTACGATGTCTTTTCAGGATCAAATTGTTTTAATTTTCGTCATAAAAACCATAATAAGTAGGTTCTTTTGTATTAGCTTGTAAACGCCCCCTATTTGCCATGATCTCTTTCTTTTGAAGTTCAGTCCCGGCCCGGATGTATGATTTTTTCGAACCGGGGCAGAAACTTGATAATGGCGCTCCCTCTCTACAGAGTTTGAGATAAATGGTTTAAAAAAATCTCACAACAAACAGTGATCATCGTTTGACAACCGATCGCTCGGGTTTATTGCGCTCATCTTGTGTAGCCCCTAGTTTCTAGATGCGGCGGGGATTCGTTCGACTTTGGATACGTTCATAAATCTACTGGGCATTTTAAAATCAAATGAATATAATCGATAGAACAACGTGCGCTGGATGCTAGGCGCTTTATGGAACCATTGTATCTCATACAATACAATATTTGGTTGATCATTCGCACCCCGCCGACCAATTCTTGGCTCTGTTTAATTATTTCACATCTGAACGAAAAAATCAAAGTTCAGATGTAGCAAATAAACTTTAGTCTTCATCCCTAACCCTTCTGACTTTTTTATAAGGAGTCTGATTTAGCAAAGGGGTCTTCAAGGGTTCAATATTATTATTTCTACCGTTGGATACACTACTCTGTCACAGAAAGTATTCAGCTCCTTAATATTATTATTCTGGCTCGTTTACGATGGAACGTTTGTTATTTGTTCTGGAAATAAACAACAACGTTCGACCTCCTTTGAAGGGTTGATTTAAGAGGGGATATTTTTCCGGGTATCGACGAATGAATAAACGTCTGTTACATGTTGAATGAAATAAGAAATTAGGTAACCGAGTGACTTCGATTGTTGAATCGAGAACAACAAGACGCAAAGGAAAATATTTTGAGAAATGCTGTAATAATGCTTTTTTTTATACTGTGCACATAAAACATAACATCAAGCCTTGAAGGGTTCCGCAGAGGTGTTTTTTTAGTACACTCGTTTCGCCAGTTCTGTTTAAGTCCCATGTAATAGGGAGCGAGCCTATTGCCATTAACCGAGCACAAATCCAGACTCCGGGCTGCTACTGAGAAATTCCTAATGGAAAAACCCAATAACAGTTTGCCCGACCTGGGGATCGACTCCAGGACGCCATGCTCAGCAGTCGCGCTTGCGACCACTAGACCAACAAAGCAATATTATTTTGCACGACAGATAGTAATATACATTATGGGCCCGAGGTACCCGATATATTTTAACCACGCCTTTCTGATGGAATTATGAGTCAATAATGTTATATCAACATAAGTCCGATTCAGTCAATTTAACTATTTTTATTTTCGGAAAAAAATAAATCAAATAGCTTTAGTACTTCGCTGTACTACTACAATATGGATATCCATAAAGTAGTAGAAGATCCCCTTACTGTACTCGTGCCCTCTCTAAAAGATCAGTTTTCCAAAGAGCAATTAATCAGTCACTGCGTCGCAGGCAAGATCCCTAATAAATTCCCAGTTGCGGCTCCCAGTTGCCTCTTATCTACGATCATTAAAGGATTCCACCCACCTGACCCTGAACCCTACATTAACCTGGACCGTCTATTTGAATTTTGTATCACACGACCTGATGAGGCCAGGGAATTATGCATACTAAGCCTTTGCAGACGTTTTAATGTTCCAGCATGATCTTTTATGTACACCATTTCATGGACAACATTTTTTATTATTCTGTTTGAAGTCAAAATGATTATGAGTCACAGAGAAGATTTTACGTATTCATATAGCAGAGATATTCAATGCCTTTGTGAATACGCAAAAACGTTTAAAATTATTTTAAAAGAGTGTCCATGAAGTTTCTTTATCTATCTATAGCACCAACTTATTAGAATTGTTATCGGTACCTAACTGGTAACACTGGACAATGTTGACATAGGAGGGTAACCGTCAAGATTAATCAACCCGAAGTTATAAAAACATTGGTCATTCAATGGAGCAGAGGATCCCATGTCGAACAGCCGAAGAAGTCTGACCTTTTATATCTTGTTTGCTTGTCCTCATTTTCTGATCTTGTGTTAATTATTATATTGTGATATATTGTGAACTAGCTTCTGTAACTAATCACTAACCTAATTAAAAGTACTCTCAGTGGTGGATAGTCTATGTTGGTTTAATTTACTTTATTTACCATGCTCCCAATCCTGACATACTGATATTAGCTATAACTGTAATGATAGATTCACCCCCACAAGAATCTGTCTTCTATATAATCGTGCGTCTTAATTCTATACCACAGAACTTCTATGAGAACAAGAATATAAGTAGTCGCCGGCACGTAACTTGGCAAGATTAGAGAAGAGAATTCCTCTCCTTCTTTCTTCTAAACAGACTTGTTTAAAAATAAATTATGGCAATAACCATAGAATAATGACAAGCAATAAAAGTGACCATTTTTCTGTGACACTAGGGGTACATGCGCGAACTTACTCCCACTACAACAAAACCTTGCCAAGTGACGTGCGGTATACAGTACGACACAACTGAAAAATCGCATCGGCAAACTTGATCGAACGACCAATGGCAGTCGCTCATTTACGCTCCACTCACACTTATTGCGTCAGCTTAAAGATCATTTTTTACTGCGGTTAGGGTTGCCAGGCCCAAAAATAGAAAAGCCGGACACGGATTCATATTTAGCCAGACATTTCGCCCTGAAAGCCTGACGCACTGGTTTTTAGGCACACTGGACTCCTGCGAGATCGCAAGTCATGCGTGTCCGCGTAAGTCGCTAGTGCGCTTTTGTTCGGCATCTTTTGGCTGGGCAGGGTTGACCAAAAGCCTAACAAAAGCCGGACAGGCCGGATTTGTATATATTTGGCCGGAAACCATTGGAAAAAGCCGGACACCTGGCAACCCTAACTGCGGTACTAATAAACATTCGTGGTCTTGAAGTCGCAATGGGTTCGGAAATGATCGGTTGTACGAAGTTCGCCGATGTTTGTCGTACTCTCTTGCCGACTAACCTCTTTTTGTGTAGACATATAAAATAATAGGACTCGTAGAGGACTAATTTAAAAGTTGACAAACCGAGGGACTCCCGTCACATTTCCACTTTTGTTACCCTCGTACATGTTTACGACACCCCGAAATACTCACTACATGACCTTAACTTCGGCCATACTCCTACACATTCAAAAAGTTCTACCATAAAGCCGAATACCCAACCCGTCAACATGTCTAGTAACGTGAACGAGTTATGACAAGTCCGACCTTGTTATTACAATAAAATCGATACGTTAGTGTTGTTCGCTTATAATTTCTTACTTACTTCTATGTCAAAGATATAAGGTCAATGCGTGGAAATAATGGGGGGTTTGATTGACGTTCATATAGGAAAAACAATACACATCACATACTTCCCCCTTTTGTTTAAGTTGTAAGAATTTGACATCCTTGGTGTACTTTTTTTTGCACACAGTTCGAGATTAGCTTGGGAGGTCAGTCAGTTGCTCAGATATGAGAATAGCTTATTTCGGGATGAAAGGATTAGCCAGTCAGCAAGGTTGATAGTGAGGCTGACTGCTCAGGGCGTGTCGAGGTACTAAAGTATCGTCATTCATGGTAGTCGTATCCAGTAAGATTGAACATCGTTATATAGAAATTAACATAGATTTGGAACTATTGCATAAGACATGTTTTACTTAAGAGAACAGCAGTTATGGCCAGGTGGTGTGACCGTCGTACTGCCAAGTCATAGGTCTCGAGTGCGACCCCAAGGCACACACGTATTGTATAATTATCACTGGCTTAAAAACGGTGATGGAAAACATCGTGAGGATACCGGCTTGCCTGAGAGATATTTCTTGACGGCATGGAAGCAAAGTCAGAGGCCCATGGGCGGTATAAACTCTGACACCAGGTTAGTCACTAACCACACGAAAAGAAGACTTAGGAGAAATATTTATTTTATTTTTTACGTATTAAATTTTAACGAAAACTTTATTAAAACTGAAAAACATGTTATTTCAAAATAAACTTAGGTACCTACGTGAAGATATTTGTAGAGTAATTATAACTAAGATAAGAAATTCAAATAGTAGAAGAAACTTATTAAATAGGTACTTGTTTAGAGTTTAAAGTATTCAGACAGAATGTTTAATGCTAAGGCGTTTGTTTTAACAGAAAATATTTTCAAGAAACGTGCTCAAGCTATTTGTAGAATTTATATTGTGAGCATGTGTGCGTCAATATAAAATTGTAATAAGTGAGTCCCTAACAAATATTGGAACAAAAACGCAAAATAGAATGATCAACACCCGAAAAACTAAAAAGGAAACCGCCTAAATGGTCTAGCAAACGTTCTAACACCTGGATTCGAAATTCCAAGTCGGTTAAAGTACTCGTAAGTAACACCCATATTCTAAGACGTTCCTCCAAAACTTACTTGACTCTTACTCGACTCAGAACGGCCTCGAAACCACCTTCAAAATTGTATTCTTAGCCGCAATTTCGAGTGAACTTTGAGATTCCTCGACGGAGTCATTACGTCATAATTTGAATTAACTGCATCGCGCAAATAACGCCGCGATAAGTACTTGTAAGGATTATCGTAAGCATATTCGGTAAAGTCTTCAAAATTCGTTTTTGTTACATACGAACTTTGACACTTCCTTCCTTAAGGTAGGTTCCGAGGTACCTTGAGTTTGACCTTTGAATCCTTACCTCGACTGAGGAAAAATCTCGAGTAGAGGACGTTTATGTCAAATCGAGGTGGAGTCGAGTCGAGTAAGTTTTGGAGGAACGTCTTAGGATATGGGTGTAAGACTGCCTTGTTGGTCTAGTAGTGGCATAACGCAACTGCTGATCGTGAGGTCCTGAGTTCGATCCCCAGATCGGCCAGTGTTATCGGATTTTTCCGTGTGGAATTCCTCAGAAGTAGCCCGGAGTCTGGATTTGTGCCCGGTTAATGGCAATAGGCTCGCCCCTTATTACATGGGACTTAAACATAACTGGCGAAACGAGGATATACTAAAATCACTACTGCCGAACCCTTCGGGCAATATTATATTAAAGTACTATTGGATTTACCTGAGAGGAAATTTTCAGTACAAGCCTGTAATCTGATATTGTGTCCGATAAATGGCAATTGGCTCCCGTACTTTTACATGGGACTGAATAACAGCATCGGCGAAATGTGGGTGCCTGTACTTCCGTGCTTACTCCTTCGGGTTATATGCGTGACAAGTATTTATTTTACTGAAATCTCAATCGATTTTGCGGTTTCGATACTTACGGACGAGCTCGATTTACGTTTTATATGTATATTTATAGTCTATTGAAGGTTCTACTTGAAACCAATAAATTTCAATAATGGTTTGACTTTTCCGGGTTTCGTGCAACGTCGCTCCAGTGTTTAAGTTACAAGGTTAAGCAGTAATAGTTGTTAATAAATCAATTAATTGTTTTCATCGATACATTTAAATAAGGGATTTAAAACATTTTTTACAAAAAATTTAAACCGACTTCAAAAAAGAATAAAATAATTACCATATAAAATTAACAGTTTCAGAAGTCGGTGCTGATCCATGCTGAACCATATTGAAGGCACCGACTTCTGAAACTGTTAATTTTATATGGTAATTATTCTATTCTTTTTTGAAGTCGGTTTAATTTTTTTGTAAAAAATGTTTTTATTTTTTTCATTTTAGTAGCCTTAATTAAAACTTGGTTGGACCTACTAAAGACGCTGCTCGTAACATAATCACATCATCACAATATGCGTAGGTACTGTTCGTCATTGAGGAGTTCCATTGTCTATCTCCGAAGTTCTTCATCAGATCTTCACCAAATTTAAATGGGACCAACTTCGAAGTATACCCTATCAATTAAAAAAAGAATCATCAAAATTGGTCCACAATTGGCGAAAATATCGATGACCATACACAAAAAAAAAACATACAGACGAACATAGTAACCTCCTCCTTTTTGGAAGTCGGTTAAAAAGATGAAAGACAAATCGTTATTGCATCGTTCTCGCTAACTTCAATCCTTATTTCTGAGAGGATGGATTTTTATTTCGCCGATGACACGAACGAGATTGTGTAAGTAGATAACGTACGAAATGGTAGTGAATATGAAATTCTGCGACCCGTTTCACTTCATTGACTTTGACAACTTAAGTGGAAACGTAAATCCATACATTGTTGATAGATCTTATCCCTTTTTATGAAAAAAAATATCGATGTACAGGGTGTAAACGAAATCATGTATTTCCTTCAAACCTTGTGGTGTACTGCTGACATAGATTAACGCTGCATGGGATACTTTTGGATTCAATAAAAAAATATTACAAAAAGTAGACATGTGTTCTTAACGTGAGACATTTTAGCGCCCCGAGCGGATTGCGCGGCTATCGCTCGCCGCGCGGTCATTTAACTCACGCTAAATGCCTCACGTTAAGAAAACATGTGTACTTTTTGTAAAAAAAAAATTGTATCCAAAAGTATCCCGTGCAGGGTTAATCTGTCGGCAGCACATCACGAGGTTTGAAAGAATTACATGATTTCGTTTACATCCTGTATGTTGGACCCTGTGGACTCCAATAACGATACATATTCAGGAGCGCAGATACGATCAAGACAAGCCACAGAATATTGCAACTTTCTACCTAATGTCAAAGATAAGATAGTATTTTTAGGTCAAAAACCATTTTGTTAGTGCATCTGATACTGGAAACACTACTACTACACCTAATACTACAACATAAAAAAATACTCCAACCTTCAATGAAGGTACGTATACACACACCAAGCCAACGAACGGGGTTCGTGAACGTAAACGGTCATCAAACAGAACCGCTAAAGAACGTTCGTTGGGTTGGTATATTCGTATTATAATGTAGCGTGCACACCAAGCCAAACGAATGCCAACAAACAGGGCTCGATACGGCTAAAATTCGGATTCCTTCTACACAAAGTTTGGTCAATTGACGAACGTTCGTTGGCTAGGTGTGTAGGCTGCATAGAGTCCAAGTTCTGCCTAGCCTTTTCCCAACTATGTTGGGATCAGCTTCCAGTCTAACCAGATGCGGCTGAATACCAGTATTTTACACGCAGCGAGAGCCAAGGTTAGATCGGTTGTCGGTTTCGGGCGTCTGACTACCCGTAACGACTGTCATAAATATTCGTATGACACCCGGGGCCGAGGGTTTAACGTACTCTCCGAGGCACGGAGGGGTCTCGATGTGTAACGAACGGTCACACATCCACGGACTGACCGCAGCAAGCGCAGCTTAACCTTGCAAATCATATGATCCGCGCGGTTGTTAATTATCCACGAGCCCATCTTGTAAGCTGCATAATGCATAATGGTGATTATATTAATGTTAACTAGCCTTTCTGTGAATGCTTACCACATCCTGTCCCGCGAGCGATATAATGGTGCGTCCAAACCTGACGAACGCGCTGCAAATGCGCCGCTCGCGAGCCGCTTGCGAACTGCGTGCGTGCATTTCATGTTCGTACGAAGCTCCCGCTCCGTTCGCGCGCCGCTCGCGCGCAAGCTACGCGCCGTACTCGAGCGGCGCAGGTGGTGCGCACGTGCCGCTGGTGGAACTTGCCAACAACGTCTTCTGTTTTTTCTTTTAGTTTTTGTCAGTAATAAAATAGCCGATGCTGCAGCAATTATGCTAACGGCAGTCGTATGGTCCGACATCTCCGGAAGCAAATTCACAACTGAGGCTCATAGTTCAAACGCGAAAGAAGCTATGTGCGCACGAGCGGAGCGCTGCACGCGCGCCCATCTCGAGCCTTGCCGGAGTTGCACTAGAGCGGCGCACCAAACGTACGCTGTAACTGCACGCGAGCAGCACGCGCGCAGTTCGCAAGCGGTTCGCGAGCGGCGCATTCGGCAGCTCTGGACGCACCATTGGACTAAAAGGGATGATTTACATAGCGTTTTACTTAAGGTAAGGTAGGCTCATACTAAATAAAATAAACTTCATAGAAGTTCTTCTCTGTACCTCGGAATGTAGCTTATTCAACGTGTACCATAACAAACGCAAACCTTGAAAGTAGTTCGTTAAGAATCAGCTACTGAATCGATCTCAGCCATTTTGTGTGTTTTTTTTTAAACGTACTTTTTACAAATCAGTATTTTTATTGGGACAAAGAAAATTTAGTCTTATTTCAAGGCTATAAGACTGAATTCTAAATGCAGTTAACAATGAAAAAGTAATAAGTACTATTTTTTTAATAAACAATATTTAAGCACGTACAATTTCAGTGTATGTATTATGATTATAACTGAATATTCTAATTGGTTGGGTGTTTGAGTGTTGCGTTATTCCTGTTACACATTGTATACAAGTACTTTATTTTTTCAGTAAACCCAAGGTATAATGTTCAGAGGAAAAAATCGTCATGTTCTTAGTTTACGGTAAGTTCTCATTGGTATTCCGTGGGCGGCACGATTATATAGCTTTGTTGGTGCCCATTCATGAGCAAAAGCTTATGGTTATAAGTAAATAATATATGTAATAGAGACTGCTCTCGACATTGAGGTTTGCTCATATGTACAGATATTTCTAAGTTGCTCCGTAGATTTACAAAATTCTGATCTGCACATGAATTTCGCACTCCGAAATTTGATTTGCCAACTGCGCAGATCGATTGGCGAGGTTAAGCCGCGCTTGTCGCGGTCAGTCTGCGGTAGGTGACCGTTCTTACACATCGAAATCGCTCCGTGCCTCGGAGAGCACGTTAAACAGTCGGTCCCGGGTGTCATACGAAGACCTGTGACAGTCGTTACGGGAAGTCAGAAGCCTGGAAGTCTGACAACCGGTCTAACCTTAGAAAATCGGCATTGCCCTGTAACTATATTGTGGAGGTCTGTTGGCAGTCGCTCCGTGTTAAATATTGGTATTCACCCGCATATGGTTAGACTGGAAGCTGACCCCAATATAGTTGGGAAATGGCTGCGCAGAACAAAATGAATTTCGAATTCCGAGGTACGGGCTGATGGGATTGTACTCAGAGCCTTCCTGCATGGAAGGCAAGCGTTTAACCACTAGACTATCACTGCTAAAAAGTACTTTGTCACCCGTGAACCCACTTGGGACCAACCGAACGGATACCGTGGGAAACAGTTGATACAATTTTGTTACTATCAGTCTCAATAGAGCTATAACTATGTCAAAACTTTTATTCCCATTGCCGGAGGCCGCGAAAATGAAAGCAATCTTCACGACTTTGACCTACCGGGTAAGTATTTATAACATTAGTATTGTGATGATTTTTTATCATTAGTTACGTTTACTGACAGAAATAAAACGTATTTTATAGTTTCATGTATGGGTTTGGCGAAGACGGCGTAAGCAGCTTCTACTCTTGCCCGTGCCGGCACGAACTTTAAGAAAGAACAAAATAAATGTTTTACGATCAAAGATTTGTTTACCTTTTATCTTCTTCTTCTTCCTGCCCTTATCCCACACTAGGTGGGGTCGGCACAACATGTATTTCATAAATCCATGTTGTTAGAGATTTTGGCTTATTGTTTTATGACCGGCCTCCTGCCTGACATCAACCCTCCTTGGGAATAATCGTTGCGCCGTTGCGCGGGTGACCCAATGTGCTTGTTGGTATTATAAACTGTGTCCCAAAATGATATGCTTGTCAATCTTATTGTCGACAACTAATATAATACAATACTCTTTATTGTACACAAAACAAACAAGAAACATTGCTATAAAAATAGAGATGTAAAACTAAGTAGACTATGTTCTTCTTGGTGGGGTATACTTGAAGTTCCTCGACTCACTCATTCAGTTTTGCTAGGGACTTTAGTTCTGACCATATCGTAAACAAATATAGCACTGTGAGCGTCTCTGTAAAAACTTGAAACTTCTCGTACTCCGTATTCGACATCGTTTACAATAGAAATAAACGGTGATTTATGCTAACAAAATCTATTTTTTTTAATACTCGAAAAAGAAATTGTATAAAAGTATTTGTTTACCTTTTATAAGAAATTTAAATGGCCGGGCTATGACTATACATCTACAGCCATAATTAGGGCAGTCTGCCAAATAAAATGTTCTCCAAACCACCCCAAAATCTGACCTCGCAGTCGAAATCACTGCTGACACCCATAAACATTAAAAAGTAACATCGCAAGCTGTGCGCAATATCCTACGAGTGCAGTTACTGCTCGTAAACGCCGGATTGGATCCGACCCGACCGTAAAATACGGAAGACGAACAATACTTGAAATTGATACACATGGATCCTAGTAAAAGTGTACCGATTTCGGGATTTGGAAGTGGCTATTATATTATATGTACGTAATTTTGTTAGCTTTTGTGTAAGGGAGTGACGATACTTAAGTACCGTACTTCCGTAGCACTCTGGCCAGTCAGCCTATCAACCTCGCTGACAGGGTAATCTTTTTACCACAGCATAAGCTGTTCTCAAATAGCTCGTGTCGACACGAGAGATGAAATAAAGTCTTATAATAAAAATGAAATAGTCTTTAAATTCAAATTCTTTATTTATTGCGAACTAAGTGTACAGAATTTTGTAGATGATAACAATATGTAGGTTCTTATAACTTAGTTGCCTCTTAAGGCATTGCAATTTAAATGGTTAAAAATATATATACTAAGCGTGCCAAATAAGAATAGGATCGCGCTTGCTACAACTTCACACGATAGCTGTCAAATTGGTACTGCCAGCAAAAAAATACTATGAAAAAAGAAATGTTAATTTTTTTTATTCATAAATTTCATTATTATTTACATTCATTTTTATAAAATGTTATTTATTGAATTCCATAAATAGATAATTTTGGATAATTTAATAATATTTGAAAACAGTATTCATTAAAGAAATGAACCAATATATATAGTTAGCTTCACGAAATGCTACTGGTCACCCTAATATGTCGCCATAATAATAATATAATTACTGTGTAATTAATTTGGCGTAAAATTGATAAGAAATACCAAAAAAGTGAACAAAAATAATTAAACTGAATATAATTTCTTTATTTACTTTTTTGCACACCTTACACTTTGGTAATGAAGTTCACGAGTATTGCGGAACAAAATGGCGTCTTGACAGTGCTATTCTTATTTGGCACGCATAGTATATATACATACTCAATATTACAGTTATACAGTTTACATTATCAATTTATTATCATTATTCACATGTTTTATATTATATCATAATATTCTTATATTGTATATCACATTATGTTAAGTGCGTATCACAATCATTTTAATATTAAATAATTATTTTTCTTCAAGGAATTCTTTTACAGAGTAATATGCTTTTTTAATCAGGAAGTATTTTACCTTCCTTTTAAATATACAAATTGAATGTAGGTTCTTAATGTCTCCGGGTAACTTGTTATATATTCTATAACATAACATCACGCCTGTGCTCCCCGAAGGATTGGGCAGAGGTGTATAGTAACACCCTCATTTCACCATTATGTTCCATGTAAAACGGGGCGAGCCCATTGAAACAGTCTATCTCCTAGCCTTTTATCCAACTACTTGAGGTCAGCTTTCAGTATAATCAGATTCAGCGGAATATCAATATTTTACACGGAGTAACTGCTATCAGAACCCGGCAACCCAGTTACTGGGCAATATCGATATCCCAAGGTTGGAACAGTTGGAGTAATTGCTATCAGAACCCGGCAACCCAGTTACTGGGCAATATCGATATCCCAAGGTTGGAACAGTTGGAGTAACTGCTATCAGAACCCGGCAACCCAGTTACTGGGCAATATCGATATCCCAAGGTTGTCAGACTTTCCGGGCATCTGACTACCCATCACGAATAGATATTTGTATGACAACCGGAACCTACGGTTTAACGTCTCCTCCGGGGCTCGGAGGGGTCTCGTCGATGTGTTACGAACTTTCACCCATCCACGGACTGACTGCGACAAGCGCAGTTTAACCTCGCAGATTGTACGATCTACGCGGTTGTTATTTATCCACGACCAACACCCATATTCTAAGACGTTCCTCCAAAACTTACTCGACTCAGGACGGCCTCGAAAACACCTTCAAAATTGTATTCTTTAAATATTCTATACTGTATTGTATAAATACTTGTCAGGATTATCGTAAGCTTCTTTGATAAAGTCTTCAAAATACATTTTTGTTACATACGAACTTTGACACTTCCTTCCTTAAGGTAGGTAGGTTCCGAGGTACCTTGAGTTTGACAGATGATTCCTTACCTCGACTGAGGAAAAATCTCGAGTCAAGGACGATTATGTCAACTACAGGCTGAGTCGAGGTGGAGTCGAGTCGAGTAAGTTTTGGAGGAACGTATTAGAATATGGGTGCAAGAGGCCCTCTTCAAATGAGACAGGGTATGAAGACATAGTATTATATTAGTTCTGTGTGGAAACAAAGAATCCCTTCCCCACCTGTGTGTGTCATAAAAGGCTACTAACGAATTTCGTCAAGAGTATAAGCAGCGTCATCATATCCGTTAATTCTAAAGAACTATGAAAAGTGTGACTCCTGACGCATAAGTAAACATTATAAATGCACTACGAAAGAGAAACAGAAAAACGATTTCCCCCGCAGAAAAAACCAACAAAACAACTTCATTTAATGGAAGTGGACCGTTCCAGTTATCCATCAAGCTTTACCGTGCAATAAAAACGCAGCACGGAGACCATTAAATTTATCTTCGGCGACACTAACACTTCAGAGCCGGCTGCAGCGTTCGGATTATAAAATGTGATTTACATAAATCTGTAACTTCAGGCTATATTATTGTAAGGTAAGTAGTACTCCAGTGCTTCTAAACGGGAGTACTAATGCGCATATTGCTTTCTAGTTATTTTCACCATCATCATCACTCATCACCAATCACAATCATCATCTCCAACCACGATTCACCAAGCAGGGGCCATGTTATGCAATAATGTGTCTACCCACAAAAATATGAATGTTGTGTTAATGTCATCTAGTTCTTGTGGTAGGTCTACTCAATGCTTGAAAAAATGCCCAGAACTGTAGTAAATTTAATAGAGTCTATTAAAAAATTCTTAATGCAGTTTGCATTTTATCAAGCGTTGAGTATACCTACCACAATAACTAGATGGCGTTAACATAGAATTCATATCTTTGTAGGTTGACACACTATTGCATAACACAGCCCAGCTATCACTATTAAGACTCCTACACACTGTGCCGCCGGAGCTGGCCGTCGGGTGTCAAACCCGGCCGCCGCGCCGGTTATGTCAAGTGATTAATACCCGCACGACAAAAGGCCGGCAGCATAGTGTGGAGCCTTTACGTACCACCATCATCAATCACCACCGCGCTTAAACACCGACCTTTACTCATCACCAATCACTTGTGCCGCCTATCTGTTACTACCCTTCATTGTTCAGCTAAAATGTATGAGGGCAGAAGGCCTTATCCAATATCCACGTATAATAAATGTTTAAAATGCTCCAAGCTCGTTTGCAGGCTGTCAGTTCGCCATTTTGACGTAACTTAAACCGGGCCCATCAGTTACGACTGTTGACATTTTCAGGAACTGTATACACGTATGAACGATAAAGCGATTTATTCCACGGTTTATGGTTTCAAACATTTCGGACTACTGTTGAGTATTTTGAGTTTAAAACATGATGCAAAAGTTCAATACGTAAATGTGCCCAAATATTAGCCTTTGGCCAGACTGCAAACGCGAGCGCGGGGCGGGCACGGTGCGGCGAGTTCAAACAGAAAAACTTCATTTGAGTGTCCATAGTGGGCACGCGGGCGCGGGAAGCGGCGCGAGCTACTTTGCGCGGGGAGCGCGCGGGTAGCTCACGCCATAGGTCGTTCATACAAGTGGCCGCAGTGAGAGCGCGGGCGGCAAGTGACAACCCGCGCGGGAGCGGGGGATCTCAAACTAGTTCGAACTGACCACGCACGTTGTTGTGATGGCGTCTTCAAAATTAAATGTTGAAGAATTAATAAGTGCTATTCGAGCACTGTGGATGTCGAAACATCGTTTTTTAGTAAGAATTTTCCAGTAAAAATAAGTCTTGTACATCCATATGATATTTTGACAAACACTGGACACGACAACGCTCAGAACGACGCCGCGCTACAGCGGACAGGCCAATCGCGCGCGTTCCCGCACCCGCGCCGTTCCCCGCACCGCGCTGCCACTCTGGCCAAGCACTTAACCTGTTAAATATGGAAATTAGTTACTGTTATCTGGCATCAAGAACCATTAAAATGATAATACAAAAAGACGATACGACTACTGATCGTGAAGTCCTGGGTTCGATCCCCATATCGGGCAGTGTTATTGTGTTTTTCTATGTGAAATTCCTCAGTAGCAGCTCGGAGTTTGGATTTGTGCCCAGTTGATGGCAATAGGTTCGCCCCCTATTACATGAGTCTTAAACATAACTGCGAAATGAGTGTTACTATACACCTCTGCCCAACCCTTCGGGGAATACAGGCGTGATGTTATGTTATGTTACAAAAATATTTCTTAGGAGTGTTTCTTCTTAATAAGAAAACAAATCTTCTTAAAACTAAGTGAAAAGATTTTTAAACACATTCGACACAGACAAGGATGAAAATAAAAGTGGTAAAAAAACATTCCCGCAGTGTTCACAAATTGTTAGAGTTGAGGGGCTCGTGGCCAATTAACAACCACGCGGATCATGATTTGCAAGGTTAAGCTGCACTTGCCGCGGTCAGTCCGTTGATTGGTGACCATTCGTTACACATCGAGACCCCTCCGTGCCTCGGAGAACACGTTAAACCGTCGATCCCGGGTATCATACCTGACAGTCGTTACGGGAAGTCAGAAGCCCGAAAGTCTGACAACCGGTCTAACTTGAGAATATCGGCACTGCCCAGTAACTGGGTTGCAGAGGTCTGCTGGCTGTCGCTCTGTTTAAAATACTGGTATTCAGCCGCATCTGGTTAAACTGGAAGCTCACCCCAACATAGTTGGGAAAAGCCTAGGCAGAACGAACAGTGTTCACTTTGAAATAAAACGGGGTAGTCAGTTGAAATTTAAAATAACCCACCTAAACAGTAGGTTCTATGACCGCGGGCGAAACCTTTTGTCGCTCGAAATACAGGATTAAACCTAAAACCCTTTTAACGAAACATTGCCCTTTAGAAATAACAACATTTACCTATAACCTTTTGATTGTTCTAGTGGCTTTTGCCTGTGGCATAAATTAATTCTATTCAACTTATTTTTAAACCTTGCTGCTTGCGGCCTTGTTGGTCTAGTGGTCGCAAGCGCGACTGCTGACCATGGGGTCCTGGGTGCGATCCCCAGGTCGGGCTAAGTATTATTAGGATTTTCCATTAGGAATTTCTCAGTAGCAGCCCGGAGTCTGGATTGTGCCCGTTTAATAGCGATTGACTCGTCCCCTATTACATTAGACTTAAATATAACGGCGAAATGAGGGTGTTACTATACACTTTTGCCCAACCCTTTGGGAAATACAGGGCGTGATGTTATGGTATTTTTAAGCTTTTTCTTAAGGAAACTTCTTAAACAACGAACTCAATCGACCAGCTACATCCCAAATGACACCCACATCAGGGGGGCCAATTTTTACAAGCTTTTATTTAACTTGCAATGTTTGTATGTTTGTTTGTTTAGGTCAAATCTTGCAAGCTGAATTAGCACCACTTCCTCTTATCTTATGCAATTGAATTTTTACATGTTGGTTCAGTTCCGATGACAATGCATTTTTATGGTAAGCATGACCTGAATCGACATCCAGGATTAGCTCCAGATAAAGGAACTCTTCAGCGGTCGGATAAATTTTATAATGTAATAAAGGAGGATGGGCGAAATGTTAAGGAGTTGGTCTACTCCTCCTCTAGCAATGAGTGATATGTCATTAGAAAGGTCTTATTAAGCTTAACATTTGGTACTAACACAACTTAAGTCAATTGTTAGTATTTTCGGAGTTATAACACCTTTAAGGTGAAAATTCATTTGGGTACATCCATACTATCATAATTTCTTCTCCACTCCTCTAGCAATGAAGCAATGAGTGATATGTCATTAGAAAGGTCTTATTAAGCTTAACATTTGGTACTAACACCACTTAAGTCAATTGTTAGTATTTTCGGAGTTATAACACTTTAAAGCCAGAGTTAAGGTGAACAAGATAACACAGTCCAATGAAAAGCCGGGTCAAAATATTCAGATACTCGATGTTCCAAGCGTAACGTTTTCAATCACAAGAATATAAGCGACATGTCACTAACGTTGTTTTGAAGGGGATCGTACCAAAGACTCGAAAATATCGTATATTACTCCGTATTTATAAAAAATACTAGGTACCTACCTGCACCATTGATTTAAAATTCGATGTGGCACACCCAATTACGTGGTACAAGAGGAAAGAACCACCACGAGTGACGATACCTAAGTATGTACTTCCAGTGTATCCTGGGTTGTCAACCTCACTTCTATCCTTGTTGACTGACTAATCTCGACATAAGCTGTTTCCAAATGACAATTAACTCATGCCGGCACGAAGAACAAGAAGATACTTAAACATAACTGGCGAAACGTGGGTGCACTATACCACTGCCTACCCCTTCCGGAAATTCAGGCGTCATGTTATGTGTGTCATTTAGGCCCCTATTACATGGAACTTAAACATAACTGGCGAATTGTGCCCGCACTAAACACCTCTGCATACCCCTTCGGAGAATACCTACAAGCGTGATGTTATGTGTGTTACTTAGGTAGATATCTTAAATAATTATTAAGACAAAGCTCCTATGGCAAAATGTGTAAAAAAGATAATAAATAGCTATATTAGACCGTTAACATAGTTTTTAAATGGTTACATTTAATGAGGTTTAACTCCATAAATACCTACTAACAATTGACAGTAGCTGTAATACAAAAAAATGTTCTACTTAAGATCACCTTTCTATTGATATATCACTCATTGCTAGAGGAGGGGTAGACCAAAAACCCCATTCTCCTTTATGGATTTGCTTTAATTTAAAGTTTATTTTCTTCTTTTTAGTTCATTCAAATAAAAGCTTGTTTTTGTTTTTTTTTTATAACTAGGTATCAGAAATATTGATTAATCGTAATCGCAACCGAACCGAAGCCGAACCATTCATTGAGACAATTTTAGTTTAATAAAAATGTAAAAAAAATGAACATCAAAAGCATTAATCAAACATTATGATAGTTTCCATGAAAACTGACGCTTAGGGTTCGTTTGCGGTTTGGCAACAATTTTGTTAGTAGAGTTGACCTCCAGGTCTTGCTTGCGACTTCCAAGGTTTGTTGTATACTAAATAAACTATTAAGAAGCAGCACTAGAGAGCAAGGAGTAGACGAAAATTTACAAAGGGCTCCCTTGTGTTTAAATATGTTTTAGCTAGAGCGGAAACCTTGGCAGAAACTCAGAAAATTAAGTGCTTTTACGCTATCTCAGCCAGGCCCTTCGCAAAATGCCTTTTTTTAACGTGGGGGTACCCTTTTATCCTAGGGAAAGCGGGAGGGTTATATCGTACTTTTACCGACTAATCCCATCACCATGTCCGAGGACCTACAGCTGAGGTCGCGGGATTCACTAGTGCATTCACTGCAACCCCAGTAAATGACAAGTCTATGTTACCTACAAACGAAGCGAAAAGTAGAAACATGATAAGAGGTCTGTAATGTTTTATTCGAGATAATACACGTTGAAAATACACAGAAAACAATTTAAATAAACATCTGTTACCTAAACTGTACAGCTGAAAACTTGTTTTAATTACAAAAACCTCCTACTCCCGTAAAAACACTTTTGGTTAATATTATAAAGTTTTTACTCTTCACGGCTAAACAGATTAGAAAGCAGAAGTAACTTGAATACCCGAGAAACTTTTAACCGCGGGCACAGCTGGAGATGGAACAAAATAAATCCTCTCAAAATCCTAAATAATTTTCTGTGGTCCACTAGGCACCGGATTTTGAAATCTCCATAGCAGTAGTGAACATTATCTTTTAGTACATTTGAATCGTAGAGGTTATATTGTAATTTACAGAAACAATGTAATGTTTATTATAATAATCTCACTTTTTCTTTCCGGTCTTTTTCTGGCCATACGTTCTGGTAGTCGACTTCGTTTTTACCGTTATTTCTACTACACGCTGCAATGGCAATATCTGATTGTCGGCAAGAGCAAGTAACTGTGTGCGGCGTTGGTTTAGAATATCTAAAGTTTTATGTAAGCACGATTCTAATGAGTCAGCTGCCTTTGTTAATGCATTGCAAGTCTTCGTCGCTTCTTGTGCGGCGTACTGACCACCTTCACTAAATAACTTAATTTGAGAAATAAAACGCACATTTGAGATCCTGGCCTCTTGAATTCGGTGCTCCAGCTGCCGTTTAAACTCTTCCATTGGCAAATCAAGAGATTCTTCGAAAAGTTGACGATGTTTAGCTAAACGTGGAGCGTAACTTTTCATTTTCATTTTTTTCACTTCAGGGTCTAATGGATCCTGCCTTAAGGTATTCTGTATGTTAACGTTCAAACGTTCAATCCATTCACATATAGGATAGAGCATAGGTGCATCTAAAGATGCAAATTCAGATGCTTCTACGGGTAAACGATCGACGAGTTTAATAATTGCATTCAAGTGTGATTCTAGTCTCGCGTTATGATGACGTATCTCTTTGAGGCGTGTCTCCTGCGCTGCAGTAACACGCTCTAAGCGAATGGCGTGCGATACCATTTTCAAAGAATAACGCATGTGTATGTATGCGCTCCGTTCTTCAACCCACAGTCGAGCTTGCTTCGTTAATTCTTCTGGCACTAGGGACATGTTGGCCTCAAATGATTCAAGGAAACCGTTTCTCCAGTTCTTTAGTGCTATTTCTTGGAGTTCTGTTTGATATATGGCGCGAGGTAATGGCATCTCTGATGATACTACACTAGGGCTCATCTGCATAGTTTCAGGAGCTAGTTCGCATGTTGTGCTAATCGATGCTTGTAAAGGAATAGCTCTTGGATATTTTTCTAGAAATAAACTAAATTCTGCGAGTAACGTATCTGCCATGACCGTTGGGAATTTCATAAATTCCTCTAGATGTCCTAGTTCTGCCTCACTATGTTGTAAGTACATGTCGGTTGTTTTACTCAACATTAATATGATGGCTTCAAATTGTTGCTTCAGTTTGTCTTCATCAGGGGCACACCGTAACTGCTCCAAGACAATGCTAAAGGGTATCTCATTGGCAAGCTCAACTGCATCATTATTAGTAAGAAGATCTTCGACAGCTGCTATTGTTAATTTTTGAGCGAGAGCTGAACGTAAAATATGATCATCCCAAAGATGACCGGCGGAATTTAGTACTGAACAGGTTTCACGAAGCCTTTCTCCTAACGACCACACACTTTTCTGCATTGTAATTAAATCAGCGCCTGTAATTTCCAACATGGATTTGTTAGTAGGATTTTTTGTAGTGAGTATATTAGATAAACGTTGCAATGGTTGTTCAAGCAATCGCTGGAAATCCAAAAATTTTATCTCTTGAATTTGATAAGGTCCACGGAAATCAAGATTATTACCAAGATCCTTATGTAACTGACTTAGCTCACCAGCAAATCCGGTAAAAACATTCTTTACAGCAGTACGATACGCCATAACTACCCGCGATATAATTGAATCAAACTCTCCTATATCATCCAAAATATCCACTAAATGTTCATCAACACTGCGATGTCGATCCACAACACTATGGGACCGCTGCCGCGAAATTTTCTCGTCTTTACACCATATTAAAGCACTTCGTGCCCTGTACGCCATCTTGATTCCTAGACACAACTGATTGAGCGAAGATCGAGCACGCAAGAAGCTTTGATCCGCTTGATTTTGTAAACTCGCTTCCAGTTCTGTGTATGCTTTGGAATTACTCAGAAGTTGTTGATTGATATCGTAAATCTGTTCATCAAATTTATGTATTAAGTCCTTAGGAGTACTGTGCCCAACCGTAACGAGACGCTGAAAATGACCACGTAGAAGAATTCTCAACTTGTCTGCCCTTTCCCTTTCTAGGGACAAGGCCTCACGTTTGAAAGTTGCCATATCTTCGAGGCGTTGTGAAATCTGTTTACGAATATCCTTGAGAGCTTTATTACGGGAGCCTACAGTTAGAGGCCCTTCAATAGTATCACACTTGTCGATATAACAATCTATTTCACGTTGATTTTGTTGCACATGAGCCAAAAGATTCTCGGCAAGCGTACGTACTCTTATGTCAATGTCTTCGTTGACTGCAGCTGCACCATGAGCAATATCACCGAGAACGGTTGCATGATCTTGTTCTCGTTGTTTTAGATAGTTGGCGAGGATAGGGCCGCTGCGTCGCGGTTTCCAGTTATAAGGCAGCATCGTCGTCATCGGGGCAGCCTACACGCGCCACGCGTTTTATTGGTCTGTCAGCACACACCTCATATAATCCTTTTCTTTGATAGGAAGTCTCATTGCAAGCACGCATTATTATAGTTCAACGAGAAAAAAACTTTCTAAAACAAATAACAAAATGTCATGCGATGTCAACATTTTTCTTTTTCGTGCAATTTCAGTAACATGTAAAATAAAAAGAGGTTGACACAATGTGACCTTTTTAGATACATTATAAAGTGAACGCCTGACGAGGGACAATCCAAGATTAGGAAACACCCGGGAAAATAGTTTTTTTTTTAATTGTATGTACACTTATATTCTGCTTAGCTTTTTCCCAACTATGTTGGGGTCAGTTTCCAGTTTAACCAGATGCGGCTGAATACCAGTATTTTGCACGGAGCGACTGCCATCAGACCTCCGCAACCAAATTACTGGGTAATGCCGATATCCTAAGGTTAGATCAGTTGTCAGACTTTCGGGCTTCTGACTTCCCATAACGACTATCATAAGTATTCGTATGACACGCGGGACCGACTGTTTAACGTGCTCTCCGAGGCACGGGGGGGTCTCGATGTGTAACGAATGGTCACCCAACCACGGACTGACCGTGGCAAGCACAGCTTAACCTCGCAAATCGTATGATCCGCGCGGTCGGTAATTGGCCACCAGTTCCTCATTGTATGTACACTTGTACATACAGAATTATAGATGTCAGTTAAAATCTTTTTATAATTCAAATTACAAAAAGAAAACACAGTGTTGTTAGGATAAAACCATCAATATCAAGTCAAAGTACCAAATTCTTTGAAATGTAAGTACACGTTACTGTACGTAAGTACTATCTACTACTGGCACAAAAATGAATTTAATAATATCTTATGCAATTTTCAAAAGATTAACTAATGTATGGCAAATTTAGAAGATCCTAAATAGACTGTAATAACTGTATAGTCCCAAAACCCTATAAAAGCCTCGAAATATATTGTAGGTTCACCTTTTAGATAGCAGTAAACTTGGGATAAGGTTGAGCGTATAGTCGAGTAGGGATATCGTAGGCTAGGCTCGATCCCAGCGCACGATGCCGGCGTCTGTATGCCGGCATCCTGTGGAGCATGGCCCTTTACGGGGCCTCCATCTGGGCGGACTCCCTTCGCAGGAGGGAGAATGCCACCGCTCTCCGCAGGCCGCAACGGGCCATTGCACAGCGGATGGCGAGGGCCTACCGCTCGGTGGGTTTTTCGGCGGCGTGCGCTCTGGCCGGCACCCCCCCTTGGGAGCTCGAGGCGTGGGTGCTCGCCAGGCGCTCGAAAGGCGCTAGGGGAGCGCCCCGTCGCGGAAGAGCGGGAGGCCGTACGGCGGGAGGCGAGGGACGCCATCGTCGTCCATTGGACGGACGACCTCGCTACCGCCACCTTTGGCCGTCGGACGCTGGACGCGCTCGGTCCTGTACTGCGAGACTGGCTCGAGCGGCCACACGGTTTCCTCTCTTTCCGTCTGGTCCAGGTGCTGTCAGGGCATGGCTGCTTTGGCTCACACCTGCACAGGATCGGGAGGGAGGAGGCCCCAGCGTGCAACGACTGCGGCGCGGCGGAGGACACGGCGCAGCACACCCTTGAGGTGTGCCCGGCTTGGTCTGAGCCGCGCCGCATTCTGGTTGCGGAGATCGGCCAGGACCTCTCGCTTCCCGGCGTGGTTCGTTCCATGCTGGGGAGCGAGGAGGCTTGGGCTGCGGTCGCCTCCTTTTGCGAGGACGTCATTTCGCAAAAGGAGGCGGCGGAGCGCGCGCATGAGGACGACCCTCTCGCTGTGCCGCTCCGAAGGCGAAGAAGAGGTCGGAGAAGAGGTCGGAGAAGACGCCATCTTCTCCCTCCTCTTGGTGGTGTTGGGCGGGCGACAGGCGCGGGAGTGCCTCCGCCCGCATTGCACTCCACACCACCTCCGCCCGCATTGCACTCCACACCACCTCCGCCGGACATTCCTGACCCTCCCCCCCTGGGGAGGACATGAGGGGCCCGCCACGAAGGCGGGCGATCGTCGGAGGAGGACTGGAAGTAAAGGCTACGCCGGTTTCCCAGGCCCCATCCAGTCAGACGATGCGGGAATGCCGCTGGGTCGTTTTAGTGGGTATACCGGGCTTGCCCGGGGAGTCCCACATAGCCCCCCCATTCCCCCGAATGGGCGGGTATGCGTAATTGCATTTTTTCCCAGCGTAACAAAAAAAAAAGGCTAGACTCGATAAATGAAGTCAAGCGTGACAAGAAAACCGTATCGGAGATGAATTGGTTATTCTGAGTGTAGCAAAATATATTGATTTTTAAACATTTGCTAGGCGATTTTAATAAAAATATTGTTGAACACACGTGTTCTTATCGTCGATTTAATTTGCTAGACAGCGTCGGCATAGATATATGTTTCATTTCTGTAAATAAATCTGTTACCGACACTTTTACAAGTCAATGTTTTCCAAGACTGAGATTTAAGAAGATTTTTTAAGGTGGCGCCGTCATTTTTTATCTGACTAGCTCTGAGAAGAAAAGCCGAAACAAACTCAGAGATCAAGGTCTCTTTGAAAGTCCAGACATTGTGGTATAAAAACTATGTGAGTGTAACAATGTAGGGCAACATCTGGACTGGCCTTTTGAGGAAATTGCCAGAGCAGGTTTGAGTTACCAGTGGACTATCCTACAAATTACTGGGCCCTAGCATTTTGTAGGGAAATAATTCAGAATAAGCTCGTCAAAAACAGCTGCACAGAACTCGAATGGAATTTAAAGTATGATATTCAGACTCATAATTTTATTATACAACAAAAAGTCACAATGACTTGAATTAACACCAACTAATTCGCTCCCAAAGAACCATTTCTATGAAAATAACCGTTTGTATACACAATGAGAATGTAAATTAACGTTGTTTTTATTATAATTTCCGTAAGGTTATTTAATACTTTAAACCGAAACTCGAGATCTGTTAATTCGCCCAGCCGTAGGATCATCGACGTACACCAACAAGGACGTTGGCTGTTTATTCTAAATAGAAGATTCTTCAATTAAAAGGGGTAACGAATTATTTTGTACCTTTGTTTTTGTTTTACTTTATACTAGCCGAAGAACGCGGCATCGCTCGATTGTAATATTGTTAAAAAGTATCCCATGTCCTTATTTGGGTATCATGCTATCTCTGTGCCAAGTTGCATCAATATTGGTTCAGTAGGTAGTTTAATCGTGAAGAAGTAATAAATATACAGACAGACAGACACACTTATTTTCGTAATTATGATGAACGTCATTCTGGTAACGTCAATGTCATTTTGATAGGCTACAAAATGACCGTTGACCGCCGATCCGGCTACAAGGTAATGTATGTGGACACATCGCTCCACAAGACGAGTGATGTCTCCACCGTCGTCAGTGTCACACTTCTTCAAGTTCATGTCTAGTGGTGGGGTGATACGTCAGGGACACGAGGATTGTGAGTGGCAGTAGACATACGTCAACTGCATACGTTTCCGATACCGAGCCAGTGAGCGATATGGCTCATGTAGACGGTGCCGCAGCCGCCCCGACACCGCATCGGGTAACCATGTAGACTGGACGCTACCGCGCCACCGCCTCACCGTCGTCGCTTGATTTTGCCATATCACCGTACATTTTTAGTAATACCTTGCGAGCCACTAACATCGCACGTGTCGCACGATGAATATGTCGAAATGAACTAAGAAAAAGACGTTAGTGTTTGCATACTATATAATATGTACAGACATTGGCAAAATCAAAGGAAAATTCAAAAGTAATAGAAACAAATATTGGCGGAACGGCGCACAGTGGAAAAAAAAAGACTTTTATTGTTCAAAAATCTGCCTACACCACAATTTTTGACGTAGGTATCGCTGCCATTTTTTTTTATACACTCTTGAGGTAACACGCTTTGGTGTGTCACTGCCACTTTTCCTTAAAAGTCAATACCATAACGTATCAATTTATATGGAAAAAAGCAAAATAAAGCAAACATTTTTTTTGGGCCGCCATTTTGTATCCGCCATTTTGAATTTTTATAATCAGACAATAAATTCATGACCAGGGACCTGAAAAACCCCTGGAAACTGATTTTTGTTAACATATTTTTTTTTTAAATTGTTTTCGTTTCATTTCCCCATTTTTTGAGGTTATAGTATTGACTTTTAAGGAAAAGAGGCAGTGACACACCAAAGTGTGTTATCTCAGAAGAGTATAAAAAAAATGGCACCAATACGTCAAAAACTGTGGTGTAGGCAGATTTTTGAACAAAAAGTCATTTTTTTCCACTATGCGGCGGCGGCGCGGCTACGGCATCGTCGCCCTGAGCCCATAAACAGGCCTGTGTCACTCCACGATTTAGGTATAAAAACATGCCCACGCGCCGTTGCAACTGTGGAGTGAAACACGAAAGAAAACCGAACCGGATGTTAGGGAGTGTTAACCGAAATGTAAAAGAGCGCGAACGCACAGCGGAATGAGAACTCTCTCGCCTAAAACTAAAGCTCAATTTCGCATGCGTGGAACACGTTTTTCTAAGTATTTGACTTATTAGTTGGAGTGAGGTTTCTGTAGGTAGTACTATTTATTATTCTGTGCGAACTACCCTCTAGCTCACCCCGTGGGTGTCTTGGGAAGCGATTAAAGGTTTATCTGGATGGATGGCAACGTAATCAATATCCCGTGCACTGTAAACAACATGGAGCTCGCCAATTTTCCTTTAGGCTTCGTTTATAGACACGCGGGATCCGCCGCGCACTCCGCTGCGTTTTACACTGCATGATAAAACTATAACTCAAAAATATTCCCGGGAAAACGTCATCAATATGTTTTCCCACATCACGCTCCGGGTCTCCATAAAGGGGGCCTTCAGAGATGCAGATGACAATACACAACATATAACATAATAAGCTCATTACTGTCCTACTACTGGGTATGGGCCTCGTCTCAGAATGAGCATGGTTTAGGCCTTAGTCCATCACGATGGCCTGGTGCGGGTTGGCAGACTACACACACCATCAAGAATTTTATGGAGCCCTCTCAGGTGCGCAGGTTTCCTCACGATGTTTTTCGTTTGTATTTATCTTAAATCTGAATCATATAAATTAATAAACTTGCTTCCTTGTTCGTTAGTATGAGTGTCAACTATGGCCTTTGTACACACGACGACAAAACAAGCTATATATTTCTAATATAAGCTGACCTCTCATTATACTAAAATTTCATACAATGAGAGATCAGCATAATTTGGAAATGTATAGCTTGATTATGTCGTCGTGTGTACAGTGTACACATATACATAGGTACCATGGATGCAGTATTTGTAAGACGCTATGTGAGTATTTACTGATATCTACTTATTATCGTAGGAAAATAAATAAATTGTATTTAAAAAAAATGGTCATTTTGAGAGAATCAGTGAACGGCGATTAACAAAAGGAATTTATAAGGCGGATGTCAGTGGAAACGCCGGTAGAGGACGCCCTAGAAGGGCATACATCGAGCGTAGTACTCAACGCAATGTATGACAAGATATATGAATGTGGATGAAGCGAAAGGAGTATGTAAGGATCGTAGCATATGGCGTTCTATAGTTTCTACCTATCCCATGGGAAAAAGGCGTAAGTTATGTATATGTATGTTATTTTGATAACGATGGTTCGATAGGTTTATTATTTGTCCGTAAAAAATCGGCCCATACCCAATAACTAAATTCCATTTTACTTTATAGCCATTCGGTTCGGACACTATGAAAATTACGGTAATGGAAGTTTACTGTCAATAAAACCGTATGCTTTAAAAAAAACAAATGTTTTCTATTTTTAAACCCAAGCGAAAAAGAGGTTTTATATTCTCTTTGAACACATTACCTCTGCAGTTGTAATGAAATAAAAAAGGATAGCCAACATAAAGGTAGACAAAGCAACTGATGAAACATTTTTATTATATTCTCGAGTGTCTTCTCCTGTCTAACAAAAGTGTATGATATTTTGCTACTGAGAGATATATAACTTGAGACGTAAGTAATAAAAGTAACGTTTGGTACTGAAAAAAATTCTTAAGACATTCTGAATGTAAGTATTCCAAATAAATGAATAGCAAGCCATACCGTACAAGGACGGTACAGTCAGAATGATAAAACCATGAATATTATGGAATTTTGCAATTATTATAAAACATATTTTTCAAGTTTTAATGTCATCAAAAATTAATCATAAAATCACTCCTGTATACCCAGAAGGGTTGGGCGGAGGTGTATAGTATCACCCTCATTGCACCGTTATCTTTAAGTCCCATGTAATAGGGGGCGAGCCTATTGCCATCAACCAGGCACAAATCTAAACTCCGGGCTGCTACTGAGGAATTCCACACGGAAAAACTCAATAGAACTTTGCCCGACCTGGGGATCGAACCCAGGACCTTACGATCAGCAGTCGCGCTTGCCACCACTAGACAAACGAGGCAGTTTAATTTAAAAAACACTATTATATTTTGTACGATTATCATTTACCTTTGATACTGTTCGTATCTAGGCTAGCTACCTACGTATGTACCTACATATATGTATTTTTGGCTCTGTAACAAACGCTTATAAAATATGAACATTGAAAACAAATACAGATGAATCCATTGTTCTGAAGTGAAAATGAGAAATCATAATAGTAGAATGATTCACAAAAGAATTGGAAAAATATTTTTAATAAAGTCACAGGCCGGTTCCAGTTTCATTCCCGGAAATGGAATCGGTTCTGTTTAAATATTCTAATAAGGTCTCGGGACTACAGCACGTTTATTCAAAACATGAACACAGTATTTTGTTCAAAATTGTTTTGATAATGAACCTCTTGTTTCAATTCGAATGTGTAATTATTATTTCAGCTAATATTGGTTTACGTAATTACTCGTATAAGTCAATTAGCAATTCAGATATACATATTATCATTACTTTAGGAATTTCCGCGAGATTCATTTCTAGAGTTACATATTTATTTAACCTTTAACGTTTACCGCTGTTTCGATCACTTTTGTTTGCTCATGATGGTACACAAACAAGGATCTGATTTTATATTCTTCTTCTTCCTGCCTTTATCCCACACAAGGTGGGGTCGGCACAACATGTATTTCATAAAACCATGTTGTTAGAGGTTTTGGCTTATTGTTTTATGACCGGCCGCCTGCCTGACATCAACCCTCCTTGGTAATAATAATTGGATTGCTCCTTGGATTTTATATCGTATGTAAGATTTGAGGGATTTTACGAGAAGGAACGTCCATTGATAACCATGTCCTAGGATAATCGGAAAAATTGGGTCTTGAAAATTATTTACAGATTTTTTTGTAATTATCCGAGCTATTTTCAGGATCATTGTAAAAATCCGGCATATCTAATGGTGCGTCCAGACCTGACGAACGCGCCGCGAATGCGCCGCTCGCGCGCAGCTCGCGAGCCGTTCGCGAGCTGCGCGCGAGCGGCGCGCGGATCTTTGTACGAACATGAAATGCACGCGCGCAGCTCGCGAACGGCTCGCGCGCTGCGCGCGAGCGGCGCATTCGCGGCGCGTTCGTCAGGTCTGGACGCACCATTATGTAAGTCGCGAATATCGCTCACGTTATGAACGCTGATTGGCAGATATGATCTTTATCAGTTTTCTGTCTATAGATCTTGTAAAGAGCCATATTCTGACCAACCAGAATAAAGATGATATAAATCGACTCTTAGATTAGCCAATCAGCGTTCATGTTTCCAATCCTCCTAAACAAACTGGGATGGTCGCAATGATCCTGAAAATAGCGCGAATGATTACAAAAATTGAATGATTGCTAATACCCAGTCCCTTACAATCGTCCTAGGATTATCGCAAAGATCCGATTTTTCCGATTATCCTACGACACCCATAAGTTTTTGAGGAATCCAGAATTTGTTGATATTTTTGTTATTGTGTCAACTTCCTATGTTTCTGACTATGTTAATATTAGATCTGTTACTATTAAGTAATATTAAAACAAACAAAATTAGTAATCACAAAGAAATTATATCAAAAACAAATCAACATTGAACGGTAAATACCTATTAACGTTGTCTAACAAACAAAGACATCTTAACATGACATTTTCGTATAGTAAAGTATGTTACTGAGTAATAACTAAAACAAATAAAATTAGTAATCGCAAAGAAATAATACCAAAATAAAACAAATATTGTACGGTAAATATTAACGTTACTTTCTGGAAAAAAGACGAAACACAGACCAGATAAACCGATCCAATTAGTACCTATCAGTTACAACCTTTCCCATCTTGGGATCGGTTGCAAAAGAAAACGTAATCCCGCTGACATTGTGGTGGATCCCGTTTTTATCTACATCTCGACTGGAGATTTATTGATTAGACTTCAGACTCCACTCCTTTGTGTAGGAACTGAATTATATCTAGTAAATCTGAGTGCAGTAAAAAACTGCTCGTTGCCTGCCTCGAGCTGCCTCGTTGGTCTAGTGGTTCGATCCCCAGGCCGGGCAGTGTTATTGGGTTTCTCCGTGTGGAATTCCTCAGTAGCAGCCCGGAGTTTAGATTTGTGGCCGGTTGATGGCAATAGGCCCGCCCCCTATTACATGGGACTTAAAAATAACGGCGAAATGAGGGTATTACTATACACCTTCGCCCAACCCTTCGGCGAATACAGGCGTGATGTTATGTTATGTAAATAACTGCTGATACATTACTAGACGAAACTGTCAAATTAGAATTAACTTTCTTTAAGGCTAAACTTAATTACCGAACGAAAAAAAATATTGGAACATAAGCTCACGAAAACGACGCGATGCGGTAAGCTAACTTCTTATATTACATTGCAAAATCCGAAACAGTATCTACCAAACACATATCGAATGACGCAATTTAAAACGATATCATTCTACATTATTTGAATCCATAAACATTCGAAATTAAGCATGCACATTATTAATTCGCTTCTAAATTTAAATGGAATTACTGGCGGGACAAGCTTTGAGAGAGCAGACACGCCATTAGAGGCCTTAAAAACATTGTACGTTAATTTCAATTACTTTATAAATAACTTGATTTAATGGCTTTCATGCTAATTCAGTAATGGGACAAAAACGTGGTTTAATAATAGAATGATTGTTGATTTAAACTTAGTAAAATTTTGTAATGTTGCTTTTATTTTTTCGTTTCTTTTGTTGTTCTCATTTTGAGGTTATATTATGTAGAAACATACATACGCTGTCAAAGCTTCACTTCGTATATAATATGTTTGTTCGATTGTTTTTTTATTGATTTGTTTGATTCAAATTTTGTGACTGGTTTTTCAACTACTACTGCTTAACCGATTCTTCTGAAACTTAGCACACAAAGTAAATTCTCATGACAATACAACATTGTAATAATTTCAACCTTCAATTCTCAAATCCTGATGCTGCAGGGGTACTGCAAGATAAAACCGATTAGCTTTATTTTTATTTTATTAAAGGATTATATTAAATAATATCATGTTCCACTTACCACTACCCTCTCTAATATGCCGAGGGATATTAAATTATAATAGAAATTTAATCTTAAGCGAGGAAGCAGGCGAAACAGCAGAGCAAAGAGGAATCTAAGTGAATTAATAAACGCTTTTGAGATTTTAATAACAATGACACGGCCTCTTGAATGACGCATAATATCTACCCTCCTTTTATCTGAGTCCACCTTTGTATGAAATTCTCAGTATTCGACGAGCATTGTTAAACAAAGTCTAAATTCTCGAGGGTTGACTTATTAAATTCGGAATACGTAACCAACATACCGAGCTTTGTTTGTTTATTAACGTTACAATAAAGTTATTGTAATATAATCAAATTATTAACGCACTTTTTAATCTGTAGGCTTAGCGTTTGACGTATAGTATCGTAGACGTATCGCTAGTGTAAGCGAATTTTGAATCGAAGATACAACTGTTATGACTTTTGTTTTTTTTTTTGCTATTTGCACCATTTGTGTACCATACATAGATATGAATAAAGTTTTCAATTTAATTAAAGAGTATTTTTGATCCAAAATTCACTTTTACATAAACGTTATGTTTACGTTAGTAACTAGACAGCATTCGTGCTAACCCTACTGTAATTGTACTTATTATCCTCGCCTTTTACATTGAAATGGCGCCCAACGAGGGATCTGAATTCATAAATATTTTATTTATTTATGAACATTTTACCAATGTTTCATAAACATTTATTTTTTGTTCCAGACTTAAATATTTTATAGAAAACGACTACGATACCGTGTATATTTTATTAAAAAAATGTTAAGTAAATATTGTGTTGTACGAATTTCTCCAACTGGCACGCACACAGCCTCAGTGTTGCCAACGTAGGTATATCTTGTGTTAGAAAAACAAACATCGAACCACAAAATAAAACCCAACCAGAAATACACAAAATCTGTGCTTTCCCCACACAATTATTTGAGCATCACTTGTATTATTGTATAGAAACCCTACGTTTACGGTCATAAATATTACATAAGGCTATCAACTCGTATACTTCCCACGCCGTTCTCATGTTCCCGTAACTGCTTACCTGTAACAAAATAACGAGCGGTGAAATTGATATTGTAAGTTCATTATGGAGGGTAGCTCATAATCTTCGAAGGGAATTGTGAAGCGAAAGTTTTCAATAGACTTCCTGTCGAACATAATTCAATTTGGTGATGTATGAAATATGTTGAATTAATATTTGAATATGTATTCCAAAGGAGGGTTGATGTCAGGCAGGCGGCCGGTCATAAAACAATAAGCCAAAACCTCTAACAACATGGACTTATGAAATACATGTTGTGCCGACCCACCTAGTGTGGGATAAGGGCAGGAAGAAGAAGATGAAATATGTTGAATCAATCTGTTTTCAAGCCCAATTCAGACATTGATTTGTTAAGAAGCAGTATTTGGATTTATATTGACGGGTTAATTTAACTATCTCGTTGGTCAAGTGGTGACAAGAGCGACTGCTGATCGTGAGGTCCTGGGTTCGATCCCCAGGTCGAGCAAAGTGTTATTGGGTTTTTGCGTGTGGAATTCCTCAGTAGCAACTCGGAGTTTGGATTTGTACCCGGCTGATGGCAATAGGCTCGTCCCCTATTACGTGGGACTTAAACATAACGGCGAAATGAGGGTGTTACTATACACCTCTGACCAACCCTTCGGGGAATACAGGCGTGATGTTATGTTAATTTATTAAGTGCTTGCTTATTTAAGTTCACTAAATCGCCAAGTAAACTCATTACTTAACTAATGAGTGTGTAAATCAGTTTGTATTGTTAATTGTAACAAAAAGGTTTTTGTCAAGTTAGATTTACTTAAAAATATCAAATTAAATTGAAATCCAACAAATAACTTCTCAACAAAAACACACATCTTTAATATAGTTACGAGTAGTAATTAAAACCAGTATATTGTTATCTTAAAACCAATATTTTGGTTATCATAACTATCTCAAAGCGTACCTAGAAGAAATATAGTATAGAATTCTCAATTTTATTACTATCCTGACCTATAAGACACAACCTACCTACCTAGAAATATCTAGTTCTGATCTCAGATTGGCACGGTTCACAAACCAATTTTTTATAAAAGCAAACCTTAGCGATCGAATAAGGACTTAATCTCGGAGATTTTTTAGAAGATTATATTATGCTTTCGTTCCAAGGCTGGCCAAAAAGTGGCGTCATTCGCATGAGAACGTTTCTAACTTATGTTAAGAAGGTGCTGTAGTTTTTAAGTAAAATTTGCATGCTATTTATAATGGCTAAATGGGCTTGATCTGTATTATATTTTCATATAATACCATTCTATGTACCCATTTATTGCAAATAGATGATTTGATTTAGGGCTTGTACACAAAACTGCGATGCGACGTCAAATCGTAGAAATATACGAGCTCGCACGACGCATCGCAAGAACTTACGAATTGATTCGCGTAATTGATTTTTCCTATATCTTCTTATCAGTAACTGCAGTGCGCAAAATTTTTTATGCAAATTTATTTTACCTAGTATTAAATACGTTCAATACGGTTGACGATCGTCGAGGGATTGGTCATCCGAACCTTGGAAGGAAGACGCCTTGCCGCACGAAATCGCATAACAGCAATTTGCGTCGCAGTTTTCTGCGTTGCGAATTCGCATCGCGCCAATTCCCAGTTTTGTGTACAAGACCTAAGGTCTTCTGCAAAACGCGTTTTTTGAAAGCGACTAATCGAATAAGCGGCTTTACAACTTATTTTTAATGGATGTTGAAAATGAGTTCGTAAAGGCATCATCATAGTATAATTTGGCTGATCTGATCATCGTATTCGTATCGCCGACGCGTATCATGATCGGTAGTGTGGACTGATGATGATACGCGATCTCGATACGCCGCTCTCTCTCATGGACTGCCTTTGTTACGGAGCTCGATACGACACGGGGTTAAAATACGCCACAATGATACATATATGTGGACCCGCCTTATAACATTGCTCGTACAAATAAGACCTTAAGGCTAGCCCATGCTATAACGTGTCAAGCAGGCACGAGCCGACTCTGAATCGACTGAAGTTATTTTATAAAACACTGAGACGGGGGCAGCTCGGTATACTGGTATACAGGGTGGAACTTTTTAACCCCACCAGGAGAGAAAGTACTTTAGATACTGGATAATATACAAGGTTAGTCGGAAAGGGGTACTAAGCTGAAAGGGTGTTAAAGTACCCATAATAAGGGATAACTTTTGTTCCACAACTTTCCCCAAACTCGATAGTTTAAGAGAAATAGCTTTTCAAAGATTTCGTAAAAAATATGCTAAAATCTGTCTGTCCATAGCTATGATCAGCTGTTTTTACAATTTAGGACATATTTGGGGTCACGGATTAGAAAATTAATTTTCTGTATTCATAACTAAGGCAGGTATGATATATTTTTGAAAAAATAAAATAAAAATATTTTGCATGCAAATAAAAATGATCGAATTTTGAAATTTTAACACTTGCTTTAAATTAAAATAGTCATCAGTGATACTTTAGGTGGCCCGCGGCTTAGTACCCCCTTGGAGATGGAGATGGAGATAGCCAATTTTACTCAAAGGAAACATTCGTTTTTTTTTTTTTTTTTTTAAAGTTGCCCCACACTAGGATTTCTCCTGTATCGTGGGTGCGTTTACAGACACAAATCTTCACATGCACAAACATCCAGACCCGGAACAACTATCTGTAGGCCATACAAATATTTGTTCCGTGCGGGAATTGAACCCACGACTCGTAGCACAGAAGTCGATCGCGCAGCCACTGAACCACGTGTCGTCATTATTTTTAAAACGAAGCAAAACTGCATTCATACATTTTTGAAAATACGCTTGCCACACCCTGAAATCTAACCAGCTAAAATCCGACAAAATAACACGCTATATAGTAGGTATAGCACAAACTAGTTCATACGAAATATTCCTTATACCAGGTGGATGGGCAGCCCATCCACCTGGTATAATTCTCTAGACGCTACAACACGTGAAAAGGGTAGGGGTTACATTTTATAGTTTTATACGACTACGCAAATATATGATCGAGCGTTTTTATTGTTTTCGGTACATACTAAACTATGTGGACCGCTTTTGTCCTTTATACAATTAAGAAAAAAAACAAAACGTGGAAACTCGTTGAAAGCACTCGGTATTTGTCAAAGCTTTTGGAGAAAATTTTGGAATATTATAGAAACCCTTTGTGGACGGTTACAGATTTCTCTTTATAGGTAGAGTGGCACTTCCTTTGAGTGGATATTTATTTACTACTCGCTGTGCCCGCAACTTCGTCTGCGTAGAAGTCGGGTGGGTTTTAATTTTTTTGCGCGGAACCCTATTTCTTTTTCCAAAATAAAAGTAGCCTAAGTTACCCCCTATAAGATCAGCTATCTGCCAGCTGGTCAGTGAAAGTACTGTCAAAATCGGTCGAGCCTTTTCGGAGATTTGCCGGAACAAACAGACGGACAGACAGACAACATTTTTAGGAATTGTTTTTTTAATTTCAGTACCGTATATACATTCATATTTATGTATTTAGTAAAAAGCTGTTATTGTGACATTACAAACAGACACTCTAGTTTTATTTATTTGTATCGATATTCTGCTCAAATGAATAGAATCGAGATATCAAAAGATTACGGAAAGATTCGTTCATTTCTTAAGCTCGACCAACGTTTTCATAAAAGTATATTTGGACGTAAACTTGTCAGAGGTTTGAGAGAAATAAAAACCGGCCAAGTGCGAGTCGGACTCGCGCATGAAAGGTTCCGTACCATTATCTATAAAAATCACGTTTTTTGTATGGGAGCCGAGCCCCCTTAAACATTTATTTTATTCTGTTTTTTAGTATTTGTTGTTATAGCGGCAACAGAAATACATCATCTGTGCAAATGTCAACTGTCTAACTATCACGGTTCATGAGATACAGCCTGGTGACAGGCGGAAGGACGGACGGACAGCGCAGTCTTAGTAATAGGGTCCCGTTTTACCCTTTTTTACGGGTACGGAACCCTATAAATTGACATATGGACGCTCCATAATGGCAGACAAACCGCCAAAATATATTTGCAGATCAAACCTAACTCTAATATGTACTCATAAAATCACCTTTAAATACACAATTACATAAAAGGTCTTTGAATGGTCGACAATTTGGTTTACTAATGTTTGCCATAATTTAAAATGCAATAATCACTTGTATTTGCCATAATTTCATTAGAAATAACGCTTCAGTTGCCATAATCGTAAAATTACATAAAATCATTTTCACTAATTTCATTGGTCATAATCGATCAAGTGACATAATAATTTTAATCCATAAATTTATTTGCTATATTTTTCATTTTCAATAATGTCGTTTTCCATAATATTTATTCACCATAATATTCATCAAGGAAACTTAAAAATAAACCTAATCTACCATGCATGCTTGCTTTGCAAAAGAGGAAATCTGACGCTCGGCGGCCGCTACCGCGGCACGCTCGCCTTCGTGCGTTGTGTGGTCACAGTTCTAACCTAACCTAACCTACATGTTACGAATTTGACAAACTGTTTGTTGTCTAAAGATTGTTTGCTGCAATAAATCATTTGATTACGGACCAAATGCCTTAATGACATCATTTTTTGTACAAAACATAAAACGTTTCTAAATTATATTAAATGTTGCTTATGTCAAGTATGTAATGTGTTACTTATAGAAACTAATGATTATAACACATGTTATTATGGAAACTTATTTTATGGCAAATAAAAGTTATGACTACTAAGTTGATATGACAAGCGTTATTAGTATAAATGATAATAGTGCAAGTAAATATTATGAGGGGGACGATTATGGTAAACAATAATAGTATTCTTATTCTTATTCTTTATTGTACACGAGAAAAATTACAGCAATAAAACTACAATTAAGTGAAGTTATGTACAAAGGCGAGCTTAACTCAAAAATGAGTTTTCTACCAGCAAACCTTTGAGTGATAGAGAGAGAATGATTATGTGGTTGAGAGCAAAATCCAGTGTACAATTGTCTTATTTATTTATATAGCACAAATGATTTTATGGAAAACAAGACGATACCCGACAATTTAGCAGAAGACGTACAATTTCTGGACCCGCTTTAGTGGTGTTTAACATCCTTTGACCGAATCCGTACAATTGAAAGCTTTTTGAATAATTTTCTGGAAGCAACGTTAAATGGCGAGATTTATGTTAATTTTTATGTAATAGGTTGGCAAAAATCAGAAGCCCGAATGTCTGACAACTGGCCTAAACTTAGTTAGGGTAACGGCATTACCCAGTACCCAGTAACTGGGTTGCGGAGGTCTGATGGCAGTCGCTTCGTCTAAAATACTGGTATTCAGCCGCATCTAGTTAGACTGGAAGCTGACCCCAACACAGTTGGGAAAAGGCTAGGCAGAACGAAGGTTGGGAAACATAATTGTAAATATGCTTGACATGAATATAGCTAGAAGTTTAGAGTTTGCCATCAAACTATCAAGTAGAACACAACAGTTTTGGTTTCGGTCTCAAAACACAAACATAATACAATAATGTACCTCCTGGATCAGTGTTGATTTCTATACTAATATTAAAAGAGGAAAGATTTGCATTTTTGTATGTAACGAAAAAACTTAAAAACTACTGGACCGATTTCAAAAAATCTTTTGCCGTTAGAAACCTACATTATCACAGTAACATAGGCTACGGGCGGAGCCGTGAGGACACAGCTAGTAAAATATAATATAACATCACGCCTTGTATTCCCCGAAGGGTTCGGCAGGTGTTTTAGTAACACCCTCGTTTCGCCAGTTATGTTTAAGTTCCATGTAATAGGAGGCGAGCCTATTGCTATTAACCGGGCACAAATGAAGACTCCGGGCTGCCACTGAGAAATTCCTAATGGGAAAACCCAATATCACTTTGCCCAACCTGGGGATCGAACTCAGGACCCTATGCTCAGCAGTTGCACTTGCGACCACTAGACCAACAAGGTTGTCAGTTTTGGAATATCAAATCAGTTAAACTATTGAATAACTCTAGAATTGTTAGGGTGCCTTCACACGGCCCCCACGCCACTAGCACAAAACAGATAGGTACAGAAGTCAATCTACATACAAGTGCGCTCGAGCAACGCACACATAGACACTGCTCACGGACACGATATCTCGGACTGTTTGGGACTAGAGTGCGAGTGAGTGCGAGCGCGAGTGCCATGCGCTTGAGAGAGATAGATATATAGATAGAGCGACCGCCGAGCGTAGGTATGAAAAGTGAAGTACATACATGTGATTGACTTCTGTACCTATCTGTTTTGTGCCACTAGCTAAGGACTATCCTGTATTCCATACATTTCACAGGGAGTCGCTGTACACACAGCCGGTGGCGACCACACGAAATGTATGTCTGTGGCGAATGATCCATGTGTGGGTTCGCTTGTCCCAATTAATCGTTCTGCCTAGCCTTTTCCCTACCATGTTGGGGTCAGCTTCCAGTCTAACCAGATGTGGCTGAATACCAGTATTTTACACGGAGAGACTGCCATCAGATCTCCGCCCAGTTATTGGGCAATGCCGATATCCTAAGGTTGGACCGGTTGTCGGACTTTCGAGCTTCTGACTACCCGTACCGACCGTCATAGGTATTCGTATGACATCCGGGACCAACAGTTTAACGTGCTCTCCGAGGCACGGAGGGGTCTTGATGTGCAACGAATGGTCACCCATCGAAAATTGTATTAACCTTGACCTCTCAAATTGTATGATCCGCGCGGTTGGTATTTGACCACGAGCCTCTCCTTGTCCCAATTATTAAAGAAGTAAAATATAAAAATATTAAGCTGCCTCGTTGGTCTAGTGGTGGCAAGTGCGACTGCTGACAGTGAGGTCTTGGGTTCGATCCCCAGGTCGGGCAAAGTGTTATTGGGTTTTTCCGTATGGAATTCCTCAATAGCAGTCCGGAGATTGGATTTGTGTCCGGTTGATGGCAATAAGCTCACCCCTTATTACATGGGACTAAAACATAACGGCGAAATGAGGGTCTTACTATACACCTCTGCCCAACCCTTTATACCAGGTTCACACGATTCGATTCTAGTTGATCAACTGCCAAATCGCATGCGATTTGAACCGTGTGAACAGACTTTCAATCAAATTGAATCAATTTGAAGGAACAAAACGTTTCAACTTTTGTTGATAACTAAAATCGAACCGTGTGAACCCGCTATTAGGGAAATACAGGCGTGACATGTTTTAAAGTATAAAACTAACGCAACTCCATATCCCAAGTTGCAGTCAACATAAAATTACGATAGAATTAGTTCAGTGCGACATCGCGCTGTCTACACCGTATTGATCACGTTTCCTACTGACCGCTGATCCGATTATTTCGTTAGTTATCGGTTTTTCAGTTTTACGATCAACTAGACGTAAGCTTATTTGAATATTTTTCACCATAGCGAATGGCGAAGCGCGTAATATATTGCTAACTTATTAACTGGCTTATTATGCCTTGTTGGTATAGTGGTCGCAAGCACGACTGCTGAGCTGGATCTGGGTTCGATCCCCAGGTCGAGCAGTGTTATCGGGTTTTTTCGTTAGGAATTTCTCAGTAGCAGCCCGGAGTCTGATTTGTGTCCGGTTAATGGCAATAGGCTCGCCCCCTGCATGAGACTTAAATATAACTGGCGTCGCCACCTATTGCGTGGGACACTGGCCAAACGAGGGCGTACTAAAAACACCTCTGCCGAACCCTTCAGGGAAGACAAGGAAAGAAAGAAATTTATTTGGCACGAAAGCAGACTCTGACTAAAAAGTCATAAGAGAGAAAACAAAAAATAAAATAATAAAAAAACAAAAAAGTAGGTGTGTGTCTAGCGGCTGCGCCAAATAGGTTCAGTTCAGCATAAATGTCAGACCACTAGTGCCTGACGCTGGTTTTCAACTGAACCCATTGTGACGCAACTGATGTAAACCAGTTCCAAATAAATAAATAGCATGCTGGCGTGCAAGGCGTGATGTTATATGTATATTGCTGATAAATAGAATGTAGATTCAATAAAGGCTTTTTAAGATTTTTTTTCTGTGAGTTAGAGACAAAAAAAAAATATAGTATAAATATCTGTATTATTCAAGTGCACTTTAGGTGTACAGCATAATTTAGTTCTGTGAAGTCTGTCTACCTTGAAAACAGAATTACGTTGACGTGGACGTGGCTTTGTTGTTCGGCCTTCAGGATTTGGCAAAGTTCCCAGTGCACTACAAAGGCACTATACGTAATACCAAACTTTATTTACGCTTTTACATAGTAAAACTTATTGAAATACATTTTGGGATTTTCATACTATTTTACAATGGAATTATTCATGAAGAATTAGTACTACGAGCTGCTAACCAGTTTATGTGCTCCTAGTACTTTAACTATTCGATTGAAATTACGAATTTATAAATTTAATACCGAAATCTATGTTAAATGGTTTTATTTAATACTCGGTTTGTGTGTAAGTGGTGTCAATATTTGACATTACAAATGGACACTTTGACAGGCAGACTTTTTTTGTTTGTCTGTTTGTTTCGGTTAATCTCCGAAACGGCTGGACCGATTTTGTCAGAACTTTCACTGGCAGATAGATAGCTGATGTTATAAGAAGTAACTTAGGCTACTTTTATTTTAGAAAAAGAATTAGGGTTCCGCGTAAAAAAATAAAACCCATCCGACTTCTACGCAGACGAAGTCGCGGGCACAGCTAGTTTTCAATATGTTTGATGACCTACAGATATTTGTTCCGGTCAGGTGTTTGAGCGTGGTCAACAAAGACACCTACTGTTGGACCTTTGTGAATGGTCCGTTCATTGCACGTGCAGCCGGGCCGCACCCTACAATATTATTAGTTCGAAGTACTGCTGCATATTCCTTTGATATAAATAATCTCATGTTCCTTACAACACCCGTGGGGAGATATGAGTTAGTTATATACGTAACAGGACACCATATTGCTATTAATTTCAAGACTTTTTTACGAGTTACGCAGGGATCGTAAGAAGTTGATACATTTTACGTTGTCATGTCACTCCCAGATTAACTTGGTTGAAGAAAATTGTAACAAAAAAGGACCAACTTATTATTCAGTTCACGAAACATGAAGTCATCCACTTAATTGTCTCCTGTTTTTCGCCGTGTTTCCGTCCAAAAACATTCGAGTGACATGTTCAACGAAATAATGAAGTAAAGTTATTTTTGCAAAAAGCTAATTTAATAGAAAGTAGGTACTAATATAAGGTGTAGCATATCTAGGGGCGGCCTTTGTGGGTGGCGAGTAGGGCAACCACCCGGGGCCACGCTCTTTACAGGTGCCTCGCGCACTCGCGCAACAACCCAAGTAAAAAAATATTAATTTCCAATAAATAATTTTAAAACTGCCTCGTTAGTCTAGAGGTGGCAAGCGCGACTGCTGAACGTGAGGTCCTGGGTTCGATCCCCAGGTCGAGTAAAGTGTTATTAGGTTTTCTGTGTGGAATTCCTCAGTAGCAACCCGGAGTTTGCATTTGTGCCCGGTTGATGGCAATAGGCTCGCCCCCTATTACATGGGATTTAAACATAACGGCGAAATGAGGGTGTTACTATACACGTCTGCCTAACCCTTCGGGGAATACAGGCGTGATGTTATGTTATGTCATTTTAAAACTCTAAATTTATTTTATTTATAACTTTGCATTTCTTGTCAAACACCATCTTAGTCTTCTTCCTGCCCTTATCCCACACTAGGTGGGGTCGGCACAACATGTATTTCATAAATCCATGTTGTTGGAGGTTTTGGCTTATTGTTTTATGACCGGCCGCCTGCCTGACATCAACCCTCCTTGGGAATACTCGTTGCGCTGTCGCGCGGGCGACCCAATGTGCTTGCTGATATTATGCACAAATAAACGTCAAGTACCATCATTCAAACCAATTCCACAAAGACAAGGGCCTCGCAAATATCTACCCCCACGGAGCCTCGCTATGGCTAAGGCCGTCCCTGAGCATATCTACGCTTAATGTAACCCATGTCACCTGGTAGACACCCATAATAACTAAACCACCAACTGCATTAAAAACACCTCTCCTCTCAGGATCATTTAGTTTGATATCAATATTGGCAGAGCATACATACATAAACTCACGCCTTTTTCCAATGGGGGTAAGCAGAAACTATAGAACGCCACATGCTACGACCCTTACTCCTTTCGCTTCATCCATATTAACACATCTTTTCATAAACATCACCATTAACATCGATGTATGTCCTTCTAGGACGTCCTCTATCGGCGTTTCCATTGACATCCGCCTTATAAATTCCTTTTGTTAATCGCCGTTTACTCCACCTGAGCGTCCTTTAAATGTTCGTCACTACATCATCTTTGAAACAGAGCAGATGCTTATTTTTAATTGGATAATTTTTTCACTGAATCTGTTAACAAAGCATAATTTTACTCAATCTATACTAATATTATAAAGCTAAAGAGTTTGTTTGTTTGGAGGCGCTAATCTCAGGAACTACTGGTTGGAATTAAAAAAATATTTTTGTGTTGGATAGTCCATTTATCGAGGAAGGTTAAGGGCTATATAACATCACGCTACGACCAATAACGCTACACCAAGGAGCGGAGCATAAATGAAAAATGTTGCAAAAACGGGAAAAATGTCCACCCGTGGGAAGCCGGGACGGGCCGCTAGTAAGCAATACGCCTGATAGTTGTCTTTTACAATAGAGCAACAAAAGGCCAGATTTTCCGTTAAAAATAAACCCAGATATAATCTGCTTTGATCTTTTGTAAATATATCGTTAAGATACAATCCAGCCAGTAACTAGAGAAGAAAAATAAAGTATATATTTCTTGTTTACTTATTTCGTTAAATCAACTCCCACAACAATGAATGTTTACCTTTGGTATTCCGCGAAAACCGACGGCTGAAAAGGGAGTGCACCCGATCGATGCACGAACGTACTTCGATAATGAAAAGAGTAGATAGGTACACGAATAGCATGCATTTCGAAATTGGCATTTTATATTTGCAATATAATTAGGTTCTCAGCTTGAATATAGTGAGTGTATTAACATTAACCATTACTGGTCTGGCACTGATTAAATTGAAGCAAAGTTATAATTGACTGCGTCGTTGGTCTAGTGGTGGCAAGCGCGACTGCTGATCGTGAGGTCCTGGGTTCTTTCCCCAGGTCGGGCAGTATTACTGTTTTTCCATCAGGAACTTCTCAGTAGCAGCCTGGAGTCTGGATTTGTGCCCGGTTAATGGCAATAGACTCGCCCTCTTAAACATAAACATAACTGGCGAAAAGAGGGTGTATTAAAAACACCTCTGCTGAACCCTTCGGTGAATACAAGGCGTGATTCACTAATACATTTGCCTATAGCATGGTAAATATAGTAATGTTCTAACAAGATCGTGGATAGTTACAGTAGCATTTTAGGAAAAGGCCCACGTTCAGCGTTGGACCTAAAGAAGCTGATGTGATAATGGTAATATAATAAATATTTACAGCAAGCATTATGGCTGAAGGTGGCTAGGCTACCGGTGCAACTCTAGTTCCTAAAGTAATGCCAGAGAAATGTCAAAATTTCGTACCCTTCTTCTTTTCGTGTGGTTAGTGACTAACCTGGTGTCTGAGTTTATGCCGCCCATGGGCCTCTGACTTGGCTTCACATGCAGTCGAAAAATATCTCTCAGGCATGCCGGTTTCCTCATGATGTTTTCCTTCGCCGTTTTTAAGCAAGTAATATTTATACAATATGCACATGAATCCGAAAAGTCAGAGGTGCGTGCCTTGGGTTCGAACTCGAGACTTATGACTTGCAGTCCGATGGTGACACCACAAGACTATCACTGATGTCAATCTTTATATAGTATATAAAAAACCCCCGACGCAAAAAAAAACGAACTTTTAAAAAGTCAAAAATAATAGTATCGTTGAGCCATCAAATTCGATTGAGTAACACCTATATATTTTAATTACAGAAATTGATGGATGGCACGATAAGGTTTGCTCGTTGAAATGGCGATATAATATCGCGTCGGGGTACCGCTAAAGTAAGTCAGACCCTTCATTTAATTGACCATCTATTAATTTACTAGCTAGCTAATTTACTTAGCGGTACCCCGACGTGATATCATATCGCCATTTCAACGAGCAAACCTTATCGTGCCATCCATCAATTTCTGTAATTAAAATATATAGGTGTTACTCAATCGAATTTGATGGCTCAACGATACTATTATTTTTGACTTTTTAAAAGTTCGTTCTTTTTTGCGTCGGGAGTTTTTTAAATTTAATTTTTATTTTAAACTTTTTAAACTTAGTATTAAGTTAAAAAATTTAAACTTATACTTTTGGCAAAAAAGCACGTAAATTGTTAAGTAAATATATATTTCATAAATTAAGATTTCAGTGTGAACTCGCATTCTTTGTTTAACGTGTACAATTATTCATATGTTTATTGTTAACTTCTATGTATACATAACATAGTAATTGACTAATTATTTTGTGTTTCTCCTTACACCATTTCATTGTATGTAGAATCAAATACTGATCAAAACGAATCCAAACACGACATATATCTGCTATTATTTTTTCAAGAGTGTACTAGTGTGCTGGATATCCTGGCTGCAGCATCAGCTCATCATGTCGCCACTATTGAATTGCATGTAGAATCAATTACTGATCAAAACGAATCCAAACACGACATATATCTGCTATTATTTTTTCAAGAGTGTACTAGTGCACTGGTTATCCTGGCTGCAGCATCAGACCAAGAATTTCATAATCTTGCATAGTTATTTAGCATACATGAGTGTTGCAAATTTTATTTCACACGTATGCTTGAAAGTAAAGTAATACACATTATGCGTCTAAGAACCCTACCGCAGCTAACAAAACAGCTGATAACCTTGAAATGGCTGAACCGATTTTAATAAAACATGTCTAAGATCACTCGCTAGAAAACCAGCTTTCAAATAAAAAAAACCGCACTCAAATCGGTTCACCCGTTTAAGAGCTACGGTGCCACAGACAGACACACACACAGACAGACAGACAGACACACATAGCGGTCAAACTTATAACAACCCCTCTTTTTGCGTCGGGGGTTAAAAACAAAGTCGCTCCCGCTGTCTGTACGCTTAGATCTTTTAAACTACGCAACGGATTTTAATGCAGTTTTCAGTAATAGATAGAGTGATTCAAGAGGAAGATTTATATGCCCCACATTAGTATCTACACTGCACCCGTGCGAAGCCGGGGCGGGTCGCTAGTATGCAATAAATCAAACGCATAAAAGTAGCTAATTTTCAAATTACACAGTGAATTTCAATTATATGCAATAAATAGGGACTTAATTCCATTAAAGAAGGAATTACCAATGAGAACGTCTAGATACTAAATCCAATTACATGCCCGTCTAGCGGTTTACGAAGTAAAGGTTTTTGTTGGACTCAACATAGATGTATATATGTACTAGAAACACATGTTCCAATTTAATCGAGAAATTTTAGCTTACAACTCTGTCTGCTTTGAAACACTATAGATTCAGAGGTCAGGTTACATTGGCGCTGGTTTTACCTGGTCGACAGTGATCGCTGAATGTTTGGCTGGTGATATTAGGCATGATGAAGTGTATCTATGATACATATGTATCCACTACATAATAGGAACGGACAATACAGAGCTTTGGACACCTAGTTGCGTTCAATTGGTTGAGAATAGGTCATACAGGCCTACTGATGCTTAGTGCTAAGTTCTATTGTAAATAGAGCATTACAAATATTGTGAAACTCAAAGCTGTTTGTATATTACACATATGGTTTTTTAAACGATCTTAAGTAGCTTCGCGTCGTATATTTGTTTGTTTGTTTGATTCTAATCTTGCGACTGATTTTTCAACAATTGCTTAACCGATTCTCCTAAAACTTCGCACACAAATTAAATTTTCATGACAATACAACATTTCAACCTTCAATCCTCAAATCCTGATGCTGCAGGGGTACTGCAAGATAAAGCCGTTTAACTAAAAGTTTTATACTGCTGATCGTCAGGTCCTGGTTTCAATTCCCAGGTTGGGCAAGATGTTATTGGGTTTTTCTGTGTGGAATTCCTCAGTAGCAGCCCGTAGTTTGGATGTGCTCGGTTAATGGCAATAGACTCGCTCCCTTTTACATGGGACTTAAACATAAAGGCGAAATGAGGGTGTTACTATACACCTCTGCCCAACCCTTCGGGGAATACAGAGTTATTTTATGTTATTTATATTACATACCCTTCTTAAGTTTTGTCATAGTAATTAAACCGGTATTTAAGTTTCACTTCTTCCATTAAGGCTTAACAAGGGTGGGTCTAACATAAACCGTACCATGAGTACCATGGCGTACATGACACAACATTAGCCGATTAGAAAAAGATTTATATGACCATTCAAAATGGAGGTCAAAAGGTTTCTTTGATTTTGGTCTGGAATTGAAAATTGAATTATATAAATCTATTGCCGCTAAAAGAAGAAAAATAGCCTTAAAGGCTATAAGACACAAAACTCATGTACGTAATTAATATTACTCCAAGTATGATTCAAACGTTTCCCGGAAAATTACAAACTAGTCTTTGATCATACAGTCGGGAGCAATGAATCCGGGTCACCAACATTAACAAAACAATTTTAAAATGGTAAACAATGTTTAACAATGTTTTTAGAGATATTAAGGTTTATGTTGGTGACTCAGATTCATTGCTCCCGAGTGTATTTGGACATGCACACACGGTACGAAGCTTTATAAGACGCAGTGATTGCAGTGTCATTCAAAAAAATATCTACATTAGGCAAGAAGTTACAACTGCCTCGTTGGTCTAGTGGTGGCAAGCGCGACTGCTGATCGTGAGGTCCTGGGTTCGATCCCCAAGTCGGGCAGAGTTATTAGGTTTTTCCGTGTGGAATTCCTCAGTAGCAGCCTGTAGTTTGGATTTGTGCCCGGTTGATGGCAATAGGCTCGCCCCCTATTACATTGGACTTAAACATAACAGCGAAATGAGGGTGTTACTGTACACCTCTGTCTAACCCTTTGGGGAATAAAGGCGTGATGTTATTTTATGTAAGAAGTTACCAACACATCGAGTACGAGACCCAATTTTGGAACAAAGTCAGCAGACCAAACAGACGTTGCCAAAATTGTACCGAAATTATGCGTAAAACTAGACTCCACTAGCTAATAGCTACAACTGGAAACTGGGACACGAATGCGACTGATGCAAGCCAAATGGGTCGACACAGAGTAATAAGTAAATGCAGTACTTAATAATTATATCTTGAATTAGTTATCGTTTTTATTCCGCAGTCTAGTGAGTGTAGTGACAAAGTTTAAGGACTTTGTATGAGTGGACATCTTTTGGTTTTAATTTCAAAAGTTTGACCTGAGTAGTCGATAGTAACTACGTTTCTTTTTTTTTTGAAACCATTCATTTTGGCGCCAAAAATCCCGCCAATTTGATAATTTTAATATTATACCCAGTCACACTCGCGCAATAAAGACGAATCTAACAACATATCATTCATCAAAAACGATTAAGACATTTAATAGTTACGAAGGAACATAGGGGCGGACATACATACATACAGGTCAAACACATAACCCTCCTTTTTTGGATTCGCCGCGATCGGGTATTGAATTTACTACACCGCGAGATAAAAATGGTCAAAAATTCACTGTGAATAGGAGAAAATGATCTGCATAAATATTAAAGAAAAAAGAAAAGAAAGAAAGAAAATTATTTATTCTGGACTCACACAGGCAGTTACAGAAAGAAAGGAAAGAATGGATAAAAATTTAGACTACCTGCACGAGGCCAAAAAGGGCTCCTATCTCAGCATAATGCTGCGAGAGTACGCCATGGCTACGATAAACGCCAATCGGAAATATGCCTTATAAAGTTCGACTGTCAACAGTCTCCACTACGGCACCATACAAACTCGATGATACGCGATTGAATACTCTGTCTAGTAACTTATCTGTGATCGACGAAATATTCCACAAATACGAGCAACATCCTAGCTCGGTTCTGGATTACAGGCTTTGTTATATATAGGGAAATCGTCTGATGCCCACCAGCTATTTACTCGGGATTGTGTTGATTTACAAACAGGATTATACTTGGAGCAGGAAATAAGTCAAGAGCTGCCTCGGGGATTGTTCTAGTTTGTAATTTATTAGGAGTTCTTACCGGAAGACCGGCAGTGATGATATAACAGTGGGATACCTTGCCAAGAATATTCCATCATTAATATCCACGGGTCCTGTCAAAGGTTACTTAATTTACGTTATGAGTAACATCATAGCATCTATGTACTTCATATCTCGTGTCGAAATGAGCCATACGAGAACAGCTCATACAGTGGTGAATAGATTAGCCAGTCAGCGAGGTTGGTAGCGGAGCTGGGGCCGTAATGACGTGTTAAAACCATCACTGTTCCGGTGAGAGTGTGGAGGAACGAGGTGTGGTGTTCCTCCAACGAAAAGGGAGGATCCTCCTACCAGGCGGGTCTCATGCCTGGCCAACGGTTGATGTTGGGAACTTGTATGTATACTAACTGCGTGTCAAATCTTGATATCGCGATGCAGGATTTGTGACGTTTCATTTGACAGCTGTCATTGTTGTCGATGTAGTCTGCTAGACAATTGTCGTGCTGCGTATTTTTATGTGGCGTGATAGATGCCGCCACAAGAGAAAGTGACGCGGCTATGCAGGTCGTAAAGCGCCGTCACATTCTCACAACGGAACATTATGATTTTAGCACGTCATAATACGTCACCTGGCTGGCAATTTTGCACAGGGTGCGCTGGACATCATCGTCACTCGTGGAAACTCTTTTAATGCAAACGTCATACTAGCTAGAACGATCATAGTTTTACAAATATGTCTGACGGCAGCTGTTTCGCGTATGTCTTTGTCTATCTTAGGGCGCGTTCCCACTATGTCGTGACGATTAATTCATCGTTGGACGACTGTCGTCTCTAGCTGTTCCCATTATAACGACTGTTTCTCGTCAACTTTTTTTTCGTTCTATCTAGCTGTACCCATTGGATTGCGACGACATTTTATCGTTTCACGGCAGTCGCTTTGTCGTTTGCACATCAGTAGCAAGCTACAAGACGAGACGATATTTTTATCGTGGCCACGACAGATAGTCGTATCAACGATACATGCTTTGCCGTCACGATGTCGTGACGTTTTCTTATCGTTTTACGACTGTCGTGCTAGCCGTTCCCATTGACTTGATAATCTGTCGTCACTGCAAAAACAAGTCGTGAACGACAGTTAATCGTGTTGTCTCATATGTGAACACCTCCATTTATATATAAGCCACAACACTTAAAACTACACGACTGTCCGTCGTCACGACAAAGTATCGTGTTCAGTTTACAGAATAGGTAAGGAGTTGACTGGTATGGGGAATGCAGCCGTGTAAGTATTCCATTGAAGTATTAACGGAGACGCTTTTGAGAAAGCTCTGGCGGTACTTCGATGGAATTTAACATTATCTCCGGTGGGAGTATGTAGAATGTTCACAAAGAAGATTGATTAAATTTCAGTTCCAAATCTTTGAACGTATTAGTAGTGTTATAGATGAACTAGCGACCCGCCCCGGCTTCGCACGGGTGCAATGTAGACACTAATGTGGGGCATATAACCCTTCCTGTTGAATCACTCTATCTATTGCTGAAAACTGCATTCAAGTCAGTTTCGTAGTTTAAAAGATCTAAGCGTACAGACAGCGGGAGCGACTTTGTTTTATACTATGTAAAGAAGATAAGTTAGAGTTTCAATCATGAGAGCTGACGTGACATTTGAAACGGGTGGGTGTAACACCCAACCCCCATAACAAGTTATACTTACTAAACCAATTAAAAATTATTAGTCCAATCAAATATTTATCAATACACCTAGAGCGCTAGCTAAAAATGGGTTATTTATTCAATTTGTTAAGAGCAAAATTGTTCAATATACGTAAACAAACAGAAATTGATTGATTGACAAGTTTGAATACCGTTTAGTTATTTTAATATTATTTGCCGTTAAATATTGCTCGAATGTATTACTATCGCAAATAAAAGTTACTAATTGGAAATAAAATAATGGAGTACTCCATATAAAAAGTAAAGTCGACAACGCCAAGGGAAGGAGTTCTAATGTAATGTTCTAGAACATAGCAGCAGATTGAAGAGGTGATTATAAGCCAAGAAGTAATAAGAAACTATCGTGTCTTGAGCAGCAACTCATTAGAGCAACATTATAATGATGGCACTGTAATGGAAGTAGCGTTAATTTATAATTATAATTTACGACGTAAATTTAATTTGTAACGTGCCAGATATTCCTTGGAAACTTAATAAACTGCCACAAAATGATATTTTAATTACTTCTGATATAATTAACGAGAGTAAATTAAATAATTAAGACGAAAGATTTTACTTTAACGCGGGCCCATGGAATATTTACAGCGAGTGGATGAATATTTGGTGGTCTTTAGCTGTTATCCCATTTGGTGAAATCCTCTTGGATAAGTACCCTCCGCCCTGGCGAAGGCGGACGGTTATGTTGGACTCTTAGGGTGGTAGTGGTCGCTAACGGCGACTTCTTGCAGCGATGCAGACGCGCGTTTCGTGAGCGCACGTCTGCTGCGTTACTTTTGGCCGTTGGTCGCATTTATAAGGCGCGACTGTATCGAGTCACCATCGCTTCTGTATTACGTTGCCCACGCTTACGCTGTGGCTGCTTCCGTAAAAGCAGCAACAACGACAACGCGACCAATGTCGTCTCGACTGAGTCCATCTTACAACTGTAGCGTCCACAGGCATTCACAGGTCGTCACTGCAGCGTGTCGAATCGCGACTGTAGCGATGCTGAATCGCGTCTGTATCGATGCTGTATCGCGTCTGTATCGATGTTGTATTGCGTTAGTCGCGATGCAGAATCATAATTACGTGGGCGATAGTTATATGACTCGCGATAGCATAGCGACTATATCGCGTTCGTTTTGAGACTATATCGCGTCTGCATCGCTGCAAAATGTCGCCGTGGCCGACTGCTCTAACCGACTAAAACCACCACGATGTTCCTCCGAGGACCTCAGGCTGGGATCGCGGGATTCGCAAGTGCATTCACCGCAACCTCCTTATCCCTGGCGAGGCACGGCGTAAATCTTAATTCCCAATTCCTATCCTACTAATATAATATTATGAATGTGAAAGTTTGGATTTTTGCGAGTTTGTGAATTTGGATGTTTGTTTATCAATCACGCCTTAACGGCTGAACGAATTTGGATGAAATCTGGCACACAGGTAGACCATGACCTGGATTAGGACATAGGATACTTTTTATACGGGTACCTGAATATTTTATATGCGAAAGGGTTAACTATAAATAGTAACTGTTATTGAACCATTCGTAGAACTGACTGCCTTGTTGGTCTAGTCGTCGCAAGCGCGACTGCTGAGCATGGGGTTTTGAGTTCGATCCCCAGGTCGGGCAAAGTGTTATTGGGTTTTTCCATTAGTAATTTCTCAGTAGCAGCTGGGAGTCTGGATATGAGCCCAATTAATGGCAATAGGCTCGCCACCTATTACATGGGACTTAAACATAACTGGCGAAACGAGGGTGTACTAAAACACCTCTGCCGAACCTTTCGGGGAATGCAAGGCGTGATGTTATGTTGTAGAAAAATACTGTAATAGTCGTTGGAAGTATGTGTTATTAAAAACTAGCGACCCGCCCAGGCTTCGCACGGGTGCAATGTAGATACTAATGTGGGGCATATAAAGCTTCCTCTTGAATCACTCTATCTATTAAAAAAAACCGCATCAAAATCCGTTGCGTAGTTTTAAAGATCTAAGCATACACAGGGACAGACAGGAGGAGCGACTTTGTATTATACTAGGTAAAGAAGATGACGAATGTTGATATCTAATTTTATAATAGCTACGTAAAGTATAAACGAATACTTTCAACAACAAAGAATGTTCGGATTCCAGCCTCGAGATATCTTTTTAGAAAATGTCTCTTTGTAATTGACAATCAAATGCTTTCATAAAATTGTTTTGGAGGATTCTAATTAAGGTGGAGCTTCTGTCGTAATTCGATTTAGAAGAGATATTTCGTTTTCTTTATTTAGATTTTGAAGGAGATAATTAAAGTAAGCGGACACTGGCCCTCAAAATGGCGCTTTAGATGCGGATAAAATGTCCTGACAAAGCGAAAAAGAAGATAAAAATTATATAAAGAATTATAAAAGCCAAGCTAATTTTAAAAATTTATTCTAGAACATAATCTGTTTTTATTTTAAAAAGAAATACAGTTATAATTTATGACTTTATAACTTGAAATGAAACAAATTTCAATGAATTTAATATTTTTTTACGTTTTTGTTTACGCTTTCTGGCGTTTCAAGCACTCTTCAGCGCGCTTTTCTCTGAAACGTCAACAAATATAAAATATCGGACACAAAATTTAATAAAACACAATTAGTTAACTTAGGGCTAGCACGCACTGCCTTGCGTTTTTTTACACGTATAATCTGTGAAGTATGGATTGTCATAGAAGAGCGCGCACTGCGCATTATTCACCGTATACTGATTTACTTTATACGTTGCGATGGAAAAAACGCACCGCAGTGCGCGCTCGCAGTTATCGTTATCATTAAACGAGTCTTCACAAATGACAATACCTTAGTACATCCGTTTGAAATAATATCAGAATTTAAACCCATATATTAAAATGACGGCTGATAGCTAAATTCCTACATGACAATTATTAACCTTTCAGCTTCATAGTAGGTGGATAAAAATTTCCCATGTATAATTTTAACTACTCGAGCGGCTCGTGGTTAAGCAGCGCTTGCTGCGGTCAGTCTGTGGATGGGTGACCGTTCGTTACACATCCAGACCCCTTTGTGCCTCGGAGAGGATGTTAAACCGTCGGTCCGGGACCCGGGACCGACGGTAGATATTCACCTATGATAGTCGTTACGAGCAGTCAGAAGCCCGAAACACTGACAGGATACCGGCATTGCCTAGTAACTGGGTTGCGGAGGCCTGGTGGCATGGCAGTCGCTCCGTGTAAAATACTGGTATTCAGCCGCATCTGGTTAGACTGGAAGATGACCGCATCATAGTCGGGAAAAGGCTAGGCAGAACATCGCACCGAAACTTAATACATAATCTTACAAAGGCTTTCAACTTTCCAAGTGACACCATATTATTATAATTATGTTTCAAAATCAAACAATACGTCTATAAATATACAAAACACTATGAAGTTGCCCGAGGGAATGCGGTAATATTATAATGGAATCACTGACACGTGAACAAATTGTCGACAAATGTTAACAACTGAAAGAGTTGTTTTGATTTAACGTGACGCTAACGACACGTAATGGGATTTGTATTAGTTCAATGACCTCAATACAGTAGCGTCGAAATAAGGTCTAAAACCCGGACCAGGTGAAATACAGGGTGTAAACGAAATCATGTAATTCCTTCAAACCTCGTGATGTACTGCTGACATAGATTAACCCTGCAAGAGACACATTTGGATTCAATAAAAAAATAATTGCAAAATTTAAACATGTGTTCATAATTCATTTTAGCGACTCGAGCAAATTGCGCGGCTATAGCTCGCAGTGCGGTCATTTAACACGGAGCGCTAAAATGCCTCACGTTAAGAACTCATGTATACATTTTGTAAAAAAAAAATTGATTCCAGAAGTATTCATTGCATGGTTAATCTATGTCAGCAGTACATCACAAGGTTTGAAGGAATTACATGATTTAGTTTACACCCTGTATATCTACAGCGAAACACCTAGTTATATCCCGGGGAGAGAAATTATGCCTGGGATTATCACAGGAAACCTAATTCTATTATAGCCAAACATCAGACAGCTGGTTACATACAGTTGTACGACCACGTAGACAGAAACACTGGCAAAATTTCGATACAGTTGCGTTATTATTATCCTACCATATATGACACAAATATCCTGAAAATCTAGTTGGCCGGGACTCGCGGTCAACGTGATGTACATATTTATGTCCTAACCTGAACACAAGAGTCGTGTGAAATGGAGATAACGCAAGCGATGTTGGTCCAAAATTTTGTTGTAGACCACAGATAAATAATGAGGGTTCTAATTGTAGGAATATATTACATTGGGCTTAGGTTACATGCCCGACAACTTTGTCCATATTTTAAACAAGCTTTATACTAATCTCGCTTTGATCATATTAAGCATCTCATATAACGTTACCTACCGTATGTATGTTATGCTATGTAACTAAGAATATATTAACGAATATAGTTTAGCCAGAAATGTAATGTAAACTTTCGAAGTCGCCATTTTAGGTCTGAGGGATTTATTAGAGTTAAAAAGTTATTTGTTTCAAATTAAGAGATTCAGTATAACGTTATTAGTTAGCATTTTACTTCTAAGTAACTTATTCAATAGGGAAGGCAACGCAAAACCCTCTTGAGTATTATGTTCTGTGCGCAAAACTAAAGCAGATGGCAGCACCTCCATACTTAGTTATTTCCACCAATCAGAACCATCAGGTTGATATTAACAATAATGTCAAACACATTGCAACCAATAAGATTGCAGTGGAACAATCGAAAGTGGCGCCATTAGTTCCACAGTTGCCAACCCCATTGTCAAGATGATAAAGCCAACTTTTAAGTAAACAATCATTTATTTAAACTCTCAAATACAACTTTTTATTAAAATAACAAAAACTTATTCATTGTGCGAATGGTACTTAATCAATACGTCAAGTAACCCTCAGGACTTTAAATCCAATTGTGTTAATTCCCCTTCAAAAACTTTTGTACAATACAAACTACAAAACAAACCAAAAAGTTAAGCCACAATAAAGGTTTCAAAGTATTCGACTATTAGCTAGGTTTACGCAGACCCTTTAAAATACATAAAACTTCCAAAGTACGTAACGTCCTCCGTAATGGAGTACTCCATACATTATGGATGCAGTATGTTGCCAAAAACGTAGGTATAAGATACGCTGCACATGAAATAATACACAGTCTTATACGACTCTCGCGAGAAAACGACTGATCGAATAAATTCCGCAAAATGGATAAGTGCATCCGCATTCTGTCGTACAAAGACAGAAAATAACATTTCAAAGTAAGAGATAACCTTGGAGGGTGATAGGTCTGTGCTAGAATACTCGTTCCCCGACAACCTTATATATAAATTATTCTTTCCCTTCAAGGATAACAACGTAATCCTGGTTTTATTACACGATATCCTGAATATTCGCAAAGGATGTTTCGCCTATAATCTTGCTGTACCTTCATAAAATGAAAACTCGCCTCGGCCCCGTCTCGTAAGATGTAAAGTATTTCCAAACTTGACGTTGTTATGTTTAACAGGTTTCCGGGCTATTGATCTGGATAAACACGTCAGATAATAGTTGTAATTTTTCCAACTGAACACACATTGGATGTCAGAACTAATATTATAGTTAACTAGCTGTGTCTTCACGGCTGCGCCCGCGTAAGAAGTTTTATTCCAGTAATAAATATAGCCTATGTTACTCAGTGATAATGTAGCTTTCTAACGGCATTTTTTTTAAATCTGTCCATTGCTTTTTATGTTTAGGTATTCGTTACTTACAAAAATACAAATCTTTCCTCTTTATAATATTAATATAGATTAGTATAGATATGACATCCATATGGGAACTTAACATAGCCTATTATTGTCCTGACCTCTTTTCAGAATGAGAAGGGTTTAGGCCGAAGTCCATCACGCTGGTCTGATGCGGGTTGACGGATTACACACATACACCATCGAGAATTATTTATATTAGGTCCCCACCTATGAAATCAGCGTTTTGTATGGAGAATTTTAAAGAAGTTGCATTTTTCATACTAACATTTTCTTAATTTATTTAACAACTATGAACACTAATGTTTTAAAACTTTTATGCACTAATGTTTAAAAACTAAGATAACGTATGCCACTTAGATTATGCGACAAAAATAAGTTTTGGCTAAGTTAAAACAAAAATAGTGGCCATTTCTGCTAACAAAAAGAGGAGTCATTTTTAAGGTATTTTTATGTTTAGAAAACTATAAGTAAGAAGGTTTTTTTAATTATTGGTAGTTGTCTATGATGGTCATTATTCGATATAATATCAAGCAATTGATGAATATTTTAAATCATAGAAGTGACGAGGTTCTCTATTTGTGAGAAAAAAACGCCAATTTCATAGGTGGGGACCTAATATGAGCAATCGTTCACCTGGTTGCCTATTGCCTATCACTGCTTATGCTTGTGGAAACTTTGTACCTACACCAATATTATAAATGTGAAAATGATGCTGTCTATTTGCTGTTTTGATGATTTCTGTCAGAATGATGACTTGGTAACTAGAGAAGGACATATTAAGGTAATCTTAAACCGCCTCGTTGGTCTAGTGGTGGCAAGCGCGATTGCTGATCGTGAAGTCCTGGGTTCGATCCCCAGGTCGGGCTGCGATATTGGGCTTTTCAGTGTGGAATGCCTCAGTAGCAGCCCGGATTTCGGATTTGTACCCGGTTGATAGCAATAGGATCGCCCCCTATTACATAGGACTTACACATAACGGCGAAACGACAGCGTTACTATACATCTCTGCCCAACCCTTCGGGGAATACAGGCGTGATGTTATGTTATGTGTTTAACGCTTTAGAATTAAAAACTTTAGGACGGAACCGCGGGCACTGCTTGCATTACTTACAAATACCATCTCATTAATGAAACCAACGGGTTACCGACGGGTTAATTAGTTACGATTAGTGCCAAAGCTGGGTACTAATGGTAGATTAAAGGATAGAATGCGGCTGCTGAAAGCAGTCACTGTCAGAAAATCCTGTTTTTGATTCGACTACGGCCGATTTGATCTGATCTGACATGATCTTTTTTTTGTGTAGTTTTAGCCCTTGTTCGCACGAGAGCTTTTTCAACGCCCGTTAAAAAAGCGTTCTAATACAACAAATAGCAAGTCGTATATGTGTTCACATGATAGCGCTTTTGTAACGCAACTTATCCATTGCGCGCGTTGGACGCTTTTTCAACGCCCGTTAAAAAAGCGTTCTAATACAACAAATAGCAAGCCGTATATGTGTTCACATGATAGCGCTTTTGTAACGCAACTTATCCATTGCGCGCGTTGGACGCTTTTTCAACGCCCGTTAAAAAAGCGTTCTAATACAACAAATAGCAAGCCGTATATGTGTTCACATGATAGCGCTTTTGTAACGCAACTTATCCATTGCGCGCGTTGGACGCTTTTTTAACGGGCGTTGAAAAAGCGTTCTAATACAACAAATAGCAAGCCGTATATGTGTTCACATGATAGCGCTTTTGTAACGCAACTTATCCATTGCGCGCGTTGGACGCTTTTTCAACGCCCGTTAAAAAAGCGTTCTAATACAACAAATAGCAAGCCGTATATGTGTTCACATGATAGCGCTTTTGTAACGCAACTTATCCATTGCGCGCGTTGGACGCTTTTTCAACGCGCGTTAAAAAAGCGTTCTAATACAACAAATAGCAAGCCGTATATGTGTTCACATGATAGCGCTTTTGTAACACAACTTATCTATTGCGCGCGTTGGACGCTTTTTCGACGCGCGTTGAAAAAGCGTTCTAATACAACAAATAGCAAGCCGTATATGTGTTCACATGATAGCGCTTTTGTAACGCAACTTATCCATTGCGCGCGTTGGACGCTTTTTCAACGCGCGTTAAAAAAGCGTTCTAATACAACAAATAGCAAGCCGTATATGTGTTCACATGATAGCGCTTTTGTAACACAACTTATCTATTGCGCGCGTTGGACGCTTTTTCGACGCGCGTTGAAAAAGCGTTCTAATACAACAAATAGCAAGCCGTATATGTGTTCACATGATAGCGCTTTTGTAACGCAACTTATCTATTGCGCGCGTTGGACGCTTTTTCAACGCGCGTTAAAAAAGCGTTCTAATACAACAAATAGCAAGCCGTATATGTGTTCACATGATAGCGCTTTTGTAACGCAACTTATCTATTGCGCGCGTTGGACGCTTTTTCAACGCGCGTTAAAAAAGCGTTCTAATACAACAAATAGCAAGCCGTATATGTGTTCACATGATAGCGCTTTTGTAACGCAACTTATCTATTGCGCGCGTTGGACGCTTTTTCAACGCCCGTTAAAAAAGCGTTCTAATACAACAAATAGCAAGCCGTATATGTGTTCACATGATAGCGCTTTTGTAACGCAACTTATCTATTGCGCGCGTTGGACGCTTTTTCAACGCGCGTTAAAAAAGCGTTCTAATACAACAAATAGCAAGCCGTATACGTGTTCACATGATAGCGCTTTTGTAACGCAACTTATCTATTGCGCGCGTTGGACGCTTTATCGACGCGCGTTGAAAAAGCGTTCTAATACAACAAATAGCAAGCCGTATATGTGTTCACATGATAGCGCTTTTGTAACGCAACTTATCTATTGCGCGCGTTGGACGCTTTTTCAACGCGCGTTAAATAAGCGTTCTAATACAACAAATAGCAAGCCGTATACGTGTTCACATGATAGCGCTTTTGTAACGCAACTTATCTATTGCGCGCGTTGGACGCTTTTTCGACGCGCGTTGAAAAAGCGTTCGTGCGAAAGAGGGCTTAGTGATTAACCTGGTGTCAAAGTTGATGCCGCCCATGTAGGGTTGCCAGGCCCAAAATTAGAAAAGCCGGACACAGATTCATACTTAGCCGGACATTTTGCACTGAAAGAATGACACATGGGTTTTTAAAAAAGAAATTCGCTCACTCGCTTTCGTTCGGCATATTTTGGCGGGGCGGGGTGGACCAAAAGCCGGACAGGCCGGACTTGTATATATTTGGCCGGACACGAATGTAAAAAGACGGACACCTGGCAACCCTATGCCCATGGGCCTCTGACTTGGCTTCACATGCCGTCGAGAAATATCTCTCAGGTATGCCAGTTTCCTCACGATGTTTCCTTCACCTGTTTTTTAAGCAAGTGATAATTGTACAATACGCACATGAATCCGTAAAGTCAGAGGTGCGTGCCTTGGGCTCGAATTCGAGACCTATGACTTGGCAGTTCGACGGTCACACCACTAGGCTATCACTGCTATACATCGTCACACGATGCACGTTATTTTTTTGAGTTTATTTTTGTACTGTTTTATTCGCCAAAACTCAACACGAAACATCACGTGCATATGTCTCTCATTCGAAATTCACTCTGTATTTTCCTTTATTTTACTCCCGGACAGCATAAAATAGTAACGTAATCAAAATACAGTGCTACGCAGCCGGCAAATCGATCGGTATACCATTGGTAATTTGGTATGCAGATGTGAAATATCGGTACACTTGAAGTAAGCAAGGATACTCAATGAATATTTCAGTCACATAACATGCTTGATTGATGTATTCGTGGTGCATCGTAATTTGATACTCGATTTCTATTAAAACGGTTATAATATACCATCACGCCTGTATTCCCCAAAGGGGTGGGCAGAGGTCTATAGTAACACCCTCATTTCGCCGTTATGTACAAGTCCCATGTAATAGGGGGCAAGTCTATTGCCATCAACCGGACACAAATCCAAACTCTTAGCTGCTACTGAGGAATTTCACACGGGATAACTCAATAACACTGCCCGACCCGGGGTTCGAACCCAGGACCTCACGATCAACAGTCGCGCTTGCCACCACTAGACCAACGAGGCAAAAGTAAGCTACGTACTGATCCAGCACATATTCTGTTCCAATATTTATGCAAGTCAAATTGCAAAGCAAAGGTCATTCGCGATGAAAAAATACACCCAAACTTTCGCATTACAAAATATGAGTGGTTAAGCTCCATGTTTTTGACTTCCCATTACATCCATAACATGTTTTCAGTGTTGTAGAAGATCTAATGGCCTTTCTACTATATCGAACTGACCTATTCGACTTCGATCACTGATAGAAAACGCAATACGTCAAATAAACGACGCACAAACTGCCATTTTTATTGCAAAAGTCTGCCTGCACCGTCGAAGCATTGACACGAGATTAATCGATCGTGCGCGCAGGCCCTTAATCTCACACTTATAAAAGAGGTCGCGACCTCAACATTATTGACAAGTACCAGGTTATTGGCATTTCAGTGTGTGGACTTTTAAACTTCAACATAGTCTACATTAATCTCGGAAACTTTTTATTTTAGGAGCATAGTATAAAAGCGGATTGTGTTCAGAACGGTTTAAAACTTTACAGTTGTATCCATGTTTGAAAACTTCGGTTAAGTAATGAGTTGGGACTAGTATTGGTTGGACTAATGTGGTCGAGTTTGTGGTGAAAACTTTTAGAGTTAATTATGAAGCAAACATGGGACCGTAAGCGATAACCTTAAATCGGTAAAGTACCGGTATTTGTATAAAATATCTATAGAATAAAGGTTACCGTTTTCAGTTCCATGAATATGCGAATGATGATAGAGTTTTCGATTGTGTCTTGTTTGATAAATAGGATTTTAAAAACGGAAATAAGTTGCCTCTAGTTGCTTCGATCAACTTACTAGATTTCCGATGAGCGCATCAAAAAAGGGCCGGAATAATAAGATCACAAATAATGTTGTGGTCTTATTTTGCAACATAAGTTTTTCAACCCACTGCTTAGAAATTGTTTCATTGTGCCATAAATATTTTTGTTCTTATTTTAAAAATACGTTTGCTTTTCAATCGAAGTAGTAAATATATTACAAACAATAGTAAACTTTATGTTTGAGTGTTAAGGTTTATAATCAACTTGTATCCAATCGCGGCCACTTGAGTGATGAATCTAGTGCTATTGTTTATCGAAGTATAAATGTGTTTGGTGTATTCGATTCGAACCAAGCATCATGATCATCTAAAGAGTTTCAAATACAGTGCTCAATTTGGTTCAGATTGCTAGTCTGATCCGCTTTATTTCCTTTATTTTTTTATATAACGGAGATATTCTTTTACGGTTACCAATTCTGTGTTTTTATAGAACTCCCTTAGGTCCGTGGCGGAGCAAATCTAGCTTTTGTTCGTGTTTCTGAGGGACCTATTATATTGTATCGCACGCGATTATCTCCTTTAGAGAAAGCTCGAGACTGAGCCGCTTATCCGTCGCTGTGCACAATGTACATTGTACATACGATAACAATGTACAACAATAAGGTTTAAAGTTGTGAATGCAGTGCATAACTTATGAAGAATAGTTTAGATGCATGATGTTACTTTAGAAAATATGTTCATATCTTGTGGAGATGTTGCCTGTTTAGGTTACAGTAACGCCCAAGAGGCGAGAATTAGGCGAGTAGCTCACTTGGCAATTTATTCTCGCCTGGCCAGAATAGCATATCGTCGGTCGGCAGTGAAAACCACGCATATGAAAATTCAAATTTTTAAAAGGGATAGAAACATGTCTCCTGCAAAAAAAAATGGCCGATCAAATGTTAATACAAGTTTGTCATCGTACGTCATAGATAGCTTAGAAGTATTAGGTCCCCACCTATGAAATCAGCGTTTTGTATGGAGAATTTTAAAGTTGCATTTTTCACACTAACATTTTCTTAATTTATTTAACAACTATGAACACTAATGTTTTAAAACTTTTACGCACTAATGTTTAAAAACTAAGATAACGTATGCCACTTAGATTATGCAACAAAAAAATGTTTTGGCTAAGTTAAAACAAAAATAGTGAAAAAGAGGAGTCATTTTTAAGGTATTTTTTATGTTTAGAAATCTATCAGTAACAAGGCTTTTTTTTACTATTGGTAGTTGTCTATGATGGTCATTATTCGATATAATATCAAGCAATTGATGAATATTTCAAATCATAGAAGTGACGAGGTACTCTATTTGTGAGAAAAATTTCATAGGTGGGGACCTAATATTTGAATTGAAAGTTTGTTGAACTAGTACGTGTATGACGAGTTTATCAATATAAAGAACGAATAAAACGCTTTTGAAGAAAAAATTATTTACGAGGTTTTCACTGCCGAGCGTCGATAGGTAGATTAGTGGATTAAACTCCCGGTCCACTAGGCTTTGTGCCTTACCTGGCCGGGTGCATCCTCGAATGAAAGGCATATTTGCCGGGCTATTTCTAAAAATCATATTCTGAAGTGTCATTATCTAAATTCCGTACATAACTCTAAATTGAACTGAAATAATACGCAAATTGAAAACCATAAAATTAACTGTAAAACTAGCTTCGGCAATTTATATTGCCTGAAGAAAAACTGTAGCAATATTATTCCATAGCTCGTAACTTCAAAGTTAAAATGTCAACGTCTTTTGTATCGCAGAACATTGATATGCAGAAGTAAAATATTCAGTATAATACAGCTGTGTAAGTTATATGAAGATTGTAAGCTAAACGCCCTGGGTTCTACGAAATTGAGTTTCGAATCAGGACGCGATTGTTGCTGTCCCTAACGGGGTGTCGTGCATAAGCGACGAACGCGACGCGACGAACGCGACAAACGCGATCAAGACAACAGCATTCCCTACTAGCGGCCTATGTAGCGAGACGCGACGTAACGCGTATTTGTTCCACGTCATGTCGCGTAGTGTTGAGTAGGACATACAAGAGTCAGTACATTTCTCCCGTACATGACGAAATAATGTAAGAGCGGTTCAAGATTATGACACCTACTACTTCAAATTTATTGTCGCAATACTCTTACTCTTTCATATGACGTGAACTGTAGGGTGAGTAAGACAGAGAAGGAATCACATGCTTCACTTCAATCGCGTCTTTTTATTCAACGACGGATTAAAATTTCAACCTGTAGTTTTTATTTTTTTAATAAATATTTCTTGATTTATTTACAAGTAGGTATAATTATGTTTTATTTCGTATTTATGTACCAAAATAATGTTGTACAACAAACCTTTTACAATGGAGTTATTAGGTATTGTCATTTGATATAATCGTAATTCTTCCATTATCATTCACTTCTTATTACTTTGAGATGAGAATTAGGTACGTCATGACACTTGTAAGGTAGGGCATTAGGCAATACAAAGACAGCAACACTAACACTGTCATACTCGTTACTTCAAATGTACTGCAGACCTTCGCGACACCTCGTCTCATTTGAAGTGAGACATTGTACTGGCTCATTACAAAAAATAGGCTACTCTTACAAACTCATTTTAAAACCGTGTCCTACCCAACACTAATGTCGCACCGCGTTGCGTTTGTCGCTTACCCAGGACACCCCGTAATTCTATTCTGAACTTGTACCAATGTCTAATACATAGAAGATTATATTATGAACGAAGTTATAAGCGAAGCCTAGCCTTGTTAGACTAGTGGTCGGAAGCGCGACTGCTGATCGTGAGGTCCAGGGTTCGATCCCCAGGTTGGACAAAATGTTGCGGTGCATGCTTTTGTGAATCCCACGACCCTGGCCGAACGGTCAGGAGGAGGAACACCGTTGGTTTTTAGCCGGTAAGAGTCCAGCAGACGCCCTCGCCTTCCCCGGGCGAGGGACATCCATGAGGATTTTCCAACGGGAGCAAAAAGAAAGAAAAATGGTCAAAATGTTATTTTGTTTTTCCATTAAGAATTTCTCAGTAGCAGCCCGAAGTCTGGATTTGTGCCCAGTTAATGGCAATAGGCTCGCAAACTACATACAAGGGACTTATAACTGGCGGAACGAGGGTGTACTGAATACACCTCTGCCGAACCTTTCGGGGAATACAAGGCGTGATGTTATGTTATTGGCGAAGCTAGGTATTCGGTTTTTCGTATTTCGGTTAAAAATTACTTACCAATTCCTTCCTCTCTCCTAATATTTTTGCGTGCCCAACAGGGTCCACGATGTACTATATATATTACTCACCATCTATTAATACCATTGTGGAAAACAAATAAAAGTTTGAGTTTGAGTTTATTAGTACTACGCTTATAACTGCAGGTGAAGATCCTAAATGGATCCCGATTACTAGGAAGATGCAGCAATCTACTGGTTCACTAGATGACCTCGTAAAATTCTACATCGAACGTTGCTCAGATCGGCTAGAGGCTATAAGAACGATAATAGAATTGGGTCATCCTTAAAATAAATAAATAATTATATTATCTCGTCAAAACCCCGCTTTTACTTTTTAATGAGCCCGAACGCGAAATAAGCAAAAATTTTTGAAGTACAGTAGGGGAATGAAAATGTTATACACCTTAAGGTCTATTTTTGCTTGCACAGTGCAAGAAACGAACTACTTTACCGACTACGTATTGCCAACATTATAGAAATTAAAATACAGTATTTTTGACGGGATATTATGGTGACATGATAACAGACACAAGTAATGACAATTTATTTAATCATCGATTTCATTGATGTCATGGTTTTTACAACAAAACTCTTTAAATCAAATCAAAGACACTATATGGCATTACTACGTCATATGGAGGCAAAAGGCAATTTTGATCTTTGCTACCAAATAATTCAACATAAGTTTCCATGCATTGGTCTGTTCCGTTCAACAGTTTGAAAAAGTAATATGTGCCCGCGATGTGGGAAAGGAATGAATTTGAAAACTGACGAACCTTATCATTCCCCGACTGTACATAGCCAGGCTATAAAATATAGGGTGTAAACGAAATCATGTTATTCCTTCAAACCTCGTGACGTACTGCTGACATAGATTAACGCTAAAAGGAATACGTTTGGATTCAATAAAAAAAATTACAAGTAGTAAACATGTGTTCTTAACTTGTGGCATTTTAGCGTCCCGAGCGAATTGCGCGGCTATCGCTCGCCTCGCGGTCATTTAACTAGGGGCACTAAAATGCCTCACGTTAAGAACACATGTTTACTACTTGTAATTTTTTTTATTGAATCCAAACGTATTCCTTTTAGGGTTAATCTATGTCAGCAGTACATCACGAGGTTTGAAGGAATAACATGATTTCGTTTACACCCTGTATAGTCTTTACAAACCTGTATAGTATTGTTTATCCTTTACCAAGTTTTACCGTGAAATAGAGTTGTCAGCGTCCCAAAGTCAAACCAGAAAGTTCTTAAAGGCGAAGTCCTTAACAAGCGCTTTTGAAGCGTCAGAAACTACGAGTACTATAGGAAAATTCTGAGAACCAACAGGAAACTTGGTAGTTCCGCGAAGAATATTGTAATATAATGTACCCTACTTCTGAACGGAAAAACAACTCTATCTATATATTCTGAAACATAACTTAACATCACGCTTCTATTCCCCGAAGGATGGGGCAGAGGTGTATAGTAACACCCTCATTTCGCCGTTATATTTAAGTCCCATGTTGGGCCACAAAAAGGATAAATGAGAAGCAATTGCATGCAGCTGAGATAAGAATTCTAAGAGGGATGTGTGGTATTACGCGAATGGATAGAATTAGAAATGAGTATGTAAGAGGATGCCTGAAAGTGGCGCCGGTGACTGAGAAGTTGTGTGGAAACCGGTTGTCATGGTATGGGCATGTGATGCGGAGGAACGAGGAACATGTCGTGAGCAAAGTATTAAGTATGAATGTGGATGGTTATAAGAGTAGAGGAAGACCAAAGAAGCGATGGATGGATAGTGTGAAAGATGATATGGCCAGAAAGGGGGTGACTACTGAAATGACGGCTAATAGAGATGTATGGAAGAAGAAGACATACTGCGCCGACCCCAAATAAGTTGGGATAAGGGCAGGAGGAGGATGATGATGATGATTTAAGTCCCATGTTATAGGGGGGGAGCCTATTGCCATCAACCGGGCACAAATCTAAACTCCGAGCTGCTACTGAGGAATTTCACAAAATTCAATAACACTTTGCCCGACCTGAGAATCGAACCCAGGACCTCACGATCAGCAGTCGCACTTGCCATCATTAGACCAACAAGGCAGGTCTCTATTCTGAGTTAGGGTTTACTTCACAAAAAATGTAAATTGTGAGGAAACTGAGAAGGATTTAGACCTTAGTAATAATAGCAATAAACGATTGCATTGAATAGAATCGGGTGCATTAAAAGAGATTCCACGAGTGACGATACTTAAATACCTAGACCCGGCGCACCCTTTTTTTTTCTCGTTGGAGAATCCTCATGGGTGTCCCTCGCCCGGGGAAGGCGAGGGCACAAAACAGATAGGTACAGAAGTCAATCACATGTATGTACTTCACTTTTCATACCTACACTCGGCGGTCGCTCTATCTATATATCTATCTCTCTCAAGCGCATGGCACTCGCGCTCGCACTCACTCGCACTCTAGTCCCAAACGGTCCGAGATATCGTGTCCATGAGCAGTGTCTATGCGTACGTTGCTCGAGCGCACTTTTATGTATATTGACTTCTACCTATCTGTTTTGTGGCGAGGGGGTCTGCCGGACTCTTACCGGCTAAAAACAAACGGTGTCCCTACTTCTGACCTAAGGCCGAGGTCACGGGATTCATCGCGATTCCGGCAGGTCCCGGTCAGCCAACCCTCGGCGGATCTCTCCTCTGTGGGGCCTTGCCCCACATCCTCCTGAGAAGCGCGCACGGAACACAGCGCGCCGCCTTCTCGGGCCTGTTACTGGTCGGGCGACGAGCCTATTACCATCAATGGGGCACAAATCCCGACTCCGGGCTGCTACTGAGAAATTCCACACGGCAAAATTCAATAACACTTTGCCCGACCTGGGAATCGAACCCAGAACCCCATGCTCAGCGGTCGCGCTTGCGATCACTAGACCAACAAGGCAGTCCTTCAATGATATTGTTATTATATACTTTAGTTGCAAGAGTTTGGTTGGCCATAGAACAAAAACTGTCCGTAAATGAAGCCCAGAGAAAAAATAAACATTGCTATTGGAAGATGCTGATAAACTCTGAAATAGCAACTACTAAAAGGTTTCACGAACCGAAAGAAAAAATAAAAGGGTCCTATAAAAGGTTAATAGCCTTAATTCAATGTCTTCAGGATCGATAGACAGATCGTTGATAGGACATATCGGTCACCTTCAGGACACAAGGGTATATGGGATTATTAGCCCTCCTCTTAGCCTTTTCCCAATTATCTTGGGGTCAGCTTCCAGTCTAACCAGATGCAGCTGAATACCAGTATTTTACACGGAGCGACTGCCATCAGACCTCCGCAACCCAATAACTGGGCAATGCCGATATCCTAAGGTTAAACCGTTTGTCAGACTTTCGGGCTTCTGACTACCCGTAACGACTGTCATAGGTATTCGTATGACACCCGGGACCGACGGCTTAACGTGCTCTCCGAGGCACGGAGGGGTCTCGATGTGTGCCCTCCAAAATTGCAATAATGAAATTACAGTCCAGACGAAGTTATGTTTTATATTCCACTTCTTTTTGTATGTGAATTTGTTTGCACGCGTTACGTGATTTTGAAACTCAGTTTTAAGAATGAAGAACTTTTTATCTTAGGGTCAACTCATACTAGAGCAGAGTCGAAGCGCATCGAAGCGTCAATCTGAAACTTAACATAGCATATTCACCCTTATCTCCACAACATAACACACACATTTCTACTAAGATAAAAAAAAGACGCAAATTCGCGCACATTCCACAGAATTCGCGCGTCGAAGCGCAACCAACGCTGATTGGTTCTTCGCTTTACTTGTGAAGAATTTGACACTTCCATGCGCTTCGACTCTGCTCTAGTATGAATTGACCCTTAGTATCCAAGAATCATTGGCTCTCCGTAGATAATAGAATTTCATTAATTTCATTAATGTCACGGAATTCCATCCCAATTCGCTCGGCTGTCAGACATTTCGAAGGGGTGGAATAAAGTATTGGACAAACTTACTTACGACTACTTATCCAAGTGCCACAGAAGATGCAGCAGTGGATGCAAGAAGCGGTCATTTTATTAATACAATAGCTGTTGCCCGCGGTTTCACTCGCACCCTATGGGAACTGCTTCATGTACCCGGATAAAAAGTATCCTATGTCCTAATCCAGGTCATGGTCTACCTGTGGGGTAAATTTCATCCAAATCCGTCCAGCCGTTAAGGCGTGATTGATTAACAAACATCCAAATACACAAACTTTCACGTTTATAATATTAAGTAGGAAAGTAGAAATAGCAGGATAAAACATACATAAAACATAATTAGCCCATTACAGTCCCACTGCTGGGCACGGGCCTCTTCTCAGAATGAGAAGGGTTTAGGCCTTAGTCCACCACGCTAGCCTGGTGCGGGTTGGCAGACTGCACACACCATCGAGAACTTTACGGAGCCCTGTCAGGTGCGCAGGTTTCCTCACGATGTTTTTCCTTCACCGTTAACGCAAGTGATAATCAAATTCTGAATCGCACATGAATTCGAAAAGTCAGGAGGTATGCCCCCTCCCCCCGGTGGGTTCCCGCATTGTCATTGCGGGGGGGCTCAGTAGCCGGGGCGTAGATCCCCACGGTGGAGCGAAGAGGAACCCGAGGAGGGGCTGCTCGTCGGAGCTTGGGCCTGGAAACCCTTGACGTAGCAGCCAAGTAGGTTGCGGTGTCGCCTGGGCGACATCGCAGAGGAGAGAGAGGGAGAGGAGAGGAGTGCCGGTATTGCGGTGCGCCGCTCTCCCTACCTTCCGCGGCTTTGACGGGGTCGCCACCGTCAGATGGCGGACGCGGTGGGGCCGCAGGGGGAGAGGAGTGTCGGTATGTCGTTGGCCGCTCTCCCTATCCTCTGCGGCCGAAAAGTGGTAGGCGGCGGGGCCACTAACCTGACCCGTCGCAGGGGGACCAAGGGTGCCCAGACACGGGGTCGTCTGGCGCCCATGTGCTCGTTTGGTCCCCGGGTGGTGACGGCGTACCATGTGTTCTGGTGCGCCGGTGATGGGGGGTACTCCCCAGAGGAGGGTCCGGTGACGGACAGCCGCGGCGGGTTCGCGGATGAGTGCTTACGCGTGCACGTGTTCCCGCCATAAGCGGCAGAGGAGGACACCGTGGAGTTTTAGTGGGTTTGAGTCCCACATAACTGCACTATCGCCCCGTGGTAGTGCAGTATGCGTGCGCATTTCTCCAGGGCAAAAAATGGAGGTATGGGCCAGGATCGAACTCAGACCCTCCTGCGTGGAAGGCAAGCGTTCAATCGCTAAGCTATCACTGCTTAGGATAGTACATAAATCATTTTTTATTCGGTGTGAACCTAATATAATGCCTTGGCCATTTTCTCTTCATAAGTTAGCAAAACAAGTCAGTAATACTATATCAAAATCTTTTTCTTATCATGACTTTACTATCTTCAATATTAATGCTTCCCGTCAACTAAAATGAGTGCTGTCAGCCATCTTCGTCCGATTTTGAGAGCATTTCACCAACTTTACGATTGCTGAGAATTTTATGGATAATCCATCGCTTACCGATAAGTTTTATGATATATCAACAGGAGAGAAGTTATCGGGAAAGGAAAATAAACTATTTTATTTAACCTGTAAGTAAATAAACTTCTTCGATAGTGTCGGCACTAATACAAGAATAGCTCGTGGCGTGGTGGAAAGATTAGCCAGTCAGCAAGGTTGGTAGCGAGGAGTCAGCCTCGCTACCAACCTTGCTGACTGGTTAAGCCGGGTGCGCTGGACATACTTGAGTATCATCGTGGAGGTCCTTTTATCAAGTTCAAGTTCTTTATTGCGGTCGTGTGTTACATAGGTGTTTCGTAACGACCCGCGACGGTCGGCAGTGAAAACCACGTATGTGTAAAGTACAAATTCTTTCAAGAGATAGAAAAAACTGTCTCCTGAAAAAAAATTGGCCGATCTAATGTTTATACAAGATTGTCATCGTACGTCATAGATAGCTTAGAAGTATTTGAATTGAAAGTTTGTTGAACTAGTATGTGTATGACCAGTTTATCAATCTAAAGAACAAATAAAACGTTTTGGAAGAAAATTGGATTAACGAGGTTTTCACTGCCGAGCGACGATAAGTAAATAGTCGCTGCGCCTGCAAAATCCGCTGTTTTTTTTTTTAATTGGTCTATGATGCTATTTTATAATACTTCTCAAGCCACGTGCACCTGTAAAATCCATTTATTAATAATTTACTTTGCTATTTTCTTAACCAAATAAATTATAAGAAAACGGATTTTGCTGCAGTTGCACGTGGTTTGAGAAGTATTATAAAATTGCATCAAAGACCGATTTTCAAAAAAAATTACATAGCGGATTTTGCAGGCGCAGCGATGAAATAGTAAGGTACAGCATGAAGTCCGGTAAGAGCACAGCAACATAATAAAGACTAAAAATACTAGTAGGTAGGTACTTAAAATTACCTTTAACAATACATTTTGTAGTTTTGTTTATCATAATCTATGTAAACATAGACAGATATTCCCCGAAGGGCTGGGCAGAGGTGTATAGTAACACCCTCATTTCGCCGTTATGTTATAGGTACCATGTAATAGGCGAGCCTATTGCCATCAACCGGGCACAAATCCAAACTCCGGGCTACTACTAAGGAATTCGACACGGAAAAACCCAATAACACTTGGCCCGACCTGGGGATTGAACCCAGGACCTCACAATCAGCAGTCGCGCTTGCCACCACTATACCAACGAGGCAGTTATCAGGCACTTAATAAAATTAATTTTGTTTTATAATTACGAATACTCCGAAGCTAGTCAATATTGTATTCGGTATTTTCAGTACTCTACCTCCGTACAGAACTACTGCCTCTACCAACGTAAACTGGGTTTTATACAGTTAGTCGAAACGATTATTTCCTTTAATTCCTATCTTTAGTAATAGATCTTCTTTGGCCGGTATACTGAAATAGATTTCTTTAGAAATTTGCAGTACCTTTCAACTCAACCACTCCTACTTAATGTGTTCCTTATAAACCGAAAGAGCTCTTATAAAGAATTTAATTAAGTTAATGTGACGTTTGAAGGAACAAAGCTGTTAGAACTGAACCAACCATCAAGAAACAAAAATATCTCAAAGAGGTCACAAAAAATATTCTATGCATAGGCAGACTCCATTACGCTTCAGAAGCATCATAATAGAGAACCTTATAATTAATTTACCCCACCTTTTACAAAGATATATAGTCTGTAACTATCCGTAATACAGTACAAAAGGTGTGTATATAAACAAAGGCGTGGAGAGACGTCAAACAAACGCGCTCTCAAAGAAAAAACGTACGTGCTTGTGAATCTGAAACGATTTAACCGTCCATTATAAGCTGAAAATAAATATTATTATCCTATCCAAATTGTGAACCGTTTTTAAATGGAGTTGTCAGAAACTCTCCGTTGAGGCGATGTTTTTTTTTAATCGTTCTTCTGTTCTGAATTCAAACCAATTTTTTTTAGAGCTAGTTACTTCTGTTCTACGTTCTATACATTATCAACAGGGGCGTAGCTACCGCCGTATCTGCCGTATCAATTATACGGGGCCCACGGGCCACGGGGGCCCCCGACGTGCGTAAGCAAAAATTTATAAAAACTGTCAGACCTGTCACTATTGTCCATAGAGGCAGAAACTTTAGAAAAACTAAAGTCATCATCAGCTATAAATGATTTAATAAATCAGTTTTCCCAAAAAAGGCAAGAAGAGTGTATATTTAATTTTAATTATTTGTAAAAATTTTGGAAAAAGTGACAGATAATTATGATGAATAAATATTTCTTTTAATTTTATGCAAACATTTTTTTTTCTTTTGTGCGAAATCTTTACCCTAGCTAAGGGCCCCCAAACAATTTTTATACTGGGCCCCGCCAAGGCACGCTACGCCACTGATTTATCAACTAAACATTATACTGGTACGGTGTTAAAAAAAAGTTTAATAGCTATGGCACATATTAGGGAATTCCATTTTCGATTCTAGTGAATAAATCGACTAAACGATTATTGCTGTGCCACACGCAAGTGGAGAAATTGATTGTACAGTCATTGTTGAAACTCCAAAACTAATATTAGCTTTAACTGATCGCATCCGTGAAAATACCATTAAATAGCAACACATAAAATGGAGTACCTACCTGACATAGGGTAACCAGTATTAGTACAAACTCGGGAACTTCAATAATTATATTGTAGGTACAAGTCGCTATATGTTTGCAGGTAGCTCATGGTCGGACCTTGTACTGACCTAATACGTTTGTTCTAAGTCAATTTACGATACCACAGAGTTCAATTAACGGTCGATTGTTGGTGTGCGGGGCAATTACTTCGCTATAGAAACTTAAATTGACTTGTAGAATTGGTATAAATATGAAAATTGCAAGTTTTAGATATAGGTATTCCAGAACCATAACATCACGCCTTGTATTCCCCAAAGGGTTCGGCAGAGGTGGTGTTACTGCACCCTCGTTTCGCCAGTTATGTTAAAGTCCCATGTCATAGTCCCACGTATTGCCATTAACCGGGCAGAAATCCATACTCCGGATCGTTACTGAGAAATTCCTACTGGAAAAACACAATAACAGTTAGCCCGACTTGGGGATCGATCCCAGGACCCTATGCTCAGCAGTCACGCTTGCGACCACTAAACTATCAAGGCTCCCTGGAATATTCCAGGGAGATCAGAAATGTCAAAATACGTCATTAACAAACTTTTAGCTCACATAGATGTGATACTTTTAATAGACACGATATAAAGAAGGAAGAACTGCCTCGTTGATCTAGTGGTGGCAAGCGCAACTGCTGATCGTGAAGTCCTGGGTTCGATCCCCAGGTCGGGCAGTGTTATTGGGTTTTTCCGCCGTAGCAGCCCGGAATTTGCATTTGTGCCCGATTGATGGCAATAGGCTCGCCCCTTATTACATGGGACTTAAACATAATGGCGAAATGAGGGTGTTACTATACACCTCTGCTCAACCCTTCGGGAAATACAGGCGTAATATTGTGTGTTATAAAGAAGGAAGAATGCTGCCGTTTTTAACTCACAATCAGTCTTTAATCAACACAGAGAAGTATAAAAGTTTATAGAAACTAAGACGATGAAGACTCGTACAAAGTTTAGCTCACCCAGAATTTACAGAACGCGAACATTGAACGTTTCAGGCATAAACTTTGCGTTCATCAAGGAGACATTCCATTTCGAGGCAAGAATTAGAGCAACTCCACAATTTCTTCAACCCCGCGTGTTCAGAATTACGTAAGATCCACGTTTACCATTTTTACGCCACCGATGCAGACAAAACGATTGGAACGTGATTTGAATGTTCTGGAATAAACGCATTCATGTCGCGTTGCACAGTAAAATGTAGAACTCTTTTATCGGTTTCAGTAAGTTCACTATACTCTCATTTTCTTATCGACAAGAGAAGAATGAGAATAAGGACAGTCATCGCAATGGGAGCCACTCTGGAACGGTGTTAATTAAACGCCATATCTGATTATCTGATGGAGGGGCTCGGGGCTAATTAACAACCGAGCCGATCATACGATTTCCGAGGTAAAGCTGCGCTTGCCGCGGTTAGTATATGGATGGGTGACCGTTTGTTACACTTCATTACCCCTCCGTGTCTCGCAGAGCACAGAATACCTATGACAGTCGTTACGGGAAGTCAGAAGCTCGAAAGTCTGACAACCGTTCTAACCTTAGGATATCGGCATTGCCCAGTAAATGGGTTGCGGAGATCTGGTGGCAGTCGCTCCGTGTAACATACCTACTGGTATTAAGCTGCATCTGGTTAGACTGGAAGCTGACCCCCAACATAGTTGGGAAAAGGCTAGGTAGAACATCTGCTTAACCGATAATCTTGCAGCAATCACTGATCCAGTTGCCGGCGTAGTGATTTGTCATTCTCATTATCCCCTTAAGATCGTTTGTCAAAGCGAACCGAAGGAGGCAAATTCAGCAGTGAACGTCTTTAACCGTTATGATATTGTTGCCGTTAAATTTTACGAGCCGCTTATGAGCGCTACAAGATAAGACCCAAAGCTTGTGCATTATTGCATCGTTTACAACATTTTCATAGCTTTATTCAGGTTCCAACTAGTACCGTAAAATGGAAGAATCATCAAGCGAGCCTTTTCCCGACTATCTTCAAGTCATCTTCCAGTCTAATTAAATGCGGCTGCATCACGGAACGTCTGCCGATACCGATATTCTACTGTTATATCGGTTGCAAGAATTTCAGACTTCTGGCCAGACATAACGACTGTCATTGATGTAACCTATATGACAGCCGGGATCAACGACTTAATATGCTCTCCGAGCCACGAAGGAATGGCAACGTGCATAGAAAAGAACATGCCGTATTCGATTTTACACTGCATCGATTTCTAGATCGATATTTCCAATCCCAGTTAAGTGCTACTTTTGAAGCATTGAAATGAATGGGACTTGATATCTTTTCTGTCAATATTTAATATTGAGCAATCGTGAATAATGAATATTATTGAAATAAAATACTCCTCTATCTCTCTTCTGTCAGTTAATAATGGCATTCTGAAGAAACTGATCGTATAATAAAGGCACCATAAGGAACGCAACATAAAAGCAAATAGTATGAAGCTGAAATCGCATTAATATCTGAGGAGAAATTACATGTTTTTGGACGCAAATTTTTTACATAACAAAAACATCTAAGATCATTACTTAATTTAGAACAACACTACATCGTATTGTTTTTGTTAATCCGTTTCCCCTATCTAATTGAAGTTCATTGTTCCATTATCGGGGCACTCCAATAACTAGTACCACTAATACCATACAAGTATGTACCAAGATATAACGAGTGCCGTTGCCTAGGTACAAAGTAAAACGGGTCAAGTATCAGCGGTCTTTCCGCGAAGTACGCCTGTAATTAGATGAAGTATCTTTTCAAGCAACAGGTAGGAGGCAAAGTGCAGTGTAAGCTTCTTAAAGGCACGTTTAAAATGAAATATTCCAGGGTCTATAAGGCGTATTGAGCAAAGTTAAAAGTTAAAAATGCCTAATTAAATGTTAAAAACATAGTGTTAATATAGTATGTTGTTACTGGGTGTGGAATTCCTCAGTAGCAGCCCGGAGTTTGGATTTATGCCCGATTCATGGCAATAGGCTCGCCCCCCTATCACGTGGGACTTAAACATAACGGTGAAATGCGAGTGTTACTATACACCTCTGCCCAACCCTTCGGGAAATACAGGCATGATGTTGTGTTATGTAAATGATAAAAAGATCTAAAACTTTACAATGGCGATATAAAAATCAATAAATGGGCAATGCTTTTAAAGATATTTCCAATATATCTAAAACACCTGGTTGCACTTATGATTGCAAAGGTGACACAGCAAGCCCATACAATCAGAACAGAAAAGCTACTCATGCGATTTCCAATGAAGGCAGTTTCTTAAAGTAGAGGAAAACTTGCGAGGTGAAGTAAAGGATAGATTGACTACACGACAAGTTTGAAAATATCGACTTAAATATCAAGAAGCAACCAATCACCAAGACGACAGGCGATTAACCCGCAAAGCGATACAGAGGTTACCAAGTAATATGACTAAAAATATTCCAAGAGAAACGGGATTCAATGAATCGTAAAAACCAATAACGAGACGTCAAGTTACTCAACTGTGAAGTAAGGAACCAAAGATAAGGCGACGTGGCATGTAACAAAGACCACAAGTGGTTCAGAAGGTCTATTCACGCAATAATAATTTATTAAAGACGAGGAGTTTATTTAGACTTATAAAATATCGCTAAAACACGTGAAGCTGCAGTTAACGGTTGAACGCTTGCAAGAGGGTCAGAGAGACCAGACCGCATCTCTGGCTTTTCAAATGATTGTGTCCGTTAACGGTGAAGGAAAACATTGTGAAAAAATCTGCACATTAAAGAGGGCACTAACACAAAAAAAACAGTTCTCGATTGTGTGTGTAGTCCGCCAATCCGCATCAAGCCAGCGTGGTGATTCGTTCTTATTCTGAGAAGTATCATGCCTCGCAGTAGGACGGTAATGGGCTGATTGTTCTTATTTACGTAAAATCGCGACTACTAGTGGTTAAATTCTGTCACATACGTACAGTACAACCTGGAAAACGAAGTCATAATCGGCCTACGGAGACATTTCTACATGCGATACTACAAATAAACGTTCAATAGGTCGCGTTTCCAAAGAGAACATGTCAACAAAAGCAGACGAAACCTATCCGTTTACGTCTGCAGGCCCAGTTTTTGTCATTGGTAACATAAACACTTTCTTATTGTACTTCTGGTCCTATCTATTTTTGTGGGAGAGCCACTAAAAACTTCTCGGCCTATCTAAATCGGGTTTAAGCGCCGTACTCAAAGTGAATGGGTCAAGCCACATATGGGACTTTAAGTCTTACCATTCTGAATTTCCTTTGTATATACCTCGTATTTGATGTTATTGCGTGGGGAACTAAAGGATCTGCGGAAGTTTTTAGTCTTTCGGCGTTTGAGTAGTTTCAATTCCCCGGATTAATTAAAATTTATTGTCTAGAGTCCAGATGTGGTTCTGTTCATTGCGTCCTAAATTTAACCCTGTTTAGCCTGACGCTCAGGCTTAAAATATAAAAAAATGCCTAAGCAAATATTTTATTACATAGGTATTACATTTTTGCGTTCCTACATGATATGAAAAATAAAATAGACTCTTAAAATCGTGGCATATATTATTCACAAGTGGCGTCTGTTGGGAAAAGCAAAAGATTTTGAGAAGTTCGTAGCCTAGTACTAACTGCAGACTCTGAATAAATAACATCGCAATCTACCAATTCTATCCAACATAAGTAATTTCCCATAACGGAAATATATTATCAATGCTGGTACGTTACAAGTTGCTTAGGACAGCTCTATCGGTCACGACTGGAGGACTATCCATCTTTCGCTTTACGTGACTTCAGGGCGTTCCTCCATCCAGTGTTCACGCCCCTTGAGGCACTACATATACTTAATTTATACCCTGTGCTTCAAAGTTTCTAATCGTTAATATAAACGGATGGAATAGTAATAATCGAAAAATACTGAGCAGATTTTTCATCGCTGTTTACTATGACTACTATTGACCACATGTCGACTGCTTCTATCAGTATTGGGTCTTAACAAAAACTGGGTCAATTTTGGCACGGTGGATTAATTGCGTTTTTTAAGGTTTTTTCGGTTCCCCAGACTGTCATAAATATTTAGCATGAATGCTACGTTTTTATGCATATAAGTTTGAACCCTACATATGTTAAGCAAGCAAGGAGGTGAAGAAAAATTATCTGCACGAGTTTGACACTAAGCCCAATTAAAAGCGAAAGATACTCCCGTCCCATTCGCAATAATGCCGTGTGTAAACCTCCATTTACCAACCTTTATTGTGCTGCAATACTGCAAGAGGCTTCACTATAAATATTTGAAGGTCGCAATGAAGGAGGTTTTTATAGACTCCTATAAAATTTTGACAATTACTATACTGATACTATACTTCTGGCAATTACTGGCTTTGTATGATTTTCACCACAACTGAAAACGGGGAACGTAAAATCCCCGCTAACTCAAACCACGATAAATGGAACCTTCCGGTGGAACCATAAATCGTGTAATCGAAGACTAGCCTTCGACGGCGGCCAACGGAAGTGTACGCTTCAGTGTAAGAAAAGATTCCAATAAGATTTTACTTTTTTGCGGAAACTGAGGTTAAAGCTGCCATAATATTGTGGTGCAAAGTGCTGGAAATATCAGGAAATGAAACACGAAAAATGTTATTTCTAAACCGCAAAAGATTTTGTTGGTGAATAGTGCCGTTGTGCCCTTTTCCACTGGTAACGGAAATTGTAATAGTGCTATACATAATAACTATATACTCTGAAGTCCTCTCACATTTTATTTTTGTTTGTAGATCATTGCTCCGCTCAATACAAGCGCGTCTTTGTTCAAGCCAAATTTCAGTAAACTTATTAGAGCATTCAATTCTTTAAAAAAACATTTGGGCGGTATAATTTGGAAGAGCAAAATTAAGACAAGCGGACCTCGACAGGGATAAACGCTGAGGGATAATAATTTGAACCAGAGATAAAGTCGGAACGGATGTGACAGTTACTGTGCTTGAATAAAAAGAGGCTCTGAAATTTAGCTAAAAAGAGGTTCCGAGGTAAAAAAATAAAAGGCCACCCCTTTCCTTTCCACGAGTGTTAAAAAACCGACTGAAAGATCATGATAAGAGGACAGAGGTTTTAAGTAGACGACGTAGCCCACAGGGCAAGGAAGCCGATATGGCAATGGGCCGACCTTATTAGACGTAGAACCGATGACCGTTGGGAAACATTTGTTCTTATATGGAAACCGCGAATCGGCAGACGTAATGGCCGCTAATCGGTAAAAGGCTAGGTAGAAATACAATTTTCGCAAGACCAAGGATCCAGCTCAGTGGCGTACATTTGTGCCCAGCAGTGGACTGCTATAGGACGATTATGTGAAGAGGACAGTACTTGACAGTAGCATCCTTTTGTATACTAATAACTACGTACTGCTATCACCAATCCATTTGCTATGGCAGCAATGGAAGTTCAGACTAATGATAAAAACCGGTTCATATGGTAGCCGTCATCACTCTATCCTTAACATATCCTGCAAGGAGTCTAGCATATCTAGCATAAATACATGTTTAACTAAATACACAAGTCTCACCTTCTCAGTGACTGCAAGACCAGCGTACTCTTCGGGAGCAAGGCAGTCGCCTTTCAGCCAACTTGCCAGCCGGCCAAGCTCTCCGAGCATGTTTGACGGAGTCAACGAACTAAGCGCCATTTCTTATTTCACCGACTGTATTTCCAAACTTTATTCCATTGGAAAATTTTCGCGGGTAATCAAAAATATTTTTTACAAGTTCGTAATTTTGTTTTATAAAAGTTTTACCAGAACGATTTATTTAGATGTTATTGCCAAAGCCTTTTTGTTAACTTCACATATTTTATTACTTCGAAATGTTCAGTAAGAAACAAACTTTTAATTCCAATCCAATTCAGGAAGAAAAATATCCATTTCCATTTGTTACAACGAGCACGAGAAATATAAAACTTTTCCAATTAGATTTCACGAAAAGGCTCGTTACAAAATTTTGTAAGTGTAAATTTTCCCGCGCTTTGCCGAAAAGGCGACTACCCTCCGTGGCAGCGCGAAGTCGACTGACAGTAATCGGGAATCACAGTTATTTATCGTCAAAATATTCGCGTTTTCAAACTTGGGCCATGCAATCCAAACGAAATTACACCCTATTGTGGCCCTGCAAGGGTGTATTTTGGAATGCCAAAGGGCGGAGATCAGATTTTCAGAGCATGCGCGGTAGAAAGAGACGACAGTGCGACTTTTCCGGATGTTAGAAAGGAATGGCGAGATTTCCGCAATTTATTTTCCACTTCCGAATTTCAAACGCACGTGTGTAGTTATAAACGGCTATAAGGGCGCAACAGAGGGCAATTAGTTATTTGGGGTGGTTAATACCCTCTGCAAGTGTCCATTACATTAATAAAATATCAGACATATAAATCTAAACATAGAGAAAAAATACTTAATTATTTGTTAGATATATCTGATATACTATTGTGGGTGAACTGTTAATTGACAAAGTAAAGACAATTAGATAAAGAATAGATATTGAAAGGTAAGGACACCTATTAATAGTCCTGTATAATAATAGTTTATTATTTATATTTTTAAGTAAGAATAAACTTATACTATCAATTCTAATTTACGTATAGTATAATTGCTATATTCATAAAAGTAAACAAAGGTATTTTTACAATCATTTAATTGGTTTTTAACTACTTTTAGCTTTGAACATATCCCATGTATGCTAAAGGCAGACAAGTACATTATTAATACCCTAATTTCATCGATAGAAAACTATTTTTTTTGCATAAAAATAAGTAGTTGCTTAAATATAAATAAATTGTTATGAGATATTTAGGTGCAATACAATTATACAATCTCTTCTAAGTTCACATAAATTATAATAATGCAGACTTTTATAAAACCCATTGACAAGATTGTTGTTGTTGTAACAAAACAGTGCTTTAGTTCAATAATTGGAGTAGCAACCTACCACTATTTTTGAAACAATTAAAAAATCTAGTATTGTTTACAGAGATTTTCTGTAACAGAAAAATGTAATTGTAGATTTTTGCTGATACACAATTCACTATCTAATTAATAATAACAATATGAAACCTTCCCCATATAAAACAGTGGATTGAGATATTGTTGTAAATTTTAGTTATTGTGAAGAAGTGATAAAGTGACTGGCCTTACATTGTCTATGTCTAATAAGACTTTTCTTTTTAATCTGCCTCCTTTATGAAGGACATTAAGCAGCAAAATATAAATGATAAAATGTTTTTTTGGTAAATAGATATGTTACAGACACTTTTACATTTCAATAATGTTTTTTTTTTGAGACTAGAAGTAAAGAATAATGAAAATTATGATCTAAAATTACTAAATACACATTTCAACAAAGGATAACGGTTGATTAACCACATTTTTGTACCTACCAAACGAGATAAGGCCACAGATAGTTTAATCAACAAACACAAAGGCTGTTGTATTGTTCATAGCTATGAAAATATTCAATTTTCGTTATTATCTCAGGGAGACTGGCTATCTGCTGCATTGCTGTTATCTGTCGCAGTGTAATTAGTGTAATATCTATCTTTTTTTTAACCTTTTGTAATTAGTACTCAGGGTTTAGAAAACGCCTTAGAACTCGCACGATCATTCAAAGATATCTCATTTTTGGGCACATTACGTGATAGCTATGTATTACTTTACCAATTATCTACACTTACCTTAGGTGTTTTGACGATATCCATAGCAGCAGCTTACGAAAATCGATATAACAACCAATTCACATCAAGTCAACATATGTTTTGGAAACGTGAATTTTCAAACCCGAAAGTCCATGAACAAAAAACGCGTAAATCGATGTAAGAGAATGTTATAACAGCACTTTTTAGTCTTTATTCAACAAGTAGAAATCAACACAAACAGAAAAAATCAAACTAAAGTTTGATTTCTTTGCTTTGACGTTTACTAAATTCTGTAGAATCTGTATTCTGTTGACGTCGAATTAGAATAGTTAAGCTATCACTCTGTCTCATTCTAGTTACCTAAAAACATAATTTATTGTCACATTGATTTTAGTCGATTTTATCTGAGGATTTCATAATCACCTAGTTTGTCTAGCATACAAAAACTAAAAAGTAGAGCAGTGATTAATAAAGGTGAACGCGCACTAGAACGCACCGCAGAAAACGAATTCACTGAAGGTCTCACGCACCTATTCGACCGCAGGGTATATAAAATGTACTCTGTGACCGCAGGCGCCTCACGTATCTTATGACGGCATAAGCACTTCATTGCATTCATGTATTTTAATTGGAGTGAACGGTGTCCTACGGAACTTGCGACTGGTTTAGCCGGAAGAATGCGGATGAAGTCTCCAAAATCCCGGCATACGCATCGGACTCGCCGAATCGGAGGGCGTCATCCGCGTCTGTTGTAGGAATTGTCCTACCTATAGCATTTTACTGAAATACAGCGCATGCAATGCGGATGGGCAGGGGCGGCCTTAGCCACTGCGAGGCTCCGGGCGGATAGATCTTTGCGAGACACTTGTCTTTGTGGAATTAGTTTTAATGGTTATGCTAGACGAGAAATGCAACGTTTTTAAATGCGCGGCTTACGGCGCGAAATTAAAATAAACATTAGTACTATTAGTACCTAATATTTTTCTACTTGGGTTGTTGCGTGAGTGCGCGAGGCCCCTGCAAGAACGAGTCCCCGGGCGATTGCCCTGCTCGCCACCCCCAAAGGCCGCTCCTGCGGATGGGTGAATGCCGCCGCGCCGTTGCAAAAGATTTCATACAAAGTATTCTAAAATTCGTTTCCTGTGGTGTGCTTGCGCAATCACCTTAAAAAATACTGAATTTGATAAATCTATTTAATGTTGAAGTTTACCTTTATTTTGTTCCAGCTATGTCACCCATCATTCACTTTATCGGCTTTATCCACATGATCCACCTTTTCTAACTAATTCAAGTAATCATTTACTCAAAAATACTCAAAATAATAAAAACAAATCTGGTTTTAGTCTTTTAGGCGGTTATAGCCAAACTAATTTAACATCACTACTATAAGGATACGTACGTGCAAATTGCTATAGATTACATCTCTAAATCTCTAGCAACTGTCATAATTTGTGACGTTAGTATCGTATTGTCTCCTCTCGTTCGTATTTATTTGCATTTTACGGATTCGCGATAAAATATCAACTATTAATTCATTAGAGAAGAGAAAATAATTTAATTTGGAAATATGGCGTCGACCGTGCCGAGTGATAGAAACGAGGAGCGCCGCCGGCGGGTATGTTTTGACAATATTGTAAAAGATAAATATAATAATTATAATATCAGATTTGCGAAAGTGTGAATCATTGTTATTGCGTTTTTTTAGAACAAAATTATGCTTATGAACATTGTTTTGGGACTGTAAACAAGTTCTGTAACCGGTTATAGTTCGCAATGAAATCTTGTTACTGTATCTAGGATTATTAGAACGTATCCACCGATTTGCGTCGCTGGGAATTTTCCAGACTTCATCTTTTGATTCCTGAAAAAAGGTTTCAGACAAAGCGAAGGTCAATAATCTGAAATCAGACTGTACTTTTATTATGTTGTATGTGAATATGGTCAAATGTTATGGTACAATACTAATTCAATTAATAAATTGATCTGATAAGCCCCAAACCATTGTAAGTAATAATGAATCACCAAATTTTATCAATATGTTTCAAGTGGAATACCTAATGACTCATTTTTTAGTGTAGGTAGTGTTGTAGTTTGAAATAATAATATCTAAACTGATACTATTATCACTCAGAAAAAATATATTGTGTAATAGTTGATTAAATAAAAAAAGGAATTCAACAAGTCTGTAGATCAATCTTTTTTGGTAACTGGTTCTCAATGTCATGGCTTTAGTTATTATTCTGAATCTTATTAGCATATACAAAAAATAATTAAAACAAGAAACTGGTTAGGATAAAAAGCTTACTTTGTGCTTCTAGATCTACATCTATTTACTATATTAGAGACACTTGAATAACTTTTTCTGACTTCCTTGATATTCTAATAATGGATTGGAGTATTTTTTTTAAATTATAATGAATAAATATTAAATGTATAAACATCATATTATTATTTCCTATTCAAATTATCAATAGCTAAATTTTATTGGACCAAGTCTCAAGACCCAAGTCAGATATTGAATAAATACATACATACATACATAAACTCACGCCTTTTTCCCATGGGGGTAGGCAGAAACTATAGAACACCACATGCTACGACTCTTACATACCCCTTTCGCTTCATCCACATTCATACATCTTGTCATACACGCACGCCGGTTGAGAGTACTACGCACCTGACCTTTGTGAAGAACATCACCAATAACATCGATGTATGTCCTTCTAGGACGTCCTCTACCGGCGTTCCCATTAACATCCTCCTTATAAATTTCTTTTGTTAATCGCCGTTCACTCATTCTCTGAACATGGCCAAACCACCTAAGCATACTCCTTTAAATTTTTGTCACTACATCATCTTTTAAACCGCAACTTTGTCTAATCTCTTCATTTCTCAATCTATCATTCAAAGTTACACCGCACATACTTCGCAAGGAACGCATTTCCACGGCATTTATTCTACTTTCATGCCTCTTCTGCCATGACCAACATTCACTTCCATACATAAGCGTAGGTACTAACACACCATTACGGACAGCCAGAATAAATACATCACTCCAATTTTAATATCCTGAAATTGTAACCCCAGCCTGTTGCTAGGACCTGCTTTCTCGCAGTCTTCTCTCAGGCGTGGTCGCAGCCAGACTTTGGGGGAGTCATATTGACAGTATTTTTTTATATTTTTAGGCGTTATGTCGATTTGATGTGTACGATTTTGGGGGGGGTGACCCCTACCACCTCTCCCCCCTTCGGACCGCCACTGTCTTCTCCACATATCATATCGTCACCGGAAAGATAATACTACTAAAGCGCCATTTTTGGCCAAAATGAGTTATATATATATATCGTTAAATTGGGTTTTTTAAATCCATTTGAATGATATATATAACTCAATTTGGCCAAAAATGTCGCTTACGTAGTATTGGCTTTCCAATGACGATATCATGTCATATCTGCCAGTTAATAACATCAACCAAATGAACGGTCATAATGGCGAACTTCATCATGAGCAGTGATAGCCTGACTGAGTTTGAACCCAGTCAGCATCTCAGACTTTCCAAGTTAATGCAAACCAAAATTAGATTATCACTTGCGTTAATGGTGATCATGAAGAAACCTGATGTAAACTTGTAGATGGCATGTGTAGACCACCGATTCGCGCCTGGCCAGTGTGGTTAACTAAGGCCTAAGCCCTTCTCATTCTAAAAAGAGGCTTGTACCTAGCTGTGGTTCAGTAATAAGCTAATTATGTCAAGGGAAGATTGCCATAAGCACAATGCTAGGGAAATGGATTATATTATTTTATAAAACTGCAATTGGATGCCCCGCCTGTAACTAAATGTGTTTTTATTCATATTTCCTGCTGATTGGCTACAATTTACATTTTTAGGTGCTCTTAGGCCCCCTGCCTGCAGGTTTCCTCCGTGCTGATGGAGAAATTGACACCGTTGATGCAGACTATCAGGCTGCACTTGCTCTGCAACAGCAGTTATGTGGACCTACGGTAAGTTATTATATCATAATTGACTTGTAAATCTTTAGGGAAAATTGTTTCAAAAATCTGTAAAGTGAATGGGGTATTATTTTATTTAGAATTTTAATAATGGTTATTGTCCTCAACTATGTTTACTCGCTGGTGCATTATTTATAACCCAGTTTCAAGATTAAATGTGTGCTAGATTCGATCCTAACTTGTTGTTTGTAGTGTGACTCACAAACATACATGTGTTTTTATACAGATTGTGTTAATTTACTTTGAGATTTATCTGTTTTTTCCTATATTTGTGTCTAAACATTGCATTGTTGGTCTAGTGATGGCAAGCATGACTGCTTATCGTGAGGTCCTGAGTTCGATCCCCAGGTTGGGCAAAGTGTTATTGGGTTATTCCGTGTGGAATTTCTCAGTAGCAACCCGGAGTTTGATGGCAATAAGCTCGCCCCCTATTACATGGGACTTAAACATAACGGCGAAGTGGGGGTGAGGGTATAGTAATACACCTCTGCCCAACCCTTTGGGGAATACAGGCGTGATGTTATGTGTTTAAACACAGTGAAATTAAAAATATTAATATTATGATTTTTTATTATGTTAATGTAGGTGCCAGCTACAGGTCAGCCATTGACAGCAAGGCTTAGTATCACAATAGCGCAAGCGAAACTTTCTAAAAATTATGGTAAGTTGTTTCTAAATATATCATCATTCACCAAATGTTCCTAGAAGAATAGTTAGTATGAATGTGGATGGATATACAAAAGGCCAAAGAAAAGATGGATGGATTGTGTGAAGGATGACATGGGTAAGAAAGGAGTGAGTACTGAGATGTCGACTGGTAGAGGAAAATGGAAGAGGAATATGTGATGTGCTGAACACACCTAGTGTGGTATAATGGCAGGAAGATGATGATGATGATGATCATCATTAATCAAATAAGTAGAATAAATGCCGTGGAAATGCGTTCCTTGCGAAGTATGTGCGGTGTAACTTTGAATGATAGATTGAGAAATGAAGAGATTAGACAAAGTTGCGGTTTAAAAGATGATGTAGTGACAAAAATTGAAAGGAGTATGCTTAGGTGGTTTGGCCATGTTGAGAGAATGAGTGAACGGCGATTAACAAAAGAAATTTATAAGGCGGATGTTAATGGGAACGCCGGTAGAGGACGTCCTAGAAGGACATACATCGATGTTATTGGTGATGTTCTTCACAAAGGTCAGGTGCGTAGTACTCTCAACCGGCGTGCGTGTATGACAAGATGTATGAATGTGGATGAAGCGAAAGGGGTATGTAAGAGTCGTAGCATGTGGCGTTCTATAGTTTCTGCCTACCCCCATGGGAAAAAGGCGTGAGTTTATGTATGTATGTATGTATGTATTAAGATTAACTCAAACAGCATAAGACAAGTATCAATTTATTAATCATAAAGGAGATAGAAGTACTTACATGTGGCACAGCAACACTGCTGCAATATTTTTTTCTTCATACTTGCATCTCACATTAATACTGATATATATGGATAGAGGACACTTAAACAAATGAATGTCACCTTGCTGAGATATTTGGAGGTAAAGACCGCCATATGAGAACACTGACAATCATTAAAAATGAACAAATTACCTACGTGTTGAAGCGCGTAAAAAAATGCGCGCGAAATGTTAGAACTTCTTTATTTTGAGAGGTTGTTATTCAAAAAACATCTCAAAATGTGTCTAACTAAGGATCAATACAAACTAAATCACAAGAATATTCTTAAAAGACGTGCCACCATTAGCTTACAGCTCAAGGTACTCAAGTCAATTAGGTACTATATACAAGGTTAGTCGGAAAGGGGGTACTAAGCCGCGGGCCACTTAAAGTATCACCGATGACTGTTTCAAAGCAAGTGTTAAAATTTCAAAATTCGATATTTTTTATTTCCATACGAAAAGATTTTCATTTTAGTTTTTTCAAAATAAAATCATACCTGCTATAGTAATAAATTCAGAAAATTAATTTTCTAATCCGTGACCCCAAATATGACCTAAATTGTAAAAACAGGTGATCATAGCTATGGACAGATAGATTTTAGCATATTTTTTACGAAATCTTTGAAAAGCTATTTCTCGTAAACTATCGAGTTTTGGGGAAAGTTGTAGAACAAAAGTTGTCCCTTATTATGGGTACTTTAACACCCTTTCGGCTTAGTACCCCCTTTCCGACTAACCTTGTATAGTACTGTGTGCGATCCCCAAGCACTGTGTTATTGGGTTTTTCCACCTGGAATTCCATAGTAGTAGCCCAGTGTTTGGATTTGTGCCCGGTTGATGGCAATAGACTCGCCCCTTATTACATGGGACTTAAACATAAATAAAGCGAAATGAGGGTGTTACTATACACCTCTGCCCAACCCTTTAGGGAATACATGCGTGATGTTATGTTATGTAGAAAACTATTTAAAAAAAATCTTTGCTCACAGGCCTGACCCGCATGGACCCATACGTGCGCCTGCGCGTAGGCCACTGCATATATGAGACCCACACAGACCCCAGTGGCGGCAGGACGCCCAGGTGGAACAAGGTTATTCACTGGTAAGTTAGATGGTATCGAAATAAGGAAGAGGTGGTTTGACAAAAAAATACAGGTGTGTTAAACTGTGATAGTTTGTTATGGAGTTGCACACCACATATTGCATTCCCTAAATATAAACGTCACATGCATACAGACAAGCGGGACATCTCCCGGCTGGTTGTCGAGGCTCTAACAACTACTAGGAGTGTATACAAGGGGGGTCGGGGAGGGCAGCGCCCTTCTCCCCCCCAGACTTCCCCGACACGAAGGTATATCAACAAAAAAAGAAAATAATATCTTATGCTGTGCGTTAGTTATTGCAGTGCTCGCTTAGTTCGTAGAACTTCCAGAAGTCCGTTGCAGAAGTCAACTTCGAGAATTTAAGGGCCAAGCCACATCTGACTGAAGATACGTCGCCGATCTTCGTCACCGATCTTCCGTCATGTAATTTATTCGACGAATTTTAGTATCGTATCTTTGGTCAAATGTGTACGGTATGAGATGTTTGTATGGAATTATGTGTATCGGCGGAAGATCGTCGACGTATCATCCGTCAGATGTGGCTTGGTCCTAACTTGCTAGTGGATTTAGCGACTTCATATCCTCATTCCATCCCCAGCCTGCTGCCTTCTGGCGTCAACTCGATCTACCTGGAGATCTTTGACGAGTGCTCCTTCACAATGGACGAGCTGGTCGCCTGGTCACACATCACCATACCACCAGCAGTTCTTCAGGTAGGATACAGATAACTATAATGCTATATTTGATCACATCATTATGTTAATTTTATCGCAGAATTTGCAAGCATTGTATTTCCTGTCTTTAATTTGGATATTCATTTCAATATGTATAGTTCATCCATATAATATTTGTATAACAGGTAATCAAGGCCTTGTTTGTAAAAAGCATTCTGTTAACTTTTTGTCTGTTTGACGACACATTTGGTACAGTGGTTGAGCAATTGGCTTTTGCGCTACGGGTCGCGGGTTCGATTCCCGCACGGAACAAATATTTGTATGGCCTACAGAAAGTTGTTCCAGGTCTGGGCATTTGTGCATGTGAAGATTTGTGTCTGTAAACGCACCCCGATACAGGAGAAATCCTAGTGTGGGGCAATGTTTTTCTAAAAAAGAAAAAAAATATTTAAAGAATCCATCTAACATAAACTATTATAGAAAAAAATACATACATAACATCACGCCTGTATTCCCCGAAGGGTTGGGCAGAGGTGTATAGTAACACCTTCATTTTGCCGGTATGTTTTAAGTCCCATGTAATAGGGGTCGACAAAAAATAATGAAATAGAAATGTGTATGTTTAATAGATTCTTAAAGCAAAATACAAATGTTACGCGACCAAAGGTTTGTTTACCTTTTATACAAAATTGTAATGGCTAGATTATACGAAGCCAATATGAATATGTACCTAGTCTTGCCATAAATATTGTCACGAAAAATTTTTTTTTTTTATTGCAAATAATATTTATTACTTTTACAGTGTGTTAGTTTAATACATAAATATAAAACAATTTAAAATATAAAAAGCTTATTCAAAGTGGTCTCCATTGGCTGCAATACAGTCCTTTAAACGTTGAGGTCAGTTATCAATAGAAGCACGCACTCTTTCCATGGGAAAATTCTTCAGTGCCAATCATATGGATTGTTTTAGGGACTCCAAATTATCATAGCGTTTAGAGCAAGCCGTACTCTCTAAAACTGACCATAAATCATAATCCAGCGGATTAAGATCGGGACTAGACGACGGCCAGTCTTCAGCTCTGATGAAGTCCGAAAAGTTCACTTCCAACCAAGACTGCGTGGACCGAGCTTTATGACCCGGCGCCGAGTCTTGTTGGAAGGACCATACTTGGTTATTGAACATGGTGTTTTTAAGGGGTTTAACTACCTTCTCAAGAATGGTATCTTGATACACTTGTGCCGATGTTTTGATACCTTATTCAAAAATATGGCTCAGTCACTCCTTCATAGCTAACACCCCACCAAACCATCACTGAAGTCGGATAATGCCCACGTTGCACTCTGTTGACTAATTGGGAAGCTTCCTTAGCTTCCTTAGCGTTGAGCATAAATACGGTCATTTTGTTTGTTAAAATGTTGCTCAATTGTAAATATTTTCTCATCGGTATACAAAATGTTTCTGTGACCTCCCTTTGCGTACCGCTTCAGTAGTTGTTTTGATTTTACCACCCTATTATTTTTTTAAATCATCAGTTAAAAATGACCAGTGCGTCTCGTATAGGCTGCAAGTCCTAAGTCATCTTTTAAAATACGCGACATGGTTCTGGGTGCTATCTTCATCTCCCGAGATAAAATCTTTTGCTTTCGGACAGTATTTCTTCGAATTCATTCCCTTACTGCTTTGGCCACCTTTTTCGTACGAACACTACGTGGACGGCCAGATCTTTTTCTGTCACAAACAGAGGAGGTCTCATTGTACCTATTAATAGCCCGATACACAAACATTTGACTAATACCAAGCGTATGGAGAGTTTTAAAAATTGCATTTGGCTCCATACCAACTTTGTGTAATGCAATCACAGCGATTCGGTTCTCTTTATCACCCCACTCCATTTTAATATCGCAAAATATTGTACAATGTATTAGCGCCAAAATTAGAAAACCAATGAACAATCGTATAAAAATGACAGATTCCAAATTCAAATGTAATATCTTTCTTATTTTTAATTGTAACATTATTTATGGCCAGACTAGGTATATTACTATCAGGGTACAAGTTTTTCCTCATATTTGGTTTATTAAATAAATATTCCTGTTTCAGGGAGAGACATTTGACAACTGGTTCTCACTGAACGGCAAGCAAGGAGATGGGAAGGAAGGAGTGATCAACCTAGTTCTCAGTTATTCCGTGAGTTAAATTGTCTTTTTTGTCCTATCATATTCTTTTAATAAATCACCTTGTAATTAACAAATTCATTCTCTCCATATCTTCAAACCATTATTCAATTGTTATTACTACATCTTTCAAATGACAAAAATAACTTTTTAAAACAATAAACATATCCCTTGTTCAGGTCGGCCCCGCGGCCGTAGCAACATTCCCGCCGATGCTGGTGATACCTGGTACCGGCATGGGATACGCAACGATACCGATGTACTCCGCACCGCAACCGCAACAACACATGCAGCAGCAACAACACATGCAGCAGCAGCAACACATGCAGCAGCAGCAACCGCCGCAACCGATCACCGCTGAGCAGCTGCAACAGGTTAGTTAACCTATTATAATATGATAGTCCAATGCTGGACATAAATAAACACAGCCTAGGAGCCTCTTGGTGACCAATAAACCAACCCTCTTGCGTTGGAAGTGGGATGATTTGTTCATATTATAGATACATAACATTACACCTATTATTCCCCGAAGAGTTGGACGGACAGAGTTGTATAGTGACACCCTCATTTCGTCGTTACGTTTAAGTCTCATATAATAGGGGGCGAACCTATTGCCATCAACCAGGCACTAATCTAAACTCTAGGCTGCTACTGAGGAATTCCACACGGAAAAACCCATTAACACTGCCCGACCTAGGGATCGAACCCAGGCCCTCACAATCAGCACTTGCGCTTGCCACCACTAGATCAACAAGGCAGTTACAGATATTCATCTTAAAAGGAGTTTCATGCTGACTATTCTCCATAATAAACAACAAATTGGAACAATGCACTTAAATTTGACTTCTAATAAGTGGCTTTATTGGTTTATAAAAGATTATAAAAAAAATATTAGAATGTTGTTCTGCCATTTAGAGGTTGTCACAGCCTTGACCGTCAGTGATGGAGTACACCACGTGAATATGACGTTTGAGGTGAACTTGGTGCTCGTCAGTTCTTGAAAATCCAGCTAGATGTTTAAGAACTAATGACTACCAAGTTGCTAGTCCAAATACCTTAACTTGATGAGGGCCAATAATTTATTTTTAATTGGCTAGTATATAAATATTTAGTAGAGATTGGTTGCAGAAACAGGGAGAGGACTTTTCCCAACACTAGGACAGCATAAACTAAACATAATAATATAATAGTTTATACTCACGCCTTTTTCCCATGGGGGTAGGCAGAAACTATAGAACGCCACATGCTACGACTCTTACATACCCCTTTCGCTTCATCCACATTCATACATCTTGTCATATAATAGTTTATGTTAATTAAAAATAATATTATTTTTCTTAGATCGAAGATATGTTCCCGAGTATGGACAAGGAGGTGATCAAGTCAGTTCTAGAAGCCAACGGCGGTAACGAGGATGCCACGATCAACTCGCTGCTGCAAATGTCAGAATAATTGAAATAATCCACCTGTATTGCAGTATGTATCAAGACATGACATAAGATATATAATATTCTTTCAAAAGCACCTTCAATTAACTCAGCCGAAAAAAAAGCCACTGCTGGAAATAGGTCTTTCCATTACCAGACAGTAATCAAGGAAATGAATAATTATTAAAAAAAATGCTACATAAAGAACAGTCTAAAAAAAATTATGGCTAAAATGGGTTTACGAATGCTTGTTTTTCCTGTTACTTTAAAAAATCTGCTGTCAAATCTTGTGTCGAGTGATGTGGTTCTTAAAGTGCGCGCAAGATAACTCTGCGCGCGGCATAAATCGGAACTAATCATGGTCCGCCATAGTGTTGCCGTTTTATTAACTTTGTCACTAGATCTACCTGATTTTAGGAATAAAAGAAAATATAATAATAAAGATTACCCCATCATACGATAATAATCATAATGCATTCTTATTCACTCATGCCACATTTATCAGCTTAGTTTTTTTCCTTTGCAAATTACGTAAAAATACTAATTAATTTAATTGATAGGTAGTAAATTTAAACGAACATAACTGAGCTCAATTAAAATATAATAAACCGCAAGAGGGCTGCCCAATTTTAATGCTCACGAATATATTACTTTTCCTTAAAAAGTAGGACTTTGTATTTTTGCGATCATGGCAACATTTAGCACGCCCTCCGTCGCGCGCACTCTAGTACTTTGGTCGACCAATCACATTCGTTGGCATGAGATTTGACAACAGATTAATTTGATCAGCCTTCCATATATTGGGGGTCAGTCAGCCAAATGCTTGACCAAAACATTGGGTTTGCAATCTAATCTAGAAAAGTCTAGGCTGAAATCTGTAAATTGTATTTAGATTGCACCTGTAAGAAGATTAACATTTTATCTATAACGAAACGCTTATTATCTTGTTTAAAATAATAATCTCAAATTGTTAAAATAATATTACTAAATTATTCGCATTGTTCCCCAAATACAATTTGTATATTATTATTATTATAAATAGTAGTTTGCTTCAAAAGAAGAATTTTAGCACGAGGAATTGTCTACAGACTTCAGCCTAGACAACATTATATGAGGGTCTCAGAGCACATTTATAGATTCTGAATTGTAAATCGTCGATCATAATTTATATGTATAAGTTAGGCCACTCGCTTTGGCCTCAAATATAAATTTTAAAAAAATCTTATATAAAGGAAATTACTAGTATTTTAAAAGCTATCGGCCTTACGTTATTAACTGTAAGCGCTTAAACGAAAGTACCTATTCTTGTACATATATTTTTTAATCTTTGAATATTATTACAAAAAAAAAGATTATTAAAAATAAAAATCATACCTAGCAAAATAACTTGTCATCTTTATATAATTGTTTCTTTTTTTTATTATTTTGCTCAAAATGACCCATTGTTTAATTTTTAATTGATTACCTATATTTTTAAGTTGGTAATTTTTTATTCCAATATCTAAGTGTGTAGTGTCTAGATGAATTTATTATTGTGATTTTAATGTTATATTAGAATTTTTATCAAGTTATATTTTAAACATAAGGACTTTACACTTGGCACTGTAAATGCTAGTAAAAAAACGCAAATACACCCAAAAATGTTGTTGTAAAAATATGTCGACATTTATAAGAATGTCTTACAATATTATATAACTATACTTATAACTTCTTAAAATTCAATTCGTCATATTTTTGCGACATAATTTGGTAATAAACAATGATCATAAACAATTTTATTTACATGACGACTTACTTAAAATATTGTAATGTAAAGGTTAATTCACATTATACTACCGATACTGTTCCGGTCTCGATATATCTTTGGTTATTCGAATTAAATCGATACCGCAACAATGTATTTTTCGACACTGTAGTGTAAATTAGTTCTTGAACACTATTAGGCCCGGTATCCACCAAAGCGGAGAGGAGAGGAGATATGTTTGAATAAACCAATCCGATTTCGTTATTTCCACATATTTTCTCCGCGTAGCTTGGGTGGAAATGGATCAAGCGGAGAGGAGAGATGTCTCATTTTTCTATAGAATTTTGTGCGGCGAGCGAGCAAGCTGCGCGGCAGAGCGGAGAAGTGTCTAGTCACCGGACTAGACACTTCACACAGAAGGCGGCCGTCTTCCTTTCGTAGACAGAACTTGACTGGTTTCGATCTCTCACAGCTCACATCTCTGCTACACAAAGCTCACATCGCCTCTCCGCTTTGGTGGATACCGGGCCTTAATATCACAATCACTTAAACGCGGCTGGATAGCTGTAGCATATTCAAGTAAATGTATCGTGTCGTAAATGTATAACACTTATATAAAAATATTCGTATAGTCTGGCTTCTCTGATACCACGCGAAAGCTTATAAATTTTGTGCCAAATTATTTGCCATCGATGCGACATTGCTTGAATATAAATATATCATTGTTGTATTTATTTGTAATTTTACAATGTATAAGATTAATAAATAAATTATAATTATTAACAACTTACTAACTTTTTTGTCATTTTCCCAGTTTTATTTGCGCGTATGTGCCCAGTAGTGAGTTCGTATCTCAAATTGGAGGGATGGTGCGGATGTCGTGATGCGAACGGGCGGTTGTATTTTTTCATACAGTTGATGCAACGACAGAGCGTCTCGTTCGGCTGCAGTCCGACACCAACGGTCCAATTTGAAAGCGCCCTTAGTCGTCGCCCTTTGTTAGATGACAAACATTTTTAACCTTCATCCCAAGCTTAGTAATTACCCTTAGTCGGACTCTAAAATTAATATGCTTCTCATTTATGTAAAACTAGCTGTGCCCGCAACTTCGTATGCGTAGAAGTCGTAGAACAACATTACTTGCTTATCTGAAATTATTATTATGTAGGTATAGATTAGGTGGATTTAAAAAATCTTTGTTTGTTCTAACAACTATGAAAAAATACATAAAAAACGGAAACCTCACATAGCTTCGGGTGTTCTATGTTTTTACCAACGGTTTAGGCTGAATAGATGTTTAGTTATTAGATTAGAAAATTAGAATTTTTACTAAACAAAATATGTTGTATTTCTATCAGTAGTCAGGTCCATTAGTCCATTATCAGTACAGGTTTCCCGGTGAACAATGTTAGCAGTAGAAACACCAGGGATGTGTGCATGTGGCTGGAGAGGCATCATGGCGCCCTCAGCTTCCGGCTGACGCAGGTACTCTCGGGACATGGCTGTTTCGGGAAGTGCCTGTGTCGTATAGGCCGGAAGCAGACAGCCCCGGGTGTCTGCTCCCGGCCTATACGATAGCATTTCAATAGACCTTCCGTAGACTGAGAATAGGTACCAATTCAACAATTAATATTAGGTGATTTGTGGATTTATTCGTTGTAATATGTTTCCTCACAACGTGATTTGATACACCTAACGCCATCTATTGAAATGAAATGGTATAAACGAATACATGCTAACTTCTTCTAGGGCACTTAAAATTTGCATATCTTTTTATTTCGTGAACCGATTGCGATGAAACAAAAACGAAATGTTACATGGAGATAAGCACAATATTTGTTTATAAAAGTCAACAACATTGGATCAGTTGTTTTTACGTGATGCTTGAACAAACAAACAGACGAAAATTCCAAAAATGTTAAAAATGGGTTCTATTGGTTATCGTTTAACACCTCAACCAGGTTTTTTCAAAATATTTGCTATGTACAGACACGCCAACTCTACAATAAAAAACAATACTATCAATCCAATCATTTATTACTCAACACTCGTCTATTCCCTTTAAATTTTTTCTGGGTACCACTTTCTGCCTCTTCATTCCTGACCTTCACCTTATCAGCTTTCCTTTTAATCTTGGTAATCTTTCCTATAACATCTTTGAATCTTTCATCTTTCTTCATGAGCGTCTTGTTGACTTTCTTCAAGCCGTCCTTGATCGAAGCGTCAATGTCATGCGTTTCGTTTTGGAGACGGTCTTCGTTTTGTGAAGGACTTTGGCTCTGGATTTGGGATTGTACTTCTTTGATTTTAGCTAGTTTCGCCTTTTTGGCAGCTTTTATTCGTTTTCTGTGCATTTCTTCTAGTCTGAAATATGTGTAGTTCAAAATTAATGTTAAACGTTCGAATGTGTCTAAAGATTCTGCTGAAAGTTATGAACTGAAAATGTTTTTTATCCTAGATCATAACATAACATCACGCCTGTATTCCCCGAAGGGTTCTGCAGAGGTATTTTAGTACACCCTCGTTTCTCCAGTTATGTTTAAGTCCCGTGTAATAAGGGGCGAGCCTATTGCCATCAACCGTACACGATTCCAAACTCCGGGCTGCTGCTGAGGAATTCGGCACGAAAAACCCAATAACACTGCCCGACCTGGGAGTTGAACCCACGACCTCACGATCAGCAGTCGTGCTTGCTACCACTAGACCAACGAGGCAGTCCTAGATCAATTCACACAAAATAGTGTTGAGATTTGAGATAACATAGCTAGATTGAGTAACTAGTAGATAGGAGACTAACATATTGACTTTATTGTTGTTTTTAAGTGCAATAAAATATTCCGTAACTAATTATAGCTTATCGCTGAAGACCCATTTTTAACCGGCTTTTGAAAAGGAGTTTCTCAATTTGTCTGTAAATTATCTTTTACTTGGCAACACTAAAAACTCAATACAAAAGTTCCTCACCCCTCCTCCATCATGTCAGGGTCGACACCGGCCTGTATCCAGCGCTTGACGCGGTAGTTCCGCTTCCTCTGCTCAAACTCTTCGTTATCCAACTGAGCTTCTTGCTCCCGACGCGTCACACTGACGGTTGTAAAGATTTTCACTGCTTCATCATCTGAGAACATTTTATAAGTTACTAGTAATATTTTGTCTATGAACGTAAAGAGCAGACCACGCAATGAATGGTTGAATGACATAAAAGATGTAATCTATAGGATACCTATAACTTAAACATTGTATTTTACCATTTTAAGCTGTACCCTGGGATTCTAGCTGGCGTTGGCATTTAAACCTATACGAACATACAAGGTGTAAAAAGACCCTTCACTAAGCCGTCAACCATGCATTCAGTACATCAAACTAAGTAACCCTACGCAATAATTATCGCTGGGCAACGATTTTTTTGGGTGAAAAATTTCGTTTTACTGTAAAGCTCAATGTAACGCACTCAAAACACTGTGCTGATAGATGCAATGAGTAGTAAACGGGTAATGAAGGTATTTCAAGTACATTTGCAACCTTCAAAACTAGTATTTTAAAAAAAAGTAGGAACTTGGACCTCCAATATCTCCGTAACTAGAAGGTTCCCAGGCATAGTCAAGTGGAAAATAAGTGCCTTTCGGCTTCGTTAAGAGTCTTTTTACACCGTTTATATGAAAAGCCACGTTCTGGGGAACAACTTCGATTTCGACTGATCCGAAGCACGCTGTCTCCGTTAGCCGATGTAAATTTACATCGGGTGAACAGAGACCGCGCTCTTTGGATGGTTCAGAAAGCGAAGTTGTACACTGTATTTCGAAATCAGTTTGACTCTATAAAAAATCCTAACATGTCCCAAATTCAGTAATCGGCAAAGTTTTATCGATCGAACATGCTTATTTATTTATCCTATTAGAAATTATGCAAGTACATGAGGAAAAAAAAAAAAAAAAAAAAAGTCGCAGTCGTGCCATTCGCGTCCAAGCGGTCGACGAGTCAACATCACCTGAGGATGCCCCGTGGAGGGGCGAAACACGTGTCGTATCGGTTTGTTTTGCTTGTGTGTTGCATGTTATTAATCGCACCTTCTGCATTTGCATATATTTGCGGGCGGGAGGGCGGTGCTGCATACTGCATTCAGGCTTGATCAACTGTTTTTTCGCGGAATTAACACTAAATATTTTATTGTATATTTATAGATCATGGATTTCCGCAAAGTAACGCCTGATTCCATCATATAGTACATGAGGAACTCACCATCAATTTTGTACTCAGTAAGTTTGGTATTTATCGCCTCTTCTATCTCACCGAGCCGCAGAATATCGTAAGGCGTGATCAGAGATATCGCTATACCGCTCCTGCCCGCTCTGGCTGTGCGGCCGACTCTGTGGTTGACAAATATATATTAATTTTGCTTAGTTTTAGCACAGAGAAGGGAGGGTCTTTCCATGGGTGTCGTTAGAGGATACTAAGAGACATCTACACGGGGCAGCAACATCGTAGTGTGCGACAGCAATGATGTTACTTTTTCGCATTTTTGTATGGATTCTAGATACATGAATACAGTTTTTCTTGCTTCTAAAGTCACTTTTAAGCAAATCTTCTTTAGTTGGCGTACGTTTTATTTGCCCTATAGAATCATGAAGCAGTTTAGTAGAGACACGGAGTACAGAGGAGTGGAGAACTATTAAATGGTAATCGCGCGGATAGATCGTACTGCGAGGAACAGGTACTGATTTCGACGGGTCCTACGTATACTGGTACAACCCGCAAAAATGCGAAATTCACTTTTCTACATCAATCACCGATAGTTTACTCAATTTTTTTTAAAATTTAGATAGTTACGTGGTTAAAAATTTGCAAACGAATGGAAATAACAGTATTATTTTATACGGGATATAATAAATATTTAACATCTTTAAACCGCTCTTCTATAAAGTTATGTTTTTACACTCGCACCATTATACGTAGGACCCGTCGATTTGGTCATGTGACCCAACGAAAAAAATATAATATATTACACGTTACCTATGAATATACTCCTTCGGTTCCAACGGCAGCTTATGATTGACCACTAAATCTACCGTAGGTATGTCGAGGCCTCTTGCAGCAACATTGGTAGCGACCAGAGTACATTTCAGGTTGCTTCTAAACTGTGTGAGAGCCGCCACTCGTTCCTTCTGGCGCATGAAACCGTGGAGGCACACGTTGTCCATAGATATCGCGTTTAACATCATTGATAGGACTTGGCATTCTCTGAGGAAAAAAATTATGTGTCAAAGTTATTATCTTGTAAAGAGGCCTATTCCGAGATAACTCACTTTTGGTGTTACTGCAGGTGATGACGATAGCAAGAAGTGATAGATAGCCTACCGGCTAAACGTTTATGTTCCATACAGGAAGGCCAGAGTTCACCTATGAGTTTTCGAATTCATGAGTGCCTACACACCTAGCCAACAAACGACTTTTTTTTATTCTTGTCTTGGTCGCGTTTGTCCATAGTCTCACCTGATGGTAAGCGCAGACAGGGTCTAAGATACAGCACACAAATCCAAGGAACAGAGATATAGAGGGATTCCCCTATACCCCTCTGGCTCTCACATACACGCGACGGAACACAGTAAACTGATTGGCTTTAATGTTCAGGTGGTAGGTAGCCAGGCGGACCGTATAGATCCTACCACGAAACGTGCTGGGTTTTGTTGAATGTTAAAACACGCGGCGATTCCCAGCGTGCGGTGAGGAAGTTTTATAAAACCTGGTTTCATACAGTTTTAGCGGTATCGAGGCCCGTTTGTTGACGTTCTATGGCTAGTTGTGTACGCTTCATTTTGGGATACGAGTGGACAGTGAAATGTAATAGAAAACGGTTTCTTACTTCTTGGTATCAGTGAAGACAATGATATGACTGCTAGGTTTCGTCTCGCGGTATTTGCGTAAAGTCTGTACCAGATACACGTCTCGGGCGTACGCGGGACACACCACGTATCTCTGGTCTAGAGTGGTCACTGTCAGCTGGCTGTCTGTTTCGGTCCATGTTAGGAGTTTCTGGAATGGTTTAAAAAACAGAATCGTTCAACAATGTTTTGATTAGGCTGTATGTCCGAAGAACTAACTCGGGGATCATTGAAGGTAGGAAGGTGGCCGAAAATCTGGCTTACCCATGCAAATACGGCCACTATATGCCATAAGGACGAAGGAAGGAGTTTCATTATCTCACCTCAAAATAGAGCATTGAAAAATGGACTTTTTACTATGCTTTATACGGTATATTTTAAAGATTTAAGTTAAAATAATTGCAAATATACCATACAGAAATATTGTAGTAGCTTATGAAGGAACCTCCCCCCTCCTCCCCGACAGAAAATAGGCATGTATCCTCCCTTGAACAAGAGCCTAAACAAAAAAGAAACTTACATCTTTTTTGAGTGAAAGCAGTTTTGATTCCTTGACATCTTCCGTAATGGTTGCTGAGAACAGTAAGTTCTGTCTCTGAGCTGGTAAGGCATTGAATATTGTCTCCAAATCATCTTGAAAAGATTCACTGAACAGTCTGAAAATAATGGTATTTGTAAGTACGCTATCATGGTTACGTAAATTATTGAAATTGACACAAAAAAGTAATCCATCAATTTTTTTTACTGTTACACTATAATTGTTTGATAGTCACAAAACGATGCTTAGATCGCACACCGAGTAGGAGAGATGACGTCACGTGCGTCAATGCCAGCAACCCAAACAAAAGCATTCATGCAACACAACGTAAAAAATTATAACTTTGTTAGACTTTAGTTTTTGGTTTCCACTGACATTTCGTATTCATGTACGTATTGTTTAATTATCACTTGCTTAAAAACGGAGAAGGAAAACATGGTGAGGAAACCAGCATGCCTGAGAGATATTTATTTCTCGACGGCATGTGAAGCCAAGTCAGAGGCCCATGGGTGGCATAAACTCTGACACCAGGTTAGTCACTAACCACACGAAAAGAAGATTTTAGTTTCACACTTTTGTTTATCTCATAATACATAAATGAAAGAAAGGTTCTCTATTATACTATCAATATTATTTTACCTATCAGCCTCATCCAGCACCAAATACTTGATCTTCTTCAGGTTAAACGTGTCACATCCAGTGATATGGTCAGCCAGACGTCCAGGCATAGCAACCACTATGTGAGGACGCTTGGCAAGCTTCAGGGACTCTTCCAACTGATCTGAACCTCCAGTCACTATGCATACTCTTAGCTTGAGAGGCTGACCAAGAATGCTGAACTGGTCTGCTATCTAAAAAGATTTATGAACAAAACTATTACTAAAAGGACTGTGAGAGGTCTACAGCAGTGGATAATTAAATCAGAATACAAATTAATTAACTTACTTGATAGTAACAGGCAAGTTTAATAGTACATTGCACTCATGCAAAGCCGGGGCTATTCACTAGTATAATACATGTATCAATTAATTGATCAAAACAGTTGATCATAGGTAGTGGAACCCTTTCAAGTTTAGAATTGAATATGATAAATTCACCAGTTTTTTTTAAATTCATATGAATGGCAATTTGTATTCTTATTTCAAATTAATGGCCAATTCCTATGACATCAAATTAAAACTTGTATTTAATCAATATTGAAACAAACATCCCATAGTTTTACATAATAGACCTTCCCATGCATTAGTAGCTATCATAGGAATAAGCTTACAAATCTATTTATATGTCGTTTAGCAATAAAAAATGCTGTCATTATAAGCAAAATGATCCATTTTCGGACATAGGAACCAGGCATTAGTCTGTCTTTAAATACTGATCATAAAAGCCTAGAAACATTTCAAGATTTTGTCTGTACATACCAGATATTTATTACTTCTTTCTTGTAAAAAAAATTACAAAGATTAATAAGAGAAGTTTGATATTTACCTGATAAGCCAACTCGTGTGTTGGAGTGAGGACCAAAGCAAAGATGCCGTACGGGTCCTCAGCTAAGTGTTGCAGTATAGGCAGTGCAAATGCAAATGTTTTGCCAGAACCTGTTTTAGCTGCACCAATGCAGTCATCTCCAGCCAATATACGGGATATACAGCCTTTTTGGATAGGTGTTGGACTCCTTACACCTGAAAATATGTTTATTAATAGGTAAATATCGCACAACTATGTTAAAAAATATTTTTTCAGAGGTTATTATTAAAATACAAATAGTTTTTAATAAGAACTCTGTTCAAATATAATGTAGCCTGACGCGTCGACACAAAGGACAAGGAAGGCAAAAAGGTAAGAAACACTGGTTACAGAAAACCTACAGACACATTTTGTTCTGATTTTGCGTCTCAAATTATAATAAGATCACTGTTTTGATACACGTATATAAACAATAATTTACCCAGATTAAATAGCTGTTTGATAAGCCAGGTCTTAACACCTAGTTGTGTGAACTCTTTTCCGTCGTTTTCATTCATTTTTAGGTACTTTATTTACTTCTAAGACGGTATTTTTTATTTATTTATCTTGTATATAAATAACCGCATTGCGCACCTCTCTATCATGATGACATTGACATTATCTTGCCATGTGATTTTGGCATTGACGTCTGTACAATCGTTCATAAATCTATAAAACAAATAATTATTAAAAATTCTATTAATTAATAAATATTTTAAATTGTAGGTCTGGCTAACTATTTGAGAATAAATGAATATTAATATTAATAGATTTCATTATTTCAAGTAGGTACTTTTCAAAAATCATATAACATTATGACACTCCGTATTAGGATTTAAGGGTGAGCGTTGCAAAGACGAACCGTTTTTTAAGGACCGTTTTCTGTTCTGCGACGATAGAACCGTTTTTAGTTCCTTGTCAAAGCAGTCTTCGTTGCGTGAACCAGTCTTCGAATTGTGTGATGCGAGTTTTTACTTTATAGCTAAGAAAATACAGTCTATAACGCAATGGTTCAACTATCTATCACACTCGTCATGACTCGTCCGTCGCATCGTTGTCGTCCCTCGTTCCACGTTCGTTTACAAAGCAGTCCTTACAATAAGTCTTAAGCCTGGAAAAGTATGAAGGGAAGTTTATTTCATCGTAATAAAGTCGATCGATAAAACGAATTACCTATGTATTTAGTTAACCATTTCATACATTTCAAATCAAGTAACTTGATAGTGTAAGAACTAAGAAACTGCAACTATTTCACTCAACGAAAACCTCGAAAACGCAATGCTATTCCATGTTGGATAAGTTTCGTCTTTTAAGCAGTCTTCAAACCAGTTGTGACCAGTTGTAACGACAACCATTTTCTGCAACCGTTTTCGTCATCGGGAAAACGGTTGCGTTACGTCCGTCAAAAATTCGACAACGACCCACCACTACTCTGTATTAAATTTTGTATGACTGTCTTGTTTGTTTGAGATTTTTTTATAATTCTTAAACGATTTGTTTATCAACGAATTCTATCTTTCTAGCCAATCCCAAAGTTCCCGCGAGATGTTACCCGTGTTACCCTATAAAAGTATAAATATTTTTAGCTGGCATATGCCTAGAGGGCTAGAGAAGTTAATCGAAAAAATAAATATAAATCAATATTTTTTTACGTGATATTTTTCGTAATGTTGAATCGATATTTTTTGATAATCAGATAAAATTATCGATAATTTCGATATATCATTTCAATTTTATCTTGAATTACAGATTATTGATAAGTTCATTTATAGGGAAGTAACTGTAAAAACTATAGTTCAGACAAAAGAATATGTTTAAGAAAAATGAACGTATAACATAACAATGACGCCTTGTAATCCCTGAAGTTTATTTTGTATCAAAGTCCAATTGAACCATCGTGCTGCTTATGATGGTTGGTAAGACTAGACGATAGACGATACTAGAACAAAAGATTGCTGCAAAGTCTGACCGGGCGTGGAGAAATTTCTCTATATCGGCGTCTACCGATCGCACAGCGATGAGGAGACAACAGCGCTCTTTGACTGTCTCGTGGAGTCGACTGACGTAGCCCAGCAACGGTATCCAACAGCGAAGCTCATTTTTCTGGGGGACTTCAACGCCTATCATAAAGAGTGGTTGTTCCCATACCAGAAAACTGACCATGCAGGGTTAGAGGCGCGCAAGTATGCTCTAACGCTAGATCTAACCCAAATGGTGAATGTGGCAACGCGGGTACCGGATGTTGATGGCCATACACCAAATTGCTTGGACCTTCTACTGACGAATGATCCGGACAGTCATTCAGTATCTGTCTCAGCCCCGCTGGGAACGTCTGACCACTGTATGGTGAAATCCGTATCTACCTGCTCTCCTCCAGATGAGAGTCCTAGAGGCACGAGGCGAATATGGCGATACGAGTCAGCAGACTGGGATGAGATGAGGCACTTTTTTGCGTCTTATCCATGGCGGCATGTGTGCTTCTCCTCGGGTGACCCCTCGTGCTGTGTGGTGGATGTGATTCGGCAGGGGATGGAGATTTTTATTCCATTCTCCGACATCACGACATCCCGGCCTTGGTATAATGCAGAATGCGCCCACGCTGAGGCCCGAAAAGAGTCTGCCGACCAAGCCTGGGTTAAAGCCCGCGACCGAAAAGTTAGAGCACGTAGGGTTCGCGCGCAGAAAAGAGCCTTTAATTCTGCCGCCAAGTTCTGCAAGCGGATTCTACGTGGGGCACGTTTTGACCATGTCGGACGTATCAGGGCTAACTAGCATCACACCCACCGGGTAGTAAACAGTTCTGGTCCCTGAGCAAAGCAGTTGAAATGAATTATTGTCGTCCCACCTTACCTCCAATGATGAAACCTGATTGGGTCGCTGGCTCACTCTGCAAGTGAGAAGGCAAATTTATTTGCATCTCTCTTTGCAAGTAATTTACGTCTGGACGCTGGCTCCAAGCAACCACCTACTGTACCTCGTTGTGAGTCTTCGATGCCAGAGGTCGCAATTCATATTAAAGAGGTCCGAAGAGTATTGTGCAGTCTAGATGTGAATAAGGCTAGCGGGCCTGACAGCATTCCAGCGAGAGTGTTAAGGCAGTGTGCGCTTGAACTGTCTCCTGTATTGACACGCTTGTTCCGCCTCTCTCTTGAAAAAAGAACGGTGCCAAAATCCTGGAGGCTTGCTAATGTGCAACCAGTGCCCAAAAAGGGCGACCGTGCAGACCCTGCCCATTACCGACCGATCGCCATTATCTCCATTCTGTGCAAGGCTATGGAAAGGGTACTGAACAGTTAGTTGCTGACCTACCTTGAAGACAATGATCTCCTCAGTGACCGTCAATATGGCTTTCACCGGGGACGGTCAACTGGCGACCTCCTTGTGTATGTCACGCACTGCTGGGGCAAAGCCATCGAGAAACACGGCGAAGCACTAGCTGTATCGCTAGATATGTCGAAGGCCTTTGACAGGGTCTGGCATGCAAGTCTGCTCAGCAAGCTTCCTGCTTATGGCATCCCAGCTGGTTGTTATAGCTGGATATCAGACTTCCTTAGTGAACGATTGATTAGAGTTGTCGTTGACGGTTGCTCCTCCGAGCTTATGACTATTGATGCCGGAGTTCCTCAGGGGTCTGTTCTCTTTGCAACTTTTTTCCTGCTGCACATCAATGACCTAGTTCAGCCTGGTATTGTTGGGTACGCAGATGACAGTACTGTTTCAGAGAGATACTTGTCCAACGCAAAAACCAGCGAGGGATGAAGTTCATCAATTGAGAGAGGCTATGGTAGAGCGGACAGATTTGACCTTAAGCCTTTTCTCCCAGTGGGGTGATGACAATCTGGTCTCTTATAACGCCACCAAAACACAGGCATGTCTTTTCTCCGCAAAAAGGAGTCGTTTCAATCAAACTCCTACTTTTCGATCTGTTCCTGTAACCGATAGACTCGAGCTCCTAGGCATGGAGTTGACATCCAATCTCAACTTCGGCGCCGCCATTGAGCACAAAGCCCAAACTGCGGTCAAAAAACTGTTCATCCTAAATAGAATGAAGCGATATTTTACGCCTGGACAGCTTGTGACTCTTTATAAAGCGCAAGTCCGATCCTGCATGGAGTATTGCAGCCACCTTTGGGATGGCTCAGCAAAATATCAACTTGCCGCGCTTAACTCAGTGGAATGCAGAGCTAAGAGGCTCATTGGCGAAGAAAAACTGGTGGATGCCAAGCTTCACAGCTTGGCTCATCGTCGCAAGATTGCCTGCTTGTCGGTCTTCTATAGACTATACTTCGGAGAGTGTGCTCAAGAACTCCACAACCTCATCCCACCGGCCTCCTTCTACCATCGGACATCTAGACGCACTGCAAGTTACCATCCATACTTAGTTGCCATTCCACCAATTCGCACTAAGCGCTTCCAAACATCCTTCATAATGCGCACTGCAAAAGAGTGGAACTCACTACCTGCGTCTGTGTTCCCGAACGCATTCAACCTGAATCTCTTCAAAGTTAGAGTTAACAGTCTTCTTCTGGGTAAGCTCATTCCATCGTAGACTTTGTCTCTGTCTCCTCTGACCTAGACTAGAGTCAAGAGCAAACCCATATGAAATAAAAAAAATTGTTTATATGCTTCTCTAGAGACGAGACTGCTCACAGAAAATAAATTAACAACATAAGTCACATAAAAAAAGTACAAACGTAATAGAACATCTGAATTAAATAATTATTGTGATATCTTCAAGTCATTAATTTACTGTTGATAATATCATATGAAACAATCGGTACATTGACATTTGCCATACAACGTGGCAATGCTGCCAGCCTTTTGGGCACTTTTCCTGTTGACAGCGATGCGGACGAATTTTTTGATGCCCTTTGATTGTTTTACTTTATATTTGTATTATAGTAGTTAAGATTCATATTGTATAGGTTTATTAGGATAATTATGTAAACATATAAAAACTTTTACGATCGATACATCGTATTATATCTAATGCTCCAATAATCAGGTCATATCGATATAAATCGAGTGGTTTTGAATTATCGATTCGTATCGAGCATCCCTAATCCGGCTAGCACGACTAGCACGTCGAGACTCAAGTTGTCAAAGTCAAACAAATCACGCATTGAGTGCGTGTTTGTTGCTTTGCTATACTGTAATAAATTTTAGTTTGTGTAGTATTACTTCTGTTCTAGTTCTACCAATTAGTTTCACTGTGTTGCACTTATCAGTTTTTTTTGTCGTATCTAGTTTTAAGTTAAAGTCGGTAAGTTGCGTATGTTTACTGTTAATTAATTTTACTGTTTGCCCGTAGAAATGTACTACGTACAGTAATATCAAGTATGTATGTACTCTTTATACCTACTTGCCGGCGTGAACTGTAGCGAACATGACAAAAGTACTCTGTGGAACATGACTGAAATACTTTAGATACCTACATAATCTCAATTAGAAATCCAGTTATTTTGATTTACATTTGTGTCATAATTTACGACGACGGGAAAACATTGTTTCGATTTTTTTGCTCTAAAATTAAATTAATATTTTATGTAAATTATGTAAAAATTCAGTACGTAAAGTAGTTTTTATTTAAAAATTATCATTATTTTTCGTATTAACAATTTTTTGTACTTAAAAGATACGCCTCTTACATACTTACAAAAAGTTGTATTCAAAAATTAATCCGAACTCGCTGCAGTAAATAACCGAAAGCGGAACTAGAGATTACTCTCTATTTAGATAGCTACTATCTAGATACCTACATGATCTATTTATAGTAAGTTAGTGATGGCCTTGGAACTATTTATTCAGAATAGGTTACAATTTTGGCATCACTATCTTTTTACAATGTTGCTACTGGCTGGCTACTTTCTAGAGTTAATTTGGTCAAAATTATATTCAATCATTAGGTAACTAAAACAAGGATAATTTTAACATAAAAAATAAGATTCCTAAAACACAGAATCTGAGTCGGCAAAAGTATGTTTTTTAGAAGCCTCCTAAAAAAGTTAACTTCCGTAGCCAACTGATTTAGGAATAAAAGAAAAAAGAAATATCAGCTGTTTTGCAAATTTACTTGCTAACTTGTTTGATAATAGCTTAACAATTCTGTTTTAATATTGAAAAGGAATATGTTCTTGTAATTTGGTCAATGTATAACATAATGTTTTGTAAACTTTAAACTTAGGCTTATGAATTAATATTTACAGTAATAGATAGTGGGCTATCTAGGCCATGATCATATACTAATTATAAACATTTAAATTCAAATATAAGTTTTTAAACTTAAAATATATGATTAGAATAGCATTGAAAAATATTGACAAAGATTCTTTCAAGCTAAGTAGCTTGAAAGAAACAATAAGAATTAACAACAAGAAGAATTTTGAAACAATATTTTAATTATAATTAAAGTTAATTATAATTAAAATATTGTTTCAAAATTACTTCCTAAACTAATTACTTACTCATAAATTCCTTTTTTTTTCACCTACACCATTACAAGCGCTTATAAAAGGTTGAATTTAGGACTGCACATGGTTCCAATTTGTCATTTCCTATGGAGAAAAGCAGATAAGAAACTACATGATTACTCTTTTAAAGTACATAGTATCTTAACTTGAAACTTAACATTTAGAACTGTTTTTTCATTCTTTCATACATTCTAAAAGAAGTAGCAAATGTATTTATTGGCACACAGTACCTACAATCAATAGATACACATGAAAAAGACAAAACTTAAGTGCCAAAAGGGCTATCACCTCAGCATAATGTCAGGTGGCAGTACTAGGTACTACTAAATAATAGCGAATTTCAGCTGCATTTCACAGCTGCTTCGAGTACTATTGCTACTCCAGCATGGCCCTAGGCCTTGATCAGGGTAGGGCAAGATTGTCTTTCGACGCCCTTGGGTCGATGCTTTCACATCACATAAATAGTATTTCAGTTCTTTTTGTGTGGTTAGTGACTAACCTGGTGTCAGAGTTTATACCGCCCATGGGCCTCTGACTTGGCTTTGCATGCCGTCGAGAAATATATCTCAAGCATGCCAGTTTCCTCACAATATTTTCCTCATCGTTTTTAAGCAAGTGATAGTTATACAATATGCACATGAATCTGAAAAGTCATAGGTGCGTTCCTTGGGTTTGGACTCGAGACCTATGACTTGGCAGTCCAACGGTCACACCACAAGGTTATCATTTCAGTTTATGTTTAATAAATAAAAATAACCAACTTTTTCGAGAACTGCTCCTCTCGCTCCACCTCAAGGCCGGCGCTCTGCTACTCTCTTGTGACAGCAAAAATCTAACACTACTTTTAACAGCTAACATAATAGAAGAATTTGACCCTACAGTGCCAAATCCAATAGCAAGTTATAGAATGCAAGTACTTGCACTCTAATGCTCACTTAGTCCGTTAAACTTGCAGAAGTTAACTTACTGCACTTGTGTCCACAGTTTGAAAGCTAATTGCAGAAGTCAACTTGCGCAATACACCTTGCTAGTGGCTTTAAGACAGTATTTATTGTTTTTGACAGAATATTTTTGTTTTGTTTTTTAAACTGCCTCGTTGGTTTAGTGGTGGCAAGCGCGATTGCTGATCGTCAAGTCCTGGGTTCAATTCCCAGGTCGGGTAAAGTGTTATTGGGTTTTTCAGTGTGGATTTCCTCAGTAGCAGCCCGGAGTTTGGATTTGTGCCCGGTTGATGGCAATAGGCTCGCATCCTATTACATGGGACTTAAACATAGCGGCGAATTGAGTGCGTTACTATACACCTCTGCCCAACCCTTCGGGGGATACACGCGTGATGTTATGTTTATTTTCGTTTGATAGTTTCGGTTTTTAAATAAAATATTCTAGCTTCAATACCCTTTTCGTTCAGTAACTCGTAACTAAAATCTTAATAAATAAAAAACATTGCACTTATTAAAACATAATAATATACTATTTCCTACAATGTAACACATTTTACCTGCAGATAATGAAATAACCAATGACTAATTAATATTTACAAACAAAAGTACCTATGTAACTGTGATAAGCTTGCGCCAGAGATCAAAGATCAACATGTCATGTTTAACTTATTGTTCCTAACTATGAAACCATTAGATGCTACAATAGGAATGAAAATGCTCACCTATTTAATGACAATGCAGGTTTTGTGATTCATTTGGACAGCTCTACTTAGTCTATAAACTGAACTAATTTTTTATATTCGTCAGTGCTGTGTCAGACAGTGTTCATGTATTAAGATAGTTTTTAGACTTGCTACTCAATTTCAAGTAGACAGTAAGTCTCATGCTGTTACTGTCATTTTAAGGCGAAACGACAGTGACAGCACGAGACCAGGCGCGCAGCCAAGGATTGGGGAGGGGGGGGGGTACTACTACTACTTTTCGTGTGGTTAGTGACTAACCTGGTGTCAGAGTTTATGCCGCCCATGGGCTTCTGACTTGGCTTCACATGCCGTCAAGAAATATCTCTCAGGCATGCCGGTTTTCTCACGATCTTTTCCTTCACCGTTTTTAAGCAAGTGATAATTATACAATACGCACATGAATCCGAAAAGTCAGAGGTGCATGCCTTGGGTTTGAACTCGAGACCTTATGACTTGGCCGTCCGGCGGTCTCACCACTTTAAAAAGGGGGGGTTTCATGTTAAGAGTTTACTGCATTTTTTTTTGTAAATTATCTATTTTTAGGAGGTCAGTCAATTTCACGTGTACGATTTGGGGGGGGGGGGGTCATGACTAGGGTTGCCAACATTTTTTCAGCGAAATACAGTATTTTTCAAAATATGCTATAAAAAAATATAGTACACTTCTAAAAAATATAGTATTTTATGGAAAAAATAAAAAATAGACAAGGATATATTTGTTACTTATTTATTTTTATAAAAACCATATTTCTTTGCACTTCTTGCATTTTTTTAACAATGTTTTGTCTGAAATAAAAGTGTCATATTCTTTATTAAATTTAGATGTTGTCAATTTGATATTGACAACAGACGTGCTGCCAGCGCCTCCAGTTAGTATAGAGCGCAGTGGGTAGATGCGTTCGGAGTCTGGAACTCGGTTACACAAACTCGCCTCACTCAAAATTTAATGTAAAGACGCGTTAATTATTTTTAAGAATAAATATTTGTTTGTTAGATTTCGTTCGGTGTTGAAAATATAGTATTTTTGCGTACTATATATTTCTTCAACAGTATATAGTACGCCGACCCGAAATATAGTACAATACTTTATATTATAGTACGGTTGGCAACCCTAGTCATGACCCCTACGACTCCCCCCTCGGACCGCCACTGCACGAGTCTTAACGGGAACTTAAATCTGTAGGTGAAAAGTGAAGGGCTTTAAGTCACATTTTGTAAAGTATTCAGTAGAGCTCATTAAAGAAGTTCGTACCCGAAATTAGATATTAAAGTTGACCGTGACTAAAAAGTAAATAGCGTATCGTTGTCGAATAAAAAGTATGACTATGATGGTACTTTTACCATTTGATCAATTCGGGTATTTTGAATTAAAATCATTAAAAATACAAAAATGCCAAAAAAGGTCCTTTAGCTTTCACCTACAGAAATATGGGTAGCGTTCAGTGTTCCCAACCGTACGATAATTTCATAGCTACGTACGATGTACGATAGTAGGTTCATTACTATCGTACGCAGAAAGTACGATAATTTCAGTACACAGTCAATTCCCCAAAATCATGCAAGCGATATAGTTGGACGACCTTTTTTATTGGTAACACAACAAATCTAATCTATCTATCTAATACCTTTAAACGAGCAATTCTTGTATATATATATATATATATATATATTATATATATAATTTGAATCTCGGAACCGGCACCAACGATTTACATGAAATTTAGTATGCAGGGGGTTTCGGGGGCGATAAATCGATCTAGCTAGGTTTCATTTTTAGAAAACGTCGTTTTATCCGTGTTTTCAGGCAATGAAAAACTGCTACAATAACATTAGAATATGAAGGTAAATTTCGCCACTATCTACAAGGTTAAATTATCTCAGGTGGGAAATCGGGCGATCCCGATATCAGAAGACTCGGTTCGAGTCCAGGTGTTTACTTTTTTCCCTTTTTTTTCAAGTTCCTTCTTTTTCCCTTTTTTTTCTTTCCAAAAAACAAGATTTACCAAAAAAAAAACCGAGCAGGGCTCGGTCATCCAGGTACTATAGCCATTATCCTGATGGTACGTAATTTTTTGTCATTTTTCATCCATGTACGATAATTTTACGGCCCTGGTATGATAGCTTCCTGGCATCAGGTTGTGAATTTGGCCATAAGTAAGACTATCAAAGTTACAGCAGAGTTTATTTTTATTTCTGATTTGTGCCTATTGACAACCCCGTTTTCGGTACTCTTGTGCAGAGATTTATCTACGTTAAATTATATTCTCTGTCTCCTGCATAAGCAGAGAAGTGCTCAATTATCTCTCGAAGTCAAAATAATGCGTGTTTATTTATCGGTCGAAGTCTAAAAGACACGTGAGTCAAAATGTCTGTTGCGTGACTCATGAATGTGAGTACCTATCATTATCGCTTGAAGTCAACATTTTGCGTGAGTATGCGATCATTTAAGACTCATTTACACGGAGCAAGTTTTTTGAAGCAAGTCTCATGCTATCTCTGTTTTTGTCGTACAGAAAGACAAAGGCAGAACGAGTCTTGCTTCGAGAAACTATCCTCGTGTAAATCAGCCTTAACGTTAGAAGTCAAAATTAAGAGGCGAGTCAAGCCTATGTATTTTTATTTATGCCACGAATATTAGTAGAAAACATAGAAAAACGATACAATACTCTTTAGTGTCTATCCATTCTATCCTCCTAGCCTTTTCCCAACCATGTTGGGGTCAGCTTCCAATCTAACCAGATGCGGCTGAATACCAGTATTTTACACGGGGCGACTACCGTCAGACCTCCGCAACCCAGTTACTAGACAATGTGTCGATTCTGTAGCACATTTTGACAGTATTGAACTAGACTAAACGCAACTGTCACTTTCTTTTTCTATTGAAACAGAAAGAAACAACCACCCTTAGGCTCAGTTGCACCAACTAACTGTAATTATTGACTTGCCATATTTATGTCAAATTAGTACTGATTTTACAGACATTTTGGTATTATTACGGTTATAGTTAGTTGGTGCAACTCAGCCTTAGTTTAGTCCTGTCAAAGTCAGTGCGCAACAGAGTCGACACCAATGCCGATATCGTAAGGTTAGACCAGTAGTCAGTCTTTCGGGCTTCTGACTATCCGTAACGACTGTCATAGGCATTCTTATGACACCCGGGACCGACGGTTTAACGTGCTATCCGAGACGATTACTATTTGCCTATGGGTTTTGTTTTTCAAATCTATACTTCTCTACTAATATTATAAAGAGGAAAGATTTGTATTTTTGTATGTAACGAATAAACTTAAAAACTACTGGACCGATTTCAAAAATTCTTTTGCCGTTAGAAAGCTACATTATCACTGAGTAACATAGGCTATATTTATTACTGGAATAAAACTTCTTACTCGGGCGGAGCCGCGAGGACACAGCTAGTCGTCAATAAATTGCATATTGTATTTTGTTTGCAAAGAAATTGATGCCCAATATAAGCGAAGTACTTTTACGAAGAATGTAGGGTTCTGGGGTTATCAACGCTGCTTTAGCATTCGAAAATAAACCTATCTGTAACCATCCGGTATTGTTGCATCAGCTTTTCTGTTGTTATTTCAAACCATAATTTATTGATGAACATATAATTATATTCGAGTTGCCGCCACTTTTTATTCGTATTTTTTTTTGCTGACGGCTGCGCCTCCGAACCTTTTTTGATTCAATATAACATCACGCCGTATTCCCTGTATTCTCCGAAGGGTTGGGCAAAGGTGTATAGTAACACCCTCATTTCACCGTTGTTTAAGTCCCATGTAATAGGGAGCGAGCCTATTGCCATCAACCGGGTACATATTCAAACTTCGGGCTGCTACTGAGGAATTTCACACGGAAAAACCCAATAACACCTTGCCCGACCTGGGGATCGAACTCAAGACCTCACGATCAGCAGTCACGCTTCCCACCACTAGACCAACGAGGCAGATTGTATTGATTTGTACCGTGGAAAATGGCCTTAATTGTGCCGGTGATTTTACGTGCTTTTCTGCCTATCCTATTACAGTGTAGGTATACAGATACTACATTAGAACTGCAAGCTAACTAAAAATGCGGGTTGAATGCAGTTGACTCACTGCGCAGCAAATGCACGACCCAACGACGTCTAAAACATACAGCATATGAGCTAGCTGGTTGTCTCGACGAGGGTATCGAACTCGCGACCCTGATCTCAAAACGCGGAGACATAACCAATCAGGCAATAATTGGGCACTTGCAGGCACTTCGATCAATGCAGTACTAGTTTTAGTATCACTTATGGAAACTAATATGTCTTTACTAGGTAAATCAAAATAATTCTTTTTCGTTGAAAATTGCTTTGGTATTGAATATTTGCAGTTAAATTATTAAAGTAGGTACTACAGGTACTGGGTGCCTGATGAAACCTTCTGGTATTTTTTTAAATAATTTGCAATGAAAGCAATGATAGCTTAGTGGTGTGACCGTCGGACTGCCAAGTCATAAGGTCTCGAGTTCGAACCTAAAGCACGCGACACTGACTTTTCGGATTCATGTGCGTATTGTATAATTATCATTTGCTTAAAAACGGTGAAGGAAAATATCGCGAGGAAACCGGCATGCCTGAGAGATATTTCTCGACGGCATGTGAAGCCAAGTCAGACGCCCATGGACGGCATAAACTCTGACACCAGGTTAGTCACTAACCACACGAAAACAAGAAGTTTTTTTTATCAGAAATGCATTACAAGCGGCCGTTTACTCAAAATTGTTATAAATTATGGTCATGGAAGAACTTTATTTGTGATAGCGGTCCGTCCCGGCTTCGCACGGGCGGACATTTTTCGCGTTATTGCTACATTTTTCATTTATGCTCCGCTCCTTTTTGTCGTAGCGTGATGTTATATAGCCTTTAACCTTTCTCGATAAATGGACTATCCAACACAAAAATATTTTTTCAATTCTAACCAGTAGTTCCTGAGATTAGCGCGTTCAAACAAACAAACTCTTCAGCTTTATAATATTGGTATTAGTATAGATTAAATGTAGTATCATTCGTACGGACGACTCTCCCGTGAACTTGCATCTTTAGAAGTACCTTTTTAGCTATATTTTTAACACTTCTCCACATCTCGACAGCTCAAGCTAGATCGTAAGTGGAAAATAAATTAAACATGACGTCAGGTATACATAATAAAAATATTTTCTAATCAACGCATTGCAATAACTAGAGACGAATTTATCACCAATTAATGTAAATGACGTAGTTTTGAAATCCGTGCAAAACCACTCGGTAATTACCGAGATTAGCCTAGCCAGGTAATTTGTTAGAGTCATACTACTGAAGTCATCTAGATGTTTCCGTTAAAAATATATCTTTAGATAGGTGAGATATTCTGCTAACACCACCCGTGGATACTGTAAAAGAGAACATGTCCAGAGAATATGTAGCAGCATCAGGGCCGGCGCAGACGAGGGACAATGGCGGACAAAAAGTCCGCGGTGCGCTCTTATTAGTGTTGCAATAAGGTTGCACTATGTCCGCGCCAATACATCATGTCGCCAGGTACTGGCGCTGACAAAGTGCAACCTTATTGCATTACTAATAAGAGCGAACCGCGGACTTTTTGTCCGTCTTTGTCCCTCGTCTGCGCGGGCTCTATGTGTGATGCTATAGTACGCGTAAAGTAACTTTACCGCTCTGAAACCAGGCTTTAGACGTTCTAAAAATACTAATTCGGGTCTAATCGCGTAGAAAATTTATAAGGCAGAAAAATAACTTATTTATCCCGACGTTTCGACCGAATTTCACCGGCCGTGGTCACTGCTCCGCCACTTCAGTCTACCCGTGACCACGGCCGGTGAAATTCGGTCGAAACGTCGGGATAAATAAGGTATTTTTCTGCCTTATAAATTTTCTACGCGATTAGACCCGATTTAGACGTTCTGTTCCTCACTTCAGAGGGCAAAGGTATTTTATTCGTACTGCTGCGATCAACAATCCGTCTGCGAAGCGTGGTTATGGCGATGTACACTCACGTGACCGTTCATTGTAAAGGTCTCTTCTGACCACGTTCATCACTATACAAGGTTAGTCGGAAAGGGGGTACTAAACCGAAAGGGTGTTAAAGTACCCATAATAAGGGATAACTTTTGTTCTACAATTTTCCCCAAAACTCGATAGTTTAAGAGAAATAGCTTTTCAAATATTTCGTAAAAAATATGCTAAAGTCTCTCTGTCCAGCCAGAGCTATGATCAGCTGTGTTTACTATTTAGGTCATATTTGGGGTCACGGATTATAAAACTTAATTTTCTGAATTTATAACTAAAGCAGGTTTATTTCTTTTTTGAAAAATATAAATCTATTTGCATGCAAATAAAAATTATCGAATTTTGAAATTTTGACACTTGCATTAAAATAGGCATCACTGATACTTTAAGTGGTCCGCAGCTTAGTACCTCCTTTCCGACTAACCTTGTATATTTAGGGGCACACAAGGTGATAATAACATCACGCCTGCATGGTTGGGCAGAGGCGTATAGTAACACCCTCATTTCGCCATTATGTTTACGTCCCATGTAAAAGGGGGCGAGCCTATTGCCATCAACCGGGCACTAATCCAAACTCCGACCTGCTACTGAGGAATTCCACACGGAAAAAGCCAATAAGACTGCCCGACCCGGAGATCGAGCCCAGGACCTCATGATCAGCAGTCGCACTTGCCACCACTAGACCAACGAGGCAGTTATGTGATATAAATAAAATAATACATTTTCTTTGTCCTCCAGGTAGTCATACAAAATGAGTGCCTTGAAGAATGCCGTTGCGTTAGCTGGTAAAGTTGGATTGAGGAGCAATGGAAAATTTGTGAGTACTATTTCATGTAATATTCTTAACAAACTTCAATAATATAAATAAACGTTTCACATATAACCCCGCACTAGGGTTTCCTTTGTCATTGCCCGTGGTGTTACTCGGTGGAATTACGTAACTAAACATTGACACTATGAATAAATATCTTGTCTATATGAATATTTATTTCCATCTTATAATTGAATATTCGACACCCGAAAAGCAAATGCTACGCAGCATACAGCAGTGCAGCCATGGGCGTAGCCCGGATTTTGTTCAGGGTGGGGCAAGCTCAGGGGTAGTGTAGAATGGGATTGTGGGGCAATTTTGCCTTATTTTTGAGGCCCAAATAAGTATAGACGGAGTCGGGCATTGGTCTGCCTATTTTGGGTAATTGTTTTGTGGACATGGGTGGCGAGTTGACTGAGTCTTGATCATTTATCTTCTCTTTCCTGCGCCAGGGTGAGGCAAGCTCCCCATCTGCCCCACCCTGAATACGGCTATGGGTGCAACGCCTTTCAGGTTTTCAATATCGCTATTTTGAGAACCTGCAACGTATTTAATACTGGGATAATCACCTGATACATAATCCAAAAATACACCCCTGAGGTATTCCCAGTCTCTAAACACTAACAATTCGCGGATTTGGGCAACTATTTGGGTATCACTACAACCTATGAGGCTATGACAGTCTCCTGAATAAGCCATTTCTAAAAACGAAATATTTCCACAGTAACCATAAATATTTCCTCTTGCACTGTTAAAGATGTCCCACACCAGCCTAGTGGCAAAGGCTGACTTTATTTACTTACATTGGGCTTTTTAAATTTTGGAATCATGTGAATATAGACGACTGAGGGCTTGTGGGGCAGCAGTGACTCCGAAACAAATGTAGAACGTACCACTTACCCACGTGTCATCCTCGCCCAGCTTGAATATGCCTGAAAAGGCTCTGACAACGACCTGATAACCATCCAAATATAAAACGGGATACCCTGTGTCTGTTAAAGCTACAGAAAAAAGCGACACTATGCGGTCTTCTTCTTTTCGTGTGGTTAGTAACTAACCTGGTGTCAGAGTTTATGCCGTCTATAGGCCTCTGACTTGGCTTCACATGCCGTCGAGAAATATCTCTTACGCATGCTGGTTTCCTCACGATGTTTTCCTTCCCCGTTTTAAGCAACTGGTAATTATACAATACGCACATGAATCCGAAAAGACAGAGGTGCGTGTCTTTGGTTCGAATTCGAGATCTATGACTTGGCAGTCCGACGGCTACACCACAAGGCCGTCTCTGCACTGCACTATGCGGTCAACAAGCTATTCGCCCAAAGTATTAACTGAGGTCACTACTACCCTTGTTTATGAAAGAGGGTAGCTAACGTGTAGAAATAACGAAAAAAACGTTTTTTTTTAACACAACATGTTCTAGCTATGGTAGACCCATTCTTATCCAGAAGTCGATTATCAACAGTGGAAGTTTCTTGATTGTTATGGAATTAAGAGCTGATATGATGATGAGGCTGCAGGACCTATGCCAACTCACTATGCATAAACACGTCTCATATCGATAACGTGGTACGAATAGATAAGTTCCGTGTCATTTTCACTTGGCAACGACTCTGGTGACGTCATTCTCACGTGGCTCTGCAATGCGTTAGCGCACCATGGATTGCGTATTGCGTTTTACGTTGTTTGTAAGCTATGGATAAGTGGAACTGCTAGTACCTATAAATGTTATTGTGTGCTAAAATGTTCGAGTTCAAGATTACTTCGGATTATTAAGCGTTTGAATACAACGGATTGTATTCCATAACATAACATCACGCCTGTAGTCCCCGAAGGGTTAGGCAGAGGTGTACAGTAACACTCTCATTCCGCCGTTATGTTTAAGTCCCATGTAATAGGGGGCGACCCTATTGCTATCAACCGGGCGCACATCTAAACTCCGGGCTGCTACTAAGGAATTCCTCACGGAAAACCCAATAACACTTTGCCCGACTTGGGGATCGAACCCAGGACCTCACGATCAGCAGTCGCGCTTGCCACCACTAGACCAATGAGGCAGTTATTCCAGATTGTATTCCAACTGCAAAATGCAGTTTAGATGCAGTTAGCGTCGTAACTGGAAGTCAACCGCACAGCCTCTTTAGTTATCATGCAGTTAAACTCCAAACGCCTCTTAACAGGCACTACAGTACAAAAAGGAGGATGGCAGACGTGCCCTTTTTTTTGTCGTGGAGAAATGCACTCGCATACTGCACTACCACGGGGAGATAGTGCAGTTATGTGGGACTCAAACCCACTAAAACTCCACGGTGTCCTCCTTGGCCACATATGTCGGGAACACGGGCACTCGGAAGCACTCATCCGCGAACCCGCCGCGGCTGTCCATCACCGGACCCTCCCCTGGGGAGTACCCCCCATTTTTTTATATCGTGGGAAAATCCTCATGGATATCCCTCGCCCGCGGTAGGCGAGGGGGTCTGCCGTCTGTCTGGACTCTCCGGCTTAAAATCCACGATGTTCCTCCTTCTGACCGTTGGCCGGGGTCGCGGGATTCGCCTAAGCATGCACCGCAACCCCGGCAGGTCTTGGTCCACCAATTGCTGGTGAACCTCTCCCCAGTGGGGCCCCACCCCACGACCTCCTGAGAGGCGCGGGAGCACCCCACATCACCGGCGCACCAGAACACATGGTACGCCGTGACCACCTGGGGGCCAAACAAGTACATGGGCGCCAGACTACCCCGTGTCTGGGCACCCCTGGTCCCCCTGCGACGGGTCAGATTAGTGGCCCCGCCGCCTACCACTTTTCGGCCGCAGAGGATAGAAAGGGCGGCCAGATACACACCGCCACTCCTCTTGGGGAGTACCCCCCATCACCGACGCACCAGAACTGGGCCTAACACTCGTTCCGGATACGAAATTATGATGATGGGACAAATATAAATTAGAATTAGTTTTATTTTATTCGGCAACGAATTAAAAGCGAGGCGGAACTGCTTAGATCGAATGGCTACTATTTTTGCATTTTTTATTTCAGTTGTCAATCTCGAAGAAAATCAAGTAAACATAATTTTTTTTTCATTAATTTCTATAATGGTTTTGGCCCAAAACTGCCTTTTTGTCCTTTTCGAGAGATGACGTTCGACATAATCCGAGACATTTAGTCACAGTAGTGCGTAGAACGCACTGCGCATTAGGCCGGCAGGAGTAAACAGGAAATGTTTATGTGAATTAATAAGTAAACAATGCACTTGCCAAATACCGTCGTTACTGCAATTATAACAAGTAATATTGAACCTTATGTACTAAATATAGCTGTTGTTTATATGTTCCTATGTTTCATTAGGCGCGTGGGCTGGCCTCGGAGATTACGACTTATTGTTATGAATTTATTGTGTAGTTCTGGATGCGTTTAGTGTCGGAAAGTGAGAACGGTTCCGTTAAACAAACCTCTTTGTAGGACTCCTTTTGGACGCCCAAGAACTAGGTGATGTCAATGAGAACGGTTCCGTTAAACAAACCTCTTTGTAGGACTCCTTTTGGACGCCCAAGAACTAGGTGATGTCAAGGTCATGTGCATATTGCTAGCAACTGGCGACGCTATATAAAGACCAGATGTTTCTCGGCAAATAGTGATCCATGGTGACACATCCGCGGTGTCATAAAAGACTAAGGCATCATGTCAAGAGAATGGGAAACAACATCTTCCTGTCTACGTCTACTAAAAACGACAAACTGCAATCACCAATCTGCCTACCATGTGTGGTTATCGGTCGGGCAAAGCGTTATTGGGTTTTTCTGTGTCGAATTCCTCAGTAGCAGCCCGGAGTTTGGATTTGTGCCCGGTTGATGGCAATAGGCACGCCCCCTATTACATGGGATTTAAACATAACACCGAAATGAGGGTGTTACTATACACCTCTGCCCAATCCTTCGCGGAATTCAGGCGTGATGTTATGTTATTCCAAATAACCCTCTACTCAAATAATTTCTTTGATTGGATCAATCATCCTCATTCAAAATTGACTAGAAATAAGGAAGCATTATCTCCAATAGCTGATTCAGAACAATCGGCAGTTGTTCAGTTGTTCGTCGCGTGGAAACTGCCAATATTACGGAGTTATCATCATTTGTATTGAACGAGCCAATCAGCCGGCATGCGCTGTTCAAATGATTTACTTACGTTGTTGCTATCAACATCAACATCACATGTACTTATATCATTGTTCGTATGCTGATTGAGAACGAGTGTAATATGTTAGATGTATCATACCAACATTTACATAACAGCTTATAGAATATTGGTTCCCGAAGCCTATAAATAAAGGCATTCTCATAGAAAACTTCCGTTCATGATCCACCGCGCTCACCCACTGCCGCGGAGCCGGTCGTCTCTTCAGACTCCGCAGTCATACCATTAATTCAGCTCTCATCAAGCTGTCTCCCTCCCAATTCTCCCGCCAGCAACGCCCTAAGCGGATGTCCGAGTCCCATTAAGGGTCGCCTTTAGTGCTATTGTTGCTAGAAGTCATAATGTCAAAATAGTAGTTAGCTTAGGTTATGTATTCTACTTCGTCCCCATTGGCTCGAGACCCTTCAGGTCTCGCCAGTAACTGCCCGGTTACGCAGAAACGGTCCGAAAGGACTCTACAAGCATCCCAATAGAAATAAATAAAAAAAAACGACAGAGGTTTGACGGGTTGATAATGCTATGTGCAAGAATATTGTAGATGCTGTAAATAAATCGTCTGAGATATCGCAGTCAAGGTCAAGGGTAAAGACGTGTAATGGTCAGTCAAAAATGTTTTAGTATAAACCGACTTTTTTGATGTTATTAAAAAAGTTATCATTTTTATCAATCATTTGGGTTTCCGTTTCACCACATTTATAGAACTTAGAAGTAATTTTTATTTCTTATTAGATTTATATGAGCTGAGGTTTTTTAGAAGAAACCAATTTGGCAGTCTTCTCTGTGCCTAAATTGTTTGTTAGTTAACTGTGAACGTTGTTACGTTAAGTTGTACGCTGAAAATATTCGTTACGCTCCTGCGGGGAAGCAGTTGCAGAGCAGTTGTTTAATTATTTCCAACTCTTCCTGGAGAATTGATTTAAATTGAGTTAATATCAGTCAACTGGGTTTTGTTGACAGTTGGTCATAGATGTTCACCTCTGCAACTGTCTTAAGAATTAATAAAATTGACTAGAACTTTATAGCTATGAGGGATTTATTTGATAACATTATGATACCTTCAGCGCGCAGCAAAAAGAAAAAAACTGCTAACGGTTCTCTGCAGGCTCTGTAACAACGTAGACATAGTATAGGCAGACACAAGAATAACCATCTACTCCGCACAGTTGTTCAACGGTTTGACAGTAACAGTATTTTGAATGAGGAAACTGCGGGAGACAGTTTAAATCTTAGTTTTCATTGTCAGCTTAACAGCAGTGATAGCCTAGTGGTGTGACCGTCGGACTGCCAAGTCATAGGTCTCGAGTTTGAACCCAAGGCTCGCACCTCTGACTTTTCGGATTTATGTGCGTATTGTATAATTATCACTTGCTTAAAAACGGCGAAGGAAAACATCTTGAGGAAACCGGCATGCCTGACAAATATTTCTCGACGGCATGTGAAGCCAAGTCAGAGGCCCATGGGCGGCATAAACTCTGTCACCAGGTTATTCGCTAACCACACGAAAAGAAGAAGATGGCCAGTTCCAAACGTTCGTCCACCGTATAGTTTGGTTAGACTGTGGCTGTGGCATAGGTTTTGTGTCCACACAACACGCAGTACAAAGATGATACACACTGATTGTCGATGACGTTCATTAAAGTAATAAATGATTTATGAATGCTAGCGATAAGACACGTTCGATACAGCTGTTGGATTTTTTTGCTGGAGACATTCAATTCGCGTTACATTTTGTATAGAATACAGGTGTAAACGAAATCATGTAATTTCTTCAAGCCTCGTGATGTACTGCTGACATATATTAACCCTGAAAGGGATAATGATGGATTCAATAAAAAAATACAAGAAGTAAACATGTATTCTTAACGTGAGGCATTTTAGCGCCCCGAGCGAATTGAGCGGCTATCGCTCGCCACGCGGTCATTCAATTAAAAACACGTTTTTACGTCTTGTAAAAAAAAAAGAGTCCAAAATTTATCCGTTTCGGGGTAATCTATGTCAGCACTACATCACGAGGTTTGAAGGAATTAACATGATTTAATTTACACCCAGTATAAAATCTAGAATATATTGTTGTACAACTTTGTTTGTCTAAGCGAATTGGAAAAGATTTGTGTGAACAAATATCTGTAGCCAAATACAATAAATCTCTAACCAATTCCGTGACTTTAACTACCTAATACGACCGATCGGTAGTAGATTATCGTAAAACTGAGCAAAATGCTCCAATGTTCTATATTAAGCGCTACAGTGGGATGCAATATAAAAACTATAAAGACATGGTAATAATAACAAGCAGTTCCGCCTGGGTGAACGCATGCGTTGAGAAAGTAAGCGCGTCTAACTAAACTCCCGCGCACGTCACACCGCATTTGGTTTGGAGATTATTTCGCTAAGGAAGAAAAACCCCATTGATAGTGGGCATTTCATGGCTTTATTTAGTGTCCAGAACATGCACTGAGGGAGACTAGAATTCAAGATGAAACCTTTGTGTCATATATCTCATTTATATCTATGTCACAAAACTACACATTATTAAAGGCCTGGTCAGACAAAGAGTATGACACTGTATGGAAGACGCCTTAAAGGCGAGGATCCATAGCTACGCACGGCCACACAACGCACGTTTTTCAACTTCGCTTTGTATGAACATTGGTTGACAATACCCGAAGCTAAGCGTGGCCGTGCGCCGCAATTGATACGCCAGATACACGCAGCCGGCCACGCAACTAACGTGGGCGTGGATTTCGTGTGCAGCAATGGATCCTCGACTTTATACTCACGTAAACTCTTCGACTTTCAACAAGCTTCACGTGCTTGTGAAGAAACAAACTCTGGTTCGATGGTCGTGGCTAGGGTTGCCAGATGTCCGGCTTTTTACCGTCGTGTCCGGCCAAATATATACAAGTTCGGCCTGTCCGGCTTTTGGTCAACCCTTTTTTTTATCCTGGAGAAATTCGCACGCATACTGCACTACCACGGGGCGATAGTGCAGTTATGTGGGACTCAAACCCACTAAAACTCCACGGTGTCCTCCTCTGCCGCTTATGGCGGGAACACGGGCACGCGTAAGCACTCATCCGCGAACCCGCCGCGGCTGTCCGTCACCGGACCCTCCTCTGGGGAGTACCCCCATCACCGGCGCACCAGAACACATGGTACGCCGTGACCACCCCGGGGACCAAACGAGCACATGGGTGCCAGACGACCCTGTGTCTGGGCACCCTTGGTCCACCTGCGGCCCCACCGCGTCCGCCATCTAACGGTGGCGACCGGGCGACCCCGTCAAGGCCGCGGTAGGTAGGGAGAGCGGCGCACCGCAATACCGGCACTCCTCTCCCGCCACGTTCTCATGAGACATCGCGGCCCGCCTCAGTTGCGATGTCGCCCAGGCGACACAGCAACCTACTTGGCCGCTACGTCGAGGGCTTCCAGGCCCAAGCCCTGACGAGCAGCCCTGACGAGCAGCCCCGACGAGCAGCCCCTCCTCGGGTTCCTGTTCGCTTCACCGTGTGGGGATCTACGCCACGGCTACTGAGCCCTTCCGCAACGACAATGCCCCAACCCACCGGGGTCAATGGTCAACCCTGCCCCGCCGAAAGATGTCGAACGAAAGCGTGCGAGCGTCTCACGCGGACAGGCATGACACGCGCATCATTTATTTCTTTTAAACACCCTTGTATCAGGCTTTCAGTGCAAAATGTCCGGCTAAATATGAATCTGTGTCCGGTTTTTCTATTTTTCGGCCTGACAACCCTATTCGTGGCAGTACAACGAGGTCGTAATAAAACCTTGAACGTAAGACCACGTGTTCCATTGATTAACAAAATATTGTTGCAATACATGTATTGTTGCAGAGGTTGGATGGCAGTTGCTCTCTGAAAAACGGAGATTCAGCCGCAATCGTTACACCGGAAAATTGCTAAAATGTTGATGACGTCACATAGTATTTTGATAAAAGATAATTCCCAGACAGCATTTTATAAACAATCGGTTGTTCGAAATAGAACATACAATTTTATAATGATAACTATCTCGCAATTTGATATGATATCAAAATAAGCAGCCGGTTATATCTGATTTTTATCGTACCGCGGAAACAGAACGTTTTGTGTTCACTCAGGTAACATGGCAAAGTGGCATTCACATTGGACTTACCATACATATATAAACTCACGCCTTTTTCCCATGGGAGTAGGCAGAAACTATAGAACGCATTTTTTTTTTTGATAAGGACCACTCGTAAATAAAGCTTCGGAAGCTTTGCTATAGAACGCCACATGCTACAATCCTTACATACTCCTTTCGCTTCATCCACATTCATACATCTTGTCATATGTACTCGCACGCCGGTTGAGAGTACTACGCCCCTGTTCTTTGTAAATAACATCACCAATAACATCGATGTATATCTTTCTAGGACGTCCTCTTCCGGCGTTTCCATTGACATCCGCCTTATAAATTCCTTTTGTTAATCGCCGTTCACTCATTCTCCCAAAATGACCAAACACCTATGCATACTCCTGAAATTTTTTGGATTTACCATATTAGATTATATCCTGTGTGATATCCGTCATAATAATACCTATGCCATCCCTCACTTCGCGTGTCTCATAGTACTAGATTTTTTTTTATTTTGTCTGTGCTGCTTCTTTGTTTTGTGCCAAATAAGTGCTGCTTTCTTTTCTTTCTTGCTTTATAAGACTATTTTGGAATTATGCCGCAGAACCATTTGACATTATCCCATAACGTGAAAGAATGTGCCAACCGTCGTGATCGTGATTATTTCATTTCCTCCCAAAGTTCATTGTTGGGGCCAGGAGATCGGACCCTCCGAGGTCCGATGTTGTTTTGCCTAACCTTTTCCCAACTATGTTGGGGGCAGCATCTCGTCTAACCCGATGCGGCTGAATACCAGTGTTTTACACGGAACGACTGCCATCATTCAACCGAATTTTCGATTGGTAAAAAGGCTAGGAGGACGATTTAGCTATTTGACTTCTTCTTCTTCCAGTGTACAATAAAGTTTATCTATTTATATACCACCATCTTCTACATCCAATCTGCGTTCTTCTGCGGTCTTTTATAACCTGCCGCTGCGTTTGAGACTAAATGATCGGGTTTGCATGCGAATTGTCCTTCCATCCACGTTTAGAGCAAGCTTCTAGTTCAATGATAAGAATATATCGTGTTGAATTTATGGGTTCATTCAAAATCTCTATGTCTCCATCGTTTGAAGAACAGTTTTATAATAGATTGCAGTTACAAAACTCAGTTAACGTTTTGTAATTTGGACCACAGCCACCAATCCTCAGTTTTGCAGTTCTAAGCCTAACTTCACATCACAGAAATATTATTTCTTTATTCATTTAAACCTTTTAACCCAGTACTTGTAAACCTTGACTATAGGTACGTAATAAAAACTACTGAACAATGCGGAAACACATTTTAATATTCACACGAAGATTTAAAACTGGACAACTTGTTAGCATTATTATTCTGATGCTTATTAGAAGTTCAACTCAATGAAGTGCGCCCACCATACAATGCAAGATGTGGCAACGTTGGTTTTCTTTTCCGCATAAAATTGCCAAGTGGGACACTAACCTTAAGTACCCTTTATTCCGTCGTAAAAAATCGAATGCTGTGAACGAGATCTCGAAAAAAATTGCTTACCTATACATATTTATAGCGAATTTAATACAACTTCATAATTTCCTAACGAGATTTAGGCTATACAGAATGTAAACGAAATCATGTAATTTCTTCAAACCTCGTGATGTACTGCTGACATAGATTAACCATGTACGGGATATATTACGATTCAATAAAAAAAATAATTACAATAACTAAATATGTGTTCTTAATGTGAGGCTTTTTAGCGCCCCGAGCGAATTGCGCGGCAATCGCTCGCCGCGCGGTCATTTAACTCGGGGCGCTAAAATGCTTCACGTTAAAAACACATGTTTACTTATAATTATTTTTTTATTGAACTCAAAAGTATCCCGTGCAGGTTTTATCTATGTCAGCAGTACATCACGAGGTTTGAAGGAATTACATGGTTTCACTTACAACCTGTAGATAAGTATAGTGTGTACAGGTCTATTACAGGGTTATTTGTAAAACACCGACAACCTCTCAGGAATATGTTACTAACATCATAATCAACAACTTTTGTTCTATGACTTTTAAAAATTCATCATATTTTAGTTCATCAGATTTTCATACAAAAATAAAAATATTTAAATTGAACGCTCTAAAGCGCCCCCGCCGCCTTAACCCCGCTCCCCTCGCTATTTTACTATCGCTTTCTTTTGCTTCGCATATACTTCGTAACATTTAGACCGTTCAATTTAAATATTTTTATTTTTGTATGAAAATCTGATGAACTAAAATATGATGAATTTTTAAAATTCATGGCACAAAAGTTGTTAATTATGATGTTATTAACATAGTCCTAAGAGGTTGTCGGTGTTATACAAATAACCCTGTATATCAGCACGTGTTACAACAAATTAAAAGTTAACAACACACGATAAGCTATGATTACTGCCGATTACATAATTATCCAGTCTACGTACAGCCTTAAGTTTTTTATCGTGCGTCTCACACTTGGCCGTTCACTCGACTGACATTGAACTTGTACTCGATCGATTTGCACTATTGCTAGTTACGTGACCAATTGCTTTCATTATAGGTGCTGCATAATTGGAAATATACAAAACATCACGCTGGTTAGCCTTGATGGGTCAACGGTTGCGTAATGATAGGGTGTACGGTGTACCCTTGGGAAAACAGTATGACTTACCCAAACAAAAAAAAAGTTAAGCCGTCGCGGGTCGCCTGGCAGATGTGGAAAATCGAAACTTATTTTGTAAAAAAAATACTGATGTTTTTTTTTCGTATTTTTTTTTAGAGAATCTTTGCCCCACATTAGGATTTATTCTTTATCGTGGGTGCGTTTACAGACACAAATCTTCACATGTACAAACACCCAGACCCGGAACAACTATCTGTAGGCCATACAAATATTTGTTCCGTGCGGGAATCGAACCCACAGCCCGTAACGCAGAAGCCGATTTGTTTCACATAAAAAATTCACATGGCGCACACACCAATGAGGCTTTGACACCGACGTCAGCTTAAGATAGACTGCACATGGGCCACTAAGTTGCTCGAGATATAGTTGATCCCTATTAGTTTGTAGCTGCAATTACCGTTTTGGTATTATGTGTCGTCGTCCGATCATAGACTTCGGCGGGTCATGACGCGCTTTTATTTTTTTTATCCTTCGAAAATCCTCATGAATGTCCCTCGCTCAGGGAAGGCGAGGGGGTCTGCTGGACTCTTACCACCTAAAAACCAACTGTGCCTTCTCCTGACGGTTCGGCCGGGGTCGCGGGATTCACAAAAGCATGCACCGCAACCCCGACAGGGGGTCATGATGCGCCTGGGAACTTCAAGAAAAGCTACCATTTCATGATAAGCCTGACTAATGCCCGTCGTGTCGTTCAATGCCAAGCGTTTGACGATTATCCAGGTCATAGGCATATCAATTCTGCAATGTCTCGAATTTTGAACTAATAACTTGGAATTGTTTGTTGTGGCAATTTTCTGTCAAGGTCGATGTTCTCTGCAAACGTGTTTGTATTGATAAAAACTAAAAAAATATACTATAATAAAGACACCTATTGATTACACGGTGAGTCACTGTCAGTAGCAATGAGGGATTTTTTCGATTACAAAAATTACTTGATTTAATGATAACTCGAATTATAAGGAAAAAGGTCTATTATATTCTATTGTTCGATCCATGAACGAAATAAATTATGTATGGTTCAGAGATATTCAGACATTTCTAGGCTAGGGTCCGTATTAATAAACCCCTCTCAACATGGCGGCGCAGGAGCAGCTTCTAAAGCGGAGCTGTCAAAATGTGAACGTCATTTGAATTTCATACATTTACCAATTCAGCATTTCAAAATCAAAACGACACTTAAGAGGGAGCTATGAAGTGAGAGCTATTTATTGACAAGGGCCTAAATGTTTTTGAGTGAAGAGGTGTAAGTCACGGACCTTTGACACTGAAAATCCTACTGAGAGAGAGGTCAGGTTTAAGCCTTTAAAAGCTTGCATCCCTTCCTACACCTTTTTATACGTCGATAAATCCCCATAGATACCCTCTACCATGGGAAAGGCAGAGGGTTGTGCCATACTCTTAACTGGCTAAATCCAGTACGGTGTTGCTCCGAAGACCGGGGTCGCGGGAGTACATTCACAGCAACCCATCCCTCGACTCGCTACACCTACCCGTATTCTTACCCGCACTTGCTATAAACTAATAGCTAAAATAATATTACCCGCAGGCCTCATTCCGTCCGCTGCTATCCTGCGCCCCCGTCGCGATGGTCGGGCTTGACCGCGGTGCGCACACGCAGGACCTCACCAAGAACATACAGTACATCAGCAACGACAAGGTCAAGCTGAAAGCAGATCCGAATACCATGAAGTAAGTAGACTTTGGACTCCTTGCAGATAATAGCTTATACAAGTATCTTGTCATGGAAACAGGTAAATTACTCGCGGTATGACACGAAATTCGTACGAGACCTGACTATGATCTGTGTGTGGTTAAGCGCCTTTGCAGTTAGGGTTGCCACCCGTACTATAATACCTATATATCAGTCAATTGTACTATATATTATAGAATAATAATATAGTACGAAAAATACTATATTTTTATTCCTAATTCAACTGTCGCGCCTTTTAACTGTGACTGGAAGTCGGTGACGCACCCGCAGCGCAGCATGGGGAATTTTAGAACAAAACCCATTCGCGGCAACAATACGTCAACTGTCAATCTGTCAATAATGTGTCGATGAAATATGGAGCAAAATGTACTGTATGATAAAAAATTCACGTGTACTTTTTTTATCTGAATTTCCCAAAAGTACTATATTTTTGCATCTTTTTTTGGGAAATATACTATATTTGTTCAAAAAAAGGTGGCAACCCTATTTGCAGTTGATTATTGTGTGAATTCTAATCACTTGTGCGGTTATGTACTCTTGGTCTCTAGAATTAGAAATGCCGTTAGATATGGTTAGAAGAAAACCAAGATAATTAACATCATTAGTCATCAAACAACGATTGTCAAACCATTTAACACCCAGTTTTAGACGCTATAACAAACAAAATAATTATCATTGGTCATTATAACTGCCTTGTCGGTCTAGTGGTCGCAAACGCGACTGCTAAGCATGGGGTCCTGGATTTGATCCCCAGGTCGGACAGTGTTATTGGGTTTTTCCAATTAGAATTTCTCAGTAGCAGCCCGAAGTCTGGATTTGTGCCCGGTTAATGGCAATACGCTCGACCCCTATTACATGGGACTTAAACATAACTGGCAAAACGAGGATTTACTATAATCACTTTTTAACAAAAATAAAAACGACTTCAAATTGTCTATCTCCGATGTTCTTCATCAGATTTTCACCAAATTTAAATGGGACCACTTCGAAAGAATACTCTTTCAAACAAAAAAAGAATAATTAAAATCGGTTCACAATTAGCAAAGATAACGAGGAACAAACATACAACAAAAAAAACACAATCGAATTGAGAACCTCCTCCTTTTTTTAAAGTCGGTTAAAAACACCTCTGCCGAACCCTTCTGGGAATATAAGGTGTGATGATGTTATGTTATGGTAATTTTATAAGGTGACCATTGACTTCGCAGTAGTATTATCAGGCCCGTAGCTAGTGGCTCTGGGGCCCCGGGGCCGCAAATGATTGACGGGACTTTGCACTTATTCGGGGGCACCCAGATAGCACTTAAGGCTCTGAGTATTGTGTATTTAGGGAAAGAAGTAGAGATCTGTGAATAAGGTCCTCAGAAACTACTTGGTCAATATAATTTGAAAAGATTTATTGTGACGCAGCATTATAAGGCCTTAGCCAATTATAAAATACTAGCTGTGTCCTTACGGCTCCGCCCGTAGCCTATGTTACTCGGTGATAATGTAGCTTTCTAACGGCACAAGAATTTTTGAAATCGGTCCAGTAGTTTTTAAGTTTATTCGTTACATACAAAAATCCAAAAATACAAATCTTTCCTCTTTATAATATTATTACAGACATAGAACAGAATCTTATAGGGGTGAATCTATCATTACAGTTATAGCTAATATCAGTATGTCAGGATTGGGAGCATGGTAAATAAAGTAAAGGAAACCAACATAGACTCTCCACCACTGAGAGTACTTTTAATTAGGTTAGTGATTAGTTACAGAAGCTAGTTCACAATATAATAATTTATACAAGATCAGAAAATAAGCACAAGCAAATCAGATATAAAAGGTCAGACTTCTTCGGCGATTCGACATGGAATCCTCTGCTCCGTCGAATGAACACTGTTTTTATAACTTCGGGTATCTTGTTTCATCTTGACGGTTACCCTCCTATGTCAACATTGTCCTGTGTTACCAGCTACCGATAACAAAACTTACTAAAAATAGATTAATTTAAAATTCTCCACTACTAAGACTATTCTTAGAAGTGGAGAATTTTAGGATTTTGTTGCAACAGTTGAGGTTTATGACCTCCAAGTTCGGTAATATGGTACAACAAATAATTTGACAAGTATTGCCACTAAACATTCATTTCATAAACTCGTAAACGACAAGTGTAAACAAGAAGCTTGGTCTGTCTGTACCTACCTGCCGTTAGAATCTATTTATAGAAACGCTATTCTAGTTGAAGACTGCAACTGAGATGTGCAACCGTGAAATAGCTAAGGCTTGAACTAAAAACGTCTTCTCGACCTTTGCCGTGGTTCGCTGAAGCTTCTTACACATAACGTAACATCACGCTGTATTCCCCGAAGGGTTGGACAGAGGTGCATAGTAACACCCTCATTTCGCCGTTATGTTTGAAGTCCCATGTAATAGAAAGAAAGAAATTTATTTGACAGAGTCAGACAAACAAAAATTCATAAAGGAGATAACAAAAATAAAAAAGTAGGTGTGTGTCTAGCGGCTGCGCCAAATAGATTCAGTTCGGCATAAATGTCAGACCACTAGTGCCTGACGCTGGTTTTCAACTGAACCTAATTGTGACGTAACTGATGTAAACCAGTTCCAAATAGATAAATAGCGTGCTTAAATAAATAAACAAATAAAAAATAAAAACTATTGACCTTTAATTACGGATGTCTCAGTGGTCATGCCCGTTCACTTAAACCAACATGTAGGGGCGAGTCTATTCCTATCAATCGGCCACAAATCCAAACTCCGGGCTGCTACTGAGGAATTCCATACGGAAAAACCCAATATCCCTTTGACCGACCTGGGCATCGAACCTAGGACCTCACGATCAGCAGTCGCGCTTGCCACCAGTAGATCAACGAGACAGCTTTGCTGTTGGTATTTGGCATACAGTAACTCCATATTCTCCTGGGTTTCTTCACACGCTCAGTGCCGTGTGCCCTCGTGGAGGTCTTATTTTCAATTTAGAGTTTAAAGGCCAAGACTGCCTTGTTGGTCTTGTTGGTCTAGTGGTCGCAAGCGCCACTGCTGAACATGTAGTCCTGGGTTCGATTCCCAGGTCGGGCAAAGTGTTATTGGGTTTTTCCATTAGCCCTTTCAGACCGGCGCAAGCTTGTTATTGTGAGAACGTATTCTAGCTAATTTGGACTTGTAGATTACGAAACTGAGAAAATTTTCCGGTTTTATATCGCTATCTACACAATCGTTCGACACTGGGCCCGTCAACAAAGCACATAAAACTGATGAGCTAAACGCGATCTTGTAACCCGCACAATTGTATTGGACTGGCGCGAAAGGATTAGGAATTTATCAGTAGCAGCTCGGAGTCTGGGTTTGTGCCCGGTTAATGGCAATAGGCTCGCCCCCTATTACATTGGACTTAAACATAACTGGCGAAACGAGGGTGTACGAAAACACCTCTGCCGTACCCTTCGGGGAATACGAGGCGTGATGTTATGTTATTTTAAAGGGTCAAGCTCTGTACTTCGTCAAACTTCTGGTCTTTGCCTTAAGTTCGTTTATCAGCAATAATAAATGGTTAATATCCTGCAGTACAAGTAGCATTCAGCTATCAATAAATTCTGGGGTCGTTTAATGAACGACCTAATGTTTTAATTGCACTAGTTGGCTAACTGCACCCATGTTGTCGCCAGGACGGTGTATTTATGTGGACAGTCCGGTTTTCCAAAGTACTTTTCGGAGTCTGCCTATGGGTTTTTGTTTTCGCAAAAAGTGTTCGGTTATTTTTAAGACCATCTATCTACTCTACGCCGAAATGCAGCTCGTGATGTTATATGTCAAATGTTACGCAAGTCTATTGGTACTTGTAAGATATAATTATATCCTATTTGTTTCGTGTCGTCCCCGCGAATTGAGAGCCAATCGGGGAAGTGGGTCGATTTGACGCTTAATGATCTGGTGATCTGTTGCTACGTTACGTCGTATGATCAAACGAGCAACACGTGCTACTATGATTATATTCTGATACGAATTGAAAAGATGATGGGCGATAGACAGGCCCGGACTGGCCATATGGGCAAATCGGGCAAATGCCCGATGGGTCGGATGCCCGATGGGCCGGGTGCCTGATGGGCCGGGTGCCCGATGGGCCGGATGCCTGATGGGCCGGATGCCCGATGGGCCGGTCACACAGTCAGAGAAATCGAAAGAGTGAGGGAGGGGAGAAAACGTCGTCCGTCTAATCGCTTGGGAATGAATTTTATTTTGCCAGTACTGGGCCGACCGTCTCTCAAATGCCCGGGCCGATTTCAAGTCCCAGGCCGGCCCTGGCGATAGTTATGAATAGAAGAACACATTGCTCCGAACCAAAAGCGCCGTATTTTCTAGCAAGTTTTACAAACTATTGGCCTTATCAGACAGAGAGTGTGGCTGGGTGTGATATTCGCAAATACGACAATGTATGGAAGACGCCACACAGAGACCGCCACGCTCTCTGTCTGAACAGCTGGCCTTAAGCGATCACTTGCGTGCAATTACTTGCACTGTAAAACTTGCTACTGGATTTGGCGTTTAAATAAAATGGATTAAGAGCAAGGATAGCTTTTTTTAAATATTGCCCCACATTACAAATTCTCCTGCGTCGTGGGTGCGTTTATAGACACAAATCTTCACATGCACAAACAACTATCGGTAGGCCGTAAAAATATTTCTTCCGTACGGAAATCGGAGCCACGACCTGTAGCGCAGAAAGCTAATCACTTAACCATTGCGCCAAACGTGGATTCGATATTGTAGAATCCCTTTTAACTATGGCGTTAATATCGAGTGGCCACTTTGGATCGCATTGACTCACCTTAAACTGTAACAGAAAATGGACAATAATCTAGTATAGCACACTGCCCGTCCTGTCAGCCTACGTTCAATTCGGTAATTTAGATGCTGGGACAGTAAATTACGGGCGCGAGCTACAATTACTTGACATCAGGACGTTGCATCCTAATAACGATAACCGTAAGGACAACAAATTGAGACCTTCAATGCATTTTTACCAAGACTTGGGATAGGTTCGGTCTCAATACATAAAGCAAGAGGTTGACCACGTTTAACGCGGAAACTTATATGCAGTAATTAATTAAATATTTTTAATTGTTATCAGATTGGACAAACCCGTGGACAAGCCTATTTGTGTGATGATCAACTGGCTCCTAGCAAGGCAGAAACACGTCATGAAGTACGCCACATTATACCTGGAGCAAGGCTTCGACGTTGTCTCCGTATCCTGCACACCATGGCAGCTGATGTGGCCACTCAAGGGAGCCCAGGTATTTGACAATATTCTACCATCAACTGGTCTAATCACTTTAAGAAGATTTGCAACAGTATTCAATTTTGATCTCATTTCGTGGCAGTGGATATGAGGTAGTAAAATCCATTTCTTTTTTAAAACTCGCCTAGTCTAACTCGCACTTGTCTAGCGTGGAGGCCTTTTCTTTCAGCGAAGAGGTCAGAGCCCAGCAGTGGGACAGTAGTGGGCTGATATAGCTATGATTATGCCTGTTCCAACATTCGAACGATGGTCCTAATTCTTAGGTAACCCTTCCTGTACTTCCTATGGTTTCCAAATACAGTATTTAGAATTGTTTCCCTTGCAGTTGGTGGCTGAAGACCTGATAAAGTTCATGGCTGTCAACGAAAACGATCAGCCGCTGGTGGTGCATGGTTTCTCCGTGGGGGGTTACATGTGGGGCGAGCTCTGCGTCCATGTCATGAAGAATAAGGAGCAGTGAGTAGATATACTAAGCTGAAAGACCAAAAAGTAAAAAAAAATACCAGAACGCGTTGTGGTCTCTTAAGATCATCCACAACGCATAATTTATGGTATTGTCTTGTTTTCCATAAAATCATTTGTACTATTATTGTTTTCCATAATCGTCCCCCCTCATAATATTTACTTGCACTATTATCATTTATACTAATAACGCTTGTCATATCAACTTATTAGTCATAACTTTTATTTGCCATAAAATAAGTTTCCATAATAACATGTGTTATAATCATTAGTTTCTATAACTAACACATTACATAATCGTTACTTGACATAAGCAACATTTAATATAAATTAGAAATGTTTATTGTTTTGTACAAAAAGGCATGTCTTTAAGGCATTTGATCTGTAATCAAATGATTTATTACAGCAAACAATCTTTAGACAATAAACAGCTTGTCAAATTCGAAACGGCTAGGTTAGGTTAGAACTGTGACCATACAACGCCAAATTGCCTCTTTTGCGGAGCAAACGTGCATGGTAGATTAGGTATATTTTTAGGCTTCCTTGTGAATAAAAAAAATTCTATCGTATAATCATATATTAATCAACAACTTGATCATTACATCATCATCTGGAGGGGCTCGTGGCTAAATAACAACCGCGCAGATCGTACGATTTGCGAGGTTAAGCTGCGCTTGCCGCGGTCAGTCCGTGGATGGGTGACCATTTGTTACACATCGAGACCCCTCCGTGCCTCGGAGAGCACGTTAAGCCGTCGGTCCCGGGTGTCATACGAATACCTATGACAGTCGTTACGGGTAGTCAGAAGCCCGAAAATCTGACAAACGGTTTAACCTTAGGATATCGGCATTGCCCAGTTACTGGGTTGCGGAGGTCTGATGGCAGTCGCTCCGTGTAAAATACTGGTATTCAGCCGCATCTGGTTAGACTGGAAGCTGACCCCAAGATAATTGGGAAAAGGCTAAGAGGAACTTGATCATTACATCAAAATTGCAGGCGCGTGTACTGAACTAGCATTGTTGAGCTACTATGGGCAAATGAATATTATGGTGAATAAATGTTATAGAAAACGACATTATTGAAAATGAAAAATATAGCAAATAAATTTATGGATTAAAATTATTATGACACTTGATCGATTATGACCAATGAAATTAGTGATAATGATTTATGTAATATCACGATTATGGCAACTGAAGAGTTATTTCTAAAGAAATTATTGCAAATAAAAGTATGGTATACAAAATTATTGCATTTTAAATTATGGCAAACATTAGTAAACCATAATTTATACGTTCGTGGCATTGGGTTGGTCCTTTTGCGAGTTAGCCACAACGCGTACTGATTGTTTTTGCAATTACCATATGACCAATCCCTGGATCTTCAAGTTATGGAGATGTTCCCAACAGTAACTTTTAATCTCCAGGTACCAGCCTGCGATGGACCGCGTGGTGGCCCAGGTTTGGGACTCGGCGGCTGACATCAGTGAGATCACCATCGGCGTGCCAGCAGCCGTGTTCCCCAAGAACCAGATCATGCAGAACGCGCTTCGAACCTATATGGAGTAAGTATCCTTTTCCACCTATTAAATGGAACTTGATACCAGAGGTGGAACGTGGGTGTACAGAATACTGTAATTGGAGATCACTGCTTCCCTTTGGGGACTATAGCCGTGAGTACATTTCTTTTATTCTTTCTGTAAAAGAACGTTGCCCCACACTAGGATTTCTCCTGTATCGTGGGTGCGCTGACATGCACATACGCCCAGACCCTGAACAACTATTTGTAGGCCATGCAAATATTTGATTCGTGCGGGAATCGAACCCACGACCCTTAACGTAGAAGCCAATCTCTCAGCCACTGAATCAAACGTGTCGTCAAATAGTATGTGTGAAGTATCCTCTTATATGACTGTGTGATTCCCTGCAATAGGCCTCCCCCGCTTTTCGGTCGTCGTGACCTTGAACCTAGTCCAGTTAAAGTAGATATCTTAGTAAAAGAGTTCCAAGGTAAGAACTACCACCACACTTCTTTCTGCCGCTAAGGGGCTATTCAAGTATTACGTAAGCAGAATTTTAGTAAATTTTGACCCACCCCTCCCCCTTGTCAGCAAAAGTAAGCAAAGCTTTTACCTCCCCTTCTATGCTTACGTAAACATTAGTACGTATATACTTTTTCAATCTGTTCAAGTTTCTTTATTTTTATACATGAGCAACAGTTTTCAAGTCTGGAAAAATAAGTAAATAATAGTACATTACTGCCGCGGTCTATAATGACTGTGTTGCTGGCAGCACTGATGATGGCCGAGAGCGCAGTGTAGCGCAGCTCCAGGTCATCACAGCGTGGTCAGCATTACGGCTCTTGATGGACAAGCTGGAATAAAGGCCGAGACCGAAGGTCGAGGCCTTTATAGCGCGGACAGCAAAGGCTGCAATGATGACCAAGCTTGAAGGCCGAGAGCGTAGCTAAACTAAGCCCGAGGCCATCATAGCGTGGCCAGCAGCGCAGTTATTGCGGACCAAGGCTTGTATAGTGCTTTACTCAAAAATGTTTGTAATTTAAATAAAACCAGCTTAGTGCCTTTAGTAAGCATCAAAAAATCAAAAAAATAGCTGTACATATACAGCCAAATTATGAATAAATACTTTTTGCACCAGGCTATTATTGAAACAAAACTCGACAATAATGGATTTTCTAAGGAAATTGCTGGTGGTTAAAACTCACCAGCAATGAATTTCCATACAACTTTGCTGGTGCCTATTAAAGTAGCGCGGAAACGTCGACTTTGCTCAAAGAAGGTTGTCAAAATAATGAACACATTACAAGCATTTTTGAGTAAATGAAAATTGCTGACTTAACCATCATCAAGACACCTCCGTCCCCCATGTCATCAAAAATAAGCTTAGCAAGGACCCCCTCACCCCCCCTTTTGTGCTTACGTAATACTTGAATGGCCCCTAAGCAGCATTAAAAAAGCCTCCGCGAGTGACGATACTAAGTACGTCCGGTGCACCCTGGGCAGTCAGCTCTGCTACCAACCTTGCTGACTGGCTAATCTTTTCACCACGGCATGAGCTATTCTCTAATAGCTCGTGTCGACATCTTCTTTTCGTGTGGTTAGTGACTAACCTGGTGTCGGAGTTTACGCCGCCCATGGCCTCTGACTGGGCTACACATGCCGTCGAGAAATATCTCTCAGGCTGCCGGTTTCCTCACGATGTTTTCCTTCACCATTTTCAAGCAAGTGATAACTATACAATACGCACATGAATCTGAAAAGTCAGAGGTGAGACCTATGACTTGGCAGTCCGTCGGTCACACCACTAGGCTATCACTGCTGGGCGTGTCGACATGAGAAGAAGTAGAATTACTATGTTCTGATTTGAGGAGTATTGGTGCCGGGGGTAATTACAGGTACATGAAAATATTCAACTTCTCTAAGGTCCGTATTACAGAACGAAACTCGAGCATTAATCTCGGTTTAAAACTAGTATTGAGTCGACTTTTAATTTTAGAACATTCCTCAAGCATAGATTCATTGATCATAGTTCAGCTGAGTTTGGCTTTATTCTAGATCGTTACTCAGTTCGTAGATTCGACCCCAAGCAGTGGTTTGATCTCTAATCAACCAATCGATCCGTTCCATTTGAGTCGCGTTTCATCTGAGTATAGATTGATTGCCGTTCTGGAATAAGATCGTTCCTCAAGTACTGATTCTATACTTAAACAGTGACCAACTGATTAAAGATCAAACTGGACTTGAGGAATGTTCTGTAATACGGACCTAAGAAACGTGCTAAATGCAATGACACGTTAGGCACGTCCTACATGTACGAGATCTAGATATAACAGTTGACAGTGGTAGTAGCCTAGTAGTCTCCTGAGGAGCTCATGGCTAATTACTGGATTATATGCACTATCAAAATGCCAAAATATGCATGCAAATATGCACTAAAAAAGGGCGAAATTTGCACAATCAATAAACCATTTATTATTAGAATTTACGTTAATTCACATTATATCTACAAGGTTAGTCGGATATGGGGTACTAAGCCGCGGGCCACTTAATATCACTAATGATTGTTTTAAAAGTGTTAAAATTTAAAAATTGTTTGTTTTTAACTGTTTTTTTTCTTTTGTCGGCCTCTAACTTACAGTACGCCATGTACTGTTACTAGCTAGCCTGGGGTAGGTATATACCTACCCCAGGCTAGCTAGTAACAGTACATGGCGTAAATTAAGGATAAACAGATTAAAAAAACCTCATACGAGATTATGTATTGAATGTAAGAGATATTTGGCAGACCTGGTACGAGAAAAAAAATTCGCCATCTGGCAACCCTGTGTAGATAGGATTCAGTGCGCTCGCTGAGTTTGTGCGAGGTCGACGGCATAATACAACACGCCTAAGGGCCGATTTTACCAACATCGGATAACTTTTATCCTATGAATAAATTAGTCATTTTGACAGCTTTTGTATAGAAATTCTGTCAATACGTCTAACTTATTCCTTGGATAAACGCTCCCCGACGTTGGTAAAATCGGCCCTTATACGTTTAACTACTGAAATAAGCACTGTCAATGAAAAAGTACCAAAATATGCAATAACACTATAAAAATAGAATTATATGCAAACATGCAAATGCATATAATCCGATGTCTACTAATTACCAACCGCGCGGATCATAAGATTTGCGAGGTTAAGCTGCGCTTACCGCGGTCAGTCCGTGGATGGGTGACCGTTCCTTAAAAATCGAAACCCCTCCGTGCCTCGGAGAGCACGTTAAACAGTCGATCCCGGGTGTCATACGAATACCTATGACAGGCCAGTCGTTACGAATAATCAGAAGCCTGAAAGTGACAACCGGTCTAACCTTAAAATATCGGAATTGCCCAGTAACTGAGCTGCGGAGGTCTGATGGCAGTCGCTCCGTGTAAAATACTGGTATTCAGCCGCATCTGGTAGCTGACCCCAAACATAGTTGGGAAAAAGGCTAGGCAGAACATAGCCTAGTCAGTAGTCTAAATGAAGGCTTATGCTCAACAGTGGAAGTTAACGGCTTTTTATAAACTCCACAGAGCCAACATATTCCAGTTTACTCCTAGGCGTGTACGGAGGCGTAGGCCACGCAGACAACATAGTCCAGCCATAGTTTTATAACCCATACAGTTGGGCAACACCTTTGATGTCACACACCTTTTTTTATCGTGAGAAAGTCCTCATGAATGTCCCTTGCTCGGGGAAGGCGAGGGGGTCTGCCGGACTCTTCATCATCATCATTATCATCATCATCAGCCTATAATGTTCCCACTGCTGGGACACAGGCCTCCTCTCTGTGAGAGGGAATGGGCCGTAATCCACCACGCGGGCCCAGTGCGGATTGGTAGATGTTACATGTATTCGAATTTTTGATTCTAGGACATGCCGGTTTCCTCACGATGTTTTCCTTCACCGTTTTTGAGAGCAGTTCTGATGAAATAAATTACACAAAGTAATGCGCCTGGCTGGGTTCGAACCCACGACATACAACTCGTAAGTCGGGGCCGTTACCACTGGGCCACCACGGTGGTCCTTTTTCTAACCTATGGCTAGGGTCACGGGCTTCGCTATTGTATGCACCGCAACCCCGGCAGGTCTTGGTCCAGCAGCTGCTGGTGGATCTCCCCATTGGTGGGGCCATTTTCCCCACGCCCCACGTTCTTCTAACAGGCGCGCGCGGAACACGGTGCGCCATCCTTACGGGCCTGTTACTGGTCGGGCGACGGGTCCCCTAACCCGCCGCCCGCAGGCCACTCGCTAGGGTGGCCGGAGATCGTCGCGAGCTCCGTATACGCCTAGACTTAAGACCTGCAATTTGCAAACAATCCCTTATGCACATGATATTCGCACGTGTGTACGATAAAAATTGAATAATCAGATTATAAAAGTATTCATGATAAACCTACTTATTTGACCTACAAATGACACTACGATCAAAGATTATTTAATTCATAAGTAGGGACTTTAGTCATATCTCTTATAGGATAATGTCAAATGGACTTTGTCCTAAGTCCATTTGTTACAATTTGCTGTTACTACGTGCAAATCGAACCTATTATCACGTAATCGTTTTAATAATTGATTAAAACTGCATCCAAAGTGCAATCAGCCCATAATTACTGGGCAATACCTATATCCTAAGGTTAGACCAATGATCAGAGTTTCGGTTTTCTGACTACGACTGTAACGAACGGTCACCCATCCACGGACTGACAGCGGAAAGCGCAGCTTAACCTTGCAAATGGTATGATCCGCACGGTTGTTAATTAGTCACGAGCCTCTCAAAATTCCTAATGTTAAATACATTATGATATTCTTTTGCTGTCATGACAATGTATTAATTCTTCAGATTATTGTATTTGACTCCAATCCTGTAATTTGTCTTTTGTTGCACAAAGTATTACATACATAAATACATAAACTCACGCCTTGTTCCCATGGGTAGGCAGAAACTATAGAACGCCACATGCTACGACCCTTACATACCCCTTTCGCTTCATCCAAATTCATACATCTTGTCATACACGCACGCCGGTTGAGAGTACTACGCACCTGACCTTTGTGAAGAACATCACCAATAACATCGATGTATGTCCTTCTAGGACGTCCTCTACCGGCGTTTTACCTCTGCGCCGTTCACTCATTATCTTAACATGACCAAACCACCTAAGCATACTCCTTTCAATTTTTGTCACTACATCATCTTTTAAACCGCAACTTTGTCTCATCTCATCATTTCTCAATCTATCATTCAAAGTTACACCGCACATACTTCGCAAGGAACGCATCTCCACGGCATTTATTCTACTTTCATGCCTCTTCTGCCACGACCAACATTCACTTCCATACATAAGCGTAGGTACCAGCACACCATTATGGATAGCCAGCCGTGCCTTTTTGGACATCGACTGGCTAGCCACAACCGCATGCATAGCACCATTTACTTTATTTCCCGCATTTGCTCTCCTTTCCACATCTTCGTCAATCTTACCATCTCTTGTAAACATACTTCCCAAATAAACAAACTCATTCACCTGTTCCATACTTTCATCTCCTATCTTTACTTTACACTCAGATACATCTGCATCTCTTTCAAAAACCATTACTTTCGTCTTGCTTACATTAATTTTCATCACTTTCATATTATATGCTCCATTAATCATAGTTACCATGTTTTGCAACTCTTCCGCCGACGATGCAAGCAAAACTTGATCATCTGCGTAGAGAAGACATTTGACAGGCAACTCATTCATATTAATTTATTATAAGTAGTCTATTTCGAATAAGCTACTTTCTTTCTTTCCTTCTATAACTGAAAGAAAAATGAAGTCCCATCAGCAATCAGCAACACTTGGGTAAACTTTAGGATAATAAAGAAGTTACAGTCGGTCATGTTTTCAGTTTACTGTATTTGCTAAGCACCTAATCTCTTAAAAAAACTCATAATCCCATGAAAAAGTGATCCAAATAGACCGCCTTATAATCGCTGTGTAAAGTTATAATGTATTTAACATCAGTGTAACCATACATTTTGTATAAGCTTGTCATAACAACGATTATTGGTAAAGGGAAATTTATAATGACAGATCACTTTGTGATAAAAAAAAACAATCTCTTAGTGACAAAGTCCAATAGTCAAAATAAAACAATCTTTAGTGACAAAGTCCAATTCTAAAATGTTGTAATAAATGAAGATAATAATCTTATATCAGCCGACTTCAAGTGAAGGTCACGCGTAAACGAAATACTCGTTCGATCACTTTGTTGGGATTCAATGACCGAAAATGACCTTCGGATGTAATTTGTAATTTATGTAATGAGTGAAATAAGTGTTAAAAATAAATGTTATATTTGGTTTTGAAGTTTCACATAACATCACGCCTGTATTCCCCGAAGGGTTAGGCAGAGGTGTATAGTAACACCCTCATTTCGCCGTTATGTTTAAATCCCATATAATAGGGGGCGAGTCTAGGGTCACTGGACGAGCTCTTTAACCTATTAATACTCACAGAAAGTCACAGGGTGCCTACGTCTATGTTTCATACAAATACAATGTAACGTTTCACATTTTACAGATAAGAAATATCTATGTTCCTAGGCACACGACACATTAAATACAACATAATAGATAAAGGAATAAACGCAGCACTGTTTTAAACTATTACTGATAAATTTCAATGTCAGACATTAATAAATAATGCTTAAAAGATATGTTAATTAATCACAATAAGTCACGACAAAAATACATTTTTGATATAAGGTACAAAGTTTATTTTTTATTCTTGACTTGGATGCGTTTGGCCCTAATCACACCTGATGATTCAAATTCATTTATTTATCAAATATAAGCTAACAGTTTACACCATATCGCTTATATCTATGCTAAAAAATACAAAAAAGAAACGGAATAAAATAAAATTTGTAAACAAAAAACAACCTTAAACAATTATTTCTTCATATTTAAATAAATATACACATGTTTAGTGATAGTCCATTGAGAGTCAAAAAATAAATCAGCCTCAGGAATATATTTTAGAAAATCATTTATTGAGCTAATTGCTCTAGCAGTGGCAGTGTTGTTGGTTAGGGGAGCACGCCATGTAGGCGGGTAGCAGAGGAGTCTATGTTGTCGTCTTACAACGCCACGCATATACTGGTCAGGAACATAAAAATTTATTGACTCTCGTAGAACGGGACTATCTATCTTATCTACTAATAATAGATAATAATTAATTATATGTGTGAATTCTCGCCTGAATTTAAGTGTGTCTAAACCCACCATTCCTGACACGAATAAAGAAGGATACAAAAAGGGGTAATATCCATATTGACGTTTGTATAGGTATCTACAGAATTTACGTTGAATTTTTTCAATGATAAGCGCAGTCAGGAACAGAGATATAGAAGGATTCCCCTATACCCCTCTGGCTCTCACATACACACGACGGAACACAGTAAACTGCTTGGACTTTAATGTGAGGGTGGTAGCTAGCCAGGCGGACCGCATAGATCCTACCACAAGCGTGCTGGGTTTTGTTGAATCTTACAATATGCGTCTATTCCCAGCGTGCGGTGAAGAAGTTTTATTTCTAACCCATCACCCGCACGGGAAAAAAAAATAGTACTATACTTACATAATCTGTGGAATTAAGTTTGGGGTAACCATTCGATAAGTCTGCGTGATAAACCTTTACAAAATCATAACTAGCAAAAGCGTAATTTAGAATTATTCAACAGGTAACCTATAGTCATAACCGGGTTATATTCAGTCATAATCGATGACTCCTATGCATCCTCCTATTTAACTGCAGTGATAGCCTAGTGGTGTGACAGTCGGACTGCCAAGTCATGTCTCAAATTCGAAGCCATGGCACGCACCTCTGACTTTTCGAATTCACATGCGTATTGTATAATTATCATTTGCTTAAAAACGGTGAAGGAAAACATCGTGAGGAAACTGTTAGTCACTAACCACACAAAAAGAAGAAGAAGAAGAATACTCCTATATATATTTTTCTGAAATAATACAAAAGACGACCCCCTTTTTCTAAACTAATCCTACGCCTGTGATGAACTTAAAATACAATTGTAGGATACAATCCAATCCTAAGAATACAATAGGTACTATAAGAATTTCTAATATTTTCATGCGTGTTTATTAAACAATACACGTCCATTCATAAACGCTTCCGAGAGCCCATTTTAGCTTGCCTACTTCATAGGTCACGTATATGAAGATGTGTTTGTTTTCTTTGTTTTCTGCACTCTGCGGTCAAATCAAGGTCAAACAATGACAATTTTTGACAAGACTCAAAATTGCTACGTTTGTCGGTCAACTCACTTGTACAAGACCGCAGGCAGTGTCTTCCATGTAAGAGAGACTGCATGAAGGAGGGTCCGAAATCGAACCCGCCCTCTGACTTTTTGAATTCATGTGCGAATCAGATTTTGATTATCGCTTGCGTTTACGATGAAGGAAAACATCGTGAGGAAACCTGCACAACTTAGTGGGTTCCAAGGAGATTTCGATAGTGTTTGTAGACCGTCAACCTGCACCAGCAAGCGTGGTGGACTGAGGCCTAAACCTTTCTCGTTTTGAGAAGAGGACCGTATTTAGCAATGGGACGGTAATGGGCTAATTATGGCTTGGAAGATATATTACATCGAAAATAGCTTTTCTACAATAAAATTTTTACTCATATTACTTTTTCACTATTATCTTCTGAACCAACATATTATAACCCCTATCTTTTCATTCCAGATACCACATGAAGACCTTCAACGAGGCTGCCACGTCACACTACATCAGATCCTCCCAACTGTTCCACACAAACCTGTGCCGCGCCCCGGCTCTGTTCTTACTATCGCGCAGTGACCCCGTTGGCGCTGAGAGAAGCAACCGCAGCGTGCACGACAGCTGGGTCAAGATTGGCATCAAGGTATGGTCATATGATCAGTGACACTACATCAGAATGATCAGAAGTTCGAGAATCTCACATATGGTTTTACTAAAGGATACTGGTATCTTCCACTAGTTCATTTATCGAAGTCTGATGGCAGTCTCTGTCATATACAGCCGCATCTAATATAAAGCTCGAAGCCATTTTCAACACATTTAGAAAAAGACAGTCTTCTTTTGCCGCGCTTAATTAAAAAAAGGTGGACGGTGATTATTACTCTCTTCTTGTAGATCACGTTCAAAAAGTTCTAATCAATTCCAAAGTCTAGTCTACTAAAAAAAGAAACAATTCTAAACTTTCAACTTTAAACAAGTCTTGCCTTTCTTCAACTAAGGTTAGATCTGCATCCAGTCTTGGTTAGACAGTGCTGCAGAATATCAGAATAATTTTATCCAAACCTCCTTTTCTTTTATTCCAGTGCACCTGGAAGTGCTGGGACCGTTCTCCGCACGTGCAGCACTACACCAAACATCCGAAGGAGTACGTGGCGGCTCTCTACGAACATCTCGACACTTACGGCCTCGTTTCGCAGCCCGAGAAGATGAAGATGAGGTTATAATTGTAAGAATTCTGATAAATATGTAGTTGCAGGGTCTCTTTCAATTGGGAGATTGAGGCTGTAGCCTTGTGAGGTGAGCAGAAGTGTTTAGAATACCGTAACTATTTTTATTATATCAGATAGAGCTTGTTTGGATAGCCTAGACTTAATTTAAACAAAATCTAGATAAATTTTGGTATGATTTTCACTTCTGTGCCTTCTTTTTCGGAATATAGCCGTGTCCAAACGTGGTGGTTACAAGTAGCTTTTGGGTAATTGGAATTGTTACTGAAGAGTTAGATAAATTAAGGCGCTATACTTGCCGTCACGAGAAACTATAAATTTTGTAAACACACATTCAGGGATTCGCAACCTTTGGATCAAATAAAAAAGAACAGTTTTGTAATTATTTTTATTTTTATATAGGGATATAATTATTTAGGGATACAATATAACCTAATCCACAAAAACAGCACAAACAAACTGAGACGCATTCGAAACTCGAATGACAGCATTGACAGCGTCAGCGTAAACTTACTTCAAAATGGCGACGCAAATGTTTACGTTCCATGAATCAGACGCGTTCCAGTACCACAAAACATTAGACGACAGCGCTTTATATCGGTAAAATATAACCCGACCAAGTGAAATTGTTCGTTAGTTTCGTATTAAATGTATGTCACTTTGAGTTGATTGAATTTGGGATTATTTGTTGTTGATTGAATTATCGCTACGTAACTTAGTACAAGTTATTTATTTACATAATTTATGGCTTCTCGTGACGGGGACCTTAGTACTGCAAATTAAATCTTCAATTAAATCCAAATCAGATATAAGTATTTTGTAACTGATTATAATCTATTGTATCTGCTCACACCTCAAGGGATAAGACCACTTTCTAGCCAACATGGTGTTTAAAAGGCAATATAAAGTTATTAAATTATTTTAAAAATGACCCATAGGTGAAACTGTAATTCTGGCACATTTACATTTGGCCTGCCCGCATTGCGAGCATGATCGGAGATGTAGTCCGCGCCAAACCTGACCACCCTGAACTTGCCGCACTGTAGCTAACTTCAGATATCCGTGAGTAGAGTAGTGCGGGGTGTGGGATATCCACGCAGTCCTCACCATCAACCGATGCGTTAGTGTGTGAACATCGTGCGAACGGATTCTCTTTTATTGTGTGACCAATCTCGATGAGTACACTCACTCGTTCCTAAGTTCAGAGCGGGCAGGATGTTTGGCGTGGTATAGCATTATGTGGGAAATAACAATAATATAAAAGAATAGAGAGAGATAATTGACATACATATAAGTGATGAGGAATATTTTGAGATCAGCAAAGGATATTACTAATAGGTTTTTAGTTAAGGGTTAGATTAGACTCCGCGCTTAAACCGCATGCGGGCAGCGACTATAAGAATTCATATATATCTTTTAAAAAAGCGTTTTATTAAGACGCAGTTGTATTCATGATATTCCACAAAATAATACTTACTGTAAACAGATCTGAAGAACCTGTCTGTCGATGCCTTAACAAACTTAACATAGGCTTCGGTTCATGTGACTTTTAGTTAACGACTAACTACCGCTAAAGTTCAATTCACATTGGTCGAGTAGGTAGTCTAGTAGGCGGTCGAGTACAGAAAATTGTCCCTTTAGTTTAATGTATAAGGCTCATTTACATTGGTAGTGTAACTAACCAATACACTCGATTGCTACTACTAGCCCCGTTTTTATTGGGCTAGTGATGATATTAACAAGACTCGACCGCGTACTGAACTAATTATTCTACCAAATGGGCCTTGATTCTACCAAATTTAAATAAGCACGCTTAACAGACTAAAGGCAATATTTTAATTAGTAAAGGCCGGTTGTTTCTCGACTACATTACTAACGGGTAACTGCTAAAAATGGCGTTAACGATGGTTAAATAAAAATAAGTGTTGTTTCACGCTTTGTCGTTCTTGACATACGTCAAAAGACATACAACACTCTGGGTTTGACCGAAGTTAAACATCCTACGTAACAGTTAATATTTGACTAACGTAACATACTTTTACTGATCGTTTGAAACAACCGGCCGTTATTCACAATCGGTCGCTAATTGTAAGCATGATAAGAAGTTTATAAAATTGCTCTTGGAAGTATAGTTTTAAATAAAATAGAAATTTAGTTATCTTTAATGCTTAAGCTTTTGTTTTTTAAAGCTTACGCGATATGCGTGTCTACAGAACATAACTAAAATTTAAAAAATCACGGCGTTACTTATATTTCCTATATCAAAGACTTAAATCTTAGCCAAGAAAATGGCAACATTGATTTGTTGTCATTTTTAATATTGAATATAGACTATTGGATTGTTTTACTTTTGTTGTGTAACTGGCAACACTGAGATGATAGTGTTGCTAGATTTTACGTTTACTTATTTGATGGATTTGTTTGAAAACAGAATGGTGTGTTTAAAGTTGTCATTCAACATGTAGAACAAACGTTTAAAGTTTTAAACATTAATAAAATGGTAGGTTTTAATAATAATAAAAAGTGCAATAACAGATATTAGATAATGGTTTCTATGGGTCAAATAGCCAAAATCCCAAATACTACTCAATTTTAAGTTGCCGTTAATTTTCGTGTTAAAGTGACAGTGACAGCACGAGACTTAACGGAAACTTAAAATTGAGTAACGTTTTAGAATTTGGTCATTAATTGACTAAAATAAAATAAATATTGCTTAGTCCACCATGGAGTTTTTGTTATTAAAAGTTCCTTTAAATATTTTACGATGCCATATTATAATGCATCATGCTTATGAACTCTATGATTTTTAAAATTGGCAGCACTGGTAACATTATTCGATTCGTCAACATTTAAAATTAGAATACTCACAAACACGATTTTTTGTCTCATTTCGTCATAATTATGGTCTACACAATGAGGACGAAATGGACGACACACATTTTGAAAACGATTCTTTACGAAATTTTACATTTAAACGCTTAACGATTGTTAAGCATTTCTTTTGTTGTTTCTTACTTGACTCGACCTCGACATTTAGGGCTCGTTTACATTGGTAGAGTAGGTAGTCTAGTACGAATGTAAGAGTACTGAAAATTCCATTACGACATAATTTGAAAAGCCTAGTCTACATTGGTAGTATAAGGTAGTCTATACACTTGATTACTGTCACCCCAGAGTTTGAGCTAGTGATATTATTTTCAGTACTCTACCGCCAGTACTGTACTGGACTACTAACTCTACCAATGCGAACTTGGCTTTAAAGAACTTAATTCTCACATTTAAAAGGTTTGTCGTTTCTTAAACTATAAATATCCACCATAATTATTGTCATTTACGTGTTTATTTTTTTCATAAGAAAGTTGTGAATCAGGTCTAAAGTATTAAAAGCAATGAATTTATCATGTTTAGTTTGTAAGTTTTTTATAAAATAGTTTTAGATTAAGAGAATATGCACTGTAGTTTCATATATCAAAAAATACACTTTTATAAAAACTGTCCTCGTTTGATTTATGTTCTGCGTACACCTACGAAACTAAAATTGATATTAGATTATAATATCACTACCACATCATACGTTAAAAGAGCCTCCACGAGCGACGACTTAGGGCCAAGCCACATTTGACGGAAGATACGTCGCCGGTCTTCTTTTGCGTAATTTACTCGAGGGATTTCAGTAACACACCTTCGGTCAAATGTGTACGGTGTGAGATGTTTATATGGAATTAGGGCGGTGCTTCATTAGTGCGTTGCGTTGTCGCAACGGATCAACGCATTGTATGCCACACCTGCGTTGCGACGACGCACGACGTTGCAGCGGAAGAGGACGACGCACGCACCTCTAGCAGTGGAACACTGTCCGTCGTCGCACTGGAACTCCAACAGTGCAGCACATCACCTCCCCCCGCTTTGTCTCTCGTCGGCCGATCCGTTGAAAAGTCGCGTGCGACGATGTAACGCTTTAATGTGGCATGTCATTTAAAATTTATGGAAAACGACGCAGCGTTGACGCTGCGACGACGCACTAATGAGGCAGAGCTCTTATGTGTACCGGCGGAAGATCGGCGACTTATCTTCCGTCAAATGTGGCTTAGCCCTTAAGTACTTCCGGCGCACCCTGTGTAGTCAGCTCCACTACCGATCTTGACTGGCCAATCTTTTCACCGCGGCATAAGGTATTTTCGTACAGCTCGTACCGACTTGAGAGAAGAAAGAACTACGTTGAGAGTACTACGCACCTGTCTTTTGTGAAAAACATCATCAATAACATCGATGTATGTCCTTCTAGGATGTCCTCTACCGGCGTTTCCATTGACATTCACCTTATAAATTCCTTTTGTTAATCGCCGTTCACTCATTCTCTCAACATGACCAACCCACCTAAGCATACTCCTTTCAATTTCTGTCACTACTTCATCTATTAAACCGCAACTTTGTCTTATCACATCATTTCTCAATCTATCATTCAAAGTTACACCGCACATACTTCAATATCTGCTTTCAACACAGACATTCTCTGATTGACTAACCGATCAGTGATCTCACTTAGAAAAAAACACGATCGCACGATTAAAAACGAGTGATTTTTACAGGTTTATGCTTATTACTTATTAAACTCTAGGCCGGGCCTCGTGGCAATTAACCAACCGCGCGGATCATTCGATTTTTGAGGTTAAGCTGCACTTGCCGCGGTCAGTCCGTGGATGGGTGTCCGTTCGTTACACATCGAAACCCCATCCGTGCCTCGGAGAGCACGTTAAACAGTCGGTTCCGGGTGTCATACGAATACCTATGACAGTCGTTACTGGAAGTCAGTAGTCCGAAATGTCTGACAAATGGTCTAATCTTAGGATATCGGCATTGCCCAGTAATTGGGTTGTGGAGGTCTGATGGCTGTCGCTCCGTGTAAAATACTGGTATTTAGTCGCATCTGGTTAGACTGAAAGCTGACCCCAACACTGGTGTCGATTCTGTAGCACATTTTGTTAGTACTAAACTAGACTAAACGCAACTGTCACTTGCATTTTCTATTGAAACAGAAAAAGACAGGCACCCTTATAGCACAAAATAGATAGATACAGAAGTCAATCTACATACAAGTGCGCTCGAGCAACGCACACATAGACACTGCTCTCGGACACGATATCTCGGACCGTATGGGACCAGTGTGCGAGTGACTGCGAGCGCGACTGCCATGCGCTCGAGAGAGATAGATATATAGATAGAGCGACCGCCGAGCGTAGGTATGAAAAGTGAAGTACATACATGTGATTGACTTCTGTACCTATCTGTTTTGTGCTTATAGCCTGTCCAGACGCGGCGTTTTACGCGCGAGTCGAGTCCAGCATAGCCAATCACGTGATTGTAATTCATACAATCCGTCCGACTCGACTCGACTCGCGCGTAAAACACTTCATCTAAACAGGATTTTAGTTTAGTTTAGTCCTGTCAAAGTACGCAACAGAATCGACACCACTGTTGGGACAAAGCTAGACATAATTATTTATAACACTCCAACGAAAAACCTAAAAATTACTCATTCTTAGGTCATTTTTCCACGACAAAATGTAGTGACGACTCCATTTCGGGCTGCCATTTCAAATAGTGCCATTTAATCCTATTGGGGTTTTCAATAAAATGTTGTGAAGAGACAGTTTGCTGCTGATAATTTGTTAAGTGTTTTGAAGGCAAAATAAACTTGGTTAGCCAATTGTAAATTTAGTTACGTACCCGTGTCTCTGTCATCTGTGGGCTAGTGTGTAGAATACTTAAAACAAGAATGAAATGAAAATGCTAACAGTAATAATTGGTATTTTCACCACTCTCAACTACTCATTGCCCGTAGGAGGTACCTACTAGACTACTTACTCGACCAGTGTAAACTGGGCTTATCTAAACTAATATTATAAAGAGGAAAGATTTGATTATTTGCATTGAATAAGCTCTGAAACTACTGTACCGATTTGAAAAATTCTTTCACGATTAAAATCCTACATTATCCGTGATGAACATAGGCGATAGAGTATTTATGAAAAAAAAAATTCATACGCGGGTGGAGCCGCGAGGGCACAGCTGTGTTAATACTATTACAGTTTCTACTCACCTGGTAACGTTGAATTAGCTTGAAGGGAACGGAGAGTCAAGTGACAATCCTCCAAAGCCTGACAATGATAATATCATACATATTTCACATCCAAACTACAGGCAATTTTAGACATTTTGGCTTCCTAATAATGTACCCTTGAACTCATTCCAGCGCCGGCGCCGACTAAGTCACAAAACAGATAGGTACAGAAGTCAATCACATGTATGTACTTCACTATTCATACCTACGCTCGGCGGTCGCTCTATCTATATATCTATCTCTCTCAAGCGCATGGCACTCGCGCTCGCACTCTGGTCCCAAACAGTCCGAGAAATCGTGTCCGTGAGCAGTGTCTATGTGTGCGTTGCTCGAGCGCACTTGTATGTAGATTGACTTCTGTACCTATCTATTTTGTGACTCAGTTTATACACGGCCTGTGTTCGCGACGCACGTCTGCTTCATAAGACTGTTGACACACTTTCGGGTCGTCGATCGTCTCGCATTTAACGTGTTGATTTTTAAGTACGAGTTTTTATTTGTGATTTATTGAGAAACAAAGTGTTTTTGGATGTAAAAGTGTTGAAAAGTAAAGGTATGTTTAAAGTTAAGGTATGTTTACTATCTTATCTTTTTAGTGGTTACAAATTTACAATACAAAATTATGCATGCATTGTTTATTGGCCTAAGCTTGTATAGTACAAAGTTCGGTGAAAGTATACATATACCTAACTAGCTATATTGTTGTTTTTTGTTTCCTATATCGCTTTACAATAGACTGTTCGTTTATTCCGGACTAGCGGCCCGTCCCGGCTTCTCACGGGTGTACATTTTTCCCGCAATTGCAACATTTTTCATTTATGCTCAGCTCCTATTGGTCGTAGCGTGATGTTGTATAGCCTATAACTTTCCTCGATAAATGGACTATCCAACACAAACATATTTTTTCAATTCCAACCAGTAGTCCCTGAGATTAGCGCGTTCAAACAAACTCTTCAGCTTTATAAAATTAGTATAGATAAGACTGATGCAATTTAATGATAAAAAACGTTCTTGCCTATCCCCGTAAGGTGATACCGTTAGTCACTTCGCAAATTTCAATAAATACATACATACATAAACTCACGCCTTTTTCCCATGGGCGTAGGCAGAAACTACAGAACGCCACTTTCACTTTCTGCCGCTGCATTTTTATTGAACTTTATTAAAAAAATAATGCAGTTTTATGACTGTTATCGATGTTTAAAATTCTGAATAAATTGGACTCCAGTTTTGAAGTATCAGTTACATAGGTATAGGTACTTGTGACTCACGTAATTACCATTTTAATTGACCCATTTTCAATAACAGCACTATGTAGGTCGTAGGTACAATCAGTCGTTGAAACAAAATTAAGTCTTAATAAAAATTAAACATAGCCATAAAAGTATTTATTATATGCTGCCGTCCGATTTCTAAAAGACTAACATAATTTTGAGTAATGAGCAAAAACGTGGATAATGTTGTTTTTAGAAATTCTGAAGACATACAGGTGTTTTTGTTGTACCAATTGGGCCACTTTTAAGCTTACATTGCACAACCTTTAAGAGTAACATTACAACACTATATTGTTCATAAAATTAAAATATTTGCTATTATTTATCCTTTTCTGAATTGAAGTATGACCATCAACAATATTAAAAACCGGTCAAGTGCGAGTCGGACTCGCGCACGAAGGGTGCCGTACCATTATCTATAAAATCGGCAAAAAATCACGTTTGTTGTATGGGAGCCCCCTTAAATATTTATTTTACTCTGTTTTTTTTTAATATTTGTTGTTATAGCGGCAACAGAAATACATCATCTGTGAAAATTTCAACTGTCTAACTATCACGGTTCATGAGATACAGCCTGGTGACAGACGGACGGACGGACAGCGGGGTCCCGTTTTGCCCTTCGGGTACAGAACCCTAAAAACGTGTAACGTGTATTATCTCGTAACTGACAAGGGATAGACAAATATGAACCAGACTGATAGAGAAAAAGTTGAGAACGTCTGACTTATTCCTTGGATAAACGCTATCCGACGTTGGTAAAATCGGGTTTTTCAGGAGGCCACACCTCTTTTGAAAGGACCTGCTAATAACTCGCATGTTGCAACTGATATGATCAGATATAAAGGGCTATTATACAATTTACTACATAGTCTAAACTATTACCTACCTCTCTGTTAATTTGTATCACCCTGGTAGTCGCATGAAATAATTACCTATCCCTCTTTGTATCTCGATTTAAGAAAGATGCATTTGAATTAGAGTCTGGCCATTGAAAGAAGTCCACGAGAAACGGCGGCAATTTAAAAAATCTTCAGCTATCAACACTGACTATACACTAAATTAATGGTTTAATTTTCCTGAGGTCTTGGTTTTTGTTAGATACATACATTAGTGTAGATTCATATGTAGAAACAGAGTAGTACTAATAAATAAGTAAATAGATGTCGAGATTTTTTTAATTGGCCCCTTTTCTCTTGGACAGCTTTTGTTGGCCAGATTCTAGACACAACACTTAATATTAAAGTAATACCTACCAACATAAAATATAATTATATTTTTTTTGTTTTCCAAAATTATATTTAAATAACCGGTGATTCGGGATTTACATGTTTGGTCAGCAAAAAAACTGCTGTTTAAATAGTCTGAGCACCTCTACTAGGTTAGGGTAGGTTAGGAGTGTGGTCGCGGTGCATGCAACAGCGAATCCCGTGACCCCGGCCTTAGGTCAGAAGGAGGGACACCGTGGTGGTTTTAGCCAGTAAGAGTCTGGCACATCCCCCCCCGTCTTCTCCCCAGACGGGGGATAGTCCATGAGGATTTCCACACGCTAAAAAAAAAAAAAAAGGTTAGGAGTGTGGTTATTTCTTTTTAACAACTCGTAAAAGCTCATTGTTGAAAACTGACACAGTTTCATCCGCTGATCATGCATCGCTGATCAATTATACATATTGGCTGTCCAAAACCTAAATATTTCGCTAACCGTTTTACTAACAGCGATATTAAAATAATTTATGTAAGTACCTATTTAAGCGCAGGCCACACCGCCAGCTAATGAGCGAGCGAGCGAGCTGGCGGGTGAAGCTAGGCGAGGGAAACTATATAACTATGTGGGTTCACACCGAAAACTATGGACAGACGGGCGAGCGAGCGGGCGGGAGAGCGAGGGGAGTGTTCCGTCTTTGTCACTCGCGCGCAGTTGCATAGCGCACGAACGAGCGAGCGAGCCGAGCGAGCATCGTTTCACCTCTTTTCATACTTCGGTTCACACCGCGAACTACAGAAATAAGCTACGCTAATGAGGCGAACGAATAGCATCGCTGGCATCGTCGGATATTTCGTTCGCATCGTTTCTATCGCTGACGTAGCTTATCTCTGTAGTTCGAGGTGTGAACCGAAGTAGGTATGAAAAGAGGTGAAACGATGCTCGCCCGGCTCGCTCGCTTGCTTGTTAGCTGGCGGGGTGGCCTGCGCTTTACATATTGTTGTCTGCATTCACAGGTTGCAGTTCGCGGGTCGCAATGGAAGCGTTCCGGTTACAGGCCACGGTTTCTTTCGCCATTAACCACGGAAAAGGGTTGCTTTGCCGTAGAAATGTAAGTATACTTCTTATTAGAATCATGATAGTTAGCATATAGGCATAATTGCAAAACCTGAGGTGCTGGATTGTATTCCTTGGTAAACTATTAATTAGGTACTACCTACAGGGTGTCAACGAAATCGAGTAATGACTTCAAATCTCGTGATGTACTGCTGACATAGATTAACCCTGCATGGGATACTTTTGGGTTCAATAAAAATTAAAAGAAGTAAACAAAGTAAAAGTAGTAAACTTAAAGTGAGACATTTTAACGCCCCGAGTTAAATGACCGCTCGGCGCGTCGAACGATAGCCGTGCAATTCGCTCAGGACTCTAAAATACCTCACGTAAAGTACACCCGTTTACTTCTTGTAATTTGTGTTTTATCGTATCCCGTTCAGGGTTAATCTATGTCAGCAGTACATCACGAAGTTTGAAGGAATTACATGATTTCGTTTACACCCTGTATATGGCTTATAATAATTGCTTTACCAATTACAAAACTAATGGCAAAATAATAATAAGGCATAGATACCTTACAATAAAAAAATGTGCTTAGTTGGTAATAGGGTGGTCCCCTAATCTGGAGTTAATAAGCCCCTGTCATTTGAAGTTTCCGTTATTTGGGAACCCTCAGTCGACAGATGGTTCACCCTAGTCTCACCCTCTGGTGCAAGACGGTTATGGTAGGGTGTTGCGAGGTACGCAAGCTCGCCATTTAGCTATACAGTTTATAAAACTCGATGACCCGGTGAACTTCGTGCCAGCAATTTTTTTTTCTAATTTTTATTTTTACTATACCACCCCAGTATGGTGGCGAACAAAACTAAAAAAACGTTTTTGCGATACTAACGCACGGGCCACGGCAATTGATTTTTATATTGTAGATTTAAATGAGAACAATAAAAACATATTATTATACATACTACATACACATATAATATATAACATAATATATTAATTACAATTTACAAGCGTTTTTAAGAAAGTGCTTTACTCATTGAGTACGTTAGTACATTATATCTCAATGGCTTTACTGGTTTCAATTGTGGAACGTAGAAGGCGCGGCTGCTGGGTCCAAAGTTCTATTTCCTGATCCGAAAAAGTTATTCTGACCGGAATTTCTTTGTAGGAGCCCGTAGTTTGGAGCTGCGCATGGGCAATCCTCACTGGCGATCTGTGGATGAAACGCTGTACACTTGCCTAATCCTTCAGAGAATATAGGCGTGACAAAAAATTATAAATCGTTAAGGTTTCTTGCGACAGAATTCTAATAAACTTCGTTGTTTTGCAGGCCAATTCCCGTCCGCTGCTCTCATGCGTTCCCGTGGCGATAGTGGGGGTCAATCGCTGTGCGCACACGCAGCGTATCCACCCAAACATGATGTACATCAGCAATGATAAAGTCAAGTTAAAAGCAGATCCTAGAACTATGAAGTGAGTTTTATTGCAATTTCATAATCGGTTGCTGTTTCGGGACATGTAAATGGGAAATGTTTCAGGTGTTTTAAGGGCCAAGCCACATCTGACGGAAGATCGCCAAACTTCCGCCGGTACACATAATTCCATACAAACATCCCACACCGTACACGTTTGATCGAAGATGCGTTAATAAAATTCCTCGAGTAAATTACGCGACGGAAGATCGGCGACGTATCTTCCGTCAGATGTGGCTTGGACCTAAATGCAAACAAAAGTTAGCTCAGGGTCCCTTGCAGGGACTGCGGACGACTGTGAAGGTAGAAGGTGATATAATTTGAAAAAAGGAACACTGTGGGGGTTTACGTCAATAGGAATATGCGTAACGGTCTGTCACCCTTATAACAGATAAAAAATAGATTTCTCGACAAAAAGAAAATCATGACATAGTTGCAGGGCCAGACTGGGACCTGAAATCGGCCCGGGCATTTGAGAGACGGTCGGCCCAATGCTGGCAAAAAAATGTCATTCCCAAGCGAATACACGGACGACGTTTTATTTTAGACACTCCCCTCACTCTTTCTCCTGTATCTTGGGTCCTTTTACAAACACAAACAATTTTGCGGCTTCTTTTTCAAGCGATAGGCGATAGTTGGACGACTTTTTTTTTGACGTTCCCCTCACTCTTTCAATTTCTCCGACTGTGTGACCGGCACATCGGGCGTTTGCCCGTATGGCCAGTCCGAGCCTGCATAGTTGTGCCTACACGTAAAATAACTTTCCGCTCTGAAACCACGCTTCCAACGTTCTGTTCCTCACATCAGATGGGCAAAGTTATTTAATTCATACTGAAAAATTTTATAATACACTGGCCTGCAAAACTAAGTACCTATCACACTTTTAAAATTGCAATAACTTTTTAAGTACACAAGATATACTTTCGAAACAAAAAGGACTCAAAAAAGAGTTCAATTTTGTACATAAAAACTTCATAGTCGATAACCTTCTTTTAAGAAAGTTCGTTTTTTTTTAAATCTCTAATTTTTATAGTTTAGAAGAAAAAAAAATTAAAAGTGTAGTACTTAGTTTTGCAGGCCAATGTATATTTATTCGATCTAGGTACAATAAAAAGTAAGATTCTATTCTATTCAACTCTGTTTCCTTCAACCTCGAAAAATACCTGCAATTTTTCTTAAATCTTATGACAAATGACAATCATGATGTTATTGTAATGATACCTAATTTACATTTAATGAGACAGCTGAGTACCTACAAACCTAATGGTTTATTATATTGTTAATTATCTTAGGTACTTATTTATAGAATTTGAGTGTTATAAAAACTACCAACTTTTTTCTTAAGTAGAGAAAAAATATTATTTTGTTAATGTTTGCGTAGGATGGCTCATTAAATTGTAATTTAAAACTCCATTGTGTAAATTATATACCTAAAGTACCTACAACTGAGATGCGATCATACGTACATACATAAACTCACGCCTTTTTCCCATGGAGGTAGGCAGAAAGTATAGAACACCACATGCTACGATCCTTACATACACATTTCGCTTCATCCATATTCATACATCTTGTCATACACGCACGCCGGTTGAGAGTACTATGCAGTTGTCTTTTGTAAAGAACATCACCAATAACATCGATGTATGTCCTTCTAGGGCGTCCTCTACCGGCGTTTCCATTGACATCCGCCTTATAAATTCCTTTTGTTAATCGCCGTTCACTCACGGGGTGTCCTGCGTAAGCGACGAGCGTCATTGGGCTAGTAACGAAATTAGTGTTGTAGACTACTAAATGTTGTTCTTCACAAAGGTCAGGTGCATAGTATTCTTAGCCTGGCGCCCATGTGCTTCTTTGGTCCCCGGGGTGGTCACAGCGTGCCATGTGTTCTGGTGCGCCGGTGATGTGAGGTGCTCCCCGCGCCTCTCAGGAGGTCGTGGGGTGGGGCCCTACAGTGGAGAGGTCCACCAGCAGTTGGTGGACCAAGACCTACCGGGGTTGCGGTGCATGCTTAGGCGAATCCCGCGACCCCGGCCGACGGTCGAACGGAGGAACACCGTGTGTTTCTAGCCAGTAAGAGTCCGACAGACCCCCAGGGACATCCATGAGGGTTTTCCCAAGTTAAAAAAATAAAGATAAAGATGCGTTGTACTCTCAACCGACGTATGACAAGATCTATGAATGTGGATGAAGCGAAAGGAGTATGTAAGGGTTGTAGCATGTGGCGTTCTATAGTTGTTGCCTACCCCCATGGGAAAAAGGAGCGAGTTTAGGTATGTACTACTAAATGTAAAAATTCTGATGACCAATTAATCCTCTTTTAGGTTTAACCAAGATCTAGACAAGCCGCTATGCATAATAATGAACTGGATGATGGCGAAGCCCAACCACGTGGAGAAGTACGCTAAACTATACCTGGATCATGGGTTTGACGTGGTTTCCGTATCTTGTACACCGTGGCAGCTGATGTGGCCTGCGAAAGGATCCCAGGTATGTGTCAAAGGCAGTGGCAACCAGGGACTGAATAATCCGAAAATTAAGATAAGTTTAAAATACGGTATGACGTCATACCCCTAAAGTCTGGTTACCTGAATATTACGATAGGTACTTAAATATTTTTCGGTACTGAAATGTAGAGGCTGAAAATGCGAAACGGTATATTCCGGTATCGGTACTCAAACCTTTATAAATTAAGGGTTTTCATAGAGGAACCGCCGCGCCAGCCTGTTCTTCGCTATTAGTATTCATTCATCATTCAATGTTTTTCGGTACCGAAATCATAAAAGGGTTAAATAGAGGTATGACCCAACCTTTATAAGAAAACGGTATCCTTATATTTTAAAGGTATCGTAACCTTGTACCGTTACCGTTTTCAGTCCCTGGTTTACAGGGAAGCACTAAAGCTAGTTGATTTATAAATTTTACTCTGAAAATAAAAATATATAAATTGACTGAATCTGACTTATGTTGATATAACATTATTGACTCATAATTCCATCAAAAAGGCGTGGTTAAAATATATCGCGTACAGTCACGTGTAATAATATGTATACACATAGAGAAATTCAAAAGCGATTTCCTTCTAAAATATCTATTAGAATTACGAAATGTTACACACATATTAGTTTCTACAAATACATACGAATTATGGTTTCGAATTGTTCTTAATTACAATCTATTCTCTTAAAGAAATTAGCTTTTTAAGTTCGCTATGTGTATATATATTATTACACGTGACTGTACCTCGGGCCTTTCAAAAATTAGAACATTTCAACACGGTAGGAATTAAACTATTTGACTTGGCGCAGTAACGGATACTTTCGCAAGCGACGCTACGGAGTCGATCATAGTGTTAAGTGTCGACATCCTGTCGGACGCGATGGGCTGTCGTCGCTTCCGTTCGTATCCTTTCCGATCTGATGCGATGCGAGCCGTTTGGTGGAAATCATCCCTTAGACTTTAAAGCAAAATGCCATATATTTTGACATTTCCTGGTATGGCTGTAGGTGATCGCAGAACGACTGCTGCGGTTCATGGAGGTGAACAGTCAGAACCCTTTGGTAGTTCACGGGTTCTCTGTCGGCGCGTACGTGTGGGCGGAACTTCTGGTACACGCCACCAACAATAAAAAGCAGTAAGTTAACCTTGTTTATGGTCTTGTTCAGAATGTTAGGTAAGCACGCAGCCGCTTGATGGTAGGCTTGATCTACATGGCCCGCCCGGATGGCTACCACCCTCACATTAAAGTCCAACGCAAACCAGTTTACTGTGTTTTGTCGTGTGTATGTGAAGCCCAGGGGGGTATATGGGAATCCTTTTATATCTCTGGTACTTGGATCAGTGTGCTCCATCTTAGACCCTGTCTGCGCTTACCATCAGGTGAGACTACGGAAAAATCGACCAAGTCTAGTCTTATAATTTGAATACTTATTTCTTGGGGAACTCTGCAGTGAGCTTGAACAAAAAATACTGCGCTCCACCGCCCTCGAAAAATCCTTGAGTTTGGACGTCTTTCTGAGAAATTAGCCGGAAAAGGCAATGGATAGAGAGTTGTGGATCGGGGAGGCCTTTGCCCAACAGTGGGAGAAAGCAGGTTAATAAAAAATAAATATTGGTAGATGTTACAGGCCACTAAGTGATCATATATGTATACAGAGTGTTAGCGAAATCATGTAATTCCTTCAAACCTCGTTGATATAGATTAACCTAGCAAGGGATACTTTTGGATTCAATAAAAAAAATATTACAAGAAGTTAACATGTGTTCTTAATGTGAGGCATATTAGCGCCCCGAGTGAATTGCGCAGCTATCGCTCACCGCGGTCATTTAACTAGGGGCTCTATAATGACTCACGTTAAGCACACATATTGTAATTACACTTATTGTAATTTCTGTTTTATTGAATCCAAAAGTATCCCTTGCAGGGTTAATCTATGTCAGCAGTACATCACGAGGTTTGAAGGAATTACATGATTTCGTTTACACCCACCCTGTTTGGACAATAAAATTCTACAATACAATACAAAGCACTTAGACTTCCAAAGAAGAATCACGTTTTTGGAAACTACTCTTTAAAGAAGAGCAGCAGGCATAAGTGTTCAACCAAAACTAATTTCCCAGGTTTCAACCGGTACTAGATCGTATAGCATCCCAGGTGTGGGACTCCGCAGCTGACATCCACGAGATCCCCGTCGGTTTCCCAAGCGCCGTGTTCCCGAGAAACAAGTTCTTGCAGGAGCTTTTTAGGACTTATATCAAGTAAGTAGTTCATACATAGACAGTGAACATTGGTGATTATCATCCATATTCTAAGACGTTCCTCCAAAACTTACTCGACTCAGTCTTTCTCACTACCATCGGTAGGTAGTTATAGTTGACATAAACGTCCTCGACCCCAGATTTTTCATCAGTCGAGGTAAGGAATCATCTGTCAAACTCAAGGTACCTCGGAACTAACCTTAAGGAAGGAAGTGTCAAAGTTCGTACGTAACAAAAATGAATTTTGAAGACTTTATCGAATATGCTTACGATAATCCTTACAACTATTTATCGCGGGGTTATTTGCGCGATGCAGATAATTCAAATTATGACGTAATGACTCCGTTGAGGAACCTCAAAGTTCATTCGAAATTGCGACTAAGAATACAATTTTGAAGGTGTTTCCGAGGCCGTTCTGAGTCGAGTAAGTTTTGGAGGCACATCTTAGAATATGGTTTTAAGTAGGTACCTATCCGAAATTGTTAAAAACCATCTACCTACTTTGTGTATGGTCTCCGGATAAAAATAAGTTCTAATAGAAGAAGTAGAAGGCCACTGAGCAATGTTTAATAGCTTTAGGTTCGTAAGCAGATAATGGCGCCAATCAGTGGCGTAGCGTGTTTCTTCCACCCGGGGCCAACCCTAAATTTCCGCCCCCCCACACCTATTTTCGCAACTAATAGCGGGTTCACACGATTCGATTTTAGTTGATCAACAAAAGTTGAAAGTTCCTTCAAATTGATTCAATTTTATTGAAAGTCTGTTCACACGGTTCAAATCGCATGCGATTTGGCAGTTGATCAACTAGAATCGAATCGTGTGAACCTGGTATAAGCAAAACATCGATTAAAATTCTGTGATACTCTGGTGCTGTGTTGATTGCAAAAGGTTTCAAAATAAAACTTGACTTGAAATTTTGCTTAAATATGTACCTATGTAGTCCCGATGGCAATACAGTTATCATGACTATGACCTGACGCTGCAGCTTGGCGGCAGCTCGCCGAAACCCCTTACATCTGCGCCGCCCAGGGTCATGGCCTGTTTTGCTCTTGTTCACCAACTAAACTAAACTTAAAGTTGCCATCTTTTACTAACAGACAGCGCGAGAGAAGGACGGTGAAAGATAAGAACTAAGTTAGAGATGTGAATATGTCAAACTAGTTTACGCCTTGAACTTCACCATGTTTTTAATAGACACGTTCTGACGTGTCGTCTAAATTCGTATGATCATTTTAGTTCAACAAAATTTTACAGCTGTTATTTTCGACCGTCTCTTTCTTATTTTATCAGATTGATAAAGATGGCAATAGCCTAAATTAAGTTTAATTTGTGCACAACAGTATCGGCACCACTGGTGTCGATTCTGTAGCACATTTTGACAGTACTAAACTAGACTAAACGCAACTATCACTTTCATTTTCTATTGAAACAGAAAGAGACAAACACCCTTAGTTTAGTTTATTCCTGTCAAAGTGCGCAACAGAATCGGCACAAGTGTCTGTGTCTGTCCAGTTTTTCCGCCGGTCGACGGATATCACTTGAACGCAGTCTTTCTGGATCGTTAATCAGTCCAATAGTATAATATGCCCACCCCATTACTGTCCCACTACTGGGCACGGGCCTCTTTTTACACCACCGTTGTGATGTGAAACATCTAATGCGGTGGTACGGATGTCAGAGCCGCTGTTGCGTGGCGACGCTCGCGATGGCAGACACACGACGGCAGACTTGTAACTCGTCGGCTCTCTTCGGTTTGATTGGGCTAGTTGTTTTTTTACAAATTGAGTTTAGTTGTTTTGCATCTGCCAGGCGTTACGCGACGGCGATGGCGATGGCTTTTTTTTTATATGGATCTATTTCTCGCCTGCTGGTTTCCAAACGATGTTTTCCTTCATCGTTAACACAACTGATAATCAAACTCTGATGCGCACAGTCAGTACCTACCTTAGTAGTTAGTACTTACTTAGCTACCTACAGTAAGGACGGGAACACAATTAACAATGTCAACAGTTGAAATAACGACATTGTTTTTTTAATAGGTACTTATTTTGCAAAAACATCTAAATTCATTTGAAATAGAGGAAGTCAGCAAATACATTATGTTGACGATTAACGATGAATACATTGCTAAAAAAAACGTTATTCGAGTTATTTGTTTATACATTTTCCGTAATTTATGTAGGTACCTATAGCTGTAAGTATACAGTGTGACAAGGAAATTCGACCAATTCCTTGAAAGGGGTAATTCTTAATTCTTTGAAGGGGTCCTTGTAAGGTACGGTTAAAAGACGTGTGAAGGTGCGGTTAACCGACCCGTGGTACCACTTTTTCGGGCAGCTATCGCGCGCGCGCTTATGATACGGCAGCGACTAGGGATTGGAGCGTATTTTTTTAGTTAAAATTCATGTGTTTGCTCAGGTATCAGGGCGAGTCTAGCTCCCCCCCCCCCGCTCACAAGACCTTTCCAACGTACTCCGTGAACACAGCCAATTTTCAACTCATATCACCTTTGCACCTCCCCAGAACTCATATGAAAGTATTCCACAACGTAGCAACGAAGCACTACATGAAAGCAACTGAGGTGTTCCACGAGACGCCGTGCAGAGCCCCAGGGCTATTCCTGGTGTCCAAGACTGACCCAATAGGAGCTGAGAAGAGGAGCAGAAAAGTTAATGACTCCTGGATTAAGAGTGGGATGAAGGTGTGTATGTGTAACATATACCTATATAGTCCATTACTGTCCCACTGCTGGGCACGGGCCTCTTCTCAGAATGAGAAGGGTTTAGGCCTTAGTCCACCACGCTGGCCTGGTGCGGGTTGGTGGACTACACACACCAGCGAGAACTTTATGGAGCCCTCTCAGGTGTGCAAGTTTCCTCACGATGTTTTTCCTTCACCGGTAACGCAAGTGATAATGAAATTCTGATCCACACATTAATTCGAAAAGTCAGAGATACAGGTCGGGATCGAACTCGGACCCCTCTGTATGGAAGGCAAGCGTTCAACCGCTAGGCTATCACTGCCTATGTCTATATGTATAACGATGCCCCCATGCAACAAGTCGGTAATCGTAAAATCCAAATTTTACAGGAGAAATGTTTTACTGTTTTTGTATCTTTCCAACGAGTCGGAAGTACTGCGGTCATTGATATATCAAATGAAAGCAATTTTTTTGTAAAATGTAATTGTCATATCAACATGGAATTATGTATGCGCTAAACCTAGCAATTTAAGAAAATATATATTACAGGAAATGTGGTAAGTTAATTATTTTACTAATACAATATAACTTGGAAAAAGCTGAAAAAAAAATCTTAGATGTGTTCCAACCCATAGGTGCCGAATTTGATAAAACACCATTAAGTCCATAATAGCATATTACCGACTTATTTCTTGGGGGCATCGATAAGTCTTAAAATGAAACAGTTACAAGATGAATGTAATGTTTTGTTGATGAGGGACAAATCCATCGGTTTGCGATAGTACGCCGAAGATCTTGCTGTCTGGCGTTGGATGGGTGAACGATCTTCGCACAATGAGACTCCGTTTCCAGTTGCCTTACAAATATCTATAACGATCGGTACAGGCGACTGTCAGAAGTCGAGAAGTCCGTTGTCAGACATTCAGGCTTCTGACATGCCATCTTTGTGAAATAACAAAACCATGCTTAGGGCCTCCGCCCACGGGCGGCGCGGCATGGCAAAGGACTTTTTAAGCTCAAATTATTTTAAACCTTATTGTATATACCTTTTAGGACTCGTATATACCGTACCGCGGTATGCTAAGCAAATATGAGTGCTAATGGTATTGACATAAGGTTTAAAAGTATTTGAGCTTAAAAAATCCTTTGCCATGCCGTACCGCCTGTCGGCGGAGGGCCTTAATTTTGTTATTTAATAATGAATTTCCTCTAACTTGATACCAACAGTGCAACGTCAAATGCTGGGACAAGTCGCCACACGTCCTCCATTACATCCATCACCCAAAGGAGTATAAGGAAGCGTTGTACGAACACCTCGACCAGTGCGGTCTGCTCTCAAACAAGTTATAGTGTAATGTATGGACTGGGTGAAGGAGTAACTACTATGTAAATTAAGAGAATAGTGTTAATTTAACTGCCTCGTTGTTCTAGTGGTGGCAAACGCGACTACTGATCGTGAGTTCCTGGGTTCGATCACCAGGTCGGGCAGTGTTATTAGGATTTTTTGTGTGGAATTCACAAACACAGTTTAACCATTCCATACAGTTGTCCATCGCGGTGACGTCATGTCCCGAGCTGCCCTCAAAACTGTCACATCATCGCCCGAGCTGTCTTTAAAAATTGTCAATGTCAAACTCTCGATGAACCACTGTATGGACTAAGTTACACTGTGGCAATAGGCCGGCCCCCTATTACATGGGACTTAAACATAACGGCGAAATGAGGGTGTTACTATAGGTACAGCTCTGCCTAATCCTTTGGGGAATATAGGCGTGAATATGTTATGTGTCTTTATGTTAGTGTTAATTTGTGACTGCTACTTATAGACGGGGGGGGGGGGGATTCGACTCCGATTTGGCTGGCTTGGTTTCGCCAATTTAAGCTAGGCATTCACGATCACGCCATTTGGCGTGACTCTACCGATAAAAGTTAAATGGATGAACAATCAATCATATAAACCACTCACGGGTTCACCCCAAATGACTTTCATTTGAACGAACAATAGTAGCGAAATGAGCACCTATGGATTTGATCTCGAACATTTACGGGATGTGCGGCGTAACACCAAATGGCGTGAGGCTGTGGATTATGGTGCGCGCGGAAAATCCGTAAGTTGGCATCACGTCATAATTTGACTTGAAAGATTTGACACTCACAATCAAATGTTGGCTGTATGTCACGACATTTGGCGCGATGGACTGACCGTGAATGCTCAGCTTAATGTCCGGTTAAGTAGAAACAGTAATAACGGACTAGCTACGAGTAGGTAGCCTTCTTGGAAATAAAAACACAAACACTACGATCTAATATGAGCTACATATTTCGCACCCTTAGTTATGTAAGGGCACGACTCGAAATATTGAGTTTCTGTGTTAGATGGTCTCAATATCAACTGTTCTACCACTTGGCTTTCACAGAAAGAGAAAAAAGACAATATTAAAGCAAATACTGCAATTATACTGTAAAAAATACTGTGAAAACATAGGGTTCCCTGAATCTTTAAACGCGTTTTCCCAAAAGTTGATATTTTCAAGTTGTGCCCTTACATTACTAAGGGTGCGATTTATACAATGCACATTCGACTCGACGCATGTGGTCCTAACTAGTAAGCATTCACGGTACACCATGGGTTTGGTCACATTATTAGATTTATTTAAATCACTTCCTACTTACGCTGATTGAATGAATCTATGACGGATTGAATGGTCCCGTTTTGGAAAGAACGTGATATTATTTAATCAGTTTAAAATACATAGGGTCCGTCGCTTGTTCTAGTGAGGAAATGCATTTAACAGTGGATGTCTCAATAATAATGTTATAAAGCTAAATAATGTGTGTTTAATGATGTTTTTTATGCACACTGAAGTCTCATAAAACGTATATTTGGGTAAGGGACTAAAGTTGTTCTAAGTACAGTAAGTACTACGACATAAGTTCTGCGCCTCGGCAATCTCCGTGTTTCCGAATTTGTACGAATCATACGACCAATTAATATATCTATCCGGAATTGTAAGGGTCAGTTTCCACCAAACGGAAAAAACCTCGCGGAAGCACAAGCACTTTTTAAATTTCACTGAATAAATAACTGTATCAACATTGACTTAGAGTATAAAATTCAATGTAGACATCAAGCGTTTCCTTGCGCATCCCCGAGCGTCGCAGTTCTTTATTCAGTGACATTAAAAAAGCGCGCGAGGTTTTCTTCGCTTGGTAGAAACTGACTCTTAGGCGGGTCACTCACATTCGCACGAATACGCGCACCCACAAATGTGGGACTGACATTCGCAATGACTATGCGAACATTTTCCATACAAAACGGAAAACGTTCGTACATTGTACGAATGTTTGCGCGCATGTGAGTGACCGGGGTTAGAAGATGAAGCGGGAGTTATACAATATTACAAAGACAAACAAAGAAAGATTGCCCGTTTCTTATAATTCGTACAAATTCGGGAACACGAAGATTGACGAAGCGCTAGCTTGTCTGTACATAATTTAAATAATTTTATAGCATTTATTTCAAGTCAAAACTGAAGTCATTGTTTTCTAAGATGAATGATTTTCGTCTCAACTGAAGAAAACCATTAAATAATTTGTAAGCATAATAAATTAGTTTTTGTCAATTACGCTTTTGTTAACTAATGGTATGTTTTCCTTTATTACTTTATTCGTAAGGTTTTTGTTTTTGTACTCAAGATTAATAAAAAAAGTACTTAAATATTTGCTGTTTTTATTATTTACTAGCGACCCGCCCCGGCTTCGCACAGGTTCAATGTAGATACTAATGTGGGGCATATAAACCTTCCTCTTGAATCACTCTATCTATTGCTGAAAACTGCATTAAAATCCGTTGCGTAGTTTAAAAGATCTAAGCGTACAGACAGCGGGAGCGACTTTGTTTTATACTATGTAAAGAAGATTAACCGGCTCGGTAAACACAAAGGTTCTCGATTCAAGGCGTTTTATTTTAAACCTATTAAGTGTGCTTGCGTTACAGAGACGCTCACGGTGCTATATTAGTTTACGACGTGTCAGAACCATAGTCCTTAGCAAAACTGAATGAGTGGGTCCAGGAACTTCAAGGTATACTCCACCATGAAGAAAATAGTCTGCTTAGTTGTCGGCAATAAGATTGACAAGCAGGTCATTTTTGGACCCAGTGCATAATATCAGCAAGCACATTGGGTCACCCGCGGGACGGCGCAACGAATATTCCCAAGAAGGGTTGATGTCAGGCAGGCGGCCGGTCATAAAACAATAAGCCAAAACCTCTAACAACATGGACTTATGAAATAGGTACATGTTGTGCCGACCCACCTAGTGTGGGATAAGGGCAGGAAGAAGAAGAAGTGTGCTTGCGTTACAATTTTTTTAATGCTTCAGAGATAAAAGTTTCACCCTATCGTAACAATTAACGCCTGGTCAAACGGAGAGCGTGGCTGGGTTTGACTGGATCGCGTGTTGATCGCAGTGGCAGTTTCTGTGTGGCGTCTTCCATACACATTGCGACATTTTGTTTTTTTTTAATGTCGCAGCATTATGCTGAGATAGGAGCCCTTTTCGGCCTCGTGCAGGTAGTCGAAATTTTTATCCTTTGTTTTCTTTTTAATATTTTTTTTGTGTCTGTAGCTGCCTGAGTCCAGAATAAATAATTTTCTTTCTTTCTTTCTTTACTTTTTCGTTCATACATTGTCATAGTAATTCGCACGACAAGAGCACGCGATCAACATGTGACGTGAATATCACACCCAGCCACGCTCTCTGTCTGACCCACGGACTGAAAGCGGTTACGGTGTGAAGTTACGATACCTGTAAAATATAAGGATACCGTTTTCTTATAAAGGTTGGGCCAAGCCCATATTTTGACGACACGTTTGGTGCAGTGACTAAGTGTTTGGCCAGACTGGCAGCGCGGTGCGGGAACGCGCGCGATTTACCTGTCCGCAGTGGAGCGTGGCTTCGTTCTGAGCGTTGTCGTGTCCAGTGTTTGTCAAAATATCATATGGATGAAGAAGACTTATTTTTACTGGAAAATTCTCACTAAAAACGACTTTTCGACATCCACAGTGCAGATCGTGCTTGAATAGCACTTATTAATTCTTCAACATTTCATTTTGAAGACGCCATCACAACAACGCGCGTGGTCAGCCTTAACTAGTTTGAGATCCCCCGCTCTCGCGCGGGTTGTCGCTTGCCGCCCGCGCTCTCACTGCGGCCACTTGTATGAACGACCTATGGCGTGAGCTACCCGCGCGCTCCCCGCGCCCGCGTGCCCGCGCCGCTTCCCGCGCCCGCGTGCCCACTATGGACACTCAAATGAAGTTCTTCTGTTTGAAATCGCCGCACCGCGCCCGCGTTTGCAGTCTGGCCAAAGGCTAAGCGAACAAATATTTGTATGGCCTACAGATAGTTATTCCGGGTCTGGGTGTTTGTGCGTGTGAAGGTTCGTGTCTGTAAACGCACCCACGATACATGAGAAATCCTAGTGTGGGGCAACGCATTATTTTAAATAATAAAAAAAAAGAATACCTTCATTTTACCTTTTTACGATTTCGGTACCGAAAAACATTGAATGACGAATGAATCATACTAATGCCACCTGGAGCTTCATAACGAAGGACAGGGTGGCGCGGCGGTTCGTCAATGAAAACCCTCATTTATAAAGGTTTAAGTACCGATACCAGAATATACCGTTTCGCATTTTCAGACTCTACATTTCGGTACCGATATTGGCTAACCTGGAACTAAACTGGTCTATGTAAAATTTTTGACTAAATCCATCTATGAGCATCTTTGAACATAAAAACGCTAAATTAATCCGGGCAAAAGTAGTCTATGTGTCATTACGTCATCAAAATAAGGTTATCATTAAAATACCACTTTAGAATTTAATTGATATTTTAAAAATTTAAATTTCTAAAGTGGATTTTCGTTTATCTGAAAATGTTTATTTTGTATCATAGACCACTTTAGTTCCAAGTGTATCGTAATATTCAGGTATCCAGAATTTAGAGGTGTGACGTCATACCGTTTTTTAAAGGTATCTTAATTTTCTGGTTATTCAGTCCCTGGTCTAACCAGGCCGTTAAAGTTGCCGTATAAAAATTAGTTCGCCAGTTTAACAATGAAAACAACAGTGGATAAGGAGTTAGGGCTAGCACGCACTGCTTTGCGTTTTTTAACGTATAATCTGTGAAGTATGGAGTGTTATAGAAGAGCGCGCAATGCGAATTATTCACCGCATACTGATTTACTTGTATTTATTTTATTCGTTGCAGTAAAAAAAACGCATCGCAAATCAGTGCGCGCGCGCGGTTAATATGCCTTAAAGTACATCCTAATCTACGACTATGTTTTACGATGACAAAAGGAAAAGAAATTAAAAAAAAAACTTTTAAAATGAAAAAATAAAATTAAATATTTGCTTATATTTATTTACAACAGTAAGGCGGTTCCCCCTCGCCACAAAACAGATAGGTAGAAGTCAATCTACGTAAAAGTGCGCTCGAGCAACGCACGCATAGACACCGCTCACGGACACGATGTCTCGGACTGTTTGGGACTAGAATGCGAGTGAGTGCGAGCGCGACTGCCATGCGCTTGAGAGAGATAGATATATAGATAGAGCGACAGCCGAGCGTATGTATGAAAAGTGAAGTACATACATGTGATTGACTTCTGTACCTATCTGTTTTGTGCCCAAGGTGACGCAAGTCGGAGCGACAACCGCGTGCATACACAAAGACGTGCGTCTATGCGACAGTCGTTCGACAGCTGTGTGCGACTCCGTACAATTCAGTGCGATGCTAAAATCGTTGACGCGTGTCGCTCCGAATTGCGTCACTGTGGGGGAACCGCTTAAGAACAACTTGTATGTTCAAGTAAAACCCGATTACAAGAATGGGATTAAAAATGGCGGCGTTACTACTGTCGTGTTTTGCCTCTCGCTCACGCACGTTCTCTGTGAGTGAAACGCAAATAGTGGATACGCGATTTCTAATATTATTATTTTATTTTCAAGATATTTATATTAAAAGGTACAGATTTTATATCCTGGAATTAGTTAAGTTTACTAGTTCATAAACGTGGTTTCACTCGCATCCTAGAATAACTACTTCATGTACCCGGATAAAAAGTATCCTATGTGTTAATCCAGGACATGGTCTATATGTGTGCTAAATTTCATCCAATTCTGTTTAGCTGTTTATGCGTAATTGAGTAACAAGTATCCAAAATCTCATTTTTTCTGAAATCGGGGTATTCGTTTCTCTATACAGGGTGTAAACGAAATCATGTAATTCCTTCAAACCTCGTGATGTACTGCAGACATAGATTAACCCTGAAAGGGATACATTTGGACACAATAAAAAAGAATTACAAGAAGTAAACATGTGTTCTTATCGTGAGGTATTTTGGCGCCCCGAGTGAATTGCGCGGCTATCGCTAGCCGCGCGGTCATTTATCTCGGGCGCTAAAATGCCTCGCGTTAAGAGCACATGTTACACCCTGTATAAACTTCTTTTATGTAATAGAGTTGTAAGTTTCTCTATGGAATAGACAGATAGACGCCAAAAACACTTTAAACAATACTCCTTTACAGCAACCTATCAAACTTAGACCTATTAAAGTTCTTATTCCTCTTATTAGGATTCTTGTTAATCTTCTGTTTCGGCAACTTTACCCTTTCCTTAGCCGCCATCTTGAGTCTCATAGCTCTCTGACTCTGCTTTTTCTCTGTTTTGACAGTTTGTCTATGGATGTCGGCTTGCGCCCTTAGTTTATGGTTGCTCCTCATATTGTGTTGGGAGCCTTCTTTAGCTGTCAAACCTGTGAATTCGCCGTATTCATAATCTCTTGGCTTTCTGGCGAATTGGCCAGGTTCGTTTCGACGCGGCCCTTGATTTCTGTTATTATTTCTGTTAAATTTGTTAGCTCCTTGACTTTGATTATTATTCCCGTTAAATCTGTCCTGTCCTTGATTATTATCATTTCTGTTAAATCTATTCTGTCCTTGATTATCATTTCTGTTAAACCTGTTCTGTCTTTGATTATTATCATTTCTGTTAAATCTGTTCTGTCCTTGATTATCATTTTTGTTAAATCCTTCTGATTCTTGACTATTATTTTTGTTAAATTTATTTAGATTGCCAAACTTTCGTCTTTTAGCGTAGCTTTCGTCTGGTGATATTTCCGGCTTCCGTTTCCTGTTTTTCTTGTCTGTGTTTGGTTCAGTGTTGCCATCTTTGTTGGCAAGCGGGTTGTTGGCTATGGATTTCTCTAATCTTTTCTTCCTTGCGTTCAACGCTGTTCTATCTTCTATGGAGAATGAGACGATGGGCCTCTGCAAAACAGAACTTATGTTAGAATTTTAGAATACTTTCTGATATGGATTTATACAAAAGAGACGGGCTCGTGGCTAATTACCAAGCGCGCGGATCATACAATTTGCGAGGTTAAGCTGCGATTGCCGCGGTCAGTCTGTAGATGAGTGACCGTACGTTACACATAGAGACCCCTCCGTGCCTCGGAGAGCACGTAAAACAGTCAGTCCCGGGTGTCATACGAATACCTATGACAGTCGTTACGGGAAGTCAGAAACCCGAAAATTTTACAACCGATATACCCTTAGGATGTCGGAATTGCCCAGTAACTGGGTTGCGGAGGTCTGATGGCAGTTGCTCCGTGTAAAATACTGGTATTCAGCCGCATCTGGTTAGACCGGAAGGTGACCCCATCATAGTTGGGGAAAAGATAGGCAGACCTATGAATTTATACAATACCAATAATATGGATAAATCGACGGTCCCTACGTATACTATCGAAACTGCAAAATCTCAGTTTTTATTTTATCTGCTTAAAATGTGTGAAATTATGTTATCTTATAATAAAACTGTTACAATTATATTTATGTTTCTATAATGATATGTTTAATATAATTACAAGGATAGACATAATTGGTGTTAATAGATATTATAATTATAAATTCACTAGCGTTAAGTACCTAGATTAGAATTACAAAAACCAAACTAATTTGTATATCTGTATGGATACAATGTAGCGAACTAATTTCTTACTTACCATCTATTGTAATATACCTACATTGACAAATAAACGATATTTGATTTGACTTAAAGGTTATAAAATAATAAATTTTGATGGGGCCAAATGGCAACTGTTCCGCATCAAACTAAAGAAGAATCACGTAAATCGGATCATAAATCTCAGCGTAATCGGTGTACGTACATAATAAAATAAAAACGGAGATTTTGTAGTTTCGATGGTATACGTAGGGACCGTCGAAATATCGTGATCGTCGCTACACGTGGTGGGTTAACCATAATGAAACTAGTAACAACATCAAAGTGGTATACTTACGTTGTTTTTATCAAATATATCAGGATTATTGTTCAGTTTCCTTAGAGCAGCCAAAGCGTCTTCATGTCTCGTGAACATGACGAAACCGTAACCCTTTGATCTACAACAACAGTATTAATATTAGCTATGTTTTTTTTCCATTCGACTGTTTGTTGATGGTCTTGCGGACCGTTTCTACGTAACCGGACAGTTATTGGCGAGATCTGAAGGATCTCCAAACAATGGGTTAGCTATGAAATGGCTTTAAGCCCTTTTATACAATCATTTGCATTCGTTCGAAGGGATTTTCTGCGCAGTTTCTTCCAACCATCGAGAAAATATTAGTATGGCCTACAGATACATATTTGTTGGGCGTTTTATTATACCCATGATATAGGCAAAATCAAAGGCTGGTACAGTCAGCGACAAAAATAGCCGAACATTTGAGTTTTTAAACTTGTCATTAATTGGAAAACTAATAAAATAAAAACATTAAGATGTACTCCAATTTGAAACTATTACTTTTTTGGAATATTCATTTAGCTGACATTAATTTATTTCTATCTACTCGCTGCTAACTTATGCCGCGCATTCCTCAGTAGCAGCCCGGAGTTTGGATTTGTGCCCGTTTGATGGTAATAGGCTCGCCCCCTATTACATGGGACTTATAAATAACGGCTTAATGAGGGTATTACTATACACCTCTGCGCAACCCTTCGGAGAATATAGGCGCGATGTTATGTTTTGTTATAAAATAAAATACTCCAATTTGAAGCTATTTTATACTTCTTTGGAATATTCATTTAGCTGACATTAATTTGTCTCTATCTCCTTATTTACCAACTTATATCGCCAACTGTACATAGTTTTAAAAATATGATGATAACGTATATTCCGATTTTTGTGTGTCATTACAATTGCAAACAAATTATTATCCAATTACAACTCTGTAATGTTTCTTACGGGGTTTCTACAAAATACTAAAAGGCACCATCTGTAAGGGCATCTGGCGAGGCGCAGCGCAGAGCATTTTTCACTGCCAAACAATTATCGACTTTGCTTACCTTTAAATAATATTGAAAATCACTTTTTGCCTGTAGTCGCTTCGATGCTTTTGGGAACTAGTACACATACATAACTATAACTAGCCCACTACTGTCACACTGCTGGGCACGGGCGTCTTCTCAAAATGAGAAGGGTTTAGGCCTTAGTCCACCACGCTGGCCTGGTGCGGGTTGGCAGACTACACACACCATCGAGAACTTTATGGAGCCCTCTCAGGATTACAGGTTTCCTCACGATGTTTTTCCTTCATCGTTAAAGCAAGTGATAATATTTTTTTTGGGAGCTAGTAATTGTGTTAATTGATTTTCGTTATTATTTAAACGCTAGCAAGGTCTACAATGGTTTGGCAGTGAAAAACGGTCTGCGATGCTCCACGCCCAATAAAATCATAGATATACTCACGGATGCTTTCCATCCTTCCCAGTGGGTGACCTCAGATCCCTCATGACGCGGCACTCGGTGACCGTGGCTCGTTTGTCAGCCGCAGTCACGCATACGCGACGTAATTTACCGTCGTCGAAGTGAGCCGGCAGGTTAGACACTACTAGGCGGTAGCGTGATACGAATCTGAAAAATAATAATAATTGCGATATGAAATATACAAAATGTACAACTCGACCAAGCTAAGTTTGCAGCTCGCTAGAATGCGGCACCCCGCCCGCTTCCCCGCTCACCTTCCCGCGATCGCCCTGTCACGTCAGTACGGTTAGCATCTTACTTTTTGTTTACTTTTCTAAAGTCATAGCGAATCCTTTTTTGCAAACCGTACCTAAGCGTCAGTGTGACGTAATCGACGCGAGGTACTAACTTAGCTGGGTCGAGCAGTAGTTGATATCCGGCGTCATTTTCCCAACGTTATTTGACGTCAGTGGTAAGCTGGAAACACACTATCGGACGCGGCTGACAGCCGCGACTTAATACGTATCTGGATAATGAATGTACACTAAACTGTGCCAACTATCGGACGCCAGCCGCGGACGTAACCTTGGGCCGTCCTTAAGCGTTCGGACGTCCGTCAGCCGCGTCCGATAGTTTTTTATCAGCTAAAGTATGGCATTTCCAGGCCCGGCTGGCCATAGGGGCAAATGCCCGATTGGCCGGTCACACAGTCGGAGAAATCGAAAGAGTGAGGGGAACGTCAAAAAAAAAGGTCGTCCAACTATCGCCTATCGCTTGAAAAAGAAGCCGCAAATTATTTGTGTTTGTAAATGCACCCAAGATACAGGAGAAAAAGTGAGGGGAGCGTTTAACAAAAAAAAACGTCGTCAGTCTAATCGCTTGGGCCGACCGTCTCTCAGATGCCCGGGCCGATTTCAGGTCCCAGTCTGGCCCTGGGCATTCCTATTAAAATTATCATTCGTGTATGCATCGATATGTCTATTAAACGTTCGATATTTACGGCATCCATTGTTGCATTGATCAAACGATAAATACCTGTTAAGATTCTTCAACATCTGCGTCTTACTGCGTTCCAATGCAAGTCGCTTGGCCATGTCGGACGCTGACAGGCCTACTGCTGCCTTTGTACCAGCCACCACAACTGTAAGCATAAAAGAAACCTTAATTCCATTACAAAAAGCTCAGTTTCCATTGCAACAACAACATTACAGATAGTTCAATCCACGTAGACGCACTCCACTCTTTTTCTTATTCGCTACAGTGCAAGCATGTATTATAAATTGCTATTGTGTTAGTTCTATCGCCAAACAGTCAGATGTGTGCAAACCCACACTAATATAAACATAAAATAACATAATTAGCCCATTACCGTCCCACTGCTGGGCACGGGCCTCTTCTCATAATGAGAAGGATTTAGGCCTTAGTCCACCATGCTGGCCTGGTGCGGGTTGGCAGACTACACACACCATCACGAACTTTATGGAGCCCTCTCAGGTGTGCAGGTTTCCTCAGAATATTTTTCCTTCATCGTTAACGCAAGTAATAATCAAATTTTGACACGCACGATATTCGAAAAGTCTGAGCTACGGGCCGGGGGATCGAACGCATACCCTCCTGCATGGAAGCCAAGCGTTCTATTAAGATAATAAATAAGGCGGCTACCGACCACAGCAGTGGTAGCCTAGTGGTGTGACCGTCGGACTGCCAAGTCATAGATCTCGAGTTAGAACCAAAGGCACGCACCTCTGACTTTTCAGATTCACGTGCGTATTGTATAATTATCACTTGCTTAAAAAACGGTGAAGGGAAACATCGTGAGGAAACCGGCATGCCTGAGAGATATTTCTCGACGGCATGTGAAGCCAAGTCAGAGGCCCATAGGCGGCATAAACTGACACCAGGTTAGTCACTAACCACACGAAAAGAAGAAGACCGACCACAAAAAGGAGTGGGGAGCGTCTTCGTGGGTTGAATGCACTATACCAGGGGGCGCCAAATGGCGGCGGCGGTCCGCATCCGGACCGCCGCCGCCGCCCGACCCATTTTGTGCGGACCGCGAGAACACAGCAACTTGCACTACAGATTACGTTATTTAATAAAAATGTATCCCCCGCATTATCTTTGTTAATAATTTTATTTTCTATAAAATGTTTTGCGGACCGCGATGGTCATTTCATTTCTTAAAACCGACCTCGAGCGAAACTAATTGGTGACCCCTGCACTATACAATAATAGTTTTATGATACGACTAGCTGTGCCCTCGCGGCTCCGCCCGCGTATGAAGTTTTTTTTCATAAATATTATGTCTATGTTCATCAGGGATAATGTAGGATTCTAATGGTGAAAGAATTTTTCAAATCGGTCCAGTAGTTTCAGAGCCTATTCAATGCAAACAATCAAATCTTCCCTCTTTATAATATTTGTTTAGGTACGACACAGGTAGTATCGTGTCGTTTCGTGAGTCGTTAATCGTAAGTCGTACCTCCTTCCTTAACCAAGTACAGGTTCCTGTTATCCTTAGATTCCTTCTTGTTCCCCTTCTGCAGGTTTTCCCTCTTGAGCGCCGGTTTGACCAGCATCGTCTGACCGTCTAACTTCAGCTGGTCTGGCGGTAAAGATAGGAACGTGTCTGTGTGTTCGATGTCCTGTCAAATGAATGGGTTGTTTAAAGATGGTAAATTTGGTGGAAGAAAATTATGTGTAGACTTTTTTAGAACCAAAAACTTCAGTTTCTGCGTCAGGACAAAAGTTTGAATGGCTTTTGAATATTTATTTCGTATTCCATAGATTCTAAGTGGTTAGTCTTTTAAACTACCCCACCTCGTATTCTCATCAACTGCATTAAATTTGTTAAATGAATAAATTGTCAAACGTATGGAATTCACCTTTGGCAACACCGCGTGGGAGATCTTTCAAATGAAAGCTGTTTATTGATTGCCTTCGCATGCCATAAGTTTAAGAGTTTTTTGAACTTGCAAAGAACAGAAACCTTCTAATACAAATATCAAAAAATGCAATTGCCCCCAGTGGCATAGCGTGCCTTGGCGGGGCCCCGTATAAAAATTTGTTTGGGGGCCCTTGGGAAGGGTGAAGATTTCTCACAAAAGAAAAAAAATGTTTGCATAAAATTAAAAGAAATATTTATTCATCATAATTATCTATCTGTCACTTTTTCCAAAATTTTTACAAACAATTCAAATTAAATATACACTCTCCTTGCCATTTTTTCGGCAAACTGATTTATTAAATCATTTATAGCTGATGATGACTTTAGTTTTTCTAAAGTTTCTGCCTCTATGGACAATAGTGACAGGTCTGACAGTTTTTATTAATTTTTGCTTACGCACGTTGGGGGCCTCTGTGGCCCGGGGGCCACAGATTGCCCTGATTGCCCCTCCAATGGGAACTATACCCTCGGAGAGGAGGATAACACGCTCCACTGTGGCAGGGTCCAACATTTGTCAAAGTGTACAATTTTATAGAATTTTACATCAACTTACAGCAAACTTGATGAACCCAGTTCCCTTAGAATGCTCAGTCATCTTATCCACGCATATGAGCGCGTACTTGACGGGTCCTATTTTCTCAGCGAACTCTCTTAGCTGATCGTTGTCAACGCTGAATGGTATGTTCGTTATGAATACTGTGCAACCGTCTTCTGCGTCGTTGAGTTTTATCCTGAAAATTGTTTTTGGAAAAGGAGACTATAGATCAAAATGTACAGACGTCATAATTATGGCTTAACAAAACGTTTTCTCTCGGCTCACGATAAGACACGACATAATGTCGCTGAAATTCTTTAAAACAGTTTTTGTCACAAGCCATTAGTTAAGATTATATGAAAAATATACATGTTTATTATTTTATTGTTGTTATACATATTGTATTTATTTTTATGCACATTTTGGACAATGTACAAAGCATATTCGTACCACAAACGTTGGCCAACATTGGTGATGATGAATTTGATTTGTCTTTGAATTTTATTAATGACTAGCTGTGTCCCGACGGCTGCGCCCGTAGCCTTTGTTGCTCAATGATAATATAGCTTTCTAACGGCAAACGAGTTTTTGAAATCGGTCCAGTCGTTTTTAAGTTTATTTGTTACATACAAAAATACAAATCTTTCCTCTTTATAATATTAGTATAGATTCACCATCCACTATCAGCTAATTATTGTGAAGTGGAATTTACACTCAGAACACTTCAGACATTTTATGTAGAAAATCTGAAAACCTTTGCTTGAACAGGTTTGTTGTGACAAAAACCAGTCCATAAATTTCGAGAATGACAAAATACATCAAATCTACAAACCGTTCTTTCTCCTGTATCACTTCAGTCTCTGCTTCTTCCTCATCAACTTCCCCTTCATCATCATCTTCTTCATCATCGTCATCTTCGTCTTCATCATCATCATCGTCGTCTGATTCATCATCATCATCATCCGATTCATTTTTAGTTTTAACATCAGCTTTGTCGTCTTCATCTTCACTTTCAGTACCACTGCCTTCTTCATCAGAATCTTCATCTGAACCACCTGGAAGTGCAAAGCCAGTGGTAGAACTAGTGATTTTGACTAGCGAATCGGCAACTAAAGACATTTTTTTAAAGATATAGGTTAGCTAACTGGCTACCTGGTCGAAAGTGTTTACCGCCGCCATGGACACATACGACACCTAAAACCACGAGGGGATCGTTGATGCCTTCCCAACCTTGAAGTTGTTTTTTCTATCTGTGATGCAATGCTCATTTACAAGCCGTGTCCCAGCTGAGCTTTTCAATGTGCTACGCTGTATCCAGCGAGAAGTGAGGAATCAATATTACGCGTCAAATTGCCAGTATACATTGCTAGACTGTATGGATTTAGGGGCAAGGCACATCTGACGGAAGATACGCCGCCGATCTTCCATTGCGTAATTTACTCGAGGAATTTTGGCAATGCATCTTCGGTCAACTGTGTACGGTGTCAGATGTTTAGATCGGCGACGTCTCTTCCGTCAGATGTGGCTTGGTCCTTACTGATACTACTAGAATGGCTAGTCTTATCAACATCGATAATTTCATCCAGAAACATTATGAAGTGCAAATCTAGCTATAGCTAAAATAAACTTTAGAAACAAATAGAAAACAACATAAAACACTGAACTAGGCTTCTACTTTTTTAAAAGTTTATTTATTTTCCCGTTTTGAGTGATAGAACAACACAGCAGATGCAAAAGACAGATGACGACACGTTTGGTGCAGTGGCTGAACGATCGGCTTGTGCGCTACGGGTCGTGGGTTCGATTCCCACACGGAACAAATATTTGTATGGCCTACAGATAGTTGTTCCGGGTCTGGATGTTTGAGCATGTGAATATTTGTGTCTGTAAACGCACCCACGATACAGGAGAAATCCTAGTGTGGAGCAACGTTTTTTTAAAAAAAAAAAGAAAAAAAAAAACGATTGGATTGTGATTTTCATTTCTCACAGAAATTGCATAACCGAATCACAATACATTTGCTGTTCATCGTTAAGGAGTTCCATTAACCATCTCCAAAGTGCCTTATCAGATCATGACAAAGTTGATATGTGATCAGCCTGTCAGTACATCCTTTCAAACAAAAAATAATCATCCAAATACCAGATATATTGCGTAAAATACTTAAAAAAATACAGTTGAATTGAGAATCTCCTCTTTTTTGAAGTCTTTTTTTTATTTTTGACTGGGTCTGGTTTGACCCTAATCTCACCCGATGGTAAGTGTAGGATAGAGCACACGAATCCAAGGTACAGAGATATAAAGGGATTGACCCTAACTCCTCTGGCTCTCACATACACACGACGAACATGGGAAACTGCTTGGCGCTGGACTTTAATGTGAGGGTGATAGCTAGCCAGACAAACCATATCGACGCTCGGCAGTGAAAACCTCGTAAATAAAATTTTCTTCAATAGAGTTTTATTTGTTCTTTAGATTGATAAACTGGTCATACACATATTAGTTCAACAAACTTTCAATTCAAATACTTCTAAGCTATCTATGACGTACGATGACAAACTTGTATTAACATTTGATCGGCCATTTTTTTTGCAGGAGACAGTTATTCTTATTACTATCTCTTTTAAAAAATTGTATTTTACACATACATGGTTTTCACTGCCAACTGACGATATAGATCCTACCACCAAGCGTTTTGTTGAATTAAACAAGACTCGTCTATTCTCAGCGTACTATGAGGAAGTTTTAAATTCTAGCCTGTCCCCACACAAGTGAAAAATGACATCAAAAAGATAACGTAACTCACTCTCACTCTTAACCTCGTCCTTAACTTCTTCACTTGTAATATTAAGCGGAGGTTTGTTATCATCATCATCACTGTCTGACTCCTCCTTCTTAATATTCTCTTCCATTTCCATCTGCTGGTTCACCACATGCTGCATGTACTTGTTCTTGGCTACTGCCCAATCCACTGATATTGGACGACCTGTCAGAAAAATCAAAGACTTGATTTTATTGTATACTAGGGAGTTTGTGGAATAAAATGCAAGATAGAGTAAACGCAAGTTCTTTTGTAAATTATTGCAATGTATAACCCCCGACGCAAAAAGAGAGGTGTTATAAGTTTGATTGTTTGTCTGTCTGTGTGTGGCACCTAGCTCCAAAACAGATGAACCGATTTCAATGCAGTTTTTTTTATCGAAAAGCTGATTTAATGGGGATTGTTTTTAGCTATGTTTGATGATAATCTGTTCAGACATTTTATGTCACGTTATTTTAAAACTTAAACTTTTTTGAGCTTTGACTAGCTATGAGTTATGGGTAAAAACTCTACTAGAGAGGTTCCTTTTCACTACTTTGCTAACGTAACGAATGAACACAAAACCAGATAATGCATTTCCAAAATGATATTATTATCAAATGAGAGTTATAATATTGGAATAAGGGACCACATAGTGTAAGATGGGATATTGCAGCTTGCCAAGAATCAACAATAATTAAGTTCCTGTTCACATCAAAACAATAAAAACTTACCCAAAAAAGGCTTCATATTAGTACTTAGCAAAGCTTTTTTAGCCATCGGTACATTTTTGAAATGTATGAATGCACATCCAACTAGTTTTCCATTTGGTTTCTTTAGCAATTTCACCTCTAATATGTCGCCGTAAGATTTAAAATGCTCCTTTAATGTTTCTTCAGTGGCTTTGAATGATATGTTACGGATTATAAGACGGGCATTGCGATTCACTCTCTCTTTCTTTTGCTTCTCTTCTTTTTGTTTGACTGTTGTTTCTGGTTTCTCGTCTGCAAAATAAATGAGTTTAGGTGTCAGCATTTTGGATCGGAAAAAGATAGTGATTTTCTGAGCAAGTGTTGGTTTAAAACAGGGATGCACAGACCGCGATCTGCGGGCCGCATGCGTCCTTCGTCAATATACATGCAGCCTACCAGCAAAATAAACTCTTTTGTACATTTTTATGAAAATACTGCAATATTTTTAAGTACTTTTAATAGCCTGTCAATTTTGTTTTTTTCAGTAATCTTAATTTCAACTTTTTTGATTGTTTTTATTGTGGTGGCCTGCTTTTAGCTCATAGTCTGCTCGAGTTGCCCCTAGTCCTAATAAGTCTGTTCATCCCTGGTTTAAAAAGATAAATGTTTATGTTAGGCAAGTCTAGGGGGGAGGGGGGTCAGCTAACCTTCCCTTTATAATACAACCATGGAGTCAAGTATTATAATATATTATTTTAATTTACAGCAAGTTCCTCAATAAATGAGAAGTATTGTATTGTTGGTTATCATTTTGATTTACATTACAGTATAAAAACAAAATCAAAAATTAGTGAAACAAGTGGTTTTTTTTCAAATGGTGAATTTGTTGCAGTACAAAAAAAAATTATGATACACATCAAATTGATAACCTTCTTCTTCCTTTTCGAAGTTTGTTAATAAAACTAATAATGTCTTAAAAAATATAACCTACTTTTAAAAGGTTTGTGGTCATCTCCAGAGCCTTCAGAGGTGACACTGTTGAATCTCTGCCTCGTGTCTATCTGCTGTACATACGTTTTCTTAGGCAATGCCCACGCCACATGTATGGGGCGATCTGGAAGGAAACATATCTCTCACAATTAATTAAAAACTGTCTCGTTAGTCTAGTGGAGGTAACTGGGACCACTGATCGTGAGATCTTGGGTTCGATCCCCAGGTCGGGCAGTGTTATTGGGTTTTTCCATTAGGAATTTCTCAATAGCATCCCGGTGTTCTGATTTGTGTCCGGTTGATGGCAATAGGCTCGCCGCCTAACATGGGACTTAAACATAACAGCGAAATGAGGGTGTTACTATACACCTCTGCCTAACTAGTAACTAGTGATGTTATGTTATGTGAAAGAAGTAGTTTGTTAGAAGGGTTCCTCTTTTAACTCTAGACATTGAAGAGACAGGTAATACTTTAAAAAAAATGTGGAGAAAACAAAATAAAACTATTGTTTAGGATTATATTTTGCCCGAAACATGATTGTATAGAATGTGAAACTTACTGAAATTTCAAAGATATAAAATGATACAATAATTAGACATCTTACCCAAAAATGGTTTCTTGTTTGTGCCACCAATAGCCTTTTCTGCTGCAGCAACATCAGTAAAATGCACAAAACCACACCCAACCAGCTTTCCATCGGGTTTCTTCAGCAAATTGATTTCTTGTATCGTTCCATACTTTGAGAAGTGCTCCTTTAAAGCTTCTTTTGTTGCTTTAAAAGGTATATTTCTTACAATAATCCGTCCATTACGTTCAGCAGGTTCTTTGTTATTTTTGGCGTCGTTCACCCCTGAGTAAAACTCGTCATCCATTTGACCCATTTTCTACGATGTCTGTGTACAGATTTCAGTAAAGAAATGCACCGATATCACAAGTTTTACCAGTAAAAATTCACGTGGTGCATCAAAACATAACCTTTATAAAATGTTGTATTTCACAATTCTGAAGTTTACTATAAATAGGAATAATATTTCAACTGCTTTTAATAATTCAGAAGTTTGAAAGGAAAATTAACTGTAATTCAAATTATTAACTATATTTTTAAAATTTCAATACACTAGCGCATTGCGCAAAGTTGACATTTGATTGGATTGATTTTTTACATTTTTGACATTTGACATGACTGACAGAACTAGCGAAGGTTTGGATACCTTCAAATTTATAATTATTTGTATTAAAAATAATGAAAAGAAAACATTTCTTAAAACCTACCAGCTTAATTACTTGGTTTCAAAAACATGTTAAAAATCTAAAACATTACTTTTGTAGACAAATTATGTCGTACTCGAATGTTTTTAAAAACGAACGTATCCAAACATGTACTTTGATACTGAGGCGAAAACCGGAGTAAACCGATTTTTTTTCTCTGTGCTGAAGCATTTTATGGTAAATTACTTAGCCTTAGCTGTACTGTCATTACTTTTAGTATTGCTCAATGAATCATCATTTCTATTCTTATTAAATTATTAATTAATAAATTTTTTAAAAGACTAATGCAATAGGTTCTGATTTTGAAATCAACACCGAATCAGCTGTCTATTATGTCATCATGATGGATGACACAAAGGGAATGTCAAAACAAGCTTAACCTCTTCGGTCTTCGTCGTAAATATTGTTTAGTAGGTATCATAGTTTAACCCAACACAATGAATTCTCGTCACATATTCAGGATGTGTAACAAACTCTTAATACCTCAAACAATATCCAGGGGGTATGGTTTTAAAGTGGTAAAACGTCCAGACCCAAAAACTCTCAAGATGCCAGCGCCGGGTTCAGCTCCAAGTCTGATGGAAATAATTAGGGAAAAAATAAGACTAAACGGGCCTATAACTGTGGCTGAGTATATGCATATTGTTACCACAAACCCAACTGAAGGATATTATATGAAAAAGGAAGTTATTGGAGAGGCCGGGGATTTTATTACGTCGCCGGAAATAAGTCAATTATTTGGTGAAATATTAGGTGTATGGTTCTTTGCTGAAACACAAAAAATGGGCACTGGGAAGCCCCTACAGATTGTCGAACTTGGGCCTGGCAAGGGGACGTTATTACTAGATATTTTAAGGGTAAGTTGCATTATAAATATCATGATTTTGATAGTCTAAGATCAATTTTTCTACATAATCCCTGTGTTGTTTAAAATGCTTTTAATAAATTAAGATCTTTATAAATTAATGATCCTTTGAACTTATGTGCATCATTATCTGTTACAAAACTAATATTAACACAATGAATTACAAAAACAATATTGTTGGGTGTATTTTGTTTTAGGTAATCAATCGTCTTGGCTACAAAGCTCCGGATCTAAGTCTTCATCTGGTTGAGATCTCGTCAACAATGCAATCGGTTCAAGCTAACCGTTTATGTATATCACATAGAGAAGTTGATATTGAGTTACCACATGACCATGAAGTGAGATTAATTATATTAATATATTATTTACGTTAGTCCGGTCATTAGAGTATACAGTCTATTAAACATGGTGTTCTAAAATGTCACTTAAAATCAGTAACCTGGAGCAACTGCTGTCTGACTTCCGTAACCTACCACTAGTATTATCGTTGAAAATTAGATTGTCTTTAATATTTATTTGGTTTATAGGTGTATAAAGCAACTGCCTATTAAAATATTATGATAAAAGAATTGTGGAAAGCGTTACTAAGGCCCGTATTAATTAACAGTTGTCATTTGAGAGATCCATCTTGAGTTTTATAAAAATTGAGATGACAAATGGATGGAATTCTACCTTATGCTGCTGCTGTTGGAAAATCTCTCAAATAAGAATGCTTATTAATACGGGCCTAAGCAGGCATTGGTGATTCCAGCAAAAAAAAAAAAGATTCCTCGTCTGTCTATTACTTAGGCTGGTGTTCATCAATATTAATTCATTAGAGTTTACGAGAAAATCCAGAGACTGATACAATGGAGCTGGGTTATGTCGATAAAAAATTATGTATTGATTCCAGGGTGAAACAGTAAGCGGTATCAAGGTGTACTGGTACAATGACCTAAAAAAAGTGCCAAAGAATTTCTCATGGTACATTGCTCATGAGTTCTTTGATGTACTGCCTATACATAAGTTTGAAGTAAGTTGTTCATATTGGAATTTCATTTTTACTTTTAACAGACCCCACTAACCCAAAGTGAAGAAATGTATTGTTCTCTTTGTTCACGGTAGTTTAATGCGTATCAGTATTATTATTACTTATGGAATAGTATAGTTAGGTTAGTTCCCCCCTCTGTAGCCCCAAAGTATGTGCGCATGCAGTTCTCGTCCATAGTTGGAGTCCAACGCATGCGCTGCACACTTCCATCAGGAGCAGGGACCCTGTCAGAGCCTGGTGGGCCTCGAGGTCCCATGCTAGCCGGTGACCGGCCTCTTCCTCGCCGTCGTGGCGGTGGTGGTGGCGGCTCTATGGATTTGATCCCCACATCCCCACACAAATCATACAAACTTGGAAATGGAGTGTTTTTATATGTGTGTTCTTCACGAGGACGGCCTTAACCATTGCGAGGCTCCGTGCGGGTAGATCTTAACGAGGCCCTTATATTTGTGGAATTAGGTTTAATGATAATCCTTGACGAGAAATGCAAAGTTTTATAATACGCGGCGTAAGGGGCAAAATGCAAATAAACATTAGTACTATTAATACCTAATATTTTACTACTTGGGTTGTTGCGCGAGTGCGCGACACCCCTGCAAGTGCGAGGCCTGTGCGGTTGCCTCACTCGGCACCCCTAAAGGCAGTCCATGGTCCTTCGTCTGTGAATATACTCATAAATGTCCCAAATGCAACAGTGTTTTACGGAAGGATTACTGCTTACTGAGGTTAACCGTCAGACAATATAAGCTCACTTTAACCTTATTGATCATCACCACAGTTCTAACCATTTCATTTACCTTTTAGAAAACAGACAAAGGCTGGCGAGAACTCCTAATAGACTTAGACGGTCAAGACAAACTCTACTACAGGATAACTGCAGAGGAGACCAACTCAGTCAAGGCCCTCATCAGGCCACCGCTTGATTCCGGTGATAGGACAGAGCTCGAGGTCAGTGCCAGGAGTCTGGGCATTGCAAGGCAGCTGGCTCAGAGGGTGGACGAACATGGTGGTATAGCCCTTATTGCTGACTATGGCCATGAGGGAGAAAAAGGTGATACATTTAGGGTAAGTAACATCTTTTGTATTTGCCACAGATGATTTTTATTTGATAATACTACAATCTGCCTTGTTGGTCACTAGACCAACCACTACCACTAGGTCGCAAGTGCGTCTGCTGAGCATGGGGTCCTTTTTTTATCGTGGGGAAATCCTCATGGATGTCCCTCGCCCGGGGTAGGCGAGGGGGTCTGCCGGACTCTTACCGGCTAAAAACCCATGGTGTTCCTCCTCGTGACCGTCGGCCGGGGTCGCGGGATTCGCTTATGCATGCACCGCAACCCCGGCAGGTCTTGGTCCACCAACAGCTGGTGGACCTCACCACTGTGGGGCCCCACCCCACGACCTCCTGAGAGGCGCGGGGAGCACCCCACATCACCGGCGCACCAGAACACATGGCACGCCGTGCCGTGACCACCCCGGGGACCAAACAAGCACATGGGCGCCAGACTACCCCGTGTCTGGCACCCTTGGTCCCCCTGCGACGGGTCAGGTTAGTAGCGCCGTCGCCTACCACTTTTCGGCCGCAGAGGATAGGGAGAGCGGCCAACGACATACCGACACTCCTCTCCCCCTGCGGCCCCACCGCATGGGGAGAGCGTGGGGTCCTGGGTTCGAACCCCAGATTGGGCAGTGTTATTGGGTTTATCAATTAGAAATTTCTCAGTAACAGCCCGGAGTCTGCATTCGTCCCCGGTTGATGGCAATAGGCTCGCCCCTTATTACATTGGACATACGAACATTGGCGAAACGAGGGTGTACTAAAATACCTCTGCCGAATCCTTCGAGGAATATAAGGCGTGATGTTATGTTATGTAATACCACAATCATTACAGTACAACATGGTAAATTAAGGAATTCTGAATTCAATATAATATTAATTTCTAAAGTGTAATATCTGAATTTAATTCATAATTATATTGATTTACTAGCGGCTCATCTCGGCTTCGTACGGGTGGACATTTTCCCCATTTGTGCAACATTTTTTATTTATGCTCCGCTCCTATTGGTTGTAGCGTGATTTTATATACCTTCCTCGATAAATGGACTATCCAACACAAAAAGATTTTTTCAATTCCAACCAGTAGTTACTGAGATTAGCACAATCAAACAAACAAACTCTTCAGCTTTATAATATTAGTATAGATTCTTGGGTCTTTTAGATGATGGCATCACCAAACCCGACATTAAACCAATCTTTTCCTTAAAAAAACTTCTACAAAATAAATCTATTAATAATCTTATATCAATACATTTTCAGGCTTTTCACAAGCACAAAGTGGTAGATCCTCTAGAAAACCCGGGCATGTGTGATCTAACAGCTGACGTCGACTTCTCACAGTTGAGGGTCGCGGCCGCAAAGACTCCAGCTAGCGAGAATTACGCCCTAGTCATGGGCCCTGTCAAGCAGAAAGATTTCCTTGAGAGATGTCAAGCTGAAACTAGGCTGAAGGTGAGAATTAATGATTCTACACATTTGTTGCTTTTTTTTTCAGCATTTTGATAAAACATGGGGGAGGCCTTTGTTCAGCTGTGGACGTCTTCAGGCTGATGATGATGACTAAACCAAAAACGTTGAGTTTGTGTAACCCGAACGAAGCGTTTTGATTCCACTTTCATTGTGAAAACCGCCAAACAGTGGAATGCGCTACCTAAGTGGGTGTTCCCCGACAGTTACAATCTGGGTGTCTTCAAGTCACGGGTGAATCGGTTTCTTCTGGGCAAGCGTGCTCCATCGTAGACCGCATCATCGCTTAACATCAGCGGGATGGCGGCCAAACGCAGGCCTAGTAACAAATAAAAAATAAAAAAAATAAAAAGCTAGGGATGAGACATATTTACGCTAACACGTTTTAAAACTAGGGCTTCACTTCGAAGTACACCACCCTGGTGCGGACGGGAAATACTAACAAGTGTGAAAGTATTTGCTAGTCGGGCGCGGCAAAGGTGGAACACAGCAGAATTAAAAATACTTGCATAGGAAATCGATCCATGTCGTCCTATAAATATGGAGCACAATAAAATTGTATTTGCGATAAATAATCACTTTTTAACAAAAATAAAACCGACTTCAAATGGTCTATCTCCGAAGTTCTTCATCAGATCTTCACCAAATTTAAATGGGACCACTTCGAAAGAATACTCTTTCAAACAAAAAAAATCATTAAAATCGGTTCACAATTAGCAAAGATATCGCGGAACAAACATACAAAAAAAAATCATACAGTCGAATTGAGAACCTATCAACCTATTCCTTTTTGGAAGTCGGTTAAAAAATACTTTGAACCTCCAAGTATTTTTTTTCACAAATACGATTGTGCTCCTTATTTATATGAGAATATGGATCGATTTCCTATGCAAGTATTTTCAACTTTGGAAGGCGATAGCACAGGGCTGGCGGCGACGGCGCACGGCGGCGGGGCCCGGTCAGGAACTGGTAGCAGCACGGCACGAACTAGACCTAATACTGCCAAATACTTTCAAGTATTTTAAACCCTGGTTTTCGATCCTAGTATTTTTACATACTCGTACTTGGAAGCTCTGGTATTGAATTTTGCAAGTATATCTCATCTCTAGCGTGAGTGTAGATCCAACAAGGGCTATTTAACCATTCGTACGATTTTCAACCAACCACATTGAAGTACTTCCGCCCATTGAAGTACTTTAATTAATTTGTTTTTGAAACCACTTCCTGAGCTCACTCACATATTTATATCTAAAGCTCATGTTCGAGGACTGTAAGACACGATTACTTGAAGAACGGGGTTGAAAATGGCGGATATTTGGTTTTCGCTCACAAAGAACACTTTTGAGCCGGATGCAAATAATAACTATAAAAAGTAATCTCATAATAACATCAATAAAAGCACCGCCATTTTCGATCCCATTCTTGTATACCACAGACAGAGTTCATTTGTTAAGCAACATAACGGCGAAATGAGGTTGTTACTATACACCTCTGCCCATTCCTTCGGGGAACACAGGCGTGGTGTTTGTTATGTTCATTTGTTCTTTACGTTAAAATGTGGCTAATCAAAATTTGATTAAGGGCGCTTTCAATTTAGACGTTTCGTGTCGGACCGCTGCGGTGCCGAAGCGGTGCGTTAGTCGTAATGCGCACGGACGGTCGTTTGTTTTCATAAAAAGCACGCGTTGCGGCAACAGTGCGGCGTCGGTACCACGAAAGCTCGACAACACGCACTGTTGCCGCACCGCGTTCTCTGTATGAAAACAAACGACCGTCCGTGCGCATTACGACAAACGCACCGCTTCGGCACCGCAGCGGTCCGACACGAAACGTTTTAATTGAAAGCGACCTAAGGTGTCGATTCTGTTGCACATTTTGACAGTACTAAACTACACCAAACGCAACTGTCACTTTCTTTTTCTATTGAAACAGAAAGAGACAAACATCCTTTATGGAGGCCATACTCGTTAGGGTATGCATGATGGTTTTAGCCGTGCATGCATAACCGACAGGTATAACCGAGTTTCCTTAGGGCTTGCGTGCACAGTTTTGCCATAAACTCTCAGTTTAAGACAGTTGGAGCTACGTGACGGTATGATAAATGATTTTTATTTCTGTACATAAATCTGTTACAGACACTTTTACAAGTCAATGTAATGTTTTTTTTAAAGACTAGATGGCGCCGGCATTACCTATCTGACTAGCTCTGAGAAGAAAAGCCGAAACAAACTCAGAGGTCAAAGTCTCTTTTAAAGTCCAGACATTGTAGTACACAAACTATGCGAGTTAAACGATGTAGGGCAACGTCGGGAATGGCCTTTTGAGGAAAGTGCCATAGGAGGTTCGACCTGTCGAGTTGACCTGTCCTAACTGACGGCACATCTGCATCAGTCATCGCGGAGCTCAAACCTTCTAGGGAGTTCAACAACCCGACCGCTGCACGACGCAATCAATAAGTTGGACATTTGTGTGGGTCACAAAAAAAAACTCAATATATATATATATATGTGTAGGACAGTTATCTATACCTACTAGATACTGTGTACGGTATACCAAACTAACAATGGACGACGACGATGTGATAGCTGTTGTACTTGGCTTAACACTTGTTCTACAGAACAGAAAAAGAAAAAGAGATCGCACTGATTTTATGTATTATCTATATTATAACAACTATCTATTTTCAGATTCTTATGGAAAACGCCAAGTCCGATGAAGACAGAGAAAAAATAAAGAAATCCTACGAAATGCTTGTCGAACCGACTAAGATGGGCGACAGATTTAAGTTCATGGCGTTTTATCCCTCCACAATGGCAGAGTTGTTAAATAAATATCCTCCGTTAGGTTTTTCCACTCTCAAGTCCTAGAATTAATTTACAGAACTAAGAAACACATCCTTAATTAATAACATAACATCACGCCTGTATACCCAGAAGGGTTGGGCAGAGGTGTACAGTAACACCCTCATTTCGCCGTTATGTTTAAGTCCCATGTAGGGGGGGGAGAGCCTATTGCCATCGGCTGGGCACAAATCCAAACTCCGGGCTGCTACTGAGGAATTCCACAAGGAAAAACCCAAAATCTCTTTGCCCGACCTGGCGATCGAATCCAGGACCTCACGATCAGCAGTCGCGCTTGCCACCACTAGACCAACGAGGCAGTTATGTTTAATTAATATGTATTCAATTGTAGTCAAATATATGTAGAAGATGAATGTATATTAAACGTTATAGGATTTATGTAACATATTTGTATTTCTTTTGCCTTTAGTTGCACATAGTTCTTTTCTTTTTTTAAATACTTATCCACAACCCTAGGATAACTCCTGTACCTATTGTAGGTGCGTTTACAGAAACAAATCTCACATGCACAAACACTCAGAAATAAGTATGTACCTGGAGGCCGTACAAATACTTGTTCCGTGCGGGAATCGAACCCACGACCCGCGGGGCAGTAACATAATATTTAAATGTTACGACATTAAGTTTGTGGCAACTTTGGACTACGTAGGTATACTTTATCCACAGACATATAAAGAGTAGAGTTTATGTTTAGACGAATAAAAATTTCTAAAATAATGAATAACAAAAAACGTAACACGTATTTGTGACGTTCCTTGTGGTTCCCGGCAAAGATAAAGTCACCCTTTCCGTACCGTAAAACCTGGCAACTTTGCCCTTGAGGTATGACTTTGCCCAGCTGTGCATTTTTTTAAAAATTTGATGCATAGCAAATTTGTCTATAGTTAGGAGTATTCTTTTGCCTGTGGTAGAAAATTGATTATTTTTCTGACAATACCAAGTGACGTAATGTCATCTATGTTACTTCCGTTGGCTGTCAGGAACCTTTAAAAGTTGGTATTGTTTTTAGCGGGCAAAAACCAGTCAAAAAACTTTATCAAAAAGTGATAGTTGCAGATACAGTAGGTAATTAATTTTTTTGCCACCGTTAATATGTATGAAATGAATAATATAGACTGGTATTTCACACAAAACATCTCATAAAATTGTAAAATATATTGATGGGCAAAGTCACATGCATGTTTTTTGAGCATGGTTGACGACATTACCCACCAATTTTTTTTCCGTAGGGTTGTCACCTGTAATTTTTAAATTTATTATAATTTTAAGAGGTACCTATGCACAAACTAATAGAACGCTAAAAGAGAAAAACTTGTAAATGTTTTGGTGGCTTCTGATGAATAAGGTTGTCCAATGATCAAGTTGGACTAGAAAACGCTAGTTTTTAGCAAATTGGAAGAAAAGAAACCTGATGTTACATATTTAATGAAACAATTCCCAGCAATACATGTGTAGAACTATTTATAAATAGGCATTCATCGAATTTGTTAGTTCGAACAGTATCTGCAACTGGTGACTGTCTTCCGACATATTGTGTAGATGTTTAGTCACATATTTTGTCTTTTGGCTACCTTAAAGTTAGTAATATATCGTAGCAATATAACTTAACTGGCAATATCTTCATTTTGTATCCATTACATACTTATTGAATTTATGATTATCTCAATAGAAATATTCCACATCAAAAACTTTATCATTAAGTATTTAAATGTAGCATTTATTCAATGATGACAGCCCTTAGACATTGACCATTATGGTAAGAAAAATGTACTAGGAGGCTTTTTGACTTTGCCCACTCAATTTTGAAGGACAACGAATATGTTCATTCATCTCATAATTTGATACTATACTTTATGGCCCTGTATTTATATTCAGCCATTTTTAAAATAATGATACGGTTTATAGTATCTGAAATATTACAAGTTGGCAAAGTTGCCAAAAACCTGTGATTCTTTGCCCAACAATTATAATTGTGTTTTTTACACACACAAATTCATTTTTCTGGATATTTTCAATAATAAATATCGAGATATGAACACATAGTATTGTGTGGTACAAAAATAATATGAAATACATTAACGTTTTCGGAAATAACTCAACGAATGCAAAAATACTCTGATTTTTTGGGCAAAGTTGCCTGGTTTTACGGTACTCGTGGGTGCCGTAAATGATGATTAAGTGGTTATCTTTGTCAAAAGTATTCGCAGCAAAGAAATCCTCCCTGCGAAAAACAACATTTTTGATCACCAATACGGACCGCTAAATATTTAAGCTACGCCGTTATTTTGGCCGTGGTCTTCCTTGTGGACAGAAAAGGTGGACTACGAGCAATGTCCCACATTATCGCATTATACGATCGCGTGATTGCCCACCTGGACGACGCTTACTAACTAGCAACTTTACTGTAGCTTTGATAACTACCCAGTATAATATATAATAATCAAATTACAATACAATACTCTATAATGTACACAAAACAAACAAGAAACATAACTATAAAAATAGAGATGTACAATGGGCGGTCTTATCGCACTAGGCGATTTCTTCCAGTCAACCTTTGGATGGACATGAAGTACCTACCTAGTATGTCCTTGTAAGTCTTTGGTTAAAAGGCCTACATAGGAAAAAGGCGTCCATAGCGACCGTCTAGAGAACTCGGAGAATTTAATGTATTAAAACGATTTTGAAGCATATAATCGACTAGACTATAGCTGTATTGCAAGTAATAATGGAAGTTATGGCAATAAATCGATTTAAAATTATACAAAACCGATAAATTCATATTACCGGTTCTTTGCGATCGCTATTCGTTCGCTTCACTACTGATCGGTCGGGCATCCGTCGATGGATTTGCATATTTTTATTTTTATTGTTTAGAAAAAAGGCTCAATCATATTTTCTAAAACATACCTACCAATTATAAATTCACTAAATAGCGATTAATTCGGTGCAATTATTCGATAGTTGTCTTTGTTTCGTTATTCACTGATGTACTGATGTGTATTCATCGGACTGTGATGAAATGTCAAAAAATTTCGTGGATTGGTGCCAATGGTCATGAAATTTTTCTGCCGTGAAAATTTTATGATGAAAGTGCAATTGTGAACTGTTGATACTGCCGAATTTTGAACAGTTTGTGTGTTATTGTGCGCTTCTCCTAGGATACTTTTCTGTGACAGTTGCATGATTTAACACATTTCGAGAAAGTGAAGGTAATGATTATTTTCTTTTGTTGTGTCTGTACATAATCAATTAGATAGCACCGTGGAGATCGATTAGTTTTTCTAATCATAAGAGAGGCCTGCTTTAAAAAAAATGCGGTCCATTAGTGGTAGTGCAAATCTGCGCATTTCCCATTGTTCCGTGCGAACAAAATGTAAATATTTACGAAAATCTATCAGACAATGGTCTGTATTGTTAAATATGGATTTCTAAAAGCATATTAAAACGCATGCATATCAATCTTACAACTGGCAAAATATTTTCTATATTGACCTGTGTAAAAATTCGAAGCTACCTGGTTTTTATTGGTTTTGTGAAAAACCATAAAATATGTTACAGATAATCACATACGCAACTTAAATTGGTACTGCATAGAATAATTTAAAATAATGTCATGTCCATGTAAAATTAACCAGTTTTGAACAAGGGTAAAATTTTTATCATCTGCAATCAACTTTGACTACCACAATATGAAAGACCCAATAATATGCTGTGTCATGGGAAGTGTGGATGTGACTAACCATTTAAAATAAAGCCAATAAACGCATGCAAGCTCAAACTACAAGTTCTTAATAAAATAAAAAGCATACAAAACATTTTTAGCCATTAAGTCGAACCAATTTTATATTTAGATTTTACACAGTAATTAAGAATGTTATTATGGTTACTTTAAATAGATTAATATGCTTCAAAGCTTTTGCTAATAGCTTACTTTGTCGAAAATCTGCTTAAATTCTAATAATATCACATCTGTATTTCTTTCAAAAAATGTTGTCCATCACTAGGATTTCTCCTGTATTGTGGGTGCATTTACAGACACAAATCTTAACATGCACAAACGCACAGCCCTGGATCAATTATTTGTAGGCCATAAAAATGTTTGCTCCGTGCGCGAATCAAAGTCACAACCCATAGTGCAGAAGCCGATCGCTCATCCACTGCTCCAAACGTGTAGACAAAATATATTGATGCTTCAATGCGTACTCCCACATTTACCTACAGAATGTGTAGTACAAGTTTTATATAACAGGGAAAGCGTTATCATCCTTCTGCTTATTTGCAGTTGGTGCAGCATGTCTTGTTCTTCAATAAATCTCTAGTAGTCATCTCAGTGTTCACTTCCGTACTAGCGGTATCATCGTTCCATCCATCTTTTTTTTAGTCTGCGTAAATTTTAAGATAAATGATGGAATCAGGCGTTACTTTGTGGAAATCCATGACCTATAAATATACAATAAAATATTTTGTGTTAATTCCGCGAAAAACAGTTGATCAAGCCTGAATGCAGTATGCAGCACGGCCCCCCCGTTCGCAAATATATGCAAATGCAGAAGGTGCGATTAATAACATGCAACACACAAGCAAAACATAATTTGCCTAATTTTATGCCTTCCAAATTTAAACTTAATCAGGAGGCAAGCATGCTGTTGTTTATTGTTTACAAATCAATATACAATGTAAACAGGAAAACGCTAATGGTACCTTACCTTTAATTTTTTTTTTATTAATACTGAAAGTCACAAAAAATCCTTATGTTTGTATGGTTTACAAAGGTTTTTTTGACCAGATAGATTGATATACTTTGTTGCACACTAAAAGAAATAAAACAAGGAATACACATAATTAACAGTACAAATGGCGGTCTTATCGCTTAAAGCAATTTCTTCCAGACAACCATTGGATGGAAAGAATTGTTAAGAAAAATATAAAGGGCAGTTTGCAGCGTACAAATATGCAACCTACTAAAAATAAGGAATCAACTAAATAATAGGTATAAATACATACTATACCACCAGATAGATTTATAAAAAACAGGACTGTCTGGTCCAACTAGACATGCGGCAACTCTCCAAAGCTGTGCCTAAAACCATTAGACTAATGGTGGTGTTACAAAATTATTTTATTGTCATTATCCAATTACTAAAAGTTATAAATGTACTTAATTAGTCATAATGAAATATTAATTTTGATAATATATTACCGAATATGTTATCATTGGAAAACCTTCATTTAATGTTTTAACATTTTGCATTTTAAATACATATTTATAATATAGAATTACAATGGTCTTACACATATTATTATGCTGCTAGACTGATGTCATAATTATGATTAAATTGTGTAAATCAATTTTCCTCTTAGTTCAAAAAATTAGTGCTCTTAAAATTTATTATCTTGTATGTAATCAGTTTACATATTACTAGTTTATTAATTCTAGGTTTAACAAGACAGAATATGCTTTATTGTACATCATTATAATAGCAATTATAACAGAAACAATTTAAAACAAGGCTATAATGGCGGTCTTATAGCTAATTGCCTATAAGCAGTGATAGCCTAGTGGTGTGACCGTCGGACTGCCAAGTCATAGGTCTTGAGTTCGATCCAAAGGTATGCATCTCTGACTCTTCAGATTCATGTGTGTATTGTATAATTATCACTTGCTTAAAACATCGTGAGGAAACCGGCATGCCTGAGAAATATTTCTCGACTCGGTATAAACTATGTCACCAGGTTAGTCACTAACCACAGGAAAAGAAGAAGATACCTAATTGCGATATCTTACAGAAGGCTAGCTTGACCACCGTAGACAAGGGTTAAGGGTGCAATATAATATTTAAAAAAAAAATCGGTTTTACAGAGTTATGAAATTTTAGACATGGTTAACTAAAATTCAATTATTCAAACTTATACTATCCACCATTTTTATTAGGGTTCTGCAGCCACGTGGCAAAAGAGGAAGCCTATTACTTAATTTTGTCATGACCAGATCGATACCTCAGTTCCAAAGAGTAACAATTCAGAAACAGGTTTTCATCAGACAGGGAAACAAATAGAGATGTTACTGTATGAAAATAAAATAATCTAGACTTAGGAAAAAATATTGGGTGTAACAATTGAACGACATAACAGTTATCGACTTGTTACTCTTTGGAAATAGTGCGTAATTGTTTTGGGAACAATTTCTCACACTTATATCAATTTCACAAAATTTCGATTTGTTACACTTTGGAACTGAGGTATCGAGATGATTATGACAAAATTAAGAATACGGACGAACAGATGTCTGTCTGTATGTCTCAGGCATATCACTCCACAACTTTGAGTTGATCGTGTCTGAAACATAATGTAAACTGTATGATGCATAACAATGCAAAATTGAGTTAAGAACAATTAGAGGAGAACAAGTTTTTTTGCGTTTCGAGCAGATTTTTTTTACCTACTGTTGGTTAGGTTATTTATATAATGTAACAGCAGTTTATTACGCTAATTTGTTAACTTTTTCTTTCACAAATTGGTACATTTAAGTTATGTAAATTGATATATATTCATTAAATTCTAAATAATAGCAGGAAAAGACTGACTAATGAATGTCAGCACTAAATTATCAACCTTGGGAGTCTAGACTTATGAAATTATTATATAATTATTAATTAATTAGGTACTAAAAAATTATTACATTGGTAATTTGATCTTTAATTTGCCTTTCATGTAGGAGGGTCTGTGGTCAGTACTAGTCCACACCTCTGACTTTTCGAATTCATGTGTGGATCAGAACTTGATTATCACTTCCGTTAAAGGTGTAGGAAAACACAGTGAGGAAACATAAACATGCATTACTGAGACAGCTTATGGTTTGTGTAGTCCGCCAACTCGCACCAGGTCAGTGTATCGGATTAAGGCCTAAACCCTTCTCAGTCTGAGAAGAGGCCCATGCCCAGCAGTGGGACAGTAATGGGCTAATTATGTTATTACATTCAAATATGTTACTTAATAATGTTTAAAATCAATTATACATAAAAATTAATCCATATTTCCCTTGGTCATGCTATAACTTGACAACGACTTTACCGACTGAGGTCATATTTACACAACATATTGGTTTTGTTGAGACAATGGTTCGTAGCTATGCTAGGATCCGATAGGTGGCGCTGTAGTCAAGTTATTTACGCGGGCATAGCCGCGGGAGAACAGCTAGTTATGTTTACAAAAATGCATTATAAGGTGATAATGAACCAGCCAGTTTGACTTTGGGTTTAGAAGTTCGGTCACAAGGGCAATGACTGTATCTGGTGACCCAATAATGACGTTCTATGTAAATTGAGACAAACATAATCACAGGTTAAATCAATTTATATCAAGTAGGTAGGTATGATACATGTTTACAATAACAATGTATGGGCGATGACTTTAGAATAGAATCCCATGAAATATGATGTTATGATGATGCCATTTAGTTTCTGGCGGAGAATAGGTTGTCCACTCTGAACCAGTAGGTACTCGTATAGGCGACTAATGAGTATGACATGTACCCATGTCATTGGGTCTGACTGAACTGGCCAAATATAACACCTTCGGCCATACATTCGGGCAAATATATCACCTTCGGCCATACATTCGTCCAAATATAACACCTTCGGCCATACATTCGTCCAAATATATCACCTTCGGCCATGCATTCGTCCAAATATAACACCTTCGGCCAAAATTCGGACAAATATAACACTATCAAAGTGCCGAAAACTAAACAGGGCGCTTTCAATTTAGACGTTTCGTGTCGGACCGCTGCGGTGCCGAAGCGGTGTGTTTGTCGTAATGCGCACGGACGGTCGTTTATTTTCATACAGAGAACGCGGTGCGGCAACAGTGCGTGTTGTCGAGCGTTCGCGGTACCGACGCCTAACTGTGTGCTGTGCACACCTTTAAGTGACAAATTCACTCTAGATTTTAAGTTTAATTGTTACAGTACCCTAAAAATGTATTAGTGAATAAGTCGTTGGAGTGCCATAATTAAATAAATATAGGTAATTTTTTATCCCAAAAATAATTTTAAAACTACGGAAATTAGTCACATTACCCCTGTACAGTCAAAACAAACTGAAATGGACCGTAAATCAAGGCAAAAAGACTTTAAAGTTCATTTTTATTTGTATTAATACAAATTCCGTCATTCAATACAAAATAAAGAAAATACACCTTTTTTCAAGAACGTTAATTTAGTAAATAACAATGCATATACATGTTAAACTAAAATTTCATTATATGTAAGTATTATGATTATAACATAATATTCTAATTGGGGTGTTTGAGGATGTGCGTTAATTACGTTACATGTTGTATACTCCTTTTCCTACAAGGTAAAGGCGTACTGTGTAAACTTATTTACTGAACCCGGAGCTCCCGATAAAGTTTGGGTCACACTCGCTCCTCGTGCGAGTTACGTGTGTTTTAAATTGTGAGGGACAATGCACTAAAGGCAGCATCAGTGGCGTAACTACATATCGTCGCTTAAGTTCTAACACTGCGTAACTCAAAATAGTTAACGTTTCAGGAGAGCAAAAAATAGTTTTTTTTCTACTTATCATACCTATAATTGTTTTTAATCTACAATATTTTATTTTGGTTTTTTCGATGGAGCACTTTCGCGACACGATCCAGTATGGAACTCACCTGACTTACACGCTGTTTTAGCTGTTTACATAGTTTGGTGGAAAAAATATTACATACGCGGTGGTTTTTGTTTTTGAAATAACGCGTTGCTATTGGAATTAACCATTGATTGTGATTGGTCAAACGATGCGTTTTTAACCGACTTCCAAAAAAGGAGGAGGTTCTCAATTCGTCTGTTTTTTTTTTTAATGTTTGTTACCTCATAACTCCGCCATTTATAAACCGATTTAGATTTTTAAAAAAATTTGAAAGGATATACTTCCAGATTGGTCCCATTTAAATTTGGTGAAGATCTGATGAAGAACTTCGGAGATAGACAATAGAAATCCTCAATGACTAACAGTACGCATAATGTGATGATGTGATTATGTTACGAGCAGCGTCTTTAGTAGGTCCAACCATATTTTAATTAAGGCCACTAAAACGAAAAAATAAAAAAACATTTTAACAAAAATAAAACCGACTTTAAAAAAACGATGAAAAGAATAAAATAATTACCATATTATAAAATTAACAGTTTCAGAAGTCGGTGCCTTCAATTTGGTTCAGCGTGGATTAGCACCGACTTCTAAAACTGTTAATTTTATTATATGGTAATTATTTTATTCTTTTCATCGTTTTTTTGAAGTCGGTTTTATATTTTCGATTCCCTATCGAATGACGTGCGTGACTCAAAACTACTATTTTTCGAGTTACGCGGTGTTAGAACTTAAGCGACGACATTGTGGGGCCGCTGACAATTTATAAAACTGAGGCCCACTAAACACGAACGTAGCTTGTGTCTAAAAATTTACCAACTTAGAAAATCGTTGGTCTAGTGGTGGCAAGCGCGACTGCTGATCGTGAGGTCCTGGGTTCGATCCCCAGGTCGGGCAAAGTGTTATTGGGTTTTTTCCGTGTGGAATTCCCCAGTAGCAGCAGATTTGTGCCCGGTTGATGGCAATAGGCTCGCCCCTATTACATGGGACTTAAACATAACAGCAAAATGAGGGTGTTACTATACACCTCTGCCCAACCCTTCGGGGAATACAGGCGTGATGTTATGTTTACAAAATCGTATCTATACTTATGTTATAAAGAGGAAAGATTTGTATTTTTGTATGTAACGAATAAACTTAAAAACTACTGGACCGATTTAAAAAAATCTTTTGCCGTTAGTAAGCTACATTATCACTGAGTAACATAGGTTACGGGCGGAGCCGTGAGGACACAGCTAGTAGTAATAATACATTCAAACTTACATGAAATTTATGTATTCATTACGTTTCCATAATTCACGCTTGTTCAACCCCTTTCACCCCAGGTAAGTCGGGGCCCTCTTGAGCTGGGCCCCTGGCATTTTGCCAATCTTTGCACCCTATTGTTACGGCACTGAGCAGCATCCTATGAACTAAAACAATATACTTTGTTAACCTTGGTTATGGCAGAATTTCCTTCCGACTGCACATTGTAGCAGTCTATTTTTTTTTAAAAGAACGTTGCCCCACGCTATGATTTCTCCTGTATCGTGGGTGCGTTTACAGACACATTTCTTCACATACACAAACGCCTAGACCCGGAACAACTATCTGTAGGCCATACAAATATTTGATCCATGCGGGAATCGAACCCACGACCCGTAGCGCAGAAGCCAATCGCTCAGCCGCTACACCAAACGTGTCGTCGAAAAAATGATTAAAAAGAAAACTCGTGTTTTTCAGTTGACATTTACGATTTGACAGCTAAATTCTCGGCCTATCACGCATAGCCTAACATAAATATATCATCACGCCCTATATTCCCCGAAGAGGTCGGCAGAGCTTTTTAAAGTAATTTTAGTACACCCTCGTTTCGCCGTTATGTTTAAGTCCCATGTAATAGGGGTAGAGCCTATTGCCATTAACCGAGCACAAATCCAGACTCCAGGCTGCTACTGAGAAATTCGTAATGGAAAAATCCAATAACATTTTGCCCGACCTGGGGATCGAACCCAGGGCCTCACGATCAGCAGTCGCGCTTACCACCACTAGACCAAAGAGGCAGTTAAAAAGAAAACTCGTGTTTTTCAGTTGACTATTACGATTTGCGAGCTAGGTTTCTCTGCGTATAGTGCATAGACTAACTTAATCACGGAACATGTCGGGTTTCTATGAAAATTGACAAGGATGTAAATTGAATATGCGCTGGCTGGTGGAGTAATAAATGGTTTATCAGGAAATTCAGTTAGATTCACCAGGAATATTCAAATTGGTTTACCATAGAGTTGTTGACGTACCGCCATGCGTGACACGAAGTTTCGCAATTGATGGACAAAGCGTATTAAGGTGGAGACAAACGGATGATAACAGATCCTACGTATGACGTCATTTACTTTTATTGGCTGTTTGTATTGTCTTCTCTAGATGTCATAATGCATCGGAGACGTTCCATACGTGTGATCAGTTTGTTCTGTACTTGAAATATCTTTTTCTTCCTGCCCTTATCCCACACTAGGCGGGGTCGGCACAACATGTATTTCATAAATAAATGTTGTTAGAGGTTTTGGCTTATTGTTTTATGACCGGCCGCCTGCCTGACATCAACCCTCCTTGGGAATATTCGTTGAGCGTTCGCGCGGGTGACCGAATGTGCTTGCTGATATTATGCACTGAGTCCCAACATGAAATGCTTGTCAATCTTATTGCCGACAACTAGATAGACTATGTTCTTCTTGGTGGGGAATGCTTGAAGTTCCTCAACACACTCGTTCAGTTTTGCTAGGGACTTTGGTTCTGACACATCGTAAATTAATATAGCACCGTGAGCGTCTCTGTAAAACGAGACTTTTGGTACTCCGTATTCGACATCGTTTATAATAGATATATATAAAAAAATACTCGGTAAATAAATGTTATAAAACATAATTGATATTCGGTTGCCATGAGCAACTCTGTACTTGAAATAACGGAATACTGAAATGTAACCTTGAAGTTGTGTGGTTCCATGTGTACTGCAAGTCCAAATCTACTATCTCAAGATGACTTCTGCTCGAACTAAGAGTGCACTTGCGTGCAATGACTTGCGCAATCTTACTTGCTAATATGTAGATTTGGCGTTCAAGACGCGGCGCCCTGTTGTTCCAGACTAGACTGTCATTGAACCAGGTTTCAGTAGCAACAATGCCTTTACATTCCCGGGGGGATCACTCCTTACCATACAATGAGAAGTCGTGAGTGGCTTCGTTGGCAGTCACTTATGTAACCACAATTTACACCCATATTCTCATACTCGACTCAGGACGGCCTCGAAAACACCTTCAAAATGTTATTCTTAGTCGCAATTTCAAGTGAACTTTCAGGTTCCTCGACTGAGTCGGGGTAGCGTGGAGTCATTACGTCATAATTTGAATTATCTGCATTCCGCAAATAACGCCGCCATAAATAGCTGTAAGGATTATCGTAAGCATATTTGATAAAGTCTTCAAAATTAATTTTTGTTACATACGAACTTTGACACTTCCTTCCTTAAAGTAGGTTCCGAGGTACCTTGACTTTGACAGATGATTCCTTACCTCGACTGAGGAAAAATCTCGAGTCGAGGACGTTTATGTCAACTATAACTACCAATGGTAGTGAGAAATACTGAGTCGAGGTAGAGTCGAGTCGAGTCGAGTATCTTTTGGAGGAATGTCTTAGAATATTGGTGTTAGTTTGGGCGCAATAGAAGTGTTGTTAAACCTGTGAGAAATTCTAAAAAAAAAGTACATAAACAAAAGTCTACATTCGTTATTGTTAAAAATAGACATATTCTGGGTCATTGACTCGTATATTTAATCATGCAAATCTAATACAAATTACTGTGTAGTAGTCATACGAAGTGTAGTAAGTGCGATGCCCGTTTGAGGTCGTGCGCACAGCATGTCTCATGAACATTTCAATTACTTTAGTTAAAATCAGGTTATTTTTGTCACTGATCAATAAATGATTGACGAAGATGTGGAAAGGAGAGCAAATGCGGGAAATAAAGTAAATGGTGCTTTGCATGCGGTTGTGGCTAGCCGGTCGATGTCCAAAAAGACACGACTGGCTGTCCATAATGGTGTGTTGGTACCTACGCTTATGTATGGAAGTGAATGTTGGTCGTGGCAGAAGAGGCATGAAAGTAGAATAAATGCGTTCCTTGCGAAGTATGTGCGGTGTAACTTTGATTGATAGATTGAGAAATGAAGATATTAGACAAAGTTGCGGTTTAAAAGATGATGTAGTGACAAAAATTGAAAGGAGTATGCTTAGGTGGTTTGGCCATGTTGAGAGAATGAGTGAACGGCGATTATCAAAAGAAATTTATAAGGCGGATGTTAATGGGAACGCCGGTAGAGGACGTCCTAGAAGGACATACATCGATGTTATTGGTGATGTTCTTCACAAAGGTCAGGTGCGTAGTACTCTCAACCGGCGTGCGTGTATGACAAGATGTATGAATGTGGATGAAGCGAAAGGGGTATGTAAGAGTCGTAGCATGTGGCGTTCTATAGTTTCTGCCTACCCCCATGGGAAAAAGGCGTGAGTTTATGTATGTATGTATAATCAATAAATGGGTATTCCACTTAGCGCACCAATAGTATTCCACTTAGCGCACTCACGTGGTAGGCTAAGGCTGATTCCGCGTCGCTCAGATCTGGAGATACACTGTTGCGATGAATGCAATAGCGATTCCCTCGATCCCAGACGTAGGTCCTCAGAGGTGTTAATATAATACCGTGGTGATTAGCCGGTAAGAGACTGGCATAACTCTCCGCTTTCCTTAGGGTGAAGGGTATCCATGAGGATTTCCTAACGATAAAAAAAGAGAGTGGAGACACCCTAACTCATATTCGGCTTTCCGGGACAATATTTGTACCAACACTGGTCTACTTACATTCCGTGCCTCGGAAAGGACGTTCAACCGTCGGTCCCGGGTGTCATACCATACCATACCATACCATAATACCTATAATAGTCATTACGTTTAGTCAGAAGTCCAAAGGTCTGACAACTGGTCTAACCTTAGGATATCGGCATTTCCCAGTAACTGGGTTGCGGAGGTCTGATGGCATTCGCTCCGTGTAAAATACTGGTATACAGCCGCATCTGGTTAGACTGAAAGTAGACCCCAACATAGTTCGGAAAAGGCTAGGCAGAACATGGAACTGGTGTACTTATATTCTTAAATATTGCAGGGTGTTGGCGATTGGTGATCATTGGACATGAGCTCCCCGCCCCCCGTCCAGTTGGAGGTGGAGGTCGGCGATGAATCTATGGAAGACGATGCTGCCGACATGATACCGGCTGACAGGTAAATGCAGTTTAATGTAGTCACGATAAAATTACAGTGGAATCCGTTTATTACGACTTCCCTTATAAAGATCAGCCGCTTATAGTGACTTAAGAACAGACTTTAGTTAGGTTTTTTTAATCTGGTACTTACTGACGCCTATAACGACATCCGTTTAGTACGACCAAATATCGCCGTCCCTTTGTTGTCGTTATAAGCGGACTCCACTGCACTTTCATATAGTAGCTTTAGATTAGTAGCACAGAGAGGTCTTGAACGAAATTCTGTGCGATATAGTAGCATAGAGAGATCGTGAACAAACTGTGCCAAACGGTAAACCATCTTACCATAGCATATTACGTTTAGTTATATAAGTTAACAGACACTTTAATAATACTTTACAAGAAAAACTAGTTGATAAGTTGTTCCGTGTTTGCGCTCATAACTCTTACGGGAGTATTATCTTTATCGTTGAGTAATTAGAATTCGGAATCTTTTTTTTCTTTTTATTCTTGACTTATCGCGTTTGGCCCTAATCTCACCTGATGCTAAGCGCAGACAGGGTCTAAGATGGAGCACACGAATCCAAGGAACAGAGATATAGAGGGATTCCCCTAAACCCCTCTGGCTCTCATATACACACGACAGAACACACTAAACTGCTTGGCGCCTTTAATATTAGGGTGGTGGCTGGCTAGCCAGGTGGACCGTCTAGTTCAGCGGTCCTCAAACTTTTTTGTCTCATAGACCACTTGCCATGTTTTTCAGTTTTGGGTAGACCCCCTCCCCACCCCCGCTTAGCTATTATTGCATTTTGAAAATTAATTGGCTTCTGTTTAGAGCGAAAAAACAACACAAAAAAGACATGTTACATTTCATACATTTAGTAAATCTACGACAGTATCTACAATAGTACTATCGTCGTCGGTGTGTTTGTTACGACTCAGGTAAAAACTAACCAATAAGTCATCTGTCTATATGGGTTATTGCATTAATGGAAAGTCGAAATTAAAGTCACGACCTGCTTCAATAAGATCCACTATTGTGGACCCCCGCTAACATCTCACGGTTGTCCAATTATTTTTTCACCCACATGGACCTCTTCTAGGTCGTCGTCGACCCTGACCCTGGGGGTCGATATAAACCACTTTGGGTATCACTGGTCTAGATACTACCACCAAGCGTGCTGGGTTTTGTTCAATCCTACAACACGCGTCTATTCCCAGCGTGCGGTGAGGAAGTTTTATATTCTAACCCGTCCCCACACGGGGTAATTAATTCGAGGGGTAGCAATTAAAAGACACAAAATTAATAATACTGCCAGTAAACACTAGACTAGACAATCAGACATTTAAGTTTCTAAATATTTTTTGCTATTTAAAGCGTGGTTCCAAACTAGTTTATACCTTGATAAAAAGTTACATTCTAGCCTATTAATAGTAGGTACTAAGGCGAAAAATTCATCAGTGTTTGAGGAGCTAGTTTAAAAGCTTTAGTAGTGTTCTAACAATGTGGGTGTGGGTAAAGAGCAGGTAATTATTTTTCTATAATAAACACTCAAACAAGATCATTGCCTTAGTTCGCGCTTGCGCATGCGCATGATCGATTTCTAGGCCGGAAAAATTGGAAATGCTTTTTCTTTTAGGGAAATCTGAACAAAGTTTATATTTTATTATTACGTATATAAGTATATTATCTTTTATTGCTACGGTTAAATCTATGAAGGTGTAGGTAAAAATGGAGACCACATTTCGTAACATTTGACCTTGAATATTTACTTTGGAATTCTGTCTCTTTCTAAATACTCTACTTAGAAAAAGATAGAATATTTAGTTTGGAAATTTATCTAAGGTATTTAGAAAGAGACAGAGTTCCAAAGTAAATATTCAAGGCCAAATGTTTCGATTTTCAGTAGATATTCGTAGTGTGGTCTCCATTTTTAGGGCTCCGTACCCAAATGGTAAAACGGGACCCTATCACTAAGACTCCGCTGTCCGCCCCTGTCACCAGGCTGTATCTCATGAACTGAGATAGTAAGACAGTTGAAATTTTCTGACTGTTGCCGCTATAACAAAAAATATTAAAAAATAGAATAAAAAAATATTTAAGGGGGCTCCCATACTTACAACAGACATGATTTTTTTTGCCGTTTTTATAGATAACTAGTTGTGTCCTCACGGCTCCGCCCGTAGCCTATGTTACTCAGTGATAATGTAGCTTTCTAACAGCAAAAGAATTTTTGAAATCGGTCCAGTAGTTTTTAAGTTTATTCGTTACATACAAAAATCCAAAAATATAAAAATCCAAAAATACAAATCTTTCCTCTATATAATATTAATATAGATAGTATAGAAGTATAGATAGTACGGAACCCTTCGTGGGCGAGTCCGACTCGCACTTGGCTGGTTTTTACCTACACCTTTATGGGTTAAACACAGCAGTGCACAGATGTGTTTAAACAAATAGTGAAAGAAACTTAATCAAGAAATCAAACCAGGTCCTCTGGCAGACTATCAAAGCATCTAAATGGGTCGCGGATAAAGCCGTTACCACAGTTCAAGCACCCCTATGTATCAACAAATAGTACGCCTTGACAGATTTGTCCGATTCCACGAATACACGGATAAATTTGATTTGTGGCTCGTGTGCGCTCAAATAGTTTTTGATTAAGAAGTATTAGACGCGTTCATTCATTAGTTCTAGCTCACCAATTACCGTTGATGAAATACATAATTATTTAGATGATGTTAGGCTTTTTCTTAAATCTGTAAATTAATTTTGTTCGGACATAGAAACAAGTATGTGCCTGCTTTTAAAAAACCAGTGTGTTTAAAAATACAAAATGGTTATTGACGTTCATAAAATTAATACCGGATACCCGTAACGTGTTGTAGTATACTCGAAATACTGAGAAGCTAATTTTGTTATTGGACCATTATAGGTTCTTAAGATGATAAACGCAATGTCAATTATTGTGAAGACGGTCTCTCTCTTCGTTGAAATTTAGAAGCAAATCGCTCAGAAGTATGCTTCGATTTTGTTTAGTAACGAAAATAAATAGAAATCGTTGAGGATCGTGAATCGCGCGAAGTATAAGGAGAGAATAAAGATAGCAGATCTCGCCGAGAGACGAACATCAGTCTTCAGTAAGCCTGACGGTTTATGTATATTATGTGTAATAATGTATGGCTTATCTCGTCTCGGCACGAGATAATGCAACGGCAAAATTATGTCGCGCTGCGCATGACAGACTGGCAGCAATTCGCTTATTAAACATCTGTCATCGCTAAAATCAACTTTAAACTATATTAGTTTAGAAGGAAAAATAAATTATAAGATACACTCACCCAATTTTTTACTGTGTGTGCTGAACCTGAAAATGCAAAATATCTTTGCAGTCAGGTAGATTGAGGAACTGTTCTGCAAATTGACATTGCAATTTGATTGTGACCGTGTTACGTTCGTATCATTGCCGAAAGTCAAGGTTGCAGAACTCGATAGACCGGTAATCGAAGCTAGATAGTATCGCTAAGCAGGTCGCATCTTATTATTACGCCACCATTACTTCATCAGATCTAGCGTTTCGTGTTTTGCATATACTACAATAATGAGAGCTGTTTTTGAGTATTTAATTTTCGTCGTCAGATAGTCTTATATACCCTGATGACAAATTTTCCCTGATTATTTCGGGCATATCAGTACAATGAATCCCCAATTTCGTCATGACTACTTTTAAGAGGAAATAAGTGAGTAATACACGACTTTATTAAGAGAAAACGGGAAGTGTTGTTGTCTACCTTGATATCCTTTTAAAGGAGTCACGAGTCATTACAAAGAGTTATCACTATCCGGTCTTTTGTTTGTGACTTCATACACATGGTTATTTCTTACTGAATTTCGGTTTCCGGCTTAAGAAATGAATGCTACTGCTAATGCTAGATTGACGGTGAAGGAAAACATCATGAGGAAATCTGCACACGTAAGATAGGGCTCTAAAAAGTTTTCAATGGTGTGTGTAGTCCTCCCGCACTAGGCCAGCGTGGCTGATTAAGGCCTAAAACCCTATTCTGACACGGCCCATGCCCACCAGTGAGACAGTAATGGGTTGATTATGCTAATCCAACAAACATTTCACCTCGAAACACAATTTCACCCAATCCGTCCCAAGTATATTTATAACATTTTGCATAGCATTTCTTTACGTAATCCAACCTTGATAATTTAAATAATCGATCGAATTGGTATTGATTTCTTCGAGGACATTGTAACACAAACATAGATGAGACAAGATTTAAAAATGATTATCAGTTTTGATAACATTCTTATCTAACTTCCCACATTTCCTGCTTTTGATACCGTTAGCCTTCGCTGATATTTTGATTACGTTTTTATGTCCGCGAACTTTATTTCGGTTGATATAGTCTTCTTCTTTAATTCATAGTAAGTTTACATTTGTGTAAAATTTTGAAGAGTATTACAAGGATTTTCACACTGACGCAAGTGCCAAGTAGTGTCTACAGGGAGGTTGTGTTCACTAAGTTTTGAGATGGATGTTAAAGAGTGCAGTGTCAGTGATGAATTGAACTCAGTTGAACCAAAGTCAGGTTTATTGTGGGTGCATAGATTTTCTCGTTCCTATCGCCGTTTTGTGTCGCTTTGTTATAATTCAAATGAAGTAGCTGACTCCATGATAGACTGGGATGACAGGTATTCGATATAACATAAACATAACATCACCCCTGTATTCCCCGAAGGGTTGGGCAGAGGTATATTGTAACACCCTCATTTCGCCGTTCTGTTTAAGACCCATGTAAAAGCAAGCCTGTGGTGGTAAGCGCGACTGCTGATAGTGAGGTCCTGGGTTCAATCCCCAGGTCGGGCAAAATTGTTATTGGGTTTTTCCGTGTGGAATTTCTCAGTAGCAGCCCGGTGTCTGGATTTGTGCTTTGTTGATGGCAATTGGCTCACCCCTATTACATGGGATTTAAACATGACGGCGGAATTAGGATGTTACTTTACACCTCTGCCGAACCCTTCAGAGAATACAAAGCGAGATGTTATGTTATGTTACATTTTATTTATTATTAAATATAAAAACCTCGGAAAAAAATGAATGTCACTTGTAAAAATAAAGCTATCGCCTTAAATATAATAAAATAGGCTTGGCACAAATTATGTAAATATTTCAGATGGTTGTAATGATAAATTAATATGGAATGTCATCAATAAATGAAGATAAAACAGTTTGTAATTAAAACACAGTCACGATATCAGCTTATCTTTCCATTTGTTGTCATTGCCATATCATTCAGAGTCAAAAGCACGTGTAACCATGGTGTTCAGAGATATCCGTAAACATCACGCTTGTATTCCCTGAAGGGTTTGGGCAAAGGTATTTAGGGTGTAAACGAAATCATGTAATTCCTTCAAACCTCGTGATATACTGCTGATATAGATTAACCCAGCACGGGATAACTGCAAGGGATAATCATGGATACAATAAACAAAAAAAATATAGGGAGGAAACATAATTATTGTGTTCTTAACGTGAGGCATTTTAGCGCCCCGAGTTAAATGACCGCGCGGCAAGCGATAGCCACGCAATTCGCTCGGGGCGCTAAAATGCCTCACGTTAAGAACACATCAACATAATATGTTTACGTTTTTTACTTTTTTTTATTGAATCTAAAAGTATCCCTTGCAGGGTTAATTTATGTCAGCACTACATCACTAGAAACACCCTCATTTCGCCATTATGTTTAAGTCCCATATATTAGAGGGTGAGCCTATTGCCATCAACAGGGCACAAATCCAAACTCCGGGCTGCTACTGATGAATTTCACACTAAAAAACCCAATTACATTGCCCGACCTGGGGATCGAACCCAGGACCTCACGATCGGCAGTCGCGCTTACCACCACTAGACCAACGAGGCAGTTTATAACCGCTGTAATTAGTTTTGCACGACTTCAAGCCAATATGTTACTCAAAAGTCTATAAGTAACTACTTTACGTCATTTCATAAATATTTTCCTTAACGATGTCACACACGTTGCAGATAGTACAATATTTTATATATGAGTATCTGCGCGTAAAATCTTAGAGTATCTGAAGCTATCACGCACGGAAAATCTATACTAATATTATAAAGCTGAAGAGTTTGTTTGTTTGAACGCGCTAATCTCAGGAACTACCGCTTGGAATTGAAAAAATATCTTTGTGTTGGATAGTCCATTTATCGAGGAAGGTTATAGGCTATATAACATCACGCTACGACCAATAGGAGCGGAGCATAAATGAAAAATGTTGCTAAAACGGGAAAAATGTCCACCCGTGTGAAGTCGGGACGGGCCACTAGTGTAATTATATGTATGTTTAATGAATAATGGAGTAATAATAGTGTCAGCACCTTGTGAGCCATTATCTCAGTCTTTTACAGACTTTAATGATGATGTTCTTCACAAAGGACAGGTGCGTAGTATTCTCAACCGGCGTGCGTGAATATGGACGAAGCGAAAGGAATATGTAAGAATCGTAGCATGTGGCGTTCTACAGGGTGTAAACAAAATCATGTAATTCCTTCAAACCTAGTGATGTACTGCTGACATAGATTAACCCTGCACGGCATACTTTAGGATTAATTAAAAAAAGTATTACAAGTAATATACATGTGTTCTTAACGTGAGGCATTTTAGCGCCCCGAGCGAATTGCGCGGCTATCGGTCGCCGCGCGGTCATGTAATTCGAGGCGCTAGAATGTCTCACGTTAAGAACACATGTGTACTTCTTGTAATATTTTATTAATTGTATCCAAAAGTATCCGGTTCAGGATTAATCTATGTCAGCAGTACATCACGAGGTTTGAAGGAATTACATGATTTCGTTTACACCCTGTATAGTTTCTGCCCATGGGAAAAAGGCGTGAGTTCATATATTTACCGACTTCTTGACTAAAGTCTGCAATAAAGTATTCTTTGTCTTGACCAATAGTCCAGCGATAAACAATACGAATACGACGACCTGTCTGTCTGGGTTTTTTATACGGGCGCTTTTCGAGTTTTTATGTGACCCCGAAGCCCGAACCATAAAGAATTACTTTATGTTTCGGGCTTGACATAAATACAAGTTTCAAGTCAGTTACAAAACTGGCCGGGACATGCACGTGCCGAAAACAGGTTGCAGTCAGCTGCCTGCAAAAGGATAAGTACCTAATGGATTGTCTAGCTAGATAAAACAACCTGCAGTCTTTTCCAGCGATTGTTTTATAGAATAGTTTATTCTGTGATCCTGTGAACGAAGAAAGCATATTATCTAAATTATCCGCTTTCTCGTGAACGAAGTTGAGTATTGTTACAACAAGAGTGTAATTTATTTTATTTAATAACTAAATGACCCGATGAGCTTCGTGCCACCAAAATTATTTTTTATGTTTTTTTCTTCAATTTTTTTCCCATACCACTCCAGTATTGAGGCGAATAAAACAAAAAATGAGGCGAATAAAACAAAAAAACAAATCGGTCTAGCCATTTTCGGGTTTTTGCGAGACTAACGCACAATTGATTTTTATATTGTACTAGCGGCCCGTCCCGGCTTCGCACGGGTGGACATTTTTCCCGTTTTAGCAACATTTTTCATTTATGCTCCGCTCCTATTGGTCATAGCGTGATGTTATATAGCCTATAACCTTCCTCGATAAATGGACTATCAAACACAAAAATATTTTTTCAATTCCAACCATTAGTTCCTGAGATTAGCGCGTTCAAACAAACAAATAAACTCTTCAGCTTTATAATATTAGTATAGATATTTAACTACTATCGGTCACATTTCAATTGTATCGATAACGGATAGCTCGCAAAGCAGCTTAGGTTTGTGAAAAATAAAACATTAGATATCTACTTAGTAAAATATATATTTTTATAGGTAAGTATTATATCACGAATAGTAAAAAAAATCAGCGCTTTAATAAATATTGCGAACATGTTCTCTTGAATATTTTAACATATTTGAATACGAAGTGATTGAGTTTATTTAAATTTCAATCGGATATTATATTTGTAGACAATAATTTGGCCAATAACCCTGCCTTTGCTGTCGTGCAGTCGGGTAAAAATACTTGTTAGGTACTTTATTATTTTATTACATAACACCTCGTTAGGGTTACCACCCGTACTATAATATATAAGGTCCAACCAAAATACCTGGACAAACTTTTACACAGTGTTCAGTAAGTTTAATTAACCATATCTGTGCAAAAAAAACGAGACCCGAGTGTCTATTCTTTTAAACAAAAAATTTTTTTAACATTTATTTTAAGTTCATCAATGTTTTTTTGCATTTTTCACTTCGCCCTTTAGGTAAAGTACGGCGTGGAACTAGCGCTCGTCCCGGTGGCGATCGATGTCTAAAAATATACGAGTTTATTCTTAGAGAGTACAGGCAATTTAAAATGTTATTATTTTTTGGTTAACAAAAAAAAACATTTGGATTTAAAAAAAATTGCATAGATATGTTTAGTTAAACGTACTGACTACTGTGTAAAAGTTAGTCCAGGTATTACGGTTGGACCTTATATAGTATCGTACTGTATTTCAGTCAATTGTACTATATATATTATATTATAGAAAAATTATATATTACGAAAAATACTATATTTTTATCGCTAATTCAACTGTCGCGCTTCTTTATGTTAATTGTAAAAACGGAAAAAAGAAAGAAATACACTATCTATTAATTTAATTAAAAATGAATTGTTAATTTATTTTAATATGAATCTAAATTGCTCAGATTCCTATAATTATTTTAAAGGTCAAGGTTTAATCATTGATCGCCAAAGCGAAGAGCAATAATAAATATACATGAAAAAATACATAATGACAAAAAATAAATGTGTACTTTTTTTTTCCTGGTTTTCCCATAAGTACTATATTTTTGCATCTTTTTTGGGAAAAATACTATATTTGTTCAAAAAAAGGTGGCAACCCTACACCTCGTTGACAAACTTGACTTTACTTCTAGACTAGTTCTTTTGTTACGCTGTAACGAATGGTCTTCCGCGGACCTCCAACTCCCGGACCAAAAATGACCTAAAGGTTCGGGGGATATTAATGCAGTAGATTATCACCACACATAGCAGATTTAAACATTGTCAATTTTTTACGTAACGATTGCACTTCGACTTCACTCCACCTTATATATTTTCGTGATCGCCTTTCACAACATTTATCACAAACATAAATACATAACATCACGCCTGTATTTCCCGAAGGGTTAGACAGAGGTGTATAGTAAAGTAATACCCTCATTTCGCTGTTATGCTTAAGTCAAATGTAAATAGCCTATTGCCTTCAACCGGACACAAGTTCAAGCTCCGGGCTGCTACTGAGGAATTCTACTCGGAAAAACCCAATAACACATTACCCGACCTAGAGATCGAACCCAGGACCTCACGATCAGCAGTCGCGCTTGCCACCACTAGACCAACGAGGCAGTTCATAAAATAATTCCTTTAAAAAACTTAAGTTATACGGTTTTATCTTGCAGTACCCCTGCAGCATCAGAATTTGAGGATTGAAGGTTGAATTTATTATAATGTTGTATTGTCACCAAGAGAATCGGTTAAGTAGAAGTAGTTGAAAAATCTATCGCAAGATTTGAATCAAACAAACAAATTAAATGAATCAAACAAAGCTAATGAAAACCGCCGTGTTATTAGTTGTTTTTTATTTAAGTTAGTAAATTGCATCGTGCTATCAACAACAACCAACAGAAACAAAATATTTCCCGCACTTTTCCTCATACGATAACAGGTTCTGTCAAACATTCAGCGGACACAGATAACGAAATCTGTGCTGTTAATATTGAACCTCGTTGCATTGATTGACCTATTTACATCCATTTGCTTATCATTTGACATTTGTGTTCCTCGATGATAAATAGACTTTGTACGGAAACGATTTAAGTTTCGATTGGAATGTTATCATTATCTCATACAGTAAAGACAGTAAGGGCCAAGCCACATCTGATGGAAGATACGTCGCCGATGTTCCGTCGCGTAATTTACTCGAGTTTTAGTAACGCATCTTCGGTCAAATGTGTGCGGTGTGAGATGTTAGTATCGACGGTCGGCAGTGAAAACCACGTATGTGTAAAATATAAATTTTCAAAAGAGATAGAAGAAACTGTCTCCTGAACAAAAATGGCCGATCAAATGTTTATACAAGTTTGTCATATTTTGCTTAAAAGGACATTCCTAAAAAGAAAAATGTAATTAATTTTAAGTTATTGAAATAAACATTATTTTATTTTTTTATTTTTTTTTTGTCATCGTACGTCATAGATACCTTAGAAGTTTTTGAATTGAAAGTTTGTTGAACTAATACGTGTATGACCAGTTTATCAATCTAATGAACAAATAAAACGCTTTTGAAGAAACATTTTTTTACGAGGTTTTCACTACACCTACCGTCGATATGGAATTGTGTGTCCCGGCGGAAAATCGGCGACTTATCTGCCGTCAGATGTGGCTTGGCCCTAAGACCCGCTTAAAATATGTCCCTCTTCGCCGGGGTGTCCGACAACTAATGGGGTTATGAGTTATGACAGGGCAATAGCCTTAACTTATCATAATACTGATGATATCATATACTGATGACATCATAATATTGCAATTATCTGTCTGCATGACTAGGCACTGTACTAGCTGTCAGAACACTGTCGTAGTTTTCCATAATCTCCAGATTAGAACCATGTTTAAGAACAATTAGCCTTTGGCCAGACTGCAAACGCGGGCGCGGGGCGGGCGCGGGAAGCGGCGCGGGCTACTTGGCGCGGGGAGCGCGCGGGTAGCTCACGCCATAGGTCGTTCATACAAGTGGCCGCAGTGAGAGCGCGGGCGGCAAGCGACAACCCGCGCGGGAGCGGGGGATCTCAAAATAGTTCGAGCTGACCACGCGCGTTGTTGTGATGGCGTCTTCAAAATTAAATGTTGAAGAATTAATAAGTGCTATTCAAGCACGATCTGCACTGTGGATGTCGAAACATCGTTTTTTAGTAAGAATTTTCCAGTAAAAATAAGTCTTCTTCATCCATATGATATTTTGTTAAACACTGGACACGACAACGCTCAGAACGAAGCCACGCTCCACTGCGGACAGGTAAATCGCGCGCGTTCCCGCACCCGCGCTGCTCCCCGCACCGCGCTGCCAGTCTGGCCAAACACTTATAGGCTGTGACAGGGTTGCCATCACCTAAACTGCCGGCCGACACCGGACAAAGATTTAAATAACCGGACATTAGGTCGAAATTGGGAAATATTCTCGGACGTACCTAAAAATATTAAAAAATATGAAATTTTCGTTTTATATGTATAGCCAAAATATAATACGAACGAAAATGTCAACTCGACCGACATCCGGGTTTCACGCGATCGCTTTTTGTGAACCCCCCGGACACCCCGGACGTCCTCCCAAACTAGGACAAATCCGGGGAAACCCGGACGGATGGCAACCTTAGGCTGTGATAACCTAGCGGTTTAACGCTAGCCTTCCATACAGGAGGGTCCGAGTTCGATCCCGGCCCGCACCTCGTTTCTCGAGTTCATGTGCGGATCATAATTTAATTAACACTTGCGTTAACGGTAAAGGAAAACATCGTGAGGAAACCTGCACAACTGTGAGGGCTACATAAAGTACTTGAAGGTTTGTGGAGTCCGCCAGCGTGCTCTAGGCCAGCGTGGTGGACTAAGGCCTAAAGCCTTCCCATTTTAAGAAGAGGCACGTGCCCTGCTGTAGTACAGCAAAGCCGGGTACAGACTTACGAAATGTATCATGCAATGTAACAATTCCCAGTGTGGACGCCCGTGCACGAACCGTGCACACTACGCGTGCGTACTACGTACCTTTCATGTTACGTTGCATGTTACGTTACAGCAGTACCCGCCTTACTAGGCTGAGTATGCTAAGAACGAAGTCTCATCACCAGGCATTAATAAAACAGTAATAAAACAAAGTCTATTTAAATAATACACACTTGAATAATAATATGCGCTCCAATATAAACACTTCGTGTGAAGAAATATCATTAGTAACATTGATTTCAATCGATGCAGGGAAGCCACTTGTATCAATTAGATTGCAAGAGTCAACTGCATGAATCAGATTTGTTTGATAGTTGATTGAATGCTCCTAGGCAGTTATTATCTCTTGGAGATAATGTGCACTGTTCAATTATTACGATCTAGAAACGGTGTAAATAGACCCTTAACGAATCCGAAAGGCACTTATTCTCCACGTCATTGCGATATTTTTTTTTGTTTTGGACTATGCCTAGGAACCTTCTAGTTACGGAGATATTGGAGGTCAAAGTTCCAACGTTTTCACAACTTTTTTAAAAAATACTAGTTTTGAAGGTTGCAAATGTACTTGAAATACCTCCATTACCCGTTTACTACTCATTGCATCTATCAGCAGTGTTTTGAGTGCGTTACATTGAGCTTTACAATAAAACGAAATTTTTCACCCAAAAAAAAAGTCGTTTCCCAGCGACAATTTTTGCGTAGGGTTACTTAGTTTGATGTACTGAATGCATGGTTGACGGCTTCGTGAAGGGTCTTTTTATACACCTTGTATATGGGCGACAAGCGACATTATGAAGCAAGCCGAAAATGGTAGATAACCGTTTAGGGCAGTGCTGGTCCCCAAACTTTTTTGTCTCATAGACCACTTGCCATGTTTTTCAGTTTTGGATAGACCCCCGCTTAGCTAATTTTGCAAATTCACTGACTTCAAATGTGTTTAGAGCGTAAATCACACGTTAAGTTTTATACATTTAGTAAACCTACGACAGTACCTACCTACAATAGTACTATCGTCATCGGTCTGTTTGTTACGTTTTCAGGTAAAAACTAACCAATAAATCATCTGTCTACGTGGGTTATTCTATTAATGGAAAGTCAAAATTAAAGTCTCGACCTGCTTAAATGAGATTCACTATCGTGGACCCCCGTTTACATCTCACGGACGCCCAATTATTTTTTCACCTACATGGACCCCTTGTAGGTCGCCTTCGACCCCTGCGGGTCGATATAGACCACTTTAGGTATCACTGGTTTAGGGCCTGCGAACCGTTTAAGCTCAAATAATTTTAAATCTTATTGTAATACCCTTTAGGACTCGTATTTACCGTACCGCGGGATGCTTCGGCATGTCGCGGCACAACGAAGCATCTCTCGGTATGCTAAGCAAATATGAGAGCTAATAGTACTAACATAAGGTTTAAATTTATTTGAGCTTAAAACATCCGTTGCCATGCCGTGCCGCCTGTCGGCGCAGGCCCTCAGAGTTTCATGACAGCAGAGGTCCGTCGTGTATCCTATCGACCTTCAAAATAGTGAACCATTTTTGTAAGGACCTACCAATCATCCCATCAAATCTTGGCTACGCATCTCAAAAGTGGGTGAATAAGACCATAAAAATAATTATGATGAGGTTACATGACACACAGGGTGAACTCGTATTCCTTTTAAGGCGTGATAGTGTGTGCTATATGCAACAAACTAGCACTCCATGGGTACATGGGTAGTTAGTATTTAATAGTTTTTTGAGAAATTGCATTTTTATTATTATTTGAAAAATACCCAGAATTCGTTATTAAATATTATTTATTTTCAAGGTATCAAATTTAATGGCTTTGATTTCTCAACAAACTACCCAATCTCTTTACAAACAAAATAAAACATTTTGTCTGTTATGGTGCGTCCAGACCTGACGAACGCGCCGCGTGCCGCTCACGAGCCGTTCGCGAGCTGCGCGTGTGCATTTCATGTTCGTACAAATGCTCGCGAGCGGCGCATTCGCGGCGCGTTCGTCAGGTCTGGACGTACCATTACATGTAACCTAGCACATGCCACTATACCATTATAAAAAAGAACTTCCGTAAATGTCAGATAGACAGCAGCGTTCACACGATCACCAATCCTATTGCCAACCATGGTGATTTTGGCGATTTTTATTCACGACCAATAATTGTAGCGGTCGTAAACGTTCTCAACCCGATCTTCTTTTCGTGTCATTAGTGACTGACCTGATGTCAGAGTTTTTGCCGCTCATGGGCATGGGCCTCTGACTTGGCTTCACATGCCGTCGAGAAATATATCTCAGGCATTCTTTCCTCGCGATGTTTTCGTTCACCGTTTTTAAGGAAGTGATAATTATACAATACGCACATGAATCCGAAGTCAGAGGTGTTCCTTGGGTTCGAACTCGAGACCTATGACTTGGCAATCCAACGGTCACACCACTACGCTATCACTGCTGTTCTGTACCTGATATGCTATGTATATTTTACTTCAGTCAACAAAACCAAGCATTCTTCCCAAAGACAATAGATAAGGGAAAAAAATGATGCCGTCTGTATACTGAAGGCATTTTGAGTGCAGTAGAGCGATCTAGTTTAATCAAATGATTTCCCTGCACAACACAATATGTTGATGTTGCGTGTATTCATATAGCGCTCTATGGGGAATTTAATAAATGTGAAGGCTGGAAATAACACAATGTTCCTTATACAATGGAGGTTGCTTTTAATTACTTTGCGGAAGTGGGGTTGTTTGTAGGTTTGAAAGTTGGAGTTGTAGCACTTATAGACAGACGATAGGTCTAGCACGTTCGTTTGACGTATAGTATCATAACATAACATCACGCATTGTACTCCCCGAAGGGTTCGGCAGAGGTGTTTTAATTCACCCTCGTTTCGTCAGTCATGTACTGATACAGTTCTTTATTCAGTGACATCAATAATTAACTTTTTAACAAAAAAAAACCGACTTAAAATTGTCTATCTCCGAAGTTCTTTATCAGATCTTCACCAAATTTAAATGGGACCACTTCGAAAGAATACTCTTTCAGACAAAAAAAGAATTATTAAAATCGGTTCACAATTAGCAAAGATATCGCGGAACAAATACAAAAAAAAAAACGTACAGTCGAATTGAGAACCTCCTCCTTTTTGGAAGTCGGTTAAAAAAGTACGCGACGATTTTTCCGTTTGGTGGAAACTGACCCTTAGTGAATCCAAAGCTTTTTAACTATTCGATAGAATAGAAGCATTCCACAATAATAGTCGTCTTTCTTGATTCGTCCTAATGTCTTTGCAACCTATCAGCTGTGTCAATATCGAAGCTGGTTAGTGTGAATGATCTCATTATTTATTATATTATTTCTTTTGTAAGAATAATTTTAATAGAAATGTGCTAGTGCTGTCGAAACTATTAGTTGACTATACAGGGTGAACTTGAATTCGCCATTTTATTTTTTATTCTTATTCGCGTTTGACTCTAGTCTCACCTGATGGTAAGCGCAGACAGGGTTCTTTAGGAGGTATTCCTTTGAAGGCATGATAGCTATCTAGGGGGAACTTGAATTTGCCATTTTATTTTTATTTTTATTCTTATTCGCGTTTGACCCTATTCTCACCTGATGGTAAGCGCAGACAGGGTTCTATATGGGGTATTCATTTAAGCCTTTTAAAAAATGATAGCTATACAGGTGAACTTGAATTCGCCATTTTATTTTTTATTCTTATTCGCGTTTGACCCCAGTCTCACCTAATGGTAAGCGCAGACAGGGTCCTTTAGGGGTTATTCCTTTTAAGGCGTGATAGTATGTCCTATATGCAACACTTTTCTTCATCGCAATTCCCAACAAAAGCACTATGGGAAGCGGTGAAGGGTGGGGGAGTACGGATGCTATCTTTTGTAAAACTTGTCGTTTTTGCTAAATTGTTAATTAAATTTAGCCCACTTTTTAAATGAATTTTCTTACTTTCAAAGAAACTTCTTTTATTGTATCGCGTTTTAATTAAAATTTCACAAATCATGCGGTTAAAATTTAATTGCGACTATGTAAGTTAGTGTTTATATTTTATTAGCGTTCTTGGTCATGATCGATTCACAAGGTTATTTTGGTTTAACGTTGTCTTTGTGTTTGTCAGTTTGGCATTGAATGGAAGAGATCTATACCGTACATTGGATGACAAAAGACAGAAAGGCGAAGAAGCCTTTCAGATTCGGATTTTTTTTACAAGAGGGCATTTAATTGCTGATTTAATAACTAGAATCTTGGTTACTCCTTTACTGCATTCAACGCAGACTTTGAAATTTTTATGTTTAATGATATTTTTTTAACTTTGTCCTATTTGAGCATAGGCGTATCACATCTGATGGTAAGCGCAGACAGGGTTTAAGCCTAGGCGTATACGGAGCCGCAGGCCGCGCAGGCAACACAGTTCACGTCACAGTTTTACAATTCATAGAGTTGAGCAACGTCTACATGGGCTTGGGCACACTGTTTAGTTGTTAAAACTCGAACGAAGCGTTTTGATTCCACTTTCATCGTGAAAACCGCCAAACACTGGAATGCGCTGCCCAAGTGGGTGTTCCCCGACAGTTACAATCTAGGTGTCTTCAAGTCACGAGTGAATCGGTTTCTTCTGGGCAAGCCTACTCCTCGTAGACCGCATCATCGCTTATCATCAGGCGAGATGGCGGCCAAAGGCAGGCCTAGTAACAAATAAAAAATAAAGAAAAGTTTTGTCGATAGTTAATAGTTTGTTAAGTTGTGTAGGTTTTAGACGCCTCATTCAATTTCAGTGTCTGATCTTGGATTTAATTACCAGGTTGCAAATTAAAATTTTGATTCGGTTATCTGTCAGGAAATTTTCAGTTACATACATTCCGGGATGAACAATTAGCCTAGGTGTATATGGAGGCGCAGACCGCGCAGCCAACATAATTCGGTCACAGTTTTATAATCCATACAGTGGGCGGTGGCATCGCCCGACATCAAAGGCGTTGCCCAACTGTATGGATTGTAAAACTGTGGGTGAACTGTGTTGCCTACGCGGCCTGCGCCTCCGTATACGCCTAGGCTAAGATGGAGAACTAATCCAAGTAGCAAATATATAGAGGTACTCCCCTATGCCTCTTTGGCTCTCACCTACACACGATAAATGGAAAATGAAAGAAAATGATTAAATGGAAGTTATTGTCGATAACTTTCCCATACATTTTGAACAGAAAATTGAGAAATGTTTTATTTTTATTACACCTCACCTTGCTTGTATCGATAACGTATCTACGTCCATTACACGCATTAATGTACCACTTTATGGAACCGATATTATTAGTGAAAACCCTGATAAAATTGTTTATGGAAATTATGGAGTTTTTAACACATACACGGTACGTACATTGCGTAGGGTTTTTTGCATCCCTAGAGCACGTATAGTGGGTTCATGTTGTCATACGAATACTTTAGTCTATCGTCACGGGTAGAAGATCTGAACCGGTCTAATCAGACTTATGGTCAAATACTAAAACCCTACTCAATTTTATGTTCCCGTTAAGTCTCGTAATGTCTCTTTCACTTTAAGGCGAAGTGATAGTGACAGAACGAAATTAACGGCAACATCAGGCCCGTATAAATAACTCTCATTTATGACCTGTCTCTTAACCATCCCTGATCCATCGTGCTCATCCGCCGCCGCTGCGGAGCCGGTCGACTTTTTCTGACTCTGCAGTCACACCTATAATTCAGCCCACATCAAGCTGTCTCCCTCCCAGTCCTCCCGCCAGCAACGCCCTAAACCGAGGTCCGATTCCCACTAGGGTTCGCCCTTAGTGCTGTTGCTGCTAGTAGTCATAATGTTAGTAGTAGTTAGCCTAGGTTAAGTATTTTACTCGTCCCCCTTGGTTGGAGACCCTTCAGATCTCGCCAATAACTGTCCAGTTACGTAGAAACGGTCCGCAAGACTATCAACAATGAGTCGAATAGAAAAAAAAACCTACCGTTTTGCTATCACTTGAGATATTAACACGTACATTTTTTTTGTCAGTCATGTGATATTCTGATGACATTTTGATAGCTCCACTTGGGATTCTGCTCCCAGGCCGACATGTTGATAGTGCTTTAATAATATAGGTAGGCTTTAGAATATCGATATTCCCTCATAGAATCGTGGAGGTCACGTACGTGGAAGTTATTGCGTTGATATTCAGCAAGTATTGGTTTGATTGGAAACCGATCCCAACATGGTCGGGATTTCAGCAAAAGGTTGGCAAGAGTAGATGCATTGCTCAGGCCTGTTTCCAACTGGGGTAGGCAGAGACAATTCAACGCCACCTGCTACGATACTGACATACATTCCTCGCTTCCTCAACATCCCATAGTCCTTTTTATACGCTGTCATCAATTTGTACTCCGAATTTTCGAACGCCCCCTTTTCAAAAGATCGCTTATTTACTCTGTTACAAAGTAGTGTCAGTGACTGAAAAGTTGAGGAGTAATAGGTTAGCGTGGTATGGACATTTTATGTAGAGGTAAAAAAGTCATGTTACTAGAAGAGTAGTAAATATGAATGTGGATGGATATACAAATAAAGGTAGGCAAAAGAAAAAATGGATGCATTGTGTGAAGGATGATATGGGTAAGAAAGGAGTGAGCTCTGAGATGACGGGTGATAGAGGAGAATGGAAGAGGAATACGTGTTGTGCCGACCACACTTAATGTGGGATAAAGGCAAGGGTAATGATGATGATGGTGATGCTTATTTGCTCTGTTACAAACCTCCACAGCTAGCATACGGCTGCGTTCAGACGACACGCGCCCGCTAAGCGCACATCACGCGCGTCGACACCCGCGTCTAACTCGCTTTGAAATTTTTTGTATATAATTTGAGTTTTATGACACATCAATAGATCTCAAATTGCATTTATCGAGGAATGGCATGAGGCGGGCGCGAGGCGGGCGCGAAGCGGGCGCGTGGCATGCGGTTGGACTTTGATAAATGCAATTTGAGATCTATTGATGTGTCATAAGACTCAAATTATATACATAAAATTTCAAAGCGAGTTAGACGCGGGTGTTGACGCGCGTGGTGTGCGCTTAGCGGGCGCGTGTCGTCTGAACGCAGCCTACCTCTTTCCCAGACAAAAACCTTATCAGTGAAACAACTGTAAATTATAGTTTAAATACGTAGTAAACTTAAATGTATAGTACAAAGACTAGAACGCGTGTTGCGTCACCTTAATTTTACACATACGTAAACATTAAATATGGTCTTAACTGACGTCACCGACAGTGAGTCTGTGCATTGCGTCGCTATTACTGTAGGTCAATTCAGGTATTTTTTTGAACCAGGAAGCGAGTCGTTTTCTTTCACGAAATTGTCAATTTTTTTGACAACAAAAACAAAACCGAATATTTTGTCAAAATTTCGGATGTTTTTTTGAAGCAGGAAGCTTGCCAGTATCTTTTATAAAATTGTCAAATTTTTTGACAGCCAAAACAAAACCTAGAGTGCGCGCAAGATAAGTCTGCGCGCGGTCAAAATCGGAACTAATCATAGTCCACCTCAATGTTGCCGTTATATTAACTTTTTCACTAGATCTGCCTGATTTGAGAAGTAAAAAAATAAAAAAAGATTATAGTAGACCTCATCAGACGATAATAATCATAATGCATTCTTATTCATTCACGGCACATTTATAAGTTTAATTCTTTTCCTTTGCAAATTACTTAAAAATATTATTTAGTTTAATTGGTAGGTAGACAATTTTAACGTTCGTAACTTAGCTCAAATAAAATATAATAAACCGCAAAAGAGGGTTGCCCAATTTTAAAGCTCACGAATGTTACTTTTCCTTAAAAAGTAGTACTTTGTATTTTTGCGATCATGGCAACATTTAGCACGCCTTCGCGCGCAGAGTTATCTTGCGCGCACTCTAATGGTGCCTCCAGACCTGACGAACGCGCCGCGAATGTGCCGCTCGCGAGCCGCCCGCGAGCTGCGCGCGAGTTTTGTACGAACATGAAATGCACGCGCGCAGCTGGCAAGCGGCACATTCGCGGCGCGTTCGTCAGGTCTGGACGCACCATAATACATAATTATATTGAAAAATTTTAGATTTTATAAATAACAATTGCAGGCTTCCTGCACGTTTCCTGCTTCGTAAAAATACGTGTAGGTCTACCACGAACGTTTGACGTATAGTATCGTAAACGTATCGGTAATGTAAGCGAATTTGGACTCGAAAATACAACTGTCCTATAACATTTTGGTCAATTTTTTGCGACATGCACAATTTGTATCATACATAGATATAAATAAAGTTTTCAATTTAATTAAATAGTATGTGCGAAACGAGTATTTCCGATTCAAAATTCACTTATATTAACGTTCCGTTTACGTTAGTAAATCGATAGCATTCTCGCTTGGCCTACTGATTTATTCTACTGTCTGGCATAGGGATGCATAGGGAATTGTCATTTAAAGATTTAATGGCTCCGTAGCCATTAAATCTTTAAATGACAATTTAAACAAATGTAGAGTGGGGTCACCTACTCATTCTCAGTGTTGTGAGGTTCCCAGCAGAGACTTAACACCTCTTCTCCAATAGGTGTTGTATAGCAGCCTCGTTGGGCTAGTCTTGGCAAGCGCGACTGCTGATTGGCTTCGATCCCCAGGTCGGGCAAAGTGTTATTGGGATTTTCCGTGTGGAATTCCTCAGTAGCAGCCCGTAGTTTGGATTTGTGCCCGGTTGATGGCAATAGGCTCATCCCTAAAACATGGAACTTAAACATAACGGCGAAATGAGGGTGTTACTACACAACTCTGTCTAACCCTTCGGGGAATACAGCCGTGATGTTATGTCGTATATAATATGACTAAGCTATGCTGGGGTCAGCTTCTAGTAACCAAATGTGGCTGGCTGCACATGGACGACTGTGTTGCTGGAGACACAGCTGATTGCTATATGCTTTTAGTTGCAGATCATACACGAAACCGTCACTGCAGCTACAAACAGTCTCGTTCTCGAACAGTGGCCAATGTGTGGTGAACCTGAAACACCATCTACATAACATACATAATATCACACCTTATATTCCCCGAAGGGTTCGGCAGAGGTGTTTTTAGTACACCCTGTAGTTTTAATCACATGTAATAGGGGGCGAGCTTATTGCCATTAACCGGGCACAAATCCAGACTCCGCGCTGCTACTGAGAAATTCCTAATGGAAAAACCCAATAACACTTAGCCCGACCTGAGGATCGAACTCGGACCTCACGATCAGCAGTCGCGCTTGCCACTACTAGACAAATGAGTCACCAAATGACCATCTAATCATGTCGATAACCGCCGTAATAATGGCAGACGAGAATAGTCAGCGACATTAGACATACCACAGTTCGTTCCGGTGTGAACTGCAACCTCGTTGAATGAGTTCAGTGTCAGGCCCAAGGTCTTAGAGAACAGGTAGTGATGCTGAAGAGGTTGTCTGGCAATATGCCAGCGTTTGTTGTCTCACTTATCCATACAAGTATCAACCTTATTTATAGACCGTTAAAGTTGAAAATAGGTTGGTTTTGGTGTATGACCCAGTTTTTCTGGTTAATGAGTTAGATATAAGTATTATGATTTGCTGGTCATCTAGACACGAGGTTGTCTGTGCTTTGTTTATGCTGATTCCATGGATTGTGTGATGTTAGCCGTATCATTTCTTAGTACCCACCCTTCGTTTTATAAATGACATGTAATTTGGAAGATATGTGTGAAGAGGAATATGTTTCGAAGTTATGGCGTGTCCACATTTGCGTCCGTGCAAGACATGCGTACGAATGCGAAGCGGTTATTCATCTCGCATTGAACCACTGTAGACGCGTCACGTTCCGTTAGCGCACGTGCATGAAGCAAATATTGTTACCCCGCATACTCTCGCAAATGCGTCAACAGCATGTTTGCATTAGGCACGTGAACTGCTCGCAAACAAACGTGTACATTCTTACTCGTAGGATACACGGCTTACGCGCGTGCGCTGAACGAGCGAAAGTGTGAAGACAGCTTTAGACCGATGTACATAATTCTGTTAAAATAGACCAAGTTCTTGATAGTCCGATTTTAGCTATTCGGGCAATAAAAATCGATATGATTGAAATCCACAATAGAAACTAACTTTCGAAAGATTCTTATCAAAATCACTAATTTAAAAGACTTATGATCGATCTTGGCGACACGTTTGGTGCAGTGGCTGAGCGATTAGCTTCTGCGCTACGGGTCATGGGCTCGATTCCCGCATGGATCAAATATTTGTATGGCCTACAAATTGTTGTTCCGGGTCTGGGCGTTTGTGCGTGTGAAGATTTGTGTCTGTAAGCGCACCCACGATACAGGAGAAATCCTAATGCGGGGCACGTTTTTTTTTAAAGAAAAAAGAATTTGAAAGAAATATGATAGGTCTAAGAAAATAGTCCCACCAACCACTACGTAAGTAATAAAATAAATATTGTTTAAATACTACATTCCACTAATATAAATTGTGCAATAAGTTAAACAATCATACCAATGTAAATATCTATTACGACGACCACCAATGAAAATATTTTATTTTAGTCTTAAAAAAAAGCACGCTCTAAATGAATGTTCGAGTATGCCTAGACATTTGAACATGCATGCATTGCGTGTTTTTTTTCGTATTTTCATTTGAGAGTCGCCTATTGGTTTGATGTCACATGAATGCATATTTGCAAATAAAAAAAAAAATATAAGTAGAAATATTTGAAATTCGAATGACGTTACATTTTTGACAGCTCCAGTTGGGATTTTGACAGCTACTAGGCCGCCATGTTGAGAGTCATTTATTAATATGGGTCTTAATGCACCCCTATCCAGAACTACTGAAATCTACTGAATGACTAAAGGCTCTGGACTGTCTGGAATTCATGGGGTAGCCTTTGCTCAAGAAAAATATGTCGCAGGGGTTACCCAGTGTTAACTGCAGATGCTGCTCCTAACGAGCGCACCTACATGAGAAGGTTAATGAATGTAGATGAAGCGAAAATGGTGTCAGGGTGGTAGCAGGTGGAAATCTAGTCTCTGCCTTTTTTTTTCTCGTCCGAAAATCTTCATGGATGTCCCTCTCCCGGGGCAGGCGAGGGGGTCTGCCGGACTCTTACCGGCCTAAAACCAACGGTGTTCCTTCTCTTGACCGTTCGGCCGGGGTCGCGGGATTCGCAAGAGCATGCACCGCAACCCCGGCAGGTCTAGTCTCTGCCTACCCCAATGGAAAACAGGCGTATGTATGTTATGCAGATGCTCCATAAGGCTTATTAAATTTAAAAGTACCCAGGGGGAATAATAATATGACATTTGTTGAATCATATTTAATTTCATATACGTAATCATAACTGCAAGTGCACTGCATATCCAGTCGGCAGTTGTCACGCAGTTGTACTATTGGCTGGAGACCCTTCAGGTCTCGCCAATAATTGCCCAGTTACGTAGAAACGGTCCGCAGAAAAAACACTCTGTTGTACTACATATAACTGCCTCCAAACTGCATATTTGTATTTATTATATATTTGGCAGTAGCAGTTGCGGTCGTGATGCAGTCCGTCTGCCTGGGCCTTTACAAATCCATTTCTGATATGAATGGAATTTAAATTACTATTGTGACGTTATTAGCTCTCCTGGTACATTAAGATGCCGAAACATAACTAGCCCATTATTGTCCCACTGCTAGGCAAGAGTTTCTTCTCAGAATGAGAATAGCCTTAGTCCACCACCCTGGCCTGGTGCGGGTTGGCAGAATACACACACCATTGTGAACTCTATGGAACCCTCTCAGGTGTGCAGGTTTTCTCGCATTGTTTTTCCTTCACCGTTAACTTCTTATTCTTCTTCCTGCCCTTATCCCACACTAGGTGGGGTCGGCACAACATGTATTTCATAAATCCATGTTGTTAGAGGTTTTGGCTTATTGTTTTATGACCGGCCGCCTGCTTGACATCAACCCTCCTTGGGAATACTCGTTGCGTCCGTCGCGCGGGTGACCCAATGTGCTTGCTGATATTATGCACTGGGTCCCAAAATGATATGCTTGTCAATCTTATTGCCGACAACTAAGCAGACAATGTACTTCTTGGTGGAGTATACTTGCAGTTAACGCAAGTGATAATCAAATTCTGATCTTACATGTATTTGAAAATTCAGAGGTACGGGCCGGGATTGACCTCAGACCCTGTTGCATGGAAGGCAAGCGTTCAACCCATAGGCTATCACCGTCGAAATAAACAGTAGCTAATATAATAAAAATTCGTCCATGGCCAATTTCTATTAAAAGCACCACTTATATTATCTAGCCTCCAGGCCGTTTAAAAATGTATGTTTATCTTGTTGCTTTCTCAGAAACTAGGCTGTGTGAAATTGTTATTTTTCTCGACTATAAATTCATTTGATCTCTTTTTCTTCAGAATGTCTTCCACTAATGTTTTAGCATTCGCTTTTTGCGTCGTAAGTATATTTATCCGACTTCGAAAGAATTGGGGTAATGTGTTTGCTTTTAGTTTCAAATATTTTTTGTTAACTGCGTCGTTGGTCTAGTGGTTGCAAGCGTGACTGCTAATTATGAGGGTCCTGGGTTCGATCCCCAGGTCGGGCAAAGTGTTATTGGGGTTTTCCGTGTGGAATTCCTCAGCAGCAGCTTGAAGTTTCGATTTGTGCCCGGTTGATGGCAATAGGCTCGCCCCCTATTACATAGGACTTAAACACAACGGCGAAATGAGGGTGTTACTATATACCTCTGTTTAACCCTTCGGGTATTACAAGCGTGATGTTATGTTATTTTGTGTTTTTAGTAGTAGTTGAAATGGAATTAATAACATTATCTGGTTTTAAAATGATGTTAATATTATAAAACGACGCAAGCGAAGTCGTAGACAAATCCTAATGCATGCTTGTTGTTTCACCTGGCATGTCGCTGTGTGGTCCACCGCTAAGAATAGCACACCTTTAAGCTTCCCGTCATAGGAATTTAGTTTTATTATATTGGATGGACGATAGTACCCTGTATACAACGCGTTACAGAAATAATCTGAAACCTCAGACTCCCAATTAGAATATCAAGTTGAAAGCACAATACAATAGTTATTTATATTTAACTAGCGACCCGCCCCGGCTTCGCACGGGTGCAATGTAGATAGGTACTAATGTGGAGCATTAGACCTTCTTGAATCACTCTATCTAAGTATCTATTAACAAAAACCGCATCAAAATCCGTTGCGTAGTTTGGAAGATCTAAGCATACATAGGGACAGACAGACAGCGGGAGCGACTTTATAAAGAAGTTTAACTATAACAATAAAAAAAATACCTTCCTCCTATTCTTTTCCCAATTATGTTGGGGTCAGCTTCCAGTCTAATCAGATGCGGCTGAATACCAGCATTTTACACGAAGCGACTGCCATCAGACCTCCGCAATCCAGTTACTGGGCAATACCGATATCTTAAGGTTAGACTGATTGTCAGACTTTCGGGCTTCTGACTACCCATATCGACTGTCAGAGGTATTCTTATGATACCCGGGACCGACGGTTTAACATGCTCTCTGAAGCACGGAGGGGTCTCGATTTGTAACGAATGATTTTTTTATTATTTATCATTAGGTATTTATTTTTCATTGCTAACTGCTTTTAAAGTTCAGTCTTATTGCCTTGACTTAAGGCTTAATTTTCTTTATATTATTATCCGATTGACCGACTTAAATGTAAAAATCTGTCTCGCTATCTCTTTTCAAATATACTTACGTTCCTCTTTCTACTGTACTCAATATTATAAATAGTGAGTGTAGGTTTGTTTGTGCGCAACAATCTCAGAAACTACTAGACTGATTCTGAAATACTTCGGCGTTAAAAACTTTTGCTTTTCATATAGAAATAGAATGCTTAATTTAAAAAAGAAATGGTGGGGTATTGGTTTGTCAGAAGGGATTCAAAACGTTTCTATGACTATCGTTAAAATGAATTAATTTGAGGTTTACAATGTTAATGAAGGCTTTTAGCATAATCTATTTAAACAACTATGAGACATGATCCACGCCAACAGAACGACGGGCAAAACTTTGTAACGATATAAGGCGTAGCATAACATAGCTCATGCCTGCTTCCTGCTGGGGTAGGCACAGACCATTGAACGCGACCTGCTATGAACCTTAAATACATTCTTCGCTTCTTCTTCATCTATAATCCTTTTCATTGTATAAAATATAGGAATAAGGAGGTAACCATGAGGTTTCCATAGTCACGCAAAATGAACAAAAGTCTCGAGTTTTTTTTTTAATAAAAAAAAGTATCTTTATCCAAATGCGCGACAACAAAGACAGGGTTATGTCTTTGCTTAAGTGTGTTCTATCAAGACCCCATTTTTTGGATAAAGCAGATCCTAACTATATTGCAGGTCAAGACACCATTATAATTAAAAAGGGGGATCATTAGATTCCGTTGGAATCTGGAGTGTTAGGATTGATTTAGATTAGTGAGTCCACCTCATGCGTACTAAAATAACAGCGTGCTTCATACCAAACATATTTATCGTCCAAACGACGCAGTTTCGAAACGTCTTCTTCTAAGTTTAACTATTTGTTTTATATTAATTCTATAGTAGGTTATGGCCTATTTCCAGCAAGGGATGAAGTACATTGACCCATATAAATTCTATAGTTATTATGACCACCTGGGTATTAAAGTACAGTAATCAAACGGGTTCGAACATTTTTCTATGGTAACTGGCGTAACCACCCACCGCCATTTTCATTTTTGTTTTGACTGCTATATGTGGGTAGAGGACACTTAAACAAACAAAAAATGTCAGCAATATGGTGTCCTAAAGTGTCACGTTGCCGAGATATTTGGAGGCAAAGACATATGTAAACAATGACAATAACGAAAAATTGATTAATTCCGAGTAATTAGTTATTTTTAATTGTATCGTTTCCGGCCATAATAGGCCGTCGATGGGTATAGTGAGAGGCTATTAAGCAATTTTATCAGGTGGAAAGGCAGTCTTGTGAGCACTCATGAGCCGTGGCTCGGAGAGCACGTTAAGTCGTCGGTCCCGGGTGTCATACGAATACCTATGACAGTCGTCACGGGTAGTCAGAAGCCCGAAAGTTGACAACCGGTCTAACCTTAGGATATCGGCTTTGCCCAGTAACTGGGTTGCGGAGGTCTGATGGCAGTCGCTCCGTGTAAAATACTGGTATTCAACCGCATTTAGTTAGTCTGGAAGCCGACCCCAACATAGTAAACATAGGAAAAGGCTAGGCAGAATGAAAAGACAGCCTCATCTATTCGTGTATTGGCAACATCAATAGATTTTTATAATCAAGACAAGACACTTTTTAGACAAAGTTGCTGTTTAAAAGATGATGTAGTGGCAAAAATTGAAAGGATTATGCTTAGGTGGTTTGGTCATGTTGAGAGAATGAGTGAACGGCGATTAACAAACCGAATTTATAAGGCGGATGACAATGGGAACGCCGGTACAGGACACTTTAGAAGGACATACATTGATGTTATTTGTGATGTTCTTCACAAAGGACAGGTGCGTAGTACTCTCAACCGGCGTGCGTGTATGACAAGATGTATGAATGTGGACCAAGCGAAGGGGGTATGTAAGGATCGCAGCGTGTGGCGTTCGAAAGTGTCTGCGTACTCCTATGGGAAGAAAGACCTGAGTTTATGTATGTGTGTATTCCAGCCAGGTGCTGTGGTTATGGCGTTATAGACCTAAGACACTAATGCTCTAAGCTTAGATTAAAATACCTCTAGATGTAGCCATGATTACTGTAAGAAGTGTGGAAGTGAGAAGCATAATTATATACAAAATTAGTAAGAAAACTCAAAGCATCGTATCTTTTGTTTCATATGACGTGTCGTTTTTTCGCTTGGCGACCTTTTTAATGATAGCTAACTCACTGTTACTGAACGTTGGTTTCCCCGTATTCTTGTATTTATGAGAAATAGACTCCATTAGTTAAGTGTTTAGTGTATATTGTATGCTTTACTATGAGAGGGTGCAGTAATTTAGCTAGCCTTATATTGCTGGCTCTTGAGCGGTGGCTCTGTCTAGAGCAGAGGTCCCCAAACTTTTTTGTGTCATAGACCACTTATCATGTTTTTCAGTTTTTGATAGACACTCCCCCGCCCTCGCCCCCGCTTAGCTAATATTGCATTTTGCAAATTCATTGACTTCAAATGTGTTTAGAGCGAAAAATCACACGTTAAGTTTCATACATTTAGTAGACCTACCTATGACAGTACCTACCTACAATAGTACTATCGTCGTTGGTCTGTTTGTTACGTTTTCAAGTAAAAACTAAGCAACAAATCATCTGTCTATGTGGGTTATTCCATTAATGGAAAGTCAATATTAAAGTCACGACCTGCTTAAATGAGATACACTCTCCCCCAATTATTATTAATCACCCACGTGGATCCCTTTTAGGTCGTCGTCGACCCCTGGAGATCAATATAGACCACTTTAGGTATCACTGGTCTAGAGGTATATAATCTAAGGCTATAAGCAACTTATACATACAAAAAGTTCAGTGGTAATCAATGGATGTCCTATATTTTTATTAAGTAGGTATAATATTCAGTAGCAACGACCGAGTGTACATAGTTTGTATTTAATTGTAAACTAACTGATTAGTCGTACAACTGGACTTATTAGCATCTGTTGAATAAAATACCTAAATAGATCTATAATTAACAATAGACGGTGACCCGATAGTCGCGTGAACAATAACCTGATCATTTAGTGGTCACAGTAGTTCGTTTACCGGGTAGTGAACTACCCACTTTTTTTCTACAGACGTTTTGCTGGTGGTTGGTCGGTTTTATTAGTTGTTGGACGTATTTATTGGTTATTGGACGGTTTTATTGGTTATTGGACAGTTTTGTTGGTTGTTGGACGGAAGGACATTAAAGTGAACTTTAAATGGATGTTGTCTAGTGTTGAGCCTGTCGCAATCCGATGCCGGAGATAGACTTTTCCAAAAAACAGTGCTTACCCTTATACAAACTATCGAGTGTCAAACAAATTAAATCGATAGCGTGAAGTGAGAACCCTTACCTAAAAGTTTAATAAAGGATGTCACCTTACAGGTATTTCATTTTTTTTTAATCATATGACATGGCAACAAGCTTCATATTCCAATAAATGATCAAGTCAATCATTACCTCTTAAATTCTATCGATCTTTAATGAGAATGAAGAGCGGACATTTGGCAATATGACTCACGTGAAGATACCATTAACTTGCAAGTCACGAGGACATGCAACTTTGAACTTAATAAACATACAAATAAATGTCATTTTACACATTAAACATTGAATTGTTTTTATTTGTTCTTGATCTTTATTCTTGTTTAGATTTTTTTTATATATAGAATGGATTCTCGTGGTGGCGTTGTGCCAGGTTTTTAGACAGTACGCTGTTTACTACCGCGGAGATAGGTCGCGATGTTTTGTTCGATATCTAAAATTGTATAGGTTCTTGACGTTTGGTTGTTTGTCAATAATAAATCGATAAAATATAAAAAATAAACCAATGTCGAGAGTTTGGAAGACAGAAAAAAATGCGGTGTTAAAGTATGTTTTTTTTTTAAATTGAGTTCCCTTTAATATTTTTAAATAGACTTACCGACTTTTACAAACTTTTTCCTTGGATAGTCAGTAAAAATCATAGATACCTATTGTGTCTATGGTGAAAATATAACAAAAAATTGAAACATTGTTATGAGTGCAAACTGTGCAAAGACCAACAATAAAACATTGAACTTGTACTAAGTGACAATGACAACGATCAACTTGTGACCTTTAAGTGACAGTGACAATGTGTGACAGGTTTACGTTGCCCGGGCGAGCTGATGCTGTAGTGGAGCTATGGAGATCGAGGATGGAGGAGGGTGTGCTGGCGCCGGCGCACTTTCTAGACCACTGGAGGGTCACCGTACCCAGGATATACTCTCCGCAACCCAACAGGACTTGTCTTGGTGAGTAATTTGGGCCTTAAATTATTTAAACTTGATCTCAACATTTTTATTTAAAAGATATAGTATCTACAAGATAAGGTCTTATCGGTTAACTCTTAAATTAAATGTGCCTCAATGTTTTTTTAATCATTAACTAGATGACCCGGTGAACTTCGTAACAACAATTTCTTTTTTGAATTTTTCCTTATTTTCTTTTCTCCTGAACCACCCCAGCAAAAAGGCGAATGAAACAAAAAAACGGTCTAGCTATTTTCGATTTCTTGCGAGACTTTCTTACCTGACGGTAAGCGCAGACAGGGTCTAAGATGGAGCACACGAATGTAAAGAACAAAGATATAGTGATAGTTTTCCCTATATCCCTCTGTCTCTCACATACAAACGATGAAACACAGTAAACTGCTTTCCGGACTTTAATGTGAGAGTAGTAGCTAGCCAGGCGGACCGTATAGATCCTACCACCAAGCGTGCTTGGTTTTCTTCTATCAATACTTTACTATACTTGAAATCAACCTCTAACGTTCTGCCTAGCCTTTTCCCAACCATGTTGGGGACAGCTTCCATTCTAACCAGATGCGGCTGAATACCAGTATTTTACACGGAGCGACTGCCATCAGACCTCCGCAACCCAGTTACTGGGCAATGCCGATATCCTTAGGTTAGACCGGTTATCAGAATTTATGAGTTTCTGACTTCCCGTAATGACTGTCATAGGTATTCGTATGACACCCGGGACTGACTGTTTAACGTACTCTCCGAGGCACGGAGCGGTCTCGATGTGCAACGAATGGTCACCCACCCACAGACAGGCCGCAGCAAGCGCAGCTTAACCTCGCAAATCGAATGATCCGCGCGGTTGGTAATTAGCCACGAGCCCCTCAAAAAACAACCTCTAACGTGAGACTAATTTATTAAACTGGGCTCCATTAATATGAGAACACCCTACTTACTTCCTACTTCCAGTGGCGTGCAGTTTTCGGACTAGGCAGGCACTAGCGATGTCCCCTTTCAATTGTACGCTTAAGCCCATTTCAATACGATTCTGATTAAAAGAAATCATAGCATTTCACGCTTATTTTATTCAATCAATCAAAACATTTTATTTCACATAAACCAAATACAGGTACTTATGAAAAGTCGAATTCAGATGCACGGTTCCAAAGTCGTTTCCTATGGAGAAGAGCCGGCATGAAACTCCATGGTTAAGGCTCATTTACACGGTGCAAGTTTCTTGAAGCAAGTCTCATGTTATCTTTGTCTTTCTCTCCGACAAAAACAGAGATAGCATGAGACTTGCTTCAAGAAACTTGCACCGTGTAAATCAGCCTTTACTCTTTTAAAAATAATATCTTTAACGGTTTCAGTGGATACAGTACAATGATTTAGGATAGTGAGAGAACAATGAAGTCCTGACCACAGACCAATGAGTAATGTAGTACTAAAAGACTGGAGTACAAAATTTAACTAACAAAAAAAAAGATTAATAATAGTAATTTACAAATTTATAGATGCAGGTATTTATAGTAATAGTTAAAGATGGAGTAGTTAATTAAATATTATGAGGTAGGCACTGCTTAATTGCCTATATGCAATGCACGCCACTGCCTTTTTTTTTTTGCTTTGGAATATCCTCATGGATGTCCCTCGCCCGGGGAAGGCGAGGGGGTCTGCCGGACTCTTACCGGCTAAAACCACCACGGTGTCCCTCCTTCTGACCTAAGGCCGGGGTCGCGGGATTCGCTATTGCATGCACCGCGACCCCAGCAGGTCTCGGTCCACCAGCTTCTTCTGGTGGACCTCTCCTGTGGTTGGGCAATTGCTCCCATGCCCCACTTCCTTACTAGGAAGTAAGTCGGGTAAGTAGTAAGTAGGGTTACTTACTACTTACCCGACTTACTTCCTAGTAACAGACCTACCTATCCATTTAAAAGAGCGTTATGTTTTCCCACGGATTTTACCGGGCTCGGGTTAATTTTCCACAGGTCCAGATACGGTAACATTGTTTACTGAAGCTGAAAATGTCGACTCATGTAAACACGCTCACAGAAATTATAACACGACCACTGAACACGATAGAGAATTATGAATGTTTTTCTAGTGAACGGTTTTTTAGAACCTTTTTATGGGAGTTGATTATTAAGGGCGCTTTCAATTTAGACGTTACGTGTCGGACCGTTGCGGTGCCGAAAAGGTGCGTTTGTCGTATTGCGCACGGACGGGTGTATTCATACAAAGCACGCGGTGCGGCAGCAGTGCGGCGTCGGTACCGCGAACGCTCGACAACACGCACTGTTGCCGAACCGCGTTCTCTGTATGAAAACAAACGACTGTCCGTGCGCATTACGACAAACGCACCGCTTCGGCACCGCAACGATCCGACACGAAACCTCTAAATTGTAAGCGCCCTTACAATCAATTTGTTTGGTTGTAGCATCATGCTGTTTATCTTTGATGACTTATAGAACAGGTCTAATAAACATAACATCACGCCTGTATTCCTCGAAGGGTTGGGCAGAGGTGTATAGTAACACCCTCATTTCATCGTTATGTTGAAGTCCCATTATAGGGCGCCTTTTGCCATCAACCGGGCACGAATCCAAACTTCCAGGGCTGCTTTGCTACTGAGGAATTCCACACAGAAAAACCCAATAACACTTAGCCCGACCTGGGGTTCGAACCGAGGACCTCACGATCAGCAATCGCGCTTGCCATCACTAGACCGACGAGGCACTTAGTCTAATATTGCTTGGAATATTAACCTGAGAGGCAATTTTGAGATGAATTGTTGACCTCTACTTATTCCCAACACCGAGTTGCTATTAAAAATCCAAAACAAAAAAAAACCTAGTACCATTTTTTTCAGTCCTGTAATGGATTAATAACATTAATCAGTATCAATTCGCAAAGAGCTGGATGGTTTAATGCACACTAAGGGCCAAGCCATATCTGACAGAAGATACGTCGCAAATCTTTCGTCGCGTAATTTACTCGAAGAATTTTAGTAACGCATCTTTGGTCAAATGTGTACGGTATGAAGTTTGTATGGAATTATGTGTACCTGCGGAAGATCGGTGACGTATCTACTGTCAGATGTGGCTTGGCCCTTATCCGCATCACCTGTGAAATCGTGTAGTTTTAGCTGCGAAATCGTTCTACTGCGTGCGAAAGCTGAATCAATGCGATACAATGAAAGCATGCGTACGAGTGTTTATACAAAGTGCCCATTTTCTATGAGTGAAATGCAAATGGTTGCTGATAAGTCTGTTTAGTCCCTAAGTCAGGGCCTTATTACACCTCACGATTAGAGCCTTGAAGCATTTTTTGTGTATGTTATTCCCGCGTTACAATATTCCTTGCGAAGTATGTGCGGTGTAACTTTGAATGATAGATTGAGGTATGATGTGATTAGACAAAGTTGCGGTTTAAAAGATAATGTAGTGACATGAAATTTAAAGGAATATGCTTAGGTGGTTTGGTCATGTTGAGAGAAAGAGTGAACGGCGATTAACAAAAATAATTTATAAAGCGCATGTCAGTGAAAATAGAGAGGACGCCCCGAAAAGACATACATCGATTGGTGATGTTCTTCACAAACGACAGGTGCGTAGTACACTCAAGCGGCGTGCGTGTATGACAAGATGTATGAATGTGGATGAAGCGAAAGGAGTATGTAAGGATCGTAAGACCCCGTTCACACAGTGGATCCGTTTCAACGGATCCGTCGGTACTGGATGTGTTGTTCACATCTGTACCGACGGATCAGTTAACAAATGGCAGCTGCGTCCGCATCTGGCAGGCAGGATACGATAAAAATAACGAATCGAGTAGTTTTTACTAGATTCGAAATACTGTCGTGTATGTGAACTCGCTATAACTACAGGCGTCATCACCAAAATTAAAACCGATTTGTTAAAACGGGTCCTGTAACCAGTTTCTGTGTGAACTTGCTGTAATGTGACGTTCTATAATTTCTGCCTACCCCCATGGAAAAAAGGCGTGAGTTTATGTATAAATGTATAATAGAAAGTATGATTCAGTTACCTCTTTTCCATATAATGTTGTAAATTCATGACCTTATTACACCTCACTACTAAGCACGTGAGGCATTATTTCTGTATTTTATTCCAGTACTAGCGGCCCGTCCCGGCTTCGCACGGGTGGACATTTTTCCCGTTTTTGCAACATTTTTCATGTATACTCCGCTCCTATTGGTCGTAGCGTGATATATAACCTTCCTCAATGGATAAATGGACTATCCAACACAAAAATATTTTTTCAATTCCAACCAGTAGTTCCTGAGATTAGCGCGTTCAAACAAACAAACTCTTCAGCTTTATAATATTAGTATAGAATAGATTGTAAAAATTAAGACTTAACCGCTTATTTTCCCATGCATGCTGTAAATGTCACAAAGTTGCTCGTTAATAAAGGTTGCATGTTATCATTGCATGTCGTGGTTCCATGTTACATCAATGACTGTATGTGTGAAACTCGTCTCTTCGTGCATTACTGAAGCCTTTGAATCGATACAATGTTGCCGCTTGTCAGCCAACACGAGTTTTGCGTTTCGTCCGTTAACCTTTCTTTTTGCCGACTGCCGCTGGTGGTCGAAGGCCTATCCCGTAAACGGAGGCAATGCCCATGTTTACGTTCCTGGGTATTGGTGACCTCAGCGACCGGTCAGTAACCTTATACGTTCATAAATATATTTTCATACGTCCTTATACAAAGTGTTACAAATATACCTCTTAATCCGAAAGGGGGTTAAAAGGTCCCTTGTAAAGAGTTTATTGGTAATATTTGAAAACAGTAGCATGACCCAAAAAAAAGAATTTCCATAAAACATTAAATAATCATCATTGAATCGCAGCCCTGAAAACAGATAACTAAAGAGTAGAACTACTCAGAAAGTTATTTACAATCTTACCTAATGTCCTCTGAGATGTAAATGGCAACAACCATAAAAGACTATTTTGATTATTTACATTTTTCATGGGGAATTATGTAACACGTTGTATATGTCGCAGACATTGTTTATAGAATTGAATTAAAATGAGTATAGTATATTATAGTTCAGACCAGTATCTGCTTATCAGAAGCAAAGCGGGTATTTGGTAAATAAAACCAACATAGACTCTCCACCACTGAGAATACTTGTATTTGGGTTAGCTATTAGTTACAGGAGCTAAGTCACAATATAATTCACAATCAGATCAGAATATAAGAAGGACAAGCTTGTCAGGTAATAAAGCTCAGACTTCTACGGTGGCTCGACATAGAATCCTCTGCTCCATCGAATGTCAACTGTTTTTATAACGTCGGGTACGTTGTACGGTACGGTATTCCTTTATTTTCAAAATTATTTATTCTCCGTCATATAAAAGGTTAGTCAGAAAGGGGGTAGTAAGCCAAAAGGGTATTAAAGTACCTATAATAAGGGATAACTTTTGTTCTACAACTTTTCCCAAAACTCGATAGTTTAAGAGAAATAGCTTTTCAAAGATTTCGTGAAGAATATGCTAAAATCTATATGCCCATAGCTATGATCAGATGGGTTTACTATTTAGGTCATATTTGGGGGGTGACGGATTAGAAACTTAATTTTCTGTATTCATAACTAAAGCAGGTATGTTTTTTTTTTGAAAAACTAAAATAAAAATCTTTTTGCATGCAATTAAAAATTACCGAATTTAAAATTTTTAACACTTGCTTTAAAATAGTCATCAGTGATACTTTAAGTGGCCCGCGGCTTAGTACCCCCTTTCCGACTAACCTTGTATGTACATTTATCCTTACTTTTATAAATGCGAAGGTAACTCTGTCTGTCTGACACCTCGTCAGTAACACCCTCATTTCGCTTATATGTTATGTTGTTAACCGGGCACAAATCCAAACTCCGGACTGCTCTGCTACTGAGGAATTCCACACTGAAAAACCCATTAACACTGCCCGACCCGGGGATCTGACCCAGGACCTCACGATCAGCAGTCGCGTTTGCCACCACTAGACCAACGAGGCAGTTAATCTTTACATAGTATAAAACAAAGTCGCTCCCGCTGTCTGTACGCTTAGATCTTTTAAACTACGCAACGGATTTTAATGCAGTTTTCAGCAATAGATAGAGTGATTCAAGAGGAAGGTTTATATGCCCCACATTAGTATATACATTGCACTCGTGCGAAGCCCGGGCCGGTCGCTAATATAAAATAAAAATAAACAAATGATAGGAAACTTGCACTATTAATGTTTACCATATTGATTTTGGTGTTGTAAGAACTAATTTTAAAAACATAGGGTACAATGCACATTTTTTTACTGTCAAAATGAAAGCGATTCCGATTGGAACAGTGTTACACAAACGAGCCAAGTTGTTAATCATGTCAACCGCGCAAACGAAGACGCAAGTAAACACATTACCCTCCTTCTGGGGCAGTCGGGTAAAAACTAGTATGCATAACTTTGAAATAATTTTCACATCACTGATTTTATTTCACATCGTATAAAAAAATATTGTTAAGCTATTTGCTACGTACAGTGCGACTGATGTTCCAAATAAACAACTGTACAAACATTGCAGCATTTTTTTTTCATAACGTTTACTAGGTTAACGCGTCTCGCATATAAAATGTTTGTTGGTTCTGCGTAGAATATGCGATATATTGCGGTATTTGTGAAAGAGCAGAGTACATAATGATACCTCCTAAATCAGGGATGCACAGACTTGTTAGGACTAGAGCCCACTCGGGTAGATAATGAGCTAAAAGTGGGCCAACATAATTAAAACATTATTATTAAAACATTAACATTAAATCTCGTTATGTTTTGTTATTTTATTTTATTGTTTCTCTTTCTATAAATTTCGAAATGGTTCATAAACTTTTACCAAAATTGTAGTCCAATCTGTATTACGTTTTGCTAATTTGTATAACACATGTTTCTATTTTAATGCATGCTGTGGTCTTCTATAATTGAGGAAACACAGAGCTGGTTTACTGTTAGTTTATAAGTTGAAGTACCTGGATGACCGAGCTTAGCTCGGTTTTTTTTTTGGTAAATCTTGTTTTTTGGTTAGAAAAAAAAAGGAATTAAATGGTCTAAAAAGAAGAAAATAAACTTTAAATTAAATCGATCCCATCAATTTATTACATTATACAACTAATTTATTAAAACAATATAAAAGTTTGTCGCGAGAAATACAATTTTATGAAGTACATAGGTACATTTTTTCTTAGAATTACTACACTTTACATTCATTAGTTATTGTACATACATATTGCATTCTTGTTTATTTAGTATCTTCCGACAAGCTTTTATAATATTTAAATAAATTAGTTGTATAATGTAATAAATTGATGGGATAGATTTAATTTAAAGTTTATTTTCTTCTTTTTAGACCATTTAAATAAAAGCTTGTTTTTAAAAATGTTTTTTGTACTATTCATTTATTTATTTTTTAGTCGGTATATCATGTTGAAATTTAGAACGGTCTTTCATAATTGAACGCGTATACAACATTTCATGTCTGTACTGCTAACCATTGAGGAGTTCTCTAGTCAGGACCCAATCCTGAGTGCAGCAACCATGTCACGGTAAAACTTAAAACCGGCTATCATAATAAAACGCGTACACAAAATTTCGTGTCTGTGCTGCTAAACATTGAGGAGTTTCCTAGTCAGGACCCAACCCTGAGAGCAGCAACCATGTCACGGTAAAACGTAAAACCGGCTATCATAATAAAACGCGTACACAAAATTTCGTGTCTGTGCTGCTAAACATTGAGGAGTTCCCTAGTCAGGACCCAACCCTGAGTGCAGCAGCTATGTCACGGCAAAACTTAAAACCAGCTATCACAATAAAATGCGTACCTAAAATTCGTGTCCGTGCTGCTAACCATTGAAGAGTTCCCTAGTCAGGACCAAACCCTGAGTGCAGCAACCATGTCACAGTAAAACTTAAAACCGGCTATCATAATACAATGCGTACACAACATTTCGTGTCTGTGCTGTTGAGCGTTGAAGAGTTCCTTTATCTGGAGCTAATCCTGGATGTCGATTCAGGTCATGCTTATCAAAAAAATGTATTGTCATCGGAAATGAACCAACATTTTTAAATTCAACTCCTTAGGATAAGAGGAAGTGGCAGGTCTGATGGCAGTCGCTCCGTGTAAAATACTGGTATTCAGCCGCATCTGGTTAGACTGGAAGCTGACCTCAAGATAATTGGGAAAAGGCTAAGAGGAAGGATAAGAGGAAGTGATTCAAAATTCAGTTGCAAGATTTCAACCGAATATACATACATACAAACATTGCAAGTTAAATAAAAGCGTATAAAAAGAAAAATAAATTATAAAAGCTTGTAAAAAAAAAAGAAGGAACTTAAAAAAAAGGGAAAAAAATAATCAGCAGGACTCGAACCAGGGTTTTCAGGTTTTCGTGACCACCCGATTTCCCACCTGAGCTATTATAACATTGTAAACAGTGGCAAAATTTACTTTCGTATTCTAATGATATTGTAGCAGCTTTTCATTGCCTAAAAACACGGATAAAACGACATTTTTTTAAATGAAACCTAGCTAGATCGATTTATGGCCCCCGAAACCCCCTGCATACTAAATTTCATGAAAATCGTTGGAGCCGTTTCCGAGATTCAGATTATATATATATATATACAAGAATTGCTCGTTTAAAGGTATAAGATGTATTGTGTATTCCTTGTTGAAGTGAAGATCCTTAATAAATAAAAACAACCAAAAAAGTTGAAACAAAGTTTAATGAAAAAAGAAAACGTAGACAGGGCATTTAAAATAAAATAATTTATTCAATGATATTAAATTGGTCCCTATTGTTGAAATATTGCAGTATTTTTTATTTATTTATTTGGTCCACCAACAATTGTATATACTGGTATAAGCAAATGAAACAGAAGCAACAAATCAGAATAAAGCGTAACAATCACTTATAGGTAAAGTCTGCATGGACACGTGACATTGTTGTAAGTTACAAAAAAATAAAATAATTAAAAGACTATATTATAAAGTTGCACCGAATGGAACTCAATAAATTAATTAAACAAAATTAAAACAATCAAAGCCAAAATCAAAACAAACCAAAGAAAACAAAAGTAGGTAATACAGTATTTTCATACGAACGCATAGGAGTTTAATTCGCGGGCGGGCCGCACGTATATTGACGACGGGCCGCGGTCTTTGCATGCCTGCCCTAAATGGAACTCAATGCACGTAAAAAGTGTAACAACGCTTCTAATCAAGTAGCTTAAAGGAAAAACCCGGACTCGTAATGAATTTCTACTTAATCTAACGTTCTGCACATCAAAAACATCCTTCATGTTCTGTTCTGCCTATCCTTTTCCCAACTATTTTGGGATCAGCTTCCAGTCTAACCAGATGCGGCTGAATACCAGTATTTTACACGGAGCGACTGCCATCAGACCTCCTCAACCCAGTTACTGGGCAATGCCGATATCCTAAGGTTAAACTGGTTGTCAGACTTTCGGGCTTCCGACTTCCGTAACGATTGTCATGGGTATTCGTATGACACCCGGGACCGACGATTTTACGTGCTCTCCGAGGCACGGAGGAGTATCGATGTGCAACGAATGTTCACCCATCCACGGACTGAACGTGGCAAGCGCAGCTTAACCTCGCAAATCGTATGAAAAAAACATTCTTCATGTATTTGTTTATATTCCAGACTGGTCATTCGACGAGGACCTAGCAGCCAAGCTGCTAATCCAGCCTCTAGAGCAGTTCGTATGGGGCAACAGCGATGGGTCACAGCCGCCACTACCACGGCGGTCCACGCTGTGTGGACGTGTGTTCAAGCAGGGTGACCCGGCATACAGTTGTCGGGAATGCGGTTAGTATCGTCAACGGAGGTAGTTATTTTCTGAATGTAGACCTCTTCGAAAAAGAGGTTTTGTCAACAGTCACCCCTGCGCTGTATACAAGGACGGCGATTGTTAAAAGGAGAAAAAAAATGTCGTTAGTGTCGCCTACCTCCCAATTTTGGGCAACATGTACGATAATCTGGGTTTCTTAAGCCAAACGCGTTTATACTAATTTTAAAATCAGGATTAACAGTATACCCTGGGTGGTATCGTAGCTTTAATAGATTTGCCAACCCCAAGGATGGTAAATTTGTCACATGACCCTATTGACCCTACATGGCAAACCTACTGATTATTTAGGCCACTGCACACGAGTGGCTTTCCATTTGTGGCTCTCGCGAGTGGGCACTCGCGAGAGCCACAAATGGCCGACAAACTGTTTCCATGAATTTTGAGTAGCTGTCGCGAGCGGCCCGAGTGCACCCTTGGATCAAATAATAAAATTCACATCTTACCTACACACAGTGCTATACTGCCTACATTAGCTTAAGAGTCCCCGTAAACTAGACTTTCTATCGGCCGATAATTTAGTCGGTTTCTTAGTCAGTATGAAGATGTTTGCTAATGTGCACATTATAACGATTTCGTTTCCCTTATAAAATGTAATCGGTCAACTATCGGGTGATACTAATTAGTCTGCAGTCTACGGGGGCTCTTAATATTCTCAAAATGTTTGTCTTTCAGGCATGGACAACACGTGCGTGCTTTGCGTGGAGTGTTTCAAGGTGTCAGCTCATCGGCACCACAAGTATAAGATGGGCCAGTCCAGCGGCGGCGGCTGCTGCGACTGCGGAGACACTGAGGCCTGGAAGCGGGATCCCTTCTGCGAGCTACACGCTGTAAGTGTAGATCGAGATATAAAGATGTGACCTCTTTTTCTTCCGGTTTTCGTAAAAGACCACTTTGAAGAATAAGAATAATAAGAAATTATACCAAATTGACGGGCAGTTACATTTGCTTGTACACTGATTAATTCTACTGGGATATGGAATTGCTAGTGTGGTAAATATTTTGGCAAGCAATGTTTTTTTTTAATTATCTGTTTTTCTACCTGTTGGAAGTATTTCGTAGTAGGTGTAGGTAGTTGAAACTTTTTATGTTCAACTTCAGAACTCAATTATAAAATAGACTACATAAAATTCGTTCTTTTAGAACGTCAATTTTACAAAAGACAGCCCCTAACAACACCCGCCCTTCACCGCAGTTATGAGTTATCAGACAATTCTCCTACTGTAACTAGTTATACTAACTACTGAGTTTTCTCCTCCAGGCGTCAGAAGACGACAACCAAGCCGAGGCCACTATAAAGCCAGATGTAGTGGAGCGCATGAAGATCGTGGCGTCTGTGTGCCTCACGTACTGCCTGCGGCTGCTGACGCACGACCACGCGCCCGGTCTGCCCAACGACCTTAGGTAAGTGTTAAGCTACGTGTGCAATGAAGTGGAGACGAGCGGAGAGGAGAATAGGCCAAATTATTTGAAATCCATATCTCGGAACCGCTCCGCCTCAGTGGAAACAGTGTTAGAGGACACGGAAAAAATTGTTTAAAATATGTAGCGGATGCAGCACTAAGCGAAGGGAAGCAGAATAGCGCGGAGGGGGGCAATGGTAATCGAATGACGTCTGTCAGCACGGGATCGCGTTTTTTTATGTTCGTGCGGTCTCACGCTGTCTTTCTCGCTCTTTTAAATGACGTTCCCGAGCGACAGAAAAGGATATAGCATGTAAAAACGAGATTCCGTGCTGGCAGATGTGGGTCAACTCTAAACTGTGACAGATCGCGTTTTACTGATAGGTGATACAGTAATACCGCTCTTCCTCGCTCCGCTCCGCTTCAGTGGAAACACTCACCTCTTTACACAGCTCTTTCTCTTTCTTCTCTAACCTCGTCCCCACTTTATTAGCATCAGCCTTGCTTTAACTGTTTTGGGATCGGCTTCCAGTCTTACTAGCCGAATATCAGCATTTTTTTGTACTTCTGGCCTCTGTAACCTATACCAATATCAATACCCCGAGGGTAGAGACCAGCTGTCAGACGTTTGGGCTTCTGTATGTGCTTAAAATATATGGAAATTGCTTGTGGCCGGCCACTTATGGCTGTGGCGAGTGGCTCGTGTGAGGGTGGCCTTATAGTTACATCTTGTCTGTCTGTGCGACCATATGTAGCCTGTCAGGGATACCACTTTCTACCGACCCCACTAAACTTTTAGGCAAAATGTTATAATAAAAGAAATAGTTATCCAAATCCTTCCAGGCTGAAAGATGCAGAGAGGGATCTTCTTCAGATTTTGGACCAGCCCGACTGCTACTGCACAGTTTTATATAACGACGAGACGCACACGTTTGATCAGGTATGTACTCGCCACTTTTAAATAAATACATATATGTACTCGCCACTTTTAAATCTATATTAATATGATAAAGCTGAAGAGTTTGTTTGTTTGAACGCGCTAATCTCAGGAACTACTGGTTGGGATTGAGAAATTATTTTTGTGTTGGATAGTCCATTTATCGAGGAAGGCTATATAACATCACGACCAATAGGAGCGGAGCATAAATGAAAAATGTTGCAAAAACGGGAAAAATGTCCACCCGTGCGAAGCCGGGACGGGTCGCTAGTAAATAAATAAACTTTATCATAAGCACCAGCATTTGTACTGACTGGAGATCCTTCAGGCCCCGCCAATAACTGCCCGGTTACGTAGAAACGGTCCGCAAGACCATCCACAAGCAGTACATTAGAATAAATAAAAAACAGCTTTTGTTCGACAAATATCATTAGTGTAGAACTGTAGATCGTCATAATTAATGACGCGCCCCTCTATCGCATATCTCTAAATTACACTTGACGTAATAATATTTCGTGCAATCTGATAAGCGCGATTGTGTAAGCTATTACACACCATCGCTTAATTCACTTTCAACCATAAAGGCTTATTTACACGGTGCAAGTTTCTTGAAGCAAGTCTCATGCTATCTTTGTCTTTCTCTCCGACAAAAACAGAGATAGCATGAGACTTGCTTCAAGAAACTTGCACCGTGTAAACGAACCTTTAGACACACCCGTAGCTAGTCAACTTCGGCCAATTTCACGAAGTAAGCAAGCAATGGACTGCAGCGACTTGCGTAACAAAACTTGCTTGGATTTGGCGCCTTAGGGCCGGCGCAGATCTGGCGAGGCGCAGCGCAGAGCATTTTTCACTGCTAAACCATTGGTTGACAATGAAATATGCTTTGCGCTGCGCCTCGCCAGATCTCCGGCCCATACACACAGTCAATACGGTTTTTTTCCATTCGACTGCTTGTAGATGGTCTTGCGGACCGTTTCTACGTAACCGGGCGAGACTTGAAGGGTCTCCAACTAATGGGGACGAGAGTAGAATACTGAACCTAAGCTAACTACTATTACTACTACTAACATCATGACTAGCTAGCAACAACAGCACTAAGGGCGACCCCTAATGGGACTCGGACCTCGGCTTAGGGCATTGCTTGCGAGGGGACTGGGAGGGAGACTGCTTAATGAGGGCTGAATTAACGGTGTGAGTCAATACCGTGAATAGATATTACATATACGTGAATATTAACATTAGTTCTACTTCCAGGTTATAACAACCCTAGTCAGGGTGACGAAATGCAACCAACGGGATTCGTTGGAGCTCGTCAGTCTGATCGACCGTGAAGGTCGGGCGCTCGTCAAATGCAACTCTTTCCAAGTTTGCGACAAATTGAAGACTGACATCGAGATGTAAGTATTGTTGTCTCTGACGATATTGTATAGACACATCTAGTACACACGGCAAAAGAGATACGTTTGCAGGTAGCGAATATGTGTACAGCATGGCTGATTAGTCGCTTTACATCCGAAAATCATGAACTGTGTTCCTCGTTCCGTACAACTTTATTATGGAACAAACTCGAAATTCGTGAATAAAAAATCAGCTTTTCCATATATTTTGCTAAGCAACATTGATTCTTTTGTATAGAATTGTTGATTTATTTTTCATAATTCAGATTTTTCCCATAGTAAAAGTTGTGCAGAATTATGAGCAAAGTTCATGGTTTTCGGATATAAAGCGATTAACCAGCCATGCTGTACACTATGAAGGCAATTGTTATTTTTTTGTGTGCATAAAGCCGCCTCACATGTCGCGCGACGTCCGGCGACATGTCGTGACTTATTACCACGAAAATGTCACGGAAACAGAGATCTAGTGACGTCGCGCAGTCGCCGGACCAGCTGATGAAACGTGTTGCGCGACGTTTGTCTCAATGAATAATAATATTTTATGCACAAGACAGGCGAGCGATTTCAAAGATTAACCTACTCAGTAAACTCACCCTCGTTTTACGGTAGGGTAATCAACGCAAAAATTAAGTATGGTGGATGTGGTTGGTTGTTAGAATTTTGGTCAGCCAATCACATTATAGTTGACATTAGATTACATTGATCAATTTGGGGTGGGGGGGGGGTGACACTGCTAAGATGCAAATGTAGATAGTTCACTGCATACTTATTTGTTTTGCTGTCTGTACAATAATACACTCCCGGACACTTGATTCGAGCCACCCTGCACGTTTGTATAAAGGTTATAAAGGAGATGTTTCATTTTCGGCCATAAGATGCACATTTATCGAAAAAGGGGAAAAAAATCTAAGAATTGAGGAAAAATATTCTTTCGTGAATTTAAACCTGATTTGATGTGCACAAAATATAATAAGTTTTCAATTATTGCCATATTCTATTCAACATGGCGTCCTATAGTTTGCATAGCCTGATTTCGTTCTGAAATCATGTCAAATCAAAACATAATTCACGTAGACGTTAAATATGAAAGGTATGTGTTCTTGTACAATTAATAATAATTATTATTCTCTTAGCAATCTTTTTCGACTAATTCTAAGCTAGTGTGACGATTTCATCGTTAGAAAAATATTTATTCTTCTTTTTTGACGTGTACTTCTGAACGAAAAATTCAAAATGTCAGGTCACAGTCAGTCAGTAATTAACAAATATCAATTTCTAGGTTAGGTAAACGTCATCTTTACAACCTCTCACGGCTGTCATAACTCTCACGACAAACGTCAAACATTTTTAACTTTTATTTTGTGCATAAAAAACATTTGATATTATGAAAAAATGTTACTGTAAGCTATTCAGGGTTTAGATTCCCAGCTTTTCTAAAAGGTACACCTTATGGCCGGAGTCCCATACAAAAATGAAACATCTCCTTTTCCACCAAACGGAAAAATCCTAGCGCTCTTTTTTTTTTCACTGAATAAAGAACTGTATTAATATTGCCTTGTATAAAATTCAACGCAGACATCGAGCGTTCATCCGCAGGGAAAAGAGCCTTTGTACATAAAAACTCACGGTGGCTCGATTCAGGAGAAAAGAAGACGATACGATCGAGAAACTTAATTTTCATTTAAACTAATTCACTAGGCAATGAACGATTTAACAGGCGTGTAATGGTTTAAATGTAGTTGTCGCTCGGACCGATTTTGCCAACGACAGATAAATTTTATCTGAAGAATAAGTTAGACGTTTAGACAGAACTTTAAAAACCGCCGTATCTATACTAATATTATAAAGCTGAAGAGTTTGTTTGTTTAAACGCGCTAATCTCAGGAACTACTGGTTGGAATTGAAAAAAATATTTTTGTGTTCGATAGTCCATTTATCGAGGACGGTTATAGGCTATTAGCTGTGTCCTCACGGCTCCGCCCGTAGCCTATGTTACTCAGTGATAATGTAGCTTTCTAACAGCAAAAGAATTTTTGAAATCGGTTCAGTAGTTTTTAAGTTTATTCGTTACATACAAAAATAGAAAAATCTTTCCTCTTTATAATATTAGTATAGATATAACATCATGCTACGACCAATAGGAGCGGAGCATAAATTAAAAATGTTGCAAAAACGGGAAACGTCCACCTGTAAGGAAGCCGGGACGGGCCGCTTGTTTCCGAGATAAAAGTTATGAAACGTTGGTAAAATCGGTCCTAACACTTTTAGCTGGCGACATAACTTTTTATCCCACAAACATTCACACTCACATATTACAGTACGTAATTGCGCGGGAGCACGGTCAAGGTATAAAGCACAGGATAAATGTTTCTTCTATCAATGTTTTTGTCAAAATAAATTGTTTTCCTAAAAATAACGAACTTCTCAATAATAAACAGCTCTCATTTGAAAGGTCCCTCTTAAAGGCCTGCGCCCGCTGGCGGCACGGCATGGCAAAGAATTTATTAAGGTCAAATAACTTTAAACCTAATGTCAGTACAATTAACACTCATATTATATATATTATTTTCGATGCTGTTCTCTTTGACCCAAGAGTTGACTGGTAGAGAATGCCTTGTGGCATTAAGTCTACCTTATGTACCACCATTTTGCATTGAAGTATTAAATAAATAAAAATATTTGTCTAGCATACCGCGGGATGCTTCGTCGTGCTGCGGCATGCCGACGCAACCCACGGTACGGTAAATACGAGTCCTAAAGGGTATTACAATAAGGTTTAAATCACTTGAGCTTAAAAAATCCTTTGCCATGCCGTGCTGCTAGTGGGCGTAGGCCTTAACTGTAGTTTTAAAATAACAAAAGAGGATTTAAAATAAAAATGGTCAAATCTATGCAATTCTACTTTATAGTAGATGCTTATTAATACAAGACTTAATGCTTAAATAAAGCTTGAACAATACTCTGTCCTTTTTCCTCAAAATTGAGATTTGTATGAAGTTAATGAGGTATAGCGTCTAATCTCAATAGTGCTGTCTCTATTAATCAATTTTGAAACGACTCGTAATATAAACACTCTAATTTTTTTTTTCAATGTGTCTTATTCTTGCAAGTTCTCCATTACAAAAAGGAGTGTATTACCGTAATATTCTAACAAAACTCTCCCGCACTGTCGCGTTCTGTAATTAAGAATAAACCTATCCCTTGGTATACTGGTGTGGGGTGATTGGAACGTATTTACTCAGCTGTACGGCGATGTTCGAAAGGTTCACGTCGCGCCACGGACCCAGCCTCAAGGTGCTGGTCATGCACGCGCACGTCATCGCGCATCAGACTTTTGCCATGAAGCTGCTGCATTGGTGAGATTTATTTAAATAATATTTTAAGAAAAAATATCTAAGTGGTTTTGAATATTGCTGAAGCTTAAAAAACCTGTCTCAAACATATATATACTTACGCCTGTAATCTCCGAAGGGGTAAGCAGAGGTGTGCTCCTATTACACCCACGTTTCGCCTCTGATATTAAGTTCCATGTAATTTGTGGCGAGCCTATCACTATTTTCCGGCCACAATTAACGTGCCTCTATCAAAAATGAGGTTAAATGCAGGGTACGTGATATTGTCAGTGCAGTAAAGCTACTGCACCGGCGTGGTTTATTTAATCTGAAGAGTTCAATGATCATATATCAACGTCAAATGGATGGAATAATGAGACTAGGATGGTTTAAAAATCAAGACATTCCCCGTTGGAAACATACCTTTGTCCGGCTTACACAAAGAATGAGATTAGAATGGTTTCTCTGTTCACTTCTCGCTTGCAAGCATGCGTGCAAGTGAGAAGCAGATAGCGGTAATAATAGCGGAGTTGCCATTTATAATAATATAATTACTTATATTCTTCCTCTTCTTATTTTCGTGTGGTTAGCGACTAACCTGGTGTCAGAGTTTATGCCGCTCATGGGCCTCCTCTGACTTGGCTTCACATGCCGTCGAGAAATATCTCTCAGGTATTCCTCACGATGTTTTTCTTCACCGTTTTTAAGCAAGTGATAATTATATAATACGCACATGAATCCGAAAAGTCAGAGGTGCGTGCCTTGGGTTCGAACTCGAGACCTATGACTTAGCAGTCCAACGGTCATACCACTAGGCCACTAGGCTTTTCTTCACTAGGCTAGTCTTAGGCTTTAGACTTATCCTGCCGGGGTTGCGGTGCATGCTTTTGCGAATCCCGCGACCCTGGCCGTACGGTCAGGAGAAGGAACACCGTTGGGTTTTTAGTCGGTAAGAGTCCGGCAGACCTCCTCGCCTTCCCCGGGCGAGGGACATCCATGAGGACTTTCAAACGAGAAAAAAAAAAGCCTTTACACTTATATTCTTTAAGTAAACGAGGTTGTACTAACAAAATTCTGTGTACAGGCTCCAAAACTTCGTTAGTCAAGAGCCAAGCCTCCGGCTCGCCGTCAGCCAAGTGGCGCTGGGCGAGGAGGTGTGGGGGGCCAGCACGTCCGTGGGGGGAGGGGGAGGGGTCGCCTGCGGAGTCATGCAGAACGACTCCCGCATGTGGAAGGCTGCACGCACCGCATGGCACAGACTCCTCATAGCGACGACCCTCATGGATTATACTACGAAGAGAACGATGGCGATATTGTTTACAAAGAATTATGGTGAGTTCAATATTTGTTGAGAGCAGGGGTCGGCAATTTTAACCAGCCTAAGGTCTCATTCTAAAATAATTTACTCCTGAAGGACGCACGCATGAATGGTTGATTCAAATAAAATGTGGCGGGGCTACCCCTGACGCGCCCCCGCAAGTAGTTTGCACGCCTGATTACGCCGTGCCGTCACAAAGTGCTTGTCGATTTGTGCTAAACGCCGAAAGTCGGCTTATTAAAAAAAACGACGTGTTTATGCGCCCGCATCAAAAAGGCGTCGCGGGCACATCGGTGCCGACCCCTGGTTTTAGAGTGACTAGCATAATGCATCATGACAGTGACAGTCCCAACATCATCCTGCACTCGATAGCCTCCGAGGAGATAGCCCGTTTGTGTGCATTAGCCGATCGAATCAGATCTGTTTTAGGTACTAACATAGGCTGAGTGTTTTTGTTACTAACACAGTGGACCTTTGTAGTCTGAATGTATAAATAAATATATGTAAGGCCGGCCGTCCCGTCCTGACACATCACCCGAGATGAAATGCATGCCTTAACAGACATTACGACTGTGGTGGAAGAAAGTTTATTAAATAGTTCTTTCTTATAATTCTTTGACCACAACTTGCTTAGATGACGCCTGTCCCACGATATTATTGAAACAAAAAGTGAAAAGAAAATTATACTGTTTGAGCTTGACAGTTGAACTGGTCATCATCTTCTTGCCCTGTTCCCAAAGTACTTAGGGTCAGCTTCCATTGTTCCCTGTCAGCTGTCACCTCATCATTTACTCCCTTTTCCTTCATATCCTCCCTCACAATCCATCCATCTTTTCTTTGGTCTCCCTCTCCCCAACTCCACCAACATTCAAATCCATCACTCTCTTAGTCACACGTTTCACCGGTCCTCATAAATACCAAGACACAATTTCCTTTCAACTTTTCTGTCACTGGTGCTCCACTCTCCCTAACATACTTATTTCTTCACAAATCCATCTCAACATTCTCATCTCCGCTACGTGCAATCTTCTTTCATCCGTCTTCTTCACGCAGTTAGCAGTTGGACTATTTATTGCAATTCTTCTTCTAAGCGTGTCGATGGCAATCTAAATTGAGTTGGCCCAGAACTTAGCTACGAGTTTAGCGTTATCAGTAGCGTCCATTAGTTCCTGTAACTTGCAGGTATCAGGGCACGGTGTCAGGTGTCCCATCGTTTGTGGAACAGCACCGCATTAACACTCTAAGCTGGCATCGTCTATGAATCTCCATCTGAGCAGGTTTTCCTTGCTTCGACCAACCTGGGTCCGGAGTCTTGCAATTATTAATAACAGAAAGAAAGACTTCTGCGTACTTTCGATATGATATAACTTTGGTGCAGGGGCTGAGCGATCGGCTTCTGCGCTACGGGTCGTGGGTTCGATTCCCGCACAGAACAAATATTTGTATGGCCTATAGATAGTGGTTCCGCGTCTGGATGTTTGTGCGTGTGTGGATTTGTGTTTGTAAACGCACCCACGACACAGGAGAAATTCTAGTGTGGGGCAAGGTTTTTTTTTTAAAAAAAAAACGCTTCGTAGCCGTTACTACATACATTCATACATAAAATTAAATCAATTTTCTATTAATTCGCAGGTTCAATCCTCAAAGACTTCATCAGGGACGACCACGATCACTCGTTCTCCATATCTTCTCTGTCAGTCCAGCTGTACACGACACCGACGCTGGCGCACCACCTGATCGCTAAACACGACGCCTTATTCGTCGTCATGAATACCTTCGTCAGCGAGTGTAACCGACGCTGCAATAATGTGAGTGGTATTCTTTACCTTATTTATAAGAGTAGCCAGTAGCTTCAGGGTCAAAAACTCTACTTAAATATTATCTTCTTATATGCAGTAGAAATAGTGAATTTGGTAGGTAGGTTATTAGCCCCCCTCCGGAATAAAAATAACTAATTTTGAATCAAAGTCAAAGTTTTTTATTTCAAATAGACCAGATTTCAGGCACTTTTAAAACGTAAAAACTAGGTGCACGGTTCCAAAAGGTAGGTTCTATGGAGAAGAGCCGGCAAGAAACTCCATGAATACTCTTTTCAAAATAGTAGTTCATGATAATTCCATTACAGTAGTGTGAGAAATAGAATGAGAATAATGCAGGTCAATGTAACAAATGAATCTAAGCTAAATGCTTTAAGACCATGGGCATAGCCTATTCCTATCCCAGCCCGACCCTTGTTAATTCTCATAACGACGCACTAAGCCGAGGTTCGAACCCCGCAGGGGGTGCCCTTAGTGTCCGGTCGCTATTCACCCTAGTTTGTAAGCCCTGGCTGGGGGCCTTAATTTTGGCCACCACAGAAATAGTCCGGTTAAGCATAAATAAAGCTCTCAGAGCTTTGATTGCGAGTGGTCCAACCTAAAAAAAAAAACCTATTCCTATTCCATTACAGTAGTGTGAGAAATAGAATGAGGTCAATGTAACAAATGAATCTAAGCTAAATGCTTTAAGACCATGGGCATAGCCTATTCCTAAACATCGTACCTCTCGCAGTTGATATCCATATATCTTTTACATACATACAATCACGCCTATTTCCCATTGGGGTAGGCAGAGACTATAGATTTCCACGGTATAGCTTTTAACCGCAACGATATTCTGCGCAACGTATTTGCAGAACATTTTTGATACTGATAACAAAGCTGTCGAATAAACTATTCGCCACTGTTGTCCCCTTGGACTACAATATGTTGTAAAAAGAGTGTCGTGTCGGTTCTTGAAAAAAAAAAGGAAACTAATTTCTCAAAGGTCAGCAACGAGTTGGCAATGCCCTTGGTGTTGGCGGCGGTAACCACCTCCCACCAGGTGGGCCGTCCGTCAGCCTCTTAGCCAATCTATATCATAACGAAACATACGGCCACAGCATGTTTTATTGTCAAATACTCAAAGGCTACTCAATTATAAGTTGCCATTAATTAATTATTATTTTAATTATTAATTATGTTTATTATGTAACTTGTATATGTGTGACAAAAATAAATGGTTTAAATGGTTTTATTAACACCCATATTCTAAGACGTTCCTCCAAAACTTACTCGACTCGGCCTGTAGTTGACATAATCGTCCTCGACTTGAGATTTTTCCTCAGTCGAGGTAAGGAATCATCTGTCAAACTCAAGGTACCTCGGAACCTACCTTAAGGAAGGAAGTGTCAAAGTTCGTATGTAACAAAAATGAATTTTGAAGACTTTATCGAATATGCTTACGATAATCCTTACAACTATTTATCGCGGCATTATTTGCGCGATGCAGATAATTCAAATTATGACGTAATGACTCCGTCGAGGAACCTCAAAGTTCACTCGAAATTGCGACTAAGAATACAATTTTGAAGGTGTTTTCGAGGCCGTTCTGAGTCGAGTAAGTTTTGGAGGAACGTCTTAGAATATGGGTGTAAGTCTCTGTCACTCTAAGGCGAAGTAACAGTGACAGCACGAAATCAACGGTAACTTAAAATTTAGTAGCGTTTGAGTACTGCTGAAATAAGCCTATTTGGCAAAAGTACCTTAGGATCTAGTTGTATCTTAGTGTTAAAATTGTATACAAGGTTAGTCGGAAAGGGGGTACTAAGCCGAAAGAATATTAAAGTACCCATAATAATGGATAACTTTTGTTCTACAACTTTCCCCAAAAGTCAATAGTTCAAGAGAAATAGCTGTTCAAATATTTCATAAAAAATACGCTAAATTCTATCTATCATCAGCTATGATCAGATGTGTTTACATTTTACGTCATATTTGGGGTCACGGATTAGAAACTCCATTTTCTGAATTCATAACTAAAGCAGGAATGAAGAATTTCTGAAAAAATTAAAATAAAAATAATTTTTCATAAAAAAAAAGTTAACTGATTTTTTAATTTTAACACTTTCTATAAAACAATCATCAGTGATACATTCAGTGGCCCGCGGCTTAGTACCCCCTTTCCGACTAACCTTGTATTATTGTTATTGTGTGCCTCTGAATGTGGTCAATAAATCATATTTCTTTATTTTTCTTTTGTTTCTATTCATTACAGTTGTAATATTTATAATGTTCTATCTGATTTCACAGGGCCGTCTAGAATTCGATCGGTCGCACGTCCCAATGGCTTTCAAGCGTGCCCAGTTCGTTTTATACGACATCAAGTACCTCCTGAGCTCAGTACCAGCTACCTTCGACGATGACCTTCGCAAAGGCTTCATGCATGGCATCTCGTTGATACTAAACCTGCTTGTGATGATGCAGGGAATGGACTCTGTTGTGCGACAGGTGAGAACTAGTTTATCTTATTCTAGCTGTGTCCTCACGGCTCCGCTCGCGTTAGAAGTTTTATTCCAGTAATAAATATAGCCTAAGTTACTCAGTGATAATGTAGCTTTCTAACGGCAAAAGAATTTTTGAAATCGGTCCAGTAGTTTTTAAGTTTATTCGTTACATACAAAAATACAAATCTTTCCTCTTTATAATATTAGTATAGATGACTTTCAGACAATAGTAGGTAATTCGCTGCTGGATATAGGCTTTTCCTAAAGTTATTAGGTTACATTCCTTCCGTTATTATTCACATAACATAATGTATTCCCCGAAAGATTGGGCAGAGGCGTATAGTAACACCCTCATTTTGCCGTTCTGTTTGAAGTCCCATATAATAGGGGGCGAGTCTATTGCTATCAACCGGGCACAAATCCAAACTACGGGCAGCTACTGAAGTACTCCACACAGAAAAACTCAATAACACCCCGACCTGGGGATCAAACCCAGGACCTCAAGATCAACAGTTGCGCTTGCCACCACTAGACCAATGAGACAGTTTAGGTTTAGGTTTAAAGAATTTTATTCTCATAAGAACTTAAATAACAGTTCACTTAAAATGAGATACAAAGTGCTTATATCTAAATAGAATACTATAATATTTGCCTCTGGGGCGTTAATGACGTTTCCGTTATTATTCTACAGTATTTGTGTACCAACCCTCGCTTTGGTGTGCTCGTCACTGTAACAGCATCGCTTTGGCGTTCACAAGGTTATTTTTAGGCGATGCGTTGACGGACGGTGCTAATAAGTATTCCTTAGGGCTTGCACCCTTTTTCATTTAAAACCTTATGTCAATACTATTAGCACTCATATTCGCTTAGCATAACGCGGGATGCTTCGTCGTGCCACGCTGGCCCTTATTGTACTTCGCATAACAAAATCGACACGACTTGAGCTGGGACGATATTGATACGGTTCCGAGCTCGTTATCAATCATCATAATCATATCACATGACTACTGCAAACGTGTGATTTTTATAATGAATAGTTGGAGGCGATATTTCCGTAAAGATCACGATTGGCATATCGCGAGCATACGATACTTAGGCTGCCTGTCCCCAGGAGCGGAGAGGAGCGAAGCGGTGTGGAGCTAACCAATAAAAATACACAATATTCATAGAGCAGAGCGGAGACGTTAATTTTATGCAATTCTATTGGTTGGCTCCACATCGCTCCGCTCCTCTCCGCTACACTAGACAGGCAGCCGTACGGCCGAGCTAATATGCGAGTTATCCATTCATTTCTTTTTTTTTTGTCTAATTCAACCTTGTGTCACCAGGTTGGCCAACACATGGAATACGAGCCCGAGTGGGAGTCAGCGTTCAACCTTCACGTTAAACTGGCGCACAGCATCACGCTGTCCCTGGAGTGGTGCGCGGCTGAGAAGGCACTCGCCGCCGCCGTGTACAGAATGGCGCTGAGGAAACACAGCGAGACATACACACCGCCTGCTAAAGTTGTCAGAGGTATGTAAAAATAATTAAACGAAACAAGTGATTAATATTTCGAAATGGACCAATGTTATCTATTTATTTATTATACTGTTGAGTGTTTATAGAACTAATAATATCTGCCTACCTACCGATTTAAAATCGCCATAATAGTTATAGATAGAATCTGACTATAGATAGAACTGTTGACTGTGTGTCTATGCAGATAGCCAACGTATTTATGGTCACATTTATTCTTGTGGTTTGGGACAGATAGCCGTTATTGGCGGTTTTAAATCCGTCGGTAGCCTTTAGTAGTATCGTTTCTGCCTGTACAATGGGCAGTCTAAGGGCCTGCGCCCACATGTGGCACGGCATGGTAAAGGATTTTTTAAGCTCAAATAATTTTAAACCTTATATTTAGGACTCGTATTTACTGTACCGCGGGATGCTTTGACATGCCACCGTACGACGAAGCATCCAGCGGTATGCTAAGCAAATATGAGTGGTTAATGGTATAAATATAAGGTTTAATTATTTGAGCTTAACGAATCCTTTACCATGCCGTGCCGCCTGTGGGCGCAGGCCCTAATTAGACGCATCGATATCTTCTAAGCAATTTCAGAATGGAATACAGTGAATTGGAAAACCACTATTCAAGTAGCACCCTAATAAATTTCATGCAGTGGGGAACATAATTAAGAAATTAGTATTGTTAAAGAACGTCAAGATAAGATCGTTACTGCTGTCTCCAATTCCAATGTTAGCACAATTTTATCCGCAGAACTGGGCAACCAGAGCGCGTCGGTGATCCCGTACGACGTGTCGACGGAGCCCGTGTCCATCCACCGGCCGCTGTCGCGCTACCTCGCGGGCCTGCACCTGCTGCTGCACCAGCACGGCCTCACCTACCACAGCCGGGAGTTCGAGCGGCAGGACCGGCCCAAGCCCAGCCCTGACGAGCTCATAGGTAATATTACGGACATTGTGTACGAAGCAGTGATAACCTAGCGGTAGAACGCTTGCCTTCCATACAGGAGCGTCTGAGTTCGATCCCGGCCCGTACCTCTGACTTTTCGAATTCATGTGCGGAACAGAATTAGATTATCATTTGCGTTAACGGTGAAGGAAAAACATCGTGAGGAAATCTGCACACATGAGAGGGCTCCATAAAGTTCTCGATGGTGTGTGTAGTCTGCCAACCCGCACCAGGCCAGCGTGGTGGACTAAGGCCTAAACCCTTCTCATTATGAGAAGAGGCCCGTGCCCAGCAGTGGGACGGTAATGGGCTAATTATGTTATTTTATGTTTATATTAGTGTGGGTTTGCACACATCTGACTGTTTGGCGATAGAACTAACACAATAGCAATTTATAATACATGCTTGCACTGTAGCGAATAAGAAAAAGAGTGGAGTGCGTCTACGTGGATTGAATTATCTGTAATGTTGTTGTTGCAATGGAAACTGAGCTTTTTATAATAGCATTAAGGTTTCTATTAAGAGCGCCCAAACGCAGTTTTGTTTAACCAAAGCCCGCATATATGAGAACGCAAACAAATATATCAAAAGCATACCGATACCACAAATTTGTGTTACCTATCAACTCTTTATGTAAGTGTTTAACTTTGATAATAATAGAAAGGTAAAAAAGAATATACAGTGTCGAATATACTAACATTATGAGTATGGCGTAAAATACGAACACTCGCTGTGACAATCAATGCATTGAGAGTTTGGAACTTGACAGGGAGTTTGACAGTGTCGGTTATTAATTAAAAACCTAATTTGTATAGGGGCCATTCAAGTATTACGTAAGCACGAAAGGGGGGTGAGGGGGTCTTTGCTTAGATTATTTTTGATGACATGGGGGACGGGGGTGTCTAGATGATTACGTCAGCAATTTTTATTAATTTACTTATTTCTCTAGAATTATAAACTGCTGCTCATGAATAACAATAAAGAAACTTGGTCAGTTTAAAAAAAAATGTCAATGTTTATGTAAGCATAGGAGGGGGGGTAAAAGCTTTGCTTACTTTTGCTGACAAGGGGGAGGGGTGGGTCAAAAATTACTAAAATTCTGCTTACGTAATACTTGAATGGTCCCTAAGCCAGTCCTGAGTAGGTGCCCTCTTATTAAGCAATCAAAATTCTAAGATGGTGTGGCCTCATAGCTGTGACGGAAAAAAAATGCAGGTAGATTTTTTTTATTAGTCAGTATTTTTTATCACGAAGCACTGAGTCACGATAAAGACAATATTTTTACATCACAAATTCTTTCATTCGAGCTTAAAACCATAAACTTAGTTTATTTTCTCCACAGAGCCAGTCCTCCAAACGATGGCCATGATAGGCCAGGTCCACGCGGGCATGTGGCGCCGCAACGGCTTCGCGCTTATCAACCAGCTGTACTTCTACCAAAACGTCAAGTGTCGCGCGGAGATGTTAGACAGAGACGTGGTTATGTTACAGGTAAGAAGAATTCATGACCATCCACTGAGTTTTATCGTCAGAAATGGCTGGGCAAAGATCTTAAAAAGTTATGGAAACCGATGCCTCAACTATAAAGAAGCCAGATGGCTTGTGATAGATTGCACCCAGAAGCAAATTCAATGATTATTCTGCCACAATCTGTGAGCCACTTTTATGTTACCTTCTTACTGTGTCATCAACAATGATCCGATAATCGGGCGCTTGTTTACCTGAACTAGAGAGTACTGATATAGAGTTGATACATCCACCATCCTCATAAAATTCAATATCAATTTTCCGAATTCAAACTTTGCTACTGTTGTAGCCGGTAGCGCCGTTACCTTGTAATTTTACTAATTAGTAATATTACTAGATGCAAGTGTTATAATTAATAATCTCGAGTTTGTCAAAAATGTTATCCAAATACAAAAAAAAAACATGATTGTGGTTGTATCAACTCTATGCCAGTGCTCTCTTAAAGTTTAGGTAATCAAACGCCCAATTACCCGATCAATCGTCATCAATCATTTCTCAATAAGTACCGTAAGGAGCAAAATCTAGTTTCCATAAGGGTTATGTAAGTCAGCTTGAAAACCTCATTACATAGAAATGAAACCTCGCTTTACCATTGGCAAAACAAATGTTTATTAGCTGTAGAATTTCTTTAACCTTTTGACCGCCCCAGTCGGATTTATACGACATATAAAAATAAAAATACTTTCGTGTCCGCGTCTCCTTAGTCATAATACGACTGAGGCGATACGGGCACGAAAACCGGGGGCGGTCAATAGGTTAAAGAACTTTTAAGCAAGTCGTCGTAAGCGATTTTAAACTGTAACTTAATTCTTATTGGTTTATCGGTTAGTACAGTGAACGCCGTGAAGTGGCGCTTTAATCTCCCGCCATACGCGTGGACAGAGTCGATCGAGAGCCGCATTGTTGTGGCAGACGCATTATAGTTCGGATCATACGATCGAAACTGTCACGTTCACCGTACAAGCCTTTGTTCCTTGCTACTCATTGTAATTTACCAAATAAACGTGACTTGTGATTCAACCTACGTGTTACTGGTTTGCCCGAGCACCCACCTACCTTTTTTTTTTTTTTTTTTTTTTTTTTTTTCTCACGTGGGGAAATCCTCATGGACTATCCCCCGTCTGGGGAAGACGGGGGGGTGTGCCAGACACTTACTGGCTAAAACCCCACGGTGTCCCTCCTTCTGACCTAAGGCCGGGGTCACGGGATTCGCTGTTGCATGCACCGCGACCCCGACAGGTCTCGGTCCACCAGCTTCTTCTGGTGGACCCCTCCTGTGGTGGGGCAGTTGCTCCCCTGCCCCACATCCGTCCGAGAGGCGCGCGCAGGACAAGACGCGCCATCCTCCCTGGGCCCGTTACTGGTCGGGCGACGGGTTCCCCAACCCGCCGCCCGCAGGCCACTCACTAGGGTGGCCGGAGATCGTCACGCGCCCTCCGGCGCCCGGTGCGTCTAGCGCGAGAAGGGAGAGAAGAAGCGGCCTCCCTCTCCCTCTCCGCTACCTCCTTGGTCGCCATCACCCCCTCGCAAAAGGAGGCGATGGCTTCCCACGCAGTCTCGCTCCCGACCATGGACAGAACCACGGCCGGAAGCGAGAGGTCACCGCCGATCGCCGCGACTAGCTCGCGGCGCTGCGACCCCCATGCTGGACACGCCTGCAAAGTGTGCAGCGCCGTGTCCTCGGGGCAGTCGCAGTGGTGACAACCGGGCGTCTGCTCCCGGTCTATACGACACAGGCACTTCCCGAAACAGCCGTGTCCCGAGAGTACCTGCGTCAGCCGTAAGCTGAGGGCGCCGTGACGCCTCTCCAGCCACTCCTCCATCACGGGTCTTACCGCCGCTATCGCGGCGTGCCCCAGCACCCACCTACCTCATGGAACCCGTACCAAGAAACGATGACGATGACCCTAATGAATGAGCCTTGTAAGTTACTACAAAAACTGCTCATTTACAATCTTAATTTTTGTTTTTTTTTATTCACAGATCGGCGCCTCCCTTATCGAGAGCAATGAGTTTATAATCCACGTGTTGAACAAGTTCAACTTACTGGACTGGGCGGCCGCCGACTTTGAACAACGCAGCATCGAAGACGACACCCTCAGACATACCATCAGCATGCTGGAGGAGTTCCTAGGACTGCTAATTACTAGTAAGTGACCTGATGATGGCCACTTCGTTCTCCGTTATCAGTAGGCCTCCATATCTCTGCCCGTGGGTGTCTCAAAAGGTGGCTGAAGTCCTTCAATACCAAGATCTTTTTATCTAGTGTCGGCGTGAGCAGCTATACGTGACTAGTTTTGACGACACGTTTGGTGCAGTGGCTTAGCGATCGGCTTCTGCGCTACGGGTCGTGGGTTCGATTCCCGCACGGAACAAATATTTGTATGGCCTACAGATAGTTGTTCCGGGTCTGGATGTTTGTGTATGTGAAGATTTGTGTCTGTAAACGCACCCACGATACAGGAGAAATCCTAGTGTGGGGCAATGTCTTATTTAAGAAAAGAAAGAAAGAAAGTTCACCGCGGTGAAAAGATTAGCCAATCAGCAAGATCGATTAACATACATAACATAACATCACGCCTTGTATTCCCCGAAGGGTTCGGCAGAGGTGTTTTAGTACACCCTCGTTTCGCCAGTTATGTTTAAGTCCCTTGTAATAGCGGGCGAGCCTATTGCCATTAACCGGCCACAAATCCAGACTTCGGGCTGCTACTGAGAAATTTCTAATGGAAAAACCCAATGAGACTTTACTCGACCTAGGGATCGAACTTAGGACCCCATGCTCAGCAGTCGCACCTGCGACCACTAGAGGACAAGGCAATTCGATTTTATTTGACACACATTGTTTGCTTACAGTTGTTGGTTCCCGTTACGTGCCCGGAGTGGGCGAGGTGACCAACGAGGACCGCACGATGAAGGAAATCATTCAAATGCTGTGCGTCAAGCCGATGCCGCACTCCGAACTTAACAGGTCACTACCTGAAGACCAGCTCCACGAGACCGGTTTGGAAGCCGTCATCCACGAAGTCGCTGACTTCATAAAGCCTTCTGGCGGCAACAACCGCGGCGTGTACAAGCTGAAGCCGCATCTGTACGATGAATATGACACGTTCTTCTACCATTATACGCGAGAGGAGCTGTCCAGGAGCGAGGAGGAACAGAGGACTAGGAGGAAAGCTGCTGGTGAGTTTATTATATCAGCCCGCAAACGTCCACTGATGAACATACAGGGTGTAAATGAAATCATGTAATTCCTTCAAACCTCGTGATTTCCTGCTGACATAGATTAACCTTGCATGGAATACCCTTGGATTCAATTTAAAAAAAGTTGCAAGAAGTAAACATATTATGTTCTTAACGTGTGGCATTTTAGCGCCCCGAGCGAATTGCGCGGCTATCGTTCGCAGCGCGGTCATTTAATAAACTTTTCTAAGGGCTAGCGCGCACTGCCTTGCCTTTTTTAAATGTATAATCTGTGAACTATGGAGTATCATAAAAGAGCGCGCACTGCGTTTTTTCATCGCATACTGATTTAGTTGTATTTATTTAATTCGTTGCGATGCAAAAAAAACGCACTGCAAGTCACCGCACTGCAGTGCGCGCTCGTAATAAATCCGCGTAGGAAAATGTGGGGAGTCTGATTAACATAAATTTATTTAAAAAGCAGTGATAGCTTAATGGTGTGACCGTCAGACTGCCAAGTCATAGGTCTCGAGTTAGAACCCAAGGCACGCACCTCTGAATTTTCGGATTCATGTGCGTATTGTATAACTATCACTTGCTTAAAAACGGTAAATGAAAACTTCGCGAGGAAACCGGCATGCCTGAGAGATATTTCTCGACGGCATGTGAAGCTAAGTCAGAAGCCCATGAGCGGCATAAACTCTGACACCAGGTTAGTTACTAACCACACGAAAAGAAGAAGATCTATTTATAAGCAGATCGTTGTGATACAAAACCCTGAACATTATGTAACAATCGTTTTGAAAAATGTATATCACTATCCTATCTTCGTTCCAGGTCTACCAGAATGTTGTCCACCGCCAGCGTTACCGAAGCTGTCGGCCCCGTTCCGTCTGCTGGCCAACTTGTTGCAAAGCGATGCAGCACTCCACGTGCTGCGGGCAGTTCTGGAGCGAGCATTAGACCTCAGAGCCAGGTCTTTCTCTGAGACACAAGTGCATAAGGTAAGGTTCAAATTGTTTGTTCATCTTCAATGTATTTTGTTTCTGTAAAAACCTTGCCCCACACTAGGATTTCTCCTGTATCGTGGGTGGGTTTACAGACACAAATCTTCACATGCACAAACACCCAGACCCGGAAAACTATCTGTAGGCCATACAAATATTTTTTCCATGCGGGAATCGAACATACGTCCTGTAGCGCAGAAGCCAATCGCTCAGCCACTGCACCAAACGTGTCGTCAATTCTACCAACTGTTGATAAAGGTCCCTTTGAGATTTCAATGAGGGACATCGCTTGTTTTAGCTGAAAAATTGCAGTCTATGTGACATCCAGGTAGACGAATATTTAACAGCGTTTTCTTTGGTACGCGCGTTAACAAATGAAATAAGAACTACCTGGGCCCGTGTAGAAACGTGAAAAACCAAGTGTAAATCTTTAAGTGTACGAGTTTCTACATTTGATGGTGCACTTTAACACCGGCAGGGTGTAAGTTTAGGTGCAGTTATAATGCAGTTGGGAGATCTGTATCTCAACTGCAAGGAAATTACCAGTGATGGGCCGAATAAGGGTTTCACCGAATACGAATAATCGGCCAAATGTTCGGTTAAAAGTTTACCGAACCGAACATTCGGCCGAATATTTGGCAGGATATGGCGCGCTTTATCGTGCATTGCAAAAAATCAAATCTATACATGTCGAACGCATTGAATCGCGCGACTCGTCCGACCGCTGACGCTGCTACTCCTGGACTGTTATTGCGTCATCTAGTTAGCGACAAACATGGGACATGCATTTGTTTTTGTGTACAAAATCGTCAAAACACACTAAATTGCCAATAAAAACAATAAAATGAGTGGAAGGAAGAGGTCGAACATTTGGATATTTTTCTGTGAAACTGACGATAAGTGTTAATACGCACTTTATATGGATACAATTATGTAATTATACCACTTCATACAAGCACAGAGGCAGTTGCCTCTATGCTCGGCCGAATAATCGGCCGAATACGAATGTTCGGTAAAGCTGCCGAATATGCCGAATACCGAACATAAAACGAATATTCGGTCCATCCCTAGAAATTACACGACAGCAACGATTAACGCATGATGGTTACGATGTAGACGGCCCGACTACGTCCTGACTGCATCCAAACTTTATTTTCCAGCTACCTTGCAGTTACAAAAATATTCGTCACGTTTAATACTTATTCACTTCTCTGTTCAGGCCCTCCACCTCATGGGCTACGCGCTCCGCGACGAAGAGAGCGGTCACTATGAGTTCCTGGCGTTTGCGGAGAGTGCGGCGCGGGGAGGGTTGCTGGCGCTACTGCAGAAACTGGTCAACAGCCCCAGAGTCGACGCGCATCGACAGCTGGCCAGATGGGTGCTCACTAAGATGAAGTGAGTTTACCAAGAATGCATGGAATATATGGCTGAATATAGGTTTCTTCTAAATAGGTATTACCCGTAGTAAACTGCGCAAGCAAATCTGTCGTAATGAATTGTGTTTTATAGAGTAACTATCTTTCATACACAGTCCACTGATAGCGGTATTAGATCCTGTCACTAAGTTATAGCTTTTTATCGAGCGCAATTTCCAACCCGGCCTCGTATATTTTCATAAAAGTCAAAGCTGTGGCGTGATATTGCTTCCCTACCCATCCCATTTGTCCCACCTGCTGAAAATCTCCTACCTGGACATGAGTTGCCTTGGCTAACCTGGAAGTCTTTAAACAGACTCCGGACCCAGGTTGATCGAAGCAAGGAAAACCTGCTCAGGTGAAGATTCATAGACGATTCCAGCTTGGAGTGTAAATGTGGTGCTGTTCCACAAACGATGAGACACCTGACATCATGCCCTGCGTGCCATTTACAGGAACTGTGCAAGTTACAGGAACTAATGGACGCTACTGATAATGCTAAACTCGTAGCTACGTTCTGGGCCGACTCAATTTGGATTGCCATCGACACGCTAAGAAGATAACAGCCAAACTTATATATCTCTTTTAACCAAGCAACACGCTGAACTCAATAGAAGGATGAGTCTTAACAATAAAAGTAGGACGTACAGAATTCTTAAATGGTTTTCCTAACTCTTGATTTCGTTCTTGTTTTTTAGGACTCTGCTGGGTCAAAACGACGAACACATCGGCGACGGTGAAAGTATGGAGACCGATCAGGAAGAGAAGCCTGCCAGTGACGAGGCTGCTGGTATGTAGACTGGTAGTTTAAATGGGGTAGGCAACTGTGCAACTAGTGGTGCCACTTTCGATTGTACCAATGCAATCTTATTGGTTGCAATATGTTTGACATTATTGTGAATATCACTCTGATGGTTCTGATTGGTTGAAATAACTAAGTATGGAGGTGCTGCCATCTGCTTTCGTTTTGCGTTGCCTTCCCCATTAGTTGCATGTCAACCTAACACCTGAAACTGATGAGTGACAATTATACGCCGGAATCCACACCGACATACATAATTATCATGGGCGTAGCCAGGATTTTGTCAGGGTGGGGCAAACTCACACCCATATTCTAAGACGTTCCTCCAAAACTTACTTGACTCAGGAAGGCCTCGAAAACACCTTCAAAATTGTATTCTTAGCCGCAATTTCGAGTGGACTTCGAGGTTCCTCGAGAAGTCATTACGTCATAATTTGAATTATCTGCATCGCGCAAATAACGCCGCGATAAATAGTTGTAAGGATTATTGTAAGCATATTCGATAGTCTTCAAAATTAATTTTTGTTACTTACGAACTTTGACAGTTCCTTCCTTAAGGTAGGTTCCGAGGTACCTTGAGTTTGACAGATGATTCCTTACCTCGACTGAGGAAAAATCTCGAGTCGAGGACGTTTATGTCAACTATAACTACCAATGGTAGTGAGAAAGACTGAGTCGTGGTGGAGTGGAGTGGAGTGGAGTCGAGTCGAGTAAGTATTGGAGGGACGTCTTAGAATATGGGTGTCAGTCAGACAGTAAATATTGGCCTTTTCAATAAATGTAGAAGTGCAGAATGGGTTTAGGGGGCAATTTTGCCTCATAACCTTATTTTTGAGGACCAAATAAGTATAGACGGAGACGAGCATTGGTCTGCCTATTTTGGGTAATTGTTCTGTGAACATGGGTGGTGAGTTGACTGAATCTAGATTCTAGACCATGTACCTATTTTCCCTGTGCCAGGGTGGTGCAAGCGCCCCATCTACCCCACCCTGATTACGCCTATGATAATCATAGGAACATTATAATTTACAAGTCCGTGAAGGGTTTACAAATACAATAGCCCTCTTTTGTTGAGAAAGGAAGTACCTGTAAGGCGATGAATCTGGCTTATGATCGTGCCCTAAAAATGGCATAAGGCTTACCACCGTGACAGTACAAGAGGCGAAACGTGGGTGTACAGATTTCTGTAATAAGGACACCTCTCTCTTTCAGAAGCTGAAAAGTCGCGACGCACCAAGCTAGCGGCGGAGCGTCGCGCTAAACTGATGGCTCAGATGAAGACACAGATGAACAACTTTATATCTAACAACGCTACGCTCTTTGAGGAGACCACTACTGAGGTAATCTATATTACATAGTTTTTACTTGATTCTCCCAATATACTACCTCATTTGTCTAGTGGTGGCAAGCGCGACTGCTGATGTGAGGTCTTGGGTTCCTTGTTGTGGAATTCCTTAGTAGCAGCCCGGAGTTTACATTTGTGCCCGGTTGATGGCAATAGGTTCGCCCCCTATTACATGGGACTTATACATAACAGCAAAATGAGGGTGTTACTATACACCTCTGCCCTACCCTTCGGGGAATACAGGCGTGATGTTATGTTGTCTCCTAATATACACCTTGTCTGTGTAAATTTGATATGATCTGCATACAAGTTACTTAAAAATTCTGAATATATAAAAACACCCTAAATATGTATACTATGCGTGCCAAATAAGAATAGGATCGCGCTTGCTACAACTTCACACGATAGCTATCAAATTGGTATTGCCAGCAAAAAATACTATGAAAAAAAAATGTTTTATTTTTTTATTCATAGATTTCATTATTATTTACATTCATTTTTATAAAATGTTATTAATTGAATTCCACAAATTGATAATTTTGGATAATTTAATAATATTTGAAAACAGTATTCATTAAAGAAATGAACCAATATATACCTATAGTTAACTTCACGAAATGCTACTAGTCACCCTAATATGTCGCCATAATAATAATATAATTACTGTGTAATTAATTTGGTGTAAAATTGATAAGAAATACCAAAAAAGTGAACAAAAATAATTAAATTGAATATAATTTCTTTATTTACTTTTTTGGACACCTTACATTTTGGTAATGAAGTTCACGAGTATTACGGAACAAAATGGCGTCTTGACAGTGCTATTCTTATTTGGCACGCATAGTACTAAAATTCTTAAAAAAATCTAGGAAGACGAATTCCTATTTATAATTATTTGGTACTGTACAAGTGACTAGTAATTTCGGCTCTCAACCGCATCGACTCCGTGGCGCAACGGTAGCGCGTCTGACTCCAGATCAGAAGGTTGCGTGTTCAAATCACGTCGGGGTCAAAGACGTCTTTTTGAATCTTGGATGCATTTCATTATAGGATTTTAACATGTTTTTTTTGTTGCTCTGTCGTTTTTTAACTAACAGGTTTTTTTTATTAATTAACTAGCTGCCCGGACAGACTTCGTTCTGCCAAAAGTTATTGGCCTGTAGTGGGAAAATAAACTTTTTTTTTATTTTAACTATTTTCCACGCAATTTTTATGTTTTTTTTTCTCTCCATAAGAACCTTCCTTGTGCCCTAAGGAATATAAATAAAAAAAAATTGCGGTATTGGTCGAGCCGTTCTCAAGTTTTGCGCTTAGCAACACATTTGGCGATTCATTTTTATTTATATAGGTTTGACTCTGTTATTATCATAGGCGTAGCAAGGATTTTGTCCAGGATGGGGCAAACTCTCCCCACGTTGAAGCGAAGAGGAACCCGAGGAGGGGCTGCTCATCGGGGCTTGGGCCTGGAAGCCCTCGATGTAGCGCCCAAATAGGTTGCGGTGTCGCCTGGGCGACATTGCAACTGAGGCGGGCCGCGATGTCTCATGGGAGGCATCGCGGCTGAAGGGTGGAGGCCGCGGCGGGAGAGGAGTGCCGGTATTGCGGTGCGCCGCTCTCCCTACCTTCCGCGGCCTTGACGGGGTCGTCACCGTCAGATGGCGGACGCGGTGGGGCCGCAGGGGGAGAGGAGTGTTGGTATGTCGTTGGCCGCTCTCCCTACCCTCTGCGGCCGAAAAGTGGTAGGCGGTGGGGCCACTAACCTGACCCGTCGCAGGGGGACCAAGGGTGCCCAGACACGGGGTCGTCTGGCGCCCATGTGCTCGTTTGGTCCCCGGGGTGGTCACGGCACGGCGTGCCATGTGTTCTGGTGCGCCGGTGATGGGGGTACTCCCCAGAGGAGGGTCCGGTGACGGACAGCCGCGGCGGGTTCGCGGATGAGTGCTTACGCGTGCCCGTGTTCCCGCCATAAGCGGCAGAGGAAGACACCGTGGAGTTTTAGTGGGTTTGAGTCCCACATAACTGCACTATCGCCCCGTGGTAGTGCAGTATGCGTGCGCATTTCTTCAGGATAAAAAAAGGGTGGGGCAAACTCAGTCAGACAGTAAATATTTGTCTTTTCAATAAATCTGGAAGTGCAGAATGGGATTATGGGGCAATTTTGTCCCATAATATTGTTGAGGTCCAAATGAGTGTAGACGGAGTCGGGCATTGGTCTGCCTGGTTCAACTTGCCACCCATGTCCACAGAACAATTACTGGTTTGGGTAATTGTTCTGTGGACATGGGTGGCAAGTTGACTAAATCTAGAGAAAAAGAAATCCGTTTACCTAATCTTTTCTGTGCCGGGGCGAGGCTAGCGCCCCATCTGCCTCACCCTGAATACGCCTATGGTAATTACTGTGTTATTATGATACGATTACACAGTTGCGATGACAGTCATAGTTTTTGTTGATACGAAGATTGGCATCTAGGTTTGTTAGTGGAATGAATGACTACTGGGTAAAATTTATTTCGGGCAAGTAAACAAGCGTGCTGTCGTGTTTATATTGAACGTTATAGGTGAAGTTAGTGATGGCACGCGTGCCTCTTATTTTTTCTTATAGTATAGGTACACTGGTGCTGAAGGGCTCTTGGCTTATTACCAACCGCACGGATTATACAATTTGCGAGGTTAAGCTGCACTTGCGGCGGTCAGTCCGTGGACGGATGAATCGAGACTCCTCCGTGCCTCGGAGAGCACGTTAAACTGTTGGTCCCGGGTGGCATTACGGAAAGTCAGAAGCCCGAAAGTCTGACAACTGGTCTAATCTTAGGATATCGGCATTGCCTGCAGTATTTGGGTTGCGAATTGTGCGGTTATCGCTCGCCGCGCGGTTACTTAACTTGGGGCGATAAAATGCTTCACGTTAAGAACACATGTTTACTTCTGGTAATTTTTTTTATTGAATCGAAAAGTATATTGTTCAGGGATAATATATATCAGCAGTACATCACAAGGTTTGACGGAATTACATGATTTCGTTTACACCCTGTATACTCGTCAAAATGTATGGAACAGCTGTTTTTTTTTCACGATTTCGAGTTTGGTCCCATAGTAAAAGTTGTTCGTAATGATGAGTACAATGTCCCCTTTTCGGGTTTGTATTATATAAATAAAAAGGTTGTATTGTATATGTTGTTGTGCAGGTGACGGCAGAGGAGCAGGAGCTGCGCCCGCTGTACTGCGGCGCCGCGCTGGGCGTGTGGGGCGGCGGCGTGCCCGAGCCGGCGCGCGTGTGCATCATGTGCCAGGAGGAGGTACGTATGTTGTTGTGCAGGTGACGGCAGAGGAGCAGGAGCTGCGCCCGCTGTACTGCGGCGCCGCGCTGGGCGTGTGGGGCGGCGGCGTGCCCGAGCCGGCGCGCGTGTGCATCATGTGCCAGGAGGAGGTACGTATGTTGTTGTGCAGGTGACGGCAGAGGAGCAGGAGCTGCGCCCGCTGTACTGCGGCGCCGCGCTGGGCGTGTGGGGCGGCGGCGTGCCCGAGCCGGCGCGCGTGTGCATCATGTGCCAGGAGGAGGTACGTATGTTGTTGTGCAGGTGACGGCAGAGGAGCAGGAGCTGCGCCCGCTGTACTGCGGCGCCGCGCTGGGCGTGTGGGGCGGCGGCGTGCCCGAGCCGGCGCGCGTGTGCATCATGTGCCAGGAGGAGGTACGTATGTTGTTGTGCAGGTGACGGGTGTACCTGTACTATCCCATTGCTGGGCAAAGGCCTCCCCCAAGTCCTTCCATGTATTTATTTCCTGCACCACCTCAAACCCTCGCGGTACGCGTCCAGGTCACCTCGCCACCTCTTTATGTGCCGACGTCAGTGGCGCCGTCTCTGTTCAGGCGCCCAATGTGTGGTGACTCTTACCCAGCGGTCGTTATGCATGCGGCTAACGTGACCCGCCCGATCCCATATGAGCCTGGCAGTCTACGTCTATTATATCCTTTTTGGAGCGTATCGTGGTGTTTCGTATTCTTTCTGTTCTTTTAACACATAGAATACTACGCTTCATTGCTCTTTGGCAAACTCCAAGGCGGAACTTGTGCAACTCGGTGAGCGACTAGGTCAGGGCACGCTAGGTTAGGATAGGCAGGATACACATGTCGACGGGTTTGCGCTTTCAAATGTCATTTTTTTCCCTTTTATGTCTTGTTTTGCCGCCACTAAACGTTTTTTCCTTCTTTCTTTCTTTATCATATTAGACATAAGATCACGTAGTCTAAACACACTATCGGCAATTGAAAACGCTTCATGTGCCCAGGTACCGCAACACTGTATTTGGATTTATCTCGCGAATATTACGTTCATAGTATAAGCGCTTGGGCAGTAGTTATATTGATAAACTTTCTGGACATTCATAATTCAACGACTACTTCATTAATTCCCGTTCCTTGTACTTTTTAAATCAAACCAATAGCAATATTATTATTATTATTCCCAGGCTCGCGTCGACATCAAAACGGAACCTCTCGTCCTAGTCGCTTTTGTGCAACAATCCAGCGTCCTGAACCGCCTACGTCGCGGCGGCTGCGGCCGCGTGCCGGAGCACTGGCGCTCCAGCTGGCTGCCCGCAGGCCTAGGGCTCCAGCCGCACGTGTCCAGCTGTGGGCATGCACTACACGCGGCTTGCTGGAGAAACTACGTCGACAATGTGCAGGATAAGGAGAATAGAAGGTGGGTTACACTTGTATCAATGCTCGCTGTAGTACTGCAAGATGAGATAGGAGTATTAGGAAGACCCAACTGGCTGGCTAGCTAGTAACTTGTACAAGTGTTGAAATAAAGTGTTGTATTTACAGTATAAATATTTGACTTTAACCATTGCTGGAAAAAGATCTGTCCCATTAGGTGCAACAAGAAATAGTTCTGGATTGCTACTACTTAATTTATGACTTTAATTAAATTGTCGGTCCATGTGGAGGACGACTACTCACAACTAGTATCCCATTTGTCAGAAAGCTATTTAGGGTACTGAAATCACAAACATTAAAACCCGAGGGTATTTTTATTACATTATAATGCTAGGAAATTTTCTTAATTTGGACCAGTAAGCGAGCACCAAGCCCTGATTCGCAAGAATGCTTTTTCAACGCGCGTTAAAAACGCGTTTTCTATTAGTAGAACAAATAGCAACCCGTATATGTTCATATGATAGCGCTTTTTTCCAGCGCTTTATCCATTGTTCTCTCTTTAACTCACGTTAAAAAAACATTCGTGCGTTAGGCCTAACGGGATCTGGCGAACGCTATCGCACGTTCATTGAGGTTCGTCGGCCCGGACTATACTCAGTATAACAAAATATTACACTCCTCTTAGACCTTACCGCGGCCGCCAACCAGCAGCCTTCGACGTCGAAAAGAAAGAATACCTCTGTCCTCTATGCGAACGCCTTTGCAACACAGCTCTACCACTCGTCTCTGCGCCATCCATGCCAGTAGGGACTCCGCCCCCACTCACAGAAGAAAGCTACAACGAATCCGTCAACATGATTCTCAAGTTGAAACACCAAGTCAGCTCGGAAGCCCTGCATATTTGCACTGAATTCTGCGAAGAGATGCACTGCCAAGCCCGGGCCAGAAGTGTCGGGGCAATGTCTTCAGACATGGAGGATGGAGAGTCAGCTGATGAGACAGAAGTGTACGTGTCGACTCATGCTGAGAATTTGCTGAAGTCTGAGTTTTTGGTACATTTCGAGGGAGAAATACCGCCTTATAATGATATGACTAAGGCTCTGATTGAAGATTTTGCTAATGTGAGTATGATAAACTGTTACTATTAACCCATATCACCCCACTGTTGGTCAAAGTCCTATGAGTTTGTGAACAAAGTTAATTTGACTAATTTGATGTGAATACTTTAAAATACCTCGCGATCTTTGGAAGAAAAGAATTTATTGCGATTGCATTTATTGCTGAATCAACAGTAAAAAAAATTCAGAGCAAATATCTTATTGAAATCTCTAAAACAAAATTAAAACACTCCATTCCTTTTACAGATTCTTCCCATCTCAGAATATGGAGGCATGGTATCAAGTGCCGCCTTCTACCGGTCAACCTCCTACACAATCGTTAGCACTAACGCAGTCCTAAAGGCCGAGAACCGACCATTATTAGGCGACCTCCCCGCCCGGCACAGGGACACACTACAAGCGCTGATCCGTTTAGCGGCAGCTTTACCCTCCGTATGGTCCTCCCCTAAACACCTATCACACCACGCCTTAAGTACTCTTAATACTCTTGAAAGTACCTCTCCATTAACTCATGAGCCTTTCGGAACTCTCGTCTCCTTAGTCCTGACGGCCCCAGCTCTATTCTGCAAAGTTGCAAGTCCAGCAAGGCCGACCAATTTAGCGAAGCAGATCACTTTGCAATGCTTCAGAGCAACCTTAGCGAGAGCTCTACTAGTAACAGATGTTACTGAATGCAAGAGTCAACCAATGGAAGGTCAGGAAGATTTCAAGAACCCAGACTTAGAAAATCTTCTACCGTTCATGAAAGAACTACGCAAAGGGGTCTTAGAAGATGGTTTAAACCCGACAGAAGTCTGGCAGAAGATTAAAGATCAATGTCACACCTTCCTGCGCTGCTGTGGACTATTCTACCACTTTTTGAGCGATATTAGTGCTCCGTCAGAACTAACAGTTGTTGGCGGAGACACGTTCGATTCTCTCTGTAGTTATCTAGACATGCCGACGACTTACAAAGACTTGATAGACACTCCTACAGCTAAAAAGAAGATTTCCGAATGGGTGGGTCTGTCGACCGAGTGGTTTAGTGGCGAGATTCCTGCCCACGTGGTGACTGAACCCAGTGAACCACCTCGACTGATTTCTCTGCCGGATGACTTCTCGGAGCTGATGAATGTGGTGTCGGAGTTCTCGTGTCCTAACTCGGAACGGGAAGACAGTAAGAAGCCGACTATGTGTCTGGTTTGTGGACAGATATTGTGCTCGCAGAGTTATTGTTGCCAAGCTGATATACCAAAGGTGAGTTATTTCTTGTCTTAATTATTATATTTTAAAAATGATGATTGATTTTTTGACTGTTATTTTTTATCAGGAATTGAAAGCAGTTACGGTATGAGGTTACGATACCTTTATAAAACAAGGTTAGTCGGAAAAGGGGTACGCCGCGGGCCACTTAATGTATCACCGATGATTGTTTTAAAGAAAGTGTTAAAATCTATGAATGAAAATTGAAAATTGAATGAAATTCTTCATCCCTGCTTTAGTTATGAATTCAGACAATGGAGCTTCTCATTCGTGACCCCAAATATGACCTAAAATGTAAACACAGCTGATCATAGTTGAGGATAGATAGAATTTAGCGTATTTTTTATGAAATCTTTAAACAGCTATTTCTCTTGAACTATTGACTTTTAGGGAAAGTTGTAGAACAAAAGTTATCCATTATTATGGGTGCTTTAACACCCTTTCGGCTTAGTACCCCCTTTCCGACTAACGTTGTATAAGGATTCCGTATTATAAAGGTTGGATAATACCTTTAATTAACCTTTTTACGATTTCGGTACCGTAAAACATTGAATGATGAATGAATCATACTAATGCCATCTGGGGCTTCATAGTGAAGGACAGGCTGACGCGACGGTACAACAATGAAAACCCTTATTTATACATTATTAGGTACCGATACCGGAATATACCTTTACGCATTTTCAGATTATATTTCGGTATCGAAATATATTTAAATATCGTAATATTCAAAAACCAGAATTTAGGGGTATGACGTCATACCGTATTTTAAAGGTATCTTAATTTTCGGGTTATTTAGTTCCTGTTTAATATGATAAATGAACTTAGTGCAGAAGTTATGATCGAAATATCAATATACAAGGTTAGTCGGAAAGGGGGTACTAAGCCGAAAGGGTGTTAAAGTACCTATAATAAGGGATAACTTTTGTTCTACAACTTTCCCCAAAACTCGGTAGTTAAAGAGAAATAGCTTTTCAAAGATTTCGTAAAAAATATGTTAAAATCTATCTGTCCATAGCTATGATCAGCAGTTTTTACAATTTAGGTCAAATTTGGGGTCACGGATTAGAAAATTAATTCTCTGAATTCATAACTATAGCAGGTATAATTTTATTTTGATAAAACTAAAATAAAATCTTTTTGCAAGCAAATAAAATAAATCGGATTTTGAAATTTTAACACTTGCTTTAAAATAGTCATCAGTGATACTTTGGGTGGCCCGCGGCTTAGTACCCCCTTTCCGACTAACCCTGTACATCTGAATAGAGAAGATTTTTGGTAATTTTCAATCAGTTAACATTCTATTTTAGTCAATTCCTGATAGGTTATTTCCGGATAATAGCCGGATCTGCCTTTTTCTTGTTTAGTTCTTTAATATTTGGTACTCGAAGTATGATTACGTCATGTGGAAGTCCGACGTCAATAAAACCATAGACGGGGAGGATAGGCGATGAGTTAATTTATTGATCTTTTGCAGGCGGGTCGCGGCGGCGAGGTGCAGCGTGTGGGCGCTGTAGTGGCCCACTGCGTGTCGTGTGGGGGAGGCGCGGGCGTGTTCCTGCGGGTGCGGGACTGCGAGCTGCTGCTGCTAGCTGCTCCCTCGCGGGGGGCCAAGCTGCCGGCACCCTACCTTGACTCCTATGGAGAGACTGACCAAGTAAGTCTTAACATTCATATTCCCGAAGCCAGAACGTATCTTCAATGCCTCTCCTTTCATAAGAGTGAATTTGCATTTACACAATAAAAAAACGCCGGAAAAAATCAGACCTCCACCATTTTTGCCATGTTTTCAGTTATGTATGACATAAGTTACAGCAAATAATGCGATTACAATTCACGATGGTTTTAAATGTTTCCAAATTCCTAACGCAGATACCTACTTGGTACTAAGATGCGAGTGAAACCACGTGCGTCAGCTAGTTAACTAAAACAACATAACATAACATCACGCCTGTATTCCTCGAAGGGTTGGGCAGAGGTTTATAGTAACACCCTCATTTCGCGATTACATTTAAGTCCAATGTAATAGGGGGGGAGCCTATTGCTATCAACCGGGCACAAATCCGAACTACGGACTACTACTGAGGAATTCCACACAGAAAAACCCAATAATACTGCCCGACCTGGGGTTCAAATCCAGGACCTCACGATCAGCAGTCGCGTTTATTTTCTTTAACATCATTAAAGAAATTAACCTTTATTCTGCAATCCACAGGGTCTCCGGCGCGGCAACCCACTCCACCTGTGCCCCGAACGCTACGAAACCCTCCGCATGCTATGGCTGAGCCACGGCCTACACGAGCGCATCGCGCGGGCGCTGGACACCAACGTGCTGGTCACCACCACGTGGCAGAACCTCTGAGAGCGAGCGCGCGGGCCCGGGCAGCACCCGGCCGCTCCGCCGCCTGGAGAACATGGAGTTATTATAATACATGAGTGAGAATATGGAGGCTTGTCGTGAACTATTATTTTCTGCTAAAACCGCTCTGGTACCTAGACACATGATTGCCAGTTTCACCGCTAAAGTTGCCCAGACACATGAAATAGTTAGAATTTGAGTGATAATATGCAGGCGAACACTATACCGATAGCACAAAATAGATAGGTACAGAAGTCAATCTACATACAAGTGCGCTCGAGCAACGCACACATAGACACTGCTCACGGACACGATATCTCGGACTGTTTGCGACCAAAGTGCGAGCGCGAGTGCCATGCGCTTGAGAGAGATAGATATATAGATAGAGTGACCGCCGAACGTAGGTATGAAAAGTGAAGTACATACATGTGATTGACTTCTGTTCCTATCTGTTTTGTGCCGATAGCTATAAATATTCTATTTCATATAAAATTAGACTAATAAGAAAATGTATAGAAACATACAATGCGTTTATTTCCAGCAGAGATTTACAACTGTATAATGATTTTACGAACGTTAACAGTCAATCAAGATGAAATGAAACTCTATTTGAAGAATTTTATTACAAGATAAGTGTGACTAGTCGTGCCACTTCTGTCTAATATTATATGAAATTGAGTATAAGTATATCGCAAAGACACTCTCCAATCGTCAGTAGGAATTCCTTAAGAACGGTCAATTCGACATCGATAATATCACAGTATGGATAATAGAAGCGCGTACGCACGAATATACGTAAACCAATATGAAAATATAAATGAAATTTTATTCTAACTACAAAAATCAATTCTAAGGCCAAGTGTACTAAGCTGATTTTAGAATGACAAAAAGTATGGAAAATGTTATAAAACAATTAAAATTTTAATATAATTGAACTATGCATAATGGAATTAAGGTTTATAATCCCGAAGCAATTTTTAATGGCTGGAATATAGTCGACAGCTTAACGAATATCACGTTTTTTTTTATACGCACTGTCATGATAAGTGTCGAGTTGACAGTCGAGATTGAGGTGAGATTCTTAGGTATCGCAGTAAAGGTGACTTTTAAACAGGGATGCACATACTTATTAGGACTAGGGCCACTCGGGCAGACTATAAGCTAAAAGCAGGCCAACATAATTAAAACCAACCAAGAAAAGTTGAGAAATTAAGTTTATTTAAAATAATAAAAAAGTAGATTGGGCATTTAAAAAAGTTAAAACTATTGCAGTATTTTCATACAAATGCATAAAAGAGTTTAATTTGCTGGCAGGCCGCATGTATATTGATGGAGAGCCGCATGCGGCCCGCAGGCCACGTTCTGTGCATCCCTGCTCTTAAACTTTTGGACGCCATTGTCACATACGTGACATACGAAAGTTTACCCTGTACGCCGGCGTCACAAATATGTGACAAAAACGATGGAATTACAGTTACCTTGGCGTGGGGGGTACGCCGATGCATTTATGCTCTGGCGTCCAAAAGGTTAAAGGTGATTCTTTGATGAAATATGTGTATTATATCACTCGACACTTACTAATCTTGTGTACAAATGACAGTCTCCGAGAGACAAAGTTTAACGGTCGTTTCCAATAACCTACCTTTGGTTTGCCTAACTAGATATAAAAATTTGACAAATTCTATGCAGCTATATCAAATTTCTATCTCTAGTAGGACAAAAGGTTTATTGAAAACGGCCGAACATCACATGATCCGTGAAAGTCATTCTCATAGGACGATTCTTTGACCATTGTAAATTCTCATATTGGCGGGGCTAATTTGTACCTTAAAGTCATTTAAATAGGGTAAAGGACCATGGGCGATTTTGTATGAACCCCGTCCCCACCCTACAACAGTCATGGTATACGTGTCAATTTGTTTATTGGGACCCAAAAAAGCCTAAAGTACCTGTATTAGGTGCAAAAACTATTGGGTTTATTATAATAAAAAAAATACTTTTTGGCAAAAATGTATTTATTTTTAAACAAAAATCAGTTTTCCACAAACAAAAAAGCATATTTCACGTAGACAAATGACGATTCTATATAAAAAAATACTTGATTCTCAAACTGAAAATCATTGAGTACCTAATAATAACAGTGTTTAAGTTAATTACAGTTAATTACATTAAACCTATTAACTCATTAGTACAGCCAGCGACTATATTCGTGACAATTTAAGAAGTCGGATTTGACAGCTATAAAATTACTTTTATTTGTGTGAGGGTAAGGGAAAAAAACAAACGGTTGCTTTAAAAACCGTTACCTTATATGGAAAAAATTATTAAGATCGCCATATTATAATCCTCTTTATTGCACACTAAGTAAATGTGTTAGTAAAAAAGAATAAATATATAAAAAAACAATTTTTATATATATAATTCGACTGTACGTGTGTATGTCACTGAACTCCTCTTAAACGGCTGGACCGATTTGAATGAATTTTTTTGTACGCGTTTGGGTGGCGCCCTGGATGGTTTAGATTCACAATTGGACCCGGTAGGTGGCGCTGCTTTTCCGGGCAGGACGTCGTCTGCTGGGTCCGCTAGTATATTATAAAACCTAGACCCCACGTATTTGAAGGACGTCGCCATAATAAAAAATGATCTATCCTACTAGACGCTTCAAATGACACTTATTTCAAATCTGTTGGATGGTGGGGACGTTTCTTCTCATCGTCCTTTAAGCGCTGACACAATGGTACTTTGATTATGTTTTTAAAGGCCCCAGGCCCCTACAGATGGCTATCTCCGTTACTCTTGTACATATTCTGTTGCACTTTATGAAGACTGTAGGCTCTCATCGATGTCGTTTGAAGACCAGAAGTTACTGTTGGTAATAAAACTAACTGCCAGATTTATGCAACATCAAGTGTCTATAAGGTTACTGATATCTTAGGCCTCGTTTATGGATATCATGAAGGTATTGGTAAAAATGGAGGTCACACTAGGAACATCTACTGAAAGTTGAAACATTTGTGTCTCTTTTGAATATTTACTTTGGTGGTCTATCTCTTTCTAAATATCGTCGCTGCGCCTGCAAAATCCGCAGTTTTCTTTTTTTGAAAATCTGTCATAGATGCTATTTTATAATACTTCTCAAGCCACGTGCAACTGTAAAATACGTTTTCTAATAATTTATTTTGCTATCTTCTTAACCAAATAAATTATTAAAAAACAGATTTTGCAGGTGCACGTGGCCTGAGAACTATTATAAAATAGCATCAAAGACAGATTTTTAAAAAACAACACAGCGGATTTTGCAGGCGCAGCGACGATATCCTTTCAGAAAGAGAGATTTCCAAACCAAATATTCTCTTGTTCTCTATAGGGTATTTAGAAAGTGGCGCCAACTGGTGTCGATTTTAAAACTATACAAAGAATGCTGTTGTGGAACTCAAAAATTCGCACGGAAAAATGTGTCTCCATATCTTATACCTTTAAACGAGCAATTCTTGTATATATATAATCTGAATCTCGGAAACGGCTCCAACGATTTTCATGAAATTTAGTATGCAGGGGGTTTCGGGGGCGATAAATCGATCTAGCTAGGTTACATTTTTAGAAAACGTCGTTTTATCCGTGTTTTCAGGCAATGAAAAACTGCTACAATATCATTAGAATATGAATGTAAATTTCGCCACCATTTTCAAGGTTGTAATAGCTCAGGTGGGAAATAGGGCGGTCCCGATACCAGAAAATCTCGGTTCGAATCCAGACGATTGTTTTTTCCCTTTTTGTTTTCAAGTTCCTTCTTTTTCTATTTCCCCTTTTTTTCTTTCCAAAAAACACGATTTACCAAAAAAAACCGAGCAAGGCTCGGTCATCCAGGTACTAAAAACTAATACATCGTTATATATGTTTGAATTGTCCGCTTCATGCTACGCGCGAAGTGTAGCAACTCCATAAACGGGGTCTATGGCATCTATATCCGGGTTCAACTTGGCAAAGATATCTCTAATATAGAGCTGGCTATGACTTTGATCTCCTGGAGCCTTAATGCTGCCATTATCTTAAACATAATATGTTACTACCATGATTAGCATAATTTATGGTCACGAGACATATAACAGCTTTCGATTCCCATGTTCACGACGTTTTTTTTTTAGACATACAGAGCTTGCCCAAAAGCGGCCCGTTTTGCCCAACGCTGGGCCATTATACCGCTAACCAACAGTGTTATCAATAGTGTTAATTTGGCACAAAGACAATCTAGTTATAATCACTGTGATTTTCTCTTAGATATATGTTTTGAATTACTAACCAATGATTTTTGATTATAGATCTAACATAGAATTAAAAATTGTTTCTGTACACCTTTATTCATAAAAGCTCTATAAAACTAAAGTCTTAACAAAAAATAACTGGGTAAGATTTATCGAGCGTTTAACCTTTTGGACGCCATTGTCACATATATGTGACAAAGGAAAGCTTACCCTGTACGCCAACGTCACAAATATGTGACAAAAACGATGGGATTACAGTACCTTGGCGTGGGGTTACACCGATGCGTTTATGCTCTGGTGTTCAAAAGGTTAAGCATAAACTTTCTTTAAAAGTTCGATAAGTTTCTAAGGATTACGTCTAAAGGACTGGTTAAAACTCCGAAAACGTTAAAACTATATTTCAAGACTAGCATTGCTAAACCCGGTTCTGTTAAACGTGTGTTCAACATGAGCTTAAATTTTTAATGATTTTATGAATAAAGGGTCATTGATTGAGTGTTTAAAAACAAATGTGTCTGCGATTCTGAATGTTAATAGCTCAGGCGTCCCGATCCATAGTTATTATAAAAACTAAATCACTTTTTAGAAAAAATAAATATTAGTTATACATTTGCACATTATTATAATCATACAGACTTGTTTTTGATTCATAATTGGACGTAGTTATGCGAAAAGGATCCAACCCACACAGTTATGAGATATTCAATTCTTAAGTTTAGACTGTATTTCTTCATTGGTTCTTTGATTTAAATTTCTTGATTTTATTGTAATTAAAGGACAAATGTATAATATACTTGTTAAAGTGTTATTATCTGTAGTTTGGCTTAAGAAGTTTAAGCGAGTATTTTGATATAAATAACTCACTTTCGATAATTTTGTGGGTTGGATCCTTTTCGCATAACTACGTCCAATTGTTTCTAATACTGATCATTGACAGCTAAATAGCTTTGAAAATAATTAAATAAGGTAATCAATATGCAACTTAATATCTAATATACGCTCAAAGAAATTAAGAGTGACATTTAGGGTATCGAGCTGTAATATGAATTAGATATTCAAGATTGTCATATGTAGTGTTCACACCTAACCAACGAAGGCCATCGAAGGCCAACGAAATTCAACGAACGTAAGTCATGTGTTGAATTTAACCAAACTATACGAATTCGGTTTCATTCGGTTTCGGTTCGTTGGCTAGGTGTGTGCGTTACGCACTCGCTTACTCGCGTTTCGTCACCGCGGAAAGCAGTACGCTTGAATTTAGATTTAGAATTTTTGAAGATTGCACTAAGCCACTATTAGTGACTTGTTTTAAGATACGAACACTAGTTAGCCATTCTTGACTAGGTTGGCGGGCCATTCACGTTGCGGTCTACCAGAAGGGTCTATCTGTGCTGGTGTACCAGTAAAAGTCGACCGGACGTCGTAGCATGTGTGGAGTACCATAAGATATCACTCGTGCGCAGGTAAAAATAATTGATTTTCGATCTTGCTCTGGTCACCTTCTTCCTGCCCTTATCCCACACTAGATGGGGTCGGCACAACATGTATTTCGTAAATCCATGTTGTTACAGGTTTTGGCTTATTGTTTTATGACTGGCCGCCTACCTACTTCAACCCTACTTGGGAATATTCGATGCGCTGTCACGCGGGTGACCCATTGTGCTTGATGATATTATGCACTGGGTTCCAAAATGATATGCTTGTCAATCTTATTTCCGACAACTAAGCAGGCTATGTTCTTCTTGGTGGGGTATACTTGAAGTTCCTCGACCCACTCATTCAGTTCTGCTAGGGACTTTGGGTTCTGACATATCGTAAACTAATATAGCACCGTGGCCGTCTCTGTTCGCCTGCGAGGTCCACCTTCACAGGTCGACCACTCCGGTAGAATGTAACTTGTATGGCCTACTTCAATCTATAGCGTAACCTTTTCCAGAAAAACTTTAATTTAAGTCTAAAACCTTTATACAGTAGAACGCTGATTATCCGAATTAATTGGGACCGGGGTCGATTCGGATAATCGAAAATTCGGATAATCGAAAATTCGGATAATCGGACATAGGCTGGTAATAAAGAAAAACGAACTGTCACACATGACACACAACTGAACTGTGACGCAAAACATGTAGTGTCTTGCCTCTAGCTTTCAACCATAACAGTTGAAATATATTGGACTCCAGCGAGTTCCAACTTGTTACAACAAAACAAAACAAAAATTACATATGTACTTGGTTTTAATTTTTTATATTACGTTTAGGACCGATTTGGTTAATCGGCGTTCTGCTGTATTCTAACCTTCTTGGTCTCCTTTGAAAGGAAGGCCTCACTGGCTTGATAATGAGGACTCTAATCCAGTTGAATGTCGCACGACCGCAATTTATTCGAAGACGACCTTTAACCACTATGATTTAATGAGTACAACCCGATTACATGCAATTGAAAATGGAGGCGTTTCTATTGTCGTCGATGTTTCCATCTCGCTTACCCACGTTCTCTGTGAGCGAAAGGCTAATAATAAATCCGCCATTGTCAATCTCATTCTTTTGTGTTGTACGGACTACAGTCGCGTTCTACGAAATCCACGAAATGTAGCGGTAACCTTCTATGCCGGGACTGTGGCAATAGTAACTAAAGGGAACTGTTTAATTGTTCAGCGAAATTAATATAAACGGTGTAAATAGACCCTTGACGAAGCCGAAAGTCACTTATTCTCCACGTCATTGCGATATTTTTTTTGGTCTGGACTATGCCTGGGAACCTTCTAGTTACGGTGATATTGGAGGTCAAAGATCCAACTTTTTCACAACTTTTTAAAAAAATACTAGTTTTGAAGGTTGCAAATGTACTTGAAATACCTCCATTACCCGTTTACTACTCATTGCATCTATCAGCACAGTGTTTTGAGTGCGTTACATTGAGCTTTACAGTAAAACGAAATTTTTCACCCAAAAAAAAAGTCGTTTCCCAGCGACAATTTTTGCGTAGGCTTACTTAGTTTGATGTACTGAATGCATGGTTGACGGCTTCGTGAAGGGTCTTTTTACACCTTGTATGATCAGCGAAATTGATATACGATCAGGGTAATTAATATACATATGATCAGGGAAATTAATATTTGGTCAGCGATAAACATTGAGCCGACGCGGTTAAGCTAGTGGTTATTTTTTTAAAACACACAGGAGAACGTTTTGTGGCGTAAACCTCACCACTGATCACGCATCGCTGATCTGTTATTCGCCATTCAAAATTCAATTTAATCGCTGATCGGTTAAATGGTTACCTAACTAAACTATTCACCTAATCTTATTTTCCACTATTAATTTTAACATTATCATAAATTAGTTCCTAATTACATATTAATTAATATTAAATCTTAGTGCAATCATTAAAATAATATCGTGTGTCCCTCATGTTACTTCTGTTAGATAGGTTTATGTAAATTTAATGTTGATTTTTAGATAGTTTTCTTTATAATGGCTAATTTAAAGAGATTCCTAACACAATAGATTTCATAGATATGTTGCAGCTTTGGTTATTAAGCACCTAGATGTTATATAAGGTCTTAAAGATATCGCTCATTTGGTGCAACAATGGCATAATTACACTTTTAGAAATTTTACAGGAGATGTTTCTCTCGATCAAAATAGTCTTTCCGCACATTTTGATATATTTAACTTGTTTTTTAAAAAAAAGTGTAATTACGTCATTGTCGCACCAAATGAGCGATATATCAAACGCCATAGTTTGGCAGAAATATAGATAACGATTTTTTTTTCTGAATACGTACTGGCTGTAAACTAAATCATGTAATTCCATCAAACATCGTGATGTACTGCTGACATAGATTAACCCTAAACGGGATACTATTGGAATCAATAAAAAAAATACAAGAAGTAAACATGTGTTCTTAAAGTGAGACATTTTAGCGCCCCGAGTGAATTGCGCGGTTATCGTTTGTCGCGCGGTCGTTTAACTCGGGGCGCTAAAATGCCTCACGTTAAGAACACATGTTTACTTCTTGTATTTTTTCTATTGAATCCAAAAGTATTCCGTTCTGGGTTAATCTATGTCAGCAATACGTCACAATGTTTGAAGGAATTACATGATTTCGTTTACACTCTGTATAATATGTCCTTAGAAATGAAACTAAGCATAGTCCGGCCAGTAAAATGTTGTATTAAAGGTAAACAAAACAAACCTCGGTCATTCATTTTGGTTTTAATACCGTAATAAGTGTAGTTTATTTCAAAATGTGAACGATTAATGGTTACTAAACCAAAAAACGAAAGGTCAAGGTTTTTATTTACCTTTTATACACAATTTTAATGGTCGGACTATAACAGGCTAACAAAGAATTATCGATGAAACATCTAGCAACATGCAAGTTATTGCAATATTGAGATTAACAACAATGGATGTAGTAGCGACTTATAATAATTGATTTATCCAGATAATAGTTTAACAATTTTAAAATATTCAACTGGACTTTGTTGTGAAAAAACAGAAACGCTTTGTCGTGTTTATGCTTCGATCAACAATAGCACTAGATTAAGGATTAGGAACAAAAACACATCGCTCAAGTGGCCGCGATTGCATATTATGTTGATTAATTGATTGTAAACCTTGACACTCAAACATAAAGTTTATTATCGTTTGCAACACACTTACTACCTAAATTGAAAAGTAAACTTTTTTTTTTAATTAGAACAAAAATATTTACTTACGCTAAAATAAAACATAATTTCTAAGCAATAAGGTTGAAAAAACTATGTTGCAAAATAAGACCACAACATTATTTGTGGTCTTATTTTTCTGGTCGTTTTTGATGCGCTCATTGGAAATCTAGTACTATTGTTGATCGAAGTGTTATTGTATGTATTTATGTGATATTAAATCTATGTCTTTAGTCACAGACCCATAGGACAGATTTGAAGGAATGAAGGGAAATTTTGAAGATACGATTTTAGGATGTTGTTCATGAAGGGAACTCTGTCTATGGGCCGATTAATTGGAAATTCTCACTTTGACGTTAAATATTAACGCGCAATATTCTCTATAAATCTAGTGGGAGTAACAGTGTGTTTATTTGTAATATTTCTCTTTATAAAAACATGTCAGACGAGATTGACAAAGACCGCTTCACCGATTTTGGGGTATTGCAACCCACACCCTCGACATGCAGATTCGTAGCTAGTGAATAAATCTACCGCAAACTATGCAATTTTATTCTTCAATGTTTTCTAATATTTACCTACAGCTTCTATAGTATTTTGTACGTGTAATTAAGACATGAAATCACATTTACAAAGTTTAATCAGTACACAACATTTTCGTTGCCAACCGCGTTATCTCGTTATTAGAAGCTTGATGATTAATCAATAACAATCATTATTATCATAAAATTTGCCAAAGACAAATTCATATAATTGAAAAAAAAACTCCGTATGGCAACGAAGGTGTAAATCATTACCTAGTTATTAAAATCCCAGACTTAATATTTCACTGATATATTTTCAGTCTAATTGTTAATACTTAGTGATGTGACGTCACTGATGATCGTAATTCGTTAATTATATAGTTATTACAAGTGTTACGGCTAGTTGCCTTAAGTATGGCGGAACTTGTATTATGGTTGTACCGTACGGCGAATGCTGTCTATGTTCTCTTATTAATTAAATTAATATAATTGAGATGAAATTATTTGTTCGTTTTATTTCATTTTTGTGTATTGTCCGTAAGATGTGATCTTGTATTAACCCCCAATAAGAAGTACCTATTAATAGTACTCTACTCACTACATAATATAAACATTTCGTCTACTTGATATACCAGCTAAGATCAAAAATCTGGATCAATTTTGATCATCGATATCGACGCTCGGCAGTGAAAACCTCGTAAATAAAATTTTCTTCAAAAGCGTTTTATTTGTTATTTTTATTGATAAACTCGTCATACACGTACTAGTTCAACAAACTCTGAATTCAAATACTTCTAAGCTATCTATGACGTAGGTACGATGATAAACTTGTATAACCCGCGCCAATAAAGAAACGAATCTAAAATGGCGGCACTTATCATTCCCTCTTACTCGCACATTATTCCTGTCTTTAGTCACACACAAAAATTAGTCTCGGTTCTTTCTAAATCATTATTAAATTATTACTATTTTTTATTTTCTGTCCAGTTTCTTCGTTGTAATTGACGTTCGTTGTTGTTTTTGTTTGGTGGATCCCTACGTCAAAAAAATGAGCTCGTGTATACAAGGAAAGATTCTTCGAAGTGAAGCGCGTGAAATCGTATATAATGTTATAAAATACTTTGAAGAAGAAAATAATCTTGAACTATTTCATCCATTTGCCGACCAAGTGTGGGTCGGCCTCACGCTAAGGATTTCAACCACTATTCAATTTAATTCTATTTTAATTATGTACTCGGAAATAGGTGTTAAGTTTTATACGTTCTAGAAAAGTATGGAACCCGCGGTTCGCGAGTCCGATTCGTACTTGGTCGGCTTTTTTAATATCTTGCTTACTAATTTACTATTTTTCGAACAACAAAAGGCTATAATGAAAAAATATCACCCAACCGGCAATAGTTTTGCCGACGGTCCGATCTGTCATTACAAGTACGAACCGCCATTTTAGATTCGTTTCTTTATTGGCGCGGGTTATATTAACATTTGATCGGCCATTTTTTTTACAGGAGACTGTTATTTCTATCTCTTTTAAAAATGTATATTTTACACATACCTACGTGGTTTTCACTGCCAACCGACGATATGAGAAAAATGTACGCTTTTTAACATATCCTAAGGTTTACTTTGGGGAAGTTTCGGAATGGATGATGAAAAGGGGGCCCTTGGTTTATTACCAACCACGCGGAGGGTTATTTGGGAGGGTTATTTGCGAGGTTAAGCTGCGTTTGCCGCAGTCAGTCCGTGGATTGGTGACCGTTCGTTATACATCGAGACATTCGAGACCGACTCTGTGCCTCGGAGAGCACGTTGAACAGCCGGTCACGGGTGTCATATGAACACCTATGACAGTCGTCGAGAAGTCAGAAGCCCGAAAGTCTGACAACTGGTCTAACCTTAGGATATCAGCATTGCCCGGTAACTGGGTTGCGGAGGTCTGATGGCAGTCGCTTCCTGTAAAATACTGGTATTCAGCCGCATCTGGTTAGACTGGAAGCTGACCCCAACATAGTTGGGAAAAGGGTAGGTAAAACGAACATGAAATGTCATCTAGAAGTTATGCTGCTCAACCTGCTAATAGAAGATGCACACCATTATTTGATTACGGTGAAACTTGAAAATAATATTCAAGCACTGCTGATCTATACTAATATTATAAAAAGGAAAGATTTGTATTTTTGTATGTAACGAATAAACTTAAAAACTACTGGACCGATTTCAAAAAATCTTTTGCCGTTAGAAAGCTCCATTATCACTGAGTAACATAGGCTACGAGCGGAGCCGTGAGGACACAGCTAGTATAGGATATAATTTTCAATCTATACTAATATTATAAAGAAGAAAGATTTGGGTTTTTGTATGTAACGAATAAACTTAAAAACTACTGGACCGATTTCAAAAAATCATTTGCCGTTAGAAAGCTAATTATCACTGAGTAACATAGGCTACGGGCGGAGCCGTGAGGACACAGCTAGTATAGGATATAATTTTCAATCAAAGAAGTTGCTTGATAGATTGCACAGAGTACCTACACTTTTAATAGATTGCTAGTAAACACGGAGCCAAAAAAAAATATAGCATATCAAATACATTAATATAAATTGCAGGGATTATAAGTAAATAGGGAAATGGACATGTCTCATAACTAGAAATAAAATCTTATACAAATTCAAACTGCAATAGACAAAAAGACAGTTTTGACCCCGACGTGATTTGAACACGCAACCTTCTGATCTGGAGTCAGACGCGCTACCGTTGCGCCACGGAGTCGTTGTGATTGCGTGCCAAAATAACCATCTATTTATAAAAGTCCTATAAAAGTTAAGAAAAAAATTTGTACGCTTCGAAATTATAAGAATGTTGATAACATTTCCTGAACGAATGAAAGATAAATCATAAATTCCTTTTGTTTAAAATGTATTTACAATTTCAATGAATTATCGTGTAGACATGATACTTGCATTGTTATTGTTGTGTCTCGAGCTTTGCTTATCATGCAATAGATAATACTAGTGACTTGTGATTGTTTGAGAGAGTAATGTCTATGTAACATAACATCACGCCTGTATTCCCCGAAGGGATGGGCAGAGGTGTATAGTAACACCCTCATTTCGCCGCTATGTTAGTCCTAGTCCTGTAATAGGGGACGAGCCTATTGCCATCAACCAGGCACAAAAACATACACCGGGCTGCTACTGAGGAATTCCATACGGAAACACCCAATAACACTTTGCCCGACCTGGGGATCGAATCCAGGACCTCACGATCAGCAGTTGCGCTAGCCACCACTAAACCAACGGGACAAACAATCTATGTATTGAGTAAAAACAGACTAGGAAATGGATGGATACTATTGGTCAGCACTGTCTAAATAGCATTTTTGTGCAAAAAATACTTACGTTGCGGAATTTATTCATCGTTATGAATGTTGGTGACGTCAGTCTCTTATTTGTGCATTTATAACCATGCCCCTACATAATAAAATAAGTGCATACAACGGCTTGTCTCCGTAGTAGCACCTTCAGCCGAGGAGCACCACACGGACCGCCATTACCTAGCTGCTTGAGGCCTGTATTTAGTTAATAGAACAATTACGAGTAGGCAGGTATACAAGGTTAGTCGGAAAGGGGGTACTAAGCCGAAAGGGTGTTAAAGTACCCATAATAATAGTTAACTTTTGTTCTACAACTTTCCCCAATACTCAATAGTTTAAGAGAAATAGCTTTTCAAAGATTTCGTAAAAAATATGCTAAAATCTATCTGTCCCTAGCTATGATCAGCTGTTTTTCTTTATATATAAACCTACTCTATGGTTTTTACAATTTAGGTCATATTTGGGGTCACAGATTAGAAAAAAAAAAATCTGAATTCATAACTAAAGCAGATATGTTATTTTATTTTTGAAAATATTAAAATAAAAATATGTTTGCATGCAAATAAAAATTATCGAATTTTTAAATTTTAACACTTGTTTTAAAATAGTCATCAGTGTTACTTTAGGTGGCCCGCGGCTTATATATTTTCCCTTTCCGACTAACGTTGTATATGATCTTGACAATATTTTATTGCAAAATATGTTGAGGTCACCATTCCCAAATGGTCGATTGACCCCGAATTTCGAATTTAGGCAGAATATTTACGTGTTTTTTCTTATTTTAAAATCAGTGCGGTCCGACTAGGCTATTGCGCCGAAACAAATGGTTGTTTTTTTATAAAATGAAGAGCAACAAGCATTGCCTGCTTTGTTACTGGGTCGAGAAAACTTCTAAGCGAGATCATTCGTTATCTTGGTAAGTATGCAGTAGTTCTAATTAACTACGTATGTCGCATGGTGGTTAAATATGTGAAAGGAGGATGAAAATCATACACCCATATTCTAAGACGTTCCTCCAAAACTAGAATAAAAGGCAAAAGAGATATGAGGTACCTATAGGTATACCCAACGGCAGTCAACTAAGTTTGAAGAAAATAGGCAATTCCTGGATTATATAAAACTGATGGAGGTACCTCACTGGGTCATCAGCGCTAAAGGCACCTGTTTGGTTCCTTTTATGTACCTAAGAAGCCTACACTGGATTGCAATGGGGAAGGCAACGCAAAACGAAAGCAGATGGCAGCACCTCCATACTTAGTTATTTGAACCAATCAGAACCATCATATTCATATTAGCAATAATGTCAAACACATTGCAACCAATAAGATGGCATAGGAACAATCGAAAGTGGCGCCATTAGTTCCACAGTTGCCTACCCCATTGACAAAACAGTAGAGGTAGGTAAAATAAAACGCCCAATAACAACGTAAAATGATTTATTTAAATCTTAATGATTTCACGTATTCTGTCTAATACTTAGTGCTATTCTTATATAAAAATAAATTAAGTATTACACAATTTTATCATTTTCACACAATATTTAAATTCATAATTCTATTAAACTGTAATGTTTGCATATGCATACATTTCAACAGGTCTAGTTTTTTAATAAGGCTTGAAATACATTGTTTAATTATATTCCACAGCACAATTATTCACAAGAATCTTACTTACATAGCTATATTTAATTTGAATAAAAAGGTAAAAATATTGAATATTTATTTAAATAGACGACAAAAATGGAAGTTAAAATACTGGTACAACCCGAGATTAGAAATGGCGGATGCACTGTCTGCCTTTCGCTCTTACAGAACGTGTGTGAGCGAGAGGCGAATAAAAACAACGATAGTAGCGCCGCCATTTCCAATCGGGTAGTACATAATTCTATTTTTTTAATATTGACTTAGACTCGACTTCATATATTTCTTTTCAACCAGAATTAGTTTTCACCGCCAAATCTGTACTATACCGCCCTTTATTTCAGTTCCAAAATATTTTATTGCAATATATTTCTATAATTGGCACAACAATTTGTTTCAAGAGACATATTTTCGATATTGTTAGAAGTTTTATATGTGACTTGAAGATTACCTAGCATTATACAGACTGGGCCAAATTAAATTGATAAAAAAGGTAACCAATCTTTTAATTTATTTAAAGAAATAAGTTCAGTAATATTTAAAAATAGTCACGTGTTCCAAAAAAAACTACAAACGTAGAGTACAATCTATAAATATAATAAACTAGCGGCCCGTTCCGGCTTCGCACGGGTGGACATTTTTCCCGTTTTTGCAACATTTTTCATTTTTGCTCCGCTCCTATTGGTCGTAGCGTGATGTTATATAGCCTATAACCTTCCTCGATAAATGGACTATCCAACACAAAAATATTTTTTCAATTCCATTCAGTATTTCCTGAGATTAGCTTGTTCAAACAAACAAACTCTTCAGCTTTGTAGTATTAGTATAGATATTATGTAGACTTGGCGTGTCTATAGATTGAAAATATTTAAAAAAATGCATGTTAAACGGTAATTCATTTCGGTCATTTTTGGATTTTTTGTCTGTTTGTCGGTTTGTTTGTGCACGCCGTACGTAAAAAGTTAGTACTTTGTGGTTAACTATTATAGACAAAATATTGTGCGTAACATTTAGTTTTTGTTTCAATGTATCCAATTCGCTCAATCAAAATGTTGTTCTACGCCAACGAAGTCACGGGCACAGTTAGTTGGAAATAAGATTGATTTGATTTAAACAGTACCTTCTTCTTTACATAGTATAAAACAAAGTCGCTCCCGCTGTCTGTCTGTCCCTATGTATGCTTAGATCTTTAAAACTACGCAATGGATTTTGATGCGGTTTTTTTAATAGATAGAGTGATTCAAGAGGAAGGTTTATATGCTCGACATTAGTATCTACATTGCACCCGTGCGAAGCCGGGGCGGGTCGCTAGTTATTTATAATTTAAAAATATTGTTTACCTTATTATCAAATTGGTTAGGGCGCCTTCAATTTAGACGTTTCGTGTCGGACCGTTGCGGTGCCGAACAGGTGCGTTTGTCGTATTGCGCACGGACGGTTGTTTGTTTTCATACAAAGCACGCGGTGCGGCAGCAGTGCGGCGTCGGTACCGCGAACGCTCGACAATACGCACTGTTGCCGCACCGCGTTCTCTGTATGAAAACAAACGACCGTCCGTGCGCATTACGACAAACGCACCGCTTAGGCACCGCAGCGGTCCGACACGAAACGTCTAAATTGAAAGCGCCCTTAAGGCCAGACTTCACTTATAAGAGCTGCCACTTTTGTTTAAACCTTAAAATGTACATGGATATCGTAGACATACCAGTCCAAGACGATGGCTGTATCTATGAATTAAACAAATAAAAACATACAACAGTAACAATAATAGATTAATTATTATTAGATATACTAATAACAATATTTTGGCCACTTTTTGCATAGCGATTGCCTCCTTCGTACTTTACTAGAAGGAGATCTAAACTGATCATGTTTCTAATAATGGCAGCATTTTTTGTAGTTCTAAAATCAACACCAGGTGGCGCCACTGCGAATGTAGACCTGTCAAAATGTTGTTTTGTACAGTCGGCAACATGAGTCTCCGAATGAACACGATTAAATTACAATATTAGTTATATTTTAATTTAATTAGTTTTAATCATACCATAAATTACGGGCTAATGTATTTTGACATTTTGATTGAATATATGACATTGATAGGTCTATATAACACCGACATTCAATGCTGCCTTTGTCTAAAAATCACTCGAGTAGTCATTTAAAATACTTATAAATGATTACAAACAAAAAACACTTAAATCAAATTTATATAATTAAATAATTTTGGAATGATTGATATAATTGCAAAATCAATAAATTAAATTTAATGTACAACATGGACAATATACAATCATTTAAAAAAATGTGTAAATTCAATTCAACACCTAGACGGCACCAGTTAACACCACCAGTAGTGCTGCTTGTAATTTACGATAATAATAATACTTGTTCATGGTTAGCTTAGAATTTTAAGTAGTATAGAGAGAATATTGTTACAATTTATAATATAAACCATTGCTAAAAATAATTTTATTTGGATTACATTTCAAAGTAATTTTCTATATATCAATTTTATATAACAATAGACAATGGTGGCTCGCCAAGACTATAATATCTTTTGAACCATATCTTTAAGTAGAATTTTAGCTTGATTTAAAAGCATAATACAGTTTTGAACCCCCCTGAAAGCAAACATATTGCTTATTTCTATACTTACATTTCCTTGCTAGAATGTGTTTTATTTTTCTATTGCTATATTAAATAGAGTATAGATAAATTTTACCCTTTTCCATAATAAAATATATTATTAATTTAATAAACGCGTATGACGCATTATTGAGTATTTAAAATCATTATATGTGCTTAAAATTATGGAGAACAGGCAAACTTGAATTTCGAACAGTCAGTCAGGCTGACGTTCTGATTTTGAATGCGGGCGGCATTCAAAATCAGAACGCGCAAGCCTGAATGTGAAGTCCCGAGTTGCACTATGGTAGTACGGGTGAAAAATAACACCTATTCAACGAAAATATTCTCGTTGACTTACTGTATACATTTTCCGTTTTAGATATCTGTAGACAGACTATGATTAGTTTTTTTTATTTGTTTATTTTCTGTCTTTGGCAAGTTGGTCATGGATCGTAGACGGAATCGGTTGTATCGAGCACATTGCGTAGTGACTATGAAAAGTGTAGTCTAGCTGCATAGACAACTGTCGTTGGAACTCGTGGGGCGTTTATGTCGTTGGAGCGAAACTAGGCCTGGACCGTGCTCGCCCTGGAAATAGATGAAAATGTGTTAATGAAAATATAGTGAAATTAGCTGTAACTTTATAAATATAGTGAAATTAGCTGTAACTTTATAAATTCGAGACAAAATTTGACGTTTTACATAAATGACTTGAGACTATAGTTAGATAACATATCACGCCTTTTTGCCATCGAGGTAGGTAGAAACTATATAACGCCACATGCTACGATCCTCACATACTCCTTCCGCTTCGTTTACATTCATACATCTTGTCAAACACGCACGTCGGTTGAGAGTACTACGCACCTGTCCTTTGTGAAGAACATCGCCAATAACATCGATGTATGTCCTTCTGGGGCGTCACTGACATCCGCCTTATAAATTCCTTTGGTTAATCGCCGTTCACTCATTCTCTCAACTTGACCAAACCACCATATTCCTTTTAATTATTGTCACTACATCATCATTTAGTTACATAACTACTCGAGTTACTGTTAAGCGGGTATATTCTCCGCACGTAGCAAATATTTGTATTGCCTACTAAAAGGATTTTCTAGTCAAATTTTTGCTACGAGTGAGTTATTTTTTTGGGTTTCAACTGATGATACAAAAGGAATATTAGTGTGACCCAGTTCAATAACAAATCAATATTAATTCAATATAATAAACTTTCGACAACTTACCTCCACACTAACCACTCTAAGTGGTTGTTTGGAGTACAATTTGTGCGCCAGCGTCATGAATATAGACTCCACGTTATTGCACTCAGAGTCCAATAAGGCTGAAGTTTCAAATAACTGAAATCAAACAAGAATATTTTTTATTTTATTCCCAACTTTAGTCACATTCGATCCTCGTCTCACCTGATGGTAAGAGCAGACAGGGTCTATGATGGAGCACACGAATCCAAGTAGCAAAGATATAAAGGGACTCCCCTATACCACTCTAGCTCTCACATACACTCGACGGAGCATAGTAAACTGTTTGGCACTGGACTTTGATGAGAAGGTGGTAGCTAGCCAGGCGGACAGTAAAAATGCTACCACCAAGCGTGCTAGATTTTATTGGATCTACGCGTTAATTCCCAGTGTGATCACTATGGAAGGCGGAGAACTGTTATGGCGCAACTTAGGAGATGCCGACATCCTGCAGTAGACTGCGTCAAAGGCCTTATACCACCGTGCCTAATAGACGTATCGGATACACGTATACGCTGGATGGCAGCCTCCACAGTACCAAAGTCCTCCACAGTAGGTCCCGTTAGACTGAGTTGACATCATGATTCCAGTCAAGTGGTAGTAGTATGAAGCCTACCTAACGAAGATGTGTAGGTAGAGTGAAGTGAAGGGTGGACTTAGCACGTTTTCTGACGGAGCATTCTTTTAAAGGGTAGAGTGGGTCATCTAACTGGCTCGTTAGTCTAGTGGTAAGCGCGATTGCTGATCCTGGGTTCGGTCCCCAGGTCAGGCAGTGTTATTGGGTTTTTCCGTTTGGATTTCCTTAGTAGTAGCCCTGAGTTTGGATTTGTGCCCGGTCGATGGCAATAGCCTCGCCCTCTATTATATGGGACTTAAACATAACGGCGAAATGAAGGTTTTACTATACACCTCTGTCCAACCCTTCGGGGAATACAGGCGTGATGTTATGTTATGTTAGTGGGTAACCTAGTTGCCTAAACAGAATTTTTGCTTGATAAATGACAGAGTTTTTGTTTTTTTCATCTTCTGAAAATCTTCAATGATTTCTCTCGCCCGGGGAAAGGGAGGGGGTCTGCCGGACTCTTTCCGGCTACAAACCCACGGTGTTCTTCCTCCTGACCGTCGGCCGGGGTCGCGGGATTCGCATAAGCATACACTGCAACCCCGACAGGTCCCGGCCCGCCAGCCCTTGGCGGACCTCTCCTCTGTGGGGCCTTGCCCCACATCCTCTTTAGAGCAAGGAACACTGCGCACCGCCTTCTTGGGCCTGTTAATGTTTGGGCAGCGGGTCCCCTAACCCACCGCACGCAGGCTACACATTAGGGTGGCTAGAGGTCGTCGCGCGCCCTTCGGCACCAAGGAGCTTAATATGGGACTTGTCTGAACCTTTAGGAATCCCAGGCGCACGTGTAATTTACAAATGAAGTTATCAACTAATCAATAGAATCTTTATCGGATGATAGCGTTAACTCGAGTGTTCTAAGTCTAAGTACTCTGACTTGTACTAAGTACGACCTTGATAAGGCCACTGATAAGCTATTGGAGTTTGAAGTGGACACTTGTGGAGCAAATATCACACTGATAAATGTGAAGGTTTGTATGTTTAGCTGTTTCAATGTATATTTTTAGCGTGTGTACACATCTGAAAACGCTCATTTAATGCGCATTTTTGATGTGAAACATCTAAATCTAATGCGGCGGTACGTGTGTGAGAGCGCCTGTTGCGTAGAGACGCTCGCGATGGCAGACACACGACGCCAGTCCTTCGTAACTCATTCATTTATATTATATTCAATCGTCATTTATATGTGTGAAAGTATAGCAAGATAACGAACTCACAGGCATTCCATACTTGTCGGCGAGCCGCTGTGCGTATGTAGTGGCTAGTCGGGACTCCGGCGTGCCGCAGTCACACTTGTTACCGACCAGCACTCTAGGAGCCCGCATCAGACCGTGAGACTCCACTTCTTGCATCCAACTGGCGATTGACTAGAAGTAGTAAGTTGAAATATGGATCAGTAATTACAGTATATTGTTATTACTAGACAGGAGGATATTAACAGCAGTGATAGCCTAGTGGTGTGACCGTCGTACTGCCAAGTCATAGGTCTCAAGTTCGAACCCAAGGCACGCACCTCTGACTTTTCGGATTCATGTGCGTATTGTATAATTATCACTTGCTTAAAAATGGTGAAGGAAAACATCGTAAGGAAACCGGCATGCCTGAGAGATATTTTTATCGACGGCTTGTGAAGCCGAGTCTGAGGCCCATGGGTGGCATAAAACTCTGACACCAGGTTGGTCACTAACCACACTTTCACACTTTATAGGTCAAGGGTGGCTTTAGGAGTAAACCCTCAACAAGCATGTGCACACAAAATTTTGCAGGCGTGTACTTACGGGAGGATAATGAGAAACACCCGTACACTATATATTTTAATGATGATTACAATTAGGTCAGCAGGGCGTGGTTCATGACAATGCGAGGAGTCCAGGGCCTTCTTATGCAGGTGTAGTACTCAACTTGGCAACTGCAGCGACGCGTGAGAGAACGATCTTTATTTTTCTATTCGACTGCTTCTAGATGGTCTTGCGGACCGTTTCTACGTAACCGGGCAGTTATTGGCGAGACCTGAAGGGTCTCCAACCAATGGGGACGAGAGTAAAATACTTAACCTAAGCTAACTACTACTACTAACATCATGACTAGCTAGCAACAACGGCAGTAAGGGCGACCCCTAATGGGATTCGGACCTCGGCTTAGGGCATTGCTTGCGAGAGGACTGGGTGGGAGACAGCTTGATGAGGGCTGAATTAATGGTGTGAGAGAGCGATCTTCAGCGTGCCCGACCTTTTATAGGGCCGGGCCCCCGCCAGTCGCGACAACCCGTCACAACACGTATAGAAGAAGAAGGAAGAAAGAAGAAGGATGTTGCTGTCTGACCTCTTGATGTTAATATCGTAGTCACCTGATACAACACCCTCTAAGGAATATCTTTGCTGCGGCTGAACTATTCTTGTATAGCTCATGCCAACATGAGAGATGAAGGACAATTATGCAAGGTCTCTTGAGAGCAGAGTTGGCATGAATAAATCATTTTGATTTATATCAAATTATGTTTTCAATAAAAATCAATGATTTAATCAAAAATGTTTCATGCCACAGCTTTGGTTGTGCTTTTTTCTGTGAAATGTTCCCAAATACCATCTCTTTGGCGAGGCATTTTATTTATAATAAATTGGTCACGCACGCATCACAGCAATAACAATAGTAAACAAAACTGAACGAATGAATGCTTGTTAGAACGAAAGTAAGACCGTAATTGCAAGCGAAATGAATAAAACACTACACAGGGATTTCCCTTTTGCTTGGCATTCACATGTCAGACAAAAGGGGAAATCCCCGCGCTGTGTCCGCGCAATCCCTTGCATTCCGTTTTGCGCAAAAATATAGTTAAATTAAATAATAAAATCAAAAAATCGTACAATATTCGATTAAAAAAAAAACATGATATTGCCAACCCTGCTTGAGAGTTCTGGACACCATTAGCTTGGACCCTGGTAGTCATGTTGCCAATGCCAGTTGGCTAACTTTTTATATTTTTTGAAAATTAATATTGGTGTCGATTCTGTTCCATTTTGACACTACTAAACTAGACTAAACGCAACTGTCACTTTCTTTTTCCATTGAAACAGAAAGAGACAAACACCCTTAGTTTAGTTTAGTCCTGTTAAAGTGCACAACAGATTCAACACTATTGTATGTTGAATTTGGATCTAGGATTATGTAAAAAACCTTTGTATACTTTTAAGTACATGAAAATCTCACATGAAACGTCTCTGGTTTGGTGACATCATAAACTATCATAACCGCATGGACATTCCTGTAGTAATGCTGCACCATTGACTTGCGGAATCTCTCCTGACCCGCAGTGTCCCATAGTTGAAGCTGCAATACATATAATATTTACTTAATATTAGTTTAAGTTAATAACTGCCTTGTTGGTCTAGTGGTGGCAAGCGCGGCTACTGATCTTGAGGTCCTGAGTTTGATCCACAGGTTGGGCAAAGTGTTATTGGGTTTTTCCGTGTAGAATTCCTCAGTAGCAGTCCGGTGTTTGGATGTGAGCCCGTTTGATGACAATAGGCTCTCCCCTATTACATGGGATTTAAACATAATGGCGAACTGAGGATGTTACTAAACACCTCTGCCCATCCCTTAGGGGAATACAGGCGTGACGTTATGTAATGTTAAAGACCAATTTTTTTTTGTTTTTGGTTGCTCTTTTGACTTACAATATGTGAATGAGTTTGTGGTAGATTCAGTGTGAAAGGCCCAAACAATTTACCTGTTGGAATTTAAAATTAGAACATGCATGCACTGTGCATTTAGGACAGCTGTTCCTTAAGTCACTGTCTTCTTGAAGTCTGCAGTGTAGAGAATATTTATAGCCAACCAGCTGGCTGTATTAAGTATGATGTACAGGTGGAGATATAAGCCTCTGATGCGAGCATAACATCAGTCAGAGCACTTGATCCCTATTCCAATCAGTTCACGCCAACTACTCGACGAGATAACGATAATTAGCAACAATTATGTTGCATTATATTTTGATAAGGAAAGCAGCAATTGATTTTATGTATGATAACACAGGTTACCTTTATATCTTCGCCGCCAATTTTAATGTTTCTTTCTCTAAAATCAACTCCGATTGTGGCCTCAGATTTATCTAAAAACTGTCCTTCGCAGAACCGATAAGTTAGACACGTTTTGCCAACGCCTGAATCACCTAACACTATAATTTTAAACACTTTCCTTTGCGTTAACCCTGGTATTTGTTGATTTGGGGCATCCGACATTGTTTTGAGGAAGGTAAACGGAAATTTACGGTAATAAGGTTACTAATCTCATGTACAATCAAACATCAATAATATTTTGATTCATTGTTTGCGTCAGTTGCGTTATCAGTGCTAAAAATGTGTTGACTAATTTAAGTTATTTAAGTATTATACACATTCTATTAAAGCAATACAAGTTTGCATGAGATAGAAAGAGATGGGTAATATTGTGTCTGCCTTCGTAAATAAGCAGCTTACACGAAGTTTTCAAGTGCACAGATAAAAATTATTGAACATAATGTATTCTAATGTTGCCATTTTACGTAGCTTTTTGGTATTCATTGTTCAAAGCTTTAACCTGTTGTTCAAATTCAATATTCAACAATGTTTGATTTATAATTTAATTTAATCGTTAAAAATTAGTCTTAATCGTAAAAAAAACTATAATAAATTAAAATTTTGCTCATATCAGCAATTCATTAATAGTTTTCTTGTAGTTTTGGGCGCATTATTTTGTACGTTTTTAATATTTAGCATTATTATTACTTACTATTCAAACAATTCTTAACGCAGTTCAATAATAAATCGCGGTGTCACTGAATGAAAAATAAAAATAAAACTTTTTTCAAAATGTAGTATTAATGCTGTACCAGATATGGCAATTATTAATGGTAGAATTTTTGTTCATAGTAGATTTTTTAGAAATGTCGGACGGTCGAGCGATGGGTCGCGGCTGTAGTGACGTTTGATAACAAAATATATTCTAAAATATACAATTTAGGGCGTTATTTGTTACATTAAAATTACTTTTAAAGTGGATGCCTTTATTCGAAATAAAGTTTCGTTGAATACCGGTATCATTATAAGGATTAGTGTATAACCTCTTCGACTGGACAATCTATAATCTTTCTCGTAATTGAAGCTAAAATTCTTTAGCTCGCGATAAATGAAAGTGTTGTTTACATTCCGTGAAGTGTATGGTGTGCGAATTCTACGCGTTGTGTGTACGGAACTATCGGTGATCGGTTTAGTGCGATGATGAATATGTGCAAACGAGTAGCTTTGTGTATAAAATGTGTGTAAATTGGTATAATCCAATTACCAAGTGTATTTGTTGTATTTGTGCTGGAATGTTGCCGTAGGAGTGCAATGTCCAGGCTCGTCGACTACTTCGTCATTGTGGGCTTCGACCACGAGAAGGAGAGTAAGTAAAAAAAACTAATTCTAAATTCCAATTCATACTTCATTCTGGTCACGCTTGTATTGTTGTGTGGACCTATATGGCGCGAAAAAACCTAACAGGTCTAAAAAAGCAACAGGCTGAATACATAATAACCTTTGCTCAAAATTGGTATTCATTGATAATAATCAAACATTAGCAAGATAAGTAACTGGGCATTTGATTACATTAATAAGATTTTCGAATCTTTAGAATCAATTATAATGTTATGCAATATTCAAAGTCTTATCAGATTTTCTACCAGCAGAGAGCCTTTGTCCAAAATATGAAGAACCCACGAAAACAACAATTAAATCAAATTAACAACCATTAACTCTTATGGCACAAAGTTTACATAATTTAATGTAATTTGTTATTACTATAGAAGTTGTATAATCTTGATACATCTCAATAACAATTCTACTATCTTTTCTAAATTAATTAACAAAGTTTTATGCATACTTTCCCCATAATTGTTTTTAATGACTGAGATTGCAAAAGAAAGTATTGAGTTGCCAGAACCTTTTTTAAATATCCTTTTAGAAGTTATACTATTATATGATTTGTAGTTTTATTGTAGTTAATTAAATATTTTATTCCAGTAATAAATATAGCATATGTTACTCATTATGTAGCTTTCTAACGGCAAAATATTTTTTGAAATTGGTCCAGTAGTTTTTAAGTTTATTTGTTACATATAAAAATACAAATCTTTCCTCTTTATAATATTAGTATAGAAAGAGTATTGAGTTGCCAGAACCTTTTTTAAATATCCTTTCAAAAGTTATAACATTATATTATTTGGAGTTGTATTGTAGTTTATTAAATATTTAAAACATCTTTAACACATGACCAATATTGAATTCCTCATTACCTAAAATTTGTTATAAAATTCCAAGGAAACAAAGTTTAGAGAGATGATGTCTAAATTAGAATAATCCCTTTAAAAAACTTAAGTTAAAGGGATTTATCTTGCAGTACCTGCAGCATCAGTATTTGAGGATTGAGGGTTAAAGTTATTATAGTGTTGTATTGTTTAGGAATTGTATTTGTGTGTATAGTTTCAGAAGAATTGGTTAAGCAGAAGTAGTTGAAAAATCTGTTATATGAAATGAATCTAATTAAAACTGTTATACCATTTGAAAAAAACCAGGTTATTTTAAGTGTAGTAAGTATAGATACTACACTTAAAATAAAAACTTATTTTTTATATGACTTACTAGCTCTCTAGATCTAGAGAGCTTGTAAAGTCATATAATAGATAAATAATTAATTATCTTAATGATGTAGGTAATTAAATACCTATGATGTTTATTGATAACAGAGATACGTAAATACAAATAAACATTTCTATTGTATTCCTGTTTAAACTTATGTACTTAATACTGTTACTCTGGTAATGCTATTGTTTATATCAGTAAATAACTTTTGCTATTTATTGAATACTTAGGTCCGTATTACAGAACATTCCTCAAGTCCAGTTTGATCTTTAATCAGTTGATCATTGTTTAAGTATAGAATCAGTACTTGAGGAACGGTCTTATTCCAGAATGGCAATCAATCTATACTCAGATGAAACAAGACTCAAATCGAGCCAATTGATTGGTTGAATTCAGATCAAATCACTGTTTGGGGTCGAATCTACGAACTGAGTAACAATCTAGATTAAAGCCAAACTCCGGGGAGGTCCGTAGCTACTACGTAAGCTGGTGCTGACAAGGAACCGGTCTAACTCCTTGTCATCAGATATGTTGAAGCGTATAAGCAATCATATAATGGTAAAATATTGTAATGATAAAAAAAAAAATGTTATTATGAAAATGTTATATGTTATAAAGGTAACATAAACTTAAACAAAATTGAATATGTGTGCTCCAAAAAGTTTAATGAATTTAAAAGATAAATGTATTCGGGCGCCAGGAGCTAACACAACAAACAAAGCAACCGGAAGCTTACCGAGTAAAGTTGAACTTTTAATCTTCAAGCGGGAGGAATTAATAAAAACAAAACCTTTATATGACTTGTTTTTATTCCCTGTAGGCTTAGGTTATAGCTACAATTGACTTAGATTAATTATTCATAGCTATACTTAAGTTAAACTAAAATTAATATTATTATTGCTATTATTATTGTTATTGATATCATTGCATCCGGTATGATATAGAAAGGAAATACATACCAAATTGCTGATTTTTTAAATCTAATAAATTTAATTTAAGTTACATGACGAACCAACACGAGGCGAACCCGACGTGGAGATAAATTCCTCTTACCAAAATGGCATATTGTAGAATATAACTCGAAAAGAAAACAAAAACCAAAAGAAAAACTAGATCCAAATAGAAATAGAAAAAAAAAACGCCAATGGGCTGGAACAAAATAATTATTCAATTAGAATTATGAAAATAACGACCACCATTTTGAAACCGCGTGGCGTCATGCTAGTCAAAAACTTACCGTTTTTCGGTTAAATAAACATCACTTTCAGGTGAACGTGACGTTAAAATTTTTTATTATTATTATTTCATCCTGAAACAAGGTAAAATTTGAAAAATATAAAGCCAATCAAGAATTTTAAATTCGTCATAAACATTTAACAATGTTTAAAAGAAAAATCCACTTACCTAGAGAAATATTCGAATCTTCATGGAAAAATGAAGATAACCTTTTAACCAAGGTTCAATATCCACATTTCATCAAAAATATACCGGTATGAGGCCGGATTTAAAAAGTATTTAATAAAAATTTAAGAATAACGATCAAGCCATTGTGAATATGGGAAGCAGAGTGAACTGTCAAAAGTTGAAAAGTTGCCAACTGACATTTACAATCTACCACAAATACTCACCGATGTAGCTAACAATGAAAATTTCTAAATTAAAAATACAGTAAGCCCATGATATTATCTCTAATACCAAGTTCTTTCTAGTGAAATGCCTTTAAATTTTATAACCATGTAACGTTGTAAAACGACACGTTACATTACATCCCTCCCCGAAAAAAAAAGAAAGGAACTTTCTTTTTGATGTAAAAGAAACAACAGAACCTACAAAGAGAAAAAACAAAGTCTCTCATCGTAAAAAACATAGAAAAATTAATTTCAAAAACTATGAAATAATAACCAAGAAGGTTCAAAACAAAATTGACAAAATAAAACAGCAAGACTAAAATTTGCAATGTCAAAAAAAACTAAAGTAAAACTTAACTATTGAGTGCAGTTAGACTCCACAGTCACTAACTGAGCATCGAAGATATGACTAGCGTGAGTACAGTTAAGCTCCATCGCCACTGACTAACTACTATATCAAAATCCCCATCATGAGTACAGTTGGGCACCATCGCCACTGACTATCACCTTCTAACTAAATTCCCCCTATGAGTACAGTTAGGCACCATCGCCACTATCAACTTTTACAACCTCTATAACTTGAGTACAGTAGAACACTATCGCCACTGAACTACTTTCCAAACTGAGTAACAGTTCAATCTTGTATATCAGATACAAGATCAGACAGCTCACATCACAAAACGATGTGGAAAATTTGGAATGGAAAAGGAAAAAATATGAATGCTGGGATCGGTTCAACACCACCAACTTTCCGGGCACAGACATCCTTGAAAATATAATTTTGTAAACAGCCAAAACTGTAACAATGTTAAATGCTTATTGTGGTCGGCACAACACCACCGAACTTCCGAACACAAAAGCAAAGAAAAACAAAACTTGCATATTTGTGATCGGCACAACACCACCGAATTTCCGAACACAAAAGCAAAGAAAAACAAAACTTGCATATTTGTGATCGGCACAACACCACCGAATTTCCGAACACAAAAGCAAAGAAAAACAAAAGTTGCATATTTGTGATCGGCACAACACCACCGAATTTCCGAACACAATAGCAAAGAAGACAAAACTTGCATATTGCGATCGGCACAACTCCACCGAACTTCCGAACACAAAAGCATAGAAATAACGAAATCAAGGTAAAACTACCAGATCCGTTCTCAAATATTCATTAAGGCATTCTACAACAAAAGTAGAATGAAAAATCCCTAAAGAAAATGAAACTAAGATGTCTCTTCAAAAGTCAAATCCGAGAAATTATACCAAAAGGTGTTAACTAGAACATTAGAATAAACTAATAAACACTGAAGTATTATAAATAACTTACAATAGAAGTACTTAAATCAAAACTTTTTAACAATAAAGTTAATAGTAAGATTTAACTTCAACAAACAATTATTAATCTTAACTAAGTTCACTAAATGTTAAGACTAATCTTAAGAAAAACTAATAATCATTATTAACATTAACAAAATGTTAATAAGATATTAAGGCATAATTATATTATAAAAACATAATTATGTTATAAAATATTAAGATCTTTTGGTGTGGGTAATATAAATATTGTGTGGGTGGAAGAAGAATTTAAATGTTAACCAAAAAAAATCTAAGTTTTGTTTTAATAAGTTCAGAAATTGAATTCAATAAATTGATATGAAGTTACCTAACATACTATTTTCTTTCAAAGTGTGATAACCTTTCATTCTTCATTCTAACATTCACACGCTTCAAACTTAAATATCAAAATCAAGACTAAAGCTTGGGTCCGAAAATAAATTAAAATTTTATAATGTCTTTAACATGATAACGACCCACTGTACCTTTCTTCAGATCTTTTAAGACATAAACATTAAGAGAAACTTTTTCTATAATTAAACATTTTATAAACTTAGGTGCCAGTTTTGCCGAAAAATATACAGGTGCACTAGATTGAACGAAACTTCTTCTCCACACGATATCACCGACATCAAGAGAAATGACTCTGCGACCCTTATTATAATAAAGCGCATTACGCTTATAAGCTTTTAACAAGTAAGCTTGAACTTTTTCAAAAATATCACTAAGTGAATTCAAAGAAATAGCAAATTGGTTTCTATCACCAACTTCAAGTTGATCTAGGTTATCAATAGAATCACTAAAACGATGTAAAGAAGCATCAAAAATAAGTTCTCTACCGAACATCAAAAAATTAGGTGTAAAATCTGTAGCAAGATTTACACTATTATTTAAAGCTAATTGAACATGAGGCAAAAATTTAGACCAAGTTCTATGATCATCTTTTACAAAACATGATATGCAAGTTTCAATCGTCTTATTATATCTCTCTACAGTATTGTTTTGTGGAGTGTATAAAGTATTATAAAATATTTTGGTTATATTAAAACCTTTCAAAAAATCTACAAAATGTTTTGACGTAAATTGGGTTCCATTATCGCAAACTATTATCTTAGGACAGCCAAACTTAAGAAATATTTCTTTATCAAAGAGTTTACAAATTGTTTTTGTAGTAGCATTAATCATAGGAAATATCCAACAATATTTAGTGAAAACATCTACAACTGAAAGTATATATTTATGACCAGAATAAGTCTTAGGTAAAATTCCTATTATATCTACCGAAAGCATGAGCATAGGGCGATCTACTTTTTTAGGGTTAATCATAGTACCAAAAGGAGGAGAAGTAGTATGTTTATACGCTTTACAAGTATCACAAGATAAAATATATTTTTGAACATCACTAAACATACCTTTCCAAAAGTAATGTTGTTTTAATTTCTTTAAAGTTTTATGAATTCCAAGATGACCAGAATTAATATCATCATGATTTGATCTAATAGTATCCAAAATATGTTCCTTAGGAATAACTATTTTCCAATTAAGACGACTGTTGGGATCAAATTTATTTTTACAAAATTTATACAAAGTATTATTCTCTACTCTAAAGTTTTTAAATTTGCAAGGAGACTTTTGACAGCTAACAAATATTTTTCTAAACCAAGGATCACAAATATCCTCATCGGGTACAATTAAACTATTTTGAGAATTAATTGTCACTACAGCAACTTCAATACGAGATAAAGCATCTGGAACTAAATGCAATGCACCTTTTTTATGAATGATATCAAAAGTAAATTGAGAAATTCTAGCGGCCCAACGTGCTAAACGTCCACTAGGATTACTAAGACCTAAAAGCCACTTTAAACAAGCATGATCAGTGATGACTGTAAATTGCATTCCTTCAATATAAGGTCTAAAATGTTCTATAGAATCTAAAATAGCTAATAATTCACGTTCTGTGGTACTATAATTGCGTTCACATTTATTAAGTGATCTAGAATAAAACGCAATAGGATGTTGTTCACCAACATTATCTTCTTGACTCAAAACACTACCAATGCCAACAGAACTAGCATCGCAATGCAAAAAGAAATGTTTTTCAAAATTAGGACATATTAAAACAGGAGAAGTTACTAAAGCTTGTTTTAATTTTTTAAATGAATTTTCAGCTTCATCATTCCAACAAAGAGATTTTTTAGAGTTTTTACTACCAGCTGTTAATTTAGTTAAAGGAGAAGCAATATCAGCAAATTTACAAATGAACCTACGGTAATATGAACATAAACCAAGAAAACTTCTGAGTTGTTTAACCGTTTCAGGACGCGGAAAAGTATCAATAGTTTCTAATTTAGAAGGATCAGTATGCAAACCATTACTGTCAACGATATAACCAAGATAACGAAGTCTATCTTTGCAAAAATTACACTTTTTCAAATTTACGGTTAATCCTGCTTCTTTTAATATATTATAAATTTTATGCAGGTATTCTATATGCAAATTAAAATCAGAATTTACACAGATTAGATCATCCAAATAACAGAACACAAAGCTATCAAATTCAGGACCAAAAAGTTTATCTACTAGTCTCTGCAACTCAGCTGGTGCATTAGTGAGACCAAATGGCATACGAACAAATTCGTAAAGTCCTTTTCCGGGAACAACGAAAGCAGTCTTTTCACGGGAAGATTTTTCCAAAGAAATCTGCAAAAATGCTTTAGACAGGTCTATTGTACTAATAAATTTAGCTCCTCCAAGATTATCTAATATCCTAGAGGTATAAGGAAGAGGATAAGAGTCTTTAATAGTTACAGAATTTAAACGTCTCGAATCTAAACACAGTCTAGTACTACCATCCTTCTTTTCTACAGTTAAAACAGGTGAACACCAAGGAGATTTAGAGGGTTGAATAATCCCTTCCTTCAATAGAACTTCTACTTCATCAAAAAGTTCCTTTTGTTTAGCAGGACTCAAAGGCCAATATCTTTGTTTAAAAGGTTCGCTAGTAACATTAATTTTATGTTCTACAAGATGAGTAAGGCCTAAACCTTTCTTTTCATAAGAAATATCTTCAAAAAGTGAAATAGTTTCATTTAATTTTTGTTTCTCAGAGGGAGAAAGTTCACTAACAGATGTAACTGTACTAACTTCAATATAATTGCTTTCAACAAAAGTTATATTTTTCCACAAATCTTTAGCTAGATCAAAGTTTAACCAGAAATCAAATCCTAAAATGATTGATGATGTAAAAGAAGGTATAATTAAAAAAGTTATAATTTTAGTTGAATTATCACAAGTAACTGGCAATTCCATGACACCAATAATTTTCTGCGAGGAACCATCAGCTGTAAAAGCAGAACCAACAATAGGTTTAATTTTATAACCTAATTGTAAGAATTTTTCATGACTATTTGAACCTAAAACACAACTATTGGAACCACTATCTAACAATCCTGAAAAGTTAATATTATTTACTGAAAATTCTAAATAAGGTCTAGTGTCGTTATGTTTAACAAATAAAATAGGAGCTGATCTATAAATCTCAAAAAATGTTTTTAAATAAGTTAACCAATCTGAAAATTCTTTGTTTCGAGTAATGTCATCAGGTTTGTGACTATGAACTAATTTATTTAACATCGAGACGCTCGCGGTTTTATAAAAAACAGGGGCTCGATGCGACCTAATCAGTTTTTTGACTCGCATGAGTTTTTAACAACCAAATTACAAACGTCACAATTCTTAGTAGTAACTCCAACCTTATGACACTTGAAACAAATAACACCAGGAAAAGATGGGCAATTTTTATAAAGATGTCCAGATTTTTGACATTTTAAACAAACTAGGTTTGTTGAAACTGCATAAGATTTTAAAGGTTTTTCAAATTTAACAGCCTCCTTGACAGTTTTTCTATTCACAAAAACTTCAAGTTCTTTTGCAAGATCAAGAAATTGTTCTACAGTATCAATATGTTTACCATACACATAAGGTGTATAAACAGGCAACATGTTATTTTTAATAATATTAATCAAAACCGATTCGAATAATGGAGAAGAAAGACGACTAGCCATGTCCATAATATCTGTAATAAAATCTGGAAGAGAATCAGAAAACTTTTGTTTCTTCGTGCGAAGTTCATATTCCAAAAAATAATCATAGTCAGGTTTATCAAAACGTTTTAATAATGCAAGTTTAAGCTCAAGCCAAGAAGCAATACGGATTCTAATAGTGCGAAACCATTTAACAGCGATGCCACTAAGCAAGTCTGAAAAAGAACCAACTAGCAAAATTTCATCAAAATTTTTGTATAAAAAATATTCTTCAACTTGAGTGATAAACTCTCTAACACAAGATTTTCCATCAAAGTTTATTTTACTTCTTTTTAAATCAGGTAATTTATTGGTAGAAGGCAAACTCTTTTTAATGTGTCCATTTACACGTGCATTCATTGAATTAAAAGAAGGCCAAGCATTTGTCGCAAAAACAGAAGAATGTGCAACTCTGTCATTCTGATCAAAAGGATTACGCTCCTCAGTTAAGTTAATCATGTCATGAGCAATAGCAGCATTAGCAACAGTGCAAGGACTATCCGAAAGCGGAGGAAACTGAACTTCTTTATCCATAATGAAAAGCGGAAATAGCAAAGCAAAACTAAAACTTAAAAAGCCATGAAATATTTGAGGTTAAGTTAAAGTTTAATTATTCAAAAGAATAATTATTAAGTAGCAATGAAAATATGCAATAAAAATTAACAATGTTAAATAAATCCTTAATGAGTATGCTTACAATGTTTACTTAATGTTGTATTTAATTATTTAAGTACCTACTTTCTTTAAAAGTTACACTTACTTATTAAGTTCACTAAGTTCAATACTGAGAGATAATAAACACGGTTGTCACCATACAATTATGTTGGTTTTGCTAAAGTAAGAAAACAACAAAGTTATATGTTGTAACAGCAAAGTTAACAACAAAAAATATCACACAAAGTTCAATATCAATATTGTTTACAACAAAATATCAAAGTTCTATAAAAATGTTAATTAACTGTTATAACAACATAGTTAACTACTAAGAAACAATACGGTTCGTAAACAATACGTTAGAACAATGTGCAGAACAATAAAAGGATGCATTATTATACCAATACAAATAACAAAACATGAAAAAGCCTACTTCATGTCCCTGTTCGGGCGCCAAATGTAATGATAAAAAAAAAAATGTTATTATGAAAATGTTATATGTTATAAAGGTAACATAAACTTAAACAAAATTGAATATGTGTGCTCCAAAAAGTTTAATGAATTTAAAAGATAAATGTATTCGGGCGCCAGGAGCTAACACAACAAACAAAGCAACCGGAAGCTTACCGAGTAAAGTTGAACTTTTAATCTTCAAGCGGGAGGAATTAATAAAAACAAAACCTTTATATGACTTGTTTTTATTCCCTGTAGGCTTAGGTTATAGCTACAATTGACTTAGATTAATTATTCATAGCTATACTTAAGTTAAACTAAAATTAATATTATTATTGCTATTATTATTGTTATTGATATCATTGCATCCGGTATGATATAGAAAGGAAATACATACCAAATTGCTGATTTTTTAAATCTAATAAATTTAATTTAAGTTACATGACGAACCAACACGAGGCGAACCCGACGTGGAGATAAATTCCTCTTACCAAAATGGCATATTGTAGAATATAACTCGAAAAGAAAACAAAAACCAAAAGAAAAACTAGATCCAAATAGAAATAGAAAAAAAAAAACGCCAATGGGCTGGAACAAAATAATTATTCAATTAGAATTATGAAAATAACGACCACCATTTTGAAACCGCGTGGCGTCATGCTAGTCAAAAACTTACCGTTTTTCGGTTAAATAAACATCACTTTCAGGTGAACGTGACGTTAAAATTTTTTATTATTATTATTTCATCCTGAAACAAGGTAAAATTTGAAAAATATAAAGCCAATCAAGAATTTTAAATTCGTCATAAACATTTAACAATGTTTAAAAGAAAAATCCACTTACCTAGAGAAATATTCGAATCTTCATGGAAAAATGAAGATAACCTTTTAACCAAGGTTCAATATCCACATTTCATCAAAAATATACCGGTATGAGGCCGGATTTAAAAAGTATTTAATAAAAATTTAAGAATAACGATCAAGCCATTGTGAATATGGGAAGCAGAGTGAACTGTCAAAAGTTGAAAAGTTGCCAACTGACATTTACAATCTACCACAAATACTCACCGATGTAGCTAACAATGAAAATTTCTAAATTAAAAATACAGTAAGCCCATGATATTATCTCTAATACCAAGTTCTTTCTAGTGAAATGCCTTTAAATTTTATAACCATGTAACGTTGTAAAACGACACGTTACAATATAATGTCAAATATGTTAAAGCCAAACTCAGCTGAACTATGATCAATGAATCTATGCTTGAGGAATGTTCTAAAATTAAAAGTCAACTCAAAACTAGTTTTAAACACATATTAATGCTTGAGTTTCGTTCTGTAATACGGGCATTAGATATCTGGAGATCACAACAGAAAAAGTATATAGTGAATCAACACAAACCCATTAGGTACTTAAATACTTACTCTTATAAGGCTTGTGTTCACCAAAATTATTTCTGAGGTTAAACTACGTTCACTCAAAAATATATACTAGAATTTTAGGTAAACAGTTGTTTAATCAGAGATTTAATGTTGTTGAAACATATCATTTGTATCATTGTATTTGGAGATATTCCAATCTGAACTGAATGAGGTTTTTAGGTCCAATATTGTTACAACCTCATTCTTGGCAAGCAAACCAAGGAAGGTTATGTCCAGAGTCAGCTAAAGCCCAACATAATGTGAGCATAGCCTAATCAGTCTATTACTGTCCCACTGGTAGGTAGGCATGAGACCTCTTCTCAGAATAAGAAGGGTTTAGGCCTTAGTCCACCATGCTGGCCTGGTTCTGCTATGGTTCAAACATGTATGAAATCAGCTTCTAACAGTCCACTGTTAGGCATAGCTGTCTCCCAAGTAAAACTACAACAATTGGTACTCCATCTCTGGCAAGGAGCTACCTTACTTATATAAAAATATCTGTTTTATCTTTATGACACAATAATAATCTATAAGTACACTTTGCATTCATAAACTTCTTCAACCTATGTAACTTTTTTATGTAGATACCTTTAAAATTGAATAAAGCTACCTACTGATACCACAGGACCCCTATACAGCAATTAACTACAATACTTAACATATTATGAGTCATCAAGTTCATTGACAGAGCATATTATCTGTGGTTTGTTTTATACTCTGTCGTGCATGGCTGCCATACCGCTGTTTAGAGTCTAAATAGGTTGGTTCATAGTTACTTGTTTGAGGAACGCCTGTAATTTATAATTATGCACTTATTACAATAGAATTATTGACATTATTGTACTTATCTGTATTGTAGATACTTGTAATGAAATTATAATGGGTATTATAGATATTATCGTACACTAGCGGCCCGTCCCGGCTTCGCACGGGTGGACATTTTTCTCGTTTTCGCAACATTTTTCATTTATGCTTCGCTCCTATTGGTCGTAGCGTGATGTTATATAGCCTATAACCTTCCTAGATAAATGGATTATCCAACACAAAAATATTTTTTCAATTCCAACCAGTAGTTCCTGAGATTAGCGCGTTCAAACAAACAAAAAACAAACTCTTCAGCTTTATAATATTAGTACAGATTAGTATAGATTTGTGTAGTACTGTGACCATACCTATGCGTCTAATGTCTATAAACGCGAGATACATTGGTGTCGATTCTGTAGCGTACTTTGACAGGACTAAACTAAACTAAGGGTGTTTGTCTCTTTCTGGTTCAATAGAAAAAGAAAGTGACAGTTGCGTTTAGTCTAGTACTGTCAAAATGTGTTGCAGAGTCGACACCAATGTGCCTGACACAGACTTTAATTTTAAAAACTACACCCTCCTTTGATAACCTTGATATATCGAACAACATCGTCACTCGATTTATCGCCTAATACCTAACGGCATTTTAAATACCGTTTCTCAATTAGCCTTCAAATATTGACACACATTTAACATCATATTAACTACTGGTTGTATAGCTCGGCCAAGGCTCGAAGCGTGTGTGATTTTTTTTAAATTTTCCCGGTTGTATAGTACCCTGTCCTTCTTCAAGTAACAAAGTTAGGTACCTAATGCGAAAAATTATCAAAATCGGTGCAGCAGTTTAGCCGTAAAAAAATTGCGTACAGACTCTTTCCCATTTACTTATAATACTTAGAATGATTTGGAATTATGGATATAATTAAGTTTCTAATAAAATTTTCCAAGAATTTTTGTACATAAATAAATTACTTAGGTACTTACCTTAACAAGAACAATATGTTACAATTACAACATGAATACATTTCTAGCGCGTGCGCCTGAGTTGCTACCTAATTCATTCGGCCTTGGGCGACGTTAGACATTAAATACTCCGAACTGATCTCATTGTATTGATTTCTTTATTGGCCTATGACGCGACTTGCTGTTATGATGAATTTGTGACCACTTAAAGGTGAATAAAATGGATAGCATTTTAAATAGTTTAATTGTCTTCTAGAATCAAATAAAAGAGAATCAGCTGTGTTTAGAGCTGTTATAGTACACAAGGGCTCATGGCAGCCCCACTTTCGAAGTCCTGGTTCTCTTTGATCTATCTGTTCAGCCCACTTAACCTAGACTTCCTCCACCGTTCGCCACTTTCTCTTGAACCAATCTCATCCATTGCCGCTAATCCCCACATGGCATCAGACTATCTTGTTGTTGCTTGAAAAATTTCGTACTTCCCTTGCCCACTTAAGTTCCGAAAACAGCTTTGATCAAGTTTCTACCTTCGATCAGACAGAAGCCCCTTGACAGCGTAAGTTCAAAATGCGAAGTGGAATTCAATCAAATCTCAAATCATCAAAATGGCAATGCCCAATGTGTTATGATCAATAAGATTAATTGGGAAGTACACGTAATTATTCAAAAGAAAGAAAGAAAGAAAGAAAATTATTTATTTTGGACTATTCAATTAGTCATACGACCATTTGTGCTAATGTCCTCATATAATGCTTTCCTTCGTCTGCAACATAAAATTAAAATTACAAATTGGCACACGCCCGCATACCCCACTATTTTTTGAAGAACGCAGTTTTATTTAAATTTCTCGTGTTTTACTAAAGTATAATATTATTATTGTATGATACATATTTTCCACATTGTCTTTCATTTTCATTGTTCAAACTGTACAATGGTGGAACTTGAACGTTTGAAAGTTTACATTGGTGAAAGTCAGGCAATGAAATTTTCATACTCTTTCAGTAGCTAGGATGTTTGAGTTTTGAATACCTGTAACATGTTGTTCACCTTTTATATTCTGAAAATCCCATTATATCATAAAAAGGTGACGTAACTTATTCATTAAACGGCAAACATTTTTACATGGTTCGCTGTATTTCTGTACAAATTGAGGATAACGGAAACAACTATGTTTATTATGGTATATGCACTCCCGCACATGTGATGGATAACTAAAGGAAACGCCAACATAGCTGCTAGAATACCCGATCGCAACTAAACGACTACGCTCGTATTTTATATGCACAACCCTGCATTATATACTGTCCTATCCTACCAATACGAATATGACCTATTCTATTTCATTGTACTTACATACAACTGCCTCGTCGGTCTAGTGATAAATGATAAAATAAATGAGAAATTATAAATGTTTTTTTTTTCTGTAAATAAATCTATTACAGACACTTTTACAAGTCAATGTAATGTTTTTTTTAAGACTAGATGGCAAGCAAGCGTTACTGCTGATCGTGAGGTCCTGGGTTCGATCCCCAGGTCGGGCAAAAGTGTTATTGGGTTTTTCCGTGTGGAATTTCTCAATGGCAGCCCGGAGTTTGGATTCGTGCCCGGTTGATAGCAATAGGCTCACCCCCTATTAGATGGGACTTAAACATAACGGCGACATGAGAGTGTTATTAATACACCTCTGCCTCACCCTTCGGGGAATACAGGCGTGATGTTATGTTTATACGTAAACTTACAATAAAGTTAAACCTTCTGTTTGTTCTTATCTAATACAGCTTAAATGCCTTGATCATCTCTCCCCAGGTCTGAATCTAGCTCATTCAGGCAGCTATTCCTTGTATTCTGACACCGTGACACAGTCATCACAAATCCTCTTAAAAATAGTGATTATTATGGCTTTCCTCATAGAACTCATATATTTCAATGTTACATTGAACACGTATATATACCAGGTTAGTCGGAAAGGGGGTACTAACCCGCGGGTCACGTAAAGTATCACTGATGATTATTTTAAAGCAAGTGTTAAAATTTAAAAATTCGGTAATTTTTATTTGCATGCAAAAAGATTTCTATTTTTGTTTTTTCAAAAAAAAAAAAATCATACCTGCTTTAGTTATGAATTCAGAAAATTAATTTTCTAATCCGTGACCCCAAATATGACCTAAATTGTAAAAACATCTGATCATAGCTATGGACAGATAGATTTTAGCATATTTTTTAAGAAATTTTTGAAAAGCTATTTCTCTTAAACTATCGAGTTTTGGGGAAAGTCGTAGAACAAAAATTATCCCTTATTATGGGTACTTTTACACCCTTTCGGCTTAGTACTCCCTTTCCGCGTAACCTTGTATACAGCTATTAACCCAGCACGTGCCTGCTGCTCGGTTATACTTACACAAGAATCATAGTCATTCTGAAGGCAAGTCCCAAAATAGTACACTAACGAACTTCGACCGCCAGTAATTGATGTGATTGACCTATTTTAAGGGCCTGCCCGCCACTGCGCCCCAAAAACATGTAATTATGTTTACAAAATATCGAACGCCCTTATTAGGGAGCTTGCCGTCTTATCTCCCTCAAAATTTGCCATATTAAGGGCTGATGAGACAGCTAAGTACATCGCCGTGTTTACTGGGGCGAATAGACGCAAATTGGGTTCGTAACCTAATTAGATTGTCACCAGTTTCAAAATGATGAATAGGAGAGGACGTACACGTTCATTATAACATTATTAACATGTTAATTAGTGTAGGGACGCCCATTTGCTGGTTCCTGTAGGGATTTAAGTCCCTTAGGCAACGTTAATAAATGAATTATACTTTAATTATGCTTAATGTGCAGTGATAGCCTAGTGGTTGAACGCTTGCCTTCCAAGCAGGAGGGTCTGAGTTCGATTCCAGCCCGCACCTCTGACTTCTCCAATTCATGTACGGATCATAATCTGATTATCACTTGCGTTAACGGTGAAGGAAATAATTACCATATTACAAATAAACAGTTTCAGAAGTCGGTGCTAATCCACGCTGAACCAAATTGAAGGCACCGACTTCTGAAACTGTTAATTTGTAATATGGTAATTATTTTATTCCTTTTTTCGGTTTTTTGAAGTCGGTTAAATTTTTGCTAAAAAGTTTTTAATTTTTTTAATTTTAGTGACCTTAATTAAATCATTGTTAGACTTACTAAAGACGCTGCTCGTAACATAATCACAACATCATATTATGCGTACTGTTCGCCATTGTCTATCTCCGAAGTTCTTCATCAGATCTTCACCAAATTTAAATGGGACCAACTTCGGAATATACCCTATCCTTTAAAAAAAGAAACATCAAAATCGGTTCATAAAAGACGAAGTTATCCGCGAACACACATTTTTTTTTTAAATACGGTCGCATTGAGAAGCCTCCTCCTTTTTTTTGAAGTCGGTTAAAAATCGTGAGGAAACTTGCACACCTCAGGTGCTCCATAAAGTTCTTTATGGTGTGTCTAGTGTGCCAATTGGAACCAGGCCACCGTGGTGGACTGAGGCTTAAACCTTTCTCCTTCTGAGAAGAGACCCCTACCCTACAGTGGGATAGTAATGGGCTTATTATGTTATGTTAATTTATTTATATACACATATGATTTACATTTTTAAATATTTCTATAAAAAATATAAAAAAAAACATTTAAAAATATAAAAAATAGTAGCCCACCGGCATCGGGAACAGGGTCCAAGCTACCGGTGGTCAGTGCCTCAGAGAGAGGAACTTCCTGACAATACGTGCCGTGTCCAGAAGTACCGCTTTCTGCATCAGGCCCTTGATCCAGCTGCCCAACGCGAGCCTCGTCAGATGTTGGTCGAGGCTCTTGGCTATTAAGCCATTGGCCGTCACGACTATCGGCACAATGACTGCAGAGTCAACCTCCCACATGTCGACAACCTCGTGTGCCAAGTCTTGATACTTAATTTCTTTATCTTTCTCGGCTTTCACAAGGTTCTCGTCATGTGGGACAGTGATATCAACAATCATTGTGAGACGCTCTGTTCGATCTATCACCACTATGTCAGGCTTATTGGCAACAATTATGTTAATTATTATTATGCTTACAAATTCAGATTGTCCATATCTCTGGTACTAAAGGACTTGGTTTTTTTTTTTCAAAGCGTTGCTATGGTCTATGGTCCTTGATAGGCACAGGTGTTCCTAATTACGCAGCCTAATCATATTGTAGACCTAATACGGTCGTAAGTGCCCTACTGCGGGCTAAAAGCGTACTAAAAGACAGCTATCGTTGCCAGTCTATTAAATAATGCTACACACTACACAAACTACCTAATAGTTATGTGAAAACATACCTACTGGTTTAATTTCTATGCTATGTACAATATGTCCTAAAGAAAAAGTTAATTGCTTATTGTATCACCTTGCTTTGAGTCTTATGTCGCCGACCGAAAGTCTAAAATACTTTTTAATGCCAAGCGTGGTTTCTGGCAGTATTAGACTCCAGTAAAAGATACTAGCTTGAAATTCTTGAAAATGACAAGTTAAACATTAATTTGTTCTAGTCTTAACTATGTTGGGGTCAGCTTCCAGTCTAACCACATGCGGCTGAATACCAGTATTTTACACGGAGCGACTACCATCAGACCTCCGCAACCCAGTTAGTGGGCAATGCCGATATCCTTAGGTTAGACCGGTTGTCAGACTTTCGGGCTTCTGTCTTCCCGTAACGACTGTCATAGGTATTCTTATGACAACCGGGACCGACAGTTTAACGTGCTCTCGGAGCCACGGAGGGTTCTCGATTCGTAAAGAACGGTCTGCCATCCACGGACTGACCGCGGCAAGCGCAGCTTAACCTCGCAAATTGTCTGATCGACAATACAAAATATCTTGAACTATTGTCAATTAAATATTGTAACCTATCTAAGACGCATCGGTGTTTGATGTTTCACTCTTCGTCGTTTGTATAAAATTTAATTTCCTTTAGCTATTAAGTAGATACTAAAGTAATATATTGTCTGCCCACATTAGCTAGGCTTACTGTTGTCATTGGCTCCGTTTATCAAGTTTAGCTTTGTATCTGACTAAATGTTAGACTATAAATAATTTTATTGATATTCGGTGTATCAGTGCTAATCCAATGTATTTAAGCTGGTGTTCACCAAAATTCAACCGTTTACTTAAAAAAACTGCCTTGTTGGTCTAGTGGTGGCAAGCTCGACTGCTGAGGTCCTGGGTCCGATCTCCAGGTCGGGCAGTGTTATTGGGCTTTTCTGTGTGGAATTCCTCAGTAGCAGTCTGGAGTTTGGATATGTGTCCGTGGCAATAGGCTCGCCCCGTATTACATGGAACTTAAAACATAACGGCGAAATGAGGGTGTTACTATACACATCTATACCCATCTAGTCATAAAAAAAACATTACATTGACTTTTGTAAAACTTTCTGTATCAGATTTATTTACAGAAATAAAAATCATTTATCACCTCTGCCCAACCCTTCGGATACTACAGGTGTGATGTTATGTTATGTCACTTAAAAATGTACTAGTTTTTTTGGTTTACTAATGTTTGCCATAATTTAAAATGCCATAATTTTGTATACCATACTTTTATTTGCCATAATTTCATTAGAAATAACCACGATTATGGCAACTGAAGAGTTGCCATAATCGTGGTATTACATAAAATCATTTTCACTAATTTCATTGGTCATAATCGATCAAGTATCATAATAATTTTAATCCATAAATTTATTTGCTATATTTTTCATTTTCAATAATGTCGTTTTCCATAACATTTATTCACCATAAATATACCTAATCTACCATGCATGTTTGCTTTGCAAAAGAGGAAATCTGGTCGTTGTGTGGTCGCAGTTCTAACCTAACCTAACCTAGCTGTTTCGGTTTTGTCAAACTGTTTATTGTCTAAAGATTGTTTGCTGTAATAAATTATTTGATTACAGACGAAATTCCTTAATGACATTATTTTTTGTATGTACCAAACAATAAACATTTCTAAATTATATTAAATGTTGCTTATGTCAAGTAACGATTATGTAATGTGTTAGTTATAGAAACTAATGATTATAACACATGTTATTATGGAAACTTATTTTATGGCAAATAAAAGTTATGACTAGTAAGTTGATATGACAAGCGTTATTAGTATAAATGATAATAGTGCAAGTAAATATTATGAGGGGGGACGATTATGGAAAACAATAATAGTACAAATGGTTTTATGGAAAACAGGACGATACAAGTTATTTTTTTTTTTTTTTAAACGTTGCCCCACACTAGGATTTATCTTGTGTCGTGGGTGCGTTCAGATCTGTAGGCCATAAAAATATTTGTTCCGTGCGGGAATCGAACCCACGACCCGTAGCGCAGAAGCCGATCGCTCAGCCACTGCACCAAACGTGTCGTCAATAATACTCAAATGGTACTCAATGTTAAGAATGTTTGATAAACGGTTGTTTAACCAGAAAATTTATGTCGGCCGGCCTTAGTCTGCGACAGTGGAACACTCGTGCAATTTGTTTCGCATTGTCACACTATATTAAACGTGAATAATACTCGGAAACGGTATTCGTGATAAAAGTGGGACGTTGAGACTTAACGCTAAGCTCAGTAATCCGTTGTAATATAAAGCAAAATTGACGTAAGAATCAATTGAGGGGCGCCCGCCCTGTTGTCAACTGGGTAATGGGAATGTGTTGCCATGTACCTACTGCTGCGATCTTTAAACTTTCACTGTATACAGAATGTTAACGAAATCATGTAATTCCTTCAAACCTCGTGATGTACTATTGACATAGATTAACCCTGAACGGGATTTTTTTGGATTCAATAAACAAAATATTACAAAAAGTAAACGTTTGTGTTCTTAAATTGAGGCATTTTAGCGCCCCGAGTTGAAACGTCGCGCAGCGAACGATAGTTGCGCAATTCGCACGGGGCTCTAAAATGCCTTACGTGAAGAACACAAGTTGACTACATGTGTTTTTTTTTATTGAATACAAAAGTGTCCCATTCAGGGTTAATCTATGTCAGCAGTACATCACGAGGTTTGAAGGAATTACATGATTTGGTTTACACTCTGTATACATAGTCTTATCTATCTGCAAGTCTGCACATCTGCAGGAGGGTTATAGCTAAATACTTTTTTTATTAAGTCATTGCCCCACACTAGGATTTCTCCTGTATCGTGGGTGCGTTTACAGACACAAATCTTCACATACACAAAAGCGAGGTGATAGTGACAGTAAAATTAGATATTTAGCCATTAGTCACGGATAACGGATAGGACACGACCGTCTCGTGATCTGGTATTGTGGCCTTCTCAATTTATCTACAGACACGTAATACACCTCGATTTGCAAGGACCCTCCAAATCGGCTGCAGATTAAATATACATTCAGATGTAAAAATCGTGCTGGTAAACGCGGTTTGAGTGGCACAAACGCAATTACCGTCAGCGATGCTTAAAATTCTCCTCACCCCGTTAACAACAACAACCGTGAAGCTATAAATTAAATCTATCAGTCGTGAGTGTTTTTATACGGTTTTGTAAAGGCAAGAACTGCTTTGATATGGGTATGTTTATGCTGATCTTCCTACGTGTGGTTTGATCTCAAGAACTTCGAAATTTATTTCTGTAGCGATTTTTACGACTTGTGCAGAAAGGTATTAAGCGATTGTGTTAGTTATATGCGATTTTCCTTTTTCATTGATCTAGCTATGAATCAATTGCTAATACTTTTTAGTCTAATGACCCAATACTGAAACTCTATTCAATTTTAAGTTTGCCGTTAATTTTTGTGCTGACACTGTCACTTTAAGGCGAAGTGACAGTGACAGCATGAAATTAACGGCAACTTAAAATTGAGTAGCGTTTGAGTTTTTGGCTATAAGGCCTTTTTTTTATCGTGGGGTTATCCTCATGGACTATATCCCCCATCTGGGGAAGACGGGGGGGTGTGCCGGACTCCTACCGGCCAAAACCACCACGGTGTCCCTCCTTCTGACCTAAGGCCGGGGTCGCGGGATTCGCTATTGCATGCACCGCAACCCCGGCAGGTCTTGGTCCACCAATTGCTGGTGGACCTCTCCACTGTAGGGCCCCACCCCACGACCTCCTGAGAGGCGCGGGGGGCACCCCACATCACCGGCGCACCAGAACACATGGTACGCCGTGATCACCCCGGGGACCAAACAAGTACATGGGCGCCAGACTACCCCATGTCTGGACCCCTGGTCCCCCTGCGACGGGTCAGGTTAGTGGCCCCGTCGCCTACCACTTTTCGGCCGCAGAGGATAGGGAGAGCGGCCAACTAAACACCGACACTCCTCTCCCCCTGCGGCCCCACCGCGTCCGCCTTCTGACGGTGGCGACCCCGTCAGGCCGCGGAAGGTAGGGAGAACGGCGCACCGTAATACCGGCACTCCTCTCCCGCCGCGGCTTCCACCCTTCAGCCGCAATGCCTCCCATAAGACATCGCGGCCCTCCTCAGTTGCGATGTCGCCCAGGCGACACCGCAACCTACTTGGCCGCTACGTCGAGGGCTTCCAGGCCCAAGCCCCGACGAGCAGCCCCTCCTCGGGTTCCTCTTCGCTTCACCGTGGGGCTCGAAGCCACGGCTACTAAGCCCCCCCGCAACGACAATGCGGGAACCCACCGGGGGGGTTGGCAATAAGGCCTGTATGAACCAATCTCAACATGGCGACCTAGGAGCAGCATCCCAATCAGTGTTGCCAACTCGGATTTTGAAAAAGGCGTAGTCCAGAATAGTAAATTACGTAGAATTAGTAATATTTGCGTATGAAAAGTAGTGAAATACAGAGGGTAACTCTGAATAAAACGAGTGTTTTCTTATGCAATTTATTTAAATTATTCGTTTTCTAAACTATTTTCAGGCAAATTGAATTCATACAATTTATTAAAACGTTTAATATGTTCCTTTGAAGGGTCGTGGTTTTTTTTAAACAACTTTGTGGAAAGTATGCCTTTTAGTGTTTTATTGGAAAGTCTATTACGTTGGTTTTCATTAAATTGATCGCAGAAAACAGACGCTCGAAATTTGCACTTTGAAATTTTGTGCAAATTGGGCCAATAAAGAAAAGATTTGAGACGAATCGCCTTTTCTAGAAAATACGTAGATTCTGGAACTGCAGTTCGTAGGTTTGCAGGAAAGGCCTAGGCAGTACGTAGATCTACGTAAAAAGACGTAGAGTTGGCAACGCTGATCCCAAGTGCAGCTGACAAAATGTTAATGTCATATATGAATTTCATACTTTATTCTTTTTTTAACTTTTTGACAACTTAAAATTGAGTAGCGTTTGAGTATTTGGCCTTTAGTCAGCTAGGGCATCGGAAAGATAATTTGATGGCTTCTCTGGCCACGATAGCCAATAATTGTGTCGCATTTCCGACGAATATTGATTGAAAATTGATGAATCATGTGCAATGTGTCTAACATTATACTTTGTGCACTAGTATAGAACATTCTGATCCAGGTATTTAAACGATTTCATGGCTTTCAAAGCAAAAACTGAATACTGAACAAAATAATACTGTGTATCTAACATACATAACATAACATCACGTCTGAATTCCTCGAAGGGTTCGGCAGAGTTGTATAATAACACCCTCATTTCATCTTTAAGTCCCATGTAATAGGGGGCGAGCCTATTGCCATAACCGGGCATAGATCCAAACTCCGGGCAGCCACGGAGGAATTCCACACGGAAAAACACAATACAACTTTGCCCGACCTGGGGATTGAACCCGGGACCTCACGAATACTCACGATCAGTAGTCGCGCTTGCCACCACTAGACCAACAAGGCAGTTACTACCTATGTAGGTGTAGGTACTTACTAGTTACAAAATACAAGATAGTTGTTAAGGAGGATTAAAAAATAAATAGAAAAAATAAAAGTAACCTTCTTTACGGGAGTCTGCCATCGGCCTGTAACGAAAGAATTTCATTCATTTACTCTCAGTCGAATTTACGACCCATCCAAAAGTAATTGATGTAATTCTGAAACTATGTGCGTAGGTACTATTAAACGAATTCCACTGCCGTGCTATTGTAGCTGTGAATAGGTTGCTTATTTACCTGTGTCGAAAAGTAAGTTGTCGAACAATTCGGTTTGTTATCTCGTTGTCTATGATTCTCGTAATTGGGGGCCTACTCCGAGAAACGAACGTCGCAAGTTTCGGATTGAAATGAAATAACGACGAACATTGAACTTATAAATTTACTAGCGACCCCCCCTGGCTTCGCATGGGTGCAATGTAGATACTAATGTGGGAAATATAAACCTTCCTCTTGAATCACTATCTATTGCTGAAAACTGCATTAAAATCCGTTGCGTACTTTAAAAGATCTAAGCGTACAGACAGCGGGAGCGACTTGGTTTTCTACTATGTAATTAGCGATCCGCCCCAGCTTCGCACGGGTGCAATGTAGATACTAATGTGGGGCATATAAACCTTCCTCTTGAATCACTCTATCTATTGCTGAAAACTGCATTAAATCCATGGATCTAAGCGTACAGACAGCGGGAGCGACTTTGTTTTATCTATACTTTTATACTAATATTATAGAGGAAAGATTTGTATTTTTGTATGTAACGAATAAACTTAAAAACTACTGGACCGATTTCAAAAATTCTTTTGTCGTTAGAAAGCTACATTATCACTGAGTAGCATAGGCTACGGGCGGAGCCGTGAAGACACAGCTAGTACTGTGTAAAGATATACGATCAAAGTATTGTCAAACAACCAGCTACTACTGTCAATTAACATTTGGGAGTAGAGTGAGCGAAAGAGAAAATGTCAAATCGATCGTCGGATCCGAAACACATTCGTGGTTGAAAAACGTTCGATCCGCCTGTCAGAACTTCGTAGTTCGATTTTCGGAGTAGGTCCTAGTTTGATCTGACTCAGCTCGACTCAGCGGTGGGGGGTGGGAAACTCAATTCCAGTATAAAGACGAGGCTTATTTACTCATGATGCTACCAACTGCTTGAGTCAATGGGCAAAGCTTTGTTAAATAGGGTAGGAGTGCTGTCTAGCTCATGTTACGTTGCTCCCAAATAAATAAAAGATTCGCATCTTTGGACCAATAGGATTAGTATTGTGATTCATATCATTTTATACACAAACAATTCGAGTCTGCGGCCATGAACACAGACGGCAAGCAGACACTCCGCCGTATTTGGTTGTAGTCAAAACATATTTTAGCTGCCCTTATCCCACGCTAAGTGTGGTCGCCACAGTCGGCACAACATGTATTCCTCTTCCGTTCTCCTCTATCAGCCGTCATCTCAGTACTCACTTCCATCTTACCCATATCATCCTTCACACAAACCATTCATCCTTTCTTTGGCCGACCTCTACTTGTACATCTATCCACATTCATATTAATACTCTTCTAGTTACATGACCTAAGAATACATCATATAGGACCAAAATTACGATAGATCAAGAAGATTGCAAAAATATATCGCCCAATAAGGATCATGCGCACAACAGAATTTTAGATTTTAATTTAGAACTAGCACTGGTTGCGGAGCCAAAACACAAAAATCCGTGAACAATCTGTACACGCCAGTCACGTAACCTTTACCATTAAAATACCACAACAAGTTCAACAATAGTGCACTTTTTGCCCATTTCCTAGTTGCTATCTGACATCACTATTACGTCACCGTTCGCACGACTGCTCGTGTGAGTCATATTACAGAACATGTACAGAAGAACCGCTGCAATCTCCATACAATGCGAAATAGCCGATGGTTAATTTAAGCTTACTTTTACGCCAAAAGCATCACTTTCTTCTCTTCGTGTGGTTAGTGACTAACCTGGAGTCAGAGTTTATGCCGCCCACGGGCCTCTAGCTTGGCTTCACATGCCGTGGAGAAATATCTCTCAAGCGTTTCCTCACGATGTTTTCCTTTACCGTTTTTAAGCAAGTGATAGTTACAATACGCACATGAATCAGAAAAGTCAGGGTTGCGAACCTTGGGTTCGAACTCGACACACCACTAGGCTATCACTGCTTTTTGGCATCGCCAATGAGCCTGCATTTTGTGATTGCAGTGAGTTGACACTGCACACCACCACATTTCATTAATTCATATTGAGATGTTACCCATGCTTAGCCCTAGGGATTTATGAATAGCGTTTGAGACTGGGGTGTTAGGAAAAGCCCACAATACTCAGATTTCCCACAAAATCACTGTGTGCACTCAGTGCAATTTATGCTCATACTTACTTATCGACTCAAAGACGAGGTGCAGACTACCGTCTGATGCCGGAATGAATACTTCAATTAACCAGTTGAAAATACCTCAGAATATTAAGCCGGCCACTCACACACCTGCCACCTGGCAGGGAAATTGCCCCTGCTTGCACACATTACAATCAAGGAGGTAATCTAGGGTCCTCCCCACCTTATCGCCCTAGATTGCCCCTGCGGCAGGTGTGTGAGTGGCCGGCTTTAAGCAACGCCTTAAGTAACAGCTAAATTATTCTTATCGCACAGAATAATAAATAGTACGTATAGAAAAATCTTCGCGCACTTTTTTATGTCACTGAATAAAGAACTGTATTAGTATTGCATTAAAATATAAAATCCGACGCTCAGGTATGCTCGGGCATGCGCGAGTAAACGCTTGATGTCTGCGCCGGATTCTATACTTCAAAGGCAAGACTGATACAGTTCTTTATTCAGTGACACCAAAAAAGTGCTAGAGCATCTGCGAGGATTTTTCCGTTTGGTGGAAACTTAGACGTCACATATCTATAAAAATTTGCTCCGCGCGTGCGAAATTGATCTTTAGTGTTAGGCGAGACAGTTCCCATTCTACTGTGCGTTCGCGCTCTTATTACATTTCAATTCGGTCACTCACTAACATTGGGTTCGGTTTGCTTTTGTGTTTCACTCTGGAGTTACAGCGGCGGCGCATACGCAAGTTTTTATACTTAAACCACTCACACAGGCCTGCTTATCGTATGAGTTCATAGTTCATACCACATTAGTAACCTTCTGCATTTAATTCTTTGTGGACTGTGTGACTAATGTTTTAATCGACAAACAATCATTGTCGCAAAGTTACGTTTGAATGTCAATTATAACATTATTGTGATTCATTTTGTTTGATGTTACTTTCATCTTCATTCATGCTTTTGTTATGTCTGCAATGTGAATACTGAACATTGATGTGTCATTCTTATAAATTTTCCTGTTTTGGTTAAATGAAAATAAGGTTTTATAAATAATATTATGTTCTAAGATGGTTTGTTGGTCTAGAGGTGGCCAGCGCGACTGCTGATTGTGAGGTGTTGGGTTCCATCCCCATGTCGGGTAAAAATGTTATTGGGTTTATTAATGTGGAATTTCTCATTAGCAGCCCGGAGTTTGGATTTGTGTCCAGTTGATGGCAATAGGCTCGCCCCCGATTACACTGGCGAAACGAGGTTGTACTAAAAACACCTCTACCGAACCCTTCGGGGAATACAAGGCGTGATGTTATGTTAATGTTATTATGTGTAAGATTTTTTTTCTATTTATGTTATTGTAGTTTCGTTTTAAAAATCTAAACACGTTGCGATTAATCTTTACACTTTGTACTGCGCACGCGCAGTTAGATCCTTTTTTTGTGTGCTAGAACATCTTCACAGTTTTTGCAGTTTACGTCTAGGTATACCTTAAAGGTGTAGTAGTGTTAGGCCGTCCCTAAATGAAATTAATTTCCGTAGTCAACACGTTTGACGACCATAGGACCAGCTCTCCGCCAAGGGATTCAACCCGGTACGTCAGTTGAATATGTACCTACCCTACCACTACCTGTCGCCTGTCGCTCGTCGCTTGTCAATCTGGTCAGGCCGGGGCCGCACTGGTACGGCGACAGCAACGCGGCGGCGACGCGAAAAAATAGGTGGCCGCATTGCAAAAGCGAGAAGCCAGCGAAACGCCGCTACGTCGCTTAATGGGTGGCCGCACCTCTTCGCTCGAATATGTCGCGCTCTTTCGCACGAACGCTGCGAGGCAGTGCGGCCGCTCAGGTACATCACCGCATATTTTGTTGCAAATCGTAACAAATCGCCGTCGCACCGCTGCTTGTCGTATGAAATAAGTGTCGTCGCGGGTCGCTGAATAATTTTATTTAATGCGGACAGCCTCATTACTTGTAGAACATTTGAAATTTCTTTGCGATATGAACAAATAAATTTCGCTAGTCGTTTCTGCAGTGCGGCTACGGACATAAATATGTTTATATGAGTTTGTTTTCACGAAATCGCCGTTACGTCGCTGTCGCCGTATCAGTGCGGCCCCGGCCTTAGCTACAGCGGAAGCTAAAGTACGATTTTTAATTCCAGTCAGTAAAATGACAAGTGCAACTGTCACTGATACAAAAAAGGGTGACCCGCTACAATAGTGATGTTCAGCAATCAATAGACTTAGATATTTAGTCATGCTTTATTTTATTAGGTATCAGCGTTTTTTTTATTGTAAATATTTAATACATACCGTATTAAATAATACGATTTTAGAAATATGGACCTTACCAGCATATTAAAATTTCTCACTACAACATTATTACAAAAGCTGGGAAAAAAATGTATAAAGAGATTCAGAGGAATTAACACTAGAAAGTCAGGAAAATACAAGTAATTTTATACGTTTTTATTCATTACGGTTGCTATTGATTCCGACTCCGATTCTGAATCGGTATATTCAGAATCGGAATCGGAATCAGTTACATTTATAATGAATGAATCCACATATTCATCTATGATGTGGTCGAGTTGACACATTTTGTCTTCGACTTTTATGGCATGGTTGATGCACTGTCTCCAATTTTCAGGCGTCACTTCCTTCAGGCCTTCTTCAAATAATTTTTTTACATCTTTTATTTTAAAAGTTTTATTGTTCCTGGCGACGTACCCCTTTGCTTGAGCCCAAACTAACTCTATTGGGTTGAGCTCACAGTGATAAGGGGGCAGACGCAGGATTGTGACACCGTATTCAGCGACCAACTCTTCCACAGCATAGCGTTCGTAATTAGATTTTTGTAATTTTACTATTTCTATTAATTGAGCTTTTATCATTGTAGGTTGATATTGAATTTGTTTTTCATCCAACCACTGAATAATATCAGCCTTCCGCCAGTTTGAAGTGGGGATACGCTCGACTTTTCTTGAATGGTACGGTGCATTATCTAATACCAGCACTGCATTTGGCTTTAAATTTGGCAAAATGCTTTTAAGCCATTCCTCAAAACACTCCGAGTTCATTTCTTCATGATAGTCCATACTATTTTTCTTCGATTCAAAAATAAGTAAACCGGCTTCTACAAAACCTTCATCACTGCCTATATGTGAAATTATTAGGCGTCGACCTTTGCCGGTTGGGCCCTTTAGGCCTGTAGTCAAACCTTTAGAAAACGCTTGTTTGGAAGATTCTATTGTTGTATCCACCCAAACTTTACCAGTTGTATGACCTGTTAATATACAAAATTCATATAAATAATATAATACTGACACAAATACATTTTGAAACTGAAAAACTATTCACTAAATACAGTTGTAAATAAAAATATTCAATTACCTTCATTAATCCAGGTCTCATCTTGATAATAAATTACTTTTCCTTGTCTCCGATATTCTTTGATTGTCGTCAAGTACCGTCTACGCCACAGAATTAAGTCTTGACGGTCTGTCAAGCAGCTGCGTCGTTTGCGACTGGCATATTTAAATTTTAAATGTTTTAAAACTGCTCGCATGGTACTCTTTGACATATTTGGTAGGTCAGGGTCATCATTTACAACCTGATGAACCTGTAAAATATTACAAGTATTTAATTTTTGTAAACTACAGCGAGACAATGACAATGTGTGTTAATTATTATTATGTATGATGTGCAATTATGTATTTTGTATTGTATTATAATTTTATAAATTTACATACCTTGGCAATAGTTGGAGGGTCCTTCGCATAAAAGAATTGGTGAACTTTACGACGTATCGCCGAAAAGTCAAAATCATCAATTTTATCTTTGAATGTCAGTTTGGGTCCAGATTTTTTCTGATTTGATAACTGAACGTTCTCCTTTTGTTCTTTCAGTATCCGATACACAGATCTAGTCGAAATTCCCAAAATTTCAGATACTGTCTTCACACACTCATCTTTCTTTGGAACATCAAAAGGTTTTGCTGCATTTTGATTCCATACATAATTATATGCATTGAGAACCATTTGTTTCTCACTCACAACAAATGATCGACGCTTTCTTTTTGGAGGGAGACATCCCTCTGTAGAGGTGGACGGCTGGGGATCCATCTCAAATACCAACGTAACAAAACTCAACAAAAAAATAACAATTTAACAAGTAAGAAATAAACAGAGGACACTAAACACTTCTGTCACCGTCGGAATTCGGGAGCAGAATGAAAAACAAAATGGCGTCCATAGCGTGACAAGTGATGACCATAGTGCTTCCAATAACCAAAAACAAATAATATAACAGTATTTAATGTTATATTTAATTACCTACCATGTATGTCTTCTGTTTAATTACCGTAAATTACATATTTTTATTTATATCAAGGCAATTTGATATTGAATAAAAAAATGTAATCTCGACTAACTTTTAATAGTAAAAACTTGATTCTACCACATCACTATTTATTTGGGACTAAAAACCTGCAACACTGGAAATGTCATTTTACTGACTGGAATTAATAATCTTACTTTAGTGATAGTGTTGATTGATTTTGATGGCGGTTTTTAATTAATTCCAGTAGGTACCTGTATTTGTAGTTGCTTCCCGTATTTGTTTATATATTTCCCCGAAGCAGTATTAAATACAATGTTTCCTTAACCTATTACACATTGTTTCACATTGTTAGTATAAACGTTAATTGATATAATTAACCGTGAATTTGCATCTTTGATTGTGAAGGCCAATAGTAATATTGTAAACAGTTGTTATTAGATTACTAGACGGTTTGGCATTGATATGTTTTTAATGTGTCTGCTATTACGTAGGTTAGTCATATAAGCTAGTAGAATTTGTTGGTAACTTTCTTCAATACTCTCGAGATGGCGTTATTGGTTGAATTTATTTAACTGTTAACTGGTAATAAATAAACATTTCTATCGATAATTTTATTTTTGAACATATCTGTAAATTTTTCGTTGAAATATTAATTTCGCTAATGTTAGTCACGAAAGGAATAAGTAGTAGGTACCAACTCTATTAACCGAGAATTTTTAAATGTTATTTTTATTCGATAACGGTAATTTTATTTATCGAATAGAAGTGTTAATTTTTTATCGATTAATTTATTTATTGTGTTATTGTTATATTTCTGCCAATACTACTCCATACTCCTTGATAAGGTTCTCGCTAGCTTCTAATTTGAAACTTTGCTTAGTGTTTATAAGAATGAGCTCATAGGTACATACCTACATGTTTTTCAATGATGTAATTTCATACTTTTCCCTATGGTATCATCGTAAAGCAATACAATTTATTATTGCTGAGGGTTTTTGTATAATATTTCACTTTTACTTACTTTGTGAAGAGAGAAACTGTATTATTATTTTAACAACTTAAATGGCATAACTTGGGATGATGATCAGCAGTGATAGCCTAGTAATGTGACCGTCGCTCGAACTGCCAAGTCATAGGTCTCGAGTTCGATCCCAAGGCACGCACCTCTGACTTTTCGGATTCATGTGCATATTGTATAATTATCACTTGCTTAAAAACGGTGAAGGAAAGCATCGTGAGGAAACTGGCATGTCTGAGAGATATTTCACGACCGATGTGAAGCAAAGTCAGAGACCCATGGGCGGCATAAACTCTGACACCAGGTTAGCCACTAACCACATGAAAAGAAGACTTGGGATGATTTTGTAGTTCAATTCTTTTGTCAATACAGTCAATTTCGTTCTCTGTGTACAGGGTGTTAAAATACACCTCTGCTTAACCCTTCGAGGAATACAGGCGTGATGTTATGTTATGTTCTTTCGACAACGATTCAACTCTGTCTTCAAGATTTAAAGATTTAAGAACAGTGCTGCCAATAAAAAAATCTCGATTCCCCGCGTTAATGTTGTCGATTCCCCAAAATTCCCCGCTTTGATTTCTTTTTACCCCCAACGAAAATTGGACGAGCTTTTTTTAGGAGCTCTCCTCAATGTTTTCCTTTATTTTCCGCTTCTTTAGTCTTTTTTTTGGCCTGCCCCTCGCTCTTTCCATTCCTTGCGACAGTCGGACGACCTTTTTTAGCGATCTCTTGTGTCTTATGTGCATTTACAAACACGAAACCATAAATATTCGAACTGCTCCCAATTCCCCGATTTTGTTGATTCCCCGTTCTTTCCCTGCCCGGACCCCCAATTCTCCGCTAATCGGGGATTTTCCCCGCAATTCGCAGCACTGTATAAGAACTAGGCAATGTTAACAGCCGTTTCTCTAAGTACTTTTGTGCCAGATTCCAATTCAACCAAACGTAAAACTAAGTACTACACGATGTACTGTTGTTTCCGTAAAAAGAATTTCTCTCACAAACCCCTGTAACTGCGTAGTAAGATGGTACAACGACGTAGACGGTAGAACTGGCTGGGCGGCCTCTAAACGTAAAGTCACCAGTTAGCCTTCCAGTTATGCAATGTCGAAACGTGATATTCTGTATTCAAAACCAGCGTTGCAGTTACGAGTGTATGCAGTTCCATGCTTTCTGAAATATACATACTTGGTATTAAGTCGTAAAGTTTTATTACTTAATCCTCTTTGCGATTCAAATATGAAATGGCATTACTGGCTTATGTACAGTTAGAAACACGGTATGAATAACTTAACAAAATCTTAGTTAAGTGCAGAATAGAAGTTATCATGGGCTGTTCCCGTTTTTTTTCCAAGAAATCCGAGACCCGAAAGTTCCTAATAAATAGAACCGAATTTTCTTACAAAGAAAATCGCGTTTTTTTATCCTTGTCTTGGTCGCTTTTGGCCCTAGTCTCAGCTGATGGTAAGCGCAGACAGAGTCTAAGATGGAGCACACGAATCCAAGGAACAGAGGTATAGAGGGATTCAGCTACACCCGTCTGGTTTTCACATACACACAACGGAACACAGTAAACTGCTTGGCGTCGGACTTTAATGTGAGGGTGGTAGTTAGCCAGAAGGACCGTATAGATCTTACCAACAACCGTGCTGGGTTTTGTTGAATCTTACAACACGCATAAATTTTCCCAGCGTGCGGTGAGGAAGTTTTATATTCTAACCAGGGACCGTACAACCCCGGTTAAGAGTTAAGCCTTTCGACAGGGTAACCCGTATATGCGGTAACTTATATCGCGGTGTTACATTTTATTCGAGTTGCATCCTCGGAACCCAGCAAAACGGTTAACACATTCATTGTGATAACCCCTTGAAGGGGTTAACCCGTTCAATGACTTAAGCCTTTGAAGGGGTTATCTTTATGAAAAGCTTTTATTCGGGTTACCCAAAATTACCCAATAAACTTGAGCTGCATGTGAGTGGGGGGAACCTTGAAACTTGCAGTTTCACCCGAGCCGCGCCTCATTCTTATTATTTTTACTTAGTTATTACAAATTCGGCAATGAGTAAAGAGTTGACGACAGATTAGCGAGCTAGGAGAGAATTTCAAAAAACCCTCAAATACATGTTTGTTTATTTTTCACCAAAAGTCTAAATATTTAATTCCATGTTTCTTACTTTAAAAGTACCAGATTTCTCATAGAAACTTTCAACGCTTATTTCACCCCCTTAGGGGTTGAATTTCCAAAAACGCTCAAACGCGTATACATTTATTTCTAACCAGAAACCTTAATATTTAATTCCATGCTTCTTACTTCAAAAACGACGGACATACATAAAAACATAAAACCCCTATTTCACCTCCTTAAGGGTTGAATTTCGAGAAATTCCTTCTTAGTGGATGCCTACGTTACAAAAGAAACCTACTGTCAAAATTTCAAGTTTCTAACCCTAGCGGTTTAGGCTGTGCGTTAATAGATCAGTCAGTCGGTTAGTCAGTCAGCTTCTCTTTTTATATTATGTACTAGCTTTTGCCCGCAGCTTCGCTTACGTGTTTTTATTTTCACCCCCTTAGGGGTTGAATTTCGAGAAATCCCTTCTTAGTGGATGTTTACGTCACAAAATGAACCTACTGTCAAAATTTCAAGTTTCTAACCCCAGCCGTTCAGGCTGTGCGTTGATAGATCAGTCAGTCAGTCAGTCAGCTTCTCCTTTTATAAGTACCTATATAGATAAAAGATAAATAGATAAAGATATCGGATTTTTAACAAAGCCTGCTACTACTATAACGTAGGTAAGTATTTGGTATCTTTCCGATATTAGATTTTAGGTAATAAATTGTCAAATTAAGCAATAATTACCTACATCAAAATATCCGTAATAAAAATCTCACTCAATAATCTCAATATTTATACGAACTTTAAAAAAAAATACATTAGAAAAACGAGGAATCACAGTAATTATGGCGCGACACTCGATGCCACGCTCGCGGGCCGCGGCGCCGTGTAAAGACCGCGTATCGGTGTGCGTGCGCAAAATCAAAAAAAAAAAGTTTGCGATCACTAGCATATAATTTTTCAAATTGAAATTTATCAAGAAAAAAAAATCTTTGTTGTGTGTTTTCTTTAAATAGAAATACCCAGTTTGAAATTAGAAAATAAAACTATTCCTTATTTTTTATAAAAAAAATTGAGTAGGTAATTAATCATAATGTAATTGTAACAGAAATTTGATAGAAAGAAAAAGACTGTTTAACCAAACTTAAACAACAATTTATTAATAAAAGGTTTATATTCAATATAATATAACTCCTACCCTGGCTCGAACACATGCGAAAATCCTCCTGGACATGCTGAGAATCAAGTTATCCAGCATTTCTTGGGGTAACCTGTCCCATTCTTGAATAGCGGCTTCCCTGAGCTCTGGCACTGTCTGGGGACGTGGCTGACGGTTCCAAACAGCTCGCTTAAGAGCATCCCACACGTGCTCTATTGGGTTTAAGTCAGGCGAGCCAGCAGGCCAGTCTAACCTTGTGATGTCGTATTCTCGAAGAGCAGCATTGACTCGTTGAGCTCGATGGGCGGGCGCATTATCATCGACCAGTACAAATTGGTGCCCATGGTTTACTCGGAATGGTCTGACAATTTCATCAATAGCAACTGCTCTGTACATGCTGTCTGTCTGAATGAATGAATCTGCATCTGCAGTCATGAAGCCTCGATACGGGATCAAAGGCGTTCTAGCTCCAATCATAATACCACCCCAAAAGGACACCGATTTCCCGCCTTGCTGAACTGTTCCAGTGGCAGTTCTTTGCCTTTCACGGTCTTCTCCAGACACAGACACGTCGGTTATCTGGATGAGTACTGATTCGTGATTCGTCAACGAAGAGACAGTTTTGCCAAATGTTTTCTTCTTCATTTTGCCGAAGCCTAGCCCACTTTAATCTCCGTCGTTGACGTTGCCGGAAAATCAGAGGAGCTCGCCAAGACCTACGTGCTCGTAATCCAGCCTGGTGCAAGCAATTCCGAATGGTCTGAGTGCTAACTTCAAGCCCAGAGGCGGCCCGAACTTCCGCTTTTATTTTAGTGGCGTTGATTGTTGGGTCACGGGCTGCCAGCAATCTAATATAGCTCTTTTGGGCAGCAGTCAAAACAGTTGGGCGACCACTGCGGGGTCGGTCAGCTAAATTACCCATCCCGTGGTACCTCTGCAACGTGGTCACGCCACAGGATTGGGATATAGCAACTCTGCGTGCTATTTCTCTCGTGGTGTATCCTTCCTCCCTCAAAGTTACTATTCTTGCTCGTAAAACTTCTGATAATCCTCTTGGCATTTTTCAATCACAACTTTCCGCGAAATCTATTTTGAATCCGGTAAAATTGACTAAATCAGATTTCTGAATGAGCGTAAGCTAGGACTGAAAGCCTTTTTATATCGAAAAACAATTGAACTGTTTTATTGTTTTATATTCTAAATCTATTTTTTTAAATAAAGAATTTAAAAAGAAGAAGAAACCATAATATAATGTACCGTAACAAAAAAAGTCGGTTTTTCAAAGTGATCGCAAACTTTTTTTGATGTGTGTAAACTACATTTGCTTGTATTACTTGATGCATCATAATAATCCATATACCTATATACCCAGTCTGGCCATAAATACTGTTACAATTAAAAATAAGAAAGATATTACATTTGAATTTGGAATCTGTCATTTTTATACGATTGTTCATTGAGTTTTCTAATTTTAGCGCCAATACATTGTACAAAAATTTTGCGATATTAAAATGGAGTGGGGTGATAAAGAGAACCGAATCGCTGTGATTGCATTACACAAAGTTGGTATGGAGCCAAATGCAATTTTTAAAACTCTCCACACGCTTGGTATTAGTCAAATGTTTGTGTACCGGGCTATTAATAGGTACAATGAGACCTCCTCTGTTTGTGACAGAAAAAGATCTGGCCGTCCACGTAGTGTTCGTACGAAAAAGGTGGTCAAAGCCGTAAGGTAAAGAATTCGAAGAAATCCTGTCCGAAAGCAAAAGATTTTATCTCGGGAGATGAAGATAGCACCCAGAACCATGTCGCGTATTTTAAAAGATGACTTAGGACTTGCAGCCTATAAGAGACGCACTGGTCATTTTTTAACTGATAATTTAAAAAAGAATAGGGTGGTAAAATCGAAACAACTACTGAAGCGGTACGCAAAGGGAGGTCACAGAAAATTTTTGTTTACGGATGAGAAAATCTTTACAATTGAGCAACATTTTAACAAACAAAATGACCGTATTTATGCTCAAAGCTCTAAAGAAGCTACGCAATTAGTCGACAGAGTGCAACGTGGGCATTATCCGACTTCAGTGATGGTTTGGTGGGGTGTTAGCTATGAAGGAGTGACTGAGCCATATTTTTGTGAAAAAGTTATCAAAACATCGGCACAAGTGTATCAAGATACCATTCTTGAGAAGGTAGTTAAGCTCCTTAACAACACCATTTTCAATAACCAAGTATGGTCCTTCCAACAAGACTCGGCGCCGGGTCATAAAGCTCGGTCCACGCAGTCTTGGTTGGAAGTGAACGTTTCGGAATTCATCAGAGCTGAAGACTGGCCGTCGTCTAGTCCCGATCTTAATCCGCTGGATTATGATTTATGGTCAGTTTTAGAGAGTACGGCTTGCTCTAAAAGCCATGATAATTTGGAGTCCCTAAAACAATCCATACGATTGGCAGTGAAGAATTTTCCCATGGAAAGAATGCGTGCTTCTATTGATCACTGGCCTCAACGTTTAAAGGACTGTATTGCAGCCAATGGAGACCACTTCGAATAAGCTTTTTATATTTTAAATTGTTTTATACTTATGTATTAAACTAATACACTTTAAAAGTAATAACTATTAATCGCAATAAATCATATTTTTTTTTCTTCGTGACAATATTTATGGCAAGACCAGGTATAAAAGGAGAAGCTGACTGACTGACTAACTGATCTATCAACGCACAGCCTAACGGCTGGGGTTTTTTTTTTTTAAATGAGTTTATTCACCGCAGACATTTCGTCCGCGCTCTTTTTTGCTGTTATTTAATTGTTTAGGTACTTTTTATTTTATTTTACTTATTTGATACTCCTGTATCGGAAATACAACATGTATTATTTATATTACTATAAATATTTCTACTTAAGCTATGCGAGTCCATCACATTATATATATGTTTACTTATTTAATATTATTGTTTTTTTTTTTTTTTTTTTTTTCTTATAATATACACATTTACATTATTTCGTTGATACTGGTGGTACATGCATTGACTCAATAAAGTCGATGCATGTACCGGCAGGCATCATTTTGACATGCAGGTATAACTTAGCTATGCGCTGATGCATGCGCCGACTCAATAGAGTCGATGCCTGCATCAGCACACACACTTAAGACTATATTACTACTATAAATATTATTTAATGATTTTAATTTTACATGCTATAGTTGATAACGCAGAATGCATCATCAACATAATTATGTTATGGTTTGTTTGATTTCTTGGTATCTCTCATGGAGATACCAGGATGCTGAGGGCATTATTACATTTATTACAAATTTTATTTTTATTTTTACACATTTAGGTTAACGGCTGGGGTTAGAAACTTGAAATTTTGACAGTAGGTTCATTTTTTGACGTAAACATCCACTAAGAAGGTATTTCTCGAAATTCAACCCCTAAAGGGGTGAAATAGGGTTTTTAAGTTTGTAAGTCCGTCATTTTTGAAGTAAGAAGCTTGAAATTAAATATTAAGGTTTTTGGTTAGAAATAAACGTACACCTGTTTGAGCATTTTTGGAAATTCAACCCTTAAAGGGGTGAAATAAGTGTTGAAAGTTTGTATGAGAAATCTGGTATTTTTGAAGTGAGAAACATGGAATTAAATATTTAGGCTTTTAGTGAGAAATAAACGTATAAGTGTTTGAGGGTTTTTGGAGATTCCACCCCTAAGAGGGTGAAATGGGGGGTTGAAGTTTGTATGTAAGTCCGTCGTTTTTGAAGTAAGAAAGATGAAATTAAATATTAAGGTTTCTGGTTAGGAATAAATGTACACATATTTGGAAATTCAACCTCTAAGGGGGTGAAATAAGTGTTGAAAGATTGTATGAGAAATCTATTACCTACTTTTGAAGTAAGAATCATGGGGAGAAACTGACCGACTGGCTGACTAATCTAGCAACGCACAGCCTAAACCGCTGGGGGTGATAAAAGACGGACGTTTTGGATTTTAAAATGTCACTTTAAAATGGGCTTAACGAGGATTTCAAACTTCACGCAAGCGAAGCTGCGGGCAAAAGCTAGTACATAATAACGGTGTACAGCATCTCGCCTCGGCTGTGGCATTTTCACAGATGGAAAGAATAACTAAAATATTTGCTATATAATAGGTAGGTACTACAACATAAACACTTTTTAAAACACCTCTGAAATACTTTTATCACTTCCGTGTTCCGACTTATAAGTCTAAACTTGTTGTATAAGTCTAAACGTATAAACTTGTTTATTCTCATCATTCGTCATATATGACGAATGATGAGAATAAACAAGTTTTGACACGAAAAAAAGAAATATTTCAATGTTTAGTATGTGCGAAAATTAAAATTGAACTGTACATACATAAAAATAACAATTATTATTCCACGTTTACAAGTCGCTCGGTACATGCAACAATGGCACCGCCGAGAAGGAGCATGTCATGTGCGGTCGTGGATATGCAATTTTCAAACTAATGTCGATTACTAAGAGTTTATATTACAATGTTTTGGGTCGGAATGGGTTACCCTGTTACCGTGTTACAGGGTTTTGAAAGGGTTACCAGTTCAAAACCCTGTTACCGTGTTACAGGGTTTTGAAAGGGTTACCAGTTCAGAAGCGGTAACATTGCACCCGTTCAAGGGTGTAACACGTACCATAGGGTTTTTTATTTAAGCGCTTAAAAAAACCCCTTCAAAAACCCTTTCAACGACTACCCGGACGGTCCCTGATTCTAACCCGTCCCCACACGGGGTAGGTAAGATTATTTAAATCTTTACACGCCAAATCTTCTTTCTGGTCGTTAAACTCGTGTGTTATCCACATAGAGCGATAAAATCGCCTTAGGCAGCACAGTTTTTGTCATTTGCCTTTGTACAACCGAGCCACAATGTTCAGTGGAGCGATTAATATAAAAAACATAGTTACTCGTAATCCGAGCGTAAATTGCGTAGCCATTGTGGTATGACACTAAATGGTACGAGTGTTGTGAAGAAACTGGACGGCCGTTGGATCGGTTGCAAGACGGTTGGAAGAAAGATTCGATCGAGTGTTGATAATTGATAAATGATTTTTATTTACATAACATAATATCACGCCTTGTATTCTCTTGGGTTCGGCAGAGGTGTTTTTAGTACACCCTCGTGTTGCCAGTTATGTTTAAGTTCCATGTAATAGGGGGCGAGCCTTTTGCCATGAGCCGGGCACTAATCCAGAACCCGGGCTGCTACTGAGGAATTCCTAATGAAAACACCCAATAACACTTTGCTCGACCTGGGGATCGGACTCAGGACCCCATGCTCAGCAGTCGCGCTTGCTACCAATTGACCAACAAGGCAGTGGTTTTTATTTCTGTAAATAAATCTGTTACAGACACTTTTACAAGTCAATGTAATGGTTTTTTTTAAGACTAGATGACGCCGGCTTTTCCTATCTGACTAGCTCTGAGAAGAAAAGCCGAAACAAACTCAGAGTTAAATGTCTCTTTTAAAGTCCAGACATTGTGGTATAAAAAACTATGCGAGTGTAACAATTCTGGAATGGCCTTTTGAGGATAGTGCCATAGCAGGTTTGAGTTGATATTAATAATGATATTTAATAAACAGTGAATTATGTATTTCATAGATCCATGTTGTTAGAGGATTTGGCTTATTGTTTTATGACCGGCCGCCTGCCTGACGTCAACCCTCCTTGGGAATATTCGTTGCGCCGTCGCGCGGGTGACTCAATGTGCTTGCTGATATTATGCACTGGGTCCCAAAATGATATGCTTGTCAGTCTTATTGCCGACAACTAAGCAGGCTGTGTTCTTCTTGGTGGAGTATACTTGCACTTCCACGATGAGGCAGATGAGACACTATGTTGCTCTAAATCTTGTCACAGTTGATCGCTTTTTGTTTTTAGCTGCAGCGATCGTTTGATGTATGCAGCCACCACAGAAATCTAAATAAGACTTAGATTTCTGTAGCAGCCATCGTCTTGAACGATTGAACGACCGTCCTGTGGCTTGGTCGCAAAGTGGCCTGGCCAGTTAGTGACCCATGTGCAATCAGCCTAACGTAAATATTACGATAGGGCTGATCCTGGCTTGTGGCTAATTAACAACCGCGTCGATCATACCGATACCTCAGTTCCAAAGTGTAACAAATCGAAATTTAGTGAAATTGAGATAAGTATGAGAAATTGTTCCCAAAACGATTACGCAATATTTCCAAAGAGTAACAAGTCGATAACTGTTATTGTCGTTCAATTGTTACACCCAATATCTTTTCCCAAGTCTAGATTATTTTATTTTCATACAGTAACAACTCTATTTGTTTCCCTGTCTCATGAAAACCTGTTTCTGAATATTGTTACACTTTGGAACTGAGGTATCGATACGATTTGTGAGGCGCTGCGCTTGCCGTGGTCATTCCGTGGATGGATGACCGTTTATTACACATCGAAACCCCTCTGTACTTCGGAGAGCACGTTAAACAATAGGTCCCGGGAGTCATAAGAATACCTATGACAGTCGTTACGTGTAGTCAGAAGCCCAAAAAGTCTGTCAACCGGTCTAACCTTAGGATATCGGCATTGCCTAGTAACTGGGTTACGAAAGTCTGATGGCAGTTGCTCTGTATAAATTACTGGTATTCAGCTGCATCTGATTAGATTGAAAGCTGACCCCAACATTGTTGGGAAAAGGCTAAGATGAAGAAGGGCTGATCTTGGCTGAAGTTTGTAAACAGTAATAGCTCTAGGAAGCAGATTAAGACAGAGGGCTGGCGGCAACCAGCTGGCCCAGAGTCATAACAGGAATTATTCCTTGAAATGAAGAGTCCAGAGTACAACAGCTGACTTTAATAGCTAAGGGAACGTACAGACACCACGTGACCCGTTTAAAAAAAAATACCCCTCTCCCCCCCCCTAGGTGACCACCCGTAGTATATGACCAAGTGCCCCTGTGACCAAGCGTGGTATTTTGAAGATCCCCTCCCCCCTGAACGGGTCACGTAGTATGGGTACCAGTGGCGAAGGTTCACCTTTGGTAAGAGTGAAGACGGAGCAAAAAATGCTTAACTTGGTCAAGCGTGACGCATGCAGTGCATGTAGGTAAATATAATGTTTAAAATAAAAGTAAAACTTTTTATTTAATTTTACAACTTCCCGTGAGCCATTGATATTTGCTGTAAGTACAAAGATATCATAACATCATGCCTGTATTCCCCTAAGGGTTGTGCAGAGGTGTATAGCAACACCCTAATTTCACCGTTAATATAAGTCCCATATAATAGGGAGCGAGCCTATTGCCATCAACCGGGTACAAATCCAAACTCCGGGCTGCTGCTTTAGTTGAGGGATTCCACACGGAAAAACCGAACCCAGGAAAGATCGAACCCAGGACCACACGATCAGCAGTCGCGCTTGCCACCACTAGACCAACGAGGCGGTTAATATAAAAAATATATAAATAGGTAGTAAGTACAAAGATCTAGTATTGGAAAGTATTAAGTACATGTAGGTAATAGCTAAGTACAGTCAGTTCAAAGGCTTACAATATTTTGGTAGAGCAATAACGAACGGCAGTTAGTCAACCTTAAGGTGTAATAACGGCAAACAAAGCACTTGTCGCACGCGCACCTGTAATTGTGCCTTGAACTTTTGGCTCGGTACCAACTGAACTGGTATACGAGAAGGGCTAGATCTAAGTTGCGGTTCAAATGCCAAGCGTTTGTGTTTATTATAATGTAAATTATAGTAGTTTGTATTAGGTGTTGTACATTAGAACGGTTTAGTATAATGTTGACATTCAATAAATTAAGGCTCCTGAGTCGGTTGATTAATAAATATTATAAATATGTTTTGGTTTGTTATTGGTTAGCAACTTTCGGTTTAAAGACATTTATTTTTCTCAAAAAAGAACAGATTACTTACTTACTCTGAGAAAAGTAGAAATAAAAGTATTTGAGCATGCAATACAAATCTGTGTCTTAAAGATTAACATTTCTTTTTATTGGTATGAAAGTGGTAATGACTAAATATAGGTATATCATAATATAAATATTTAATATAACAATTTTTATAAGTAACGGCTCAGTGTTTTTGACTGACAAACAATTCTAAACGTTTTTTAAATACAAGTAGGCTTTTACTGTTAATTATGTCTTCGGGTAAGTTATTATATAATTTTGCTCCCTCATATAATATGCTTTTCTTTAATATGCTTTTAACTTTCATGTTTACTTTGTGTAGGGGCGTAGCTACCGCCATATCAATGATACGGGGCCCCGGGCCACTGGGGCCCCGACGTTTGAAAGCAAAAATTCGTAAAATGTTATCCATAATCTCACTCAAGCTCTTAGGCAGTACGCCAAACACTAACCTCTTAAACACTAATGTCAGCACACCCCAGACACTCTATACAACCATGGATTATGGTTTTTGGTATGATTTTACTCCGTTTAGGCTTCGCCGCAGTCGGGTAGAAGGGCCCCCCGACAAATTTTGATACAGGGCCCGTGTAGAGCAAGCTACGCCACTGACTTTGTGCAAGCTTAACGATTGCATTTCAACTGATATCCTTTCTTATTCCAATTATTGCTTTCATTTAACACCTTACCAATAGTGTTGTATGTGGGATAGATCTGAGGCCGATTCCTATGATTTATCGCGCTTCCTCCTAACCTTTTCCCAACTATGTTGGGGTCAGCTTCAAGACTAACCAGATGCGGCTGAATACCAGTATTTTACACGGAGCGACTGCCATTAGATCTCCGCAACCCAGTTACTGGGCAATGCCGATGTCCTAAGGTTAGACCGGTTGTCAGACTTTCGGGACTCCGACTACCTGTAACGACTGTCATACGTATTTTTATAACATCCGGCACCGACGTTTTAACGTGCTCTTCGAGATACGGGAGGGTCTTGGTGTGTAACGAACGGTCACCCATCCACGGAAAGACCGCGGCAAGTGCAGCTTAACTTCTAAATCGTATGATCGGTGGGGTTGTTTATTAGCCACGAGCCCCTCTCCTATGATTTACCGCGCGTTATTGGTTGAAATCAGGCTCTTGTATGTTGACCAATAATGTGGCAAAGACCCCATAGCTTTGCGCAGTAGACCCTCCCATACGTTAGTAACCATCACAGGTAAAGAGTTTATTTACGCCTCATTTGGCAATAAATTAAGCAGAACGATTGGTTCGATTGGCCATAGAGACCAGGCATAATATTCCAAAACAAAACAGACTATGGCCTTGAACTGCTTGATAAGGTTCTCCCAAGGAGAGCCACAGCACTTGGTTGTACGCCTTCAGCATACAGTCCACCCCAGCTAGTTACCTTCTTCGGGCCCTCTCATCTGGCTGAACGTTCTACGCTACATCCACCTGTTATCGGTAGCTGGTAACACTGGACAATGTTGACATAGGAGAGTAACCGTCAAGATTAATCAAAGTACCCGAAGTTATAAAAACCGTGGTCATTAGACGCAGCGGAGGATTCCATGTCGAACTGTCGAAGAAGTCTGACCTTTTATATCTGATTTGCTTGTCGTTATTTGTGTAAATTATTATATTGTGATATACTGTGATCTAGCTTCTGTAACTAATCACTAACCCAATTAAAAGTACTCTCAGTGGTGGAGAGTCTATGTTGGTTTCACTTACTTTATTTACCATGCTCCCAATCCTGACATACCGATATTAACTATAACTGTAATGATAGATTCACCCCTACACGTTTCTGTGGTATGTCTTTCTAAATACACTTTCGTTTACATTTTTAATTAATTATTACAAATCGCATTATAATAGTAATTGTACTACTATATTATTATTCTAAACAACAAAACAAAGTTAATTCATTACATAAAATGACATCACAGTTACCATTAATGGCGCGACGAATGACGTAACGCAACCAAACAACACTTGCCTATTAGTCCTGTGACCAGTCTAGACGCGTGCATTTTAATTAATGGCACGACTTTAACAGAAATACATTTATTCTGTGTTCTGTATTGTTCTGCCTAGCTTATTCCCAACTATATTGAGGTCAGCTTCCAGTCTAACCAGATGCGGGTAAATACCAGTACTTTACACGAAGCGACTCCCGTCAGACCTCCGCAACCCAGTTACTGGGCAATGCCGATATCGTAAGGCTAGACCAGTCGTCAGACTTTCAGGCTTCTGACTTCCCGTAACGACTGTCATTGGTATCCGTATGACACCCGGGACCAACTGTTTAACGTGCTTTCCGAAGCACGGATGGGTCTTGATGTGTATGAACGGTCACCTATCCACCGACTCACCGCGGCAAGTGCAGCTTAACCTCGCAAATCGTATGATCTGCGCGGTTAGTAATTAGCCACGAGCCCCTCTTTCTGTGACTTCCACAATCCTGTGGTCTGTATTAAAATGACAAAATTAAAACGGATTTTGTGAGGGTTGATATTTGCATAAAGCTGCTGTGCGCACGCGTCACCATAGAATTCGTACGATCGCACAAAGTACTTGCATAATCGTTAACAGCATTACCTTACAAGACACTTCTCTCTTCTCTGTGTATATTTCTGTGCTGTGCGCTCTAAATAGTACAATACGATAAATATTTTTTATTTTTAACCGATTTCCAAAAAGGAGGAGTTTTGTATGTTTGTTCCGCTATATCTTTGCTAATTGTGAACCGATTTCAATGTTTATTTTTTTGTCTGAAAGAGTATTCTTTCGAAGTAGTCCCATTTAAATTTGGTGAAGATCCGATAAAGAACTTCGGAGATAGACAATTTGAAGTCGGTTTTTTTTTTGTAAAAAAGTTAATTAGGTATTATTAATATCGTTCATAGCTCCATTTCGTTTTAAAAACAATATTCTAAGATAAAAAATAATGAGAGCATTCACACTAATGATACCGGTTTGAAACTGGTACCATAGAAGTTTCATTCCAAAAAAACTATAGAAGCTAAATTTAGATCAATATCACCACATTATACTATGTATGTACTTTCCAACGAATTCCACTACGTAACTGCGTAACAGGTAGCCATAATAAAAGACCCAAACACGGCAAAAAACCACTCAAAAGGACGTTGGTAATATGGTTAAATAATTTGAAAACAGCCCGCCGAAAACGTGACTCCCATTATGATGACCTCCTTGAATCTCTGCGCTCGCAATGAATACTTAATGAACACAGCCGTACATTTTTTATATTAGAATTTCAGTTATTTTTCAATGTTTGATCAATGCTCCAAATCGGGCTTATTCCGACAAAAATGGCAATAAATATTTAAGGGTTCTTTGGATGTAAGGCGTTACTTATTTCCAAGTCTCTTATAGGGTCTTGTTTCCAAAAAAGGTCCGAAGATAGTATAAAAGCTTCCGTCTCAAAACTGCAAACGGTTTTGAGGGGACCACTTTGAGACTATTTCTACTGAAAATCTTGTGCTGTATCCAACAGATTTTATTTTTCATGCAAATTAGAAGCAGTGGACGGGAAAGCCTGAAATGAAGCATGTTTTATTCATAAGTTTTGAGTCGCGAATGACCCGCTAAATGCCACTTAAATATTACAACGAGAAATATTTTTGCACTGTAATGATCGTACAGGACAGAACTGAAACGCTATTTCTTACTCAGTTGACTGGAAATAAGTCACGTTCAATGAGGTGTATGGATTCCGGAAGTTTCAGGAAATATGCAATAGTTTTGTATACAATGTTGGACCGGACCTTTGAACGTTCGGCCTTATTTTTGTTATTGTGTAGTCTGTAGCGGTTTATGGATCATGATACATTTGTTTTTGGTGCTTTTGGTTTCCAAATAATATCTTTTTGCCATTTCCCAAATTGATCAGCAATTTTCGATTCGAGCTTGTCAAGCGTCTTGGGATTCGAAACTTCCGGTTGATTCCCGAATAACAGCTATGATGATAATTGGCAATATTTCTTTGGTTTACTACTTAAATATCAACAAAGCTGAATATATTACAAAGACCTTGATTTAATTAGAAATCTAAACTTACTCATTTGTAACTGACACGTCCCGAAAATGTTAGTGCTTATCTATTCTAAATACGCAAATCCTTCGTAGACGTAAACCAACACTGTACCATAAATACCAGATTTCCAGGAAGGCTGTTTAATTAAAATTGATGTCTCTCATTTGACCGCGTCCTTGACCCAGTTGAGACAAGTCTGTAACAGCCAGGCTTCTATATTTAGTCCACGCATAATAGGAGACATAAAAAGATAACGGTCCCTAGGTAGGGCTTGTTAGGCCAAGCTTTTTGCACGACTGAATAAATAGGAGTGTTATTCTTGGAAGGTTTGACCTGAAATGAACCCTAATTATGTAATAAAATTGAGGGGCTTCGTCTAAAAGAGCTTCGACGAGTGATGGTACTTAAGTTCTTCTGGCACACCTGTGCAGTTAGCTCTGCTACCAACCTTGCTGACTGGTTAATTTTTTACCACGGCAAGAGCTATTCTCGTATAGCTCATCCACTACCTATGGTATGGAACAATTGAAACATTGATAAAATTGTACTTTCTATGTGACAGATTTTTAGCATACCAACTGTAGAAGTACTTTCCCCAGACGCTTTTTACGATTTGCCAAGCATAATAAGCAGGTTATATTTCGTTGGACGTTTGATCTGATCAGTGTCGAAGAATATGGATGAAAGTTGGTTTAAAATCTATTAACCAAACGTTTTACAACTTGCAGAATTGCAAATTAGGTTATTATTAAATATTAAACGAGGCTACTGGACGTTTAACGGCATTTAACTTCACAGCCCAGCTTTAAATAGAGTTTTATATACCTAATTTAAAAACTTTCAAACAGGATTTCCCTTCAATTATTTCTGGTCTGGAATGCCAGTGCGGATTGGCGAACTTTCGCCAAGGGCAATATTATGACTTTAACTAACTTTGGAGAAGAATTATTTAACCGTTTTTACTTTAAAAATGTTTGGCTGCATATGAAATAAGGATGTCTGTCTCTACGATACGAGTCATTAATTCGCTTGTTCCTCTTAGCTTAATTAATTGAATATTAATACGCACGATACTATTATATTACTGTTTTAATGAATACTGCATACAAACAACAAAATTATACAAAACTTGGTTTTTTGTCATGAAAAACAATCTTAGTTTCTCCAAATAGTGAAGTGACTTTGACGGCATGGTGTATTGACATTTGTCATAGAAATTCAAACGTGTTGTAAATATGACCGTTCCACATTTATTGTCCCGAGCGACAACAGTACGACACAATCGGTGTTGATCTGCTGAACGCACGACAAGTAGTGATGTCCGTAGTTAGTCGTAATTTGCCATAAAATATCGATAACTTGGATAAGACTTATCTGGTCTGTAACCAAAATAAGCTGCCATTAGATGTCCATTGCGGGACTTGGCACTTTCAGATTAGCTGTCTTGTTGTTTTTTTTTCTATACAACTCTGGTAATGTCTTCATTGACTCTCGGTCGTGTTTCCTACCTGGAATGTTGTTCCTATTTTATTTTTTGATGAATATACTGTATTTTAATTAAGTATCTCAATTTACAAAATGCATTGTATCTGTGATCTATTTATTCATGTTCATAGGCTCATCGTCACAACTTCAATTTACTTTTAAAAATATTGGCTATTGTTTGTTTTATCAACAACATTACGAATGTTCAATACTGTTCTTAACATAAGTGTCGTAAATATTGTTTGACTACTTTTAATAGCTTTTTTATCTATCGACATTCTGCAGGTACTTCACTAGCACGCCGTCTCGGCCTCGTAGTACACAATATGTGTGGCGGACCGTTAGTTTGCATAAATATAACAACGATTACATTGTTCTTAGGGCGCCTAGTACCGGAACCCTGCTTTCTACGAAATGAAAGATCTTTTGAATTACTTTCCGCGCTTGCCGGTATTACCGTTGGCGAGTTATGTCAAGTAATAAAGGCGAAGAACATTTTTTTATGAAGATTATTCCTTGTTGTGACATTACCATTGTGTTACGTAATATTTATTTACATAAATAAATACATAAACTCACACCTTTTCCCATGGGAGTAGGCAGAAACTATAGAACGCCACATGCTACGATCCTTACATACTCCTTTCGCTCCGTCACGCGTACACGCACGCCGGTTGAGAGTATTTATTTATTTACTTAGTATTTATTTAATAAGCGTTTATGCCATAGCTTGTAAAGATAAACAACCAATCAAAGGGATTGAACCCCACACAGCACAATTACAAGATTTCAAATTGCACTTCATGTCATGGGCTACAATTTGAAATGACCGTGCCTGGCCTCTTTTCGACGTCGATTGATCGATTCCAAACTATAATAGACTTTTGACATGAATGGAGCGTCGGAAATTGTAGTCAACAGGCCTTGCCGTATACTAGCCATAACACAAACAGGAATTAGAAATACAAAACCTCCTCTTTTTGAAATCAGCTAAAAATATTCGCCAAATATTACTAAGTACCATGTTTATTACTTGGCGTTTGAGGTGGAATTCCTAACCCGAATCTGTATTGTTTCAGGGGGCGGTCTGAACAGCGGCGTAGTCCTCCAGCGATTTCCCGAGATCAATTGGGACGACACACCCTTCCACGACGGTATAGGATGGGTAAGTAAACGACAATTTTATAAAGTAATAGCCTCAATTTGTAACCGCACCTCAAATGATCGGTTGTGGAGTTGAAGTAGCAGTTCCTCCGTGCAAAATATTGTCACTCAGCTACATCTGGTTAGACTTACCAAGCCGACCCCAAATCTTTTGGCAAAAGGCTATGGGATAGCATTATTTTTTTGATTATCGCGTGCGCGTATAATTTAATATGTTATTTTAAATGTCAGGGGCCAGCTGAAAATCAGTGCTGTGCACTAGCACAGCAAATATTGAGAAGGACCCCTTGTTACACCCCATGGTGCATGTTTATTATGTAACTTGTGTATATGTGACAAAAATAAATGATTTAAATGGTTTATTACCCGTAATCAAACAGTGGAACTGCAGGAACATTGGTTCTTAGGATACTGGTGGTGAATAGGTCTTCCGTTCTTGATGCACTACAATAAACTTGGAAAGTTAACGGAAAGTACGTTTTGGCATGCAGAATGTTGATCGCTAACACTCCACCGCTTATTATCCCGAAGTCAACTTCTAACAACACCCACTCATTTTGGAGTCAATAACAATCCAATCAGAATTCGTAATTAATAGCCGCCAGTGAATACGCCGTTATACCTCTCAGAAAAAAAGTGTGAAAACACTTAATGAACAAAGAAAACAATAATTAAGGCGTCGACATTGTGCTATCATAGACCAAACACTTCACACACATTGACAGACACGTCAACTATTATAGTATCACAGTATTGTTTGTCAACACCTCGTTAATTATTTAACACGTCTGCTGCATTGCAAGAAGGAAGCGCTTTATTTTCGACTTCCTTAAACACTGACCTGCAAGATGGTGTGACTGAGACAAAACACCTGGCGCAGTTCAATCTGAGCAAAGAGCTAATGAGGGATCCTCAGTGTGGGAATGAGTAGGGAGGAGGATGAGATTGGTGTGTAAGGCTGACAACATCTGTCGTCCCTGCTGATGATTAACGGGGTCTGGCGACTGCTACAAGGCGCGATAACACCCAAATTGCTTGCCTAAACTGGTCTGGGGGCCTACTCCGAAAAACGAACGTTCAAGTTTTGGATCGAAACGAAATAACAACGAACTTCGAAGTTATAAATATACGATGAAAGTATTGTCAAACAATGAACTACTAGATGTCAATTAATATTTGGGAATAGGGTGAACGAAACACAAAATGCCAAATCGCGAGAACCGAATCGATTGTCTGATCCGAATCACTTTCGCGGTTGGGAAATTTGCGATCCGTCAGCCGAAACTTTGTATTCGATTTTCGGAGTCACCTGGGACGGACAGCAACGTCATCGAGCGCTAGACTCACTGTCAAAGTCGCTACCTTCTGGTGTGTTGACAATGCCTCCTTTTAAAGAGGCGTATTCCTGAAACCTTTGAGTTCTGACTCAATCGAGTTTCGATTCGAGTAAATTGTACTCTTGAAATCAACAAAAGTGCACGTAGGTTCGAATCGAAACTAACTAATATTGAGAACAGTCATTAGTTACAAATTCATGAAATCGAAGATCTTGGAAGCAAGCCTCCTGGTGTTGAACTTTGATGAGCTCTTAATGATATTACTAAACCATTCGTAGACATAATATCTCTTTCTAACGGTAACCTATTGAAATCTCGAATTTCTGTTACCCGAATCTTAAAACCCCGAAAACGGTTGGTAGAACTTTTAAAAGACAGATGTAATGAATGTCAACTTTTTAAAATTCCTTTTTTAATTTCCCAGATGAATCAATTTCCAGGTGCACTAAAACCAACTTTCCAAAAAGTATTTTTTTCTTTCCCATATTCTCATAATCCAGATATAGTTATACCAGATTCTCAGAATACTTTTTTTTTGTTTCCCATCGTACCATTTTCCAAATAAACTATTACAATAACAACATTATAAATATACAATAACAACATTTAGTATTTCAACATTTACATTCCTGAGGATGCCCCGTGAAGGAGCGAAACACGTGTCGTATTGTTTTGATTTGTTTGTATGTTGCATATTATTAATTGCACCTTCTGCATTTGCATAATATATTTGCGGGCGGGAGGGCGGTACTGCATACTGCATTCAGGCGTTGATCAACTGTTTGGCGGAATTAACACTAAATATTGTTATATTTTTTTTTTAACTTATCTGGTTTAAAATGTTGAGAATAGGTGTAAAAATATCGCTGCTTACTTCTCATTTAATAGGTGGAAGAAATCTATCTCTGTCTATGCACCGCCGACATATTTAAATCTAAAGCTTATATTGATTTTACTCACAAGAGGAAATTATGACTGAAATATCAACGGCTATCAACAAAGCTTGTTTTTTTTCAGTTTCCACGGGTAATTAAAAACGCGAAGTTGTTGAACTTTTGAAGTGAATAAGCAGCAAAGTATTTTCTAGTGTTTAATAGTCTGCCAAGAGTAATTATTCATCTTTGGTAATACCGCGTAGGTATTAAAATTTTCCTCAATGCAATGGGAAGAATAATAAAAGTGCCTACAACGTTCGATTTTACATTTAATGAGCTAGATGGGTAAATGTGCCAGATTAATCCAAGGATTTGGTTGCAAGTTGGTCTGTACGCAAGTTGGTGTCTTCATAATTCGTCACTGGAAAGCCAATACTACTTAAGCGCCATTTTGGCTATAATGAGTTATATATTATATCTTTGGGTTGGATTTTTTTTTCTGCGTCGATTAGTAGGGATTTCTTATTTTTAACCGACTTCCAAAAAGGAGGAGGTTCTCAATTCGACTGTATATTTTTTTATGTATTATTGTTCCGCGATATCTTTGCTAATTGTGAACCGATTTTAATGATTCTTTTTTTGTCTGAAAGAGTATTATTTCGAAGTGGTCCCATTTAAATTTGGTGAAGATCTGATAAAGAACTTCGGAGATAGACAATTTGAAGTCGGTTTCTTTTTTGTTAAAAAGTTAATTATATTCTATTATATTACGAAATCCAAACCAAAGATATAATATACAAGGTGTAAAAAGACCCTTCACCAAGCCGTCAACCATGCATTCAGTACATCAAACTAAGTAACCCTACGCAAAAATTGTCGCTGGGAAACAACTTTTTTTTTTGGGTGTACAATTTCGTTTTACTGTAAAGCTAATTGTAACGCACTCAAAACACTGTGCTGATAGATGCAATGAGTAGTAAACGGGTAATGGAGGTATTTCAAGTAAACTTGCAACCTTCAAAACTAGTATTTTTTTTAAAAGTTGTGAAAAAGTTGGAACTTTGACCTCCAATATCTCCGTAACTAGAAGATTCCCAAGCATAGTCCAGAACAAAAAAAATGATCGCAGTGACGTGGAGAATAAGTGCCTTTCGGCTTCGTTAAGGGTCTTTTTACACCGTTTATAACTAGTTTTAGCCAAAATGAGGCATAAGTAGTATTGGCTTTCCGGTGACGATATTATACAGCAGTGATAACCTAGTGGTGTGACTGTCGGACTGCCAAGTCATAGCTCTCGAGTGCGAACCCAAGGCACGCACCTCTGACTTTTCGGATTCATGTGTGTATTGCATAATTATCACTTGCTTAAAAACGGCGAAGGAAACCGGCACGCCTAAGAGATATTTCTCAACGGTATGTGAAGCCAAGTCAGAGGTTCATCGGCGGCATAAACTCTGACACCAGGTTAGTCACTAACCACACGAAAAGAAGAGTGTCTTCATATGATAGCTATTGTGAACAAGTGAAGATTATCTCGACCAATTAATGTCACACCTGTAACTTTATTGTTTATACACGTTATCATCACGTAGCAATAACCGTCAAGGTCGTTTACAATCGTCGGTTGCGGCAAAAGCAAGTCATTAGTACTCGAGATTAGCATTCATAGAAACAATACGCTTCCTTGTTACTTCACAGCGAACTCTTAAAGCCCTTGTGAAGTAAATACAGGATGTAAACGAAATCATGTAATTCCTTTAAACCTCGTGATGTACTGCTGACATAGATTAACTCTGGAGGGATACATGACCGCGCTAGGAGCGATAGCCACGCAATCCGCTCGGGACGCTAAAATGCCTCGCATTAAGAGCACCTGTTTACTTCTTGTAATTTTTTTGTTTATTGAATCCATATGTATCCCGTGCAGGGTTAATCTATGTCAGCAGTACATCAAGAGGTTTGAAGGAATTACATGATTTCGTTTACACCCTGTATAGATTGAACAAATACTGGGATGGGTACAGATTCATTATTATTTAATCTAACAGTGGTGCCGATTCTGTTGTGCACAAACTAAATTTAGGCTTTTGCCATCTTTTTCACTCTGATAGAATAAGAAAGAGACGGACATAAAGACCTGTCAAGGATGAACTAAAATTTCCATACACCTTTAGACGACTCGTTAGAACGTGTCGATTGAAAACTCGGTGAAGTTCAAGGTGTAAACTAGTTTGACATCTCTATTTTAGTTTTTATCCATCACCGTCCTTTTCTCACGCCGTCTGTTAGTAAAAGATAGCAATTCTCTAATTTTAGTTTAGTTGGTAAACAAGAGAATCGGTACCATCGCGTTGTTTGGTTTTGTTTGTGCGCGTATGGTAGATACTGTAAAAACTTCTTCGGGACAATGCTTTGAAAATTTTGTGGAAACACTGTATCACCATAAAGTCAGCCTTGTCCGTATTAGAGACTAGCGGGCCGTCCCGGCTTCGCACGGGTGGACATCTTTCCCGTTTTTGCAACATTTTTCATTTATGCTCCGCTCTTATTGGTCGTAGCGTGATGTTATACAGCCTATAACCTTTCTCGATAAATGGACTATCCAACACAAAAATATTTTAACAATTCCAACCAGTAGTTCCTGAGATTAGCGCGTTCAAACAAACAAACAAACAAACTCTTCAGCTTTATGATTAGTATAGATTAGTTCGAATATTCATTTACAATAATGTGTTCTTAAGTTACCTTGCAATTATGAAATTGTCAGTCATCCCTGAAATACATTCAGAATTTATAGGAACTTAAACATAATGTACATCACGCCTGTATTCCTCGAAGGGTTGGGCAGAGGTGTATAGTAACATCCTCATTTCGCCTTTATGTTTTAAGTCCCATGTAATAGGGGGCGAGCCTATTACCATCAACGTGGCACAAAGCCAAACTCCGGGCTGCTACTGAGGAATTCCGCACGGAAAAACCCAATAACACTTTGCCCGACCTAGGGATGAACCCAGTACCTCACGATTAGCAGTCGCGCTTGCCACCACTAGACCAACGCAACGGGGCAGTTAGTAACTTAAACTGTATACTGAATGCTAAGTCCCCTTTTCTACTAGACTCCAAGTTCGTTGATGGATCTAACTTCAAACCACTCTCATGGCCGTCAATGGCCATTAACCGAGTCGAATGTAAGTGGAAGAGTAACGATGTTCTTAGAAAAGGCTCAAAGAAACTTGTTAGGCAGTCTCGAGTGTTGGACCTTTTGCAAAGAAAAACCCTTTTTGCCAATAACACTTTATTGGGACACTCTAGTTGTAAAAGTACATAAAAGTAAGAATGGTTTGGGACTTTTGTGAACGTGAATTTGGGAATAGGTTTGATTAGGAATAGGGAAAGGAGGTTTTATACAGAAATAGAAAAAATTGTGGATACTGTCCCTGTGCTGGGCACGGGCCTCTTCTCTGAATAAGAATGGTTTAGGCCTTAGTCCACCAAGCTGGTTTGGTGCGGGTCGGCAGAACACTTAACTTTATGGAGCCCTCTCAGGTATTCAGGTTTCCTCATGATGTTTTTACTTAACCGTTAACGCAAGTGATAATTAAATTCTGATGACATGAATTCGAAAAGTCAGTATGGGTATGGGCCGGGATCGAACACAGGAAGATCCTGCATGGAAGGCAAGTGTTCAACCGCTAGGCTATCACTGCTTATACTAAAGAATCGGTAGGATCTATCTTCTGTATTTCATTATTATTTGGGCAGCCATTTTCTGTGTACCAAATTCAATAGTTTTAAAAATTCTTTCTTTTTTAAGTTATAATATTTCCTGTTCTCACAGCTTCACTCAAGTCCTTTCTACAATAAATCCTAATCCAGATCTACCCATTTCCAGAGTCATATTCCATGCATGTCTGGTAATACGTATCTCGCGATCAACGACATTCTACGACATTTTGCTTCCTAGAACCAATTCGAATTGTAATACCATCAACCCATTCATTAAACATTGGTCATTGGAATCGATTACAATGAAGGCACGTCTTCATGCTTACTTTATAATATCAGTTCCTCGAACGGCCCGACAGTAACTCCAGTCCAACAAATGTCTTGGAAGGACCAAAGTTCACTTCAGCAATTGAAATGGAGGATCCCTCTCAACTTCGATTGAATAGCGTTGAGCCTAAAGTAAATAGTGAACCTTTCAAACAGTATTTGTTCGTTACAGTCTGTAACAAAGCCCAAGGGAACTTCTCCTAGACAAAGAATCAAATAGAAAGGCGAAGTGTACTGCAATGTTTAAGACGGGAATTCGATTTAAAATCGTGGTTCAGAGTTGAATGGTTGTGCTTGTGATTGGCAATTATTTTGATGCGGGTACAATGAAGTGTACATAGCACCCGCATGAAATTAGTAGGAAATATATGTCTACTATTATGATTGCTCGTTCCTTCTAAGATTTTGAACTTTACTAGCGAGTGAGAATGCCAAAGGAGGAAGTATATGTTATTCAGAAACCTTACTTTATTATATGGTATCAACATTATTAAAACCGTTACCATTGGGACCTCTGCTTTCCTAAGACTCAGATTTTTCATATCAGATCCTTAACCATTATTTTTCTGTACCAGTTCTGCCAGCCGCAAGGATGGGCGCTCTCCACGGAGCGGACGGAGCCTCGGTTCTACGTGTCCGTACTAACGGACGTGGACGCCAACCGCCACTACTGCGCCTGTCTCTGCTTCAACGAGACCGTCGCCATCACGCCCACGAAACCTGCCGACGAGGTATGTAACTTCTGTACTACGTTAAAACGAAGTACTCCTTTTAGACAACTTTTGTTTAGCAGTTAAAGACTGTTAAAGTATCAATATATTATGTATTTGAGTATGGATTTTAATGTTTGAGATGCTATATTCGAAGTCATACACCAGTAAATACATCTCCTTAGTGTTTCTAGGAATTAGGGACAATTCCCTTCTCATCAAATTGGCATTGACCCAATCTGAGCCCACTTTAATCGCAGTATCTGACTGACCGGGTGACATTGGTCCACGCCAACGCTAGCTGTTTCCGTTGAGATACCGATGGTAGGTATAACTATGGGGAATATCAAATATGTAATGGCCAAGCACGTGCTGTCGATTAGCTAAATCTGTATCTACTAATGTTAGGTTGTGACAAATACGTGAACCAATCATTTATATGCCAAAGAAGACTGGAAAGAAAAAGTGTAAAGAACAGAAAAGGAGACGGCTTACACCGGATATGGTAGAAAATTTGGGCAGTCGTTCAAATCACACGATTTATAGATAAATAGACTAAAAGCTCTTTCCTAGAAGTTTATTATTCGTTGTAAGACAGTATTACCTTGCGATGAAGCTACGAATAATGACTATAAATTAAATATTTGACACACATAACACCTAAATATGATTCCAAAGGTTAGGAAGTCGAGAGAACAAGGTAACAGCCGAACAACACTTCACAAAATCAGTAACAAGGACCTTGTTAGCATAATAAGGAAATGAGAAACGTAAATCTATATCTATACTAATATTATAAAGAGGAAAGATTTGTATTTTTGGATTTTCGAATAAACTTAAAAACTACTGGACCGATTTCAAAAATTCTTTTGCCGTTAGAAAGCTACATTATCACTGAGTAACATAGGCTACGGGCGAAGCCGTGAGGACACAGCTAGTAATAAATAATTAAGCTGTAAGCAGCTTATTTTTTTAGCTATTTATCACAGAAGCAACATTTTTCTTTTTTATTTAAAAAAAACGTTGGCCTATACTAAGATTTTTCCTGTATCGTGGGTGCGTTTACTGACACAAATCTTCACATGCACAAACGCTCAGACCCGGAACAACTATCTGTAGGCTATGCAAATAATTATTTGACCCGTGCGGGAACCGAACCCTTGAGCCGTAGGGCAGAAGCCAATCGCTCAGCCACCGCACCAAACTTTTCGTCAAAAACTATACTTGTCCATGTCCCTATAAGAATAACACGGCATTAGGATATTAAACGTGTAAACAACATCACAAATGTGTTTTAGCAAAAGGTCGTGCAAATCCGGAACTGTTTCGACTATTGTGCTAAATGTATTCACAAAAACGGGCTCTTCAGTTGGTTAAGCATTGGATATTGTATGATGCGACAAAGGGGTTAATATGGGTTAATACCCTTGATGCTGCTCCTCATCTACCCTAAATAATCTCGAATTGTGTTTAGGGGTTAGACAGCAGTATACAATATGTAATTAAAACCTTGGCCGACCCGAATATGGCGTATTAGTACTTCGATAAAGATTTATTTATTTCACAACATACAATTGTCATTACAGGTTTTTACCCAATTTAACAATTCAGTTACATATAAGACAAATACCTAATTAAGCGTCACCCTCGAATTCCGCCAAAAGAGCAAGTAGAAATATCAAGCCGTTGCGAGATGGAATTAAGTACTCGTGTTGCTCGAACGACCGGTGCGAATTTTAAAATGTTCGTACCGGGACCTCTAATAGCCTCTCCCTCGGCTCCTATCGCAACCTAGTGTTAGGAACCAGCAGCCCCAATGATCCCAATATTTTTGGGTTATTTAGCATACCACGATTCGGTCAGCGCCATTGCCACGTGAACAGTTCATGATTAAGGTCTCGAGTTCAAACCCAAGGCACGCACCTCTGACTTTTCGGATTCATGTGCGTATTGTATAATTATCTCTAGCTTTAAAACGGTGAAGGAAAACATCGTGAGGAAACCGGTATGCCTGAGAGATATTTCTCGACAGCATGTGAAGCCAAGTCAGAGGCCCATGGGCGGCATTACCTCTGATACTAGGTTAGTCACTAGAAGAATATTTGAAGTAATTCCAAAAGATGTTATAACTCTTTAACGGACTTCTACTTAAAATGTTTATACTGTACGTGATTGACGAGTGCATTCGGTCCGTGGCATTGCTTTCTTTGAATGTGGTCTCGGTTTATTTTTATGGTGCGTTTCCGGCGTTTGTTGCGTTCTGTTTGAAGGTATAAATTATACTTTGACAGCTTTAGTGGTTGTGCGGTTCGGATAATTACCGCTTAATGTAGTTTATTTACTGGACTGGTGAACTATTGAGATGGTTAAACTAGGAGGTCTAAATAGTGGTGCCTTATTAACCTAGCCTGACATATTGCCTTGGAACAACTTACATGTGAATGAGAAGAACGTTTAAAATTGTCGCCAATATTTTCATTGTTTGGCTGAGATTGACATTATCAAAAAAGAGACGACCCGGACAAGACCTCTCTTAAACTTTAAGAAAGGGGAATCGGGAACTAAGAAAAGGAAAGGAAACTTGTTCCTTTCATCCCCACAGATTTGGGAACAATGTGCATATAAACAACTTTATTAGTGTCTTAGGACAACAATACTGTGATTAGACAAAATTTCTGTTTTCCGAATTCACAATCCCAACCAAATCAAAATTCATAGAAACACATATTTGCAGTAGATGCATATGTATATCTATTGGATCATTATTATCTGGGGTCGGCCTTCATACTGTGGCGACACCTATCACTCCACATGTGAACTACGCGCAGCACTACGATTGTCTAGCAAACTATAACGACAATAATGACAACTCCCAAAAATGACGTGACGGAATCCTGCATCGCGATATCATGATTTGACACGCAGATAGTATACGACTTCCCAACATCAACTGTTGGGCAGTAGCCCGCTAGCATAGATCCGCCTGGTTAGAGGATTCTCCCTTTTCGTTGGAGGAACACCATACCTCGTTCCTCCAGACGTCTATTTATACTAGAAATGTATTGGATATCGATCGAAGATTTTTATTCATAGTTTTTGTCAAAAACCATCAGGGTACTTGATATTTATATTTTTTAACAAAAGACCCTAACAAAAGCGTCTCTATAACGCCACTAGTGTCAACGGTATTAGATTACCTTTGACGCGTTGTGGTTAACCGAACACTGCCTTTGAGACGACTTTGTACCTGTATATTCAGGTATTTATAAGGTAATAGACACTTTATTCTAGAATTGCGGATAAAATCTTCTATCACTTCTCTTACATCTTCTCTATTTTATCTTATAATTATTGTAAATCGTTGGACAAACGTAGCTCCACTTCAGTGCTATACAATTAAACTTTTATGTTTTTTCCAAGAATTTTGAACTAAAATCGGCCCTGAATCCTTTGGTCCTTTTAATTTGCTAGTACTGCTAATTTATTCCTATTCTTCTAGAAAAGGAGCTAGATCAAAATCTTGCAAAGACTCCGCTTGACTATGAAAATACAAATCGATTATTGATTGCATTTACATAAGATAATTTAGTATTAAGCAATGATTTATATGTCCTCAAGCAACTAATTTATTGCGTATAAACGTTGATAGTCATAGCCTCTATAGGAATGTATTAGTTCAGGTAAATGGACAAGTGTATTAAAATAGTTCCAATTCTGTGCCGTGGGTTGGGCCTTACAGGTCATTTGTGTTGCTTACAGATATGAATGCAAGTACCGGTTTGAAACGTTTAAATCATTTAAGTTGGATATTTCATATCGTATGGTCATACATTTGAACCTAACATAATATAGGACCGTCCTGGCTGACGCGGTAAGATTTGATGGAAGAAAGCAGGGTTCGCAAAATCTATCGTCTGATGTGCAATAATTACAAAGATGTATTCAATTACTAAAACACAATAAAGACCATGAAATGCAAACTCATAACCCAGCCCTGCGACGCCTCGGGTTGTGGCATCATTTCATAAATAGAAATAAAATATCTGAATCTTAGACCCTACATAAATTTGCCCAGGTAAAGGAAATGATACGCACGAATCCTGCAATGAATACTCTTTACCAGTGCGCTTTCGGTTTATGAAATACCACTAACCAAGAATATTATTTAAAAGAAAATATAATTTCGCTTTCAAAACATAATTGTCTTAAGTAAAAACTTAAGCAATCTCTCAAAAAACCATACAACTCAAAACAACCATCTGCCAATAATCTTACTCATAATGATAACGACTCTAATTGCTTCTCTGATTCATGCATTGCTTTGTCGACCTTGGGATTCTTGATATAAGGCTTAAAATTAGAGATGGGATCACTAATGACGGCGACGTGGAACCCATTCTCGTCACGGCAGGCAATCTGTTGGCAAATGGCCCTGGTGATGAGTCATCCTGTATGTCTAGGTTGGTCTTGCGGTGATGTGTTTTTTGAAAATTACCTATGTGAATCGGATGACAAATTTCTTTAGTTAAATCAGCTACTCGTTGTAGGAATTCTTCTAATCTGATAGGTTTTGATTAAACCCAGAGCATATGTTCGATCACCCATTGTAATTTTTGTGTTTGGATTTTTGCTACCCAGATAAACAGCAAAGACCTTCGGTTTTAATTAAAACTACTAGATATTGCTTACTAGATATACGACGAGTGGTTTGTGTGTAAAGGCATCTACAACTCCAAGCATTTCATTTATATAGGTTAAAACAAACGTTTGTTTATAGTTCAAAGACGTACTTGAATATTTTTCATATTTAACTCACGAATCAACTTCGTTTAATCTTTGACCATGTGTTCCAACAATGCAAGGACCCATATTGTTCGGAAGCTTGGTAACGGATCAGTGACATTGTCAAGGTTGTCAGATGACCCAAATGGTACACAATTGTGTTTAACAAAACTTGAATATTTTAACATAATTGAAGAACAAATTAAAACTAAACTTTTAGAAGAAATAAACCATTGATGAGATTTGTATTTTAACTTCTATCTTTTCGACAGTTAATATGACTGGCTCACGTTATCCCTATAAATATGTTTTTCGATTTGATGGAGCATAAACTGTTTGGAATTGAAACGTAGATATGAAAGGACCTTAATCGGGGATTGCATAATTTTTTGATGGTATGTCTATGAAACTTGTCGAACATCAAATCCTACATTTATAAATAAATGTACAATGGTTTGTTTTTGGATCAATTACTATAAACGAATGTTGTTTGTTCATGTTTTTTCAAAGCTTTAGACAATGTCTTCGAAATGCCTTAATGTCGTGACTGAACTCAATTTCTTTGCTATGAAGAACCCCCATTTTATTTGAACAGCCCTCGCATCATTAGTGTGGGCAGAATGCGTTCGCTCATGAATGTTTATTATTGAACTTTATTCATAAGATTGACTGCAGACGTTGCTAAGTGGCCATTTGTTTTGTATGTCACAATATTGTACTCACGAAACACAATATATTGTTTTTAGTACTCTCCTAATCAAGTTTTGAGAGGAAAGGGTAAACAATTTGTAAGTAACCCAAATATACTCCCGCGCACGGCGTATAAATCGAAAACCAGCAGGTTGGACAGACTGACAAATTATCACCTCATGCTTATCTGATTGCCATGTAAATTTTAAACCTACCTTTTGTTCCCTAACTTTAGGCATAGTTTTATCAGCTAGAACATCAGAAAGACCCCTTGTAACATGTGAGTAAGAATATGATTGTTTGCTTTGTAATCAGATCGATTTTACCTTAATAACTTTTTTCGTAACAAAAACCCTGGATGGATTTGGATAAGATATTATGGAATATTTAAAAGTGATTGAAATTTGAGTAACAGCTCGTATACGTCACTGGTAAATATGACCATATCGAAAAGATCGGACTCCTTCTGGGAACATCATAGGCGCCACGCGCTTCTGATCATTCATTTAGAACCTTTCAACGATCACTGAATAGATAACGTCAGGTTTTTCTCTGAAGAGCGGAACATGCTGAAACAATTTAAAAAGAGATACGCGACGAGCTGTACAAGTTACAACGTGTAAAGTAAAGCCAAGATAAACTTGTTTTGACACCAACACTTTAGATCGCGACAGTTCAAATAGTTTGAAATATATTCAAAGTGAACCAAAGTTTAGATTAGGCACGGGTAGGAAGATTTCTCGAGAACCAACTTTTTGCCCGAAGAAAAGAAAATAAGCGGACGTGCTAACTTTTGTTTTGGGTAGAAACTTAATATTCATCACGTTTTTTGACGAACACATTTGCTGAGTTTATTTTAGATTTAACTTTTTTGGAGTTTGTAACGCAAAAGCATAGGACCGAATAAGCAAAATTATTCAAAATATGACTGAGAAGTAAATCAGAAAACCGCGGGCTGGGACAGATTTGAAAGGAACAGAATTGAGTTTGATACAATTTTGACCACCTATTACAGTTTCTCGATGACATTTTTTATTAATGGTCTTAAAGCGCGGAATCTTACTTCCTAGCGGATTTTTAGAGATGTTCATTGCCTTTCCATTAAATATTTATGTTCAGTACAAAGAAAAAAACTCCAGAAGCTGCCAAAGAATCAAAACATTCAGGACCATTGCATTATTCATTACCTTTCAAGAAATGCATTTACTGGTCTTATTATCATAATTTATGAACCCTAAACAGTTAACCGGTAGCCAGACAGCCATTCGTCTAGTGTACTCCGTATCAGGAATACATTTACAGCAACGTTCCCCGTACGCGGCCGCCCATGATCATAAAAATGGACTATAAATAATACGACGCCGCGGAAACCATTCACTGATCCTGGATTTATTAATAACTGTTGAAATTATGGGCCCATGAAATATTCGGTTCGAGGTGTGATATTTTTTAAAGATAACGCCGTGGGATGCATTTCTTTTGGTTTCCGGTTGAGAATAAGTCATCTCCTCTCCTCTGATGTGTGTGTAAGGAGTTATATTAAGAGAATGAACTGTAGCGTCTTCCTTTCCGTCAAGAGCAACTTCTTGCAATGACGAATCCGATGCATGCTTGATTTGGACAATTTCTTCACATGCTCAGCAGTAAACTTTTGCACCTTGGACGTTTTGCAACCGTTTGCCATTTTGCACTTTGGAGTTTTGAGATTTGGAGGTTTTGCAACCATTTATCATTTTGCACTTCGGACGTTCTGCGACTAAACGTTTACAGATTGCAGTATCCACAAGTAGTTGACAAAACATTGTATTTAAGGTTTTATATCATACTTGTTTGTTGTTCTTGATTTGTGCCGATGGGTAACAATGTAACTACTTAATTCCATGCAGTCATAAAAAAATTGTTGCAGCAAAACTGTTACACAGTGATAAACACACTCTCACTTTCCACATTATATCTTTCACCATATTACATTACAGACATTTCATTACCATTAATTTACATATAAAAAATATTTAATTCGTTCCAGCAGTTTTCGAGATAGTCATCAATTTCTGACGACGATGGATTTCCTTGCACCTTATAATTTCAGACCACCTGACCACTATAAAGCCTACAGAAGGTCAACCCCCCTATAATTCGCGGCATGTGTGAATATTTGTCGAAAGTATCAAAACTATCGCCGGATCTAAAAACATGACGTCACTGGTTTCAGACTTTTTTGTTTAACTAATATAGTACAGCGAATTTCACCAAATCATCATGGGTGTCCTAATAAACCACTACTATGATCGGTCTTGAATTCTCGAGGGAATAATTCCATGGTCACCGCGTTTTGCAAACGAATTAGTGATAGCAGTATGTTATTATTGATAGCATAGCGCATAGAAAGATGTATTTATCCATTAGTCGCCTATGACGTCACTCTCAGGTTTAAGGCATTGGCCAATTATACTGGCCTGCAAAAATAAGTATCACACTTTTAAAATTGCAATAACTTTTTAGGTACACAAGATATATTTTCGAAACAAAAAGGACTCAAAAAAGAGTTTAACTTTGTTACTATAGCTTCAAAGAAAGCTGATAAAAATTGCTATAAAACGTTTTTCAGTTTAAATCTCTAACTTCTATAGTTTAGAAAAAAATTAAATTTTAAAAGTGTGATACTTATTTTTGCAGGCCAGTGTATTTGCCAGGAACTTTGTTCCTCACGATTTGCTAGGAGTGGGCCTACTTTATCTTCGTTGTTTGCTACCACAGACCACTCGAGCCACAGTTTCTTATTACCGGTCACGCACGCATGCATGCAGGGGACGTTAGAATACATTTTTTTACCTTTGCCTCGAAAGGGCGGAAGGGAATAATCAAGTCGGGCAGGTGCGTGCACTATTTGTTAGGGGGAAACTTTAACTTCCGTACGAGTGGTGTTAGATATTGTTTGTAGACGAAACTTTTGAATAGTGATTGGGAGTCTACCTGTATATTGCATGCCAAGAATCTATCGAATGTCGAATTTTGGGCTCGGGAACAAAAGGTCAGTTTAGGTGGATATTTGACACACTTAGATCTTGTGACACGTACATACGTATTTTTGTTAAATCTCTTTATTTCACGTCTACTTTGTAGGATAGGTATCAGATTAGCCATCATTTTAATGGATGTAGTTGTCGTCCCAGGGTGAATATTTGATTTTTTTTAACATTATTTTAACAAATCATTCTTCTCCCGGGTTGTTAACGTTATAGTATTGTCAGATTGTTTTTATTCTCGTCTTATTGCTTGACAGCAGCGGTATAGTTTTAGTTTTCATTATCATAATTATAGTATTAAAGATCTGCATTCTTAACTTTGGGATGATGCTAATGACGTTCTCAATTTTTGTTAATATTTTTCGAATATTCGCCCCCCAACTAGCATACAGGGACTAGATTAGATTTCTAAGAGTTAAAGTTGTCAGATGATTAAGATTATTTAAACACTACGTATTTGTTTGATTTTTGAATAATACATTTCGAGTTCCTGAAAACTGAAAGTTTAATCTTTTATAACAACAGCAGCAGGAAAATCTGGTTTAGATATTACTGTCTGCATTTACATTCTTGTCTAAACCTGGCTTGTTACAAAACTAAAATCACACTAGAATAAAATTAAACACGCTCAAGCTGTAAAACGTTAATAAATTGCGAAGATGGTATTTACGACTAAGATAGTGTACTTCCTTGCAATAAACTTTATGGGGCCTGTGATTGCTGTAGATGTAGAAGGGCAATAACAGGAAAGGATAATAAACGAGGAAAGTAAAATAAGGACTAAAACAAACCACGCCCGCACGTGAAACAGTCGGTTCCGGGTGTCATACGAATACCCATGACAGTCGTTACGGGAAGTCAGAAGTCCGAAAGTCTGACAACCGGTCTAACCTCTGAATATCGGCATTGCCCTGTAACTGGGTTGCAGAGGTCTGGTGACAGTCGCTCCGTGTAACATGCTGGTATTCAATCGCATCTGGTTAGACTGGTGGCTGACCCTAACATACACTGGCCTGCAAAAATAAGTATCACACTTTTAAAATTTCAATTTTTTCTAAACTATAGAAGTTAGAGATTTAAAATAAAAAACGTTTTATAGCAAATTTTATCAGCTTTCTTTGAAACTATAGTAACAAAGTTAAACTCTTTTTCGAGTCCTTTTTGCTTCGAAAATATATCTTGTGTACTTAAAAAGTTATTGCAATTTTAAAAGTGTGATACTTATTTTTGCAGGCCAGTATAGTTGGGAAAAGGCTAGGCAGAACGAAACAAAGTTAAACAAATAATCTTATTCTGATGTTTCCAAAAAAAGTATTGTTCGTTGTAATTATAGTATGTTTCTTGAAATGAGATGATGATAAATTAAATACACACAATTGGATATAACCATGGTGACGGGTGGTGGCTGACTGGCGGGGTCCCGGGCCTATAAAAGGTCGGGCACACTGCAGATGGGCTCTCGCGCCGCTGCAGTTCCTCAGTTAAGTGCCAAACCTGCTCAAGAAGACCCTGGAATCCTCGCATTGTACGATCCACGTTCTGTAGTTCTCTTTGTAATTCTTAATTAAATATTTATAGTGTACGGTTACAAGTGTTATTCTTTATCCTCCCGTAAGTACACGCCTGCTAAATTTTATGTGCACATGCTAGTTGAGGGTTGACTCCTAAAGCCACCCTAAAGTGTTACACCATTAACGCCGAGGATCCATTGCTGCGCACGAAATCCACGTCCACGCTGCCCACGTCAGCAGCATGGTCGGCTGCGTGTGTCTGGCGTCCATTGAGGCGCACGGCCACGCTTAGCTACGGGTATAGCCAACCAATGTGCGATCGGGTTAATATTTTCGGGTAGATATGTTTTCGTACAAATTCATACAAAGCGAAGCTCACAAACGTGCGTAGCGTGGCCGTGCGCAGCTATGGATCCTCGCCTTAATCGCTAAGTGCATTCTAGGCTGTCAGCCCCGCCACCATCGTTGCTGACTGGCTAATCTTCTCACCACGGCATTACCTATTCTCATATAGTTTGTACCGACACGAGAGAAGATTCTATCTCCTTATACATAAGCTTCATGTTTGTTTGTTTGTTATTAAGCTTAAGTTCCGTAACAGATATACCGTGAATCATAATGTTTGCTTAGCCATCCATTAGTGAAACAAGGGTCCTTTATCACTTCTGACAGATGAGGACTGCGGCCCTTCTTATAATAAACAATAGAACGCAAGGGGCAAGGGGTGTGAAGAGTCATAGTGGAAAATATATCCCTGTCATAATTATCTTCCATTAATTCTGTGATTAAACAACTGTTTACTCGAAAAATTTAATAGACATACATAACATGACGCCTGTATTCCCCGAAGGATTAGGCAGAGGTGTATAGTAACACCTTCATTTCGCCGTTATGTTTTTAAGTCCCATGTAATAGGGGGCGAGCCTATTGCCATCAACCGGGCACAAATCCAAACTCCGGGCTGCTACTAAGGAAATCCACACAGAAAAACCCAATAACGCTTTACCCGACTTGGGGATCGAACCCAGGACCTCATGATCAGCAGTCGCGCTTGCCACCACAATAACAATGATGCAGTTAAAATGTTATAGAATTTTACAATAATAACGAACTTAGAATGTATAATTGTTAAAATATAGATTTTAATAAAATTATCTGCAGCATCTTTAGTTGTCTAATCTGATCCCAGCCGACTATTCTGTCGTCCGCATCCGGTGATCGTTCGTAGACATTCACATGTTTGTGTATCATTTGTGAGCATATAGTTGGTGGGCAGATAGCGATAAAAATGTCAACGCATCTGTGTAATGCATCCTTAGTTTAATATAGGCGTAAGTGCACTTTTCTCAAATGAAATAGATACGAACGGCAGTGGCCAATTTGGTTGTCTCAGCTTGGCTGCTGGAGAAATAATCTGGCTAAATGGGGTATTATCGACTCATCTCCAGCTCAATGGGAGTTCACAGAATATGTCACACCTTTTCTGTCTATTATGCTAAGCGCGCACTATGAAAATAAATCGTTGCGAAGAAAATTCGTCAATCTGTGAACAACAGAAATGTACTATAGTCCGCGCACTGCGAAAATAAATCGTTAGCGATTTAAAATAGCAGATGCGAAATCGTACGTATATTTGTACCCTATGAAGCGGTACTGAGATTCGCGCATTGGGAAAAAAATCGCAAGCGCAGCGGTCAGCCGACTTGTGATTTTTGATAGAAATATATAAATAAAATTAAATAGAATAAAACTAAGAAGTATATAATGGTTATTTTCTTTTGTAAATCCATGTTTCGATGTACACTCTCGTCCGTGGTGGCACAGTGACTGTCTTTGGCCCTGCTATTTCGCAGGTGATAATAAATCGTAGTGCGCGTAGGAATTATTGTCGTTTGCGATTTTATTTCGCACTTTAAAAGTCGCAACGAATACATTTCGTAGTGCGCGCATACCCTTATACTCGATCACCTGCACTCAGTAGGATTTAAATGAGGCAAACGTTAGGGCCATCCAGGTCTGTACATATTGGTAGAAAAAAAATTGAGTTGGTCGCTCTATTGACACAAAAAGAAGAAGATTTATGAATTGAATAATTAAGAATGATGACAAATTAATTTTTTAATGCTGTCCCCGCAAAACAGCGTTACTGGTGTTAGAGATTATTTGTAGTCACCAGCCTTCTTGTCCGGTATTGGTGATTGTGGACAATATTTTCCCACTCGTAGGTGTCGTAAAAGGCGACCAAGGGTTTGTATCAAGAGGATAGGAAGAACTGCCTCGTTGGCCTAGTCTAGTGGTGGCAAGCGCGACTGCTGATCGAGAGGTCCTGGGTACGATCCCCAGGTCGGGCAAAGTGTTATTAGGTTTTTTCGTGTGGAATTCCTGAGTAGCAGCTCGGGGTTTGGATTTGTGCCCGGTTGATGGCAATAGGCTCGCCCCCTATTACATGGGACTTAAACATAACGACGAAATGAGGGTATTACTATACACCTCTGCTCAACCCTTTTGGGAATACAGGCGTGATGTTATGTCATGTTATGATAGGCAGCAGCGTCCTCCTGTCATCAACCTCGATCACTAATCCGTCTACCAAGCGTGGTGATTATGGTAATTTCCTTTTGAGCTTTAGTTTTAGTGGACGTATACGGGCTGATATGAGGCAACTATATCCAGATGTTTGTTATTTTGTATAACTATCACAAAATCAGCTCACAATTTGCCAGCTACTGCAATAAAAAATATTTCTTTGCATCCATCGAAATAGAGCACTTACGCCTTTCTTAGACTGAGAGTTGGACAAGTGTGCGTAGTTTGGTTGATGGGGTCGACGACCTTGCGCCTAAGACGGAATTGTTCGACAAATGTGCGGAGCGAGTAATATCTGTAATGTGATGGATGCGGTATCTAGGTCGCGAATTGTGGTTCATTGTGGAAGTACTTGACAATCGTTGTGCTATGTGACTGTGTGTCTTATTATGACAAATAATACGTCTGAAGCGGCTTGTTCTAGGAAATAAAGAGCAAACGAATTTCATCTAATCTCCCGATTTATGTAGTTGTTACTAGCAATGCTTTGATTTGTCAGAACCGGGACATTTGTTGCAATGAGCGATAACCTATGCAGATATTTTGAACAGTAAGCGATTATACAACTTGATGCATGAATTAAAATAGCGACTAATATAGCTTGTCAGGTGCATTTATGTGAAATATTACAACATCTGCTAAAATAAATATGTCTACAGAATTACAGCCGTTTATCATTGTCGTCATTAGACCCCCATAACACCAACAAAACCAAGCTACTTTTTATGATAGAAACGGGAAGCTTATGAACTCAGATAATTGCCGTTGGAAACCACGCGGTAATAATAACGTCAAAGTTTATGAACACAGCAATTACTTTTTATGTATCGTACAATAAGCACAGTTGCAATGCCTTCTCCAATAATTACAGCATGTAATGCTAATGGCTCTAGGATTTTATCCATAGCTTTAATTGCACCGATCTCTGTGAGGCCTTCTATGTGCCACGGATATTGGAATCTAATTGTGAATGGAATAAGGTTATAATACAACTTAAATCTCCTTCGAATGTACACGTGATGAGGTTAATTAATTTATTGTTTTTTTGCTTTAAAAAATATTTTCTAGCATATAAGTCAGACAAGATATAGATAGACAGAATTTTTGTCCTGCACAAGCAAGTAGATAGGTATTTAGAGCATCATCATAGTGTTGTTTGGAATAAACATTGGATGTTTTGACTGGGGCGAGAATGGTTTAGTTAGATCCTCAAATAATAGTTTTGTCTTCAAAACGTAAACGAATGTTATTTATTATTACTTGCGAGAATGGCAGATAATACTGGCGAACACTGGGGTTCATATAAAACGAACCACTTTGATTCTACACAGGTGTGCATATTTGCACGGCATGATAGATGCCTGTTTGAAAAGCAACGAGGAAGCTATTTCACATTCGAATTTATTTGCTAAAAGTTTAAATTTTGTGCTTAAAATATCACGGCTGATACGATTTTTTTGCACGTTAGTGTACTGATATGATGGTGTTGACTTTGCTCTTTGGTCCTTGGAGTCAAATATTATCGCAATGTAGTGCAGATAGGTCCTTTTTCTGCGCAAAATGCCAGAGCAATTTTGTGTGATATATTGCCAAATACTCGAACGCTAAGTACTCAATTTTAAGTTGTCCGTAACTCCGTGCGCTCACTGTCACTTCGCCTTAAACTGACAGTGACAGCACGAGACTTGACGACAACTTAAAATTGAGTAGCGTTTGAGTATTTGGCCAATAAAATGATTTTGAATGAAAAAATATGCTACAGACTAAAACACATATCGTAGCTGGGCAGTGAAAACCTCGTAATTGCAATGAACGTCTCGTAATTGCAATGAACGTAATTTTACAGGAGGTCATAATAAATGCCTGTTAAAAAAAAGTAAGAAGTATAGGTGTAAGGTTCTTCTGTTTTATTACCTATCTATTCATTAATCTATTTAATCTTAGGGATGTGCACGTTCGTTCTAAATATGCATTACAAGGTTTTTTATCTAACAAATGAATAACAAAAAATAAAAAATAATTTGTGCTTTACGAGGTTTTCACTGCTCAGCGACGATACACAAAGTCGCGAGCAACATGTAGTATTTATGCCATTTAATTAACCATCGTGTATTAAAATAATTGGGTCGTCACTCGGCCCCGTCGCCTCTAGTCTAGACAAGTCGTAAAAATTATCATTGTTCCATAATCTGAGTTATTAGGTCTTTATGAATTAGATGAAAAATGCAATGTGGAGTTATTAGTGCAAGTTCTTTAGATGCCACATGTTAATTAACGTGTTGGCCAATCACTGCCTAACCTATTTAAATATTTACAATTACCCACATCCAGCGCTATATAATTACCACCCAGAAAAGTTTGTTTACATGCAAAACCGTGTAAGTAAACTAAGCTTTGATCGCAGGAAGCGCCAACGGCTGCCGCTAGCTGATTCACGTGTTAAAAAGTTTACGGACTATTTTCAACTTTATAGTTAAGTATTAAGGTTTGAAATAGAGTACAGTATGTATTGTGTGACTCTTCAATAAATTTTATACTTTATTGTAAAGTTTTTAAAGTTCAAAATAGTGTGGAGATAAGAGACGTGTAGTATGGTGCCAATCGATTAGAAACCATCTGTCAAACGGTATAGAGTTGATGATAGAGTGTTGATTCGTTGTGTGTGGAGTATGGTTGGCGTTTACGCGTGTTTGGGGTAAGGAAACACGATACGAGATTGGTTTTGTGATTAAAATGTGTTTGAACGTCTCGATATCGTTGCGATCGGGATTTCGTTTGCACTGATGTATACGTTAACGTTTGTGTGACGGGATTGAGTGATGTTTGTATAGGTATATACGATTTTCTTTCCGTCAGAAAGCAGAGATAGATTATATTTCAGCTAACCTCATACTATAAACGCAATTTAAATTTTTTGAAAGAGGTATTTGCCAGCCCAAGTTCTCCGGTGGGTGTTGTAAGTACCTAGTTTGTTTTACACTCATTACCCAACAGGGTAAAATTCATACACTGCTATGGGTAAGGGCATCTTCTCAGAATGAGAGGGTGTAGACCTTAGTCCACCACGCTGGCTTATGGCGGGTTGGCGGACTACACACACCATCGAGAAGTTCTTTAGACCTACCACGATCGTTTGACGTATAGTATCGTAAACGCTAATGTAAGCAAATTTTGAATCAAAAATACAACTGTCCTATAACATTTGGTTTATTTTTTTGCGACATGCTTAATTTGTATCATACGTAGATATGAATAACGTTCAAATTTTTTTTTTTTTTTTAAGAACATTGCCCCACACTAGGTTTTCTCCTGTGTCGTGGGTGCGTTTACAAACACAAATCTTCACACGCACAAACATCCAGACCCGGAACAACTATCTGTAGGCCATACAAATATTTGTTCCGTGCGGGAATCGAACCCACGACCCGTAGCGCCGAATCCGATCGCTCAGCCACTGCACCAAACGTGTCGTCAAATAGTATGTGCGAAACGAGTATTTCCGATTCAAAAGTCACTTATAAACGGTGTAACTATAGGTAGACCCTTAACGAAGCCGAAAGGCACTTATGCTCCACGTCATTGTGATATTTTTTTTTGGTTTTTTTTTGACTATGCCTGGGAACCTTCTAGTTACGGAGATATTGGAGGTCAAAGTTCCAACTTTTTCACAACTTTTTTTTAAAATACTAGTTTTGAAGGTTGCAAATGTACTTGAAATACCTCCATTACCCGTTTACTACTCATTTTATCTATCAGCACAGTGTTTTGAGTGCGTTACATTGAGCTTTACAGTAAAACGAAATTTTTCACCCAAAAAAAAATCGTTTCCCAGCGACAATTTTTGCGTAGGGTTACTTAGTTTGATGTACTGAATGCATGCATGGTTAACGGCTTCGTAAAGGTCTTTTTACACCTTGTATTAACATTACGGTTACGTCAGTAACTTGACAGTATTACAGTATAATGGTGTTCAGGTTTCCAGTGATAATCTAGATAATCTAATCCCATACAATGTCATTGCTCATTTAAATACAAATATAGGTACCTATCTACTCCGCCACAGTTTCACCGCAGTACCGTGTCCGCCGCCACTATTGCACACAGAACTAATGAATGCATTTAATTAGGCAATTAGTACTGAATTACGTTGTGTTAATACATTAGAGTATTGTTAACACTGCCTTGTTTATTGTAGACTTGTTTTAATGTACCTACGCATTTGGGCGAATATTCGAAAAATATTAACAAAAATTGAGAACGTCATTAGCATCATCCCAAAGTTAAGAATGCAGATGTTTAATACTATAATTATGATAATGAAAACTCAAACTATACCGCTGCCGCCGTCAAGCAATAAGACAAGAATAAAAACAATCTGACAATACTATAACGTTAACAACCCGGGAGAAGAATGATTTGTTAAACAATGTTAAAAACATTCGAATATTCACCCATTTACTCACAAGTCGCAGTAAGATAAATCTGGTATATCTGCCTAGCCTGTTCCCAACTATGTTGAGGTCAGCTTCCAGTCTAACCAGATGCGGCTGAATACCTGTATTTTACACGGAGCGACAGCCATTAGCCACATTACACATGCAGCCTGTGGGTCAACTTCACTCGGCGGACATACAGCGACCTACGCGTTCAATATAATAATACACTGAGAGTGCTGCTGCGGCTGATGCCGTGGCGTTGTAGTGCGTCGGGGTTGTTTGCAGATAATAATATTGATGGTTTTGCCGCCATTATTAGGAATAGATGTGCATCCCTGATGACTCGTGTTCGCGGCGGCACCAACAGTATTCTCGGTGTATTCGCAGATCGGTGGGATTCCCCGATGTTGCGGAGGTGGATGCGGCTCCACGTTGAAATTTAATTATATGTTTATGTGTCTGTAACTTACTAACACTAGAATTTAAGTAAAATTGTTACTAACCCTATGGACTCCAGTCTGAAATAAAATACTTCTATTCTATTCTATTATATTCTATTAGACCTCCGCGACCCAGTTACTGGGCAATGCCGATATTTTAAAGTTAGACCGGTTGTCAGACTTTCGGGCTTCTGACTACCCGTAACGACTGTCATAGGTGTTCGTATGACACCCGGGACCGAATGTCTCCAAGGAACGGTTGGGACTCGATGTGTAACGAACGGCCACCCATCCAATGACTGACCGCGGCTCGTATGATCCGCGCGGTTGGTAATTAACCACGAGCCCCTCTTAGATATATCTGGTATATTAAGGAATTATAAGCAAGGCAAGCGAGCCGTAAGAGACGATCAACCTAGCACCATATTTGTACCCGAAAAATGGCAATAGGGCCGCCACCTATTACATGGGACTTAATACTAGAGGTGGGAAACGTGGTTGTACAGAGTACTGTTATAGGATGTTATAGAAGAATATCTCTGCTTACTCCTTCGTGGATTACATACGTGAATATACAGGGTTATTGGTAATGTTACGGGTATCCGTTAAGTGGATATAGAAGAGATCATTTGCAACCAAATTACCCCTCATGGTCCCTATGCAAATGTCAAACATTTTCGAGTAATTTGACATTTAATATTATATTATATTACATTTTATATTTATCTTCTTCACAATAATTGCATTTTGTTCACTCTTTTTTTTCTGATTCTGATACCTTATTGTATCTCGTTGTATAGCTGAGAAGTTGTACATGTTTTTGGAATGTTCTGCCGATAAAGTAACGCTGTGTTTGTTTTGCAATAATCGACCATTTCAGTTAAAAAACCTGCTCAAAATTATGAAAATTGTAACCATTTGTAGCTCTGATTTAAAAAAAAAAAACCATTAAAGATAATTATCATTTTACGGCTGATTAAAAGTGTTAGCAAACAGATTAATAATAATATAAAAATATTTCATTATTATTGACTTTTGCATTGGGGTCATAATCATCATCATCAAGCATCATTTGGTGGCAAATGATCTCTATTACATCCCCGTAACGGATGGCCGTCATATTACCAATAATCCTGATGTAAGCATGTATGTGTGTAGCAATTCCACTTAGCTAATCTGTCTACCTTCAGCAGTGAATGATAATGAGTTGTTATGATCTTGACGATGATAAACTGCACTTACTAACTTCACAGAGGTTAAGTTGGATGACGGACTTGGCTATCTTAGTTCTACTGCAACGGATCATAATAATAATATTATTCTCCATTTTCTGCCTCGTGGGTCTAGTGGTGGCAAGCGCGACTGCTGATCTTGAGGTCCTGGGTTTGATCCCCAGGTCGGGCATAGTGTTGTTGGGATTTTCCATTACGAGGGTGTACTAAAACCACCCCTGCCGAACCCCTCGCGCAATACTGGCGTGATGTTATGATATTCTCCATTTTCAAAATATATAATGGCTCTACTATTTACAAGAAAATTCAGATGAAACAAAATACAAGACTGCCTTACAAACAATTTAAGACGTTATTAAAACATGAAACAATAACTTAATGCGGAAATAACAAGGCATTTAGAAGGAAATATTAAAGACTGAAAATGTTTAGTAAATTCACAAAAGCTTCAAAGATTCAAACGACGTCAAATCCAAGAGCACGGATGAGTGGCCGCCAGTCAATTCACATTTCATTGCCTACAAACGTAGTTAAAAGGTATGGGGTGGTGCGGGGAGTTTCAAGCTTTATGTATAACGGACGTTAGTTCTAACATCATAACGTCATCACGCCTGTATTCCCCTAAGGATTGGGCAGAGTTTTTACCAAACAGCAGCTTTCTTCAAAGCGTAGGAAATCTTAAAATTGCGTATCTTTCGAATTGGAACACGTTTCCTGATTCCACATCAACCGTACCCCTGAGACGGAATCCGGGTCAGAACTCAAAGGGAGACAAAGCCGTATAAAACAAAGCAACGACGGGTTTCTTGCCAAATACACACACAATAAAAACACACACAATAAAAAAGGATCAACGACTTCTGTACGGTTAAACCGGAATATTGTTTGCTATTAACCCGGAAAAATGCGTTATGTCACAAAACAGATAGGTACAGAAGTCAATCATATGTAAGTACTTCACTTTTCATACCTACGCTCGGCGGTCGCTCTATCTATATATCTATCTCTCTCAAGCGCATGGCACTCGCGCTCGCAATCACTCACACTCTGGTCCCAAACAGTCCGAGATATCGTGACCGTGAGCAGTGTCTATGTGTGCGTTGCTCGAGTGCACTTGTATGTAGATTGACTTCTGTACCTATCTGTTTTGTGGTTATGTCCTCGTGTATGCAAGAACTCGAGGTAGGGGCTAAACTTATCCTAGAAGAAATTGTCACCGAAATATGTTCAATCATGAATTGACGCGTGGAATTAATAAATGGGCTAAGTGCCCAAAAATGCGAATTCAACATTTTCAATATCAAAGGAGCTACATTGGGCAGCCAATCCATTTTTTATCAATTCCTCATTCATTGCTTTTTTGGCACTTAGCTCATTTGTAAATTCCACGCTTCAATTGTGTCTGCCTCGTTGGTAAGCGCGACTGCTGAGCATGAGGTCCTGTCCTGGATTCGATCCCCAGGTCGGGCAAAATGTTATTGGGTTTTTCCGTGTGAAGTTCCTCAGTAGCAGCCCGGAGTTAGGATTTATACCCGGTTGATGGCAATAGGCTCGCCCCCTGTTACATGGGACTTAAACATAATGCCGAAATGAGGGTGTTTGTTACTATACACTTCTGCCCAATCCTTCGGGGATTACAGGCGTGATATATGAATTGTGTTTCAAAGTCCATAAAATACGTTTCAAGGATAAACTGATAAGCCACTCAAATGTGGTAGTGAACACGGTTTTATAGTACACTAGCTGTGTCCTCACGGCTCCGCCCGTAACCTATGTTACTCAGTGATAATGTAGCTTTGAAACGGCAAAAGAATTTTTGAAATCGTTCCAGTAGTTTTTAAGTTTATTCGTTACATACAAAAATACAAATCTTTCCTCGTTATAATATTAGTATAGACTAGCTTTTAACCGCAGCTTTGCTTGCGTGATTTTTTTTCACCCCCTTACGGGAGGAATTTTGAAAAATCCTTTCTTAGTGGTTGCCTACGTTATAAAAGGTACCTACTGTCAAAATTTCTAGTTTCTAACTCCAGCTGTTTAGGCTGTGCGTTGATAGATCAGTCACTCAGTTTGACATCTTTACATAGTATACAACAAAGTCGTTCCCGCTGCCTGTACGCTTAGATCTTTTAAACTACGCAACGGATTTTAATGCAGTTTTAGAGTGATTCAAGAGGAAGGTTTATATGCCCCACATCAGTATCTACATTGCGCCCGTGCGAAGCCGGGGCGGGTCGCTAGTTTGATATATACAGATAATGAATCGTACCTAGTTTACGACCAGCGTGGTGGACTAAGGTCTAAACCCAGCCCAGTAGTGGGACGGACAGTAATGTAATGGACTGATTATGTTCTGGCTTACGATGGGTAGTGAGTAGTAAAGTAGCACAAAGGGTAAATATAAGTAGTACTAGACTGCCTTGTGGGTCTAGTGGTCGCAAGCGCGACTGCTGAGCATAGGGTCCTGGGTTCGATCCCCGGGTCGGGCAGAGTGATATTGGGTTTTTCTATTAGGAATTTCTCAGTAGCAGCCCAGAGTCTGGATTTGTGCCCGGTTAGTGGCAATAGGCTCGCCCCCTATCACATGGGACTTAAACATAACTGGCGAAACGAGGATGTTACTAAAACACCTCTGCTGAACCCTTCGGGGAATACAAGGCGTGATGTTATGTTTTATGTAGATCACCTTGTGAAAGAGCTCGTCCAGGAAAGTATTACCACCATACTATTTCTGCCGCCAAACAGCATTGCTGTGTTCTGGTTTGAAGGGTATGGGTGCCAGTGAACTTACAGACACATGAGATTTCCCAACTGTGTCACTAAGTTTGGCAACGCATCAGCAATCATCTTGGTGTTGTAGGCGTAGCCTTCGGCTCGTATGCCAATAGATAACGATATTGAAAAAAAAAACAACGTTCCGGTAATGTTATGTTTTCGCTCCGATACAATATGAGATCATTCACGCTATTAAATATCCATTCGATTTCGATGCAATTTCCATATTTTATGCTCAACATGCCAGTTTTCGCCGTCACGTAAAATTCAATTTCATACCAGTCTTATTCGATGACACTCGAAGTTTTGGCAAAAGGAAAAATTCTGGTACTACGCATTTTGACTAAGTTAAGTCACAAAACAGATAGGTACAGTAGTCAATCTACATACAAGTGCGCTCGAGCAACGCACTCATAGACACTGCTCACGGACACGATATCTCGGACTGTTTGGGACTAGAGTGCGAGTGAGTGCGAGCGCGAGCGCCATGCGCTTGAGAGAGATAGATATATAGATAGAGCGACCGCCGAGCGTAGGTATGAAAAGTGAAGTACATACATGTGATTGACTTTTGTACCTATCTGTTTTGTGTCGAAGGGCTCATGGCTAATTAACTACCGCGCGGATCATAAGATTTGCAAGGTTAAGCTGCGCTTGCCGCGGTCAGTCCATGGGTGACCGTTCGTTACACATAGAGACCCCTCCGTGCCTCGGAGAGCACGTTAAACTGTCGGTCCTGGGTGTCATACAAATACCTATGACAGTCGCTACGGGTAGTTAGAAGCCCGAAAGTCGGAAATCCTGTCTATACTTAGGATATCGGCATTGTCCAGTAACTGTATTGCGGAGGTCTGAAGGCAGTCAGTCTTTGTAAAATATTGGTATTCAGCCGCATCTGGTTAGACTGTAAACTGACCCCAAACACACATAAGTAAAAGGCAAAACAAGGAGGTTCTTTTTTTTCTACTCTTTTTTGAGAACAGCTTATGCCGTTGTGAAAATATTTGCCAGTTAGCAAAGATGTGAGGGTGCACCGAACTACTTATGCAGTTAGAAAAGCAACCATAGTTTATATCTATACATATCGTCACCCGAAAGCCAATACTACTTAGCGCCATTTTGGCTAAAATGAGTTATATATTATATCTTTGGATTGGATTTTTTTTCTGCGTCGATTAGTTGGGGTTTCGTATTTTATTCTATTATATTACGAAATCCCAACTAATCAACGCATAAAAAATCCAATCTAACGATATAATATACCTACTAGCTGCGTCCTCACGGCTAGTCCCGCGTAAGAAGTTTTTATTCCAGTAATAAATATAGCCTATGTTACTTAGTGATAATGTAGCTTTCTAACGGCAATTTTTTTTATATCGGTCCTGTAGTTTTTAAGTTTATTCCTTACATACAAAAATACAACTCTTTCCTCTTTATAATATTAGTATAGATAACCCATTTTAGCCAAAATAGCGCTTAAGTAGATTGATTCATCAACGCAGAGCCTAAACCACTGAAGCTGGAAACATGAAATTTGGACAATAGGTTTCTTTTGTGACGTAGGCATCCACTAAGAAAGGATATTTGAAAATTTTACCGCTAAGGAGGTAAAATAGGGAATGGAAGTTTGTAAGAAAATTCGCGCGAACGAAGTCACGGGCTAAGTCCTAGTTCTTGTATAATTCGTCACCGGAAAGCCAATACCACTTAAGCGCCATTTTGGCTAAAATGAGTTATATGTTATATCGTTGGATTGGATTTTTTTTCTGCGTCGGTTAGTTGGGATTTCGTATTTTACTTTATTATATTACGAAATCCCAACTAATTGACGCAGAAAAAAAAATCAAATCCAAAGGTATAATATACCTATAACTCATTTTAGCCAAAATGGCGCTTAAGTAGTATTGGCTTTCCGGTGACGATATACATATTTGACTACCGTTATATTGAAATTACGTAATGCCGACGCCATGTGTTTAAACAATTTCACATTAGCTCTGACAATACAACATGTGTGGCCTGGCCTTATTTACATCGTACTATTTATTGTGGAATTAATAATGTAAATACACATAAATCATGCTTTCAATCATAAATCAAGTAAGCAGTTGGTAAAGTCAAAGGCACTACCAGTAACCACGTTTGGCGTAGATTTGAGTATCGATAGTAAGTCTAAAGCCTTTTCTACCAGTAACCGTTTATCTTAAACTAACGGCCAGCCCCGGCTTCGCACGGGTGCATCATAGATACTAATGTGGGGCATATAAACCTTCCTCTTGAATCACTCTATCTATTGCTGAAAACTGCATTAAAATCCGTTGCGTAGTATAAAAGATCTAAGCGTACAGACAGCGGAAGCGACTTTGTTGTATACTATGTAAAGATGAATTTCTGATAACCTGCCCGGGTAGGGTTACCAGGTGTACAATTAAAGGGTCCTGACAAAAAGCCTGATATCTATAAAAATGTCCTGACATTATTGCCCCGAGTGCGCGCAATGCATGTTTAGTATTTGTTTTGTGCGCCAATCGCCACGCAGGAGGGTACTCCTGACTTCGAAAAGTTCAGTATTTGATTAAATACATAAAAATCCTGACTTTGAGTTTAGATTTGTGCCCGGTTGATGGCAATAGGCTCGTCCCCTATTAATGGGGACTTATACATAACGGCGAAATGAAGATGTTACTATAGACCTCTGCGCAACCCTACGGGAAATACAGGCGTGATGTGATGTTATGTTAAATCTTAATAACCTGGAGTTGGAATGCTTACATAAAATTTAACTAATCTCCATCGAGAAAACGCCTAAAAACATACATGGCAAACTCTTGCGACTTCAAGTCACAGACCACAATCAAAGTCATCATTATTATGACTGCGTTGCTTCCGCGTCGCCGGCGGAAGCGACGGGTCTCGGCGCGATTAACTGACTGCTAACGCGTCTCTAGCCTTACAATCATAAGTTATGTATTAAGACTCGTCTGTTCTCGTGAATGTAATTAGCAGCTTATTAATTATTACAATAATCAACAATCTGATAACATATCGTCGCTTAAGTTCTAACACCGCGTAACTCAAAATAGTTAACTTTTCAGGAGAGCAAAAAATAGATTTTTTTCTACTTATCATATACTTGTTTTTAATCTACAATATTCTATTTCATTTTGGTTTTTTCGACGGAGCACTTTCGCGACACGTTTCAGTATGGAACTCACCTGACTTACACGCTGTTTTAGCTGTTTACATAGCTTGATGGAAAAAATATATGCGGTGGATTTTATTTTTGAAATAACGCGTTGCTATTGGATCTAACCATTGATAGGGAATCGAAAAACGCATCGTTTGACCAACGATGCGTTTTTCGATTCCCTATCGAATGACGTGCGTAACTCAAAACTACTGTTTTTCGAGTTACGCGGTGTTAGAACTTAGCGACGATATGAGAATCAACATGTCAACAATCAGGATTATTGCGTTGTCATGTTAAACGTGATTGATAAACTCGAATCATTTTCAACATGGCCACTTGATTATCGTCGCTGTGCAGTGAAAACCTCGTTATTGCAATGAACGTAATTTTACAGGAGAAGGTAATTGTCTGTTGAAAAAGTAATAAAGTATGAAGTGTAAATGTAAGGTTCTTCTGTTTTATTATCTATTCATCAATCTATTTAATCTTAGAGCTGTGCACGTTCGTTCTAAATATGCATTACGAGGTTTTCTAACCAACAAATAAATAACAAAAAAGGAACAATGAATTTGTCCTTTACGAGGTTTTCACTGCACAGCGACATTATGCTTTCTTATTAATACTAACTGAGATTACCTTCAACTCGCTTTTAAGAATTGCATGTAAGTTTTTCGGTTTCCTATCTTTTCGAATGCTACTCTTATGACTGATAAGTAAATGATTTTTATTTCTGTAAATAAATCTATTACATACACTTTTATAAGTCAATGTAATGTTTTTTTTTATGTGAAACATCTAATGCAGCGGTGTAGGTGAGAGAGCGGCCGTTGCGTGGCGTCCTTCGCAATGGCATACACACGACGGCAGACCTTCGTAACTGGTCGGCTTTCTTCGGTTTGCTTTGGCCAGGTTTTTTTTATCACAAAATTAGTTTCGATTTTCAAATCTGCCACGCGCCCGCGACGCCTTCATTTTTTTTAAAGACTATTTATATGGTGGCGGTGTTTCCTATCTGACTAGTTCCTTCCTAAGTTGCGTAATACTTTAAATACGCTCATTTGTCAGTACATGACCACTGACACGCGGCTCAAAAGCGGTTGCGGTTTAAAAGATGCTGTAATGACAAACATTTAAAGGAGTATGCTTAGGTGGTTTGGTCATGTTGAGAGAATGTGTGAACGGCGTTTAACAAAAGGAATTTATTAGGCGGATGTCAATGGAAACGCCGGTAGAGGACGTCCTAGAAGGACATACATCGATGTTATTGGTGATGTTCTTCACAAAGGTCAGGAGCGTAGTACTCTCAACCGGCGTGCGTGTACGACAAGATGTATGAATGTGGATGAAGCGAAAGGAGTATGTAATGGTGCGTCCAGACCTGACGAACCGTTCGCGAGCTGCTTGCGAACGGCTCGCGCGCTGTGCGCGAGAGGCGCGCGTGCGGCGCATTCGCGGCGCGTTCATCAGGTCTGGACGCACCATAAGGGTCGTAGCATGTGGAGTTCTATAGTTTCTGCTTACCCCTATGGGAAAAAGGCGTGAGTATATGTATGTATGATCAATTGACCACTGACCAGTTTCTTCATTAATAATAAAATAATAATTTCGTTCAAGTCGTCGGAACTTCGCAGAATTGGTTTTACTTCGTAGCCAAATAACAAGAAATCCGTAGCAATAATGGTCATGATTCCGAATAACATTAACTTCTTTGAATCGTCATTATAAGAAGCCGCTATGTTCACAATGGTTCTGTTCAATTTCAATCGATAATGCATTCGTTTTGCTGGTACAAACTGTGAACCTCGTAAACTGCGATAAGCTATGAGGGTCTAAACATCGATTGTGCTCAAGTTTTATCGATAGGCTCTTTATATCGACCTTCATGGTATGGGAATATGCTGCATAGTTAACATGATGTTGAGATACTCAATATGTTTATTGCATTCCACAATGTGAACTTAGGTGGTAAATTATAAAAACATTAGATCATTGTGGACCCTGTCAGGCACAGCAAAATATTAGAGAGGTAGAGGGCTTCCCATAACACATTTTATTTATAACATAAATATCATCATCCCCTTATCCCACACTAGGTGTAGTCGACACAACACGTATTCTTCTTCCATTCTCCTCTATCAGCCGTCATCTCAGTACTCACTCTTTTCTCACCCATATTATCTTTCACACAATCCCATTCACGTTTTCTTTGGCATACTTCTACTGGTATATCCATCCACATTCCTATCCATCTTGATGCCTGAAAACAATGATTATATTATACAACTTAAGCTTTGTGCTAACGTATGGATTAAGTAACTATTATTTATCACTTCGTTAGGTATTTTCCTGTTGATTTCCAGTTAGTATGCTCCAGGAAGAATATTAAATTATATTAATGACGTCTTCAATTATTAACAGCTAATATTATGAATATACCACAATCATAATGATAGCTAGTCAGGATAAAACTAAATTGAAATTCAAGTGTTTCTGCCAAAAGCGTTGTTTATTGTCTGTCGTCAGCTATCATAACTACGAAATTAAATTCCGTCTGCGACCGCCACCCTATTACGGAGGCTACGTAGGGCACGATCAAAAATTCTCATTTTTAGCTCTAATATAACATTTTTATCATAATCCTGCTGTTGAGACAGCTAACGCAGTTTACGCTGGTTTAATCGCAGTTCAGATCTTTTGCCAGTAATCCTCACAAAAGTTTTAGCAGAGGTTTCGATTTTCATTTGTTTTTGTGCTGTTTTAGTATTTTTTTATCATAAAAGACCTTTTTATGAGATTTTTGATTTCAATTACTATGATGGCTTACGATGGTATAAAAGATTCAATGCTGGATTGTAGCAAACATGTAAGGAAATCTTCGAATATCTTAGACACTTCGCGCGCGCGTAAAATGTCCTCAATTCAGTCAAAATACTTCACAAATAATTAATTAAGTCTTTACTTAGTTACTGATACGGTTATTTCGAATATGATTATTAACTGTTACGTTTATTTGTTCCCAGGACGAAGAGTCTTTAGAATCTGCACGGCCGGTACCAAATATCACACATCACAGCATCATGTACGCTCCAAAGTGTCTCGTCATCGTGTCACGGCAAGACTACATCGACACCTTCAGAGTAAGTACCTACAGTGACAATTATTATGATGCTGTTGCATTACCCCCTTGTTCTACCTAGGCTTATCCCAACTATGTTGGGGTCAGCTTCCAGTTTAACCAGATGCGACTGAATACCAGTACTTTACACGGAGCGTCTGCCATCAGACCTCCGCAACCTAGTTACTGGGTAATGCCGATATTCGAAGGTTAGACCTGTTGTCAGACTTTCGGGCTTCCGACTACTGTTAATAACTATCATAGGTATTCGTATATTCGTAAACGTGAACGGTGTTCAAAGTCAAGCTTGGTATTTGGGGTACGGCGGGACAGGAGCGATACAGAACTGACATCAAGTTTTTATAGCGACGCTCAAGGTGTGATATTACTTTACGATGTGTCAGAACCGAAGTCCCTAGCAAAACTGAATGAGTGAGTCGAGCAACTTCAAGTATACTCCACCAAAAAGAACAAAGTTTGCATAGTTGTCGGCAATATGATTGACAAGCATATCATTTTGGGACCTAGTGCATAATATCAGCAAGCACATTGGGTCACCCGCGCGACGGCGCAACAAGTATTTCCAAGGAGGGTTGATGTCAGGAAGGCGGCCGTTCATAAAACAATAAGCCAAAACCTCTAACTACATGAATTTCATAAATAAGTGTTGTGCCGACCCCACCTAGTGTGGGATAAGGGCAGGAAAAAGAAGAAGGTATTCGTATGACACCCGGGATCGACGGTTTAATGTGCTCTCCGAGGCACGAAGGGGTCTCCGATGTGTAACGGCCACTCAACCACGGACTGACCGCGGCAAGCGCAGTTTAATTTTGCAAATCATATGATTCGCGCGGTTTTTAATTAGCTAGGAGCCCCTCCGCCGCCTTGAAGTATATAAACTGACCAGTTTGATAGCAGTCAGTCATTGACAAGGTAAACTGCGTGTTTACTTGGGAAAAGTGGAGGAATAAGCGCTCGTTTGGTAAATCTGCGTAGGCCTGGACCTCATAAGTCCTTTTTGAAGTTTTCTTTTAATCTAAGATACTTTTACCCGCTTACCATATGTTGTACAAATCCATTGAGTTGTTAGGGCAAATCAGCGACACGAATTAGCAACGCCAGAATTTGCGTCATCAAAATGAAATCGGCAACTTCATTTACAAAAATGTTGACGTCATTTGGACGATACAAATTTGCAGTGCTTCGTATGGCAGGGATTATGACTTTAAGTTTTCCATTACAATATAATGGGTTGCCGTTGCTCGCAACAATTTTATTTATTCCTGACTGTCGCGTTTGACCCTAGTCTTACCTGATGGTAAGGGCAGACAGGGTCTAAGATGGAGTAAACGAATCCAAGGAACAGAGATATAAAGGGATTCCCCTACACCCTTTTGGCTTTCATATACACACGACGGAACACAGTAAACTACTTGGCGCCGTACCTACCCAGGCGGACCGTATAGATCAGGGGAGGCCAACCAGTGGATCACGGCTCTTAATCCAGTCGATCATGGCAAGGCAAAGAAAATTAAGTTTAATATAAGTTGAATGAAGAGGTACTGATTATGTAGGTAATTGGTAGATCGCACAGAGTCTACTCAGTAAACAGTGGATCTTGGGTCGAATCAAGCTGGCCACCCCTGGTGTAGATCCTATCTCCAAGCGTGCTGGGTTTTTTTAATCTTATAACACGAGTCTATTCCCAGCAAGCAGTGAGGAAGTTTTATTTTGTAGCCCGTCCCCACACGGGATAAAATTAGTGTGTCTTTATCTTAAACTTGATACCTTAAAACCAAATACTAAACCTACTATTCGCCTGTTCCAGAACTGCCTCGGTATAATCTATACAGTATGGGTGGAGAACTTAGGCGTTCCTCTAGAGACGTTGGTCGGTAACCTGGTGGGCGGCGTGCTGGTGCCGGGGGCGGGCGGGCCGCAGGTGCGGTTCAGCATCGGCGCCGGAGACCGCCAGGCGCTGCAGCCGCCCGCCGCGCCGCCCATGCCCGTCACACACACCGCCGTCTATATGCTCTTGAGATTACTCGGTAAGTGGAACACGTAATCAGAATCTTGTAACCTAAGGTTCGTGTATATTTAATAGCTACCCGGCAGATCAATTTATCTAGGCTGTAGAAGATCCAGATTTCCTTAACTACTCACCTGGTTAATGGTTATCAGACTTTCGGAGTTCTACCTGCCCGTGACAACATTCCGACGAAGTTCAGTCCAGGTCTAACAAGTTTCCTTTACTTCTTCATCTTTTACGTTCTAAAAAAATTACATTAGCCTAGTTCTAACACACAACTTCTTCATTCCAGGCATCCACAACTCTGTGACCCTCTGGTGCGCTGTAATGAGCGAGCACAAGGTCCTTCTGGTTTCCTTAGCAGCTGCTCGTCTTGCGGCCGCGTGCAGAGCTCTCGCGGCTCTCATGTTTCCATTCAGATATGCACACGTGTACATACCGCTACTGCCGGCAGGGTTAGCTGAAGTGTTGGCTACTCCGACGCCGTTTCTCATTGGAGTGCATTCCAGTTTAAAGGAGGAAGTTTCGGAACTGGTGAGTTGTACTGTTGGATAGATGTTAACATGAGCAAAAATGAGGTCTAAGTAACTGAAGGCCTTTCAAAGTGTATCTTGTTCCTGATTGTTAGGTATTCGTGTGTGACAGAGGTAGGGAACTGATTAAGTACGTCGGTAGTTGAGCTGATGTATGGTCTTTGCCATCTACCTGTTCTTACTCTGATCAAGCTAACATGAAGCTCCCTCGTGATCACAAAATACTTCTTAGTCATCAGCGTATCTGGTAGCGGGCCCAGATGTATCCATCTCTGTTTATTAAAATTTTCGATTTATTGTCAGAGTTACTAATATACTACTTCTCATTACTTTTCAGTTGGACGTCATTGTAGCAGACTTGGACGTAGGCTCTCTGCACATCCCAGCTGGTGTAAACATCCCCCGTCCAGAAGGAAAACTCCTCTCGTCATTGCAAGAAGCCTTAGCGTTGGTACTGCAACCAGAGCTCCGGTCGGCGGACTCGGCCTTCGCCCCACCGCCGCCCGCGTCCTCGCCTCCGCACATGCTCGATAAGGAGATCAGAGCTGTGTTCATGAGGACGCTAGCGAAGTTGCTACAGGGTTATAGGTATGTGAAGTGGATTTTTTGATACCTATTTAAAAACTATTTTAACTTACACAAATATCAACTTTAAATACAAGTAAACCAAGTTGAATTCAGAATGACAAAAACTATGGGAAAGGTCATAAAACAAGTTGCTATAGAAATTGAACTTTATGTAATGGAATTAAGGTTTCGAATCAGGAAGCATGTTGATCCTAAATTTAAAATGGTTGAAATGTACAATTTTTGTTTCTGTTACAGACACTGCCTCACAATAATCCGCATCCACCCATCTCCCGTCCTCACGTTCCACAAGATGGGCTTCTTAGGCGCGCGCGGCCTCTCGCAGTGCCAGTTCGCAGTGAGGCTGTTAGACTCCATGTTCTTCAACGGGCTGGTGGCGGAAAGAGGCCCGCCTTGGAGGGCCACGGATATATGGGACGAGCTCGTACAGTAAGTATCAAACTTTATGTACGACCCGTCCCGACTTCGTACGGGGTACCATTAAGTTACTTGCTTGAGTTTTATCTCATCAGTTTTCATTAAACATCGAGAGGAGCTCGTGGCTACCAACCACGCGGATCATACGATTTGCGAGGTTAAGCTGCGTTTGCCGCGGTCAGTCTGTGGATGGGTGTTCGTTACACATCGAGACCCCTCCGTGCCTCGGAGAGCACGTTAAATAGTCATCCCCGAGTGTCATACGAATACCCATGACAGTCGTTACGGGAAGTCAGAAGCCCGAAAGTCTGACAACCGGTCTATCCTTAGAGTATCGGCATTGCCCAGTAACTGGGTTGCGGAGGTCTGATGGCAGTCGCTCCGTGTAAAATACTGGTATTCAGCCGCATCTGGTTAGACTGGAAGCTGACCCCAAGATCATTGGGAAAAAGGCTAGGAGGAACATTGGCTGTTCCGGCTTTCTTGAGAAGTCTTAATAGTTCACTTAATATAAACAACACTTTTATAAATTATACACAGAAACATTTCCTGAGAATTAAACTATCTAATCGTAACAACCGGAATATCCGTTCAGTAGTTCGAAGAAAAAGACGCACAGACAGACACATGCGGCGGGGGACTGTTTTATAATATGTAATGAAGAAGGAAAATGCAATTCTGCATGTGGTTTGTATGGTTGTGACAGTATGGATCGTTTGAGGGGCTCGTGGCTACCGCAACTGCGCGGGTGGACTTATCATTTGTCGGTACAGGTAGTCAGAAGCACGAAAGTCTGACAACCGGTCTTCATTAGGACAAAGTTATTTCCATTTCCCAATAATTAGAAATTACTGACTAGTACCTTTAATTTTTGCTGGACCTATAGTGCGTTCAATCCACGAAGACGCGCCCCACTCTTCGTCCAAATCGCGTGTTCTCTCCCACTCTTAATCATAGAGTGAGAGAGAACACGCGATTTAGGTGAAGAGTGGGGCGCGTCTTCGTGGATTGAACTATCTATAGCATCGACTCTTATACAACGTGTTACATAATTTCCCATGAAAAATGTAAATAATCAAATAGTCTTTTACGGTTGTTGTCATTTACCTTTCAGAGGAAATTAGGTAAGAATGTAAATAACTTTTCAACACACTTGCTCATAAAGTGGCTCTTATTGGATCGCATTTTTGTAACACGTTGTATATACGCTAGGATAAAGATTAAAGAAGTTATTGTACATACATAATTACTCACGCCTGTAATCCCTGTAGGGGTAAACAGAGGTGTCCACCTATTACAAGAGTCTGGATTCTCACGTTTCGCCTCTGATATTAAGTCCCATGTAATAAGTGGCAAGCCTATTGCCATTTTCTGGCCACAATTATAGTAGAAGCTATTGTCTGTTTCAGAAACCTTCCAGAACAGATTCGGTTGGAGTCTCTGAATCCAGAACTGAAGTTGCAGCATTTACAAGACTTGGCGATGCAGTTACATCTCAACGAAAACCCTAATCCTCAGGTGAATGTCGAATTTGACTTTTTGGCTCATTGGACGAAATGAGAATTGGATCAATCGCGCCTAAACATGTTTATCCCGTTATGTGCTTCCCTGTAAACCAGGGATGTATAGACTTATTAAGACAAAGGGCAACTCGGGCAGACTATGAGCTAAAAGCGGGCCAACAGAATTAAAAACAATCAAAAAAGTTGAAATTAAATTTACTCAAAACTTAAAAATATTGCACCATTTTCATACAAATGCATAAAAGAGTTTAATTCGCTGGCAGGCCGCATGTATATTGACGAAGGGCCGCGGTCTGTGCATTCCTGCTTACTTATGCTCATGCGCTTACTTATGTGTTGTTAAGTGCAGCGACACACCATGCCGATTTTCCAAGACCAAACCCTGAACTCGTGTAACTAGAAGCAAGTGTCCCAAGTGGGTAGCCTTGGCCACCTTCTGAACTAAAGTCTGCTTGTATAAAGAACCTATGGGTGCTTGTATAAAGAAACAGGTGTTCTGGTCCCGACCTGTCGGTGCAGACTATTAGTGGTTCAGTGCCCATACATTTGACAGGTCTTAAGCAATGTCAAAATTTGCAACAGTTGTCAAAGGTTGAAACATAAAAAAAATTACACAAACTTTATCAAACAAACGTCCAAATTAATTAACGTTTCATAATAAAAGCGACGCGCTAAAAAAATCTACATAACGAAAGAAAGAAAGAATGAATATTATTTATTCTGGACTCACACAGGCAGTTACAGAAACAAAAACAATATAAAAAAAAGAAACAATAAGAATTTAGACTACCTGCACGAGGCCAAAAAGGGCTCCTATCTCAGCATAATGTTGCGACATTTAGAAAAAAAAAACAAAATGTCGCAACGCTGGTTTTCTGATAGGACCATAGTGATGCGCATGCGTCATTTTGAAGTTTGAGAAAATAATGCCAATGTATGGTAGTTCAGCCAAGTTATCCTGGCATTTTTCTAACAATATTTAGAAGTATCTGTATAGGCCCTGGTTTATATTTACCGGTTTGGTCAGATTCTTCGCTGCACTCCGATGCTTGCTTGTGTCCCGAGTGTCATAAGAATACCTATGACAGTCGTTACGAGTAGTCAGAAGCTCGAAAGTCTGACGACCGGTGTAACCTTAGGATATCGGCATTGCCCAGTTACTGGGTTGTGGAGGTCTGATGGCAGTCCAATGTGACTGGAGCGGTAAGTATAAACCCGGGCTAAGATAACACGGGGCTATTTTACCCGGACTGATCGGTACCGACTTTCCTGCACCAGGAACCCGCTTCTTTATGCAAGCATTTCATGACACTGAATACCGTCACCGGCGAACTGTACACTTCTGCTTATCCCTTCTGGGAACAGGCTTGAAGCGTATTTTTTATTTATACGTTTGATTGTCAGGCATTCCAGCAACGCATCTTACGACCTCCAGACGGAGCGTCGTCTCGTATTCACCAGCCGCCTTTACCGCCGTTAGACGCCGCGCGTGTACGTGACGTCATGAGAGATGTCGCACAAAGAAGCGTCACCAATCCCAAGTACGTAGCCTTTATTTACATAAGGCCCATATTACACTATCATAAATTTATCATACAAATATGATGTCATATCTGTCAAATTCTATGATCATAGTTAAATGACGCTGTTCTTCATTTTTACATATTACACTTACGATCATATAAACGTCATACTTAAACAAGATGGATAACGATTTAGCTGTGTTTTTCGTCGCTATAAGTGCAATTTTAATAATTTGACGACACGTTTGGTGCAGTGGCTAAGCGATTGGCTTCTGCGCTGCGGGTCGTGGGTTCGATTCCCGCACGGAACAAATATTTGTATGGCCTACAGATAGTTGTTCCGGGTCTGGGTGTTTGTGCGTGTGAAGATTTGTGTCTGTAAAAGCACCCACGATACAGGAGAAATCCTAGTGTGGGGCAATGTTTTTAAAAAAAAGACAATAGAAGATAATAACGGTTAAAAAAAAACAAAAAAAGACGTATTTGCGTTAGATCATGAGATTAAAATTGCGGCGCTTCTATTGTTTTCGTTATTGCCATCTCACTCACGCATGGGCTCTGGAAGCGAAAGGCAAATTGTTGTACGTATCGAATAGCATCCTATAGACAACCCGCTAGTATGGCCTCGTGAGAGAATATGCTATGTAAAGTGTACAGACATGGAGCCGTTTTAAGTACTCCATACAAACACAGTATACCAGACCAGAAACTTGGCTCGTGTAACAGAGGTGTTTAATCTAGCGCAAGAGTCAGGGCCTCACTATGTTTGTAAAACAACTTTTTATGGCAATAAAGAAATTTATTATTATTTATTTATTTAAAAAAAACGATGACATATTAACCTATCTACGGTATTGCACAAAATAAGGGCAAAAATATTTATTACTAACAAAAATACAGGGTGTAAACGAAATCATGTAATCCCTTTAAATCGTGTGATGTACTACTGTAGATTAACTCTGCACGGGATACTTTTGGATTCAATAATAATAAAATTACAAGAAGTAAGCATTATGTTCATAACCTGAGGCATTATAGCGTCCCGAAAATTAAATGACCGCGCGGCGAGTGATAGCCGCGCATTTCACTCGGGGCGCTAAAATGCTTCACCTTAAGAACACATGTTTTCTTCTTGTAATTTTATTATTATTGAATCCAAAAGTATCCCGTGCAGGGTTAATGTATGTGTACATCACGAGGTTTGAAGGAATTACATGATTTCATTAACACCTGTATAGTGTGAAAAATCATAAACCGTGGGTCATGTTTGCGGCGTGTGAGTAAACAGTTTATAGATATCGTCAGTGGAAAGGTAAAAAGAGCGCCAATAGAGCGATTCAAAGTATTTTTTTAAGAAAATAAACATAGTTATTTTCTTAAAAAATAGTTTGAATCGCTCTTCTGTAAAGTAGGTATATTGGCGCTTTAGTCTTTTTACCTTTCCACTGACGATATAATTATGTAGTGTTCAGATTCGTAACAACAATCGGTCGGGCCATGTAATTAATATCTTGTGATATTGTCAGGCTAACAGCACTGCGGCCCCCGCAGGCCCGCATAGTGCCGCCGGCCGCCCCCCCCTCCGGCGCCGCTGACTACGGACACCTACTGCTCACTAACTCCGCCAGGAGGTTGGAGGTATGTTACTAGCTATTAAATCAGATGTAATAATATGGATACGACACACAGCAGTGCCCAAAAATTATTTTCTTTCATATTTCGAAGTGGAATTTAAAGTCAAATATACAAGGTTAGTCGGAAAGGGGGTACTAAGCCGAAAGGGTGTTAAAGTACCCATAATAAGGGATAACTTTTGTTCTACAACTTTCCCCAAAACTCGATAGTTTAGGAGAAATAGCTTTTCAAAGATTTCGTAAAAAATATGCTAAAATCTATCTGTCCATAGCTATGATCAGCTGTTTTTACAATTTAGGTCATATTTGGGGTCACGGATTAGAAAAAAAAATTTCTGAATTCATAACTAAAGCAGATATCTTTTTTTTTGAAAAAACTAAAATAAAAATTTTTTTTCATGCAAATAAAAATAATCTAATTTTTAAATTTTAACAATTGCTTTGTAATAGTCATCAGTGATACTTTAGGTGGCCCGCGGCTTAGTACCCCCTTTCCGACTAACCTTGTATAAACTCGATTAACTGAACCGACATTTGTTTGTACCACCCATATGTGCAAAATAAATATTTTTATCTTTTATTTTTATCTTTATTTTTTGTCTTTATCTTTATATTTTATCTTTATCTTTTACCTTTATCTTTTGTCTGTATCCTTTATCTTTATCTCCTTGTGAAAAAGTTCGTCCGGGAAACCACCACTATTAATTACTGCAGTCAAGTAGCGTTGTTGAGTTTCCAGTTTGAAAGGGTGCCGCTGAGTTACAGGACATGGTGACTGCAACTTTGTAATAATGTGTATAGTCTGGCCATTTGAATCTTTACATAGTATAAAACGCTGTCTGTCTGTCCCTATGTATGTTTAGATCTTTAAAACTACGCAACGGATTTTAATGCAGTTTTCAGCAATAGATAGAATGATTCAAGAGGAAGGTTTATTTGTCCCACATTAGTATCTACATTGCACCCGAGCGAAGCCGAGGCGGGTCGCTAGTTGATAGTAAGACAGTTAAGTCAGACAACTTTCAATACCCTTCATGTTAAAAAGACAGCCGATCTTTGGGGTAACTCCGTTGAGGTCACAAAATCTATTATCAACACAGTAGCACCTGAGTTAGCTGTAATTTACAATAAATGTGTTGAATGTGGTGTATTTCCTGACTTAATGAAAAGTAGTAAGATTATACCTTTATTTAAATCGGGTAGAACATCTGACCCCACTAACTTTAAACCTATTTCTGTGCTACCCACCTTTAGTAAAATATTTGAAAAATTAATCCTTGATGAGCTGCAAGCCCACTTTAATCTAATCTTATACCTTTAAACGAGCAATTCTTGTATATATATAATCTGAATCTCGGAAACGGCTCCAACGATTTTCATGAAATTTAGTATGCAGGGGTTTCGGGGGCGATAAATCGATCTAGCTAGGTTTCATTTTTAGAAAACGTCGTTTTATCCGTGTTTTCAGGCAATGAAAAATTGCTACAATATCATTAGAATATGAATGTAAATTTCGCCACCATCTTCAAGGTTGTAATAGCTCAAGTGGGAAATAGGGCGGTCCCGAAACCAGAAATTCTCGGTTCGAATCCAGAGGACTATTTTTTCTCTTTTTGTTTTCAAGTTCCTTCTTTATCTATTTCCCCTTTTTTTCTTTCCAAAAAACACGCTTTACCAAAAAAAAACCGAGCAAGGCTCGGTCATCCAGGTACTAATACCTTTAAACGAGCAATTTTTGTAAATATAGGTATATAACCTGAATCTCGGAAACGGCTCCAACAATTTTCACGAAATTTAGTATGCTGGGGGTTTCGGGGACGATAAATTGATCTAGCTAGGCATCATTTTTAGAAAACGTCGATTTGCAAAAAATAAAACGAGCAAAGCTCGGTCATCCGGATATTTGTTGCATAATTTGTTGCATAGGAAACAATTTGATTTCACAAGAAGTCGCTCTACAATTGATGCTGGTGTTGATCTTTTAGCTAATATTATAGCTAATAGTTTATTTCTTCTCAGAGTTAGTCAGATACGAAATGCCGGCGCCATCTTTTTAAAAACATTTAATTGAATTGTAAATGTGTCTGTAACAGATTTATTTACAGAAATAAAAATCTTTTATCATTTATAACTTGAGTTACCTAAACGGAGTCCGCACGCGACAAGTCGACTCCTAGACAATTCGCCCCTCCATCAGACTGCCCCTATGATAAATCGATCCCGTCAACTCGCCCTCCTGACAGCTCTCCCATATGACAACTTGATCCCGATAACTCGCCGCCCCGACAACTTGCCCCCTGATAGATTGCCCCTATGACAACTCGACCCCAAAAAGCTGGCCCCCCTGACAACTCGACACCGACAACACGACATGTGAACAGTTTACCCATGTGGCTATATGTGTGGTACAGGTGTTGCGGTCGTGTATCGCGGCGATGTTCGAGTGTCGCTACGCGGACGCGCGCAAGTCGTTCCCGGGCGTGCTGCGCGCGCTGCGGGCCCCGGGGGCGCGCGGCGCGCTCGTGCGGGACCTGGCCGCGCGCCTGCCCAGCAACAAGCACCTGCTGCACCACCACCAGTTCGAGCTGGTAGTCAGGTAACACATCGCGCCCGTCTACGATTATTCGAATATTACCATAGATTTCATATAAGTAGGTATAGATACATTCTTGAGAGGCTTTACTATTTTTGTCCATTAATTGGAATAAAAACAATTTTGTTCAGATTTTTTAATTGTTCAAGTCTAGATTTACATCTTAATCCAACGTGGTTATGTGTTTACCTGATAGCTAAATTTAATACAACTCGTGCTCAATAACAAAGAATACAAGGTTAAGTTACTTACTAAACAAAACGGTCAGTTTCATGTTGAAATTCAGAAAATAATTAGAACAACAGCACTGTGTGCGCGGCGCCCGCGCTATTAGAATAATATCCTGTAACTCATTACTAGGTATAATACCTTAGGGTCAAGGCGAAGGCAGACTGTAAGGGCGATGCCTCATTAGTGCGTTGCGTCGTCGCAACGGATCAACGCATCGTAAGCCACACCTGCGTTGCGACGACGCACGACGACGCAGCGCAAGAGGACGACGCACGTCACGTTTGCCCCTCTAGCAGTTGAACACTGTCCGTTGTCGCACCGGAGCTCCGACAGCGCAGTGCATCAGCATCACCCTCCCCCGCTTCATCTCTCGTCCGCCGATCCGCTGAAACGTAGCTTGCGACGACGCAACGTTTTAATGTGGCGTGTCATTTAAAATATATGGAAAACGACGCAGCGTTGACGTTGCGACGACGCAACGCAACGCACTAATGAGGCAGAGCTCTAACAGAACGTCGGTCATGTTGTGGTGAAAAGATTGTAGGGGAACGAGATATGGTGTTCTGCCTACGAAAATGGAGGATCCTCCTACCAGGCGGGTCTTATGCCTGGCGGGCCACTGCCCAACGGTTGATGTTGGGAACTACTGTATATATACTAACTCCGTGTCAAATCTTGATACCGCGATGCAGGATAGTTCGCATGTGGTGTGATAGATGCCGCCACAAGATTAACCCGTAAACGAGGTCGGTAGCGAGGCTGATTGCCGACGGTACGCTAGACGTACTTACGTATCGTCACTGGCGGAGGGTGTTTATACACCCACCACGAGTGCCTCGCTACCAACCTTGCTTACAGGTTAATCTTTCCACCACGGCATGACTTATTCTTGAAGAGAAGAAGGAATGTTGATTTGTAAAATCTTTTAGTTTGTCTCTGTTGCTAAGTGTGCACATATTATATTCATATTTAATCCAAAAAGAGCCGAATAAGATCCAAAAAGTCGCGTTGATGTTGTGTGACAGAGTGCCTTGTTCTAACTCCGTCATCCTACGTGTGAGAGAAACGCCTCGACGTGATGTGATGCGAAAAACAAACAAATAGCTGTGTCCAGCTTGGTGGGTAGTAGGTATTATGAACTTTTTGACGATTGTGCGACTATGGCTGACCGTGTTGACATAACGCGTCGCTTCGTATCACATTTATCGCCCACGTGAGACAGGTTGCACTAGACTACAATAATTCATCAATATCGTCAACAACATCATCATCATCATCGTCGTCGTATCGTTCTTCGTAGTTCAGCAATATTTCCACGCACATAATTCTCTCTTCTTCGAAAGTAAAGTACACAAATGATTGAAATGTTCCATATACACCTAGTTCGGGCACCTCTCTGTAGTCTACTATGAAATTTTTTGCAATTATTGTTCCCTGGAATAACATTAATTACCGTTAAATTTTGCAGGTCTAAAACGTAATTAGACCTGTGAAATGTGTAATTATTTTAAATGAACTGATCTAAAGAATAATTCTCAAAATGCTGGCTGCAAAATAAATATGTGACCATTGACGTAAATAGATTTTCATAGATTCTTAATTTATACGAAGAATTAGACACATTTGCAAAGATCAGTTTTTCATAACCTTTGAACTCTCGTAAATGTGCGAAAAATACCAAAAGTCATTGGCAAAATTATGTACAGTAGGGGAATTAACAGTTTCGTCAGTTTTCAAATTCATTCCTTTCCTACATCGCGGGCACATGGACACCTTTTCAAACTGTTGAACGGAATAGACCAATGCATGGAAAGTTATGTTTAATTATTTGCTAGCAAAGATCAAAATTGCCTTTCTCCATATGACGTATTAATGTCTTTAATTTGTTTTAAGGAGTTTTGTTGTAAAAAAACCATGACATCAATCAAATCGATGATTTAAATAAATTGTCATTACAAGTGGCTGTATTTGCTACTTGTATTTTCATTTCTATAATGTTGGCAATACATAGTCAGTAAAATAATTCGTTTCTTGAACTGTGCATTCCCCTATTGTACAACCCGTGTTACAAGATAATACTATTTACCGGTTTTATAGGACAATCGGTAGGATCCACATTACCCAAAGCCAACATTCGCTTCGTGTTTTCGTATCCATATTTCTTGAAGAAACTACACACGGAATCGTCGGTAAAGGTATTAAAAAACTTGAAGCCGCCGTCAACTTTTTGATAAATATCGACTGCGAACTGCAACATGTTAAAAATAAATTACTCGTGTTCGACTGTCCCTACGTATACTATCGAAACTACGAAATCTCATTTTTTATTTTATCTGCTTAAAATGTGTGAAATTATGTTATCTCAAAGGTTATAAAATAATCAATTTTTATGGGACCAAATGGCAACTATTCCGCATCAAACTAAAGAAGAATCACGTAAATCGGATCGTAAATCTCAGCGTAATCGGTGTACATACATAATAAAATAAAAACTGAGATTTTGTAGTTTCGATAGTATACGTAGGGACCGTCGGTTTGGTAAATCTTTGGTTTAACTGCTTGATCATATCAACATTCGTTTAGGATTTTAAAGTAACATTATTTCAACTTAAATGAAGGTTTCCTACAGAAACATCAAGTATTATTTCCGGCAGAAAGGCCGGCACGCCGCATGGGTGTGCATTGTCAATTACGTAATCAAACTTACGCCGTACGTCTCATTCAATTCTGTATCGAAGATCAGAGTTAAGTCGAAACAGTCGTGGGTTCGGTTCATCTTTTTGCGATTAATATCGATTATCATACGGTACTGGTCAGGGTTTTTACACTGCTTTATGTATAGAACCGACCATTCTCCTGTACCCTGTAAAATTGATAAGATATTTAATTAATACAATTAAAACGTAACATAGACAGTCTCTGAATTTTACATATTTTTCCACCTATTTTTTACTCATGTTCACAAAATAAATGATTTGATTGAAATGTATATGTAAGCTAAATGTAGAATATAAAAGCTTTCGTTTTAACTTATTTCGATACTCGTCTTCATTATTAATTAATTTTTAACCGTTTTCAAAAAAGGAGCGTGCTCTATTCGGCATGTATGTATTTTGTTTTGATGTAAGTACAATAGGGGAATGAAAAGGTTCGTCGGTTTTCAAATTCATTCCTTTCCCTAATCGCGGGCACATGTTAACTTTTCAAACTGTTGAACGGAACAGACCAATGCATGAAAAATTGTTTAATTATTTGGTAGCAACGATCAAAATTGCCTTTAGTCTCCATGTGACGTAGTAGTGCCATGTGATATCTTTTATTTGATTTTAGGAGTTTTGTTTTAAAAACCACGACATCAATCAAATCGATGATTAAATAAATTGACATTACGAGTGTCTGTCACCATGTCACAAGTATAATTTAATTTATTAAGCTGTCAAAATATAAGATATGGCTAGAAAGGGGGTGATTACTGAGATGACGGCTAATAGAGATGTATGGAAGAAGAAGACATACTGCGCCGACCCCAAATAAATTGGGATAACGGCAGGAAGATGATGAAGCTATCAAAAAATACTTGTATTTTCATTTCATAATGTTGGCAATACGTAGCTGGTAAAATAGTTCGTTTCTAAGGTGCATAACCTTTTCATTCCCCTACTGTACACGGTCTTCTACGACATTGCTGGGTCGAGTTACGTGATTATTTTTTTGATTGAAAGAGAACACATCAAGGTTGTATCGTCTGAATGTTATTATGATCTGACGAAGCATTTCGGAAATAGAGAATGGAACTCCTCAACGACGAACAGCACAAGTATCACGATTGGTTTATTGTAATTTGTATCAGAATTAAACACCACAATCGAAAACCAGTGATATCATAGTGTTGTGACCGTCGAACTGCCAAGTCATAGGTCTCGAGTTCGAATCCAAGGCACGCACCTCTGACTTTACGAATTCACGTGCTTATTGTATAATTATCACTTGCTTATAAACGGTGAAGGAAAACATCGTCAGGAAACTGGCATGCCTGAGAGCTGTTTCTCGACCATATTTCAAGTCAGAGGCCCATGGGCGGCATTAACTCTGACGCCAGGTTAGTCACTAACCACACGAAAACAAGAAGACCACCATCGAATCATTTTTGCGTACTTGTACCTGTGTTATTATTTAGCTCACTCAAAACGGAAAAAAATAATAACGTTCATAAAACAACCAAACACGCACACACATACACTATTTCGTTATCTATTACTTAAGGTAACGTTTAGACATCATGCATCTCTTAATTTTGAAAAGTGTTACGGGGTGTCCTGCGTAAGCGACAAGCGCGACGCGATGCGACGCGACGCGACACGACACGACACGACACGACACGACGTGGAACAAATACGCGTTACGTCGCGTCTTGCTACATAGGCCGCTAGTAGGGAATGCCGTCGTCTTGATCGCGTTCGTCGCGTCGCGTTCGTCGCGTCGCGTTTGTCGCTTACGCAGGACACCCCGTAACATACGATTTTTGCGTGTTCTCAACTGCGTCGCTGAATGAGAATGATAAATACGAAGTAACCTAATTTAGGGTACCTAGCGCCTTAACTTAAAACAAGTTTGAGACAATTCTTGTGGCTTAATGCGTGAGATACAGTCTGTCCCACTTGCTCGGAGGGGCGATTAGAAACGTGTTTTAAGTTATACTATTTCTAGGATAATTATAATCTATTTGACTTACAATAGGGGCACTGCCGAAACTTGTAACTGACGACATAGATACGGTGAGCAGCAATAATAATAAAACTTGCAACATTTTTCATTTACAACGTAACAATACAACAAATGATGGATTTGCGCAGCTTTAAATACGTTCATATTAATATCCCATGACGTGTCCACAGATCATTTTGATTGTATCTGTAAGTAAATTAGGGGCATTTATCGACACTTATTCCTCACGGTATTTATGATGAATTAAAAAAAATGAACTAGCCTTTTCACAAAGCTTCGCTTGCGTGATTTTTGTCATACAAAGGAGATTGTTCTACGCCCATACATTGTTCGCCCCAGAGCCAACAGCAGAGAAAAAATCATTTTCAATTTGTAAATTGCCCTTAGGAACCCATAAGAACATATTTTCTTGGCGGACACTTTAGAGAACACATTTATTTTTAAAAAAGGAACAGATTTTGATGTTATTTTTAATAAAAGAAAACTTAAGTAATTCCTTCTAAAATCGCTATTTCTAGTAAGTATCTACGAAGCTTAAACTTCAAATACAGTAAAATATAACTGTAATTACACTTTTATTATGCCTTTCAGGTACCTACAGGAATTATTTTTTGTTGGTTGAAGATTACTTAATAAGCTAGGGTAATTAATTATACTAAGTCAGCCCCACAAGAAACACTGTTTAGGTATAGGTTCTTACATACTTATTTTCCACTCTATGCAAACCATCAGTTGAGAAAATGTAAACATTTGAATATCTGTATGTATATCCTTTTTTCATTTTAGGTAGGTATGTATTGATTGGTACCTGACAGATTTTAGAATATGATTTGAAGCACTTTTATATGCAGTTGATATGAATCCTGTTGCTAGTCGCAGTAAGTCATACTGCGACCAGACCAACAACAGGCATTGTAAGTAGCCATTATGTACATATTATGACATTCTCATAGTAAAGAACAGAAATAAAAACACTTAGTTTTTATTATTTCAGTTTTATTCATTTTCATTGGTATCTTGTACATTTTCTATTAAAATATTGTCTAAGAATTGTGCAGGTGGCTCGATGTTGCCTTGATATCGGGCATAACTTAAATACCATATAATTGTCATTATATGAGCGCAGCATCCTATGGTCCTGCGCCCAACAACGCAGTTGCAGCAACATTGTACTATGCGTGCCAAATAAGAATAGGATCGCGCTTGCTACAACTTAACACGATAGCTGTCAAATTAGTACCGCCAGCAAAAAAATACTATGAAAAAAAATGTTATATTTTTTTATTCATAGATTTCATTACCTATTATTTACATTCATTTTTATAAAATGTTATTTATTGAATTCCATAAATAGATAAATTTGGATAATTTAATAATATTTGAAAACAGTATTCATTAAAGAAATGAACCAATATATATAGTTAACTTCACAAAATGCTACTGGTCACCCTAATATGTCGCCATAATAATAATATAGTGTCTGTGTAATTAATTTGACGTTATTGATTAGAAATACCAAGAAAGTGAACTAAAAATAATTAAACTGAGTATAATTTCTTTATTTATTTTTTTGCACACCTTACACTTTGGTAATGAAGTTCACGAGTATTGCGGAACAAAATGGCGTCTTGACAGTGCTATTCTTATTTGGCACGCATAGTATTATTGATTGTCTTCCAATTTGACTTCTGTCCAGCAAAATATAAACAAAATAAGTTTTATTGCTTATATGTCGGCTTTGTATTCTGCCACGTACAAGCAATATATTGCTACTGGAAGTGACTGACTCTAAGCCATTAATCAGGTCTTGGTCGACCTCCCTACACACTTTAATAATATAGGAACCGTTCTGTCGCACACGTTCCCGTTCGTCAATCAGATGTACCAAACCCGCAAGGGCGGTAAATCCATAACAAGGCGGGATAATGTGGTTCCCCATAGTATGATCAGGCCTGTTTAATTTGGTATATACATAAAGGGATTAGAATCAAATCATTTAAATTAATTTGTGGAAATTCTTGTAAATTTTCGCTATCTACAGTAATATTTTCCAAACGCATTACGATAAAAGCAAGGGGCTAAAGGGGACCGAACAGCCTGAGGGAGGGGCACACATTTCACGCGCATAACCAGCACGAACTTCGTTTCTTCGCGCTGGTTATGCGCGTCTTCTTCAGTTACTTGGACCAAGGCACACAAAAAATTTTGCAACAAGTTTTCCCATGGAATAACGATTTTTATACAAAAATATTACCAACATCTGTAACCGACTTGCATTGACGAAGACGACTCCGATTTGGAAAGGGAGCGCAGGGCATTGGCTGTGAGGGGAAAAAGGGTGGCTCGAAGGTTTGCTGATTGCTCAGTACCAGTAAAAATTACACTATTCAAGGCCTACTACCAAACATTTTACACCAGCAGTCTTTGGGCTAATCATACCCAAAAAGCAAACAATGGCCTGCGAGTACAATATAATAATACCTTTAGGGTGCTGTTGAGGCTTCCACCCTATTGTAGTGCGTCAGGTATGTTCGCCGATGCGCACACTGACGACTATTTTTAACCGACTTCAAAAAGGAGGAGGTTCTCTATTCGATTGGTTTTTTTTTATGTATGTACACCGATTACGCTGAGGTTTATGATCCGATTTACGTAATTCTTCTTTAGTTTGATGCAGAATAGTTGCCATTTGGTCCCATAAAAATTTAACATAGTTTGGCCCAGTAGTTTTCATTTAATGAACATTTTTATTTATTTATGAACATTTTAGTTTACGTGGACAATGTAATTATTCTACCTGATGTAATCTAGAAAAATCCTACTGTAATTTACAGAACAACCTATTACAGACACTAAAAAATAACTACGTTTAAAAAAACCGACTTCAAAAACTGTACTAGTACTTCCTGAGATTAGCGAGTTCAAACATACAAACAAACTCTTCAGCTTTATAATATTAGTATAGATGTTAGTATATATATATACCTAGAATACAAAAAGGCGATAATATATCAACCACAGATAGTTTCATCGAGCCCCATGTAATACATGAAGCTTGATAAACCTATCCATGGTAGGCCCATCCAGCCTTTCAGCTAACACCCTCAAGATATTGTTGGCGCTTCCTCCCACTCTGCGTGTCATCGACGTCACCTTCTTACACATTATTGCAAAAATAACTACGTTTAAAAAAACCGACTTCCAAAACTAAAAAGTGTAAAATAACTTAATATAAAATTAACAGTTTCAGAAGTCGGTGCCTTCAATTTGGTTCAGCGTGGATTAGCACCGACTTCTAAAACTGTTAATTTTATATTAAGTTATTTTACACTTTTTAGTTTTGGAAGTCGGTTTTTTTAAACGTAGTTATTTTTGCAATAATGTGTAAGAAGGTGACGTCGATGACACGCAGAGTGGGAGGAAGCGCCAACAATATCTTGAGGGTGTTAGCTGAAAGGCTGGATGGGCCTACCATGGATAGGTTTATCAAGCTTCATGTATTACATGGGGCTCGATGAAACTATCTGTGGTTGATATATTATCGCCTTTTTTGTATTCTAGGTATATATATATACTAACATCTATACTAATATTATAAAGCTGAAGAGTTTGTTTGTATGTTTGAACTCGCTAATCTCAGGAAGTACTGGTTGGAATTGATAAATTATTTTTGTGTTGGATAGTTCATTTATCGAGGAAGGTTATAGGTTATATAACATCACGCTACGACCAATAGGAGCGGAGCATAAATGAAACATGTTGCAAAAACGGGAAAAATGTCCACCCGTGCGAAGCTAAGAAGGGCCGCTAGTAGTTTATAAGATAATTTAGACACTAACACAATGTGGGCCTATGTAGTCTGTAAATAAAAGTTTTTTTTTTATTGTGAACACACCCGCAGCAAGTCGACTTCTGGCAGCTTAACTGATTTGACCGGCTTCCTGCAAGCTGCCCGTATTAGGTATTAACACAACATGTTTTACTCAGATCACAGAAACAAGCGGATCTGTGTTGGTTTTAGTGTAAACGGGTAAGCAAGGACTTGCTTCAATAACTTGCACAATTTAATTTGCGCAGCTTAATTTGCGCAATATAATTGGCACAATTTATTTTGCGCAATTTTACTTGCGTACTTAACTCGGCGTCATGGGGGTGGAAAATGTTACGCGGACATGGGGGTGGGTCATTATGACCCGATATTTAGACTTAAGATATTTCAATTTTTTTAAACAAATTTTTAATTTTTTTAAGGTGACTTCATTGTTTTATGAAACAAGAATTTGTATTACATGACATTTTAATTAAACCTTTAAACCTATAAAAATAAAAACACGTAAAAATCAACAAAAGTGGCGTTCCTTAGCCTAATCTCACATTTCTTAGCATTAATTGACCGTATTTAATTTTTTATGGCACTTTTATAAACTTAGTTAAGTTTATGTTTCTTTGCCAATAACGCTTAGCGCAACTCATAAACTCCAGCTACTGAGAAAAGCGGTAACGTCGCTTGCGTAGTTACGAATCTGTAAGCTAACAAAAACGTCTCGGGTCATTTTGACCCAACCCCCATGACGCCGGGTTAAGCGCATTTTATTTGTGTACTTTAATTTGCGCATTTTTCATTGTGCGTTGGTAAAATCGGCCCTAAGACAGATGAACCTTAACCGTGTGAAATAAGGTATTACATTATTAGACTGTGGTATTACTATGGTTTGTTATCAGCCGCCATTGTGATTGGACTTTCTGTAGCTGTAGCCTGACAACCGGTTAAATACATGCCTCTACGGTCACAAAGATTTGGATGAACCTAACTTGAAGATAAAGGTACACTGTGTGTTAGGCAGGGACTGAATAACCTGAAAATTATGATAAGATATGTTTAAAATACGATATGACGTCACACCCATAAATTCCGGTTACTGGAATATGTCGCTACTCAAATATATTTCGATACAGAAAAGTAGACTTTGAAAATGCAAAACGCTATATTTCGGTATCGGTACCTCATCATCATCATCAGCAGCATATAATGTTCCCACTGCTGGGACACAGGCCTCTTCTCTGTGAGAGGGAATGGGCCGTAATACACCACGCGGGCCCAGTGCGGGTTGGTAGATGTCATATGTCTTTGATTTTTTGGTTCTAGGACATGCCGGTTTCCTCACGATGTTTTCCTTCAAACCTTTATAAATATGGGTTCTCTTTGATGAACCGCTGCGCCACCCCGTCTTTCGCTATGAGGCCCCAGATAGCATCAATGTTTCAATAGTATGATTCATTCATCACTCGATGGTTTTCGGCACCGAAATCGTAAAAAGGTTTCAGTCGGAAAATTCAGATATGGCGAATGCGTCAGTCAGTTATTAACACAATAACTCGCTAAATACAATTATATTTAAATGTCATTATATTCTTGTCAATTGTGTGAAGTTGATAGTGACCAAATTATGTTTTAATTATATGTTTAGGGCTAATTGTATTTAGTGAGTCGTCGTGTAAGCAGGCCTGAATGTTAAAGTATTCGAAAACGTGTAAAAATAATATATAGCTGAAAACCTAAGTTAAATACCCGCATTAAGTTTAGTAGCAGGCGGGACCCAATTGAAAATTATAAACCGAAAGAAAAATTATGGGTCCCACCTGCTACTAAACTTAATGCGGGTATTTAACTTAGGCTTTCAGCTCATAATATAGTATGTTAAACCGACATAGAGTTTACTTCGTTTATATATAGTTTATTTTAATTTTGTTTTCTATTCTCAATCTTGTTTCGGTCTTTTTAGTGCATTACTTTTAATGTTTTTTTTGCAGTCGGGTTTTAGATTTTTTAAATTCTATACATATTTTATTTTAGACTTTTTAGTGTCCCGTCATAGCACGAGGTCCGACACAAATATGGCCCATTTTTACGTTATCAAAAACTTTTTAAACCAATTTATTATTTCTAATTAAACTTAAACATATAAGTTATACATATTTTTGTAACCCCCTTTTAATTTCCTTTATTTTGATATCCTACTCGATAGGTTTGGTTTTTTTTTTATTAACGTATTACTATTACGAGCCAAAAACCGCCATATTGTTTTCTTTTTTTCAAACACCCGTCTAAAGACACTTGGGTTTTTAAGACGAATATAACGATACCTTAACTGTCGAAATCCATCCAGCCGTTTGGAAGATACGAGGTTATAAAGAAATTTACAAACATACATACATACAAGATACGCGCGAAAAACATAACCCTTCCTTGGCAGTCGAGTAAAAACATGTTAATTTATTGATTTGTACTTGAAGTGAAGTACAAACAATAAAAGTTGAATTTATTTTATTAGGTTATTACCTATGAAATCAGCGTTTTGTATGGAGAATTTTAAAGAAGTTGCATTTTTCATACTAACATTTTCTTAATTTATTTAACAACTATGAACACTAATGTTTAAAAACTAAGATAACGTATGCCACTTAGATTATGCGACAAAAATAAGTTTTGGCAAAGTTAAAACAAAAATAGTGGTCATTTCTGCTAACAAATAGAGGAGTCATTTTTAAGGTATTTTTTATGTTTAGAAAATTATAAGTAATAAGGTTTTTTTACTATTGGTAGTTGTCTATGATGGTCATTATTCGATATAATATCAAGCAATTGATATATATTTTAAATCATAGAAGTGACGAGGTTCTCTATTTGTGAGAAAAAACGCCAATTTCATAGGTAAGGACCTAATACTTCATCAGTTCATGAATTTAATTTTTTTCAAGAAAAAATCATAAAGTGTTCTTTGCCATAGCCCAGAATATAAAAAAAATACATGCAAATTTATCAGTTTATTCGAAAATTACCAATAATTCCAATTTTGAATTTTAAACAAAACAACCGCCAAACTATTTTTTTGTTTATTTTTTATCGCAATCGTCGTCCTCGCATTCCTCCTCTTCCTTGAACTCCACGTGGATCTCCAAGCAGCTGACCTCTTCATCGCCTTTTAGTATAAAAACCTTGGCACAAAAGGCGCCGTACATGCCATCTCCCGGAAGCTCGCTGTAATCGAATACATAGTCGGTTACGTGGTACTCTCCCTGTGAACCAAAAAGAAAAAAAAATAGTATTTCCGATTCAAAATTCAGTTACATTAATGTTACGTTTGCGTTAGTAACTCGACAGCATTCGTGGTAGGCCTACAGAACTGAAGTGAAGATTACAATCGAGTCATTTTGCGTCTAGCTTACTCAAACTCAAAATATTTATTTGCACACTAAGGTAAAATAATACAGATCTTATTATATAGAGTAGGTACAGCTTAGCAACCTTTTCCAGGTGTTGCAATATTTTGAGGGCTCTAAGAATAAGAATAAGAATTATTTATTGCGTAACTGTGTACAATTAGATCTTATAATATAGCAGATTTTAGGATCTATATATATTTTAGGTCTACCCATGTCGGATATGCAATACTTAACAAAGAAAAGCAAATTGATTATTTATTTCCAAGTGTTAATTACATACATACTACATCATTTTTTGCCAAAAAACTCATGCAAATTATAATAAACATTATTAAGTAACATTCTTTTTAGTTTCGTTTTAAACTTGTTTCCATTTAAACTTGTTTCCATTTAATTGTATTATAGCTGGTTAGCTCTGATTAGAGCTCCAGTGGTATCGTAGCATTCATTTAAACTAAAAAAATAAAATAAAAAAAATTGGCCCCTGAAAACCAAATAAAAACAAGTTTTGTTTTTAATAATTAATTTTCATTAAATCATGTTTATGAGATGTTTTTCTCTCCAAAATATATTATATAAATCCAATTTGTAGTTTGCTTTGTTATTACATACACCCATATTCTAAGACGTTCCTCCAAAACTTACTCGACTCGTACTCGACTCAGGACGGCCTCGAAAACACCTTAAAACTGTATTCTTAGTCGCAATTTCGAGTGAACTTTGAGGTTCCTTGACGGAGTCATTACGTCATAATTTGAATTATCTGCATCGTGCAAATAAGGCCGCGATAAATAGTTGTAAAGATTATCGTAAGCATATTCGATAAAGTCTTCAAAATTCATTTTTTTTACATATGAACTTTGACACTTCCTTCCTTAAGGCAGGTTCTGAGGTACCTTGAGTTTGACAGATGATTCTTTACCTCGACTGAGGAAAAATTTCGAGTCGAGGACGTTTATGGCAACTAAAGGCTGAGTCGAGGTGGACTCGAGTTGGGTAAGTTTTGGAGGAACATTTTAGAATATGGGTGTTAGTCTACTCAACACGAAAATATATATAAACTTTAAAACAATTAGAAACTGACTACAGTAAAAATCATTCAAATCATTACTAAAATTTACATTTCCTGAAGTTGTTCGTTCGTTCTGCCTAGCTTTTTCCCAACTATATTGGGGTCAGCTTCCAGTCTAACCAGATGGGCTGAAAACTTGTGTTTTACACGGAGCGACTGCAATCAGACCTCCGCAACCAAGTTACTGGGCAATGCCGATATCCTAAAGTTAGACCAGTTGTCAGACTTTGGGGCTTCTGACTACCCGTAACGACTGTTATAGATATGTGTATGACGTATGACATTCGGGACCGACGGTTTAACGTGTTCTCCGAGGCACGGAGGGGTCTCGATGTGTAACGAACAGTCACCCATCCACATACTGACCGCGGCAAGACTTGCTTTACCTCCTAAATCGTAAGATCGTTAATTAGCACGAGCCCTTGTCTGAAGTTAGTGCCTATTTTACTTAGATTTTAACTCTTCATAACAGTATGGTTTTGCCGTCAACTTCACAAAATGTTAATTTTATTACGTTTTTTTTTCTTTTTCTAAGTTGTAAGTTGAGCAGCCTAGAATTTGGATTCTTTCCTGTAAATGGAAACCTATTTACGTGTAGAAACAAGAAATACATGTGATTATAAAAAATAAATACCTTCTCTATGGGAAACTCAGGGGGGTCGACGCCAGCGATTTCCAAGCAAGCCTTTACGTTGTTCTTTGCGTATTTATTGATGAAGTCGATGAAACACTTGTCGGATAATACCTGGCACGGCTTGCACCCTCCGTCCACGTGCTTGCATATGTCTACGCGGATCTGAACAATAAGAGGCAATTAAGATTGCTAATATGTAAAAAAAGCGTTGCTAAAGTTGTGGCCAAAAAAATGCCATATGGTTCAGTTAAACGCAGCGACTTGCATGCCCAAACGGTATGTGCAAACTTTGCGCAAACGGTGTGTCAGTTACAGAAATACCGCTTGCGCAAACTTTTTACCACCTTAACGTACCTACATGCTTGCATGCAAATTACAATTTGCGCAAATAAGATTGAACGTGCAGTCGCACCACAATATGGCGTAATGACGATATTTAAACCATTTATTTTTGTCACACATACACAAGTTACATAATATACATGCACCATTAAAAGACCAGAATGTGTAACAAAGGGTCCATCTCAGTATTTGCTGTGCTAGTGCACAGCACTGATTTTCAGCTGGCCCCTGACATTTAAAATAACATATTAAATTATACGCGCACGCGATAATCAAAAAAATAAATTAAATTAAATAATCTAAAAAAGTAAACATAATTAAATTAAACTTTTAATTAAACAAAACAAAATAAAACTAAAAACAACCTACTATACCCTGAATCCCTAATTCAGATAATTTATGTAAACAAAGGAGATAACAGGTCAAAAAGATGTCTTATTAATGGTAATTCTAAAAAATTGGCGTAAAAAAAGGCTAGATTTTCTTTTAAGTACTGCTTTTAAAAATAATTATTATAAAATTATTATGCCGTGATTATTTTTATACATTTTCGGTTTTAAACAAAGTTATTAAAAAAAGGAGGTTTTCTGGTACAAAATATTTTATGATACTGGTAGCACTGCAGGAGTTCCAAACATTTTTAACCGACTTCCAAAAAAAGGAGGAGGTTCTCAATTCGTCTGTTTTTTTTTATTTTTTTTATTGTTTGTTACCGCAGTACCTACACCCTCATTTATGAACCGATTTGAAAAATTCTTCTTTTGTTTGAAAGAGTATTCTTTCGAAATGGTCCCATTTAAATTTGGTGAAGATCTGATAAAGAACTTCGGAGATAAACAATGGAACTCCTCAATGACGAACAGTACACATAATGTGATGATGTGATTATGTGTACGAGCAGCGTCTTTAGCAGGTCCAACCATGTTTTAATTAAGGCCACTAAAATGAATGAAATAAAAAACATTTTAACTAAAATAAAACCGACTTCGACAAAACGAAAAAGTAATAAAATAATTAGGTACCATATAATAAAAGTAACAGATTCAGAAGTCGGTGCCTTTAATTTGGTTCAGCGTGGATTAGCACCGGCTTCTGAATCTGTTACTTTTATTATATGGTAATTATTTTATTACTTTTTCGTTTTGTCGAAGTCGGTTTTATTTTTGTTATCAAATTTCGTTTGATAGTACCTATGTCAAAGTCGCGTTATCAGTGGCGTAGCATGGGTGTCGGCTGCCCGGGGCGGAAGAAAATTTAACCGCCCTCTTATTTAGGTATTTCAATTTAATTTATACTATACATTACATACATTAAATATAGAGAACTTTTCGGCAAGAACAGTCATCATTATTTTGCATTGTACAGGTTAGATTTTAAATAAAAAAAGTTTATCTAAGTTTTACAATCACATTTATTAATACAAAAAATCTTGTACTTCAACCACTTAGATACATTGATATAGGTAACTCAGGTACCTACCACGAAAGATTAGGTACAGCTTGACGATCGACAAGATTAAATAATTAGCAAATTGAATATAAAACGCAAATCAATTTTTAATTAGACCTAGAACGATTGTACAATTTACAAAATATTTTTATTATTTATTGTTAAACTTTGCCGCCCCCTAAATAGTGCCGCCCCCACTACGCTACGCCACTGCGCGTTATTTCAATTAATTCGTTTACTTTTCCCCGATCGAACTTAAATGTTTTTCGCTGCGTATTTGTTGTTTCTTGTTAAGTTTCATTTGTTAATTGACAAATGGAGCCTCAGCCGGGTCCCATGAAGGCCACCGCCCGCGACAGTTTGTTCCCTGTCAAAAAGCGGCCTCGAAAATGTGAGTGCCACAGAACAACTCATGGTGATGAATGCCTACAAGCAGACATACAAGACTTGGGCTGAGGGTAAATATTGGTCTTTCGGAGACTGCTGCCAAAACAGTTGAATTTTGAAGAATATCAGCAGTGCCAGTGGAAAGTATTGTAAAAGAATACAAAACAACCCTTACCCTCAGTTCTCCCAAGTAAGAAGGTCCAAAGCCGGCTTCGTCCAAAGAATGGACGAGTCTACCCTGTCTGCAATAAGACGAATCGTACACCAGTTTTTTCGCAGAAATGAGGCACCTACCTTTACAAAGGTGAGAATAATTGATGATGTTACATTTATGACAAACCTATCAAGGTTTGTGATAAATGAGAATGAATACGATTCCAAAATCGATACTTACCTAGTTATTCAGATTCGAACACATCATGAAAAAAATATTTATATAATCAACTTTAATTTTATAGATGATTACTTAGTAAAAATTTAATGATAAAATGTTTTGCACCACTGTCCTGTCATTTTGATAGTGACATTTCTTGACGTTTCTTTGTATACATAAATTATCTGAATTATGGATTTGGAATATAATAAAATGGAAAATGGCTGACACTATAAATAACTGATTATTAAAAAAACTATTTCGAAAATATACTCACTCCAAAGCCGTCCGTGAAATCTTCATCCAATATAAGATCTGCGTTGAAACCGTCGTGGGTACGATTGATCTTTTTCTGTATGACGTCAAACTTGAACTTGTGGTCCTCCTCTTCACATTTCGTAATGTAGATCACGTGCCACTTACCAGGACCCTGGATAGATAATTTAGAAGTCCAATTATGACAATCAAACGATTGACTGATTGATTGACTTCTTCGCTACGGGTCGTGGGTTCGATTCCCGTACGGAACAAATATCTGTATGGCCTACAGATAGTTGTTCCGGGTCTGGGTGTTTGTGCTTGTGAAGATTTGTGTCTGTAAACGCACCCACGATACAGGAGAAATCTTAGTATAAAAAAAATAAAAATGGTCAAATACTCGGACGCAACTAAATTTAAAGTTGCCGTTCAGTCTCGTGCTGTTACTGTCACTTTAAGGCGAAATGACAGTGACAGCACGCAATTAAGGGCAACTTAAAATTGAGTAGCGATTGTACACATGGTCAAAAAAAAATGCTAATGGGGTCGATTAATGTGTGTTGATTAATTTCTATCTTTTTGTTATTTTTTGTTTTTCCTATTCGACTGCTTGTAGATGGTCTTGCGGACCGTTTCTACGTAACCGGGCAATTATTGGTGAGAGACCTGAATGGTCTCCAACCAACCCCGACGAGAGTAAAATACTTAACCTAAGCTAACTACTATTACTACGTCTACTATACTAACACCATGACTAGATAGCAACAACACCACTAAGGGCGTCCCCTAGGGGGGACTCGAACCTTGGCTTTGGACGTTGCTTGCGAGAGGACTGGGAGGGAGACAGCTTGATGAGGGCTGAATTAACGGTGTGACTGCGGAGTCAGAAAAGACGACCGGTTCCGCGGCTGCGGCGGGTGAGCACGGTGGATCAGGGACTTTATTTCTACCTAATACTCAAAAGCTTTAAGTACAGTTCCGGCGACGAGTTGTGGCCACTCTGAACATACTACATTTGCGAAGTTTCGCGCATATACACTCGTGAAGAAAACAGTAACTATAAAAACGATTAAATAAACTTTACTTAACTAATGGTTAATCCTGATAGTAGTAATTAAATGTTAACTAAAAGCTATTTTGTTGTTGAAAACCTATTCCGCAACCACCTGCACGATGTTCAGAGGGGTCACGATAAATTGGGTGTACTGTATAGTACTTATATCAGAGCGGGATTTGAATTTAAGAGAACTTAATCATTAGTCCACCTTTGAAAATTTTCGAGAAAGCTTTATTTCTGTAACTCCGTTATAGTTGATTCTGGCAATTCTCGGGTCTTAAAACAACCCGGAAAGAAAGAAAGTAATGTTCTTTTTTTTTTAAACCTTGTTGCCCCGCATTAGGTTTTCTCCTGTATCGTGGGTGCGTTTACAGTCACAAACCTTCACATACACAAACGCCCAGACCCGGAACAAATTTTTAGGCCATACAAAATTTGTTCCGTGAGGGAATCGAACCCACGACCCGTAGCGCAGAAGTCAATGGCTCAGCTACTGCACCAAAGGTGTCGTCAAATAAAAAAAATGTCGTATATTGATTTACAATGTCGTATATTGCGCAATTTCATGCCAACTGCCACTAAAACTGCGCTCGCCCAATCCCTTCTTCTCCCAATCCTTGATTATGCCGATGTCAGCTATCCTGATCTTACTGAAGTGCAGCTAGATAAGCTTGAGCGACTCCAAAACTTTTGCATCAGGTTCATATTTGGTTTACGCAAATATGATCATGTTTCCGAATTTCGCGTTAAGCTCAAGTGGCTGCCAATCCGCCTTCGCCGGAATGCTCATATATTATCATTGCTTTACAGTGTTCTGTTCATCCCTGCAACCCGCCCTTATCTCAAAGAACGTTTTAAGTTCCTTCATGACACTTATACTAGAGACTTAAGATCATCGGAAAATTTGAGACTTTCGATGCCCTCGCATTCTACCAAATTCTATGACAAATCGTTCACAGTCCAAGCTGTACGTTTGTGGAATGCGTTGCCGATGCCAGTAAGACAAGCTCAGTCACTGGATTCTTTTAAAAAAATAGTTAAAGATCATTTCTTCTCTCAACACGTTTCTAATTCCTCATAAATCAGTACCTCATCATCAATCTACCTTGTTTTCCCTATCACATAATTATATATCATATATATATTACAATATGTATATATATATGTGTAAGTATTATGTCTATGTATGGTGTGTAGTATATATTTTCCAGCAGTACACCATGGACTACCCCCTCTATCTTATTCATTGACTTCCTGTTCATCCATAGGTTGTCTGGTAGATATCGCTATCAGCGATAAGACTGCCATTGTACCCTTTAATGTTTGTTATTGTATAAGAGCTGTGTTACAATTTTGGTGTACAATAAAGTATATTCTATTCTATTCTGCAATAATAATATTTAATAGAAAACTTACCATATCACCGCTATACACCAGTACGAAGGCACAACACAGCACGCCACATACTACCCACAATCTCAACATTGCACTAGTTGGCTATCCAATATTTGCGTGCACATTCAGATGTTTGGCAAATCGTGGCACCCTATATAATAAATACATAATTATATAACATGACATGTTTAGTGGTCATAATGATGATATCTTGCAGCGTGATGGTCATCAACATACAGAATTAAGATAGTCATCGTTATTGACAAGGGTCAGATACATAATAAAAAAGGGTTTAAATTCTAATTGGCCAGACTGGCAGCGCGGTGCGGGGAGCGGCGCGGGTGCGGGAACGCGCGCGATTTACCTGTCCGCAGTGGAGCGTGGCTTCGTTCTGAGCGTTGTCGTGTCCAGTGTTTGTCAAAATATCATATGGATGAAGAAGACTAATTTTTATTGGAAAATTCTTACTACAAAACGATGTTTCGACATCCACAGTGCTTGAATAGCACTTATTAATTCTTCAACATTTAATTTTGAAGACGCCATCACAACAACGCGCGTGGTCAGCTTGAACTAGTTTGAGATCCCCCGCACCCGCGCGGGTTGTCGCTTGCCGCCCGCGCTCTCACTGCGGCCACTTGTATGAAAGACCTATGGCGTGAGCTACCCGCGCGCTCCCCGCGCCAAGTAGCCCGCGCCGCTTCGAAGTTCTTCTGTTTGAACTCGCCGCACCGCGCCCGCCCCGCGCCCGCGTTTGCAGTCTGGCCAAAGGCTTAGGGCGCTTTCAATTTAGACAGATTTCAATTTAGAGTTTTCATACAAAGCACGCAGTACGGCAGCAGTGCGGCGTGGGTACCGCGAAAGCTCGACAACACGCACTGTTGCCGCACCGCGTTCTCTGTATGAAAACAAACAACCGTCTGTGCGCATTACGACACCGCAACGATCCGACACGAAACGTCTAAATTGAAAGCACCCTATACGTCGATTCGAATGGCGTTGTTGCGAAAAAAAGTTGAAATGATGCGTTAGACACTCTAAACTAGAAAACTCATTACAAGGATATCCACCGTACCGAATTACTCTGGATGGAAACACATTAAATCAAAGATGCTTTGAAAACTCACTACAGCGAAAGTTTGTTAAATCTTATGATTCCAATATTATTACGACGAATTTACGACTAGAAGTCAAAGTCAACCTTAGTCTGCAGATATCTTGAAATGCAATGAGCTGTCTCCAGAATCTACGATGTTCCTGAAGTATTTGTTGTCTTAAACCCAACATCAGTGCCTTGTCGCGAACTCACTGCGACATCACTCTGGATAGATTAGATGCACCTTTAAAATACCTTTGTGCAACGGTTTGCATTTTACCTTGCGTTTGGGGCTTGTAAACGGGCCAGTTTTAAGGAAATTTGTAACTGCAATTGACAAGTCGACTATATCGTGCAACTCAGTGCAAAAGTTGCTGCCAGATTGCAGAATAGTACAGCGATATTGCACTATATACAAGGTTAGTCGGAAAGGGGGTACTAAGTCGCAGGCCACTTAATATATCACTGATGGTCGTTTTAAAGAAAGTGTTGAAATTTCAAAATTCGTAAATATTTTTTCCTTGAAAAATCATTTTCATTTTAATTTTTTCAAAAATTCTTCGTCCCTGCTTAAGTTACGAATTCGGAAAATGAAGCTTCTAATCCGTGACCCCAAATATGACCTGAAATGTAAACACAGCTAATCATAGCTGAGCATAGATACAATTTAGCGTATTTTTTATGAAATCTTTGTACAGCTATTTCTCTTAAACTATTGATTTTTGTGGAAAGTTGTAGAACAAAAGTTATCCCTTATTATGGTTACTTTAACACCCTTTTGGCTTAGTACCCCCCTTTCCGACTAACCTTGTATTTTATCTTGCATGTCTAGCTAGCCAGAATTGCAACTATCAATGTAAATCCGCGTTTTGGAATTATATGTAAAGATCGCATTGCCATGGACTGACTAGATTCTATAGTAGCCTCCTTCTGGAAAGATCGACAATTTCATCCAACCTGTCGGCCTCAATATTTCAGAACTGAGAACGGCAACCCTCACCAGTGAGAGAGGATAAACTATGCAGTCACCAACAAGCTTGCCCACTTGATTCTGGGCATTACTACTCGTTTGAGAGCCCTGCGTTCATCTGCAATATGCTGCTACATATACTACCCACTAAAATCCTCTTATGGTCCGACTCCACAGAGCGACTAGCATGCGCAGTTTGTTCAAAAATTTGCGCAAAATAACACGGTGCACTGTACGGTGTCCACACGACTCTGACTTGCATGCGCAAACGGCATTGTCGATATTAATGGCACTTCGCGGTTTACCGTATTGCTGTCTTAACCAGTGCTGCCAATAAAAGACGCTCCTCTCAATCTGTCGCTTAGGTGCTCCAATAATTTGGCGCTTCTTTTGTCCAGCGATAGTTGGACGACCTTATTTCTAGACCTTCCCCTCACTCTCACTCATCTTGGGTGCATTTACAAATTGCGATAGTCGGGCGACCTTTTGTTTTTTAGCGCTCCCTTATCTCTTAGGTTCATTTGCGAACACGTAATGGAAAATATTGGCATTGGTGCCAATTCCTCGAAATTCCCCGATTTTGTTAATTCCCCGCGCTTTCCCCGCACTGGCCCCCAATTCCCCGCAAATCGGGGATTTTCCCGCGATTGGCAGCACTGGTCTTAACGTAACATGCTTACTTGTGAAAATTAGAATTTGCGCAAATAAGATTAAACATGTAGCCGGATTGTAAAATATTGAAACTTACTTCACACACGGCGAGAAAAAATAGCGTTCAGTGAGAACAAATTAAATGGTCAGTAGAAAATTTACAAAATTGAGGAGTAACTATAACGTAAGCACACAGCACGTTACATACCCACAATATCTGTTATTCACTAGTTGTTTTAGAATATTTATAAAAGTTCAATGCTAAAGCTAATTATATAATTTGTCACATGTTCTGTGGCCATAACTTTGATTCATCTGATGGCGTGATGGCCAACTCTGTTGTAGATGACAATCGTAGAATTGATTAGTCTCCCTTTTATATTTTGTACGTTGTCTTCATGCTTGATTTTATATCAGTTGCCGTGCCGATAGAGCCCAACAATTTATTATAAATCGACAAATAACTGCAATTAATAGAGCTGCGTTACATGTTATGTCGATACATTTTTTTTGTCGGATATATCGGACTGGGGCGATCTTAAGGTTGGTCTGTTCGGAATGAGAACCGTCTTAGATTTGAAGTCGTTACAGTGTTTCATTACTTTTTATGTCTTGTTAGCAACACAGATACTATTAGTAACTGCCTTGTTGGTCTTGTGGTGGCAAGCGCCACTGCCGATCGTGAGGTCCTGGGTTATCGAACCCAGGACCTCACGATCGGCAGTCCAAAATCCAATAACAAAAAAAATCCAATAACACTTTGCCCGACCTGGGGATCGCCCCAGGTCGGGCAAAGTGTTATTGGATTTTCCGTGTGGGATTCTTTAGTTGCAGTTTGGAGTTCGGATCTGTGCCCGGTTGATGGCAATAGGCTCGCCTCGTATTACATAGGAGTTAATAGGATTAACATTACGGCGAAATGAGGGTGTTAATATACACCTCTGCCCAACCCTTCATGGATTACAGGCGTTATGTTATGTAAACTAGTTACTTAAACGTATGTAACTCAGTATATGCAATCTTAATGTTAATTCGAATGATAAATTATTTTATTTCTGTAAATAAATCTGTTACAGACACTTTTACGAGTCAATGTAAAGTTATTTTTAAGACTAAATGGCGCCGGCTTATCCTATTTGACTAGCTCTGAGAAGAAAAGCCGAATCATACTCGGAGATCAAGGTCTCTTAAAGTCCAGACATTGTGGTATAAAAACTATGCGAGTGTTACAATGTAGAGCAACGTCTGGAATAGCCTTTTGAGGAAAGTGCCATAGCAGGTTTTAAGTTGACCTATCCCAACTGACGGCACGCATGGGCATCAGCCATCGTGTAGCTCAACCTTATTTTCGGAGCTCAACAACCCAACGCACGATGCTGCCAATAAGCGGGACATTTGCGTAGGTCACAAAAAATACTCAAAACCGCCAAACAGTTAACAAAATTCGTATATAAAGCTAGCTTACTCACATTCACAATTTAATTTAAAAAAAAAACAGACGGCAATTATAGTCAATTATGGACGAAGTTATGATGACGAACAACTACCTGAAATACCTAGTCTTGCCATAAATATTGTCACGAAGAAAAAAAAAAATTATTGCAAATAATATTTATTACTTTTACAGTGTGTTAGTTTAATACATAAATATAAAACAATTTAAAATATAAAAAGCTTATTTAAAGTGGTCTCCGTTGGTTGCAATACAGTCCTTTAAACGTTGAGGCCAGTTATCAATAGAAGCACGCACTCTTTCCATGGGAAAATTCTTGACTGCCAATCGTATGGATTGTTTTAGGGACTCCAAATTATCATGGCGTTTAGAGCAAGCCGTACTCTCTAAAACTGACCATAAATCATAATCCAGCGGATTAAGATCGGGACTAGACGACGGCCAGTCTTCAGCTCTGATGAAGACCGAAACGTTCACTTCCAACCAAGACTGCGTGGACCGAGCTTTATGACCCGGCGCCGAGTCTTGTTGGAAGGACCATACTTGGTTATTGAACATGGTGTTGTTAAGGGGCTTAACTACCTTCTCAAGAATGGTATCTTGATACACTTGTGCCGATGTTTTGATACTTTTTTCACAAAAATATGGCTCAGTCACTCCTTCATAGCTAACACCCCACCAAACCATCACTGAAGTCGGATAATGCCCACGTTGCACTCTGTCGACTAATTGGGAAGCTTCCTTAGAGCTTTGAGCATAAATACGGTCATTTTGTTTGTTAAAATGTTGCTCAATTGTAAAGATTTTCTCATCCGTAAACAAAATTTTTCTGTGACCTCCCTTTGCGTACCGCTTCAGTAGTTGTTTTGGTTTTACCACCCTATTCTTTTTTAAATTATCAGTTAAAAATGGCCAGTGCGTCTCTTATAGGCTGCAAGTCCTAAGTCATCTTTTAAAATACGCGACATGGTTCTGGGTGCTATCTTCATCTCCCGAGATAAAATCTTTTGCTTTCGGACAGGATTTCTTCGAACTCTTTCCCTTACTGCTTTGACCACCTTTTTCGTACGAACACTACGTGGGCGGCCAGATCTTTTTCTGTCACAAACGGAGGAGGTCTCATTGTACCTATTAATAGCCCGGTACACAAACATTTGACTAATACCAAGCGTATGGAGAGTTTTAAAAATTGCATTTGGCTCCATACCAACTTTGTGTAATGCAATCACAGCGATTCGGTTCTCTTTATCACCCCACTCCAATTTAATATCGCAAAATATTGTACAATGTATTGGCGCCAAAATTAGAAAACTTAATGAACAATCGTATAAAAATGACAGATTCCAAATGCGCAGCGGTGTAGTTTGGTGGTGGTGGGTGCTGATGAGGTGCTGGTACGTGGGTGCCGGGAAGAATAAATAAAACGGCGCAGGAACTAATATTCGTGTATATTGGGCGCGTGTCACAAGAAAAAAGGGGAAGTGGCAGTGTTGCCACAATTGTAATTCAATTTACATCTTTATTTTAATGTTGGTGTTGCAAGCTAATAATTTAAATATCCAACATGCTGCGGCCTCACAGAAATGGCTCTATTAAGTTAGACACTTAATAATGAAAAGTTATACAAATTTAAATTATGTTAACTCAAAGTTTAATCTATTTACACTACTATATAATAAAAAGTAGAGATTAAATGCTTTTACAAACATGTGACTTATTATTTAACAACATTTAGAAAAATATATAATAATAAAATGTCTTATAACTATATATCATATTCTATTGGTAGTAGACAAATTTTGTTGATAGCCCGGGAATGAGTTTTCCCATTTGGGGTTCTAACCTCCACTGTCCTAATTTTGCCATCATGTCCTGGAAACAATTTAACAATTCGTGCCATGGGCCACGACATAGAAGGTGTATTATCTTCTTTTAAGATAACTAAGTTGCCTAGTTTAACATTACATTTATTATCACGCCATTTAGGTCTATTTTGTAACAAGTTTAAATAATACTGATACCACTGTTTCCAAAAAGACTGTTTTAGAGAAGTACACAATTGCCAAAACTTAAGCCTATTTTGTGGAACGTTACAGACATTATTTTCAGGATACATTGACATAGCACTACCTATAATAAAGTGACCGGGTGTTAGATAACAATAATCATCACTGTTTGAAGATAAAGGTAAGAGCGGTCGAGTATTAAGCACTGCTTCAATTTCAATTAATACAGTATTAAGTTGTTCATAGGTTAAAACAGTTTTTTGCAGTATTCTTTTTAAATGAAACTTTGTGCTCTTTACCGCCGCTTCCCAGAGCCCTCCAAATGTAGGCGAGTAAGAAGGTATAAAGTGAAATTGTATCCCACGCTCGGCGGTAAAACTTTGAACCTGCATTTGGTGACTCTGAGAAGTGTGCAGTTTATAGAGCACAAAGTTTCATTTAAAAAGAATACTGCAAAAAATCACTTAATTTATTGTGAATTAATCACTTAATTCACAATATACCTAGTCTGGCCATAAATACTGTTACAATTAAAAATAAGAAAGATATTACATTTGAAATATCTTTCTTATTTTTAATTGTAACAGTATTTATGGCCAGACTAGGTATATTGTGAAGGACGCCACGGTTGACATCTGTCGGGCATGCCACTGTCCCGGTGCATCCATTCGACATATTATTTCTGGTTGTTCTCGTCTTGCTAACGGCGAGTAGGTACTTGCACAGGCACAAACTACTGGTTAGGATTATCCACCAGCAACTTGCTCTGAAATACAACATTGTGGACGTAAAAGTACCATACTACAAGTATGTGCCCGACCCAGATTTCAAGAATGGTCATGTCACATTGTACTGGGATCGATCTATCATCACTGACGGGACTATTGTTGCCAATAAGCTTGACATAGTGGTGATAGATCGATCAGAGCGTCTCACAATGATTGTAGACATCACTGTTCTACATAACGAAGACCTAGTGATAGCCAAGAAGGATAATGAAATTAAGTATCAAGACTTGGCACACGAGGTTGTCGACATCTGGGAGGTTGACTCAGCAGTCGTTGTGACGATAGTCGTTACGGCCAATGGTTTATTAGCCAAGAGCTTCGACCAACATCTGATGAGGCTCTCGTTGGGCGGCTGGATCAAGGGCCTGATACAGAAAGCGGAACTTCTGGACACGGCGCGTATTGTTAGGAAGGTGACCACCGGTAGGTTGGGCCCTGTTCCCGATGCCAGTGGACTCCTTTTTATATTTTAAAAAGTAACACCTTCATTTCGGCGTCCCAGGTAATAGGGGGCGAACCTATTGCCATTAACCGGGCACAAACCTTTACACCGGGTTGCTACTGAGTAATTCCAAAGGGAAAAAAACCAATAATAACACTTTGCCCGACCTGGGGATCGAATCCAGGACTTCACGATCAGCAGTCGCGCTTGCCACCCCTAGACCAACGAGGCTAGTCTTACTGGGTAGTCGTGAAAAGTCGTTATAGGGTTATTTTTTAAACGACCTTTCACACATTTTTTATCACGTGCAGTGCAACATACCTATACTTACTTGCTCACATCCTGTTTACTTACCTATTCAGTACAAGTATTATTTAACGATGCGATCGGTGTATCTCGACAGTAAATCAACATGCGATTTTGTCATAATAATATATTTTTAAATTCTTTATAGGCACAAAAAAAAAACAAGTCATGTTTGTTATTTTTCACTGCACGAATGTTGTTATGGTCAATTGGCCAGGAAATGACTCGTATGTTTTTATTTTATAACTAGCTGTGCCCTCGCGGCTCCGCCCGCGTAAGAAGTTTTTTTTTAGATATTTGCGTAACTTAAACCGTTTACGCAGCGCAGGCAACGGAAGCTCTCAAAAAGGAATAATTTTTCCCGTTTTTGCAACATTTTTCATTTATGCTCCGCTCCTATTGGTCGTAGAGTGATGTTATATAGCCTATAACCTTCCTGGATAAATGGACTATCCAACACAATAATAATTTTTCAATTCCAACCAGTAGTTCCTAAGATTAGCGCGTTCAAACAAACAAACAAACAAACTCTTCAGCTTTATAATATATTGGCCTGCAAAAATAAGTATCACACTTTTAAAATTGCAATAACTTTTTAGGTACACAAGATATATTTTCGAAACAAAAAGGACTCAAAAAAGAGTTTAACTTTGTTACTATAGTTTCAAAGAAAGCTGATAAAAATTGCTATAAAACGTTTTTTATTTTAAATCTCTAACTTCTATAGTTTAGAAAAAATTGAAATTTTAAAAGTGTGATACTTATTTTTGCAGGCCAGTGTATTAGTATAGATAATGTTGTTTACATTATTCTTTACCGGTCTAACGGTCTAACCTTATGATACCGGCAGTGCCCGGTTACTGGGTTGCGGAGGCCTGATGGCAGACGCTCCGTGTAAAATACTGGTATTCAGCTGGATCTGGTTAGACTGGAAGCTGACCCTAACATAATTGGGAAAAAGGCTAGGAGAATTAATGTTGTTTACATTATTCGTTGTGGTTTTACAGAAGATTGGATACTTACTTACCTCCAGCATCTGAAAGAATGAGCAATGCCCAAATTTGCTTATCAGCTGTCAAATTTCATGTCAAGTGATGTGATTGGTTGGTAGTATTTTAGTCGACCAATAACATTAATTGATATGAGATTTGATAACAGATTCAATTATCAGCTTTTCAGAAACTCGGGGTTAGATTCATAACTTTATGAGGATTGTGACCGGCTCTCTTACTAAAACCCAATTTAACTGATATAAATACGTACAATCTTCCTTTAAGAGCTTCTATATCTAATAACATCGACCTCACTTCTAAAGTCGCATTAAGGTGACAAGACATGTTTCACAGATAATAACAAATCTCATTCAATTTCATTCAAGATTCATGTTTGGGAATGGTCTAAACCAGAGGTCCCCAAACTTTTTTGTTTCGTAGACCACTTATCAGGTTTTACAGTTTTGGGTAGATCGCCTGTTTAGCTAATATTGAATTTTTGCAAATTCATCGACTTCAAATGTGTTTTTGACTGATCTCTAACTGTAGTGAGGTGCAGATTGAAAAAAACAATTTAAAAAAACACATTAAGTTTTATACATTTAATAAACCTACGACAGTACCTACGATAGTACTATCGTTGTCGGTCTGTTTGTTATGTTTTCAGGTAAAGACTTAGCTACAAATCATCTGTATTTCATGGGTTATTCCATTAATGGAAAGTCAAAATTAAAGTTACAACCTGCTTAAATGAGATACACTATCGTGGAACCCCGTTTACGTGTCACGGACCCCCAATTATTATTTTTCACCCACATGGACCCCTTGTAGGTCGTCGTCGACCCCTGGGGGTCGATATACACCACTTTGGGTATCACTGGTCTAAACATTAACAATTTCACGCTCTTACCTCTGAATTTATCATTTATTTTGTGAATTTATGCGTTTTTAACAGACATCTTTATTTCCACAATCTGTATAATCCCCTTAAACTTTGCGCAAGTATTTTGGCACGCAAGCAGAGATAGTCTAGCGGTTGAACGCTTGCCTTCCATGCAGAAGGGTTTGAGTCCGTTTCTAGACCATACCTCTGACTTTTGGAATTCATGTGCGGATCAGAATTTGATTATCACTTGCGTTAACGGTGAAGGAAAAACATCGTGAAGAAACCTACACACCTGAGAGGGCTCCATAAAGTTCTCGATGGTGTGTGTAGTCTGCTAACCTGCGTCACCAGCGTGGTGGTCTAAGGCCTAAACCCTTCTCATTCTGAAAACAGGGCCGTGCCCAGCAGTGGGACAGTAATGGGCTAATTATGTGTGTCTTTTGGCAGGACCTTATATACTTAATTAATTTTTATTGTTACAGGCTAATGAACTGTGCGCTCCAGTCTGCGACTGCGTTAGATGAGCACACGATAGCAGCAGCCATGCTGCCGCTCGCCACCGCCTACTGCAGGAAACTGTGCACTGGAGTCATACAGTACGCCTACATGTGCATACAGGTAGGCTTAAAGTTCAAATTGTCTATTTCAGGGGGAAAATAAAAAAACCTGCTTCGTTGGTCTAGTGGTGGCAAGCGCGACTGCTGATCGTGAGGTCCTGGGTTCGATCCCCTGGTCGGGCAGTGTTATTGGGATTTTTCGTGTGAAATTCTTCAGTAACAGCCCTGAGTTCGGATTTATGCCCAGTTGATGACAATAGGCTTGCTCCCTATTACATGGGACTTACACATAACGGCGAAATTAGGGTGTTACTGTACACCTCTGCCCTCTGCCCAACTCTTCGGGGAATACAGGCGTGATGTTATGTTATGTAAATAAAAAGATCATTGCCAACAATCAATCTAACGTCAGGTTCGATTATACTTCGGAAAATTTTATTTAAAACATTTTTGTGTATGTATGAACCTAAATCAAAAACTTTTAAATTATATTTGATCAGGAGCATCCAGTCTGGACAAGCCAGCAGTTCTGGGAGGCGGCTTTCTACCAAGACGTGCAGAGAGACATCAAAGCTCTGTACCTGCCCAACCCTTCGCACCATCAAAGAGTCCCTAGCCCAAGGTAAAGCTAAAGTCATAACCACAGATATAGAGTTGACCTACTTTGCGTACCACCAGTAGGAGCAATGCTCCTACATTGTATACTGCTGATTTAGTTCTCTGTCGGCGGTCTCCTTTTCTGAACCGCGAATGTTTGCAGGTTGTGTGTGTGTGCGTGACCTTATACAAAAACAAAAACTCGCGTAAGGAGTGCGTATTGTTTACTTCTCAGCAGAAATTGCGCTCGTTACATAGGTAAATAGTTTGTACAAAAAATGTGAAACACCTGTTTTCATACAATTTGATCAACCTGTGGTATCTATTCAAATCTACAAGGTTAGTCGGAAAGGGGGTACTAAGTCGAAATGGTGTTAAAGTACCCATAATAATAGATAACTTTTATTCTACAACTTTTCCCAAAAGTCATTAGTTTAAGAGAAATAGTTGTTCAAAGATGTTATAAAAAATAGGCTAAATTCTATCTATCCTCAGCTATGATCAGCTGTGTTTAAATTTTAGGTCATATTTGGGGTCACGGATTAGAAGCTCCATTTTCTGAATTCGTTACTAAAGCAGGGATGAAGATTTTTTAAAAAACAATCATATAAATCATTATGCATGGTTTGTGTTTTATCGAATTTTGAAATTTAAACACTTTCTTTAAAATAATCATCAGTGATACATTAAGTGGCCCGCAATTTAGTACCCCCTTTCCGACTAACCTTGTATCTATATGTGTGGTCATAATAATCTCATTTCAGATGTTAAGTTATGAGGGATGCCTTTCAAAATACTGTCTAAATGTTAATTAAATAGTTGGGTGCTGTCAATGTTTGGTCCCTAGTTGATGTTTGACAGTTCAGGGAAACGACGAGACTCAGAGATACTGGTTGATGTATGATAATGTTTAATGGCTATTAATATACCTTGACATTATTCATTTGAACTGTTTACAAGGGGGGATAAAGGGGTTGGGGGAGGGAAGGGAGAAATCCGTAAAAATTCGAGAAGTTGATATTATTTTATTTTCAACTATTCTAGCTTTTTGTAGCTCTACTGATATATTGATTTGATACCATAATACAACGCGCTTTAAAAAAGAAGACTGTTTATCTAAGAATGAACATTGAAAAAATGTTCCAATGAGTACAGAATTTATTATTTATTGTGTTTTTTCTAGGGATGACGAGGAGTATATATCGCTGTTAAAAGCACAAGAACCAAGCGCGTTGGAGATCGCTGCCGAACAGATGAGGCTATGGCCTAGTTTACCGCCAGGTATAACAAAATAACTAATTACTTTATGTACTAATCGGGCTAGGGGCTTGCCGCGGTCAGACCGTGGATAGGTGACCGTTCGTTACACATCGAGACCCCGCCGTGCCTCGGAGAGCACGTTAAACCGTCGATAATACCAAGGACAGTCGTTATGGTTAGTCTGATAACCGGTCTAGTCTTAGGATATCGGTATTGACCAGTAACGGGGTTGCGGAGGTCTGATGGCAGTCGCTCCGTGTAAAATACTGGTATTCAGCCGCATCTGGTTAGACTGGAATGTGACCCCAAGATAATTGGGAAAACGCTAGGAGGAAGACTATTTTTCACTTGAAAATGTCCAATGACACATCAAACGTAATGTAGAATAAATAATAAGCAACTTTCTATGTAAGTTTAACATGGTAACTATGGAAATAATATTTTTCTCACAGAAAAGCAACGCGAGATTATAGCAAGTGAGGAGTCGACACTATACAGTCAAGCAATACACTACGCGAACCGGATGGTTTACCTTTTACTCCCGCTAGAGGGCGCCGGCAGACGCGCTGACGTCAGAGGAGACGACGCAGACAGAGCCAGCAATAGTATTACTAATAGGTAAGAATATCGGAGTACGGGTAACCTACCATCACCCAGCACACTCAAATGCTAAGCTTGTAAAACAACCATTGTAAATGAGCATACCAACAACTAACACGTATTTTTTCATAGCATGTGTATTCGAAAACTAAAGAAATTACTTGCTTGGTTTCCAAATAATGGGTGAAAGCCCAGAATATGTGACATTTTCTCTATTGCAACGTAACGTTTGTTAAACAACTTTTGCAGTCAATGAGACTTATTCCACCGTGAGGGCGCTGGAATATTTAATTCAATACAAAATTTTTTATAGTTTAGGTTTTGAATCTCCTACGATATCTTCTTTGGAAACTGGTTGAAGAGCAAGAAAGTTTTTTCTTTTTTGAGACCTGGTTGCGGAACTCAGTTGCCATGGCGGCCGGTAGGGTATTTAAGCTTAATATCAATATTCATTTTGTTCAGTGTCGCCGAGTCAGATAGTGTGGACGCTGAGTCGGGGTTCGAGGAAGCAGATCCAGGAGAAGCTGGCAACAACGTCATCAAAATGGTCTCCAGATTTGTTGATAAAGTGAGTCCGAAGCATTATTACTATTATAATAATCCATCTTCACGGGTTTCTTCAACTTCTGTGAAGGGATGTCGGTATTTTATTCGACCGACGTTACCTAAAGCAAATATTACAGTAAAAAAAAAATATTCCAATTTAGACATCGTCGCTGCGCCTAAAAAATCCGCTGTTTTTTTTTTAAATTTTGGTTTTTGATGCTATTTTATAGTACTTCTCAAGCCACGTAGGCCTGTGATATCTGTTTTCTAAATTTATTTGGTTAAGGAGATAGCACAATAAGCTATGTGATTTTGGCCAAAAACGTCTTCAAAAATCCTCTATGTGTGCAAAGAAACTTTACGTATTTTTATTTTGATGCGCGCCTCTTAGAATTGCGCTGCAATATGACACAGCGGATTTATTATTTTAAAATAGTGTGGAAAATCCGCTAAGTGTTCTAGGAAGACCAACAATGAAAATTATCGCGGTATTTATGACCCAAAAAAATACGCTAGGTGACCAAATTCACTTTAAAAAGATCCTAGCACCCATTATATCGTAGAAAAAAGCAAAAAAATAATATTTTATGATGTCTCTACATAAAGTCTAATTTTCTGCATACTAAGTTTTTAAATGTTGTTATCAGTTTGGGAAAAAACAGTTTTTTGCTTCTCCTGTAAAGTTGGGATTTTTCACATAGCGGATTTTGCAAGCGCAGCGACGACATAATTACATCATGTACCTAAACTTAGTTGGATACAGATTGAGAAAAAAAAATTAGCTAAGGAAATTGAACTGTGTGTAGTTGAACCAAGGTTATTAATCACAAAATCAGCTAATTCTTCAAGTAGCCAACTTTCCCAATTGGCAATTGGAATTTAAATTGGAGTTCCCGTTGCAGGTTCTGACAATACTTTCTTATCAACTTGAACCCATTTCTTCCAGTATTCTTGAAGTTGCGCTATTTGGTAAAAATAACAAAAGTTTAATTTAAAATGTGGTGTGATGTTCGTCAGGTGTGCACAGAGGGCGGCGTGACAGCCGAGCACGTGCGCTGCCTGCACCAGATGGTCCCGGGCGTCGTGCACATGCACCTGGAGACCTTAGACGCTGTCGCACGGGAGAGCCGCCGCCTGCCGCCCGTGCAGAAGGTATCATTCATAGGGAAACCACACACAAACTGCTGTCAAACGTATTGTATACTGCCTCATTTTAAACCTAGGTTATTAAAAATGGCCTCGTTGGTCTAATAGTGGCAAGCGCGAATGCTGATCATGAGGTCCTGGGTTCAATCCCCAGGTCGGGCAAAATGTTATTGGGTCTTTCCGTGTGGTAGAACCCAGTAGAAGCCGGAGTTTGGATTTGTGCCCGGTTGATGACAATAGGCTCGCCCCCTATTACATGGGACTTATACATAACGGCGAAATGAGGGTGTTACTATACACTTCTGCCCTACCCTTCGAGGAATACAGGCGTGATGTTATGTTAAAAATGGCCGTAAGTCTTTTAGCGTTATCTCTGTGATCTTAATTTGCTATCGCAAAATTATTAATCTGACTGCAATTTTATGAAATAATTGTGTTATAACTGTCTTATTTTGTTATAGCCGCGTATCGTAGCCCCAGCATTAGTGCCCGGGGAGACGGTCTCGGTGCCAGCACTGCGCGCGTACTTAGTGTGTGACGGGCGACACACGGCGCTGCTGCCGGCGGAGGGCGCGCTGTTCCTCACCAACTACCGGCTCGTGTTTAAAGGCACGCCCACCGACCCTTATGGTGAGTTAAAATGGCTTGTGCAGCGGCGAGGAATTGTCGTAAGATGGAAGACAATGCCTTGCTGCCTAGAATTATAAAACGTTTATTACTGTGACCAATATTGTGTACAATATAATGATTTTGGTACAATGCTTGAATTACATGAATGCGTGCTCTAACGTTAGCGGTCTGCGGACGAGTGGCCGCCGCTGCCGAGGCCGAACATACGTGTGTGCGTGCGTAATACACTTACACACGGTTCATAAAATTATAATGGATATCGCTTCGACAGCTTGTGATAGGTTTAGGGTAGCCTATGGGCGAGACACCATAAGGAGGGTGCTGTTATGAGACAACAGAACACACAGACATAAGAATCAAACGGTGCTGACCCACCGTCTTACAAAAAAATAAAATAATATTTGATTGTTTTGAGACAAATGTCAAGTTGATTTCTTGTATCCCATCCCTATTACAACGCAATGGAGAAGGCAACTGTGGAACTAATGGCGCCACTTTCGATTGTTCCAGTGCGATCTTATTGGTTGCAATATATTTGTAGTTATTGCTCATATGAATATGGTGGTTCTGATTGGTTCAAATAACTAAGTATGGAGGTGCTGCCATCTGCTTTCGTTTTGCGTTGCCTTCCCCATTGGCGTGACCACCTACTGGGCCAAACTAATTCGGTTACCATACCGGCCGGTTTCCTTGCAATGTTTTTTATTCTTAAACACAATTAAATTTCCGTTTTGTCAACAGCCTGTGAACAAACAGTGGTCCGTTCATTCCCGTTATGTTCTCTCACGCGGGAGAAAGCAGTGCGCACACATTATCTGCCACACTTGGAGCAGTCGCTGCAGGAGGGTTTGCAGCTTAGATCTGCTACTTTCCAGCTCATTAAGGTAAATATCTGGAAAAAGTACTAGACCAAATTTGAAAAAAGTGCCACGTGTCACGAGCATCATTAACGATTGGTGCAATTACAGAGTGGTATTTTTTTTTAGAAAAAGAGAACGAGGCTGATTCCCTGTTGAACTAACAGTTTTTTCAAATGGCTCATGGCTCCTATTACCTCTTTTATGTTTGTAATACTTACTGTCTTGACAATACAAGGTTAGTCGGAAAGGGGGTACTAAGCCGCGGGCCACTTAATGTATCACTGATGATTGTTTTAAAGAAAATGTTAAAATTTAAAAATTCGATTATTTTTTTTGCCATGAAAAATATTTTTTATTTTAGTTTTTTTTTTAAATTCTTCATCCCTACTTTAGTTATGAATTCAGAAAATGGAGTTTCTAATCCGTGACCCCAAATATGACGTAAAATGTAAACACGTCTGATCATAGCTAAGGATAGATAGGATTAAGCGTATTTTTTAAGAAATCTTTGAACAGCTATTTCTCTTAAACTATTGACTTTTGGCGAAAGTTGTAGAACAAAAGTTATCCATTATTATGGGTACTTTAACACCCTTTCGGCTTAGTACCCCCTTTCTGACTAACCTTGTATATTCCCATCTCAACAAATCATTTCAATATAGTCTGATTTTGAATACTTTCGAATAATGTGTAGTTATCGATAATGAAAGCACCAAACCAAATTAAAAAATATGTTGTTACAGGTGGCGTTAGACGAAGAAGTGAGCAGCGAAGCAGTGGAAGGTTTTCGCAAGCAAGTGGCGCGGCTTCGACACCCGGAACATGTTCTGTTACACTTTGCGTTAGCGCCGCGCTCGCAACCGCCGCCCAAACATAGCCAGCCTAAGCATCACACCCTCAAGTACGTACCAAATGCCTTTTTTTACCTAGGGAAATCATCATACCCTCCATCTTGGGGCAGGCCGGGGCTTATGTCGGTCTCTTATCGTCTAAAACCAACACGACGTTTCTTCCAGAACCTTTGCCGGGGTTGCGGTATTCGCTATACCTACCAAAATATCCTATCAAGACTGACCATACACATCTCTGGCTCGAACCGTAGATTATAAAATATCGACCTCAAACTAATGATTAAAAAATAATAATCGATTAAGAATATGACAGCTAATAGTCCCTTTACACGCCACTAGATGGTGTCAATAGTAACAAAAACAATCGGACAGCCTGACACGTATTCCTTCCATAACATTACATAGCATAAAACAAAGTCGCTCCTGCTGTCTGTACGTTTAGATCTTTTAAACTACGCAACAGATTTTAGAATAGAATAGAATAGAATATACTTTATTGTACACCAAAATTGTAACACAGCTCTTACACAATAACAAACATTAAAGGGTACAATGGCGGTCTTATCGCTGATAGCGATATCTACCAGACAACCTTTGGATGAACAGGAAGTCAATGAATAAGATAGAGGGGGTAGTCCATGGTGTACTACTGGAAAATATATACTACACACTATACATAGACATAATACTTACACATGGGTAAATATATATACATTTATAAATATTATAATATATATATATATGATAAATGATTTTAAAGCAGTTTTCAGCAATAGATAGAGTGATTCAAGGGAAGGTTTATAATTATATGCCCTATATTAGTATCTACATTGCACCCGTGCAAAGCCGGGGCTGGTCGCTAGTATTGTATAATTCTTAAAAAGCTATTCTCTTCAACAGAGGATTCGCCAAAAAGACGTTATTGAAAACAGCCCGCAAAGCCGGTCTGAAGCCGAAGCCGTCCAAGCGTCAGAAATACGTGCTCCCGTCAGCGGACGCGCGGTCTCTGACGTCACCGCCGCTCATGTCCTCGCTCTCTGCTGACACCCTGTCCCGTGAGTCGCTTTATACAAGTTAGTTCATATAAGTTACTTGAAACTGAAAAAAGTTATTTCTATAATAATATATCATGTATTGTATTAAATACTAGCTGTGTCTTCACGGCTCCGCCCGTAGACTATGTTACTCGGTGATAATGTAGCTGTCTAACGGCAAAAGAATTTTTGAAATCGGTCCAGTAGTTTTGAAGTTTATTCGTTACATTCAAAAATATAAAAATACAAATATTTCCTCTTTATAATATTAGTATAAACATAGATTAAAGCCATGCAGTCTTTAGTAAACAATGTTTCAAATACAAATTGAAGGTAATTTCTGAAACACCACACACTACAGTACGTGCGCAAACTGAATGCAGAGCTGAGAAATGCATGTGGTAATCCAATAGTGCTTTTAGATGACAAGGACAGCACTACATTTGCGGGCGTGTGAGGCGAGGCGTGCGGGGGAGGGGGAGGGAACCTCGGGCTCCGAATGTATTCAGGAGCGCGTGTACTGTAAATGTTTCTGAGCTTTCACCATCAGAAGCTGTCAGAAGTGCTCACTGCCACATTTATTCAATGGTTCACAAACACGTAGATTACTGTTTCTAACACAGTATTTATAAACAAATGTTTACTAATGAATACATGGCTACATTTCAAAAATCATAAATCATGACCAAGGGTTGGAATTGGTAGAATTTTGAAGTACCGAATGACGTCATATTCACTACGAATCTTCGAATCTAGCACGCATGTATTTTGGAATTGTACAGACGCTCTGATAACTCGTTGCAATTAAGACTCAACTTTTAAATCGATCTACATCATCTCTGCTAATACAGCCCAATGACTTGTTAAGCAGGGTCTACTGCGACCATTGATACAATATGTACTTACGTACTAGATGCGCCGTTTAGAAGAACAACATGGTGCCAAAGAGTTGTGGTTCCGGAACCACAGTGCCATAGAACTTGACAGCTGTCTAGCAGCAGTTTGTCTAGCGCGGTCAAAATCGGAACTAATCATGGTCCGCTACAGTGTTGCCGTTTTATTAACTTTGTCACTAGATCTACCTGATTTTAAGAATAAAAGAAAATACAATAATAATCAAGATTATAGTAGAACTCACCGGACAATAATAATCATAATGCATTCTTATTTCTTCACCGCACATTTATAAGCTTAGTTCTTTTCCTTTGCAAATTACGTAAAAATACTAATTAGTTTAAGTCAAATTATTTATTTCAATTAGGCACATAAAAGGCACTTTTGAACGTTAAAGTTACAAAGAAAATAGAATTGATTCTAGTCGCCCCTTCCAAAAGGTAGTTTCGTATGGAGAAGAATGGGCAAGAAACTCCACCGTTACTCTTTTAAAAGGTCTTACAATATTTTGTATAGGTACATTAATTATACAATTATATGTGAAGACGATGCACCTAGAATAAAATTACTATACCACAAAAAGGTAAAAAATAAATAAAAAATGAAACAATGACATATTAATTATGTGATAGGTACATGGTGCTTACATATTTACAAACATTGCAAAAGTATACGTTTTCCCAAAAAATTAAAAGTAATAGGTCAGTGTATGAGTTTGGATACTTACTCATAAAATCATTTATATATTAATTGGTAAGTAGCACATTTTAACGTACATAATTTAGCTCAATTATGACAATGTAATAAACCGCAAAAGAGAGCTGCCCAATTTGAATGCTCACGAATATTTACTTTTCCTTAAACATATGTACTTTGTATTTTTGCGATCATGGCAACATTCAGCACGCCCTCCATCGCGCGCACTCTTATCTTGTGCTCACTCTAATCAGCGGTAGTTTATATTGCGTCAATGCATTTGGCACATGCAGCATTGGTTTTCGGACTAGGTAGGCAGGCACTAGCGATGTCGCCTTTCAATTGTACGCTTAAGCCCATTTCAATACGATTCTGACCAAAGAAACCATAGCCATACACGCTTATTTTATTCATAGTAATAGTTAAAGATGGAGTAGTTAATTAAATCTTACGAGGTAGGCACTGCTTAATTGCCTATAAGCAATGCACGCCACTGGGCACATATTGTCTATCCGAGATAGCGCGTCTATTTATTATTTCAACGCCGTTGACTATGACCATGCTTTTCTAACAAAATTGGGGCGCGACCTTACTGTTTACTGTGCTGTTATTGGCCCGAGTGTTCATTAAAAATGTTGTGTTAGATTTTTGACGCAGCAGAACCGGCTTCAGAACCAAATATCGTGTATTATTCTGTACCAAATGTTCATAACTTTTGTAGTGGAAGAGCTAGAACTAGGAGGCAGCGAGACCGCAGAAAGTCCAGCTGCACGCACGTTGGAACGCGTGCGAGAACGCGTTTACGCACGGGACTGGGCGAGACTGGGACTAGCGCAGCCACCCTTCAGACTAGCACATGCTAACGCCGTATATACGTTATGTAGAAGGTAAGTGAGATTAATTATTTATTTTATTTATGTATTTATTTATTGCCTTACCAACTTAACATAAACACTGTATTAACATACAAATAAATTTAATAATTCTTATTCTCAAATGCATCTAAATAATAGGAAAGCACTTCTTTAATGAAAAAGAATTGATCCCCTCTCCATTTTAATGCATGGCAAGTAGATTAAGAACAAATAACCTAAAATAATCTTCTTTTCAACATCATTGCGGAAAACGTTAGCTTAAAATAATTATTATATCACCCTATTTATTATTTGAAATTAACATGCTTCGGGATTAGATACCTTAATTCGATTACACATAGTTCAATTTCTATTGCCACTTAAATTGTGTTATGACCTATTTCTACAGTTTTTGTCATTCTGAAATCAACTTAATTCACTTGATCTTAAAGTTAATATTTGTTAGAATAAATGTTTATATTTTTATATTGGCTTACATATATTCATAACTTTAAATCTTTAACTTTGTTTCTGTTCAGTTACCCAGCAGTAATACCGGTGCCAGAGAGCTTCGGCGACGACTCGTTACGAAGGATCTCGCGATGCTATCGACAAGGACGGTTACCCGTCATAACGTGGAGACATCCACGGACACACGCGTTATTAGCCAGGTGGGTTGATAATAAACTCATTCTAAACATACAAGAGCTGGAAACCCTTGGAAACTCTAAAAGAATATACACTGGCTTTATTGGCATGCCCTTTAGGCTCGTACTCTCAATATTTCGGCCTGGAAGCAGCATCTCAAGAGGAGCTTTCAAAATGTAAACGTCGCGTTATCGGAATTTCATACATTTGACAAAAAATATTAATCTATCATATCAGCATCTCTAGTGATATCAAAACGACACCTAAGGAGGTTCCCCAACGGTAACGCAAGTCGGAGCGACACGCGTCAACGATTTATCATCGCACTGAATTGTACGGAGTCGCACACAGCTGCCGCATAGACGCACGTCTCTGTAGTACGCACGCGGTTGTTGTCGCTCCAACATGCTTCACCATGGGGGAACCGCCTCAAAATCAGCTCTCAAATGACAGCTATTTATTAATACGACCAGATCGGTTAGGTGCGTAGTGTTCGCCACCGGCGTACTTTTATTAATACGAGCCGATCGATCAGGTGCGCAGTGTTCGCCACCGGCGTACTTTTATTAATACGAGTCGATCGGTCAGGTACGTAGTGTTCGCAACGGGCGTACTTTTATTAAAAGATGCATATGTTGGTGGCGCACCCTGGGCAGTCAGCCTCGCTACCAACCTTACTGACTGCTTGCTGACACTAAAGAAGAAGCACAGTGTTGTATACATTCTGCCTTACTCTTAGTAACTGATAGTCACTAAAAGTAAGTATTCTGACGTGATGGGTAGGACGCGACATGTAAGTCTAGTATGCACGCCTTCGTACATAATAATGGGCCGTGTTATGCAATAATGTGTCGACCCACAAAAATATTAATTTTGTGTTAACGTCATCTAGTTATAGTGGTAGGTCTACCCGACGCTTGAAATAATACCCAGAACTGTAGTAAATTTAATAGAGCGCCATCTATCAAAAAATGCTTAATGCAGTTTTCATGTTTTCAAGCGTTGAGGAGACTTACAACAATAACTAGATGGCGTTAACACAGAATTCATATTTTTGTGGGTTGACACATTATTGTATAAAATAGCTCATAATATGAATACAATAGCGTCAGATGCACCTACAGATGCGTCACGGCACGACACGTAAGTCTAGTGTGAATCCATAAGGCAGAATCTATACACCTCCTTTTCAACAAGAGACCTTTAGTACATACAAAAATTGTTACAGATCAGCTGCACCCCATCATAAAGGCGTGATGGGAATGTTGAAAGCGAGTCACCAAACACCTGGAAATGCGCAGAGTGGAACGGAAACCACGTCCAGTTTAGAACAGGTAATAATTTGTACACTTGAAAGTAACGTTGAAGACTGTTTTATAGCAAACTAGCTTTTGCCCACAGCTTCGCTTGTGTGATTTTTTAAATGTAAAAAAATGTGAAAAACAATACACACTAAATTAAACTTATAAGACAAACTAAAAGAAAACTATGAGAAATAACTTTCTTCCTCTTTTTAACCCCGTTAGGGGATGAATTTCAATAAAATACGAAACACGTCTTTCATGAATTCTGTTTAAGATTGGACCAAGGAATCATGTTGTCCCATACAAACTTTGCCCCCCCTTTTTCACCCCCTTAGGGGTAGAATTTCGGAAAATCCTTTCTTATCGGATGCCTACGTCATACAAAGAACACACTCTCCAAGTTTCAGGTCTCTACGATCAGCGGCTTAGGCTTTGCGTTGATCCGTCAGTCAGTCATTCAGGACAAAGCATTTTATATATATAGATAATATAATATCACGCCTTTATTCCCCGAAGGGTTAGGCAGAGGTGTATAGTAACACGCTCATTTCGCCGTTATGTGTAAAGCCGGGTACAGACCGCTGTAACGTAACGTGCAATGTAACATGAAAGGCACGTAGTACGCACGCGTAGTGTGCACGGTTCGTGCGCGCAAGGCGTCCACACTATGGGAATTCTGTTACATTGCATGATACATTGCGACAATGTCGACGGCAAATTCTTTCATTGCGTGTTACATCGCATGTTACATTTCGTAGGTCTGTACCCGGCTTTAGTCCCATGTAATAGGGCTGAACCTATTGCCATCGATCGGGCATACTGAGCAATTCCACACGGAAAATCCCAATAATACTTTGCCCGACCTGGGGATCTAACCCAGGACTTCACGATCAGCAGTCGCGCTTGCCACCACTATACCAATGAGGCAGTTATTGCAAAATAAAATTCCAAAACGTTTAAAATCGACAACACTGATTCAGAAAATGAAGCTACTAATCCGTGACCCCAAATATGACTTAAAAGGTAGACAAATTTATAAAGGAGTATTTTCTTGTTTTTTTTATCGTAGGAACGTTACCTAGCAACATTAGTGGCCTGTACGCCCGCATCACGTGGTGACCTTGAGGACTCCAGTCTGAGCCTCGACTCGTTGCTACTCTGTTGTGAAGACCAACAGGCTACTCATACTCCGCTGCTGACGAAAGCGGCGGGTACACTTGGGTGAGTCCTATTCTAACCATTTATGACTTTGCCATGGAAGTAAGATAAAGTACAAGTTATAAGTTTATTACAGGCACTAAAAGGACTGAACGCTAGTCTTTTCGGTGTTTTCTCTGGGGTTATATACGATAATAATTCTGTGGAGGAACGAGGTATACACCCATATTCTAAAACGTTCTTCCAAAACTTACTCGACTCGACTCCACCTCGAGTTAACATAAACGTCCTCGACTCGAGATTTTTTCTCAGTCGAGGTAAGGAATCCTCTGTGAAACTCAAGGTACCTCGGAACCTACCTTAAGGAAGGAAGTGTCAAAGTTCGTATGTAACAAAAGTGAATTTTGAAGAGTTTATCGAATATGCTTACGATAATCCTTACAACTATTTATCGCGGCGTTATTTGCGCGATGCAGATAATTCAAATTAAGACGTAATGACTTCTCGAGGACCTCAAAAGTCACTCGAAATTGCGACTAAGAACACAATTTTGAAGGTGTTTTCGAGGCCGTCCTGAGTCGAGTAAGTTTTGGAGGAACGTCTTAGAATATGGGTGATAGTGTTCCTCCAACGAAAAGGGAGGATCCTCCAACCAGGCCGGTCTTATACCTGGCGGGCCACTGCCCAACGGGTGATGTTGGGAAGCTGTATACTAACTCCGTGTCACATCTTGATAGCGCGATGCAGGATTCTGTGACGTCATCTTTGAGAGTTGAAATTATTCGCTGTAGTCTGGTGGACAATCGTCGTGTTGCGTAGTTCGTATGTGATGTGATAGATGAGCTGTGTTATGCAATAATGTGTCAACCCACAAAAATATTAGTTCTGTGTTAACGCCATCTAGTTATAGTGGTAGGTCTACCCGACGCTTGAAAAAAAGCTAACTGCATTAAGATTTTTTTGATAGACGCTCTATTAAATTTACTACAGTTCTGGGCATTTTTCAACCGTTGAGTATAGACCTACCACAAGAACTAATGACGTTAACACAAAATTCATATTTTTGTTGGTTGACACATTATTGCATAACACGGCCCAGATGTCGTCATAATTCTATGGATCGCTGGTTTACAAATAATAATAGGTATAAGACGTAGTAGAGAGTCGTAAGTAGATGCGTACATAGGTCGACGTGGTCGCCAGCGTGGGTGACGCGCGTCGTGCCTGCCGCGTGGCTGTTTGACGCAGACTTGAGGTAACTCATGACGCAGTCGCTTCGCCTGTCTTATCTAACCCTTTAGCGGACTTCAATACAAAGGCGCAGTCCAATCTTCATGTAGTTTGTAAGACAAATAACATGTAACTTACGTATCAGCGTGTTGGGTCGCAACAGCGGCGGTAAGGGCGGCGCCACCAGCTCCGCGCGGCACTTCGGTCGCTGGGGCTCGCTCAAGGACCGGCGCCAGCCCTCACACCTGGACCTGTACGCGCCGCGGCAGAGACTCTCCACTGCTGACGCTGACTCCGGTGAGTACACATTTTAAAAGAATAACATTTTTGTTACATCATGGTGGGGTACTCAACAATAGTCCGTGAACTGCCCATCATTACCACGAATAAGTAAGACACGTGCGTGGTTCGGAGTGGGTGAAAGAATATCTGCATTAATTCGTCCTGAATTCTTCTTCATACCTTTTCTTTTCCCGATTTTGCTTAACTGGTTTCAGAGCAATGGTTTGTGAGCGCGGATCCCAGTGTACGAATTAAATAGTATCATTAAGTGCGGGTCGTTAGCGTGACTAAGAAATGGTACTATATCCTATGTAATCTATACACTTATCACCACATCACTTCCCGCGCGTTGTTCAAAAGCCTTCAGACACTTTAAGGCCGCGTCTACCGGTCCAGACTTGATTGGGCAGACTTTTAAAAAACCTTTCCAAAAGTATAGCCTTATGTGTCCAAAATGTGATAGAAAATCAATTTGTACAAAATCATCGGACACTGCCGCTTCTAGGTAGTCCACATTTGGACATCCCTTTGATTGTGGTCCCCAGTGTGTGGCGAGGGCGGGGGCGGGGCCCGGCGCGCGTCGCTGTACGTGGTGTGCGAGAAGGGCGGCGCCGGCACCAACTGCGCGGGCGCCGAGCTGGTGCCGGCCGAGTACCCCGACGCGCGCGCCACTAAGCACGCCTTCAAGAAGCTAATGCGCGCTGCGGTGCCCTCCGCGCCGCCCACCACTGATCATCCTGGCTTCCTTAGGTACGTTAACAGTTCCTTTGTTAAAAATTGTGGCAATGTCCTTAATCACCTTCAGCATGTCAATTAGTGACTGTATTTTCTGCCTTTCTTATGAAAGCCAAGAAAATTTCTTTAATTAAATGCACTTTAGAGCCTACTGCTTAAGGTAATTGTTATAGTCCTGTCCGCAAAATTGAAGTACTCTAGAGGCCACCCCGCTATTTATAATGTCAATGACAACTCAAACGAACATACTTGTATTTTCAATATGCCATGTGTTTTGTGTGTGCTTTATTGGGGATCCATAAATAAATTAATTAATTAATTTTACTAGTTCTGATTGGCTGATTACTGTGATGCCGCCATCTGCTTTCGTTTTATATTCACTTCCCCACAGTTGACCATTTGTCACTCCAAATAAAAATATCAAAAGTCAAAAATAAAACATATTTTCTCACAAACCAGGCTAATAGAAGAATCAGGCTGGCTGTGGCAGCTACGGCAGTTATTCCAGCTTTCTGGTGCAGTGGTGGATCTTTTGGACCTGCAAGGATCCTCTGTGCTCCTGTCTTTGGAAGATGGATGGGATGCGACGGCACAGGTTAGTGGAAAAAATAGGATATGAAGAATCGACTGCCCAGAATTTTCAATATTTTTTTGTGTACATTGTTTGCATATTATATCTCTCTGTGTACCGTTTCAGATATCATCTTTAGCTCAAATCTGCCTCGAACCTTACTACCGGACGTTAGAAGGCTTCCGTATCCTGGTGGAAAAAGAATGGCTAGCATTAGGACATAAATTCCAGCAGAGGTCTAACATAGGCGCCACACCGCAACAAGGCTTCACACCTACCTTCCTCATGTTTCTGGATGCTGTACATCAGGTAAGGATATTGCCATCTTCTACATAGACTGGTTTGCTGTCGACTTCCATTCTAACCAGATGTGGCTGAATACCAATATTTTACACAGAGCGACTGTCATCAGACTTCCGCAATCCAGTTACTGGACAATACCAGTATTCCTAGGTTAGAACGGTTTTCAGACTTTCGGGCTTCTGACTACCTGTAACGACCATCACCGACGAACATCCGGGATCGACGGTTTAATGTTATCTCCTGAGGTACGGAGGGGTCTGGACGTGTAAAGAAAGATTAAGTGATCTTTCAGTGACCTTCATGGACTGACCGCGGCAAACAAAGCTTAATCACAAAATAGATAGGTACAGAAGTCAATCTACATACAAGTGCGCTCGAGCAACGCACACATAGACACTGCTCACGGACACGATATCTCGGACTGTTTGGGACTAGAGTGCGAGTGAGTGCGAGCGCGAGTGCCATGCGCTTAAGAGAGATAGATATATTATATAGAGCGACCGCCGAGCGTAGGTATGAAAAGTGAAGTACATACATGTGATTGACTTCTGTACCTATCTGTTTTGTGGCTTAATCATGTAGATCTTCAGATTTGTGCAAAAGCGATGAGCCGCTCTGTCACTCTATCTTTTATTCTAGCTCCAGAAACAATTTCCCTTGGCCTTCGAGTTTAATGAATACTACCTCCGCTTCGTCGCCTACCACAGCGTGTCGTGTCGGTTTAGAACATTCTTACTGGACAACGAGGCGCAACGCGCAGAACTAGGTATCACCGCCGCCGATGATAAGCGAGCAGACACCAACAGGATGGTTAGTATATTCTTAATAGGTAGTAGGCAACTCACTTATACAAGACGTAACAGAAATAACTAGAAATCTCAGACACCTCAATTAGAATATCAAGTTAAGCACAGTACAATAGTTCGAATTAAAATTTAAAGAACTTATTATCCACATAAAAAAATTGTATTGCTTTTAAAATTCAATCTAATTGCCTTAATTTTCTTTATCTCAATTGACTGCCGGATTTGTAAAAAGCTATTTTTTTAGTGCTAAAATCGATTAAAGAGTCGATTCTAAGCAAACTTCTTGCTGGTTAATAATGTTACACCTCAAAACGCATTTAATGTATGTCAACCTTCGATCAATAATTAGTACTCGATTCCCGATAAGCGCTTCAAAAACGGCCCGAAAAATAAGGGCACAAATATTTTTGTGCTGTTATTTCAAATTAGTATGTTCCAATGATAACCAATGTTAAGAAGTCAAAATGCCGCAGTGCGCGTTTAAAAATTGTGTAAACAACCACCGTAACACCAGATTTTTTTGGAAAGAATATCTTTTTTCCGATAAGTTTATATCATTAACTGTTTTTCATAAAATAAAAACTCAATTAAATAGTAAATATAAATCAATTAGCAAATATTATGATTGTTTGACCAACGTTTGTGACAACTCGCCAACTATTCTGACAAACATCGACTGTTCCGAAACAGGGAATGCATGGAGTAGTGTTTTTATTTTATATGTTATTTTTGTTAGTAGATTTCCTTGCGACCCATTTCGTTGTGTATATAAACGCATAAATTGAAAAAGATGTGTTTTCTGGGGGAAACGAACACTGATGAAACGAATTATAGAAAAATTCATTGATGTAAGATAACATTATATTTGTAAAAAAGAAACCGCTCAAATAAAAGTTGATTCTTAAAACAGCTTTTTAACAAGCTGAATCTGTTTAAAGGTAATTAAACATACATTACGTTTAAACAGACAGGTTACGATTGTCCAGATACATTATTTAAAGCATCCACCTCGCAACCTCCTTCAGTCACGGTTGTTTACCATACACCCTTATTTGCAATTTAATTTGAAAAAATAATTTCATTTCAATCAAATTGATTTAATACAAATATTTTTTATAACTTCTAAATCGCGTGCAGCGGGACAGGAGCGATACAGAACATTGACGTCAAGTTCTTATAGAGATACTCACAATGCTATACCGTATTAGTTTACGATGTGTCAAAACCAAAGTCCCTAGCAAAATTGAATGAGTGGGTCGAGGAACTTCAAGTATATTCCACCAAAAATAACATAGTCTGCTAGTTGTCGACAATAAGATTGACAAGCAAGGGATAATGGGAGGAAAATGATGATGAACTTCTAAATCGCGTACATAAGTAAACACGCCCGTTTTATTATACGGTTTGATTACAATAAGACAACCCGCTAATAATTAATTAATAGCAAAATAACTGTTGTACTATTTTAGTACTACTATTTTTTTAAATCGGTCAAATATAACCTTCGCCTAAAAAAGTATATTCTGCAACTCTATGTCTTTCAGTACTTACTGTGTTCTGAGGACTGTGTTCTGAGTTTCTGAATTTGAAATATAATACCAAGAACTACGTCGAGTTCCAAAATAGAGTAAGCACGAAATTGTCTACATAATGATTTAAACTTAATTGTTTGGATTTTAAGTTTCAATTTAGAATAAATATTTTTGTACTTATTTAAAAACGTTTTTTTTTTATTTTCAACTGATATTCAAATTATTTTTTGTTTTTACTTTTCTCTGATGACAGATGGACTTAAATATAAATATTTTGCAATCGTAATTAAACTTTATGTTTGAGTGTTAAGGTTTATAATAAATTGAAATTGTTAATATTATTAAACGTTTTTCTATATTTCGTAGTAAGAAATATAAATGTATAAATGTGTACAAACGTGTCCACTTGAGCGACTTATTTTTGTTCCTGATCCTTAATCTAGTACTATTATTGATCGAAGATGTCAACCTACAAAAAATGTAAACGTATGATTGAAGGTATACCTGTATGAGCAGGGGGTGGAGACGGGCGCGGTATCGGAGGAGGAGGGCGCGGGCCCCGGCGGGGCGGGGGGCGCGGGCGGGTCGGGCCCCGGCGTGCGCGCGCCGGCGCTGGGCCACTCGCTGTTCGACTACATCGACCGGCACCACCAGAAGGCACCCGTCTTCTATAACTTCCTGTATACGCCTGATTTGGATAATCCAGTGAGTTAATATTCAACTTTTTATCATGTGCAATTAGTAACGAAAATCGGTTAACGATTCTGTTAATAAAAAATCGAAACAGTAACGTTAAAATAACACAAAATCTTGACTATTACATGAAATGCTGAAAAGCGGTGTATTGAAAATGTTTGTGTCAATTTAGATGTAAGTAACAGTATTAACAGACTTCGACTTCTTCTTTCGTTGCTGACTCTACCTACTTTAATGCTTTAGTACGGCAAACCGCGGCAGCGAAACAACAATAAAACCATCGATGCGCAATGTTTTTTATTCACAAGATATCACTGTTGGATGTCAAATTCGATAATAACAGATGAGCTTAATGTTGCTGTAATTGATTCGTCTGTAGAAGTAAATAATTAGAGAAACATAAAATAAAAAAATGAAGCTGTCGCGGAACTCTTTGCCGATGTGAAACGTGGAAACTCATTTTGTAAAAAAAAAACTGGCCGAATCGAACCGAAGACAGCCGATGAGTTACGAAGGTCTGCCGTCGTGTGTTTGCCATCGCGAGCATCGCCACGCAACAGCCGCTCTCACATCTGTACCGCCGCATTAGATGTTTCACATCAAAATAATACCAAGCAAATATTGGGCAGGCGATTTAGCTTTGTTGGCTGTGGTAAATACTCTTAACGAACGAGTGACCGCCATTACATAAAGTGCAAAAATGTATTTTACTCTCAATAGTATAAATCAGAAACTGTTCAACAATCATTTATTTGGTATAGCTAGCATATTTGGAATTAACTGTCTCGTTGGTCTAGTGGTAGCAAGCGCGACTGCTGATCGCGAGGTCCTGGGTTCGATCCCCAGGTCGAGCAAAGTGTTATTGGGATTTTCCATGTGAAATTCTTCAATAACAACCCTGAGTTTGGATTTATGCCCGGTTGATGGCAATAGGCTAACCCCCTATTATATGGGACTTAAACATAACGGCGAAATGAGGGTATTACTGTACTTCTCTGCCCTACCCTTCGAGGAATATTGGCGTTATGTTATGGTTTGTTATTTGGAAAATATACCCCTACGCAGAGCTCTATACATCTGAGGTCGGATATAGTCAAATATAAGTAAGCGAAGTACGTTACCTAATTGAAAATATACCCAGAAACTGCTCTGAGATGACCACATCTCATTACATATTGTTCAGCACTAAATGATAATATCACATTGAAAAATGTACCTTTTTCATGCGCATATAAGCTCTTGGTAGGATGTATTTTCCAAAATGCTTTTCTGCAATATCTATCCGCAAAGTTTATGCTCGTATTAATTGGATGTCTCAATACAGGTGCTTCGCCCAGTATCTACGATAAGCGCGCTAGAAGTGTGGCTATATTACACCAGCGAAGAACTGTCACACGGAGCGCCCTACGACCTGGAAGTGTTGGCCCCCGCAGAGCCCGAGACCCGACACCCACAGCGCAGAGTCGTCACTGCAGGGTAACTACCTTATATAAATTAAATTAAATTCAGTTTCTCTTTTGACCGATAATTGTAGCGGTCATATGAAGGCTCATGTTCACTCTTCGATCTATTATTGTGTTTACACTTGTCAATGTTCACACGCAATCTTTGTCCCACTAGCTGTCTTGCCCGTTAAGCCCCATTACCTGTTGTCGAGAGGCCGTTATGTAGGCTACAAATAAGGGTATTGATACAATTGATTTTTAACAGCAATGATAGCCTTTTGGTGTGACCGTTAGATTGCCAAGTCAAGGCACGCACTTCTGACTTTTCGGATTCATATGCGTATTGTATAATTATCACTTGCTTAAAAACGGTGAAGGGAAACATAGTGAGGAAACCGGCATGCCTGAGAGATATTTCTCGACGGCATGTGATGCCAAGTCAGAGGCCCATGGGCGGCATAAACTCTGACACCAGGTTAGTCACTAACCACATGAAAAGAAGAAGAGGGCATTAAAATGGCCATCTATAGACACACGTTATTTAAAAAATTGAGTCATTGACATGCAAAGAAAGGCTGATTTAAGTAGCCTGGATTCTAGTATTATCAGATTGTTAAGGCTTCGATAAATGATAAACTGTTTGCTGATTTTACAATTACTATATTTAACAGTATAATAAATGAATACGTACAATGTTCTGGAGTCTGATCTAATACAAGTTTCACTGTGCGTGCGAGTGACAGCGAGGGGCCTTCACTAAGGCGCATGGGTAACTGGTAGAGTCGCTGGATGCGGGGCGGGGCACGGTGTAGCGAGGTGTAGGCACTCTCTGGTGCTGTGTATACGACGGCGGAACACAGACAACTGTTATTTTTTACTTGTTACTCTTATTATGGTATGGTAAATAAGTGCAAAAAAATGTATGAATTTTGTGTATTTTTTGTCCCAGGTACGACAGTATAGCCCGTAGCATGCCGGACTCGTTTACCGGTCTCCTGGAAAGGATCAGACAGTTGGAGCTGGAGCTCGGACACCTGCCTCAGAAGTGGCGCGTAAGATGGGACCAGCTGGAACTACCCAATACTCTGGAGTTGCAGGTTAGAATTAGATCACCTACATCATTTAAGATAATTAAATCCGCTTTTTGGGCTTTCAATAAAACGTCACCATTTATTAATTTATTTTAGTATCTTCGATCAATAACAGTACTAGATTCCTGATAAGCGCTTCAAAAACGGCCCGAAAAATAAGAGCACAAATACTTTTGTGGTCTTATTTCAAATTAGTATGTTCCAATGATAGCTAACGTTAAGACGTCAAAACTAACGTTCGAAATTGTGTAAATAACCACCGTTACACCAAGGCTTTGGAAGGAATATCTTTTTTTCGGTAAGTTAATATCTTGTAAGTGTTTTTCATTAAAAAAAAACAGAATTTTAATAAGTAAATTTAAATCAATTAGCAAATATTATGATTGTTTCACCAATGTTTGTGACAACTCGCCAACTATTGTAACAAACATCGCCTGTTTTGGAACAGGGAATGCATGGAGTAGTATTGTTAATTTATATGTTATTTTTGTTTGTAGATTTCCTTGCGACCCATTTCGCTATGCATTTAAATGTATGTATTTAAAAAGATATATTTTCTGGAGGAAACGATGATTGATTGATGATTGATAAAACTAACTATAGAAAAAATCATTGATGTAAGATAACATTATATTTGTAAAAAAGAAACCGCTCAAATAAAAGTTGATTCTAAAAGACGGCTTTATAACAAGCTGAATCTGTTTAAAGGTAATTAAACATACATTACGTTTAAACAGACAGATTACGATTGTCCAGATACATATTTAAAGCATCCACCTCGCACGCACCTTCAGTCACGGTTGTTTACCATACACCCTTATTTATAATTTAATTTAAATCAAAAAATAATTTGATCTAAATTAATTTGATTTAATACTCAAATATTCTTTATAACTTCTAAATCGCGTACGTAAGTAATCGTACCCGTTTTATTATACGGTTTGATTACAATAAGCCAACCTCCACATAATTAATAGCAATGGCTTAATAAAATAACTATTGTACTATTTTAGTCCTGTCTAAAATATTCGGTTCGAAATATTAGGATAAAAACGAACCTTCGCCTAAAAAAACTGCATCTCTATGTCTTTCAAAACATACTGTGTTCTGACTCTGAGGACTGTGTTCTGATGTTCTGAATTTGAAATTTAATACCAAGAACTACTAGTTCCATAATAGAGTAAGCACGAAATTGTCAACAACTAATTACTTACATTTAAAGTTTTATTTTAGAATAAATATTTTTGTACTTATTTAAAAATGACTTTATTTTCAAGTGACATTTATAATTTATTGCTTTTAAACTTTCTCCGATGACAGAAGGACTTAAATTTAAATATTTTGTAATCGTAATTAAACTTTATGTTTGAGTGTTTAGGTTTATAATAAACTGAAGTCGTTAATATTATTAAACTTTTTTCTATATTTCGTAGTGAGAAATTATAATGTATAATCTGCGCCAATAAAGAAACGAATCTAAAATGGCGGCACTTATCATTCCCTCTCACTCGCACATTATTCCTGTCTTTAGTCACACACGTCGGTACAGCACGCAAAAAAATTAATTAGTCTCGGTTATTTCTAAATCATTGTAATTATTCTTTATTTTCTGTTAAGTTTTTCGTTTTTATTGACGTTCGTTACTGTTTATTGTTAACATATGAGGTGGTTACGTTAAAAAAAATGAGCTCACGTATATAAGGAAAGAATCTTTGAAGTGATGCGCGTGAAATCGTATATAATGTTATAAAATACTTTGAAGAAGAAAATAATTTTGAACGAGATATCATCATTTGACGACCGGGTGAATATTCGAAATTTTTTAACATTATTTTAACAAATCATTCTTCTCCCGGGTTGTTAACGTTATAGTATTGTCAGATTGTTTTTATTCTCGTCTTATTGCTTGACAGCAGCGGTATAGTTTTAGTTTTCATTATCATAATTATAGTATTAAAGATCTGCATTTTCTTAACTTTGGGATGATGCTAATGACGTTCTCAATTTTTGTTAATATTTTTCGAAGAATGCCCCGACCAAGTGTGAGTCGGCCTCACGCAAAGGATTTCAACAACTATTCAATATATTATTATATTTTAATTTTGTACTCAGAATTAGGTGTTAGGTTTTATACGTTCTGTATGAAAGTACGGAACCCGCGGTTCGTGAGTCCGATTCGTTCTTGATCGGCTTTTTTTAATATCTTGCTTACTAACTTCCTACTTTTCAAACACCAAAAGTCTATAATGAAAAAATATCACCTATCCGGCAATAGTTTTGCTGACGGTCCGATCTGCCTTTACAAGTACGAACCGCCATTTTAGATTCGTTTCTTTATTAGCGCGGGTTATACAAGTGCATGCAAACGTGGCCACTTGAGCGACTTATTTTTTTTCCTGTATAGTACTATTATTGATCGAAGCTTAGTATCATTAAATGAAAAGTCATCAACCCCTTTTTCTACAATGAAATATTTAAAAAAAATCATAGAACTGAATATTGAAAAAAACTACAGAGTTATAAATATTGCCATGTCATATAAACTCCATAGTAACAGTTGTCTCGCGATCAAAGTTATTTTGATCGAATATCAATTGCTCTTACATAGTTTTCTTATGGTCGATTTGTATAATTTACGGAACGTTATTGGTTAAAATTGGGACTATTGCATCTTTACCAATAATGAAGCAAGGACCTCATAGCTTCACATAGAAAGACTCACCCATATAGAAGTAGCTATCACGGGTAAAATTAGCTTGCGAGACTATTTATATGCCCAGTTTGACAATAAACATGCTACCATTGGTAAGCAAAACGGTACGTTTTCGTTTATAGGAATTGGGTATTTAAACGACATAAAGTATTGTAGTGTCGTTGTAAAATACTTAAAATAACAGAGTCCAATATGACATATTGTTTATAGCGCAACTCGTCGATGTCATCGGGCGTAGTCCGTCGCGCGACGCTAGCGTGGCACAAGCGCGGCACGCTGGAGGTGCTGGTGCGGGGCCGCCTGGCCGCTGCGCCGCCGCCCCCCGCCCCCGCGCACCGCTGGGCGCCCGCCCCCGCCGCGGCCCCCGCGCGCTGCGACCACTGCCAGGACCTGCTGTGGGGACCGCTCAAGGTAAACACATCTATAACGTAGTCCGTCGCGCGACGCTAGCGTGGCACAAGCGCGGCACGCTGGAGGTGCTGGTGCGGGGCCGCCTGGCCGCTGCGCCGCCGCCCCCCGCCCCCGCGCACCGCTGGGCGCCCGCCCCCGCCGCGGCCCCCGCGCGCTGCGACCACTGCCAGGACCTGCTGTGGGGACCGCTCAAGGTAAACACATCTATAACGTAGTCCGTCGCGCGACGCTAGCGTGGCACAAGCGCGGCACGCTGGAGGTGCTGGTGCGGGGCCGCCTGGCCGCTGCGCCGCCGCCCCCCGCCCCCGCGCACCGCTGGGCGCCCGCCCCCGCCGCGGCCCCCGCGCGCTGCGACCACTGCCAGGACCTGCTGTGGGGACCGCTCAAGGTAAACACATCTATAACGTAGTCCGTCGCGCGACGCTAGCGTGGCACAAGCGCGGCACGCTGGAGGTGCTGGTGCGGGGCCGCCTGGCCGCTGCGCCGCCGCCCCCCGCCCCCGCGCACCGCTGGGCGCCCGCCCCCGCCGCGGCCCCCGCGCGCTGCGACCACTGCCAGGACCTGCTGTGGGGACCGCTCAAGGTAAACACATCTATAACGTAGTCCGTCGCGCGACGCTAGCGTGGCACAAGCGCGGCACGCTGGAGGTGCTGGTGCGGGGCCGCCTGGCCGCTGCGCCGCCGCCCCCCGCCCCCGCGCACCGCTGGGCGCCCGCCCCCGCCGCGGCCCCCGCGCGCTGCGACCACTGCCAGGACCTGCTGTGGGGACCGCTCAAGGTAAACACATCTATAACGTAGTCCGTCGCGCGACGCTAGCGTGGCACAAGCGCGGCACGCTGGAGGTGCTGGTGCGGGGCCGCCTGGCCGCTGCGCCGCCGCCCCCCGCCCCCGCGCACCGCTGGGCGCCCGCCCCCGCCGCGGCCCCCGCGCGCTGCGACCACTGCCAGGACCTGCTGTGGGGACCGCTCAAGGTAAACACATCTATAACGTAGTCCGTCGCGCGACGCTAGCGTGGCACAAGCGCGGCACGCTGGAGGTGCTGGTGCGGGGCCGCCTGGCCGCTGCGCCGCCGCCCCCCGCCCCCGCGCACCGCTGGGCGCCCGCCCCCGCCGCGGCCCCCGCGCGCTGCGACCACTGCCAGGACCTGCTGTGGGGACCGCTCAAGGTAAACACATCTATAACGTAGTCCGTCGCGCGACGCTAGCGTGGCACAAGCGCGGCACGCTGGAGGTGCTGGTGCGGGGCCGCCTGGCCGCTGCGCCGCCGCCCCCCGCCCCCGCGCACCGCTGGGCGCGCCCGCCCCCGCCGCGGCCCCCGCGCGCTGCGACCACTGCCAGGACCTGCTGTGGGGACCGCTCAAGGTAAACACATCTATAACGTAGTCCGTCGCGCGACGCTAGCGTGGCACAAGCGCGGCACGCTGGAGGTGCTGGTGCGGGGCCGCCTGGCCGCTGCGCCGCCGCCCCCCGCCCCCGCGCACCGCTGGGCGCCCGCCCCCGCCGCGGCCCCCGCGCGCTGCGACCACTGCCAGGACCTGCTGTGGGGACCGCTCAAGGTAAACACATCTATAACGTAGTCCGTCGCGCGACGCTAGCGTGGCACAAGCGCGGCACGCTGGAGGTGCTGGTGCGGGGCCGCCTGGCCGCTGCGCCGCCGCCCCCCGCCCCCGCGCACCGCTGGGCGCCCGCCCCCGCCGCGGCCCCCGCGCGCTGCGACCACTGCCAGGACCTGCTGTGGGGACCGCTCAAGGTAAACACATCTATAACGTAGTCCGTCGCGCGACGCTAGCGTGGCACAAGCGCGGCACGCTGGAGGTGCTGGTGCGGGGCCGCCTGGCCGCTGCGCCGCCGCCCCCCGCCCCCGCGCACCGCTGGGCGCCCGCCCCCGCCGCGGCCCCCGCGCGCTGCGACCACTGCCAGGACCTGCTGTGGGGACCGCTCAAGGTAAACACATCTATAACGTAGTCCGTCGCGCGACGCTAGCGTGGCACAAGCGCGGCACGCTGGAGGTGCTGGTGCGGGGCCGCCTGGCCGCTGCGCCGCCGCCCCCCGCCCCCGCGCACCGCTGGGCGCCCGCCCCCGCCGCGGCCCCCGCGCGCTGCGACCACTGCCAGGACCTGCTGTGGGGACCGCTCAAGGTAAACACATCTATAACGTAGTCCGTCGCGCGACGCTAGCGTGGCACAAGCGCGGCACGCTGGAGGTGCTGGTGCGGGGCCGCCTGGCCGCTGCGCCGCCGCCCCCCGCCCCCGCGCACCGCTGGGCGCCCGCCCCCGCCGCGGCCCCCGCGCGCTGCGACCACTGCCAGGACCTGCTGTGGGGACCGCTCAAGGTAAACACATCTATAACGTAGTCCGTCGCGCGACGCTAGCGTGGCACAAGCGCGGCACGCTGGAGGTGCTGGTGCGGGGCCGCCTGGCCGCTGCGCCGCCGCCCCCCGCCCCCGCGCACCGCTGGGCGCCCGCCCCCGCCGCGGCCCCCGCGCGCTGCGACCACTGCCAGGACCTGCTGTGGGGACCGCTCAAGGTAAACACATCTATAACGTAGTCCGTCGCGCGACGCTAGCGTGGCACAAGCGCGGCACGCTGGAGGTGCTGGTGCGGGGCCGCCTGGCCGCTGCGCCGCCGCCCCCCGCCCCCGCGCACCGCTGGGCGCCCGCCCCCGCCGCGGCCCCCGCGCGCTGCGACCACTGCCAGGACCTGCTGTGGGGACCGCTCAAGGTAAACACATCTATAACGTAGTCCGTCGCGCGACGCTAGCGTGGCACAAGCGCGGCACGCTGGAGGTGCTGGTGCGGGGCCGCCTGGCCGCTGCGCCGCCGCCCCCCGCCCCCGCGCACCGCTGGGCGCCCGCCCCCGCCGCGGCCCCCGCGCGCTGCGACCACTGCCAGGACCTGCTGTGGGGACCGCTCAAGGTAAACACATCTATAACGTAGTCCGTCGCGCGACGCTAGCGTGGCACAAGCGCGGCACGCTGGAGGTGCTGGTGCGGGGCCGCCTGGCCGCTGCGCCGCCGCCCCCCGCCCCCGCGCACCGCTGGGCGCGCCCGCCCCCGCCGCGGCCCCCGCGCGCTGCGACCACTGCCAGGACCTGCTGTGGGGACCGCTCAAGGTAAACACATCTATAACGTAGTCCGTCGCGCGACGCTAGCGTGGCACAAGCGCGGCACGCTGGAGGTGCTGGTGCGGGGCCGCCTGGCCGCTGCGCCGCCGCCCCCCGCCCCCGCGCACCGCTGGGCGCCCGCCCCCGCCGCGGCCCCCGCGCGCTGCGACCACTGCCAGGACCTGCTGTGGGGACCGCTCAAGGTAAACACATCTATAACGTAGTCCGTCGCGCGACGCTAGCGTGGCACAAGCGCGGCACGCTGGAGGTGCTGGTGCGGGGCCGCCTGGCCGCTGCGCCGCCGCCCCCCGCCCCCGCGCACCGCTGGGCGCCCGCCCCCGCCGCGGCCCCCGCGCGCTGCGACCACTGCCAGGACCTGCTGTGGGGACCGCTCAAGGTAAACACATCTATAACGTAGTCCGTCGCGCGACGCTAGCGTGGCACAAGCGCGGCACGCTGGAGGTGCTGGTGCGGGGCCGCCTGGCCGCTGCGCCGCCGCCCCCCGCCCCCGCGCACCGCTGGGCGCCCGCCCCCGCCGCGGCCCCCGCGCGCTGCGACCACTGCCAGGACCTGCTGTGGGGACCGCTCAAGGTAAACACATCTATAACGTAGTCCGTCGCGCGACGCTAGCGTGGCACAAGCGCGGCACGCTGGAGGTGCTGGTGCGGGGCCGCCTGGCCGCTGCGCCGCCGCCCCCCGCCCCCGCGCACCGCTGGGCGCCCGCCCCCGCCGCGGCCCCCGCGCGCTGCGACCACTGCCAGGACCTGCTGTGGGGACCGCTCAAGGTAAACACATCTATAACGTAGTCCGTCGCGCGACGCTAGCGTGGCACAAGCGCGGCACGCTGGAGGTGCTGGTGCGGGGCCGCCTGGCCGCTGCGCCGCCGCCCCCCGCCCCCGCGCACCGCTGGGCGCCCGCCCCCGCCGCGGCCCCCGCGCGCTGCGACCACTGCCAGGACCTGCTGTGGGGACCGCTCAAGGTAAACACATCTATAACGTAGTCCGTCGCGCGACGCTAGCGTGGCACAAGCGCGGCACGCTGGAGGTGCTGGTGCGGGGCCGCCTGGCCGCTGCGCCGCCGCCCCCCGCCCCCGCGCACCGCTGGGCGCCCGCCCCCGCCGCGGCCCCCGCGCGCTGCGACCACTGCCAGGACCTGCTGTGGGGACCGCTCAAGGTAAACACATCTATAACGTAGTCCGTCGCGCGACGCTAGCGTGGCACAAGCGCGGCACGCTGGAGGTGCTGGTGCGGGGCCGCCTGGCCGCTGCGCCGCCGCCCCCCGCCCCCGCGCACCGCTGGGCGCGCCCGCCCCCGCCGCGGCCCCCGCGCGCTGCGACCACTGCCAGGACCTGCTGTGGGGACCGCTCAAGGTAAACACATCTATAACGTAGTCCGTCGCGCGACGCTAGCGTGGCACAAGCGCGGCACGCTGGAGGTGCTGGTGCGGGGCCGCCTGGCCGCTGCGCCGCCGCCCCCCGCCCCCGCGCACCGCTGGGCGCCCGCCCCCGCCGCGGCCCCCGCGCGCTGCGACCACTGCCAGGACCTGCTGTGGGGACCGCTCAAGGTAAACACATCTATAACGTAGTCCGTCGCGCGACGCTAGCGTGGCACAAGCGCGGCACGCTGGAGGTGCTGGTGCGGGGCCGCCTGGCCGCTGCGCCGCCGCCCCCCGCCCCCGCGCACCGCTGGGCGCCCGCCCCCGCCGCGGCCCCCGCGCGCTGCGACCACTGCCAGGACCTGCTGTGGGGACCGCTCAAGGTAAACACATCTATAACGTAGTCCGTCGCGCGACGCTAGCGTGGCACAAGCGCGGCACGCTGGAGGTGCTGGTGCGGGGCCGCCTGGCCGCTGCGCCGCCGCCCCCCGCCCCCGCGCACCGCTGGGCGCCCGCCCCCGCCGCGGCCCCCGCGCGCTGCGACCACTGCCAGGACCTGCTGTGGGGACCGCTCAAGGTAAACACATCTATAACGTAGTCCGTCGCGCGACGCTAGCGTGGCACAAGCGCGGCACGCTGGAGGTGCTGGTGCGGGGCCGCCTGGCCGCTGCGCCGCCGCCCCCCGCCCCCGCGCACCGCTGGGCGCCCGCCCCCGCCGCGGCCCCCGCGCGCTGCGACCACTGCCAGGACCTGCTGTGGGGACCGCTCAAGGTAAACACATCTATAACGTAGTCCGTCGCGCGACGCTAGCGTGGCACAAGCGCGGCACGCTGGAGGTGCTGGTGCGGGGCCGCCTGGCCGCTGCGCCGCCGCCCCCCGCCCCCGCGCACCGCTGGGCGCCCGCCCCCGCCGCGGCCCCCGCGCGCTGCGACCACTGCCAGGACCTGCTGTGGGGACCGCTCAAGGTAAACACATCTATAACGTAGTCCGTCGCGCGACGCTAGCGTGGCACAAGCGCGGCACGCTGGAGGTGCTGGTGCTTGTGCTTGTTTGGTGGTGGTTTTTAATTTAGGTTTTTTTTTTTTAATTACCTGCCTTAGTTATGAATTCAGAAAACTAAGTTTCTAATTTGTGACCCCAAATATGACCTAAATAGTAAACACAGCTGATCATAGCTATGGTCAGATAGATTTTAGCATATTTTTTACGAAATCTTTGAAAAGCTATTTCTCTTAAACTATCGAGTTTTGGGGAAAGTTGTAGAACAAAAGTTATCCCTTATTATGGGTGCTTTAACATCCTTTCGGCTTAGTACCCCCTTTCTGACTAACCTTGTATATCAAGTAGAGAATCACCTGTAAAACTGTTAGGAGTTCGGTTCCAACACCAATGATTGTTTATAAAGTACCTTATACACCTTTAAAGCATTATTTCAAACTTCTGTTACACGTTGTATAATCCTGTGAAAATGTTAATAGTCTGTCAATAGCAAGCGACGAAATACTGTATGACGCAATGGATGTTTCCAGTGTAAGTAACACCAGTATCGTTACAGACGGGTGTCCGCTGTGTGGACTGTGGCGCGTCATGCCACGAGCGCTGTGCGGAGGCGTGGGCCCCGCCCTGCACCAAGTATAAGGCTCCACCGCCACCTGACACTGACGCACTATGTCCGCCGCTCTCCGCAGGTATGTACCACTATGTTAACTTGATCTTAGACCTGGGAACAGTATCCCAAAAGGAGCGACCAATATGTAAACGTCATCTATACACCCATATTCTAAGACGTTCCTCCAAAACTTACTCGTCTCAGAACGGCCTCGAAAACACCTTCAAACTTGTATTCTTAGTCGCAATTTCGAGTGAACTTTGAGGTTCCTCGACGGAGTCATTACGTCATAATTTGAATTATCTGCAACGTGCAAATAACACCGCGATAAATAATTGTAAGGATTATCGTAAGCATAGTCGATAAAGTCTTCAAAATTCATTTTTGTTACATACGAACTTTGACACTTCCTTCCTTAAGGTAGGTTCCAAGGTGCCTTGAGTTTGACAGATGATTCCTTACCTCGACTGAAGAAAAATCTCGAGTCGAGGACGCTTATGTTAAGTCGAGGTGGAGTCGAGTCGAGTAAGTTTTGGAGGAATGTCTTAGAATATGGATGATAGTCTCCGTCATGTAACTTGGCAAGAGTAGACAAGACAGTTCCTCTCCTTTCTTTCTTCGAAATAGACATGTTTATAAATTCATACATACATAAACTCACGCCTTTTTCCTATAGGCATAAACTATAGAACGCCACATGCCACGACCCTTACATACTCCTTTCGCTTCATCCACATTCATACATCTTGTCATACACGCACGCTGGTTGAGAGTACTACGCACCTGTCCTTTGTGAAGAACATCACCAATAACATCGATGTATATCCTTATAGGACATCCTCTACGGGCGTTACCATTGACATCCGCCTTATAAATTCCTTTTGTTAATCGCCGTTCACTCATTCTCTCAACATGACCAAACCACCTAAGCGTACTCCTTTCAATTTTTGTCACTACATCATCTTAAAAATAAATTATAGCAATAACCATAGAATAATGACAAGCAATAAAACTGACCATTTTTCTGTTGCACTAAGTGTACATGCGCGAACTTACTCCCACTACGCCAAAACCTTGCCAAGTTACGTGCCGCCGACTATAACACCTTATAAAGGTGATGATATTGAGGTGATATACATGATATTCACACATATCAGGGCCGTGATCGGGCCGGAGATCAACATCGCATACATTTTGTACCGAAGCAAGACCTCAGTCGCTTAGTGCTAGTTATTTAGCGTCAGTGACCAGCTCGGAAGCGGACACTGCCCCGATATGTGTAGATAGAGCTTAATGCATTCAACAACTCTTCACTTTGTTCACAGGTGTAGCAACTTTACAATCTTCATCCCAACAATACTACGAGCAGTTCTCGTCCAATGTAGCAGAGAATAGAACTCATGAAGGACACTTGTACAAGCGAGGAGCACTGCTCAAGGGGTGGAAACAACGGTTAGTATCTTACATTACGTGGAAGGCGACACTCAGTTTAACCAAATCCATCAGCACATCAGAATTTTTATACTCTGTGACTGATATTGGACAAGGTCCAATACAATGGTGTACAAGAAATAGGCCACCCCTGACCCACCAATAGGCTACGTGACCACTGGGGCGGAGAGAAGGGGAACGGTGGGGAGCTAACTAATAGAATTGCACAAAATTCACACACTGGAGCGGAGTCGTGAATATTGTGCAATTCTATTGGTTAGCTCCGCACAGCTCCACTCCTCTCCGCACCAGTGGTCAGGCAGCCTTGGTGGCATAACAGGCGACTAAAGAATTTCGTGAAAAGGATAGGCCAGCAGCGTTCTCCTGTCTGCTGATTAACATACAACGAAATCAACCCATCTTCCAATAGAAATGAAGAAACTTGAATCTTATGTGTAGGCAATTAGACTAAATTTTAAATTCAGCTAGTGAAGAAAAAGCATTGTACATACCTTGAAATAAAATGTTTTATATTCCAAATCCATAATTCAGATAATTTATGTATACAGAGAAACGTCACGAAATGTCACTATCAAAATGACACGACAGTGGTACAAAACATTTTATCATTAAATTTTTACTAAGTTATCATCTATAAAATTAAAGTTGATTAATTATAAGAACTATGCAAACAAAATACCGTAGCCAAACAAAATTTGCGGCGCTCATATCTAGCTCCGATTAGGATTAAGAAATATTTTTTTCATAATGTGTTGGAATCTGAATAACAAACTATCGGTTTTGTGATCGGATTCATTCTCATTTAATTTTATGACAAACCTATTAGTAACGTCATCAATTATTCTCACCTTCGTAAAAATAGGTGCCTCATTTCTGCAAATAAACTGGTGTACGATTCGTCTTATTGCAGACAGGGTAAAATCGTCCATTGTTTGGACGAAGCTGGTCTTTGGACCTTCTTTCTTGGGAGAACTGAGGTTAAGAGTTGTTTTGTATTCTTTTATTACAATTATTCCCACTGACACTGCTGATATTCTCAAAAATTCAACTGTTTTGGCAGCACAGTCTCCGAAAGACCAATATATTTGCCCTCAACCCAAGTCTTTTATGTCTGCTTGTAGGCATTCATCACCATGAGTTGTTCTGTGGCACTCTGATTTTCGAGGCCGCTTTTTGACAGGGAACAAACTGTCGCGGGTGGTGGCTTTCGCGGGACCCGGCTGAGGCTCCATTAATCAATTAACAAATGAAACTTAACAAGAAACAACAAACACGCAGCGAAAAACATTTAAGTTCGATCGGGGAAAAGTAAACGAATGAATTGAAATAACGCGACTTTGACATATCGCTCATTTGGTGCAACAATGACGTAATTACGCTTTTTTTTAAAAACAAGATAAATATGTCAAAATGTGCGGAAAAACCATTTACATCGGGAGAAATATCCTCCTGGAAAATTTAAAAAAGTGTAATTATGCCATTGTTCCACCAAATGAGTGATATTTAATATCAAACGAAATTTGAAAATGTTTGGAACAACTGCAGTGCTACCAGTATCATAAAATATTTTATACCAGAAAACCTCCTTTCTTAATAACTTTGTTTAAAATCGAACATTTTTAAAAATAATTGCGGTATAATCATTTTATAATAATTATTTCTTAAATCAGTACTTAAAAGAAAATCTAGCATTTTTTTTCGCAATTTTTTGTGAATTACCATTAATAAGATATTTTTTTGATCTGTTATCTCCTTTGTTTACATAAATTATCTGAATTACGGATTTAGGGTATAGTAAATATTAACTATTGTATTGTGCTTTAACTTGATTTTCTAATTGAGGTATCTAAGGTGTCTAGTTATTTCTGTTACGCGTTGTATAAAGATATACGTACACTTAAACTCACGCCTTTTTCCCATTGGGGGAGGCAGAAACTACAAGGTTAGTCGGAAAGGGGGTACTAAGCCGCGGGCCACTTAAAGTATCACTGATGACTATTTTAAAGCAAGTGTTAAAATTCGATACTTTTTATTTGCATGCACAAAGATTTTTATTTTGGTTTTTTTAAAAAAAACATATCTGCTTTAGTTGTGAATTCAGCAAATTAAGTTTATAATCCGTGACCTAAATAGTAAACACAGCTGATCATAGCTATGGTCAGATAGATTTTAGCATATTTTTTATGAAATCTTTGAAAAGCTATTTCTCTTAAACTATGGAGTTTTGGGGAAAGTTGTAGAACAAAAGTTATCCCTTATTATAGGTACTTTAACACCCTTTCGGCTTAGTACCCCCTTTCCGACTAACCTTGTATAGAACGCCACATGCTACGATCCCTACATACTCCTTTCGCTTCATCCACATTCATACATCTTGTCAAGATATACCTTCATTTATTTTTATTTGATAACAGTTGGTTCGTTTTGGACTCCATCAAGCATCAGTTACGATACTACGACGCGATGGAGGACTCGCACTGTAAAGGATTTATTGGTAAGTACTTATTATTTATACAAAAAAAACTTTACGAAACCATACTTACAGCAATGTTAAAAAAAAATTGTTTGTCCCGTTTAGATCTGGCCGAGGTGATAACAGTGACGCAAGCGCCGCCCGCGCCCGGCCCGCCAAAGAAATGTGACGATCGATCTTTCTTTGACGTAAGTATAACAAGTATTACTTTACTCTGTATAAACAATAATAAAACCGGCCAAGTGCGAGTCGGACTTGCGCACGAAGGGTTCAGTACCATTATCTATAAAAACGGCAAAAAAATAATGTCTGTTGTATGGGAGCCCCCTTAAATATTTATTTTATTCTGTTTTTTAGTATTTGTTGTTATAGCGGCAACAGAAATACATCATCTGTGAAAATTTCAACTATCTAACTATCACGGTTCATGAGATACAGCCTGGTGACAGACGGACGGACAGCGGAGTCTTAGTAATAGGGTCCCGATTTACCCTTGGGGTACGGAACTCTAAAAAGCATGTTTTATAAATGTAGCTATAAAAGTTGACCCACATCTGTCAGCACGGAATCGCGTCATTTCATGCTCTATCCTTTTCTGTCACTCGGGAAGTAATTTAATAGAGCGAGAAAGACAGCGTGAGTGCTATCGCGTGCGCTCTCACGTTGTCGTTCTCGCTCTATCAAATGACGTTCCCGAACGACAGACAAGGATAGAGCATAAAAAACGCTATTCCGTGCTGACAGATGTGGGTCAACCCTAAATATTCTAACGTCTATTTTCTGATAAAATTCTGTCAAAGTAATAAGTTTATTAAATGTTTTCAAACTTTCGCGATTTGTACACATTATAAAAATACTAAATCGGGTCTAATCGCGTAGAAAATTTATAAGGCAGAAAAATACCTTATTTATCCCGACGTTTCGACCGAATTTCACCGGCCGTGGTCACAGGTAGACTGAAGTGGCGGAGCAGTGACCACGGCCGGTGAAATTCGAATTAATATTTTTATAATAACTTTATTTTTCATACTTCACCAGAGTCTACAAATGCAAGACACACAAAAGACAACTTCAAAAGAAAAACATCAAAGCTTTTACGTTAGTTATTCTTTCCTTGTTCTGTTGTTAAACTGTATATTATTTAACAACAATTTTCTCCCACAGCTGCGCACGAGTCGTCGCACGTACAATTTCTGCGCCAGCGACGCTAACGCTGCGCAGGAGTGGATCGAGAAGTTGCAGGCGTGTCTGCAGTGAGCACCCGCCTTTATTTCCCGCACGACAACGCGGTGTTGCCATATAACGATATTAAAATCGATGGACCAGACAGTCGATATAACATCGACAAAAGAAGAAATGACGAATGACGGGTAACGATCGATAAAAACTGTGGTATATCTGTCGATAGATATAGAGGCAGTGTAGAACGAAGCTCTCGAGGATTTTATCGATATTTATAATTATGACAAATCGATATTGTTTGTTATATCGATGATTGAGAAAAGAGATTTTCCTCTAATTTCATCAATGTCTAAGACTTGATATAAATGTTAATAACTATATTATTTTTGTTTTATTCTATATTTATTATTTTAGAAACAAAGAAAGTTAATTAAATGCCCAAGATCGTTCCTTGGTGTTTTATAAGGTCCATGTTCAACAGTGGGCGTCTAATACAAGCTTGTAAAAATTAACTATACTATGTATCTTGGTTAAAGTTTGTACTCGCGCTGAACTCCGCGGGGGTAGGCAGAAGGCTTTGAAATATTTAAACTGAATGTGTAGGGGCTATGATCTCGAAGCGATATTGAAACATAGACAAAATCGATTGTTTTTGTAAGGCATGTTATAATACTGAATGTTATATAATATAAATAATTAGTTAGTTTTGTTATATGAAAAAGTTTTTCAATGGTGTAAAAATAAGACTTCGTAGTTATTTTGTTTTGACGACACGTTTGGTGCAGTGGCTGAGCGATTGGCTTCTGCACTACGGGTCGTGGATTCGATTCCCGGGTCTGGACGTTTGTGCATGTGGAGATTTGTGTCTGTAAACGCACCCACGATACAGGAAAAATCCTAGAGTGGGGCAACGTTTTTCTTAAAAAGCAAAAGAACAAAAGTAATTTCTTTAACCGACTTCATAAAAAGAGGTGCTCTTTTTTGTAATTTTGTCGATAAGTCTGGAATTACGCCACATAATAAACTTCACTCACTAAGACAACTTCCAAACGTTCAATAACACGCGTCTCTTACGCTTATAACATACTGTGATCATCGTGTTCACCACGTTTGGTGATCACAGCAATATTGGCCCGTAAACGGTTATTGTGAAGGCTCATGTTCAGCAGTGGAGGTTAACGGGCTAAAATAACTTTTTAAATTATTGCATGTCTAACAAAAACATTCTTAAGACAAACATAATCCCTCTTATTACGAGAGATGGTTTAAAGAAACCATTAGGCTTAGCACTAATGCTGTCGAGTCACTAAAGGCGAGTACAGACTGCTGTAACGTAACATGAAAGGTACGTAGTACGCACGCGTAGTGTGCACGGTTCGTGCGCGCAAAGCGTCCACACTATGGGAATTCTGTTACAGTCCAAAAAGGCACGGCTGGCTATCCATAATGGTGTGCTGGTACCGACGCTTATGTATGGAAGTGAATGTTGGTCGTGGCAGAAGAGGCATGAAAGTAGAATAAATGCCGTGGAAATGCGTTCTTTGCGAAGTACGTGCGGTGTTACTTTGAATGATAGATTGAGAAATTAAGAGATTAGACAAAGTTGCGGTTTAAAAGATTATGTAGTGGCAAAAATTGAAAGGAGTATGCTTAGGTGGTTTGGTCATGTTGAGAGAATGAGTGAACGGCGATTAACAAAAGGAATTTATAAGGCGGATGTCAATGGGAACGCCGGTAGAGGACGTCCTAGAAGGACATGCATCGATGTTATTGGTGATGTTCTTCACAAAGGTCAGGTGCGTAGTACTCTCAACCGGCGTGCGTGTATGACAAGATGTATGAATGTGGATGAAGCGAAAGGGGTATGTAAGGGTGTAACATGTGGCGTTCTATAGTTTCTGCCTACCCCCATGGGAAAAAGGCGTGAGTTTATGTATGTATGCATGATACATTACGACAATGTGGACGGCAAATTCTTTCATTGCGTGTTACATTTCGTAAGTCTGTACCCGGCTTAACGTGAACGCAAGGTTAATATAAGTGCATTTTGAATCGGAAATACTTGTTTCGCACACACTCTTCTTCCTGCCCCTATCCTAGGTAATTCGTGTTTTTGAAGGTTTTGGCTTATTGTTTTATGACCGGCCGCCTGCCTGCCATCAACCCTCCTTGGGAATACTCGTTGCGCCGTCGCGCGGGTGACCCGATGTGCTTGCTGATATTATGCACTGGGTCCCAAAATGATGTGCTTGTCAATCTTATTGCCAACAACTAAGCAGACTATCACTCATATTCTAAAACGTTCCTCCAAAACTTACTCGACCCAGCCTTTTCCACTACCATATCGGTAGTTATAGTTGACATAAACGTCCTCAACTCGAGATTTTTCCTTAGTCGAGGTAAGGAATCATCTGTCAAATTGAAGGTACCTCGGAACCTAGTATCAAAGTTCGTATGTAACAAAAATGAATTTTGAAGACTTTATCGAACATGCTTACGATAATCCTTACGATTATTTAACGCGGCGTTATTTGCGCGATGGAGATAAACAAAATTATGACGTAATGACTCCACTCTTTCTCGACTCATTTGAGGACCCCTCAGTCGAGGAACCTCAAAGTTCACTCGAAATTGCGACTAAGAATACATATTTGAAGGTGTCTTCGAGGCCGTCCTGAGTCGAGTAAGTTTTGGAGGAACGTCTTAGAATATGGGTGTATGCTTCACACACACTATTTGATTAAATTGAAAACTTTATTCATATCTATGTATGACAAAAACGGTGCATGTATCAAAAAAAATTACTTACAAAAATGTTATAGAACAGTTGAATTTTCGATTCAAAATTCGCTTACTATACGTATACGCTTATACTATACGTCAAACGTGCTAGGCCCACAGGTTATAAATACGCCCGTCTCTCTTTGTTATATGAAGTTAGAAAGTGATGGGTATGTTTTAAATCTGGGTTCAGCTTAGTCTAGGTTGAAACCATCTTTTTTAATAAGGGGGAAATGTAAAATTATTTATAATTTATAATAATAATGAATTAGTGTCGTACGTATGTTTCCCGTTTGTAAATAATGTACCGCTGACTGTTGTGTAAAGAGTTTGGTTCCAGCTTGTGTAATGTTATGTTGTTAGTTCACATTAGATGTTATTTGTATTGTTTTTTACGACGAGGGAGCTTCGCGTTAGGATGATGTTTTGAAGGTTTAAGGTTACTATATTTATATCTCCGTATCTTTACGGGTAACACGCACTGCCTTGCGTTTTTTTTAACGTATAACCTGTGAACTATGGAGTGTCGTAGGAGAGCGCGCACTGCGAATTATTCACCGCATACCGATTTATTTGTATTCATTTTATTCGCTGCGGTGACAAAAACGCATCGCAAGTCACCGCACCGCAGTGCGCGCGCGCACTTAAACTTAACGACGACTCTAAGGCACTTGGGAAATGGTGAGAACGATTATGATAATTTGTCACATTAATTAATTCTAAAGCCGTATTCATTAGTAAACTTTTGTTTATAAACATTGTCAGAAACAAGAATCTTCGTGCTTCTGAAACATTCATAAATGTTGTTGTAAACACTACTGACAGTTTTTGATGGCAAATGCTATGAAACATTTTCTCAAACTTTGTTTACAACTTAAATACATGTCTTAAGTAAATTTATTTATTGGTCATCGATATTTGATATGTAAAACCAGTCGCTAAATTAAACAATAATCAATTAATGATTTAAACAAGTATATGAATTAACACTGTTTGTGGTAAAAAATGTCTTGCAAAGGTAGTTTCCATTCAAACTGACAATGAGATAAGTATGTATTGCATTCAATTACACAATAAAAGCCACGTTCCAACGCTTTGAAAGCTTCCCTCGTATATTTTATAATTATATTCTATGCCGACGTACATTTATTATTAATAGACAAGTAGAACGCTAAATGTATTTAGTTCTAATGTAATATTCCTTGTAAAGAGATATTATTTAACGTTCAGGAATCTCGTTCCAATGAGCCACAACTTGTTACATACTCATTTTTGTATGATTTGTAAATAAGTACACGTTTTTTTGTTCCACATATCAGGGGTGGGGGGAGTTTCCCCTACCGATGTACATACATACTAGCTCATGTAAATATTAACGTTATTTTTTCGGTAATTGCATTTAATATCACGTCGGGCGGGTTATGAATGTTTATGCGCGCGCGCAGTTTTCGGTCCTGATTGACAGTTTTGCATTGATACAAACCTACGTCATTAAGTGTATCTAACACAATGCAGATATCTTTACGAGTAAAAGTATCCTCATAATTGTATCCATGTGTAAACTTAGGGCCATCGTTCATATATGCGCGCAGAGATTATTTGTGCCAAATATGCACAAAGTGCACAGAACGCGTTGCTCACGTGTGGCGTACAATCGTGTCGCGATACGGATATGGTAGCTTTAATGAGCTGCGATAGCAATATTGTTTGCCTTAGTTTGCATACGAAGTGCCGGCTTCTGTGTGCTTCGGACAACGGACGACTGTGAAGTGGTTTTTAGTGAATGGCTTTTTTTACTCATACCGGAAAAGAATGGACCGGTGTCGTGTTTGGTATTTGAAATACACACACACATTACTATTTTGATTTGAAGATCTTTACACTTCTGCCTGAATGTATTCGGTAAAGCTTAGAACTAACTATAGGGATTATTCACATTACGGGCGGGCGCAACAAACTCAATGTAAAATAAAACTTATTTATATACGTGTAGAGGATAAAATACAAAAGCACGTTGACGTTGACGAAGAGACGGGATGGAACGGAACTGAGAACGGACGGGCGGCGGCGATCGTCGACGTGCTCTACGCGTATATAAATAAGTTCTATTTTACATTGTATTAGTTGCGCTCGCTCGTGCCCGAGCAGTCCCTAAGTTAATGTCTGGTGTGATCTTATTACTGCCAATAATAAAAAAAATATTACTACCAATTCACAGCATTCGCTCCGACACAGTACCTAAATGTAGTGTTTAGCTTGGCTTAGACAGAAATGTAACCATGAGATGTGAACCTAGCCTATTGCTGTACGTTACGCGTTGTCTGTGCAATACCATGTTAATAGATGTGTACCTACCCTTATTTTGCACTCAAACATAAGCAACAATAAAACAAAATGATTTTTATACCTCTAGATTACAGTAGGAAGTGTGGAAGTGAGAGGCATATATACAAAATTAGTAATAAAACTGAGACGAAGCGTCGTATCTTCTGTCTCATGTGACGTGCAGTTTTTTCGCTAGGTGGCGAACTTTTTAATGTTAGCCAATTAGCCAACTCACTGTCACAGAACGTTGGTTGCCCCGTATTCTTGTATTTATGAGAAATAGACTCCATTAGTTAAGTGTTTAGTGTATATTGTATGCTCGACGGTGGGAGGATGCTGTATTTTAGTTTTATATTGCTGTCTCATGAGCGGCCACGCGGTGGCTCTATCTAGAGGTATAAAATCTAAGATAACAACTGAAACGATATGTTTGTAATTTGCTGATATGTCACAGGACATTCATTTTTTTTCCTTTATATTAAATAATCGTTTTGTAAGAATGGACTTAAATTGTTGATGTTATGTTATGTATTCACAATGTACGGCAGTAGGCTGAAACGATAACCCTGTGACAGTGCACTTGCGTTCCATCAAATAAAGAGATTTTTAAAATTGTCAGTTCGATTTCTTATTTATTTTTATCCCTACTTCTCTTAACAGTAATTTCTCAAAAGACCAATTCTCCAATGGTAAAATTCAGTGGCGTGGCTAGCTCTGATTGGGTCTTACATCAAAATTTCTTGGATACTGTGCGTGCCAAATAAGAATAGGACCGCGCTTGCTACAACTTCACACGATAGCTGTCAAATTAGTACTGATAGCAAAAAAAACTGTGAAAGATTGGATTGGATCAAATGGACTTTAAATAAAAACTGAAATGAAAAAACCAAGTCCGGTCCGATCGCGAACTGAATATTGCCCCTGCGAGGGACGTATGAGCCATTTTCCAACTTGCGAAGTTGAGGCATTACCATAAGTTGATTTTGTAGGTGTACCAGCCGATCTAGAAGTAGGCCAAAAAGCCTTTTTGATACCGCCAGCTTTTTCTAATGCGAAAACTAACTGCTCGGGATTAAATAAGCTAACCTCAGATTGAGGTATTTTCCTTATTGCTGCTTTTACTAAAGGATCGCGAACTGCATTAGTTATGCTATCTCTGCGCATCTGTATAGTTTCAGCCCTATGGGCACAAATCATTTGCAATAGGTCTGCCGAAACCTTGCTAAACTCACTAGAAGTGAAGACGTCGTTCAGCTTTTGGTTTACAGCCTCGAAGATAATTTCTTCTTTCTGGTCTCGGGCCCACGTCAAAAACGCACAAAGTTCCTTCTTTAAGGACTCTTTTTGTTTTAAAATACCGTAAGTTAACGAATCATAGACCCTCTCCGAGTAACTTAGGTGTTTTAGTGTGTCATAGGGTCGGATCTCCTCGTTTGCCTTGAGTTCGATGAAACCCGGGCTATGGTTATACGACTTTTGAGTCTCCGCGTAACGTACTTCACTCCAATCCGGTTTATTAAAAAACTGAATTTCTTTTAAAATGTTTAAATAACGTTCGTCTGTCTTTGGAACAGCCGGATCCTTAAGCTTAGTTACGACATCTAAGTTATTTAAAAAATTACTACCCTCCAGTTCAGAATCATCCTCAGCGAAGAGGAAAAGTGCGTCATCGGCCACCGATATATTATTATTTATACTATGTTGCACTTTACGCTCCGAGCGGCAACGCTTGTACATGCGCCTCCTTTTCTTTTGACGGCGGTGACGCGCTTTCTTATGTTTAGACTTATGGTCAGAAAAACTAGATGAACTGGAACTGGAATCGCTACTATCAGAGCTACTACTACTGCTGCTGGAACATGAACGAGTCCGTTTGGTACTAGATGCTCGGTTATTAGTAGTATTCGAAGGTACTGCGACCGGTTCATCTTGCGAAATCAACGTTATTTCTTTATCCATTACGTATTATACTTAAAAATTTAACACTTACACACTGGAAAAGAAAATAATAAACAATACGCGAACGGAAAACCGTTAATTTGAAAATATTAATGTTGATGCACTGTATTATCAATCAGTAGAAACAGTTTTAGTAAATATCGAAAATTGGTGTGCCAACTTTCGATCAAAAGGAAAAATATAGACGGTTGTGGAAAAAAAAGTTTAAATAACTCACCTGCTACGCAGCAACCGTCACCGGCAAGGAAAAGAACGCCAATGTACAAGACCGAGACGCGCGCGCTCAAAGTGCGCTCCCCTTTCTGGTCTGGTGACGTCATGAGAGCGAGATAGAGCTATATCGCTAGAAAAGTAAGGAAAAAAGGCACAGGAAACAAGGTTCAGCCTATCTCAATTGGTTAAACTTAAGTTTGGAGTACGGGTGGCAACCCTAGTCACGGATTAGATAATACATTTTCTGAATTCATAACTCTAGCAGGGATGTTTCTTTTTTGAAAAAACTAAAATAAAAATATTTTTGCATGCAAATAATAATTATCGAATTTTGAAAATTTAACACTTGCTTTAAAATAGTCATCAGTGATACTCTATGTGGCCCGCGGCTTAGTACCCCCTTTCCGACTAACCTTGTTTATGTTCTATTAAGGCCCGATTTTACCAACGCCGGATAGCGTTTATCCAAGGAATAAGTTAGACGTATTGACAGAATTTCTATACAAAAGCTGTCAAAATGACTAATTTATTCATAGGATAAAAGTTATCCGATGTTGGTAAAATCGGCCCTAAACCACCTGACCGTTATTCGAAGCATAATTAAACAATTGAGATAGGCTGAACCTTGTTTCCTGTGCCTTTTTTCCTTACTTTTCTAGCGATATAGCTCTATCTCGCTCTCATGACGTCACCAGACCAGAAAGGGGAGCGCACTTTGAGCGCGCGCGTCTCGGTCTTGTACATTGGCGTTCTTTTCCTTGCCGGTGACGGTTGCTGCGTAGCAGGTGAGTTATTTAAACTTTTTTTTCCACAACCGTCTATATTTTTTCCTTTTGATCGAAAGTTGGCACACCAATTTTCGATATTTACTAAAACTGTTTCTACTGATTGATAATACAGTGCATCAACATTAATATTTTCAAATTAACGGTTTTCCGTTCGCGTATTGTTTATTATTTTCTTTTCCAGTGTGTAAGTGTTAAATTTTTAAGTATAATACGTAATGGATAAAGAAATAACGTTGATTTCGCAAGATGAACCGGTCGCAGTACCTTCGAATACTACTAATAACCGAGCATCTAGTACCAAACGGACTCGTTCATGTTCCAGCAGCAGTAGTAGTAGCTCTGATAGTAGCGATTCCAGTTCCAGTTCATCTAGTTTTTCTGACCATAAGTCTAAACATAAGAAAGCGCGTCACCGCCGTCAAAAGAAAAGGAGGCGCATGTACAAGCGTTGCCGCTCGGAGCGTAAAGTGCAACATAGTATAAATAATAATATATCGGTGGCCGATGACGCACTTTTCCTCTTCGCTGAGGATGATTCTGAACTGGAGGGTAGTAATTTTTTAAATAACTTAGATGTCGTAACTAAGCTTAAGGATCCGGCGGTTCCAAAGACAGACGAACGTTATTTAAACATTTTAAAAGAAATTCAGTTTTTTAATAAACCGGATTGGAGTGAAGTACGTTACGCGGAGACTCAAAAGTCGTATAACCATAGCCCGGGTTTCATCGAACTCGAGGCAAACGAGGAGATCCGACCCTATGACATACTAAAACACCTAAGTTACTCGGAGAGGGTCTATGATTCGTTAACTTACGGTATTTTAAAACAAAAAGAGTCCTTAAAGAAGGAACTTTGTGCGTTTTTGACGTGGGCCCGAGACCAGAAAGAAGAAATTATCTTCGAGGCTGTAAACCAAAAGCTGAACGACGTCTTCACTTCTAGTGAGTTTAGCAAGGTTTCGGCAGACCTATTGCAAATGATTTGTGCCCATAGGGCTGAAACTATACAGATGCGCAGAGATAGCATAACTAATGCAGTTCGCGATCCTTTAGTAAAAGCAGCAATAAGGAAAATACCTCAATCTGAGGTTAGCTTATTTAATCCCGAGCAGTTAGTTTTCGCATTAGAAAAAGCTGGCGGTATCAAAAAGGCTTTTTGGCCTACTTCTAGATCGGCTGGTACATCTACAAAATCAACTTATGGTAATGCCTCAACTTCGCAAGTTGGAAAATGGCTCATACGTCCCTCGCAGGGGCAATATTCAGTTCCACCCTCGCATGGTAAGAACTATAACTCAAGCATGCCTTCACAAAGCTGTCAAAACTGTAATATCCCCTCGCGGGATGGCTTCTGGCAGCATAATATACAGTGTCCTTCGCAAGGACCGGTACATGAGTATTACAACTATCCTCTATCCGCAGTGCCAACAGGATGGTGGCACTGTGGATAGAGGTTCCTTTCGCTCCCGCGGGGCAAGACATAACCAAAGATACCACGCTCACAAACGTGGCGGAAATAAGCGAAGGTCACCTTCAAGCTTCCATGCCAAGAAACGTAAATATTGACATGAAAATATTTCAAGCCGGTCAGTTATCGAATTTCGTCGATCATTGGAAGGTAATGCAAGCACCAGATATCCTTATTCAAATAATTCAAGGGTACCGTATACCCTTTCAAGAAAAAACCCCCTTAATCATGCCCAGATTACACAACAAGGCGTTTCACACACCTGTGTCGCCAGAAATGAATTTAATTATCCAAAAAATGTTGAATCAAGGAATCCTGGAAAATGCAAGCCCGACACCAAGTTTCTTATCTACCCTCTTTCTAGTATCAAAGAGCGATGGATCAGACCGACCGATTTTCAACTTAAAGGCTTTAAACGAATTCGTACTGACCACCCCTTTCAGTCCGATATATGTGTTCAGAGTCCCAGATTTCATTCAGCCCCAAGATTGGATGTGCAAGCTGGACATCTCACAAGCTTACTTTCATCTAAGCATAGCAAAGCCTCACAGGCGCTTCTTACGCCTTATTTACGACAAGCAGCTTCTTCAAATGACCTGCCTACCTTTCGGTTTCAGCACGGCTCCAAAAACTTTTGCCAGTTTAACAAATTGGATTGCCCAAGTAATGAGAAGCCAAGGTGTGAGATTATTGGTCTTTCTCGACGATTTTCTTCTCGCTCACCAAGACCCAGTAGTTCTCGCAGGCCATGTGAGTCTTCTCGTAAAAACATTAAAATATCTGGGTTGGCAAATAAATTTCGAAAAATCTATCCTAACTCCGAAGAAATCCCTGGTTTTCCTAGGCGTACTGTGGGATCCTTGGCTAAACCTCAAACGTCTGCCAACGGAAAAGGTACCCTCATTACTAGCGAAGATACGCGAAATCATAGATTTCGGAAAGACGGACCTAAAGAAGTTGCAGAGCGTAATAGGAGCACTAAACTTTGCGAGTTTTGTTGTCCGAAGAGGAAGATTGCATTATCGAGCTCTATTGAAATTTCTAAACACACTACAGTTGGACAATTCTGTGAAGGTATACACTATACCTGTAGATGCAATAGACGACCTGCAGTGGTGGAGCCACAATTTGCGACATCCGTCAATTCTACACAACGCACCAGCGACACATTTTATCACGACGGATAATAAATAATAATAATATAATAAATCATTTATTTATACAATGGGCACATTTACAATAAATACCTTAACAATTAAAATACTCTGGATGCCTCCGACTGAGGCTGGGGTGCTCAGATGGACAACCAGTCCCTATGGGGAACGTGGTCACAGAACGAGAAGAATTGTCACTGCAACGTAAAAGAAATGTTGGCAATATGGAAGGTATTTCAAAGTCATGCCGTGTATCTGAGCCAATCTACGGTCACCATACAATGCGACAATCGCACGGTAGTAGCGTATCTCCGTCACGAAGGGGGAACCAAATCCTCGCGATTGATGGACATAACATACGACCTGTTTTGTTTGATAGATCAGTACCAAATTCATATAAACGTGTACTACATTCCGGGAAGATACAACAACCATGCCGACCACTTATCGCAGTTTCGCCAGATCCCCGAATGGCATCTGATACCCGAGATCACCAACATAATATTCTTAAAATGGGGATATTCCCAAGTGGACCTGTTTGCCTCCAGCAATGCCCACGTAGTCCCACATTACGTATCGAAAGATCAGAACGACAATCAAGCGGTAGCCAACGACGATTTCTCAATTGCTTGGAAATTCAATCTGGCATGGGTGTTCCCGCCCCCATTTCTGATACCCAGAGTATTGAGCTACCTCAATCAGGCATCGGGAATTTACTTGATAGTAGCACCGAGATGGGAGAGAGTCTTTTGGCGCGGGGATCTCAAAGCCCGGGCACTAGCCCCACCGTTCACAATACAGAACCTGAACAAAATATTGATCGATGTGACAACGGGACTGCCCCCTCCTCGTGTCCAGGATCTAGTGTTGGAAGTGTGGAAGTCTGGGGGTGGACACATCATTTAGGTAATTGGAATAATTCTCAGATAGATCTATTAAAAAGTTCTTGGCGCGCTTCCACCCTGAGAACTTACAAACCTGCATGGAACCGCTGGGTTTCGTGGTGTAGAACTAGTAATATTAACCCTAAGAACCCCTCAGGATCTGACTTAGCTCGTTTTCTGGCTGATCTCCATATAAAACATGAACTGTCCTACAGTACAATATTGTTACATAAGTCTGTGGTCTCCACCCTTTGTAATGTAAATGATTCAGGTGTTCTAAGTAATCATGTTTTAGTGAAACATATCTTGAAATCGATTTCAATTAAAAAAGCAACTGTTTCTAAGTTACCCGTGTGGAATATTGATGATTTTGTTTGTTTTCTTGGCGATAGGACGATATATCATGACAATATTTTTGATGTATCGAGTCAAGCCGCTGCCCTCTTAGTACTCTGTTCTGGTAGGCGTATTCATGACTGTCAAGTCATGAATACGCCTTAAAATATAATTATCGTTATCGGTCATAAGGAGTGTCAACTCCTTATGACCGATAACGATAATTATATTAAATCACCAGATCATAATTTTATAACTTTGTGGCCAGCCTTTGGGTCTAAGACTGATTCATCTGACTATAGGCAATCAGGATGGAGATTATTAAAAAATAATGATAATAGGAACTTGGACCCCGTATACTGGGTTGAGCAGACCGTATCTGCTTTCCACTAGGCGACAGGAAGCTAAATGTCCTAACTTGTTTGTCACTACGAGAGGTACAGCTCGTGCGGCCTCCCGAACTGTTATTGCAGGCTGGATCAAAACTCTGATGCGCCAGGCAGGTATTGTTGCTACTCCTGGAAGTGACCGTTCTGCTGTTGCTTCCAAGAATTGGTTGGACAACTTCCCCATAGAAGATATTATGGCTCGGGGAAATTGGAGGTCCTCAAACACTTTTATTCGATTTTATAAACGACAGGTTTTGGGCTCTTCTAGGAGTAACAGCATGACTGCTCTCTTTAACCCTGTCTCATAATGAATTATGTTGATTTACTGATGTTTTCTTTAATTTAAGATAAGAACACTTATGATTAATAATTCTATTCTCCTATGTTTTGCAATTAAAAACAAATTACAATTACTATATTTTCTGTTTATTTCTTAATCTTTCCCTACACATTGGCGTTCGTCATGAACGTCGCCAGGCGATAACAGATTTATCTCAATTGTTTAATTATGCTTCGAATAACGGTCAGGTGGTTTAATATCGGCGTTTTACCTGAAATAAAACGCTTATTAAACTACTAAGGTAAGTAGTTTTCGAATCCCCTCTCTGGCCTGGTGACGTCATGAGAGCGAGATAGAGCTATATCGCTAGAAAAGTAAGGAAAAAAGGCACAGGAAACAAGGTTCAGCCTATCTCAATTGTTTAATTATGCTTCGAATAAGGTAAGTAGTTTAATAAGCGTTTTATTTCAGGTAAAACGCCGATATTAATGATACCTAGTAACCCTATGACGTTTCGCCAGTTAATTTAAAGTAACCCTATACGCATCTAAAGAACAGATATTTACAATCAAATAAAAAATTGGACATGTGTCAGAAATAAAAGTTACCAACATCTGTAGGCTCACAAAATATTTTTAATCATCATCATCGTTATTTCTGTCATAGGTGATCAAAAGTCGTACGCAGGCGACCTTTTCCCCTCCGTACAACAAGTACACGGTAATGTCAAACGTGCCGTATATACTACTGTTTGGTACTTGTGTGTAGTCCATCACGTAATCGTTGACATCAATTACACCCTAGAAAGAAATAGAATAATTAGTAAAATCACGCTTGAATTGGCTCGTCTCCAATAGTAAACATCAGTTTACTTTTTGTAGTTGCTGGTTAAGTGGTATACTGAACACTTGGACTACAACAATTAGATTTTTTGTATAATTCTTATTATTACTGACGTTATGAGCAAATATACAGGGTGTAAACGAAATCATATAATTCCTTCAAACCTCGTGATGTACTGCTGACATAGATTAACCCTGAACGGGAAACATCTGGATTAAATTTAAAAAAATATTAGAAGTAAACTTAAAGTGAGGCATTTTAGCGCCCCGAGCGAATTGCGCGGCTATCGCTCGCTGCGCGGTACTTTAAGAGGAAACGCGGGCTGCAAAATATTAATAATTTGAATAGGTTTTTGCGGTCGATTTCCATTCCACCCCTCCCGCAAACCTTCCCAATTCGACAGTCCCTACGTATACTATCGGAACTACAAAATCTCAGTTTTTATTTTATCATGTATGCACACCGATTACGCTGAGATTTATGATCCAATTTACGTGATTCTTCTTTAGTTTGATGCGTAATACTTGCCATTTGGTCCCATAAAAAATATTATTTTATAACCTTTAAGATAACATAATTTCACACATTTTAAGCAGATAAAATAAAAACTAACATTTTGTAGTTTCGATAGTATACGTAGGGACCATCGAATAGACCGCGAAAGAGACACCTGCATCTCTGACTGATTCCTCCTGTGCAATATTAGCGAAATCGTACTTTCGTATTTCCCTGTTTACTTTTTAAAATCTGTTCCCATTTTTTTTCTTTAATATAATTTAAGAAAGACTGTATGTTTTTCTTTTCTTTTTTATAGGTATTCGTCAAATTTGTTTGCCAGATGTTTGAAAACGGTGGTAAAACCGGTAGATTTTTGTAAAATTTTAAAGTTTCTAGTTCTTATAATAATTAATTTATTGACAAAAACAAAACGTAGAGACATAGTGGTGGTAGATATGTAGGGGAACGAGATATTGTGTTCCGCCTACGAATAGGGAGGATCCTCCTACCAGGCGGAGTCTTGTGCCTGGCGGGCCACTTCCCAACGGTTGATGTTGGGAAGTTGTATAAAAGGTCTAACCAAAATACCTGGACAAACTTTTACACAGTGTTCAATACGTTTAATTAATCACATCTATGTAAAAAAAAACGAGATCCAAGTGTTTTTTTCTAACAAAAAAATAATATTTTTTTAAATTGCCTGTACTCTCTAAGAATAAACTCATCCATTTCTTATGCAACGACCGCCATTGGGGTGCGTGCTAATTCCGTGCCGTGTTTTACCTAAACAGCGAAGTGAAAAATGTAAAAAAAATTTTTTAAGTAAAATTAAAGTTGAAAAAAAAATTTTTTACACTTGGATCTCGTTTTTTTTGCATAGATATTTCAGTTACACTTACTGAACACTGTGTAAAAGTTTATCCAGGTATTTTGGTTGGGCCTTCTAACTCCATGAAATCTTGATACCGCGATGCAGGATAGTTCGCATGTGGCGTGATAGATGCCGCCACAGGTATATGTATATCATATGGTAAAAAATATTTGCTCTAGTGACATTATCCAAGGAGGAAACTGAGGAATACGTTTGTAAGGACTAAATGCCGATCGCATTTCCTCTTAACACAATGCTTCTTATTTTTTTTTTTATTGTATTCATAAGTATCCTTTTTCGGGTTAAGGTATGTCAGCAGTACCTACATCACGTGATTTGAAGGAATTACATGATTTCGTTTACACCCTGTATATAGAAAGCGCCATATCTAGCGAATACATCATGAGACACAACAGCTCCATATAAAACTTATGTCGGATGACGTCACGTGCCAATAACGCGAATGCAGTAGAAATTTTAAAAAGTGCAAACTTTGAATGCCTGTACCTTCGTTATGTTTTGAAATATCGATTCTTTTTTTTACCATTTTTATTAATTATTAAACGTGATTGATTTTCACAAAAACCTGAATATAGGAGACGAGTTCATCGTTAAAAATGTGTGTGTGGTGTGGTGTTCACTCATATTTTGTCGGTGACGGTAAGTCGTGGTATTTAAATATTTAGTCCTTTAATAGAGAAAGAGCCTATTTATTGACTTTACAGCACACATCTATGCATTAGAGCGGAATTTAAGCGTGTCAAAAATTGTGTTCGAGTATTTTATTTAGCACTCCGCTCAGGAGGTCGCAGACTCGCTTTGCTCGCCAAAAAAGAGATCTTATCTAGGCCGCCTGGAAGTCGATCGTGCCTCACGCTTGGCAGACAAGCTTTTAACCACCACGCCAAAAACCACTTGTAAGTTCTAAGCTTATAATTACCGCTGGTATAGGACAGTCCGGAGGATCAACTTTGGCCTGTGTGAGGAAATCCGGCCAATTGCTTCCTAAATATTTACTGGCGAAGATACACATAGAATTGTCGGCTAAAGTAGAATGATACTTGAAGCCGCCGTCCAATTTCTGGTACACGATTGATTCCATCTGAAAAATCGTCAGTTTAAATGATTGTATATTTTTATTTCTACACAAATTAAATACTGTAAGCCGTGTTGTTCCCGGCAAATAAATAGCCAGCAACGACAGGAATGGTTAACCGAAGTACTCTTTAGCGCTCATCACAACAAACGGCGATTACTTTGTTCTCTAGTCAGTCTCTATGTCGGAGGAAGATCGTATAGGTAATCCGTATTTTTGTGAACACGCTGAGTTTCGCGAAAATTCTGAATAAGGCCGGCCGCAATTTGTAAACGTATGAATACCGGTCTTACGAATTGTCGTCTAATAGGCAGTGTCCCGGTGATATCGCTTTCGTGAAATCCTTCAACGCACGAAAGTGCATTAAAAATCCGAACAAGTTCGGATTGTTTTCGGACGTTGGAACTACACGCACGTATACGTACGTCTAACTCGCACCCAGTCAGCGCGCTCCCGTAGTACTTGAAAGGTCGGGATTGTTCATGCGTGTTCGTAAGTGTTCGCACGAGTCAAATTCGTACGAAAACGCGTCCAAAGTGCGGCCGGCCTAAGACGTAGGGTAACCTCATAAGTACGAATTGAGTCTAGTAATCTCGCGAAACCTCAAACTGAGTCTTCGTGAAATTAGTCAAAACGAATCGCGATCTACCGCCAATATACATATATTTCGATTTATGAGATTTTAATAAATATTTAAACATTTTATTTTGGTACACGGCAGTGTTTGGCCAAGTTCTGAAACTTACACCGTACGTAGTATTTATTTCTCTGTCTAGTTCAGAATAGAGTTTAAAACAGTCGTGCGTTCGGTTCAACTTCTTGCGAGACAATTCTTGCCTGATACTATACTGGTCGGCATCTTCACACTGCAGTATGTTGTCCACGGAAAATCGTCCTGGGCCCTGTTTATCATAAAAATAACATTTTGATTCAAACACGTGTAATCAAGGTGCATCGTACACCCTTATTTATTTATCATTGTTAGGTACCGTCTTTCAATTTTAATAACTGGTCAACTATGCCAGAGCGTCTAGCGAGAAGGGTACCACGAAAGGATGCGTCCAGGGCTCAATAGCCGGACCGACGTTTTGGAACCTTATCCTAGACTCTCTTCTTCACAAAATGGCTAGTATGGGGGTATACTGTCAGGCCTTCGCAGACGACGTCGTCCTTGTTTTCTCAGGCACTAAAGCCGGTCCCTTGCAGCAATCAGCCGACAATGCATTACAGACGGTATCAGAGTGGGGCGTCCAAAATAAGCTACGTTTCGCCGCGCATAAAACAAATGCGATGGTGTTAACGAGAAAGCTGAAATACGACGTCCCGGTAATCCATATGTCCGGCGTTCGGCTGAACCTAGTTCAAGAGGTAAAGCTGCTGGGATTAATAATAGACTCTAAACTCACCTTCAATGCGCACGTGACTGCAACTTGTAAAAAGGCTGCAAACATCTACAAACAGCTAGCGTGCGCGGCTAGGGTGACCTGGGGTCTAAACGGAGAAATAATAAGGACGATATATGTATCGGTGATAGAGCCCATCGTGCTGTATGCAGCGAGCGCGTGGGCCCCGGCGGCTGAGAAACTGATGACAAGGAAAAAGTTTGACTCACTGCAGAGGGGCTTCGCGCAGAAGATCTGCAAAGCATACCGCACGGTATCTCTGACATCGGCACTCATTCTGTCGGGGCAACTACCTCTGGACCTCCGGGTTCTTGAGGCGGCAACCCTTTTCAACATCAAGAAGGGTCATTCCCGGGAGATCCTCCCACAGGGCAGCGAACTAGAGCGCAAAGTGGATTTTTCTCAGAATCCCCATCCATCGCTACTCATAACAACGGAGTACGCGCGCCTAGAGGACATGGAACCCGAAACCCTCACAGCCAACCAAGTAGTCGGTCCCCAAATATACACCGACGGCAGCAAGATAGAGGGGAAAGTCGGAGCTGCTTTAACTTGGTGGGAGGACGGCAGGGAATCCACGTCTAACACCTTCGGCCTGGAGCCTCACAACACTGTCTTCCAATCGGAAATGTACGCTCTCTTTAGAGCTGTCGGGATGGCAAGAGAAACAAAGGCGGCCTCCATCAACATTCTGAGCGACTCAAGATCGTCGCTCGATCTGTTGAGGAGTCCGTCCGTCACTCACCCCCTGGCACTCGAAATCAAGAGATGTGTGCGCGAGATCAGAGAGGAGGGCAGAGTTGTGAGACTCTTCTGGCTCAGGGCCCATGTGGGAACGGCCGGGAATGAGAGAGCAGACGAGCTAGCCAAGATGGCAGCTCTAAACACATCCGCAGACAAAATTACACATTACAACAAGGTCCCCATATCGTTTGTGAGAAGACAGATACGGGAGGGGACTATCAGAAAGTGGCAGGCGCGCTGCGAATCCTCCAGCACAGGATCGGTCACTAAAGTGTTCTTCCCAGACGTCCTAGCGGCGAAGAGAACACTTAGAGACGTCAAATTAACACCTGTCCATGTGCAGGTCCTAACAGGACACGGAGGATTCTCAGCATACCTCCACCGCTTCCACCTCAAAGATAGTCCCTCATGCGTCTGCGATCCCAGCTGCGATGAAACGGTGTGGCACTTGCTCTTCGAATGTCCAAGATTCGGCCTGGAAAGGATGGAGCTGGAAATCAAGATCCAAACCCAGCTCAACCAGTCCACACTCCATAAAATCATGGAGAGACTGGACACCAGGAAACCTTTCTTGGCATTCGCGAGCAAAGCCGCCCTAGTCGCAGCAGCAGCCAACAAAACAGGCGCAACCCATCCAACACAAACCTTGACACAACTGCCATCTGCAAACCCAAACCCAAACCAAGCACCAACAGCAACACCACAAAACGCAACCCACACACCACAAACAACACTCACCACAACACTAACTACAACACAAATCACAAACACTATACAAAACACAAACGTAAACAGCGGCCAAGAGCCAGTAGCACCAGCAGTCAGCCAACAACCAGCTCCTAGCACCATGCCTATAACTCAACTCTTGGCATGCGGAGGGATCGGAGTCCCTGGCGTCAGACTGCGAGGCGTGGCCCTGTTTATGAACAGGCAGGAAGAGAGGCTCGGCTTAAGCTTCTGCATAGGCACCCGCCACGACGGAGCCCGTCAACGCGTAACAATATCACCAGGTCTTGCCGCTCTGATAAACGGGAGCACCACAAAAACGAGCATGACAGCCAGCAAGTATACTGCATTGCCCCAAGTGGAAGTCGCCAATCACCGGTGCCGTCTAGTGCGATCACAAGAAAAGACGATCGCACTATTCGAGTGGGGAGAGGAGACTCCTTTTGCTCAGGCAAGCTCAGTGCTCCAACAAATCAGAGAGGCAGGAGAGGGCACGGTAGTCACAGCCCGCACAATAAGCGTTGACGCAATGATGGTCGGGGGGGAGAGGGGGGAAGTCACAGATCGTTTCGGCTGTATAAGAGCCTCGGAACATCATGAGGTGGTCGTCTACGAGGACAGGGGGGAAACTCTGAGTTTCCTCAAAGTTCCCAAGGACGATACAGTCGCCGCGACAAACCCGTCAACCAGCCCGGCTACTCAGAGTGGCTCAGAGAGGCTGCAGCAGAAGGCGGCAGCCGAAAAAGCCGCAGCCAGCCAGCACAGCATCAGCCCGCAGGAGAAGACACAGTCGAGGAGTCGCCTGAAAGCATTCGGCACTTTCCTCCAGGCATTGCTCCCAAATCAAAGCAAACCATCAAGGCAGGAGTCAGCCACGGAAAGCTTCTTCAGAGCGCGCCCAAGAGAGATGAAACAGCAGGAGCCCATCCCAACAAGGGCCGATAAAGGGCAAGTCATTCCACCATCTCTCGCACCTACGTCGGGCCCTACGGACCACGTGAAGAGCGCCTTCCTCGAATACCTTGCAATAGTGACAGCGACCAGGGAGGTCAACCTCACGACTTGCAGGAAGATCCATCAGTCCTTCCAACTAAATATTGAAGGACTGTTAAGGGTAAGGCTAGAGGAAGCCGAGGCAGCGGTATATGACAACGTCAAATCCGAAGTCATTATAGGAAAAATGACGGGGTCATACATGGCAGCCTACAGCGCGTCAAGTGGCTTCGTGGCCTTGAATGAAGTGGAGACGGAGAGCTCGGGCAAGCCGAAGTTCAAAACACCCGACGACGACCCGATAGTGGTTACCGCCAAATGCACCAGAATCATGCTGGACGACAAGATCCTCAAAATGGCGCAATCCATTCTGGGGACCTCAGATGTCGCAGCATCAGAGGAAAGTTGGGCGGTACCCAGTATCAGGTGGATAAACGGAGTCCCGGGATGTGGCAAGTCAACTTGGATTGTCAAAAACTTCGATGGGGAGAAGGACGTGGTAGTCACCACCACAACTGAAGCCGCTAAAGATCTCCGAGAGAAGCTTGCGCGCCGCTTAGGAGATCTCGCAAGACTCAAGGTGCGCACTATGGCCTCAATCTTAGCCAACGGGTTCAAGAAGTCAAGTAGGTGCTACCGCCTCACGGTAGACGAGGCTCTTATGAACCACTTTGGGGCTATAGTCATGGCGGCAAAGTTGTCTGGTGCAAGCGAGATTGTCCTCATCGGAGACGTAAACCAGCTACCATTTTTGGACAGAGAGAACCTCTTCAAGTTAAGGTATACCCGCCCAAATTTGGTAGCCACCATCACGCAACAGTTGCCTTGTACACACAGCTGCCCGATGGACGTGGCTTTTGCTCCGAGCGAGATATACTCCGGTATATACTCCTCCAAGTCGACACTGTCGTACGCTCACTCCCTGAAGGTGGAAAGGTTCACAGGTGCGCAAATACCGCATATCGCCCAAAACACCCTATTCCTGGTTCACACACAAGAGGAGAAGTCTTCTCTTGTAAACCAGGGATACGGCACCGGCGAAGGGTCGCGCGTCTTAACCATACACGAGGCTCAGGGACTGAGATACGACCATGTCATTGTCATAAACACCAAGACAAAGAGGCTCAAGATCCACGACAGCGTTTCCCATGCGGTAGTGGCGATATCGAGACACACAGTCAGCTGCGTCTATTACACCGATGACGCCGATGACGCCACAGGCCGCTTCGCAAAACGAGCAATGGGTGCACCAACCAAAACGGTCGTCGACTACAATCTAAAGACGGCCATGCAGCACCGAGACGCAGCAGTCGTGGAAGCTCTGCTCAAAGCCGCGAAATCCCTGGCTGGCAAATCCAAAAATCCCTAACCGACACCTTGTAATAAAAATGCCTAAATACCAACTCCAAAAACCTAAATGTGTAAAAATAAAAATAAAATTTGTAATAAATGTAATAATGCCCTCAGCATCCCGGTATCTCCATGAGAGATACCAAGAAATCAAACAAACCATAACATAATTATGTTGATGATGCATTCTGCGTTATCAACTATAGCATGTAAAATTAAAATCATTAAATAATATTTATAGTAGTAATATAGTCTTAAGTGTGTGTGCTGATGCAGGCATCGACTCTATTGAGTCGGCGCATGCATCAGCGCATAGCTAAGTTATACCTGCATGTCAAAATGATGCCTGCCGGTACATGCATCGACTTTATTGAGTCAATGCATGTACCACCAGTATCAACGAAATAATGTAAATGTGTATATTATAAGAAAAAAAAAAAAAAAAAAAAAAAAACAATAATAATAATATTAAATAAGTAAACATATATATAATGTGATGGACTCGCATAGCTTAAGTAGAATAAGTAATATTTATAGTAATATAAATAATACATGTTGTATTTCCGATACAGGAGTATCAAATAAGTAAAATAAAATAAAAAGTACCTAAACAATTAAATAACAGCAAAAAAGAGCGCGGACGAAATGTCTGCGGTGAATAAACTCATTTAAAAAAAAAAAAAAAAAAAAATTTTAATAACGAATTGATTTTTAGTATCGTTGGGAAATAGTCATTTAACTTAAAACCGTGAACATTTGTTACACAGACTTTATTAATAAGAGTACCTGGATTAGCGAGACTTGCTCGGGTTTTTTTTGGTAAATCGTGTTTTATGGGAAGAAAAAAAAAAGGAAAAAGACGAAACTCGAAAAAAAATGGGAAAAGAACAACCATCTAGTCTCGAACCGGAATCTTCTGGTTTCGGGACTGCCCGATTCCCCACCTGAGCTATAATAACATTGAAAATGATGGCGAAATTTACTTTCGTATTCTAATGATATTGTAGCAGTTTTTCATTGCTTGAAAACACGGATAAAACGATGTTTTCTCAAAATGAAACCTAGCTAGATCGATTTATCGCCCCCGAAACTTAATGAAAATCGTTGGAGCCGTTTCCGAGATTCAGATTATATATATATATATATATATATATATACAAGAATTGCTCGTTTAATGGTATTAGATATCTATAGGTACACCTGAAATGAAAACTAACGAAATTATGTACCATCACGATATTACGTACATTTACCGTAGTTATAAAGCTCGCGAAGTAAATGAAATTAAGTTACGTATTAAAATTAATGCATAAATAAACATATAATAAATTAATAACTTACAATTAAATCATCATAACCAAAACTGGACACCAACAAACTAGTACTGCTCAGTACCGACATCAATAACAAAAACCACATGATAGGTACTTTTGCTGATAAAATAATGCAACGAGGCTTGTTTGTGCAGCATTAAATATGATATCTCATGACATGTCGAGGGACCATGTTGATTGTATCTAGAAATACTTTGGAAAGTTTTCCGTGTTTAGATTTTTAGAATTCCGTACCGTAGGATCTAACGGCAGGAATTATTTATACTTAAATATTCTTTAAATTTTTCCATAAAAATGTATAATTTTTTTTTTTTAAAAACATTGCCCCACACTAGGATTTCACCTTAATCCTTCTTTTCTCTTTCTTCTTTTTTCTTTTCTTTTCTTTTCTTTCTTCCTTGAATTATGATTTATATACCTACTTATACAAGGTTAGCCGGAAAGGGGGTACTAAGCCGAAAGGGTGATAAAGTACCCATAATAAGGGATAACTTTTGTTCTACAACATTCCCCAAAACTCGATAGTTTAAGAGAAATAGCTTAACAAAGATTTCGTAAAAAATATGCTAAAATCTATCTGTCCATAGCTATGATCACCTGTTTTTACAATTGAGGTCTTAGTTGGGGTCACGGATTAGAAAATAAATTTTCTGAATTCATAACTAAAGAAGGTATGTTTTTTTATTGAAAATACTAAAATAAAAATCTTTTAGCATGCAAATAAAATTTTTCGAATTTTGAAATTTTAACACTTGCTTTAAAATAGTCATCAGTGATACTTTACGTGGCCCGCGGCTTAGTACCCCCTTTCCGACTAACCTTGTATAGATACAGGCTGTTAAAAAATAAACTCTAGATTCTCTCAAGAGTTTTGTGGGGATACTCGGTATTGGAAATTAAACAACTTTCGTAGAATTACTTTTTTGTTTTCCATACAAATCAAATATACCTAATATGCTTTTTATTGCTATGGAAAGTAATAAAAAAAAATACGCGAGTTTCGGAAAGTTGTTCTACGAAAGTTGTTCAGTTTCCGATACCGAGTAACCCCACAAAACTCATGAGTTTATTTTTTAACACCTTATATACAGTATGTAACAAAAACCCTGTTGTTCCTCGTGGGGACATAATATAGGTAGGTATATGTACATTAGGAGAAAAATTAATGAAAATGTTATTTAAAAAAAATCAATTACTTAGTGGCCAGTTATTGTTCATAGTTAAAATAGCTATAAAATCGACACGTTAATGAAGTGCTGTGTAAGTACAGTAGTTAGGTACGTAGTGTGTGGCTGCAGCACGTTTAATACAACTTGCTATCTCTATTATCAACGCCAAATGCAGAAGTAATAAATAAATCACTTTTACTTTATTAAAAAAAAAATGATTTAATATTTAATTTGATTATTTTTAATGAAGTGTTTTTTTTTTAAATTAGGTAATTGTTTTACGTATAAATATCGATTCTGATTACGTAGCTAACAAGAACAACAGGGTTTTTGTTACATCTATACTAATATTATAAAGAGGAAAGATTTGTATTTTTATATTTTTGTATGTAACGAATAAACTTAAAAACTACTGGACCGATTTCAAAAATTCTTTTGCCGTTAGAAGACAACATTATTACTGAGTAACATAGGCTACGGGCGGAGCCGTGAGGACACAGCCAGGCGCATTACTTTGTGTAATTTATTTCATCACCACTGCTCTCAAAACGGTGAAGGAAAACATCGTGAGGAAACCGGCATGTACTAGAACCAAAAAAAATATTCGAAGACATGTGACATCTACCAACCCGCACTGGGCGTGGTGGATTATGGCCCATTCCCTCTCACAGAGAGGAGGCCTGTGTCCCAGCAGTGGGAACATTATAGGCTGATGATGATGATGACTATCTTTCTAGCTTAGTTTACTATCTTTTGAGCTATTGTTAGAAACTCATGGATTATTTTTTTGTTTTAGGTCTCAAAGATGGTGATAATGCTAGGCGGCTGGATTTCTCTAGATTTATACTACATACGGACGTAGAAGATGGCAACTTTTTAAAAAGAATTTTGTGGACCGACGAATCCAATTTTAGCCATGAGGGAATAGTGATTCTCCACAATCTTCACCATTGGAGTAAAAAGGACCAAAATCCTCACGTTAAAAGGCAGAGTTCCTTTCAAGGAAAATTTAGTGTTAACGTTTGGGCTGGTGTTATTGGACGCCACCTCATCGGCCCATATTTTTTGCCAGAAGGGTTAAATGGAGACATTTATTTAGATTTTTTAATCAATGAGCTACCCGATCTCGTGATGCCAGTTTTGGAAGAAGGTGTGCCGATGGTATTTCAAAATGACGGCTGTCCGGCACACTACCAACTGGCCGTGCGAGAGCATTTAGATAATGCTTTTCCAAACTCATGGATTGGTAGAGGCGGCCCTATTCCTTGGCCCGCACGGTTCCCAGACCTGACACCTTTGGATTTCTACGTTTGGGGACGTGCAAAAGAATTGGTTTACCAGACCGAGGTGCCGACTAGGAAAGTTCTTATTGAACGTATAACCGACGCGTTTGAAATAATGAGAGAAGAAATGCGACTACATACAACGACCATTGAAATAAGAAATAGATGTTGAGCATGCATACGAAATGTAGGAAGTCATTTCGAGCAAGATTTGTAACTTTAGTTAATAAAAACATAATAACCTTAATAAGTCTTTTCTTTACCCCGACTCTTCTAACTAGTCTTTTCTTTACCCCGACTCTTCTAACTAGTATTTTAACTACATAATGACGTGTTTACTATGACATGTAGCATACCCTTAGAAAGGGTTTAGGCTAAAGAACTTTTTAAAATAAAACGAAGTTCAAAATGGCTGTTAGTATTTTTATACTGAATTTAGATGTTGTCATTTTTCACACATTTAAAAACAAAATTGACTTTGGAAGCACATAAGTACTTTTTTGCAGATCAATTGCATCAAATAATGATTTATTTACAATGAGAATACATTGCAAAATACAATAAAAGCTATTTCGTGCAATTACAACCATAAACAATAAAGTAATGACGATTGAAAGGCGAGATTTCAGGTAATTTTGGGAAAAAATCTAAAAAAATCATATCTTAATAACCGTGAACACTTAGGACATGGGGTCTTTGGGTGAAACCTCGCAAATGACCCTGCCAACCCCCCAAAAAATTGTGTCGGTCCATGCGCCAAACATCCTGTATATAAATTGGCATGGAATAAAAATTGTTTGAATACGCAATAATCTGATTAGAACAACGCGTTCCTATTGAAAAATAATTCTACAAATATTATAGTTACTTATCCCATTTTCACTAGAAAAGCGTTGCCCTACTCAGGTATTGCATACCTACCTTTATGCTTTATTAAAGATTAAATCTACAACATGAAAAAGCTGATATCGATCATGTTAAACACTACAGCCACCGTGCGCTATTGTCTACACATATATATGTCGCGGATAACTTGTTTTTTTTCTATTTATTAACTAGATATTAAATTGAACCACTAATCGAAGGTACAGTAGGGGAAAGAAAATGTTATACACCTTAAGATCTATTTTTGCTTGCACAGTGTAAGAAACGAACTATTCCATCGACTACGTATTGCCAACATTATAGAAATGAAAAAACAAGCATTTTTGACAAGATATTATGGTGACAGACAAGTAATGGCGCCGATTCTCTTATTTACCAACTAAACTAAAATTAAAGAATTGCTATCTTCTTCTAATAGACGGCGCATGAAAAGGACGGTGATACATAAGAACTAAGTTGGAGATGTCAAACTAGTTAACGCCTTGAAGTTCACCGTATTCTTAGGCGATACGTTCCGACGTGTCGTCTAAAGGACCATGGGGGATTTTGTATGAAACCCGTCCCCACCCTACAACAGTCATGGGATACGTGTCAATTTGTTCATTGGGACCCAAAAAAGCCTAAAGTACCTGTATTAGTTGCAAAAACTATTGAATAAAAAAAATACTTTTCGGCAAAAATGTATTATTTTTAAACAAAAATCATGTTTTCCACAAACAAAAAAGCATATTTCATGTGAACAAATGACGATTCTATTAAAGAATACTTGATTCTCAAACTGAAAATCATTGAGTACCTAATAATAACAGTGTTTAAGTTAATTAATATATCTATTAACTCATTAGTACAGCCAGCGACTATATTCGTGACAATTTAAGATGTCGGATTTGACAGCTATAAAAATAATTTAATTTGTGTGAGGTTATAGAAAAAAAAATTGGTTGTCTGTAAAGTCGGTTTACGGACGATAGTTTAACGTGACAACGTCATAACAAAACATCGTGCCTCTCTATCGCTTGTTCCAAACTCTCGCTCGCACGCTCGCCTCAGACAGAACGTGACAATGAGTCACGCTTTTTCGTGCAGGCTGCCGGCGTTCATCGTTTTATTAGACGTCGTCACGTTAAAAAATAAACGGTTGCTTTACAAACCGTTACCTTAGATGAAAACATTATTAAGATGTTAGACATTGTGGACGTTTCTTCTCATCATCCTTTGTATGGAAATTTTAGTTCAACTAAAGACAGCTCTTATTTACGTCCGTCTGTTTCTTATTTTATCAGAGTGAAAGAGATGGCAATAGTCTAAATCTGGGGGCACGGTAGTGCCCCTGCCAAGTCTCGAGCAAAGCAGGCAAGGCCGTTACCATCTTTTCTCGAAGCCATTCGCGGCCCTTTCACCCTCCCTATATCTTCGATGTGGACAAAGTTAGCAGTTTCAACTTTCAGTAAGCAAGAGTAATCATTATAATTAGCTAAACTTCCAAATTATATCATATTTGAACTTATAGTTTATGAGTTATCGTCGATTAAAATTACATCATTTTGTCACTCACTGACTGACCGATCATCAAAAATCTAAGATACTTCTAGCAGACCTAGAACCTTGAAATTTGGCATCAAGATAAATTATTAGGCACATATAAAGGAAAAATTATAAAAAATACTAATAAATAGTTATTTATAGAAAACAATTAGGAGAGGAGTGGTGGCCCAGTTGTAACGGCCCCCGACTTACGAGTTCTATGTCGTGGGTTCGAACCCAGCCAGGCGCATTACTTTGTGTAATTTATTTCATCACCACTGCTCTCAAAACGGTGAAGGAAAACATCGTGAGGAAACCGGCATGTCCTAGAACCAAAAATTCGAAGACATGTGACATCTACCAACCCGCACTGGGCCCGCGTGGTGGATTATGGCCCATTCCCTCTCACAGAGAGGAGGCCTGTGTCCCAGCAGTGGGAATATTATAGGCTGATGATGATGATGATGATGAGAAAACAATTTCATATTTGCCATTTTGTAGGAACATGGTGTATGAATTTCGACTGCATTATTAACTTTGTTCTTTGTTTACGTACAAAGAATATTGAATTGGTGTAGATTATTTATAAATTGTTATTTATTAAAATAAAAATTAATTTAATACATAGAGTTAATAATTATTTAAATAAATAAAACTAAAAAACTTGATTAAAATATTAATGTAATGCAATAAATTGTCTGTGCTCGCTCGATATATGGCGTTGTACCTGATTTCTAAATCGCACTATGGTTTCGTTACAGGGCGTAGTATAAATAGTACTTTAAAAATCTCGGATATTTTCCTATGTTAGCGCCATCTATCTATGAAAAAAAAACACTAAGAAACTAAAAAATTATAATATTAGTTTAGTTATTTAAATAGTTATTAAAAATATTAATTTATATACATTGTTGCGGACGTCAAGCCTAAATTATCTAGGTGGGTGTTGCTATACCCCTCTGCCTAACCCTCGGGGAATACAGGCGTTATGTTATAAAGATGTAAACAAGGTCATAAAATACGTCATAGTATATAGCACAACATGACCACTAGCTGACTAGCCACAGATCATGAATTTTAGAAAATATGATGGAAGATGGAAAGTATCGTGGGGGACATCATACGCGACTTGTGCCCTCCTAAACGGTAGTTAACGAGCAGCATCCGCTGCATTTTTACTGATCCCCTGACCACAGTCGGCTGGCACTGTTCTGTACGATCTACAGAAGCTGAACACGAACTGTTCTGGCAGTGGCAGTCGCCGGCACTCATTCATCGAACATGAAGAACTGAACCCTGTAGCCTGAAGCTGAAAAATGAAACTGAACCCTGAAGCTGAAAAATGAAACTGAACTCTGAACCCTGTAGCCTGAAGCTGAAAAATGAAACTGAACTCTGAACCCTGTAGCCTAAAGCTGAAAAATGAAACTGAACCCTGAAGCTGAACCCTGAACCCTGTAGCCTGAAGCTAAAAAATGAAACTGAACCCTGAAGCTGAAAAATGAAACTGAACCCTGAACCCTGTAGCTGAAAAATGAAACTGAACCCTGAAGCTGAACCCTGAACCCTGTAGCCTGTAGCCTGAAGCTGAAAAATGAAGAACGTATAGTCGCTTAGGTTTCTACCGAATGAGTGCTAAAGTTGTATTAATGTAAATATTTATTTTGATCTGTGAATAAATACGGCAAGTGCCTTTCAACGAATTGTGTGTTTGACTGGTTGTCCTCTACATACATAGTTTTGTTATATATTTAGTCTGTTAGTTATATATTTAGAGTAAAAAGAAAAGAAAGACCCACCTACAAAAAATAAATGAGATCCCACCAAAAACATTAAATTTAAAAAAATGCCAAGTCCAAGGCCAAGTCCAAGGCCAAGAACTTAACTAATCCTGTGATAATAAACTTTACGCGTGCGTTATGCGTTACTTTCTCCTCCTCCAAACATGCCGTTTTATATTTGTTTCTTCTTGTGCTCATTGCCAAGTCACTATAATTATAATAGAAATAAAACTATTGATACAGTCACTAGATATGTAGATAACTAACTACAAAATAAATTTAATAGGACTTGGTTTCCATGAGATCTCAAGACTTTTCACGGTGGAAAAACTGCATAGAGAGACTTGGCATTTTTTTACATTTAATGTTTTTGGTGGGATCTATATTTAGAATCCGGCACTTGAGTGCGTATTGTCAGAGCTGCTAAAAACCCTTCTCATTCATAAGGTCATAACTTAGATTAAGTTCCTGTTATATAGGTATATATTTATGAACCTAGCAAGTAGTTTCATTTTGTAATAGGAATAAGTTAGTATGTATTAAACCTGCATCGTTGATACTACTCTCTCGTTTTCTTTAAAAATATATCGCCGACGCTCCCCGAAACATAGGTAACTACCTTTTTTATTTTATTTTTTTTCACGGGGGGAAATCCTCATGGACTATCCCCCGTCTGGGGAAGACGGGGGGGTGTGCCAGACTCTTACTGGCTAAAACCACCACGGTGTCCCTCCTTCTGACCTAAGGCCGGGGTCACGGGATTCGCTGTTGCATGCACCGCGACCCCGGCAGGTCTCGGTCCACCAGCTTCTTCTGGTGGACCTCTCCTGTGGTGGGGCAGTTGCTCCCCTGCCCCACATCCTTCCGAGAGGCGCGCGCAGGACACGACGCGCCATCCTCCCTGGGCCCGTTACTGGTCGGGCGACGGGTTCCCCAACCCGCCGCCCGCAGGCCACTCACTAGGGTGGCCGGAGATCGTCACGCGCCCCCCGGCGCCCGGTGCGTCTAGCGCGAGAAGGGAGAGAAGAAGCGGCCTCTCTCTTCCTCTCCGCTACCTCCTTGATCGCCATCACCTCCTCGCAAAAAGAGGCGATGGCTTTCCACGCAGTCTCGCCCCCGACCATGGATAGAACCACGGCCGGAAGCGAGAGGTCACCGCCGATCGCCGCGACTAGTTCGCGGCGCTGCGACCCCCATGCTGGACACGAAACATAACTACCTATATTATGTTATTCTATCCTAATAGTTACAGATTTAGCTCTTCATCCTATATAGATAGATTCTCCATAGGCATGACTATTATGTCTATTAATTGGATAATAGGAATAAAAATCAATTTTATTTAGATTTTTTTATTGTTCAAGTCTACATTTCGTGCGATAATGATTGTTTGTGTTGACATTAAGCGTCGCGTCGCATCGCATTTATCGCCCACGTAAGACAACCGATTTCACAAGACTTTACAATAATCCATCAATATCATCATCGTCATCGTAGTCATCATCATCGCCATCGTAGTAATCGTCTAGTTCATCGAAGCTGAGTAGTATTCGCAGGCAGGCGACTTTTTCTCCTTTATACAATACTAGCTGTGTCCTCACGGCTCCGCCCGTAGCCTATGTTACTCAGTGATAATGTAGCTTTTTAACAGCAAAATATTTTTTGAAATCGGTCCAGTAGTTTTTAAGTTTATTCGTTACATACAAAAATATAAAAATACAAATCTTTCCTCTTTATAATATTAGTACCTATAGAAGAAGGCAAGGGCTTCAAACTTTCCATATATACTTTGTTCGTACACTCCCTGTAGTCCATCACGGATTCAGTGACGTTTATTATACCCTGGAATCATTTTAATTACCAACATGTAATGGTGGACACGCACCTGTTCGCACCGTGTGCGCCGAAGTCGCCGCTTTTTTTATTTAAAGTTCTTTGCAAACTCGCACACCCATTCGAGCCGCGTTCGCCGCAGTACCGTCAACAAAAGCGATGACTGGTGAGCATCAAGATGGCGGAATTAAGTCCCCAATTTAAAATGTATCACTTTAAAGTGTTTCTACTACATATGTACTATTTGTACCTTAACAAGACATTTGTACCTCTAAAGGTAAAGGAAGTATGTCAAGACGTCCCTGGTCTCGCCACTTTGACGTCAAAGTGGCGGGACCTTCTGGAAGCGCTACTCAGAGGCAGGTAATACACACCCGAAGACTTTGTACTATTATGTACAGTTATATAGTCAATTATCAATACAATAGTAAGTGCAAAATTAAAGTTATGTGATTAAAACATTGGTCCCGCCAATTTGATGATTCATGTTATCTATGTACCTACATCAAAAGTTATCTATCATTCATCGTTATTTTTGAAATGGACACATCTATGCAGAAATGAAACACTCTATCTACAGTGCGGACAGGTGCGCGTCCACCTTTAGAACTGTATAAAATAATTATGGACTGTTCTAAAGAATAATTCCCAAGAAACTACTAATATAAAAAACAATATAAATCTTCAAAAAGATTTATTTTTCTGGGAATTGTTCCAAAAAAGATATCTGTAACTAGACAGTCTTGCCCGTGGCTTTATTCACGTACATACAACTCTGGCTACGAGATAATATTTTTTAACCCCCAACAAAAAAGAGGGGTTTCTGTTTTTTATTTTACTTACTTAGCGGTCTCCCGACGCCGACGCGACGCTTCGATCAAAATATTACTAGGTACTTATAACAAACGACATATTATGAAATGGGCTTAAAATATTATTATTTTTGAACCACTTACATGTGCAGTTCTTCTGATAGGGAAAACTGTCTAGGATGTGGTTACAAAAACTTTTTTTTAAAAGCACCATTATTTAATTAAAAAATATTTAATATCCTGATATTTTTTGTTAAAAACTGATAAAAAACATGGAAAAAAACTGATATATATAATTTATGAAAGCATAATATTTATCCTAATATTAAAATAATATTAAACGGCCTAAATTAAAATAAAATCAATTAATTAACTCGAATGATTTGGATGTATGGCATTGATTCCTTTGTCTCAATAGAATAAATGAAAAGATTTACTGTCTGTCAGCAAGGTTGTCACTTGTCATTGTCAGTAATGTCATCAATGTCTGGTCATGTCAAAGTTGTCAAACAAAATCGCTATGTATTGTGGTTGTTTACTGAATTTGTAATTTTTGTTTTACTTGATATTTGCGAAATTGTGCTAATTTACGCAAAAACGCCATAATACAACAGTTGAATAAGTTGAATTGAATTTCACATTTTTGACAATGACAATAAATGTCATACAATGGAAGTGTTGCCAGAATTAATAATTACTGTGGGTTGCAACTTTTTTTTTTTTGATTCTAATTATTTAAATAAAAAAAAGCAATAGAAGGGTGCTTTTAAAAAAAATATACGAAAGCTCCATATCTTATGTACTTTCATAAAAATATAATATCTTCTCTATTCACAGCCAAAGCCCAGCTTCTATACAAAAATATAACATGTCCTTTAAAGGGCCAACAACCACATTTTTATTTTTATTTTTTTGAGCTTTTTTTTTGTGTCCGGGGTTATTTATTACCTTTCTGAAAGGGCAGTCGGTAGGATGTACATTGGCATTAGTAAGAGCTCGCTTCACGTTTTCCTCTGCGTGTTTTTAAAATTGTTTATTTCAATCCCTACTTCTCTTAACAGCAATTTCTCAAAAAAGCAATTCTCCAATGGTAAAATTCAGTGGAGTAGCCAGCTCTGATTGGGTCCTTCATCAAAATTTCTTGGATACTTCACTTAATATTAATGATATATTTTTATTATAATCCGCGCGCTAGGGCTAGTCCCGCTAGTCACCGCCTGCGGTATGTGAGCGGCGAGAGGGGGGGCGCAAAACAATAGGTTCGCTCTGTCAGTTTGCTTTGTCTTGTCTACCGCGCGCACTCCCCTCCTGCCGCTCGCATACCGCAGGCATTGACTAGCCCTCACGCGCAAATAGATTCTAATACAGTAGCGAAGAGCGCGCATGTAGTAGGTAGGTATCTTGCGATCTCCGTACTAACCTAAAAATAACAAAACTTGAGTTTAAGTTTGTTTTTATTTGAATAACTAGCTGTGCCCGCAACTTCGTATGCGTAGAAGTCGTAGGACAACATTACTTGCTTAACTGAAATTATTATTAGGTATAGATTAGGTGGGTTCTTTCTTTATTCTAACAACTATGAAAAAATACATAAAAAAACGGAAACCTCACATAGCTTCGGGTGTTCTATGTTTTTACCAACGGTTTAGGCTGAGTAGATGTTTAGTTTGTTAGATTTGAAAATTAGGATTTTTACTAAACAAAATATGTTGTATTTCTATCAGTAGTCAGGTCCATTATAATAAGGTTTCCCTGTGAACAATGTTAGCAGTAGAAACACCAGGGATGAGTGCATGTGGCTGGAGAGGCGTCATGGCGCCCTTAGCTTCCGGCTGACGCAGGTACTCTCGGGACATGGCTGTTTCGGGAAGTACCTGTGTCGTATAGACCGGGAGCAGACGTTTGGATGTCACCACTGTGTGGACTGCCAGGAGGACACGGCGCAGCACACGCTGTAAGTGTGCGCTGCGTGGACAGCGCAGCGCCGTGACCTGGTAGCGGCAGTGGGTGGTGACCTTTCGCTTCCGGCTGTGGTTCTGTCCATGGTGGGGAGCGAGAGTGCGTGGGAGGCCGTCGCTTCCTTTTGCGAAGAGGTGATGGTCACCAAGGAGGTAGCGGAGAGGGAGCGGGAGGCGTCTTCCTCCCTCCTTTCTTCGGCTAGACACCCCGGGTGCCGGAGGGCGCGTGACGATCTCCGGCCAACCTAGTGACTGGCCTGCGGGCGGCGGGTTAGGGGACCCGTCGCCCGACCAGTAACAGGCCCGGGAGGATTCCGCGTGCGCCTCTCGGAAGGAAGTTGCAGGGCAGGGGACAATTATTTTTTGTTTTTTTTCGTGTTGTTAGTGACAACCTATAATAATAATAACATTATTCATCAAAAGACATTACAACATTACAACTTTATTCATCAAACCACTGGAGAGATCCACCAGAAGAAGCTGTTCGGCCAAGACCTGCCGGGGTTGTGGTGCATGCAATAGCGAATCCCGTGACCCCGGCCTTAAGTCAGAAGGAGGGACACCGTTGGTATTTAGCCGGTAAGAGTCCGGCAGACCCCCTCGCCTTCCCTTGGCGAGGGACATCGATGAGGATTTTCCAACGATAAAAAAAAGGGATGTGTGCATAAAGATAGCTCAGATTGCTTAGGTATACAGGAGAGAGCTAATCGTGCGAGAAGCAGCTTCATAGCATAACATAAGCTAACCGGAAACTGTACACGTTTAAAACTGAACGGAAAATAGATTACGTAATTTAGTATACACGCAACGCCATCTATTGAGCAAATATGTATGTTACAACAAATGATGCTAATTGTTTTCTTAATGACTTTAAATTCTAATAACTTTAGATTGAGCGAACCGATTAGGATGAAACAGAAACTAAATGTTACTCCGAGATACGCTCAATATTTGTCTTTAGAAGTCAATCACACTGAAACAAACAAACCGACAAACAGACAACAATTCCAAAAATGATCGAAATGGATTTTTTTTCTTATCTTTTAACGACTCCCACTATTATTTATAAAGTATTTCCCATTGTCAAACACGGCAACTCCACAGATTTATGATAACATTAATAAAATATATGAGTATTTCAAATTCTTCTTCTTCATCCTAGCTTTTTATTATTATTGCCTTTATTTATTTTAAAATACTTACAAATTACATTTTTAAATATTTCTATAAAAACACAAAAACATTTAAAAATATAAAAAATAGTAGTCCACCGGCATCGGGAACAGGGTCCAAACTGCCGGCAGTCAGGGCTCCAGAGAAAGGAACCTCCTCACTATGCGTGCCGTGTCAAGGAGTACTGCTCTCTGTATCAAGCCCTTGATCCAGCCACCCAACGAGAGCCTCATGAGGTGAATATCGAGGCTCTTGGCTATTATACCATTCGCTGTAACGACTATCGGAACAATGACTGCTGGGTCCACATCCCACATGCCGACAACCTCGTGTGCTAGATCAAGATATTTTATTTGTTTATCTTTCTCAGCTTTCACGAGGTTCTCGTCATGAGGGACCGTGATATCAACAATCATTGTCCGGCGCTCTGATCGATCTATTACCACTATATCAGGCTTATTGGCTACAATAGTCCTGTCAGTGATAATAGATCGATCCCAGTACAATGTGGCATGACCATTCTCGAGAACTGGGTCGGGCACATACCTGTAGTACGGTACTTCCGATTCCACAAGGTTGTATTTCAAGGCAAGTTGCTGGTGAATAATCCTGGCCACCAGGTTGTGTCTGTGCAAGTACTCACCGTTGGCAAGACGAGAACAACCGGAAACAATGTGTCGGATAGATTCTCCCGGACGGTGGCATGCCCGACAGATGTCAACCGTGCCATCCTTCACAATATATTTCCTATAATTGTTCGTCATCATGACTTCGTCCATAATTGCACAAACAAAACCTTCGGTTTCCCCAAAGAGGTTACCAGAACGTAGCCAGGATACGGACGCTGAAAAGTCAACATCGGGCCCATGAAGGGCCCGATAGTAGCGCCCGTGTAGCTCCTTGCTTTGCCACACCACCTCGCGATCATTGGTACTAAGCACTGCAGGCTTGCGCCAGTTCTCTCTAGCCAAGGCGAGCGGGGTGAATCCCTTGTCCACTGCGACCACATCTCGGTGCATCACCCCTTCAGCTTGGAGGAAATACTCCCTGAGACTGTACACTTCGCGGTTGTGTAGGGTCTTAGCGTTTAAAAAGCCTCGACCCCCACACTTTCGCGGAATGTACAGCCTCATCACTGAAGAGCGTGGATGATGCATCCGATGTGCAGTCAGCAGTGCACGGACCCTTCTATCCAGGGCGTCAAGATCCGCCTGAGTCCACTTGAGTGTGCCGAAGGATTACATCAAGACCGGCATGACCCAACCGTTAAAGGCGCGCACCTTGTTTCCGCCTGATAAAAGACTTTTCAGTAATTTATTCAGGCGGCCAAAGAAGCGCTCCCGCAACGATTGTCTCATGTCGGTCTCGCTGATGCCTAAAGCCTCCGACATACCCAAGTATTTGTAGGTCTCAGTTGGGGAGAGGGATCTAAGTTGTACGGAATTCGGGAGTTGGATTCCCTCGGATTCCGCAATCCTCCCTCGCTTTACATGCATGACCGCACATTTGTCCACACCAAATTCCATCCTAATAGAATTACTGAAGTTTTCAGTTACCTTCAGTAACTCCATTAGTTGCAAATCAGTGGGGGCAAATAGTTTTAGGTCATCCATGTAAAGGAGGTGGGATATTACTTGACCTCCTCTCCTCAACTGATAGCCTAGCCCTGTTCCCTCCAGCAATGTACTCAAGGGGTTCAGGGCCAAGCAAAACCACAGAGGACTCAGACTGTCACCCTGGAATATACCGCGCTCGATCCTTATCTGTTCCCCACTCCCTCTAATCCGTCGACATCCCGGATAGCGAAGGACCGTCCTCCAGTGCCTCATACATGACATCAGGAAGGTGCGAAGAGTTGTATTTATTTTATACAACTCTAGCACCCTCATGAGCCATGAATGTGGCACCGAGTCATTATTATTATTATTATTTATTTATTTCAGGCATCAAGGCCCATATAAACACATACAATACAATATTAATATAACTTATAAATATTATAAATACATACACCATTATAATTATTAAAACTAACATACACGAAGTGTCTGCGCCATGTTACGCTGACTGGTGTCATGTAGCTGGCCACGAAACCGGCGGTACACAACACCCTCGGGCCAGAACTCTTCCTTGAGGAACTTGTCGAGGTGATGTGTCGGGACACGCACCACGAACGACTTGAAGTTCGTGTTGAGACGCGACTCCAACTTCACGACCCTCAAAGTCCAGTTAGTCTTCACACGCACGTATTCCATGATCTCCTCAACTTTCGTGGAGTGGTGCAGTCTGGACACGTACAGCAGCGTTGACGGGATTGCTGGACGCAGCAGCATGTCGGGTCCTGCCTGCGCGGTGCCGCACTGGTTCCGACAAGGAGGCTTCTTCTTCTTCTTCTTTTCCACCTTGATGAAACCATCCTTGTCGCACGTGTGCTTCTCTGGACCCTGCCTTTTCAACACCTCGTTGGTTTTCGACCGGCTCCGTTTACCCCCTTTAGGTTTTTCCGCTACTTTTACCCGCGAGTTTTGCGGCTCAACAGGCTTGGAAGCGGCTACTATTGCTGCGTAGGCTCTTTTGGCGGTCGACGAACCTACACACAACGTTGTCTCCACCTGAGTCGAGGCAGGGACGGCCACAGCACGCGTTGCAACGCATGCATTCTCAGCAGTTGATGACGCATTCGAGCCCGCCGACTCGAAACTGCAGACGAAGGCGTTTTGTGCCCCGCGACGCGTATTCACATTTGCGGCGTCGGTAGGTGACCTACTTGCATAAATTTTGTTGCGCAAGAGCACTACTTCTGCCCGTAGATCACTGATGGTGTTGTTGGACACCTCCAGCTTACGCTGCATCTCGGTCTGGCTTTGCTTCAGGAATGTAATGTCCTTCAGCAGCCTGGTGACATCTACGTGGTCAAACGTGACGGGAGGCAGCTTGTGCAGATCCTTCACCACGAATTCAGGCACGTCATTCGGGTCGGTCTCCTTCATCACCGTTATGATGTCCTGGACACTCTTTTCTGTACCGTCCCTACGACGAGACGGCATCTGGCTGACTTTGCCGAGCGTTGTGAACAGCAGCAACTTAGCACTGCTAATCTCTTCCTCCTTGAAGGATGACTTGCAGATCTGCAAGATGCTGATCTCGTCCTAGTTAGTCCAGTAGTTGGTTTTTCCCAACTATGTTGGGGTCAGCTTCCGGTCTAACCAGATGCGGCTGAATACCAGTATTTTACACGGAGCGACTGCCATCAGACCTCCGCAACCCAGTAACTGGCCAATGCTGGTATCCTAAGGTTAGACTGGATAATTATTTCAAATTAATCTATCGTATTGCCTTGCACAATTAACAATTATGAATACACTTGCTTATGAAATTGAGTGTATTTCTCTTCCACTACCATTCATATATATAGATAGATACCTAATAAATTCTAAATAACAATATCTTCGATTTTTTTTCATAAAAGCTTAGTACCTTCTTCATAAATATAGCATTTCAAAAGACCTTCCGTAGACTGAGAATAGGTACCAATTCAATATTAGGTAATCTGTGGATTTATTCGTTGTAGTATATTTCCTCACAACGTGATTTGATACACGTAACGCCATCTATTGAAAATAAATGGTATAAACATGCACATGCTAAGTTCTTCTAGAAAACTTAAAATTCGCATATCTTTTGATTGCGTGAACCGATTGCGATGAAACAAAAACAATAAGTTACATGGAGATAAGTACAATATTTGTTTATAAAAGTCAACAACATTGGATCAGTTGTTTTTACGTGATACTTGCACAAACAAACAGATAAACGGACAAACAGACAAAAATTCCAAAAATGTTAAAAATGGGTTCTATTGGTTATCGTTAACACCCCAACCAGGTTTTTTCAAAACATTTGCTATGTACAGACACGCCAAGTCTACAGATTTATTATATGTATAGATATATAATGTTCTATTAATGATACCTAGTAACCCTATACACATCTAAAGAACAGATATTTACTTTCAAATAAAAAATTGGACATGTGTCAGAAATAAAAGTTACCAATATCTGTAGGTTCACAAAATATTTTTAATCATCAATCATCATCATCATCATCATCATCGCTATTTCTTTCAAAGGAGATCAAAAGTCGTATGCAGGCGACCTTTTCCAATCCGTACAACAAGTAGACGGATGCGTCAAACGTGCCGTATAAGGCATTGTTTGGCAGTTGTGTGTAGTTCAGCACGTATTCGTTGACATCAATTACACCCTAGAAAGAAATAGAATAATTAATAAAATCACGCTTGAATTGGCTCGTCTCCAATAGTAAACATCAGTTTAATTTTTGTAGTTGCTGGTTAAGTGGTATACTGAACACTTAGACTACAACAATTGGAATTTTTGTATAATTCTTGTTATTACTGACGTTATGAGCAAATATACAGGGTGTAAACGAAATCATATAATTCCTTCAAACCTCTTGATGTACTGCTGACATAGATTAACTCTGAACGGGAAACATCTGGATTAAATAAAATAATTATTATAAGAAGTAAACATTGTGTTCTTAACGCGAGGCATTTTAGCGCCCCGAGCGAATTGAGTGGCCATCGCCCGCCGCGCGGTCCTTTAAATCGGGGCGCTAAAATGCCTCACGTTAAGAACACAATGTTTACATCTTATTTTATTCTTTCATTGTATCCATAAGTATCCCTTTTCGGGTTAATGTATGTCAGCAGTACATCACGTGATTTGAAGGAATTACATGATTTCGTTTACACCCTGTATATAGAAAGCGCCATATCTAGCGAATACGTCATGAGACACAACAGCTCCATATAAAACTTATGTCGGATGACGTCACGTGCCAATAAAGCGAATGCAGTAGAAATTTTAAAAAGTGCAAACTTTGAATGCCTGTACCTTCGTTATGTTTTGAGATATCTAATAATAATTTAATATATTCTGATAATATAGACACATCTAAAAAAAAAATGTGATTACAAATCGAAAATATTTGCTTTTGAAGAACTTAGAGCGATTTGACCATTTTTGATTTTCGCGCCCAATGAATGTCGGTCTTTGCGCGCTATCGGTACATATAGAGAGGTAAGAGGGCGTGTAGTAGTGTTTCTTGTGTCGCTCGTTGTGTACGTACGACATTATAGTATTATGTTCTGTAGACAGTATGTGTTTAAATATTACAGAGAAATAACGTGTTTTATATCTTTTTTCGCTGCAACGACCTGTACAAAATGGCTACGAGAAGTTGTAAACGAGACGCTGACTCGTTTGCTATATTTGCGGCAAATTTATTAAAATGAGAGAGAAAAATATGATTTAAGTACAAATTTAAAGATTTGCGAGGCATATCAAGCTTACTTCAATCTACCTGTTAAAAATCAAGACAAAAAATGGGCTCCACACGTACTGAGTACGAAGTAGGAAAATACAATATTAAATGGGAAGCAATTGTCGATCCTAAAACTATATATTAATGCCGCCATTGCATATTAAATTGGGTCTTATTAAACAATTTGTAAAGGCTCTTAATCATGAGTCCGAAGCTTTCAAAATATTTGAAGAGTTTTTTCCAAAGCATACAGAGGCGAAAACTAAAGCTGGAATCTTTCTAGGCCAGGGATGGCGAACAAATGGCACGCGTGCCATTAATGGCACGCGACACAATATTTTGGGCACGTCACGCAATATTTTGGGCGCGTCACTGATCACAAAATTCATTATGCACTACGAAAAAAGTGTGAAGTAGGTATCATATGACCCAATAATCATAAAGTCAAAATTATTTGATGACCACATCTATGACCTCATTAAACATTTCTTTAGAAAAATGGCACGTTGATACGTAAAGGTTCGCCATCCCTGTTGTAGGCCCTCAAATATTTATTTTTATTAATTGTGATATTTTCCTGGAGTTAATTAGCAATGAAGAGAAAAATGCCTGGAACAGTTTTAAGACAGTAGTTCATGGTTTTATTGGAAACCGTAGAGCTGCAAACTATGACGAGCTGATGACTGACATGATTACGAATTTTTCCATCATCGGATGTAGAATGTCTCTAAAGACGCATATTATGTTACATTCTCATTTGGATAAATTTAAAGATAATAATGGGAGCTTATTCAGAAGAACAAGGGGAACGCTTCCACCAAGATATAATGGAATTTGAGAGACGTTACCAAGGCCAGTATCTATACTGAAAGCATGGTGGGAGACTATATTTGGGGGTTAATAAAATGAACGAAACTTCTACTGAACATGACAGGAAAAGTAAAACTGTTCATTTTTAAACATTTTAACTCTATTTTAAAACTTCTATTGTAAGTAAAAATCATAAATGGATGTTCGGTATCTTTTAATAAATCATCTTTGAGTCAATTTTTTATGTATTTTCGTTGATTTTAATTTTCCCACATTTTGCTCATAATAGCAAATCCAGAACTATTTTTTGTTCTTATTCTTATTTCTAGATATAACAGCAATACAAATAATGTATGTATAACCCGTGCGCAAAAATGCTCTACATCGGTGTTAATAAACGTGATTGATTTTCATAAAAACCTGAATTGAGGAGAATAGCTCATTGTCAAAAATATAAGACAGGGGTGTGGTGTTCACCCATGTTTTGTAGGTGACGGTAGGTCATGGTATTCAGTCCTTTAATAGGGAACGAGTCTATTGACTCTACAGCACATGTCTATGCATTTGAGCGTGTCGAAAATTGTGTTTGCCTATGTACCCATTTTTATTTTATTTTTGTACCATTTATATTTATCATTTGGACGTCCCTGTTACTTCAAGGTTCCTTTCCGTGTGAGGCGTGGTGTAATAATATATTATGAGTTTCTCCACCAATTCAGCAGCTGATCACGTGACATCTCTCATTCTCGTACAGTTTGATCTTTTCGTTTAAAAGCAAGCAAGCAACTGTTTCTGAGAGTGCTCCGCGAGAAGACTCGCTTTGTCGCGCTTTCGCTTCGCACACTCGACCAGCACTACGCTCAGGTCGCAAACTCGCTTTGCTCGCCACCTCCCCCCACTCCGGAAAAGGGATCTTATCTAGGCCGCCTGGACGTCAATCGCGACTCACGCTTTGCAGACAAGCTTTTGACCACCATGCCAAAAACCATTTGTAAGTTCTAAGATTATAATTACCGCTGGTATAGGACAGTCCGGAGGATCAACTTTGGCCTGTGTGAGGATATCCGGCCAATTGCTTCCTAAATATTTACTGGCGAAGTTACACAGAGAATCGTCGGCTATAGTAGAATGATACTTGAAACCGCCATCCATTTGCTGGTACGCGACTGTTTCAATCTGAAAAATCGATAGTTTTAATGATTGTGTATTTCAATTTCTATACAAATTAAATACTGTAAGCCGTGTTGTTCCCGGCAAATAAATAGCCAGCAACGACAGGAATGGTTAACCGAAGTCCTCTTTTGCGCTCATGACAACAAACGGCGATTACTTTGTTCTCAAGTCAGTCTCTAGTTAATACATGTCGGAGGAAGACCGTATAGGTAATCAGTATTTTTGTGAACACACGCGGAGTTTCGCTAAAATTCTGAATAAGGCCGGCCGCACTATGGATGCGAATTAGTATCGTACGTAAACGTATGAATACCGGTCTTACGAATTGTCGTCTAATAGGCAGTGTCCCGGTGATATCGCTTTCGTGAAATCCTTCAACGCACGAAAGTGTATTAAAAATCCCAACAAGTTCGGATTGTATTCGGACGTCGGAACTACACGCACGTATACGTACGTCTAAAGCCGCGTATCGACTTCGCGCTCCAAGAGGACGAACATTGGCGCGCGTTCCGGCCGCGCGAAATGGCTACCATTTTGGAACGCGCGCCAATTTGTTTGTTGGAACGCTCGAACTTAGAGCGGCCCGTTCCATCTAGAGTCGGTTTTTTACCGCGCATCAAAGGAAGCTCAGTTGCGGCGCGCGCGCCATGTGCGCTTAGTTGATATCATTTAAATATTTGGAGCGCGTTCCGCGGAACGCACTCTCGGCGCGGGTGTTCATGGCACGCGCGCCAGTAGCGCATAATGGATACGCAGCTTTACTCGCACCCAGTCAGCGCGCTCCCATCGTACTTGGAAGGTCGGGATTGTTCGTGCGTGTTCGTACGAGTTAAATTCGTACAAAAATGCGTCCAAAGTGCGGCCGGCCTAAGACGTAGTTATAGGTAACCTCATAAGTACGAATTTAATCTAGTAATCTCGAAACCTCGAACTGAGTCTTCGTGAAATTACTCAAAACTAATCGGGATCCACCGCCAACATACATAAGTATATTTCGATTTATTAGGACGACAATGTTAGTGTTGGTCGTTTATGTGATCAAAACTTATTTCAATAAATATTTAAACACTTAATTTTCGGCACACGGCAGTGTATGGCCAAGTTCTGCAACTTACACCGTACGTTGTATTTATTTCTCTGTCTAGTTCAGAATAGAGTTTATAACAGTCGTGGGTTCGGTTCAACTTCTTGCGAGACAATTCTAGTTTGATACTAAACTGATCGGCACCTTCACACTGCAGTATGCTTTCCACGTACCATCGTCCTGGGCCCTGTTAATTATAAAAATTACACTTTGATTTAAAAACGTATAAATAAGGTGCATTGTGCACTCTTATTCATTCTTTAATTTTTAGTAACGAATTGGAACAGGTACCTACATTTCTCTGTATTTTAGTTATTTTTTTTCAAAACTGTACATTATATAGGTAAGCTACAAATGGTCATATTCTTTCCATCTGTAATTATCCCTACTACCGACAGGAAAAATGACTTTCATAAAAGCACATTGCAGCTAAAAAAAATAAAAAAAAAATTACAAAAATAAAACCGACTTCTAAAACCCGAAAAAAGGAATAAAATAATTACCATATCACAAATAAACAGTTTCAGAAGTCGGTGCTAATCCACGCTGAACCAAATTGAAGGCACCGACTTCTGAAACTGTTAATTTGAACATGAAAATGAACATTTGTTACACAGATTTTATTAAATAGGTACCTGAAATGAACACTAACGAAATTACGTTGTATGACGATATTACGTACATTTACCGTACCGTAAAATGAGGCTACTTTTCTCCGTTTTTTGCTCCAAAATTTGAAAAGTGTAATTACGTAAAAATCCTTCATTGTTATGGCTTTTGTTAAATTTTCCACAGCTTATATAACACTCTGGCTCTAATATTTCAATGACAAAAATAGTTTTATAGTATTTACTCAAAAATGCTTGTAATGCTGTCATTATTTTGACAACCTTCTTTGAGCAAAGTCGACGTTTCCGCGCTACTTGAATAGGCGCCAGCAAAGTTGTATGGGATTTCATTACTGGTGAGTTTTAGCCACCAGCAATTGCCTTTGAAAATCCATTATTGTCGAGTTTTGTTTCAAAAATAGTCTGGTGCAAAAATATTTTATTCAGAATTTGGCTGTATGAGTACAGGCAGCACAATAATTAAAGACTCGTAAAAAAAACTAAGGACCAGAGAAGAAACAAATCGTTACTTTAAATAAATTCTTACTATACTAATCTGGTTTTATTTAAATTACTCGCATTGTTTGAGTAAAGCACTATACAAGCCTTGGTCCGCAATGACTGCGCTGCTGGCCACGCTATGATGGCCTCGAGCTTAGATTAGCTACGCTCTCGGCCTTCAAGCTTGGTCATCATTGCAGCCCTTGCTGTCCGCGCTATAATGGCCTCGACCTTCTCTGTCTCGGCCTTTATTCCAGCTTGTCCATCAAGAGCTGGAATGCTGACCGCGCTGTGATGGCCTGGAGCTGCGCTCTCGGCCATCATCAGTGCTGCCAGCAACGCAGTCATTACATACCGCGGCAGTAATGTACTATTTTTTTATTATTTAAAAACAAATTAAAAATAGAGCAATGTTACCCGTTCTTTCGGAAACATTGCTCGTACATTTAATTTGTACTAAAACAGGCACATTTTCGGTACAGAGGTAAAGTTAACAGCGTCAGGTGTAAATATTCTCCAAAAAAATATAATAAGGAAGCAAATTTGGTGTTTCTCGTTTTATTGATACGGTTTGAACAAAATAAAACTCAAAATTTATAATTAAGGTTTTTTTTTATTTGTACTATCAGTTAATCAGTCTCAGAATTAGAGATTTGATCGAGATAATCTTTTTTGATATTTGGAGCATATTTACCTTCACGGAACAAAGTAGCCTCATTTTACGGTATTTATAAAGCTCGCGAGGTAAATTAAATTTACTTACGTATTAATGCATAATTTAGACATATAAATTATTAACTTACAATTAAAAGATCAGTGCCATAACTGGACACCAACAAACTAGTACTGCTTAGTACCGAAATCAATAACAAAAACCACATGATAGGTACTTTTGCTGATAAAATAATGCAACGAGGCTTGTTTGTGCGGCTTTAAATATGATATCTCATGACATGTCGAGGGACCATATTGATTGTATCTACATATAAATACTATTTAAAGTATTCCGTGTTTACTTTTTCCGTGGTTCCGCTCCGTAGAAGAGGCTCGTGACTAATTGCCAACCGGGCAGATCATACGACTTTCGAGTGTAAGCTGCGCTTGCCGTGATCAGAAAGAAAGAAAGAAAGAAAAATACTTGGCACGAAAGCAGTCAGACAGAGACAAAATTCGTAAGAGAGAAAACCAAAATTATAGTAGCTGTGTTTCTAGCGGCTGTGCCACATATGTTCAGTTCAGCATAAATGTCAGACCACTAGTGCCTGACGCTGGTTTTCAACTGAACCCATTGTGACGTAACTGATGTAAACCAGTGCCAAATAGATAAATAGTGTGCTTACATAAAAAAAAAAGATTGACCTTTAATTAAATAGCGCTAATAACATATTATATATAATTAGATATATAAGTATATCTAAAGCGAGAAAATAAATGATAATCATTATAAGATAAATAATAAAAAAACTAGGTACGTGTAACTACGTATATATCAGTCCGTGGATGGGTGACCGTTCGATGCACATCGAGACCCCTCCGTGCCTCGGAGAGCACGTTAAACAGTCGGTCCCGGGTGTCATACGAATACATATACGAAGTCAGGAGCCCGAAAGTCTGATGGCAGTCGCTCCGTGTAAAATACTAGTATTCAGCCGCATCTGGTTAGACTGGAAGTTGACCCCAACATAGGAAAAAGCTAGGCAGAACGAACGTACCATAGGATCTAACGGCGGGGATTATTTATACTTAAATACTCTTTTGATTATTACATAAAAATGTATTATTTTTAAACAAATTATTATTCCAACATGTAAAGAATATTTAAATTGGCATAGACTAAAAATTATTTGATTACGCAATAATCTGATTAGAACAACGCGTTCCTATTGAAAAATAGTTCTAGATATACATATTATTGTAGTTATCCCATTTATACTAGAAAAGCGTTGTCCTACTCAGGTATTCCATACCTGACCAATCTACCTTTTTTGCGTTATAAAAGATAAAATCTACAACATATAAAAAAGCTGATATCGATCATGTTAAACACTACAGCCACCGTGCGCTATTGTCTACACAGATATGTCGCGGGTAACTTGTTTTTTATATTAGCTTCACTTGTATAACTAAATAACAAAGTAAAAGAATCTTGGAAGTAAATTTTAACCTACTTCTAATTGTCGTATCGAAATGAAACTTTGTATGTATATGTAGTAGTAGAAACTCGATTAACCGGACTAATTGTTGTCGTTAGGCATTCGGATAATCGAAAATCCGGATAATCGAATGTATGAAGAATTCACGAATTCCATGACGAGATTTATAAGTCTGTACAATCATCCGTTACTTGCCACAAACGATTCATCGCCACCTAATTTTTATTTAATTGTAATGCTTTTTCACAGAACAAAGGACCAGATATTTAATCGGTTGCCCAGTTGATCATTTTTGTAAAAACTAACAATACAAAGCATCATTTAAAAGTTAATTTTTCGGTATCTTCATCATTTTCCGATGTTTACTAATCTTCACTATCTAATTTGCAGGTGTACAACAAAATTGAATCGGTATTCTTCTTAATATCACTTATCGTGGATGTATCTACACCATACCAGCTAACTTATTCTTTCTCCTTCGGTTTCTCCTTTTTTTTAAAAAATCAATAATATTTATTTTGTCTTTAAGCGATAACACCACTCTCTTACGCTTTGACATTTTTAAATATGTAGACGTAGGTGGTTGACCGTCCGCGCTGCACGAGCGCATCAAGTTTTGGCGCGCAACCGCCACCGTCCGGATAATCGCGAATCCGTATAACTGAGGGCCGGATAATCGAGTTTCTATTGTACTATAATTTGGTATCTTGAAGCTGATACCGAATTATATGCTAAGCTAAGGCGTGATGTTATGTTATGTTATTGAGGTGATCTGATGATGGATAGTGGAACAGGAGGTGGATAGTGGAACTCTTCAGTGGCTACTAGTAAACCCCTCGAAAACATTATAACTGAATTAATATACATATAACTTTAGAAATATGCTAACTAAGCCAACTTTAAATGCATTCTGTACCAGTAATAAATATGTTGAAAGTTATTTTAAGACTAAAAAGTAGAAATATGTTGTTTAAAAAACTAAAAACACGCTTTTATCACGTATTTACTAAAAATTATAAAATCATTATTTTATATCCAATGGTTAATCAAAAAGCGTGGAGCGCTTTGTTTAAATGAATTAAAAGTAGGTACCTACACACAACCAAAAAGCGCACCACGCTTTTTGAATTAAGAAGAAATGCGGTCGGCGTTTAGTCCATACAAACGTAGGTATTCCTCAGTTTCCTCCTTGGATAATGTCACTAGAGCAAATATGTTTTACCATAATAATATGATATATGACTGCCACCACTGTCTCTATGTTTTGTTTTTGTCAATATATAAATTATTGAAAAACCTAGAAACGTTTGAATTTTACAAAAATCGACCGATTTTACCACGGTCTTCAAACATCTGGTAAACAAATTTGACGAATATAAAAAATAAGAGAAAAACACATAGACATAAACAAAGTCTTCCTTAAATTATTCCTGAAAAAAACATTAAAATCGGTCCAGATTTGAAGGAGGAAACAGGGGAATACCATAGTACGGTTTCGCTAATATTGCACAGGAGAAATCAGTCCGAGCTGCAGTTGTCTCTTTCGCGCTCAATTGGGGGGGTTTCCGGGAGGGGTAGGACGAACAAATACGTATAGAGTCAGACAAGTAACGTGTCGCAGTCGATAATTATATCGATACTCTAGTGATGTTTGTCGATGTCGATATCTTGCAACGACTTTAGCTAGTGTACTATGCGTGTAGAGCATACTACATTTTTTATTGTAAGAGAAACTAGTTATTCTTCATAACAGTCTGACCTACTTAGTAAATTTTGAAAATACATCAACATTGTAAAAGAAATAGAATTATGTGCCCTTTATTAATTAAATACACATACAAGGTTAGTCGGAAAGGGGGTACTAAGCCGCGGGCCACTTAATGTATCACTGATGACTATTTTAAACCAAGTGTTAAAATTTCAAAATTCGATAATTTTTATTTGCATGCAAAAAGATTTTTATTTTAGTTTTTTCAAAAAGAAATCATACCTGCTATAGTTGTGTATTCAGAAAATTAATTTACTAATCTGTGACCCCAAATATGACCTAAATTGTAAAAACAGCTGATCATAGCTATGGACAGATAGATTTTAGCATATTTTTTACGAAATCTTTGAAAAGCTATTTCTCTTAACTATCGAGTTTTGGGGAAAGTTGTAGAATAAAAGTTATCCCTTATTATGGTTACTTTAACACCCTTTCGGCTTAGTACCTACCCCCTTTCCGACTAACCTTGTATAAATTACATTTTGAAATATTTCTAAAAAATACTTTTGAAAAATAGTAGCCCACCGGCATCGGGAGCTACCGGTGGTCAGCGCCTCAGAGATAGGAACGTCCTAACAATACACATTATGGTAATAACACTTTATGGTGTCTTTAAGAGTCAACCCTCGACTAGCATGTGCACATAAAATTTAGCAGGCGTGTACTTACGGGAGAATAAAGAATAACACTTGTAACCGTACACTATATACCTATATTTAATTACGAATTTACAAAGAGTACAAAGAGAACAACAGGGCGTGGTTCGTACAATGCGAGGAGTCCAGGTCTTCTTCAGCAGGTGTGGCACTTAACTGAGGAACTGCAGTGGCGCGAGAGGGCTGATCTGCAGAGTGCCCGACCTTTTATAGACCCGGACCCCCGCCAGTCAGCCACCACCCGTCACAAAATTGGACGCAAAATGCATATTTTTTTCTGAATACACTTTGCATTGGAGAAGACAGTTTTCGTCGGTGCACTAGAGAGGTTAATACTTTCGAAGAAAATATCTGTGAACAAACAGCAGAAAACACTGCACCAAGTTCAAATATTATTGCTAGGCCCGGAAGGAACGTTGAATTGACAAGAATTGTTAAAACTTGGCTGGATATTTTACCAAAAGTGCCGAGGCAATATTGTCGTTCTAGCTCAAAAAAAAATGTTGAATCGACTTTTAGATCTGAACTCCACATGCATCAGGTTTTTAAGGAGTGGTGTATTGAAAACCACTACATAGTTGCCTCTAGAAAGACATTTTCGAAGGTACTAACTAAAGAAAATATCGGCATTCACCAACCTCGCAAAGACCAGTGTGACACGTGTTGTAACTTGTAAGTAGTTATAAAACCGGTAACATTTCCAAAGAAGAATATGATAGCCATATTGCGAAGAAAATTGAAGCCCGTGAGCCCAAAAAGAATGCTGTAGCTAGTGCAAATGAAAAGATTGTGGTCATAACAGTCGACGTTCAAAGTGTTTTGCTTACCCCAAAGTTATTGTACTACAAATTAAAATTACAATGCCATAACTTCACGGTTTATAACGTGCTATCCAAAGATGTGACAATTTACTTTTGGCATGAAGCAGAATGTAATGTTACTGCTAATGAATTCACATCTTGTTTAATAGACTACTGTCAAAACCTGCCACTTTCAACAGAGCGCGTTATCATTATTTCTGATGGATGCGGACACCAAAACCGGAACCGAATTTTGTCAAGTGCCCTAAGCGATTTGGCGCAAAGAAGGAAAATTTGTATCAAACAACTTTACCTGGAAAAGGGGCACACTATGATGGAAGTCGATAGTATTCACTCCACTATTGAGCAATACATAAAACCACCAATATTCGCTCCCAGTGATTACATCACCCGGATGAGACAAGCTCGACCACAGAAGCCCTATAATGTCAAATCCATTCACCATGATTTCTTCCTCAATTTTAAAGAGTTGGAATCGAACCTAAAATCCATACGCCCTGGCAAAAAGAAGAGAGATCCTGTCGTGGTGGACATAAGGGTGTCTTAAATATTTATCCGATGGATCCATATTTTATAGGTAGTTGTACATGTCGATGAGTGGTCCGTACTTCCACAGCGAAGAAATAACCAAAGAAATGGTCTGGTATCTTTAAATCGATTGTATAGAACTCCATTAAAAATTACTGAAAGCAAGTTTAAACATTTACAGGAACTGAAAATGGTAATAGATCAGGATTACCATCCGTTTTACAATGCATTACAATTTGATCCGGGTACTTAATGCATAATTATATAGGTAAACCTCAGAAAATAATGGTACTTTGATTTGTAACTTTTTTTATTGTAACTTGTGATTCAACTGTTATCATGGTTATACCCTAACTAGTGTATTCTGAGAAATAAATATATATATATATATATATTTCAGTAAAATTAACAGTTTTTTATTTTAATTATCATAGGCATTTTAGTTCAAAAGATCTGATGTGATACATAAAGCGCAACCAAAACCTCTTATGTGTTAATTGAAATTGTTTTTTTTTACTATGATACTACTTTTCATTTCAACTAACAATAGCAAAGTAAAAAGCAGGAAATTATGTGGCTGATACCTATATTTTTTGTTGTAGTTGGTTTCATTATATTTTTTTCAGTAGACGGTTTTTATCGATGTTCTCATAAAAGTGATTTTTACACATAAGAGGTCTTAAAACTGCAACGACGAATTAGGCTAAACTATTATGTCTATTAATTGGATAATAGGAATAAAAATCAATTTTATTTAGATTTTTTTATTGTTCAAGTCTACATTTCGTGCGATAATGATTGTTTGTGTTGATATTAAGCGTCGCGTCGCATCGCATTTATTGCCCACGTAAGGTAACCGATTTCACAAGACTGTACAATAATCCATCGTCATCTTCATCATCATCTTCATCGTCATCTTCATCGTCATCGTAGTAATCGTCTTGTTCATCGAAGTTGATCAGTAAATCCACGCAGGCGACTTTCTTTCCTTTATACAATAAGAAGGCAAGGACTTTAAACTTTCCATATATACCTTGTTTGTACAACTCCCTGTAGTCCATCACGAATTCAGTGACGTTTATCAATCCCTGGAATCATTTTAAATACCAACATGTAATGGTGGACACGCACCTGTCCACACTGTGTGCGCCGAAGTCGCCGCATTTTTTTTATAATATGAAGTTCTCTGCAACCTCGCAAACCCATTCGAGCCGCGTCCGCCGCAGTACCGTCAACAAAAGCGATGACTGCGGCGACTGCGGCGAGTATGGTGCGGACAGGTGCGCGTCCACTTTTAGAACTGTATAATTATGGACTATTCTAAAGAATAATTCCCAAAAAGTTACTAAACATAAAAAAAAAACAATATAAATCTTTAAAAAGATTCAGTTTTCTGGGAATTCTTCCAAAAAAGATATCTGTAACTAGACAGTCTTGCCCGTGGCTTTTTTCACACACAACTCTGGCTACGAGATAATATTTTTTAACCTCCGACAAAATATAGGGGGTTGTGTTTGTGGGTTTCTGTTTTTTATTTTACTTACTTAGCGGTCTCCCGACGCGACGACGCGGCGACGCTTCGATCAAAATATTACTAGGTACTAAGTACTTATAATAAAGTTAAAGTGCCAACAACCACATTTTCTTTTTAGAGGTTTTATTTGTGTCGGGTGTTATTTATTACCTTTCTGAAAGGGCAGTCGGTAGGATGTACATTGGCATTAGTAAGAGCTCGCTTCACGTTTTTCTCTGAGTATGTCATGAGTAATTCACACGGGTGATTGTCGAAAAATTTCTGAAACAACTTATAGCCGCCGTCAACTTCTTTATAAATGTCTATTTCGACCTGTAACGTGTTACAAAAATTACTATTACTCATTTTGGCTAATCTTTAGTTTAACGCATCCGCTAAAACGGATCGATAGTCTTCCTGGATATTCCCGTGATCGGGAACCCGGGAAAGAAACCCTAAAAGGCACCCATACTTCTCCATACATCTTCATGTACGGATCCGTTTTTATAATATTCCGGCATCCAGTTTATCTGTGTAAAAATGTCAGACCAATATTTTTTACTGGATTCGGAATACTGTTCCGGAATCCAGTTTTTGATGACAAAATGGAACATGTAAAAATGTCGGACCAGTATTTTTTACTGGATTCGGAATACTGTCGTGTATGTGAAGTCGCTCATACAATTACAGGCACCATCACCAAAATGAAAACGGATCCTGTAAACAGTTTCTGTGTGAACTAGCTGTTACATGTTACATGTATAATATTCAGTATATTGTTTGTGTAATTCGGCTTTTCGGCCGGTATGCCGCATGGCATCGTGCATCGTCAAGTTCGTTATTAAACTTACGCTGTACAGCAAATTGATATCTGTGATGAGGTTCACGTTTCCGTAGAAAAAATCGTGGGTCCGGTTCAGCTTCCTGCGGTGTATTTCAAAGGCAAATGTGTACTTTTCGGAGTTTTCACACTGCATTATGTTGAGAACCATCCATCGTCCTGGACCCTGTAACAATTATAAAAAAATACTAGCTATTGACCGCGGTTTTATTGCGCAACCCTTTTTTTTTCTTGGTGTAGTGCACACGCATACTGCACTACCATGGGGAGATAGTGCAGTTATGTGGGACTCAAACCCACTAAAACTCCATGGTGTCCTCCGCTGCCACATATGGCGGGAACACGGGCACGCGTAAGCACTCATCCGCGAACCCGCCGCGGCTGTCCGTCACCGGACCCTCCTCTGGGGAGTACCCCCATCACCGGCGCACCAGAACACATGGCACGCCGTGCCGTGACCACCCCGGGGACCAAACGAGCACATGGGCGCCAGACGACCCCGTGTCTGGGCACCCTTGGTACCCCTGCGACGGGACAGGTTAGTAGCCCCGCGGCCTACCACTTTTCGGCCGCAGAGGATAGGGAGTGCGGCCAACGACATACCAACACTCCTCTCCCCCTGCGGCCCCACCGCGTCCGCCTCCCATGAGACATCGCGGCCCGCCTCAATTGCGATGTCGCCCAGGCGACACCGCAACCTACTTGGCCGCTACGTTGAGGGCTTCCAGGCCCAAGCCCCGACGAGCAGCCTCTCCTCGGGTTCCTCTTCACTTCACCGTGGGCATTCACTTCACGGCTACTGAGCCCCCCCGCAACGACAATGCGGGAACCCACCGGGGGGGTTTATTCGCACCCTAGAGGAACTACTTGTACTTGAACTATCCTGTTCCGCGCGTGTGTGTGTCCGTTCAGCCGCTATGGCGTGATTGATTAACAAACATCCAAATTCACAAACTTAGAAAGTAACTGCCTTGTTGGTCTAATAGTGGCAAGCGCGGTAAGTAAGGACTTCTGCGGGAAACAGGATAGGGAGGGGGTTTGGGAAGGTATATATAGGGTGATAAGTAGGACGCGGCGCAGGAAGGAGGACTTGCCGCTGGAAAGGAACGGTGATGTGCTGGATGCTAAAGGTTCCGTGGGACTGCTAGCCCAAACATTCTACCCGGAAGACCTTTTAGAAAGTGATAACGCTCATCACCGATCCATTAGAAACCAAGCCGAAAACGTAAACACTGGCGAACAAGATGACACTTACGAACCACCGTTTACGATGGCCGAATTGAAGAACTCAGTGGAGTCCTTCAACCCCAAGAAGGCACCGAGTTCCGACGGCTTTACCGGTGACATTTGTCTCCACGCCGTAGGAGATGACCCGGAAGTGTTCCTGAAATTACTGAACAAGTGCCTGGAGTGCCATCACTTCCCCGCAGCCTGGAAGGAGGCAACAGTGGTAATACTACGGAAGCCCGGGAAAGAGAGTTATTCCACCCCAAAATCATATAGGCCGATCGGACTATTGCCTATACTGGGGAAATTTTTTGAAAAGATGCTGGTGGCCCGCCTTAAATTCCACCTTTTACTATGGATGAGTACTCGCCAGTATGGATTCATGCCACAAAGGAGCACCGAGGACTCTCTCTATGATCTGATGCAACATGTCTATAATAAACTCGCACAAAAGAGAATAGTCACGCTTGTATCCTTAGACATAGAGGAGGTTTCGATAGCGCCTGGTGGCCAGCGATAAGAGTCCGTCTGGCTGAGGAAAAGTGTCCGATTGGCCTTAGGCGGGTCATAGACAGCTACCTCAAAAATCGAAGAGTCTCAGTCAGATATGGTGGGGAAGTATACGGCAAGGGAACAAACAAGGGTTGTGTCCAGGGCTCAATCGGAGGCCCGATTTTATGGAACCTCCTACTGGACCCCCTCCTAAAAACAGCAGCAGACATGAGACATTACATCCAGGCATTCGCGGACGATGTTCTTCTGGTCTTTGACGGAGAGACAGCTAAAGAGGTGAAGGAACGTGCCAGTGCCGCTCTCGGTCATGTTCTGGCGTGGGGTGTCGCAAACAAGCTGAATTTCGCGCCGCACAAAACAACAGCTATGGTAGTTACCAAAAAACTGAAATACGACACACCGCGCCTGAGCATGGGGGGGATCGACATTGTCATGTCAAAAGAGATGAAGCTTCTGGGCGTGACGCTAGACGAGAAGCTGACCTTCAACACGCACGTCTCAGCTGTCTGTAGGAAGGCAATTGCCATCTACAAGCAGCTGTGTAGAGCCGCAAAGTTCAGTTGGGTGCTACACCCGGAGGTCATACGGGTCATTTACGTGGCGACCATAGAGCCAATAATACTCTATGCAGCTAGCGTCTGGGCACCGGCTGCCAAAAAGGTGGGCGTAAGAAATCAGCTCGGAACAGTCCAGCGCGGAATCGCTCAAAAAACGTGTAAGGCGTATCGCACGGTCTCCCTGAACTCAGCACAGGTGCTGTCTGGAATACTCCCCCTTGACCTCCGAGTCCGTGAGGCGGCATCATTGTATGAAGCCAAGAGGGGTGTGCCCTGGACGTCACTGCTGAAGGATAGGGAGGCCGAGCGAATGACCCCTGCGACTGGGAGTCCCCACCCTGCGACACGAGATATTCTAGAATTTAGGAGCCTGGTAAACCAAGAAGAACTAGATAATAACGATAATTTTGACGTCCGCATTTTTCACGGATGGGAGCAAGATCAGAGGAGGGGTCGGCGCTTCACTGTCCATATGGCACGGGGAGGCCGAGACCAGAGCCCGTAAACTTGCTCTATCGAACTACTGCACAGTTTACCAGGCTGAACTGTTAGCAATAGCGAGGGCAACAAAGGAAGCGATAAAACTCAAGGCATCCTCTTTTGGAATTTTCAGCGACTCAATGGCGGCTCTACAAACGATAACAAACCCCGGTTCACTCCACCCTCTTGCGGTAGAAGCCAGGGATAACATAAGGACTGCATCCCGACTGAGCAAGGTGGTTAGCTTGTTTTGGGTAAAAGCTCACGTGGGGTTGCTCGGGAACGAAAGAGCCGACCAATTAGCAAAAGAAGCCGCTGTAAACTCCAAAAGAAAACCTGACTACGACCGATGTCCAATTTCATTCATCAAGCGAAGCATACGTACGGCGACGCTTGATGAATGGAATAGCAGATATAAAGCCGGTGACACGGCATCCGTTACCAAGTTGTTCTTCCCGGACGTACGTGTTGCGTATGGTGCAATTCGCAGGGTGGGGATTGACAGTCTCAAAACACAAATAATGACAGAGCATGGTGGATTCTCCGAGTACTTGTACCGCATCATGCATCTGTGACCCTGAAGAAGCCGAAAGTGTCCCACATTTAATCTTCCACTGCCCGCAATTTGCGTATCACCGCTACAACGTAGAAAGAAAACTCGATACACAGATTTCACCGGACAATATTAAGGACATAATAAATGGTAAAGATGCACAAGTTTTTCTAGACTACTGTAAACAAATAGTAAAAATAATAATAGACCGAAATAAAACCGCATAAGCAAATATGCTGTCATTATATAGTGTGTAAGTATATTATAAACTAGCATAGGAATATAAGATATACAAATGTGTAGTTAAGGTAAAATAGGAAGAAAATAATATGTAAAATAGAAATAAGCTAAAATATAACAATGTATAAGAAAGAGTAAAAATAAAAAACCACCCCTGTGTTGTAATTCTAAAATAAGTATTGAAATAAAATATAAGGCTAAATTAGAAATAAATTAAATTTGTATGAAGTAGAATAAGAGTAGACTAAGTGCAAAATTGTAAACTGTGAAAATAAAAAATTGTGTCGTTGTTGTTCTAAATACCCAAAATTGGAAAGAAATAAATAAAGTAGATATAGATAGATAGAAATAGATGGTAGCTGGGAATCCCACCCAGAGAAGTTGCAAATGATGATGGATGAAAGAAAGATATAGTATGAAGCATAAAAGAACGAGAGGCATGCAAGCGAGAACTGGAATGATAGGAAAGCTGGTAGACATAGGCTCCGATCATGCTGGAGGTAGAAGTATAAAAAAAAAAAAAAATACCGGCACTCTTCTCCCGCCGCGGCCTCCACCCTTCAGCCGCGGTGCCTCCCATGAGACGTCGCGGCCCGCCTCAATTGCGATGTCGCCCAGGCGACACCGCAACCTACTTGGCCGCTACGTTGAGGATTTCCAGGCCCAAGCCCCGACGAGCAGCCTCTCCTCGGGTTCCTCTTCGCTTCACCGTGGGCATTCACTTCACGGCTACTGAGCCCCCCCGCAACGACAATGCGGGAACCCACCGGGGGGGTTTATTCGCACCCTAGGGGAACTACTTGTACTTGAACTATCCTGTTCCGCGCGTGTGTGTGTCCGTTCAGCCGCTATGGCGTGATTGATTAACAAACATCCAAATTCACAAACTTAGGAAGTAACTGCCTTGTTGGTCTAGTAGTGGCAAGCGCGACTGCTGATCGTGAGGTCCTGGGTTCGATCCCCAGGTCGGGCAAAGTGTTATTGAATTTTCCGTGTGGAATTATAAGTAACAATCCGGAGTTTGGATTTGTGCCCGGTTAATGGCAATAGGCTCGCTCCCTATTACATGGGGTGGGACTTAAACATAACGGCGAAATGAGGATGTTACTATACAGCTCTGCGCAGCCCTTCGGGGAATACAGGCGTGATGTTGTGTTATGTGTTAGTAGGAAGTAGGATGGGATTTTATCAATACAATGAACATGTACTTACCTACACATTTTTATGTACAGGAAATATACACTGACGGACTCATAAACTGCATCAAAGTTCAGGATTACTTTCGAATTAATATTTTTGATAAGTATGCAGACTTTTTAGATTATACTAAATGAAAATGTCGAGACTGTACATTAAACATAAAAAAAACAAATTTTAAAAATAGAACTGCAGTAAAAGATAAAATTATAACCGGGAAAATAAAATTGATGCATAGTCTCAAATTCGTGTGTTATTAAAAACAAAGTAAAGTTTGAAATTAATTATTTTCGTTTTTTTTCATTTGTGATTTAAATTATTGTTACCAATAGTATTGATTATTATTAGTCTTTTTAACTCAACAAAAGTTTTGTAACGATAAATATGAATACTTCGTCCGAACATGCCGCTCAAATTGTGGCATTGGTGCGGGAAGGCATAGATCATCGAACAATTGCTAGAAATTTAAATTTAAACCAGTCTACTGTTTCTAGAGTATACCGAAGGTTTGTAGAGACATGTTCTTACAAAAGGAGACACGGTACCGGCAGAACTCGAGCAACCACCCGTCGTGGCGACCGATTTATTGTTTCAACTTCCCTACGAAATCGTTTCTTCACTTCAGTAAACATCAAAACAGAGCTGAATGAAGTGCGTGGAGTAAACGTGAGTGCACGAACAATAAGAAGGAGGCTTAAGGAAGCAATCACCCCTTTTAGACCAGCAAATGGTCCAAAGCTGTCTGCAGCTCACAGACAAGCTCGTTTAAGATTTGCGCATGAACATCTTAATTGGACTGAAGAGCTATGGGCCTCCGTATTGTTCACCGATGAGTGTAGGACATGTTTAAATGTTGCAGACGGTCGCAGAAGAGTCTATCGTCGACGTGGGGAGAGATATACTCAAAGTTGCATTGAGGAGCGTGTTCCTTTTGGAGGCGGTTCGTGTATGGTGTGGGGTGGTATTTCGATGATCAGGCGAACGGAACTTGTGTCCATCGACATGGTTCGTCAAAACGGTAGAAGAGAAGGTTTGACGGCACAACGCTATATAACAGGTTTTAGAAGCTTACGTGGTACCTTACATAGGATTAATAGGCGAAATGATAGGGTTATGATCAAATACCGACCAAAATAATAAAACGTGTAGGCACTATAATCACCCCGGTTGTTGCACACCTAATCAATCAGTCGTTACTTACGGGAGTGTTTCCAAAAAAATGGAATATATCAGTTATTACACCAATATATAAAAAGGGAAATAAACGACTAGTCGATAACTATAGGCCAATAGCTTTATTGCCAATTCTGTCTAAAATCTATGAAAAAGTTATCCACACAAGGATAATACATTTTATTGATAAATTTAAAATATTGAAAGAGGAATAAAACGGTTTCCAAAAAGGTAAATCGACAACCATAGCAGCATTTACTTTGATTAGCAAAATTATTAAATATATTGATCAGAAAACTCCGACAACGGTAATATTTTTTGATATGTCAAAAGCTTTCGACTTTGTATCACATGACTTACTTCTTAAAAAATGTGAAAGTTATGGAATTCGCGGTATACCAAACACATGGTTAAAAAGCTATTTATCTAACAGGTCACAACTTGTAGAAATCTCTGCAGCTAAATCTAAACTGGGAGACCAATTATATAAATCTCAGCTAGTTAAAAATTACACAGGCGTCCCACAGGGCAGTATTTTAGGACCGCTTCTATTTTTAATCTATATCAATGACCTGATAAATGTCACAAGCCATTCCTGTGTACTGTTTGCAGATGATGTTTCAGTTATAATACCAAAAATAGATGAAAAATATAATCTCGAAATAAATAATACAATAAATAAAATTACAGACTGGATGGAAAACAATAACTTAAAACCGAATATAGATAAAACTAAATATATAAATAAATAAAATAAATATATAATAAATAAATATATACAATTTCAAAATAAAAATTGGAAAGAAATAAAACTAAACGTGACATCAAAAAACAAACAAATTCAAAAAACCAACAATATGACCTTTCTAGGAATAGTCCTAGATGAGAAGTGTTCCTGGATCAATCATATAGAGAAAGTGTGTGAAAAATAAATAAATTTGCTTATGCTCTTTGGCGTTTATCCAATTTATCGAATAAACAAGCAACGTTACTACAAGCTTATCATGCATATGTTGGTTCAGTATTGCGGTACGGAATACTAGTATGGGGCAACTCGGTGCATGTCGACAGAGCTTTTAGCCGTTAGAAACGGTGTGTTCAGGCCATATGTAATGTTGACCCACTTACGTCCTGTAAGCCATTATTTATAAAATTAAGAGTTCTAACATTAACTGGAATATATATTGAAGAAATCTGTAAATTTACTAAATTGCATCAAAATCTCTTCGAAAAAGTTGGTGACAATTGCTCTTTTAAAACTAGATTTCCGAATAAGTTGACGATCCCTAGAATGATGACTGAATTGAACAAGCGCAGCTGTTATCCGATGTGCATTAAAATATATAATAAGCTTCCACCACATATGAGGGAGTTACCAATGGTACGCTTCAAGCGAACTTTACGTAAATGGCTTATTGAAAAAGCCTTTTACTCAGTTAAAGACTTCTTGGAAGGTAAACATTAATATTAATATTACACAAGAAATAACTGTAATATGGGTGTATTAGTAATTCTCACATAGTAACACTGACTATCATAATACTATTGTGAAATTTATAATATTTTGCATGTTATTATGTTATGACGAAATATGCTGAACTACTGAATATTATTATTATATATAACACCAATTGTAACCATATTTAAAAGCAAATAAATATTTTGATGTTTGAAAATTTTACTCTAATGCAAGATAATGCCCGACCCCACGCCGCTGCACAAGTTCGATAATATTGCGAAGAGGTTGGGATACGTACTATGAATTGGCCAGCACGCAGCCCGGATCTTAATCCCATTGAGCATGTTTGGGACAGTTTAAAAAAGCTGTATATGCGAGAAATCCTGTGCCCACAACAGTGGCAGCACTAAGAACAGCGATTTCACAAGAATGGAATAATATTCCGCAAGACCGTTTAATCACCCTAGGTAATCAGATCTATGCGGAACCGATTAGAATCTGTAATAAGGGCACGTGGAGGCAATACGCCTTATTAAAAGAAAAAAAACCTGTGCTTCAACTTTTTTTAATAGTAAAAACCAATTTTTCAATAAAACCAATTTATCTTACATTTATCGTTTTTGTTAAAAAATATTGAATGGTCCTTTCCAGTAAACAAACATACACTTAAGGATATGATACTACGCTGTTATGAAGTTAACGAACCAAACTATAGGTATCAATTTAAATTTGTATAAAAAGTTTGAATAGGTACTTGGTTAAAATGTTTATTTCAAAGGCGTCTTGAACATTGATGCAGTTTATGAGCCCGTCAGTGTAGAATATAAGGTAGGTATAGCTTTTGTTTATTTTTCCGATACTCATCTTGATATTAATATTAATTATTTGTTTGCGGTTGAAATAGGTTAAGTCTGTTTAGTAAAACGACATATCACTGTAAATAGTTTAGCATTTTGCCGAAACACTAGATTTTTTTCAGTAAGATAAGGTAGGTGCACGATTGGAGTATTCGACTTCATCTGTGATTTTGTGGGTAGGTATCTAAAGATTTCAAGAAATACCTGGTATCGTCATTTCCCTGCGCATATACAAGTTTAGTTGGAAAGGGGGTACTGAGCCGCGGCCCACTTAAAGAATCAGTGATGACTATTTGAAAGCAAGTGTTAAAATTTCAAAATTCGTTTATTTTTATTTGTATGCAAAATGATTTTTATTTTAGTTTTTCAAAAAACAAACATTCCTGCTTTAGTTATGAATTCAGAAAATTATGTTTCTAATCCGTGACCCCAAATATGACCTAAATTGTAAACACAGTTGATCATTATGGACAGATAGATTTTAGCATATTTTTTACGAAATCTTTGAAAAGCTATTTCTCTTAAACTGTCGAGTTTTGGGAAAAGTTGTAGAACAAAAGTTATCCCTTATTATGGGTATTTTAACACCCTTTCGGCTTAGTACCCCCTTTCCGACTAACCTTGTATAAAGTATTAATTAATAAATAAAAGGGTTTTTCATTACATTATGACAACTTTCTATAAAGGTACTGGGTCAGGAATGACTTTAGGCAATTCTAATAATAATAATAAGTTTATTTGGGCTTAAAAGGCATTTACAAGCAAACATTTACAAACGAAAAATATACAATTATGCACAATACAACTTAACATTGAGCTAAGAGTAACGTCATTAATGCAAATATTTGTATGAACTCTGGTACCCAAGGTAAAGATTTAACTTGTGTTATGGGTACCAGCATTCTCTAATAAAATAAATTCAAACATTGTGACATTACTGTACTGTGTGTTTACAAGTGCTTGTGCGTGCGTGTGTGTGTGTTTGTGTGCGTTGCGTGTATGTGTGTGTGTAGTGTGTGTGGATGTGTGTGTGTGTGTGTGTGTGTGTGTGTGTGTGTAGTGTATGTGTGTGTTTGTGTGTTTCTATGTGTTCGTGAATGTGAAGTGGCATGTAGCGAAGAGTGTTTGTACTATGAAACATGGGGAATTATATTTTTTACAGATTTTCAGTGTCCTCGTAATTCTGCGTTAGAAGCCAACAAAAACTTTTCTTTTACATTCTCGCAAAGTAGTCGAATATATTTGGCATCTTTTATTGATTTTATTGTATAGAAGACTTCCTATCCCATAGAAATGTCGTTGAGCGAGTGCCGTTCTACAGCGTTGAGTAGGGCATACCCTTTGAAGTTGACGTTTATCTTGGGAACTAGGATTATATTGTAGGGACGAATGCTTACGTAACACAGTGTTGAGCACAAAAAGCCGCCTAACGGACAAAACTTGGCATTCGTCATATAGACTTGATGTAGGATATCTGAAGGGTTTGAAGGACATGACCTTCAGGACAGCCCTTTGCGCACGCTCAACTTGAAGAATGTGAACTTTAGCAGCTCCCCCCCATACAGTCACACAGTACATAAGTATTGACTGGCACAGAGCTTAATAAACTGTCCTTAATATAGTGCGATCAGCTGAATGTCTTAGTTTCTTAAATATATATATGAGTTTTCTGACGCGTATAGTAAGACTATCTATATGGGATTTCCAGCTTAATAAACTATCAAACTGGATCCCCAGATATTTAATAGTAGCCGATCTTGCTAATAGCGGGCAGGAGCATTGTGCGTCGGGTGTAGTTGGGGAGCAGGAGTGAGCTGTTAATGTATTGAAGTCTGGAGCGGGTAACGTGGCAGCTTGCAGAGCAAAGGGTAGGAAAACTGTTTTAGACAGGTTAACGGTAAGGAGGTTATCATATAGCCAATTCATTACTGACGCAAGGGCATTTTTAGCATAGATTGTAGTCTCAGACCAGCTGTCACCATATATCAGCAATGCGGTGTCATCAGCATATGCGAAAATTGAGCAGGTTTTTAGGGACATCTTGCATAGCTGGTTGAAATAAATTTACGTTAAGGTACGCTTTAATCACTTTATTACAGTTTTGGTAATTATAAAAACTAACACAGAAAACGATCTTAACAAGTAATCTTTTAAAATCTGTGTAGTTTTTGGCGGGTTTGACCACAGATAATATATTCGTAAAAATGTTTCGTTCAGTAATTATTATCAATACAAAGTATCATTTTAGAAACTATTTTATAAGAATACTACCATTGTTAAATTGTCATTTGCTTACATTCAGCCATTCTGACCATGCACGCGTCCCAACGTGTGGAGAGGTACCAGAGTTCATACAAATATTTGCATTAATGACGTTACTCTTAGCTCAATGTTAAGTTGTATTGTGCATAATTGTATATTTTTCGTTTGTAAATGTTTGCTTGTAAATGCCTTTTAAGCCCAAATAAACTTATTATTATTATTAGATTTGCCTAAAGTCATTCCTGACCCAGTACCTTTATAGAAAGTTGTCATAATGTACTATAAGATGAAAAACCCTTTTATTTATTAATTAATACTTTATACAAGGTTAGTCGGAAAGGGGGTACTAAGCCGAAAGGGTGTTAATCATCCTGCTATGGCACTTTCTTCAAAATGCCATTCCAGACGTTTCCCTACATTGTTAGACTTGCATAGTTTTTATACCACAATATCTGGACTTTAAAAGAGACCATGATCTCTGAGTTTGTTTTCGGATTTCCTTCTCAGAGCTAGTCAGATAGGAAATAACGGCGCCATCTAGTCTTAAAAAATATTACACTGACTGGTGAAAGCGGCTAACAGATTAATTTACGGGTAACAGGTTTATTTGCAGAAATAAAAATAATTTATCATTTAAAAATATAGAATAACCAATAAATACCTCGACAACCAAATTCTGTTTCGAGATTTTATTTCTTTTTTTTTGTAGGCTCAATTCAGTGGCTGTATATTATAAAGGAAGGAGCGCCCTTTAAAAAAATTTAAGTATTTTCCTTTATGGTTATTTACAAACAATAAAATAGAGTATTAAATCTTTGGTTATTTATTATTTCGACTGAATAAATAAACGATTTTATTTGTTATACATAAGTATATATGCAATTAAATATAAGTACCTACTTAAATCAATTAGTTAATATTAGGATTTATACATAAATAATAAGGTTGGTATACAATAGTTCCGCTACTAAAAAAAAACTAAAAAATATTTGTAAATAGAGTGTAAAGAAAATATTAGTTTGATTTTCAATTTCGCATTTTCGCGGGAACTTTCTGCCCGCTTTTGTGGTTTAACAAGGACACACTTTCAAAGCAAGAGTGATGAAAAATATACTTACAAGAATAAGACCACCCAGACTTGTTACTGACGAAATAGATATGGTAAGTACCAAAAAAAATAGTAAAACTATCACCATTTTTAATTTGCGACGTAACCTTCAATACAACAAATGATGGATTTACGCAGCTATATATACATTCATACAATAATATCCCATGACATGTTAACAGATCATTTTGATTGTATCTGTAAGTAAATTAGGGGTATTTGTTGACACTTATTTGATATCTTTAATTTGATTAAATGTTTAAAATTATATTACATCATGCTATTTCTGCGGTTGATGGATGAACAATATTCAAAGAGCAATTGCAGCCATCGATGTCGTAGACAGTGTTGCTCTAAGGTGCCCAGCCATACGGTTTTAATTTCTCCATTAAAATGGTATTAATCTTTAATCTATACTTATAAAAGGAGAAGCTGACTGACTGACTGATCTATCAACGCACAGCCTAAACGGCTGGGGTTAGAAACTTGAAATTTTGACAGTAGGTTCATTTTGTGACGTAAACATCCACTAAGAAGGGATTTGTCGAAATTCAACCCTTAAGGGGGTGAAATAGGGTTTTTAAGTTTGTATGTAAGTCCGTCATTTTTGAAGTAAGAAGCTTGAAATTAAATATTAAGGTTTTTGGTTAGAAATAAACGTACACATGTTTGAGCATTTTTGGAAATTCATCCCTTAAAGGGGTGAAATAACTGTTGAAAGTTTGTATGAGAAATCTGGTATTTTTGAAGTGAGAAACATGGAATTAAATATTTAGGCTTTTAGAAAGAAATAAACGTATAGGTGTTTGAGGGTTTTTGGAGATTTCACCCCTAAGAGGGTGAAATGGGGGGGTTGAAGTTTGTATGTAAGTCCGTCGTTTTTGAAGTAAGAAAGATGAAATTAAATATTAAGGTTTCTGGTTAGGAATAAACATACATACATACATACATAAACTCACGCCTTTTTCCCATGGGGGTAGGCAGAAACTATAGAACGCCACATGCTACGACCCTTACATACCCCTTTCGCTTCATCCACATTCATACATCTTGTCATACACGCACGCCGGTTGAGAGTACTACGCACCTGACCTTTGTGAAGAACATCACCAATAACATCGATGTATGTCCTTCTAGGACGTCCTCTACCGGCGTTCACATTGACATCCGCCTTATAAATAAAATTCCTTTTGTTAATCGCCGTTCACTCATTCTCTCAACATGACCAAACCACCTAAGCATACTCCTTTCAATTTTTGTCACTACATCATCTTTTAAACCGCAACTTTGTCTAATCTCTTCATTTCTCAATCTATCATTCAAAGTTACACCGCACATACTTCGCAAGGAACGCATTTCCACGGCATTTATTCTACTTTCATGCCTCTTTTGCCACGACCAACATTCACTTCCATACATAAGCGTAGGTACCAGCACACCATTATGGACAGCCGGTCGTGCCTTTTTGGACATCGACTGGCTAGCCACAGCCGCATGCATAGCACCATTTACTTTATTTCCCGCATTTGCTCTTCTTTTCACATCTTCGTCAATCTTACCATCTCTTGTAAACATACTTCCCAAATAAACAAACTCATTCACCTGTTCAATGCTTTCATCTCCTATCTTTACTTTACACTCAGATACATCTGCATCTCTTTCAAAAACCATTACTTTTGTCTTGCTTACATTAATTTTTATCCCTTTCATATTATATGCTCCATTCATCATAGTTACCATGTCTTGCAACTCTTCCGCCGACGATGCAAGGAAAACTTGATCATCTGCGTAGAGAAGACATTTGACAGGCAACTCATTCATTTTCAATCCACACTCACTCCCTTTTAAATCTGTCAAACAACTATCCATGTATAGGTTGAACAGCTATGGAGACGCTACACAACCCTGTCTAACACCTCTGGAGATGCCAAACCAGTCTGTGAACGCCTCATTTATCCTAATACAAGCACTGGAATCCCTGTACAGCGATTTCCGTGCCCGTATCAAGCGCCAGTCCACCCCGTACAAAGATAGTGTCGACCACAATTCTTCCCTTCACACACTATCATAGGCCTTCTCCAAATCAATGAAAGCGCAGTACACTTTCTTGTGCTTTGCCAGATGTTTTTCGGCTATGCACCTCAAGGAGAAGATCTGATCTATACAGCCCATCCCCTCTCTGAACCCTGCCTGAACATCCCATAATTTCTCATCTGTTATTCTTATCACTCTGTTAATGAAAACTTTCGCATATAGTTTGCCAACCACACTCAAAAGACTAATGCCGCGGTAGTTTTTACACTCCTGCTGTGAACCTTTTCCCTTATATAGTGGTACGATTACAGCTTTGCACCAGTCGCCCGGCACTTGGCCGAATCTCCAACACATATTAAGGATCCGGTACAGCAGGCTTGCTACCACCCCGTCACCGCCCTTAAGCATTTCGACAGACACTCTGTCACACCCAGCAGCTTTTCCAACTTTCATACATTTCAGCGCTTTCACGATTTCATCCATTTCAATCAGATTTTCCCCATCTTCATCCAAGTCAATGTCTGACTCACTCGCTTCCGCCCAGTTACCCACTCTTTGCACACTATCCTGCCAACTAAATAAACTTTCAAAATATACCTTCCAGCGTTCCAACACCTTGCATTCTTCACTTAACAAGCATCCATCTCCGTCCCCGAAACTCCACGAGCCAATCTTACTTGTTGCCAGAACAGCTTAACATTGACCCTGAAGTTGTCGGAGAACTTCCTATTATACTTATCTTCCATTTAATTCTTCTTCATCTTTACGATCTCTTTTACTTCCGCCTTTATTTCGGTGTATCTTTTCTTCACTCTTTCCAAATCGTCAATCATACTCGTTGCCTGATTCATCCTTATTCTAGCTTCTAGCTGGGCCGCGGCGCGGCGGTTTGTGACGTGCGTGCAGGGGGGTGACACTGCCATACTTGACATAGGCGACCATTTTTCGCTGAGACACTAGCTCCATCTCGCACTATACCCCTGTAAACTTAATAGCATCTAGTACTTAATAGCGAAACAGATGGCGCTTTGGCCAATTTTATTAAATGCAAAAATGTGCACCTTTTTAATTTTATTAAAAACGAAGTAAAAAGTAATGCTTTTTTAAAATTATTTAAATATGTACCGTCTAATTATTTAAAATTTATTTATTTAATAATCTTTGATTTCCTAATTTTTCTATATTTGGCAATAATTTCAATATGTTTATACAAAATGGCTCCTAGTCTCAGCGTATGCGCATGTTTTGTAGTTCTCTTCCATTTTGTGTGTTGTTTTATGTGGATTTTCGGTTGTATTAAGCTCCAGAAAGTGCGGTTGAGTTGCGCGTATTCCTCCTCCCGTCTTCCTGTGCAGTTTTCCATCCGGGAACTTTATTTGGTTTGGTGTTGTGTTTCGCGAAATAGACCCTTTCATATCTTGTGTTTTGTTTTGCCGGAAAGCTTACTTTTAATGGTGATGATGAGATAAAAATGTATGCCCAGCAGTATTATAATAAACACCGCCATAACAAGATAAATAAATGAATTATTAAACAGATATAATCATTTTTATTTTGTGCTTGTATAATAAAATTTTCAGTTTTGTAAACATTAATTGTATTTGTGTTTTGGAAATCTTAACTAATATTTCAAATCAATAAATACAATAAAATGCAAATAAAACAAAAATACAAAATGTTTTCAAAACTGTTTTTTTTATAATGCATGTATTCATAATTCCCATTAGAAAACCTACTCTATAGCAAAATATAGATGTATAGGTGCATACGAGAATGTATAGATACACCTACGTATATGTAGGTACCTACCTATAGCATAATATTGGGTTAGTTCAAGGGATATCATACCAGACGGCGATACTGTTCTTTATGGGTGACAAAAAATCTCGTGAGTGGGCTCTCTATTCCCATATTATTACTATACTCTTTGCGTGCGTGTAATGCGCAGCAGCTACGTCATAACGTCACTACTGGTCACCGGAGCGCCGCCGCCGCCGGTGGCGCGCGGGCATCGGTTACGCGTTCACCCCTCTCTCTCCCTCTTATGCATCAAGCGCATGATCGTTAAAGCGAGAAGGAAGGCATGCGTGGCGGCCGGGCCGGAAGTACGGGGCATGAATTATTCGCGACAACTGTGATTAACTTGAGATTGCCTTGCGCGATAAGACCGCCCATTGTACATTTTTGTATTTAAATAGTTTTTCCTGTTGTGTTTACCTAGTGTATGTACAATAAAGAGTATATATATAAATAATTATAAATAAATCGGGGGGCACGGCAGTGCCCCCGCCAAGTCGAGCGCGAAGCAAACACTGCCGTACCATCCTTTACTGGAACCATTTCGCCGCATTTCCAGGCCCCTATTTGAGAACCTCTGGATAAGACCAGAACGCAGAAATTTTCGTCATCCAGTAAGCTATAATCACATACTTAAAATCCAAAATTCCAAGTCTGTAGGTCATTTAGTTCCGAAGTTAAGCGAAAGCAAAGTTTCGCATTTATGACACTCACTCACTCACTCACTCATGATCATCAGAATAGAACTAGTACTTCCCATAAACTCAGAGAGCTGAAATTTGGTACAGAGTTAGGGTTTAATGGCCACATAAAGGGAAAACTATGAAAACTAGGATAATCGAAGATCTGGAGTACCTGGTGACCCTGATTAGAAAACACAAGAGCCCAACCAAACTATTAGAGATCGACATACCGCCTTTACAAAAAATATTCAACTTGGTAGGCCGCTTCATTTGATGTCAAAAAAGAAAAAAAAAACAATATGGCCCACGTTTCTACAAAAAGAAGTGAAATCCCACCAAAAACATTCTGTAAAAAACTAGCCAAGTCTCTATGGAGCTGCTTGTTTATCTCTAAAAAGTAATGAAATCTAGACAAAGTCGTGCCCAGTCTAAGGTTCCTTACTGCGATTTCTTTATTATTATAGTTAATGTTGTGTGACTTGGCCGTTGAACATTCTTTATACGTTAGTGGGTACAAGTCAACGGGACAGGTACAGACGGACTTCTATCAATGATTAGAAGTCCGTCTGTACTGGTTTTTTTTTATACTGTTTATTTTAGGCTCGCCTATACATAAGTAGGTATTATTGAAATACGCAGCTTTATCAAGCCTACAATTGACTGGTTATTGAATCAACGTTTTCCGAGTGGCAATTTTCCATCGTCAATGGGTAGCGGTTCTGGCGACAGATTGGTGCAATGGTGTCATGGAGCACCTGGTTTTGTACCCTTGTGTACCCTTCAACGGCCAAGTCACACAACATTAACTATAATAATAAAGAAATCGCAGTAAGGAACCTTAGACTGGGCACGACTTTGCCTAGATTTCATTACTTTTTAGAGATAAACAAGCAGCTCCATAGAGACTTGGCTAGTTTTTTACAGAATGTTTTTGGTGGGATAACTTCTACCGCACGTAACCTACATGATAACATGAGTACACGCACCATTTTTTTTTGCTAATTTGGGTCCTTAATACTTACTTTTTATTTTTAAGCGTTAACTCCACTGGCAAGTTATACCTACCTATTGCGCAAGTTGACTGCTGTAAGCGACATTCTCTGAACACACCCGTAGCAAGTCGTCTTCTGGAAACTTTACCGACTTGCCGCACGCTGCTCGTGAAGGTTTTAACAAACTTGCTTGCTTGTAAGCAGGTGAGCAAGCACTTACTTCAATAGCTTGTACAATTTAACTAGCTAGTGAATTTAAGCCAGAGGTCCCCAAACTTTTTTCTCTAGTAGACCACCTACCATGTATTTCGGTTTTGCGTAGACCCCCCCGCCCGCTACTTAGCTAATTTTGAATTTTTGAAAATTCATCGACTTTAAATGTGTTTTTGACTGATTTATAACTAAACAATAAAAAAACACATGTTAAGTTTATTTTTTGCTGAAAGACATTTATTAGTGAAATTCAAATGAAAATGAACCAAAATAATATGTAGTATGTACCTTACCTATTACATAAAATCACTACGAGAAAATAAAAGATTTTTAGTGAGAAGGCTGGACCTGATGCTTCAATCATAAATTTTCTATATTTGGCATCAATTTAGTAAGATTTAATCTTAAATCTCCTCGGTTAGTGATATACCTACAGTTCTTTTTTTTACATATAATAATTTCGCTAAGTACTAATATTATAAAAATGCGAAAACAAGTTTATTTACAAAACTACTATCGCCGACGGTCTGTTACGTTTTCAGAACTAAGCAACAAATCATATATGTATGTATGTGGGTTATTCCATTAATGGAAAGTCAAAATTAAAGTCACGACCTGCTTAAAAGAGATCCACCCCGTTTATAACTCACGGACCCCCAATTTTTGTTTTCACTCTCGTGGACACCTCGTCGGTCGTCGTCGACCCCTGGGGGTCGATATAAACCACTTTGGGTATCACTGATTTAAGCCAATGTTTCTGGTGAAAGCTACCAACGTATCGAAGGAGCTACTACCTATGCAAAGCTATTGGGCCTATGCTTCATTATTGGTAAAGATACAGGGGTCTTAATTTTAACCAATAACGCTCGGTAAATTATAGAAATCGCCAATTCTTGTTCTGCCTAGCCTTTTCCCAACTATGTTGATGTCAGTTTCCAGTCTAATCACATGCGGCTGAGTACCAGTATTTTACACGGAGCGACTGCTATCAGACCTCCGCAACCTAGTTACTGGGCAATGGCGATATCCTAAGGTTAGACCGGTTGTCAGACTTTCGGGAGTCTGACTTCCCGTAACGACTGTCATAGATATTCGTATAACACCCGGGACCGCCGCGCCGATTTAACGTGCTCTCCAATGCCCGGAGGGGTCTCAATGTGTAACGAAACGGTCACCCATCCACAGACGGACCGCGTTAAGCGCAGCTTAACCTTAAGTTTATGATCCGCTCGGTTGATAATTAGCCACGAGCCCCTCTAATAGGAATCTTAAATTAATGTACAAAATTCCAGTAGAACAAACATTTATTTACTTTCGAATTAAGAATTTTACAAGGGTCAGAAATAAATCCTTGGACCAGTTTGATCACCTGTAGGCTCACAAAATATTTTTAATCGTCATCATCATCATCAACTTGATCAAAAGCGGCCAGCACTCGTATGCATGCAAGTTTTTCCCCCGCGTGCAGCAATTGCAGGTACGCGTCATAATTTCCATATACCGCAGTGTCTTCTACTTGTGAGTAGTCCAGTATGAATTTATCGACTTTAAACTCACACTAGAAAGAAAATGTACAATGAATAAAATTATGTCACAATATTACAAAGAGGTGTTGTCCGCCCATACATAACTTCATGACATCACGCCCGTATTCCCCGTTGGGTTAGGCAGATGTGTATAGTAACACCCTCATTTAGCCGTTATGTTTAAGTCCTATGTAATAGCGTGCCTATTGCCATCAACCGGGCACAAATCCAACTCCGGGCTGCTACTGAGAAATTTCACACGGAAAAACCCAAAAACACTTTGCCCGACCTGGGGATCGAATCCAAGACCTTTTGATCAGCAGTCGCGCTTGCCACCACTAGACTAAGGAGGCACTTAGTTGTCCACCCATATTTTGGCGACTACGATGCGGCGACGAGATGACGGTCATCTTCCTCCTAGCCTTTTCTCAAATATGCTGGAGTCGGCTTCCAGTCTAACCAGATGCGGGTGATATCGGTATTTTACACGGGCTTGTGTTCAAACGCTTACCAGAAATGTTAAACCTACCAATACTACTACCAAAAAAAATGGAATGGCTGCCAAAACAGATAAATGCTCACCAAATTGCGGCGCCCGTCCGTTACCTGTTTTGGATGAGGTGCGCCCGGCGTTATTAGATCCAACTGCGTGGTCTGCATGGAAAGACGTTCTGCATCACCAGTAATGATTTCCTCTTCAGCTTTCCAGTCTGTGTCCACCGTTGATTCCGTGTTAGATCCGCGTGTGAGACCAATATTCAACGTGGAACTGTTCGGTGCCGTAGGTTCCGCGTTGTTAGACACGGGTGCAAAGCAATCAGTTGCTAAGTGTGTTAGTTTAACTGAACATTAGCGTGCTAATAGCCAAGTGTTCAAGTGTGTAGAGACTGAACTAAAATTCGCTGACGGAACCAGACGTGTACAAACCGTAGGAACTGCCTTAGTTATTGTTTAGGGTAGGTACAGGGAGTTGCAGTAACGACCTTATCTAGACACGCGGTAGCGTGTCAAGCCAAGTTCAAAGGAAAAAGGAACTGGCGACGCAGCAGCCGTGTGTTATATTACACGAACCATTTGAAGCCACTTTTGACCCCTTAATAACTTAAAATCTATTTAACATAAACACATGAAATTTGGTTTATTTATTAAAATCCCTTAGAATAACAAGAACACCAAATTTCATAAATACAGCTCAAACGGTTATTGAGATATTAACGTCTAAAAATCGGCATTTTTGACACTGACTGACATATAGATCAAAAACCTAACCCACTTCCAGGTGACTTAGAAAGTTGAAATTTGGTGTTCAGCTGGGTAATTGTGTGTATACAAAGGAAAAAGTCAGAAAACAGTGAATTTTTACGATTTGAATTTTTTTTCAAGCAATCGATTTTTATTACTTAGCGCCTTTCGAAATTATAATAGCAACAAACTTTTTCTTCCACAGGAGAATAGGTTCCATGATTCCATGATTAAAGGTCTCTTTTATCGTTTTGTATACTAGATTATTTGATTCAAGTGGTAAATAAAAATATATCTAACAGGCGAATGATAAAAAAATAAAGGGGGACTTTGTATTTCTAACGTTCATGAAAATGTAAAAAATAGCACAAAAAAGTAAACTATACAGCGTAAACGTTTTACAGATTACTTTTGAATGATGAATAATAATAATTTCTTTACAAAAAGTAATGATATCCCATCAAAAACATAAATGTGAAAATGGGAGACAAGTTCAATAATAAAGAATATGCGTGGCTGTCGACTTCGCCGACAAAAGAATTGAGATCTAAATGGGTGCCAAGTTCTGTAGATAATCCTGAAATTTATTTACACAAAGCAGATAACTTAGGATAAATTGAAGCTCAACATTTGACTTGGCTAGTTTTCACATACAAGTTATCTTATATTTGGCTAATCAACTTATCTTCTTTATGTTATGATTATTAGACTGTGGTTATACGTAATTTACTGTTTTATATTGTAAGGTCAACATAATTATATTACTCTTCTAAAAAATTGTTTTGCTGTTAAAAACTAGCCAAGTCAAACTTGAGCTTCAATTTATCCTAAGTTATCTGCTTTGTGTAAATAAATTTCAGGATTATCTACAGAACTTGGCACCCATTTAGATCTCAATTCTTTTGTCGGCGAAGTCGACAGCCACGCATATTCTTATTATTGAACTTGGCTCCCATTTTCACATTTATGTTTTTGATGGGATTTATAATTTTTCCCCGTACCACCGAGTCATTGTTAGGGATGAATTTTATCCGGGATATCGACATGGGCCTGGATTTCGAGAGGAATCTGTAATCTTTTTGAAATCGGTCCAGTAGATTTTAAGTTTATTCGTTACATACAAAAATACAAACCTTTAGGTTACCTATAATTAGGTTACCTATAATTTGTCGGTTTCATCGAAAAGAAATTGACAAATTATCACTTCCCAAACAATTTTCCGCATAATTTCATTTGTCAAATTATTACTTAGCAAAAAATCTCTTCGAAATAATTGTAACGCAAACCTAACTTTTGGCAAGTGAACGTTTAAACAACAACTTGTTTACCAACTAGTAATTTTACCAATTTTTATGTAGTCAAATATTTCAGTTGGTATAACATATTTTACGCAAAATAAAATAAGTTAGTAGTTTCTGGTTTTACATTCAAAAATATGTTTACGTCATATGGAGGTAAAAGGCAATTTTGATCTTTGCTGTCTGTTCTGTTCAATAGTTTGAAAAGGTAACCATGTGCCCGCGTCCCTGCGATGTGGGCAAACGAATGATTTTGAAAACTGGCGAAACTTTGTTCCCCTACTGTACAATTATACATTAAAAACTGGCCACGGGAGTCTAAGGCCTTATTTACAGAGACGCGGAACTCAGAGCAGAGCGTGATGCTGACGTAAAGCGGTTATCTTTGGAGTGTTTGCAGGCTTGTTTATCCTTATCAGCAAGTACAGCAACATTATAAATCTAGTAGTGCTTAAGTATTTATAAAGTTTTTCTTTTTTTTTTGCTAAAACATTTGTTTCGATTCCCGGCTAAACAAAATACTTTTTAAAGATTGTTAAAATTCAGTTTGTTTTCTGCAAAATCTAACTTACATCTTTGACGATTTTTCTCCATTTCTAATAGTTTAAGATTTGGCCCATGTACGGATGTTTTCCTTCACCGTTTTTCAGCAATCGATAATAATACAATACGCACATGAATCTGAAAAGTCAGAGGCGCGTGCCTTGGTTTCGAACTCGAGACCTATGACTTGCCAGTCCGACGGTCTCACCACTAGGCTATCACTGCTACAGTTCTATCCTAATATTTACAGATTTAGCTCTTCACCCTGTATAGATAGATTCTCCATGGGCTTGACTATTATGTCTATTAATTGGATAATAGGAATAAAACTCAATTTTATTTAGATTTTTTTATTGTTCAAGTCTACATTTCGTGCGATAATGATTGTTTGTGTTGACATTAAGCGTCGCGTCGCATCCTATTTATCGCCCACGTAAGACAACCGATTGCACAAGACTTTACAATAATCCATCAATATCATCATCGTCATCTTCATCGTCTAGTTCATCGAAGCTGAGCAGTATTCGCAGACAGGCGACTTTCTCTCCTTTATACAATAAGAAGAAAAGGACTTCAAACTTTCCATATACACCTTGTTTATACAACTCACTGTAGTCCATTACGAATTCAGTGATGTTTATTATACCCTGGAATCATTTTAATTGCCAACATGTAATGGTGGACACGCACCTGTCCGCACCGTGTGCGCCGAAGTCGCCGCATTTTTTTTTATATGAAGTTCTTTGCTACCTCACTACATTCGAGCCGCGTCCGCCGCAGTACCGTCAACAAAAGCGATGACTGCGGCGACTGCGGCGAGTACGGTGCGGACAGGTGCGCCTCCACTTTTAGAACTGTATAATTATGGACTACTATTCTAAAGAATCATTACCAAAAAGTTACTAAACATAAAAAAAACAATATAAATCTTTAAAAAGATTCAGTTTTCTGGGAATTCTTCCAAAAAAGATATCTGTAACTAGACAGTCTTGCCCGTGGGTTTTTTCACACACAACTCTGGCTACGAGATAATATTTTTTAACCCCCGACAAAATATAGGGGGTTGTGTTTGTGGGTTACCGGTTTTTATTTTACTTACTTAGCGGTCTCCCGAAACGACGGCGACGACGCGATGCGGCGACGCTTCGATCAAAATATTACTAGGTACTTATAATAAAGTTAGTGCCAACAACCACATTTTTAACCGACTTCCAAAAAAGGAGTAGGTTCTCAATTCGTCTGTATGTTTTTTTTTTTAGTGGTTGTTACCTCATAACTCCGCCATTTATAAACCGATTTAGATTTTTTTTAAAAATTGAAAGGATATACTTCCAGCTTGGTCCCATTTAAATTTGGTGAAGATCTGATGAAGAACTTCGGAGATAGACAATAGAACTCCTCAATGACGAACAATACGCATAATGTGATGATGTGATTATGTTACGAGCAGCGTCTTTAGTAGGCCCAACCATATTTTAATTAAGGCCACTAAAACGAAAAAATTAAAAAACATTTTAACAAAAATAAAACCGACTTCAAAAAAACGATGAAAAGAATAAAATAATTACCATATTATAAAATTAACAGTTTCAGAAGTCGGTGCCTTCTATTTGGTTCAGCGTGGATTACCACCGACTTCTAAAACTGTTAATTTTATAATATGGTAATTATTTTATTCTTTTCGTCGTTTTTTGAAGTCAGTTTTATTTTTGTTAAAATGTTTATTATCTTTTTTCTTTTTAGAGGTTTTTTTTTGTGTTGAGAGTTATTTATTACCTTTCTGAAAGGGCAGTCGGTAGGATGTACATTGGCATTAGTAAGAGCTCGCTTCACGTTTTCCTCTGCGTATTTCATGAGGAATTCACACGCGTGATTGTCGAAAATTTTCTGAAAAAACTTAAAGCCGCCATCACCTTCTTTATAAATGTCTATTTCGACCTGTAACGTGTTACAAAAATTACTATTACTCATTTTGGCTAATCTTTAGTTTAACGCATCCGCTAAAACGGATCGATAGTCTTCCTGGATATTCCCGTGATCGGGAACCCGGGAAAGAAACCCTAAAAGGCACCCATACTTCTCCATACATCTTCATGTACGGATCCGTTTTTATAATGTTCCGGCATCCAGTTTATCTGTGTAAAAATGTCAGACCAATATTTTTTACTGGATTCGGAATACTGTTCCGGAATCCAGTTTTTGATGACAAAATGGAACATGTAAAAATGTCGGACCAGTATTTTTTACTGGATTCGGAATACTGTCGTGTATGTGAAGTCGCTCATACAATTACAGGCACCATCACTAAAATGAAAACGGATCCTGTAAACAGTTTCTGTGTGAACTAGCTGTTACATGTATAATATTCAGTATATTGTTTGTGTAATTCGGCTTTTCGGCCGGTATGCCGTATGGCCGTGCATCGTCAAGTTCGTTATTAAACTTACGCTGTACAGCGAATTGAAATCTGTGAGGAGGTTCACGTTTCCGTAGAAAAAATCGTGGGTCCGGTTCAGCTTCCTGCGGTGTATTTCATAGGTAATTGTTGTGTACTTTTCGGAGTCTTCACACCGCATTATGTTCAGAACCAACCATTGTCCTGGACCCTGTAACAATTATAAAAAATTACTAGCTGTTGACCGCGGTTTTACTGCGCAACCCTTTTTTTTTCTTGGAGTAGTGCACACGCATACTGCACTACCACGGGGAGATAGTGCAGTTATGTGGGACTCAAACCCACTAAAACTCCACGGTGTCCTCCGCTGCCACATATGGCGGGAACACGGGCACGCGTAAGCACTCATCCGCGAACCCGCCGCGGCTGTCCGTCACCGGACCCTCCTCTGGGGAGTACCCCCATCACCGGCGCACCAGAACACATTGCACGCCGTGCCGTGATCACCCTGGGGACCAAACGAGCACATGGGCGCCAGACGACCCCGTGTCTGGGCACCCTTGGTCCCCCTGCGACGGGACAGGTTAGTGGCCCCGCGGCCTACCACTTTTCGGCCGCAGAGGATAGGGAGTGCGGCCAACGACATACCAACACTCCTCTCCCCCTGCGGCCCCACCGCGTCCGCCATCTGACGGTGACGACCCCGTCAAGGCCGCGGAAGGTAGGGAGAGCGGCGCACCGCAATACCGGCACTCCTCTCCCGCCGCGGCCTCCACCCTTCAGCCGCGGTGCCTCCCATGAGACATCGCGGCCCGCCTCAATTGCGATGTCACCCAGGCGACACCGCAACCTACTTGGCCGCTACGTTGAGGGCTTCCAGGCCCAAGCCCCGACGAGCAGCCTCTCCTCGGGTTCCTCTTCGCTTCGCCGTGGGCATTCACTTCACGGCTACTGAGCCCCCCCGCAACGACAATGCGGGAACCCACCGGGGTGGTTTATTCGCACCCTATGGGAACTACTTGTACTTGAACTATCCTATTCCGCGCGTGTGTGTGTCCGTTCAGCCGCTATGGCGTGATTGATTAACAAACATCCAAATTCACAAACTTAGGAAGTAACTGCCTTGTTAGTCTAGTAGTGGCAAGCGCGACTGCTGATCGTGAGGTCCTGGGTTCGATCCCCAGGTCGGGCAAAGTGTTATTGAATTTTCCGTGTGGAATTATAAGTAACAATCCGGAGTTTGGATTTGTGCCCGGTTGATGGCAATAGGCTCGCTCCCTATCACATGGGGTGGGACTTAAACATAACGGCAAAATGAGGATGTTACTATACAGCTCTGCGCAGCCCTTCGGGGAATACAGGCGTGATGTTGTGTTATGTGTTAGTAGGAAGGAGGATGGGATTTTATCAATACAATGAACATGTACTTACCTACACATTTTTTTGTACAGGAAATATACACTGACGGACTCATAAACTGCATCAAAGTTCAGGATTACTTTCGAATTAATATTTTTGATAAGTATGCAGACTTTTTAGATTATACTAAATCAAAATGTCGAGACTGTACATTAATCATAAAAAAACAAATTTTAAAAATAGAACTGCAGTAAAAGATAAAATTATAGCCGGGAAAATAAAATTTATGCATAGTCTCAAATTCGTGTGTTATTAGAGTAAAGTTTGAAATTGATTATTTTTGTTTTTTTTTCATTTGTGATTTAAATTATTGTTACCAATAGTATTGATTATTATTAGTCTTTTTAACTCAACAAAAGTTTTGTAACGATAAATATGAATACTTCATCCGAACATGCCACTCAAATTGTGGCATTGGTGCGGGAAGGCATGGATCATCGAACAATTGCTAGAAATTTAAATTTAAACCAGTCTACTGTTTCTAGAGTATACCGAAGGTTTGTAGAGACATGTTCTTACAAAAGGAGACACGGTACCGGCAGAACTCGAGCAACCACCCGTCGTGGCGACCGATTTATTGTTTCAACTTCCCTACGAAATCGTTTCCTCACTTCAGTAAACATCAAAACAGAGCTGAATGAAGTGCGTGGAGTAAACGTGAGTGCACGAACAATAAGAAGGAGGCTTAAGGAAGCAGCAATCACCCCTTTTAGACAAGCAAATGGTCCAAAGCTGTCTGCACCTCACAGACAAGCTCGTTTAAGATTTGCGCATGAACATCTTAATTGGACTGAAGAGCTATGGGCCTCCGTATTGTTCACCGATGAGTGTAGGACATGTTTAAATGTTGCAGACGGTCGCAGAAGAGTCTATCGTCGACGTGGGGAGAGATATACTCAAAGTTGCATTGAGGAGCGTGTTCCTTTTGGAGGCGGTTCGTGTATGGTGTGGGGTGGCATTTCGATGATCAGGCGAACGGAACTTGTGTCCATCGACATGGTTCGTCAAAACGGTAGCAGAGAAGGTTTGACGGCACAACGCTATATAACAGGTTTTAGAAGCTTACGTGGTACCTTACATAGGATTAATAGGCGAAATGATAGGGTTATGATCAAATACCGACCAAAACAATAAAACGTGTAGGCACTATAATCACCCCGGTTGTTGCACACCTAATCAATCAGTCGTTACTCACGGGAGAGTTTCCAAAAAAATGGAAGATATCAGTTATTACACCAATATATAAAAAGGGAAATAAACGACTAGTCGATAACTATAGGCCAATAGCTTTATTGCCAATTCTGTCTAAAATCTATGAAAAAGTTATCCATACAAGGATAATAAATTTAATTGATAAATTTAAAATTTTGAAAGAGGAACAAAACGGTTTCCAAAAAGGTAAATCGACAACCATAGCAGCTTTTACTTTGATTAGCAAAATTATTAAATATATTGATCAGAAAACTCCGACAACGGTAATATTTTTTGATATGTCTAAAGCTTTCGACTTTGTATCACATGACTTACTTCTTAAAAAATGTGAAAGTTATGGAATTCGCGGTATACCAAACACATGGTTAAAAAGCTATTTATCTAACAGGTCACAACTTGTAGAAATCCCTGCAGCTAAATCTAAACTGGGAGACCAATTATATAAATCTCAGCTAGTTAAAAATTACACAGGCGTCCCACAGTGCAGTGTTTTAGGACCGCTTCTATTTTTAATCTATATCAATGACCTGATAAATGTCACAAGCCATTCCTGTGTACTGTTTGCAGATGATGTTTCAGTTATAATACCAAAAATAGATGAAAAATATAATCTCGAAATAAATAATACAATAAATAAAATTACAGACTGGATGGAAAACAATAACTTAAAGCCGAATATAGATTAAACTAAATATATATGTAAAGACATGATTACCTACTTGCATACCTATCATTTTCTTAATTTGAATTTGACTGACATGTCACTAATGACAGTATTGCGCACGTCATTGTGATTTGAAGGTTATAGAGAAAACTTTATTGTTAAATAAAATACCTGAAGAATAATTATAAAGGAGACGATATTCGTGAAATTAAAAGCTTTGAATGTTGTTTCTTTAATTACAGGTAAATTAATATTTTGTAAAACAGTAAGTACTTACTTTATAAAACAATCTTTCGAAAACAATAAAAACTTTAATTACAGAAACGCAGTTGAGTTTATTTACGGACATCGAACCTTAAGATATCTTATAAAACAACATTCTTTGCAAAGGATATTTTACAGAAATGGATAAACTAAGGTTTGAGTTTACAATTAAAAGTTTCGATGACCAGAAAACAAATGTACTGGCAGTAACCTCAATAACCACAAAAGAGGGCAAAATTTACCTTGTACCACAAGAACTGCAGTCAATAAAACACCATGAGACATTAATGGAAACTGAGACTTATAAGACATTAAAAAAGACATTGCAAAGGAGACACGAAAAAAGGTGTTTATGGATAACTTTATCAAATGAATTAAAAAAGACTTATATGGATGACGATGACAATATACAATTCAAGAATTATTTCCTAGAAGAAGTGATAAGTACAACTGAAATTACACAACCTATAATAAATGAGGGTATATCGGAAGAATCACTGTCAAGAATCCTAGAAAAAATTACAAATATGAATCGACAATTACCAAAGCAGACTAATTTAAAAAAAATCTCAGATAAATTTGTAATTGAGAAATTCACCGGAGAAAACTCAAATGTAACTCAATGGATGGCAACTTTTGAAAAAGAATGTGATCGATTCGAAATAATTGAGGAACAAAAAAAAATCGAGGTTTTTAGACTGTTTTTGGATAAATCGTGTTTGAATTGGTACAGTTCTATGCTAATAAGATTTACGCTCACTTCGGAATGGAAACAATGGAAGAAAGATTTTTGTGATACTTATGAGAATAAAGGTTGGACACCAATAAGATATGCAATAGATTTTAAATACAAAACAGGATCGCTATTAGACTATGCAATAAGAAAAGAGAAAATATTGTTAGAAATGGACAGCACAATAAATAAAAGTACTCTAATTGATCTGATTGCAGTAGGTCTACCTATTTTTATTACAGACAGGATTGATAGAAAGAAAATAAATGAGACCAAAGATCTTTTTAATGAAGTAAAAAGCTTGGAACATTTAGTTAACAAAAAAGGTTTTGATAAAAAGAAGATTGCCAATTCCGTAGTAAAAACAAAAGAGGTTGAAGAACCATGTAAGATTTGTAAAAAAACTAAATAAAGGAAATAGATATCACCCTGAAGACTCATGCTGGTTTAATACAAATGAAGGCATTAAAGAAAAACAAAATGTTATCAATTTTGTTAACAATTCTGAAGTAGAAACCGAATTAAATAATATGGATCAAAAAAACTAGTAGTGCCACCATTAATCCAAGTCAAATTAACATTAAATAACACATTGGATGCATTCGGAATATATGATTCCGGTTCAAATATCTCATTAATTAATTCAAAATTGCTGAAGTTAAAAGATGAAGAAATAAATTATGCACAGATTGTGAAGTTAACTACGATTAATGGTGTGAAAAAAACAAACGGGATAGTAAAATTGAAAATTAAAATCTTTGAAATAGAAGAAGAAGTGAATGTGTTTGTAATTAACAAGAACAATTTTAACTACGACTTTTTAATTGGATTGGATATGATAAAACAATTTCAATTGATCCAAAATGAAAAGCTAGAAATTACGCAAAAAACACTAGAAATAAGTAGAAATACAGAAATGGAAACAGAAAAAAAAGAAACAAAAATGTGTGACAAGTTTACAGTGAACTTTAACGAACACATTGATGAAACCAAATTTAAAATTTCAATAAACCAGCTCGAATATAAACAAGAAGCAGAAATAAATAAATTAATTGAAAAATACAAATCGATCTTCGCAAAAGACAAGTACGATATTGGGACTGTCAGGGATTATGAAGCCAGAATTGATTTAATGATTGATAAATATTGCAGTAAAAGACCTTATAGATGCAATATTGAGGATAAGAAAGAAATAGAGAGTCAAGTATCAAAGTTATTGGAGAAAAATCTCATTGAGGAATCATACAGTCCATTTGCTGCTCCGGTAACTTTGGCATACAAAAAAGAAGACAATAGAAAATCAAGACTTTGTATAGACTTTCGCGATTTAAATAAACTTGTTATTCCACAGTCACAACCTTTTCCGCTAATTGAAGATCTGATGGTAAAAACAAGAAATTGCAAATATTTTTCTACACTGGATTTAAATTCTGCATTCTGGTCGATACCATTACGAATCGAAGACAGAAGAAAAACAGCTTTTGTAACACAAGACAGCCATTTTCAGTGGACCTGTTTACCATTTGGATTGAAAACATCTCCGGCAATATTTCAAAGAATATTGAGTAATATTATGAGAAAACACGGACTTACGGAATTCGCGGTAAATTACATAGATGATATATTGCTTTTTTCAAAATCCTTTCCCGAACACATAAGCCATTTAACAAAACTATTAGAAGCAATAAAGAAGGAAGGCTTTAGACTGAAATTTTCTAAATGCACATTCGCATCGGATTCAGTGAAATATTTAGGGCACATTATTCATAACAATTCAGTGCGCCCAATAAAAGATAATTTATTATCAATAAAAAAATTCCCAGTGCCACAAAATCAAAAAAATGTGAGACAGTTCTTGGGAAAAATAATTTTTTATAACGAATATGTACCAAATATTGCAATAACATTGGATCCACTACGCAACTTACTAAGGAAGAATCAAAAATTCGTTTGGACAAAAGAATGTCAAAAATCCTTCGAAAAAATGAAAGAACTACTATGTTCTCAACCTATATTAGAGATATTTGACCCAGAATTACCTATACTAATTTACACAGATGCAAGCATACAAGGCGTAGGAGCAGTATTGAAACAGAGACAACAAAACACAAAAGAAAAACCAGTTGCATATTTTTCCAAGAAACTAAATGAAGTACAGAAAAGGAAGAAAGCTATTTATTTAGAATGCCTAGCAATAAAAGAAGCAGTTAAATATTGGCAACACTGGCTCATAGGTAAACGATTTACAGTATTTTCTGATCATAAACCATTGGAAAAAATGAACATTAAATCGAGAACAGATGAAGAACTCGGAGACTTGACTTATTACCTTTCTCAATATGACTTTGAGATAAAATATTCACCAGGAAAAAATAATCTTGAAGCTGACTGTCTAAGCAGAAATCCTGTATTAGAAGCACATGAAAATGAAGAAGAACAGTTGAAAGTGGTCAATTGGATAAAACTGGAGGATATCATTGGTGATCAAGAAAATAATCAGGATGTACAAAAGGAAAAAAAATAAATTAATATCAAAACACTCCATATACTACAAGAAAATCAAGAATAAAGAAAAAATTGTTTTATCTGAAGACTTTAGTCTAAGTTTCATCAAAAAAATACATAAAGAATACTGTCACATTGGAATTACACAAATGCAAAATAAAATTACACCATACTACACAGCTAAAAATTTAAGACAATATAAAGAGAATATGTAAACAATGTGAAATTTGCATTATGAACAAATCAAGAGGTCAGGATAAATTTGGACTAATGTCTCATCTAGGACCAGCCACACACCCTTTTGAAATAATGTCCATTGACACAGTTGGTGGATTCGGGGGCTCAAGATCGACAAAGAAGTACATGCACCTCTTAGTGGATCATTTTACCAGATATGCATACATTGTCAATTCAAAAACGCAGAATTCAAATGACTTTATAAAACTTGTCAAAAATGTCTCAGAAGATAATAGTATTGGTATGATCTTATCAGATCAGTACCCAGGAATAAATTCAAAAGATTTTAAAGAATTCCTAGAGGAAAAAAATATTCCGATTGTTTTCACAGCAGTAAATGCACCTTTTTCAAATGGAATTAATGAAAGACTTAACCAAACCTTGGTCAATAAAATAAGGTGCAAAGTAAATGAAGAAAATAAAAAAATAGCATGGACGACAATAGCACAAAAATGCGTGGAAAAGTACAATGAAACTGAGCACATTGTTACAGGCTTTGCACCTGTGTACTTGTTACAAGGAAAACATATTACATTTACACCAAATGAATTGAAAGAAGAAAGAACAGAAAACGAATTATTAAGAGATAGAAATTTGGCACTGAAAAACAGTATAAAATCACACAACTATAATAAAAAACTATATGATAGAAATAGAAAATATTATGAGTTTAAAGTAGGTGACATGGTATTTGCAGAAAATGGCAATAAATTAAACAGAAGAAAACTGGATGAGTTGAAGATTGGACCTTATGAAATAATAGAGAAACTGTCAAACTCAATATACAGGATAAATACAGGACATAGAAAATCAGAATCTAATCTCTTCCACATTACCAAACTAGTCCCAGCTCCTACATTTGGAGACGACAGTTTAGAAGACGTTTGATGTTGTGATACAATTCTCTCCCCGAAGGGGGGGGATGTAAAGAAATGATTACCTACTTGCATACCTATCATTTTCTTAATTTGAACTTGACTGACATGTCACTAATGGCAGTATTGCGCACGTCATTGTGATTTGAAGGTTATAGAGAAAACTTTATTGTTAAATAAAATACCTGAAGAATAATTATACAGGAGACGATATTCGTGACATTAAAAGCTTTGAATGTTGTTTCTTTAATTACAGGTAAATTAATATTTTGTAAAACAGTAAGTACTTACTTTATAAAACAATCTTTCGTAAAACAATAAAAACTTTAATTACAGAAACGCAGTTGAGTTTATTTACGGACATCGAACCTTAAGATATCTTAATAAATAAAATAAATAATAAATAAATATATACAATATCAAAATAAAAATTGGAAAGAAATAAAACTAAACGTGACATCAAAAACAAACAAATTCAAAAAACCAACAATATGACCTTTCTAGGAATAGTCCTAGATGAGAAGTGTTCCTGGATCAATCATATAGAGAAAGTGTGTGAAAAATAAATAAATTTGCTTATGCTCTTTGGCGTTTATCCAATTTATCGAATAAACAAGCAACATTACTACAAGCTTATCATGCATATGTTGGTTCGGTATTGCGGTACGGAATACTAGTATGGGGCAACTCGGTGCATGTCGACAGAGCTTTTAGCCGTTAGAAACGGTGTGTTCGGGCCATATGTAATGTTGACCCACTTAAGTCCTGTAAGCCATTATTTATAAAATTAAGAGTTCTAACATTAACTGGAATATACAGGATGACATTTAATTCATTGGCAATATTTTAACCTCGTATTCTATCCGTGATACTTATTCATTTAAGCAAATAATATCATGTATTAAAATTTACAAATTATTAATTTTAAAAACGTGATATTTCTTGACATTTACCTAAATGAAGTCCGAAATGAATAAACACAACAAAAAAATAAAAATGCTAATCAAAACTTCAATAAATTTAAAATATCAAGATGCGTCCGCGCTAGTTTACCATTTTACTACGCGTTATTATTACTTACGCTACAATGCACGAGTACGAGCGCTCATTCAGTAGGCATGTCCTTCAAAAGAAATGCCGCCAAAACAGTATTCAGCTAGAACAAACTTTTTACCTAATCGGGGCCTCCCGCGCGCGGCGCTAGGCAGCGGGGGTGTCCTCGGGGGACGCGGTATGCACCCGCCCCCGCCCCTGCAAAGAAATGCAAGTGCGCGGGCGCGTGCGCCGCTTCAGTTACGAGTTTAATAGGTCGAGTGCGTGACGCGTAATTCGCGAAAAATTCTGTGAACCGTAAACCGTAACTAATATGCCTCGACCACGTAGTGCAGTGTACACGAACCAGCAATACCTGGATATGGTGTTATTTTACGACCGAACGCACAGTTTGCCACGAACCCGTCTGATGTTCCACCGCCGCTATCCCGATGCACCAATCCCATCAAGATACCGAATTTTGAGGTCAACTCAAAATTTGCTGGACTTTGCATCCTTTCACGTACCAACTCATGCCCAAGCGCGTGGTAGAGCACCGGTGTACCCAAGAACCCTGCATCGGCAAATAAAGCGGTACTTCCAGACGAATCCACAGGCTAGCACAAGGCAGGCAGCGCGACATTTTCACGTCAGCCAGTTTTTTGTCTGGAAGCTGTTAAACGCCTCTGGAATGCACCCTTACCACTTTCAAAAAGTGCAAGAGTTGGTGTTGGCTGACTACACGCCCAGGGTCCGATTTTGTAGTTGGCTATTACAGAACCTTGACAAAAATATCCTGTGGACAGATGAGGCCACGTTCACCCGACTCGGGCTGTTTAATGTCCACAACGAGCATTGGTGGGCTCAGCGTGGGCAGAATCCATACGTAAATCGGAGGCATGCCTTTCAAAATCGTTTCTCGGTGAATGTGTGGGCAGGCATAATTAACAGCTGTGTCATAGGTCCCTTCTTTATTGAAGAGAGACTGACCGGAGAACGCTATCTCCGGTTGTTAGAGACCTCTGTAGAAGAGCAGCTGCAGAACGTGCCTGATAGCTATCAGTCCGAGTTGTACTACCAACACGACGGAGCCCCAGCACACTACCAGCGAGATGTTCGCGCCTTCCTCGACCGGAGATTCGGCGAGCGGTGGATAGGACGCGGCGGGCCTGTACCTTGGCCGGCGCGGTCACCTGACCTGACGCCCTTAGACTTTTTTTGTGGGGTGAAGTTAAAAGACTTGTGTACGAGCAAGAAAGTGAAAGCCGCGAACAGTTAAAACAAAGGATTGTTACGGCTTTCGAAATTGTTAAATCGCGTACATTTGTGCTACAAAACGTGAAGGTGAACCATAGGCGCCGTGCTGAGCTGTGCGTACAAAAAGGAGGTGAACACTTCGAGCACCTCTTAAAGTACACGTAGGTAAGTGCCTAAGTTGTAAGTTTAATATTTATATCTTTCTCTAAAAAAAACCTTTTTCTAAATCAAACGCAAATCTTACATACCTACACAAACGGACAGATCGAAAACAATAAATTAATTATCCGGTCATTATTAATCAACTTTAACTTCACTTTCTTTTTTTTTTCACTTTAACACCAAAAGTATTAATGTGATAAAAAAAATAAACCACTCAGTTATTTGACGTGAAACTGCTACGTGTGGAATTCAGTTTTATTATTTAAAAGTGCTCCCAATCAGCTGTTTCGCCAAAGTTCACGCGCGGTCAGCGCATTAGGTATGTATGTACTTTACTAAATAACTACATACACACACGCACTCGCCGGCCGCAAAATAAATAAAAGTCTAATGCTGTATCGCTCAAACCGCGCCGGTACCGCCCTGCGCTCCGCCATCGCGCGATCTCTACAAAAAACGTATCAGCAGTCAGCCAGCAGCGCTTGATATAACAGAACAGACGCGTCACTCATTAGGCATTTTGCTATCGAATTTAATTGAGATAATTTTAGGGATAGTAATTTTTCCACTTTAGCCGACTTTAATGCAGAAAAAATACTGAAAAAATGAGTAATTTTTAATGATATTACAATCATTGGATGTAATTTGAAACTCTTACTAACAATAACTTTTTTACTTTGAACACCAAAGTAAAAGTTTAAATCACTTCAAATTTTCCAATCTTATTTCTTTTTTTAAAACATTTCCAACGCTAATTAATACTTATTACTCTTGGAGGTAATGTGCTGGGTGCGTTTACAAACTCAAACCTTACCTACCTAAATCTTTCTGTGCGGAAATCGAATTCGCGACACGAAACGCAACGCAGCAGCCACAAACTCAGCCACTGTGCCAACAGTGCTGACAATTATTACGTAGCACAACTCATTATTGTGTCATTATGTGATATCTGCCATATTTCATTGTTTTATGCGCCGAAGTGGCCCCCATTTTTAATTTGGTTTCTCATGAATGTATGAGTTTGCAGCTTATTCAGTCTGCTTGACAGATAGCGGTTTTTTGACACCAGACTGAATCAGTCTGCTTGACAGACGGAGGGTAGATAAACGTGTGCTACTGTGTTTCGTGATTTTCTCTCATGATTTTTGTTATTTTCGAAATTGCTTTCTGTCATGATTCTAATTACTTTCGATCCTAACTAAATTTAATTTAAGTACAAGTTACACGTTAGTTCCGTAAGAAAATCGAATCTGCGACACCGTGATTTTGAGTTCGCGACCCAAACCAACGCGCCGCGCCGGCGCCGGCGCAGGCGCTGCGAGGCCCACGTGCCGTTCCCGCGCAAAAAATGAATGGAGCGTGTCGACACGGTGATGGGGCGTGTGTGCGTGCGTGTCACACGGCGGCACTCGTTCATTTTAAATAGCGCGCAATCACTATTTGATCCTTTTTATTTTTTTGATCATTTTGGGAAAACCCTGGGTTATTATTTTTGAACAGTTTACTAGCATTCGTTATTATTTGTTCCTCAATTAGATTCTTGGACTAGAATATTGCCACTGAATTCAATGTCTTCCTGTATATTGAAGAAATCTGTAAATTTACTAAATTGCATCAAAATCTCTTCGAAAAAGTTGGTGACAATTGCTCTTTTAAAACTAGATTTCCGAATAAGTTGACGATCCCTAGAATGATGACTGAATTGTACAATCGCAGTTGTTATCCGATGTGCATTAAAATATATAATAAGCTTCCACCACATATGAGGGAGTTACCAATGGTACGCTTCAAGCGAACTTTACGTAAATGGCTTATTGAAAAAGCCTTTTACTCAGTTAAAGACTTCTTGGAAGGTAAACATTAATATTAATATTACACAAGAAATAACTGTAATATGGGTGTACTTATTAGTAATTCTCACATAGTAACACTGACTATCATAATACTATTGTGAAATTTATAATATTTTGCATGTTATTATGTTATGACGAAATATGCCGAACTACTGAATATTATTATTATATATAACACCAATTGTAACCATATTTAAAAGCAAATAATTATTTTGATGTTTGAAAATTTTACTCTAATGCAAGATAATGCCCGACCCCACGCCGCTGCACAAGTTCGATAATATTGCGAAGAGGTTGGGATACGTACTATGAATTGGCCAGCACGCAGCCCGGATCTTAATCCCATTGAGCATGTTTGGGACAGTTTAAAAAAGCTGTATATGCGAGAAATCCTGTGCCTACAACATTGGCAGCACTAAGAACAGCGATTTCACAAGAATGGAATAATATTCCGCAAGACCGTTTAATCACCCTAATCAGATCTATGCGGAACCGATTAGAATCTGTAATAAGGGCACGTGGAGGCAATACGCCTTATTAAAAGAAAAAAAACCTGTGCTTCAACTTTTTTAATAGTAAAAACCAATTTTTCAATAAAACCAATTTATCTTACATTTATCGTTTTTGTTAAAAAATATTGAATGGTCCTTTCCAGTAAACAAACATACACTTAAGGATATGATACTACGCTGTTATGAAGTTAACGAACCAAACTATAGGCACAGTCTAATAATCTAAAGGTATCAATTTAAATTTGTTTATAAAGTTTGAATACTTGGTTAAAATGTTTATTTCAAAGGCGTCTTGAACATTGATGCAGTTTATGAGCCCGTCAGTGTAGAATATAAGGTAGATATCAGTGGCGAAGGGTGAATTTTCTTAAAAGGGAAGCCGAACCAAAAAATGCTTACCTTGCTCAAGTGTGATGCGTGAATTCCAGTAACTACTCGTATAGCTGTGGCCCTGTGGCTGACTTCGAAATCTTGTACAGATGAATTGGCTTTAGCTCACTTTCACTATACATGTAAGCACTGATACATAGAAACAGTGTCTTGCAAGTATAATAAAAGTGGCTTTGAGAAAAGCCGTTTGGGGATGGATATGAGAAGAACATCAGCAGTCCGACTGACGCTAACGTCATAGAAACCAAGAAAACGTTCTTCGATTCCAGTTTCAGATAAATACCTAAATATTACCGTTAGTTGCTCCCTATGACTAACATCGGGCGTTTCGTCAATCATGACCGATACAAACGGAGCCTTATTTATTTCCAACTTTAATTTAAAACGAATGCGATACTTTGTATTAAATCATTTTGTATATCACTCGAAAGGCCAGAGAATGTGGGATTCTGTGTTGAGGAACATTGTTCCAAATGCGAATCGATTACGGTATCATACTTGCTTAAATATACGTTTCGATATAGTTACCGCGGTTATCGGATGCCGGATTTGCGTGGTGGCCGCGAAAGCTAATTATTTTTTACCTAGCAAAATTACTGTGTCGATGAACCGTTTCATTAAACTTCTATTCCGATCTACTTTTTTTCTATTATGAACTTCATACGTATTAGCAAAAAATGTTTCTATCCTACGATTTCCGAAATCATGCAAAGATAAACAACTTCGGATATGTTTTTCGGTCTTAACATGTTTTTTGGACGAAATTGAAAGATTATTAATATCTTTAAATCCCGTGTGGCTCCATAAGCTACTAGAATCTGAGAATAATATGCAAGGAAAACAAAACATTTTATTTAATTTACAACTTCCCGTAAGCCAAGGGTATTTGTCGTAGGTACTTACAAAGAACTGTTAAAATGTTTGAAAAAACCATCGCGTCGTTTGTAATTTATAATCATGTCAAGGCGAGCACGGCCTAACTGAATTACATGTTCAAAACTCGACTTTGAAAAGGATGTTTCCTCAGTCAATAAATAATCTGTCAGACAGCATTCTACGTTCACTAATGCCGCCATGGTATCGAATTTACTCAATAATAACAAAATCACTACATAAATAACTACTTTCTAATAAAACTACAAACTAAAAAAACTATCTTAGTAATCCTTACTTACCTAAATACCTATTTAAATAGACGATCACCAAATAATACAACGCCACTAACCTTGTTTTTACTGCACTATCACTTCGCAAAACTATCACTAGTTTACACAAATAAATCAATTTCAACAATAATACATGAATAATGCTATAAGATTCTAAATTATGATACGAATATATCAAATCAAATGCAAATGAACAAGTGAAAACAATAATATAAACAAGCGCGAAAAAAATCTGTTGTGAATCTGTCATCCAAATATTACTATCTGAACAAATTACGAACTTCAGTAGCATTATTTCCATCTCGTTCTGGCGTACGCATTTCCTATCTCTGTCCTTATCGTAATAACTCGATGGATCGCGGCTTGTCATCGTCCGTATATCTAGCGGTGTTATGTTGCCTCAAGGTCACGATCGCTACAAGTGAAACTATGAATTAAATGTACTGGATTCCTGCCGCGCCTGACCGGCTTTTCTTTTGCGTCATTACAACATTTTGCTCCGAAAAAAAATGTAGGCGTTTATTTATTTCTTTGATTGTTACTTTCATAAGCAAATGTTATACCAACAATGTAACTTCGTAAATACCTAATTATTTGTTTAAATGATAATTGAAAATAATAGATACTAGTATTTGCCATATTTCGAAAGGGAAGCCGATAGGAATCGAGTTGTATCGAGCCTTCGCCACTGGTAGGTATAGCTTTTGTTTTTTTTTCCGATACTCATCTTGATATTAATATTAATTATTTGTTTGCGGTTGAAATAGGTTGAGTCTGTTTAGTAAAACGACATATCACTGAAAACTAAACTAGCATTTTGCCGAAACACTAGATTTTTTTCAGTAAGATAAGGTAGGTGCACGATTGGAGTATTCGACTTCATCTGTGATTTTGTGGGTATCTAAAGATTTCAAGAAATACCTGGTATCGTCATTTCCCTGCGCATATACAAGGTTAGTTGGAAAGGGGGTACTGAGCCGCGGCCCACTTAAAGTATCAGTGATGACTATTTGAAAGCAAGTGTTAAAATTGCAAAATTTATTTATTTTTATTTTGATGGAGGTGGAATACCAACATAGAAAGTGTGACAGTGTTTTAGTATTCAAAATAAGAATCTGTCACTCAAAATCTGTTCCTTCAACTCAGAACGTCGGTGTATGTTATTATTGCTTTTGTGTATAAATAAACGTGTTCTAACCAAAATAGCCTCTTGATTTCAACAGGTTATGGGCCCAGCTCACGGCTCCTAAAAAGTCTAGAAGCTAGAACACATTACATACGAGTGTCATAAAATAGTGTCAGTTGTAAAATTCTCGTTATGGCAGAAGAACATTCAGGTTCAATTTGTGGGATAAGAAAATTGAATGGTGCTGAGGACTTCGCCAATTGGAAATTTGTGGTAAGGAATTACTTGGAGTCCAAAAACTGGTTCGAGGTAATTGAAGCTACAGAGGTAACAGCTGAATTGAAAGATACTGACAGGAAGGCACGAACGACGTTATGTCTGCTACTTGAGCCTGCATGTTTCGCACATGTGTATAGTGCAAAGACAGCACGTGAAGTTTGGGTGAGTCTCAGCGAGGCTTACGAAGATAAGGGCTGGGGCAGACGAATTAAATTGCAACGAGAGTTATGGCAATGCCGACTAGAAAATTGTGACACCATGGAAAAATATATTTCCAAAATAATTTGTTTGGCGCAACAACTTGCAGACATTGATGCAAAAATCTCTGACGAGTGGATAATTTCGATTTTGTTAAGCGGTTTATCGTCAGATTACAACCCATTTATAATGGCGATAGACAATGGTGGAAAAGAAATTAAACTTGAGCAGTTAAAATCAAAGTTGATGCAAGAAGCAAGCCGACAGATTGAAAATGGTCAGAATAGAGAGCAAGCCCTAGTTACAATGCCGCTAAATAAGAAGAAGTTTAACAAGAAAAAGGCATTGATATTGAAGTGCTTCAAATGTCATAAAGAAGGGCATAAAGCATCTGAATGCAAAGTCACTATGAGAGCGAATCCATGCTTGAGTATGACGAACACGGTGAAAAAGGACCGATGGTATTTGGACAGTGGCTGCTCGAATCACATGACGAACGATGCCGAAAAATTGTTGAATTACAAAAGGCAACAGAATGACCTGAAGATAAAAGTTGCAAGCGGGGAAGAAATGAAAGTTAAAGGAAGAGGGAATGCCATCCCGAAAATAAATAATAACTATGAACTCCTATTAACGAATGTTTATCATGTTCCCGGACTTTCTATGAATTTAATCTCAGTTAGCGATCTTGTAAAGAAGGATTTTGCTGTGAACTTTGACAAAAGAGGTTGCTCTATTAAAAATAAAACGGACCAAATAGTAGCAACGTGCAAAGAGGTTGATGGAATTTTCGAGTTAATTGAAAAAGAAAATTGTGTTGTCAACTTGACTTTGTCAAATGAAATTTTGTCAAATATTTGGCATAGAAGATTAGCACATTTGGGACAAAAATATATGAATTCATTGAAAAATATGGTGACTGGATTGAATTTTAAATCAAGTGATAAAATTGAACCATGTGTTCCGTGCATAAATGGAAAAACTTGTAAGAGCTCCATCAAAAATCAAGGTACACGAGCGAAAGAGTTTTTGGAAATTATACATAGTGATTTATGCGGACCAATGGAAGAACCGTCATTCAGTGGATCTCGGTATATGTTGTTGTTTATTGACGATTATACGCGTAAGACGCATGTTTACTTCTTGAGAAATAAGAGTGAAACACTCGAGAGATTTCATGAATATAAGATGGAAGTGGAGAAGCAAACAGGAAAGTCAATAAAGTGTCTTAGATCTGACAATGGTAAAGAATTCTGTAATCAAGCCTTCGATAAGATTTTAAGGTCAGCTGGTATAAAACATCAGAAGACGATTCCTTATACGCCTGAGCAAAATGGTGTGGCTGAGAGGGCGAACAGAACGATCATTGAGAAAGCAAGAACGTTGCTCTATGAGGCCAAACTTAGTAAAAAGTATTGGGCCGAAGCGGTATCTACAGTGGTATATTTAAAGAATAGAAGCCCGACAAAGGCTGTCATGAATAAAGTACCTGAAGAACTTTGGTCCGATAAGAAAGTGGATATAAGTCATTTCAAAATTTTCGGTTGTCGAGCATATGCATTGAAACCTAAACAGAGACTGCAAAAGCTTGATATGAAGACTGAAGAATTGATTTTCATCGGCTACAGTGAAATCACTAAAGGTTATCGACTGATGAACCCAAAAACAGGTCTGATAACATTCTCGAGAAATGTAAAATTCTTGGAAAATGTTTTTCCTGGAGATGGTACCGACATGACGAAGAACACAGTCGTTCCTATTGATATAGAGGAGGAACGAATAGAATCTGTGATTGAAAGTGGTGCGTCTAACGACAATATACAAGATGAAGAAGAGTTTCATGAAGCGGAGTGTGTTGACACTGAGGCGGTTGTGGCGCCTGATGAAACGTTTTCTACCATGAGCAGTACAGCGGAACCAGAACGAAGATACAATCTACGTGAGCGCAAGCCTGTAATTTATAATGCGATCGCGCAAATTGATGGTGATCCATTAACAGTGGAAGAAGCATTGGCAAGACCTGATTCTAATTTATGGATAAAAGCTATGGATGATGAACTAAAATCATTGAAAGAGAATCAGACGTGGTCATTGGTAGACTTACCACGTGATAAAAAACCAATACATTGCAAATGGGTCTTCAAAATTAAGCGGGACAGTGACGGTAAAGTGTCGAAATATAAGGCTAGGCTGGTAGCTAAAGGATTTACGCAGGTACGTGGAATAGACTACAATGAAACGTATTCTCCGGTCGTAAGAAGCTCAACTTTACGATTACTATTCTCATTAGCTGTAGAGAATGACTGGCTCATTGACCAATGTGATGTAACAACTGCTTTCCTGTACGGGAAGCTAAAAGAGGATATTTATATGCTTCAACCCAAGGGGGCGATTGTTAAAGGTCAAGAGGCAAAGGTATGTAAATTGCAAAGATCGTTGTATGGACTCAAACAAGCGTCAAACGCTTGGTTTCATGAGCTAGATCAGGAGATGCACAATTTAGGTTTCTTACAGTCGAAAATAGAACCATGTCTTTATCAAAAGGTGTTTAGCGATGGAAATAGAATAGTAGCTGTCATATACGTAGATGACATTTTTATATTCTATTCCAAAAATTATGAAACCGAGAAGCAAAAATTAAAAAATGGCTTGCTT